>JASDDO010000001.1:318341594-319686038 GCA_030015575.1 Agapanthus africanus
AGAGAACCCCTGATGTCACCTTCACCTTCGACATCGTCGACTGGCCACTCCGAGGAAGATGTTAAGGTGAAGCAAACCTTTGCAATTCGCTGGTCTCCATAGACCCGACCTATCCCTCCTTGGTCGAGAGGGAACTTCATCGCCAGGTGGTAGGTCGATATCTGGGCCCGGAGGGAGTTCAGCGTGGGGCGGCCGAGGAGGATGTTGTAGGCTGATGGGATTCTTGCCACGATGAATTCCACAGGCATTGTTTGCGTGCGAGCGGCCTCCCCGACGTTAAACTGTAGAGTGACTATCCCTTCCGCTAGGATTGAGTGGTTGGTGAATCCTGAAAGGACGTGTTAGGTCTGCTGGGGTTAGCCCCATGCGCAGGAAGCAGTTGTAGAAGAGAATGTCCGCCGAGCTCCCCGAGTCGACCAGGATCCTGTGTACCTTGTACTGATGGACCCGAGCTGTAATCACCAGGGGGTCGTTGTAGGCAAGGGATATGCCGTGAAAGTCCCCGTCGTAAAAAATGATCGGCCCGGTCTCCCTGGCCTTCTTCCTCGGGCGGCCGTCGACTTCCACAGTTGGCGCGGGGCGCTGAGTCTCGTAGGAGCTCGAAGGACCCCCCGCTGACATGACCATGACTTTTGATGAGCCTCGGTTCCCTTCGGTGAGGTTCCTTACGCCCCCCGGTGAGGTTGTTTTCGGGCTGCCGTGGCGAGTCTCGCGTGCGTGACCCCGTCGAGGGAGGGGGTGCCGGTCATGCCTGCAAACAGGCTAGCTGACCACCACTGCCTCGGGAGAGAAGGGGTGCGGCGAGACTCGGGGCGAAGCTCTCTGGCGTAAGACCTCAGAGCCAAACGAAGTGGTGCCCACTGGGTTCTGGAGTATGTCGGCCCAGGAGATCTGCGGCCGTGGGAGGCTGCGAGGCGGTGGTCGGCCGTGCCGATGCGAGCAGAGTCTTCCCTCACTCTGTAGGGGTCCCGGTCCTGAGGTGGGGGAGCGGCGATCGGGGTAGCATGTCCCGCCGTTTGGACACGGACGAGCGCGTCCACCATGGACGTTAGTCGATCTATCCGGGCGGACAGGACGTCGATGGCGTTAGGAGGAGGAGATTCGTCTGTGCCTCCGTTGCGGGAGAGGCGGCGGCTGGTGCTTGGATTGTCATGATGATCGCTTGCCATTAAATCGAGATCGGAAGATGAACTTTTGTTTTTGTGGAATCAAGGCTTCCCACAGACGGCGCCAGCTGACGTGGGTAAGATCCGCGCCAAGATGTTACGTTCCGTTGATTTGACGATGGCAGCGATGGACGGCTGAGCTTTGATCTAGAGGCTGGCTCCGGAAGCGTGTGGATCTCAATGGGTTTGAGGTTGTTTGCGCCGAGCTACCTGCAAGGAAGTTCCAGGGTGGTTGTACCACCGAGGACCCTCTGACGGTCAAGTCAGAGAGGAAATCCGAGCAGAGTAACGGCTTAGTGGAGTAAAAATGGCTTTCTTGAACCGTCTGTAGAAGGGGTTTATATAGCGGTGGCAGCAGGCAAGACAGGCACGAGAATCACGCCAGTCGTTACGCTCCTGACGTCCCGCCCGCACGATAGGCGAGATCTCCCATTAATGGCGAGACATGCTCGTTAATGGGGATCGTGATGGCGTGAAACGTGGGATGTGGCCGGCGGATATCTCGCGCATGGCGAGATTCACGGGATGGCGGTTGCGCCTGTGAGCGGTGTTGTTGGTCGGTCGATGAGACCGAGGAAGATGACCTCGGCAGGAGAGCTCGCGGATGAGCGGGAGAGCCGAGGTATCTTGATTTTGTGGTTGGCCCGGAGACGAGCTGTGAGGCCGAGGAGACCAATTGTGCTGGGGGCTCGAAGGTGAGCCAGCGCTTGTTTATGGGACGAGCACAGGAGTGGTCTGGTCGGCCACTGTAGGTCCTTTCTTGCATGCCCTGGGACACGTCATCTGCCACGTGTTATGATCTGGGAGATCATCGATATCGAGCATCATCAGGTTTGAATCGTTTAAATCTTATGTTGTTTAGGAGCTCTTATTTTCTAATTGTGCAACCCAGTTTACAACAGAACACTCCCAACACGTGCGTAGGTTAACACAAAAGACATGCTGTGTGTGTGCGCACATAGAGCTGATGGATGACCAATTCTGACAAAGGAGCAAGCAATTAATCCAGATTGGGACAAAATTTAGCACTAATGATCGTGTATCTAATGATTGGATTTTGGGTAGGTACAATCAAATCGTATCTTAAAAGAACCAAACCAACCTGAACCAAACCAAACTGAATAGTGGTATCTGACCGTTTGTTACATTAATGACACCACAGAGCTGCAGCACTAATACAATAAGATCGAGCAAGACTAAACTTGCTTAATCGAAAGTCCATACATAAAACCTTCTTCTCAACTTCTTTGATATTTCTGAGCTGTTTCTAATATATATTAATAGTAATATTTATATAATAAACTATCTCTTTGCGCCTTTGTATATAAAGATCCTATAGCTGTATCGCCTCTTCTTCATTCCGTTAATAAACTTGCTTCTTCTAGCTTAATTTGCATGATTAGATTTAATTTGTTAGCAGAAACTTGTACATATATAAGATGGGACCTAAAAGGCTTGGTGATGGGTTTGATCACGATTCTGATGAACCGGATAAGCTTGAACTGAAAAACTGCGAGCTTTGCCTTCCTTCTCTACTGAGTAAATTCAAACAAAGATTTGTTCTTTTTCTTCTTCATAAGTGCATGCAATATTACGTTAATGGTGGTCAGAATATAAGAATAAATCCCACGACGCTAACCAATATTTTATCATAATCGAAACTGGAATGCTACTCTAATATCAAATTAATGAAATGTCGCTGGTTCCAACGTACGAAAACTCCAAAGTTATGTTGAGCGTTAAGGATTTAATTTTATATTCTAACAATAGTATGCAGAAGCAATCTTCCATTGGTTATTTGACATATTTAATGGTAAGTTTGCCTACTTTTGCTATATATTTTCTTCTGAATCCACAAGTATTTTATTTTATAGCAAATAAAGTAAAAAATTTTTGATAAAAGTTGTCTTATAAGGTTATTTGCTAGTTAAAAGTTTAAAACTTTTTTTATATATATTTTGCGAAACAAAAGTTTAAGATTAACTCGATATTATATGTAGTATTATTTTGATGGATCGGGATTCTTTTTGTTATTAGAATATAAAATATATTCTTTCAACTCTCACCATAATTTTGGAGTTTTGGTGCAGTGGAAGAGACATTTCACATTGTATCAAAGCAACTCAAATTCGATTCTCACCATGCGCGTATTAAATACGGTTTTATTTAAATTAAAAACACCATTGCTTATAAAAAAGAAAGAAGATAACAAGTCCATATCCCTTGAGAATAAGAACTTCTCATTAGCATATTGTCATGTTCAACACAGTTTCAAACATACCGAATAGATTCATGGAAATGACTTGAATTTTAAATATAATGTCTCTTTTTATTATTCAATTTTAATAAATATTATTGTTTACAAATATCATAGATTATTCTGACTTTTCAACGTGCAGGTTCATTAGGGTCTGTTTGGTTGCAGGATTATGGATTTGGATTTGAATTTTGAATTGTGGAATCCTGGAATTCCATAATTTTGTGTTTGGTTGATAGATTTGGATTTCTGGGATTCCTTTGTTTTTTATGGGGGGGCCCACCACAAAACAAGGATTCTTAAATCCTAAAAAATTTCAAGGATTTTCAAGGATTTAACACTATTCATTGTACTTTTAGATGGGACCCGTGTACTTTATTTATTTAATAATTCTCTCTCTAAAATCCTCAAATACAAATCCCACTTTTTTTCACCAACCAAACAAAGATTACAAGGATCTACAAATCCAATATTAGGAATCCAAAACCAACCAAACAACAAATTACCAAATCAAGAAATTTCAACCGTATTATTTTGGAATCCAAATTCCATAATCCTTCAACCAAACAGGCCCTTAGGGAAGTTGTCACGCTGAGATCACTGCAAAACTTTGTTGGGGCTTTAGAACCATTATTTCGTAGATCGGTATGTTGATGAAACACCTTGTAAACATTTGCTTATATCTCATTAAGATGCAAACATCTTCAAAAACTAAATGTCAACACATGCTTTATACAACATAATTTGTTGCTACTTGTGTAAAATTATAATGTTTTTTTTTTTGAAATAGTACAGTTAAATATTTAAATTATTAAACTAGTGTGGTTTGTTTTTAAATTATAAGAATAGGATGGTTTGAGACGGCCCCACCCCCTTCCAAATAGGAAGGGCGGCTCCACCCCCTTCCAAATAGGGAGGGCGGGTTCTAGGAACCCGCCCTCCCCTTAAATATTCCTATTTAAGGGGAGGGCGGGTTCTAGTAACCCGCCGAATTTTCTTTAAAAAATATTAAATTAAATTATCTTATTTAATTAAATATTAAATAATTGAATAAAATTTTTATATTATTAATCGTTGTTTATATATGACTCAGATATACACTCTAATAACAAGATGAATCCGTCAAATTTACAATACAAAAAAATGAATCGTTACATTTTACGAACAGATAGGATTTTTTTGTATTGTAAATTTGACGGATTCATTTTGTTATTAGAGTGTATACCAAATTCATATGTAAACAACGATTAATAATATAAAATTTTTATTCAATTATTTAATATTTAATTAAATTCGATAATTTAATTAATTTTTTTTTTAAAGAAAATTGGAGAACCCGCCCTCTCCTTTATATAGGACCCGCCCTCTCCCTATTTAAGGGGAGGACGGGTTCTAGGAACCCGCCCTCACCTATAATGGGTAGAGGGCGGGTTCTCAGAACCCGCCCTCTGTTTGGAGGGGGTGGGGCCATCCCAAACCGTCCTATTCTTACAATTTAAAAACAAACCCCACTATTTTAATAATTTGAATATTTAACTGTCCTATTTCAAAAAAAAAACCCAAATTATAATTGCAAGTAGCAGCAAATATATATATATATAAATGATTGTAGGGGGGAAAAAAGAGAGACAGAACATGCATTAGTATCTGTTTAACTTTTGGTAAACTTCTGATTTGATTTGAATTTGTATTTGCATTCATTCATTCATCGATAGGTGCGAGAGGAGTTGGAGCGCGTGCTACAGAACACTCGTTTTTTCCAAAGGTAATGCTACTTTCATCCCTTTCAAATACAAAATTATTGAAGTACCTTCTTTCTTTCTTTATTTTTTTTCTTTGAATTTACAAGTGCATATCCTCTTTTTTTTAATTATTTATTTGTTCCCTAAAATTATCATCAATTTTACACATCTCCCCAATTGCAAATTGAAGAGGCAGAACCATCGAATTTACGGCTATTCTTCCGAAAACAACCCTCTCTTCCTATTTTCACTGGGAGCAAGATCGAAGATTTGGAGAATAACCCTCTCCAAATTATCCTAATTGATACTCAAAATGGACAAATTTCTACCAAGCTTCAAGCACCTATAAGGCTACAAGTAGTGGTTTTAGATGGAGATTTTCCTTTTGAAGTGCAAGATAATTGGAATAGTGCTGATTTTAATAAACATATCATTAAAGAACGAAAAGGGGAGAGGCCATTGCTCGCGGGAGAATTTCCCATCATTTTAAGAGAACGGGTCGCTTCAATTGGGGTGTTAACCTTCACCGATAACTCAAGCTGGATGAGGAGCCAACACTTTAGGATTGGTGTAAGAGTTGTGCAAGAAAACTATAAAGGGTCGAGGATTATAGAAGCTATTACAGATGCTTTTAGAGTTAAGGATCATCGTGGCGAATGTAAGTTTGCCTGACTTTTATTAGTATTTGATGAGGCTCGATATCGTGACTCTCCAGATGCAGACACGTTGCAGATGACGTGCCCCAAAACCTACAAGAAAGGACCAAGAACTTCAGTTGGGATCACACTTCTGGCCACCTGTCCGAGGAGCCTCCCGACCTTCGGTGAACTTCCAGACCACCCCCTGGCTCGCCTCCGAGCTATCACAGAACCAAGACGCCTCAGCCTCCCGCTCGTATCCCGAGCCTCCCGCCGAGGTGATCTTCCTCGGTCTCACCCTAACCGACCCGCAGGCGCCTCCGCCACGGCTCCGCGAATCTCGCCATACGCGAGATATCTGCCGCCCACGATCCCGGGTTCCATGCCATCACGATCCCCCATTAACGAGCCTGTCTCGTCATTAATGCAGGATCCCACCTATCACACGGGCGTGACGCCATGGGCGTGACAGCCGGCGTGATTCTCGCGCCAGCCTGCCTATTGCTGCCGCTATATAAACCCCTTCCTCAGACGATCGAGGTAAGCAATTCTCACTCCACTAGGCCGTTACTCTACTAAAATATCCGGTCTAACTTGATCGTCGGAGGGTCCTCGGTGGCACAACCATCCCGGGACTTCTTTGCAGGTAGCTCGGCCTGAACCACACCAAACCCATTGAGATCCACACGCTCCAGGGGTCAACCCTCCAACTCAATCTCAGCCGTCCGTCAACACGCGAAGAGACCAACGGAAGATAACATCTGAAGGAAATCCAGACCTCCATCAGTTGGCGCCGTCTGTGGGAAAATTCTTGATTCCACTCAACAAAGTTCATCTTCAGATCTCAGCTCAAAGGCGAGCGATCACCGTGACGATCCAAGCACTAGCCGCCGCCTCCCCCATAATGAAGGCGCGGACGAATCTCCTCCCCCGAACGCCATCAAGGCCCTAGCCTTTCGGATGGATCGATTAGCGTCCGTCGTGGATGCGCTCGTCCGTGTCCAAACGGCAGGGCAAGCTCCCCAGGTCGCCGCTCCCCCACCTTGGGACCGGGACCCCTACAGAGGGAGAGAAGACTTTGCTCGCGTCGGCACTGCCGACCACCGTCTCCCTGCCTCCCACGGCCGCAGATCTCCTAAGCCAACATATTCTATGACCCGCTGGGCGCCCCACAGTTCAACACCGAGGTTCGTCGCCAGAGCGCCTCGCCCCGAGCCCCATCACGCCCCTGTCCCTCCCGAGGAGGTGTCGGTCAGCTCGCCTGCTCCCAGGCATGACCGACATCCCCTCCCTCGACGGGGTCGCGCGGACGGGACTCGTCACGACAGCTCAAAGACTACCTCGCCAGGGGACCTAAGGAACCTGATCGAAAGGAACCGGGGCCGCGGCCAAACACAGGTCTCCAACAGCAGAGACCAAGAATCGGAATGTGCCAATCATCAGGATACCACGGCCGACTCGACGCCCTCGAAAAGAAGATCGAAGGTCTGCATCGGGAAGGTCATCATTCGAGCGACGGGGCTAAGTACGCCGCAGACCCGCTCACAAAACCCTTCACCGAAGAGCTGCTCGCCGTCCATGTCTCCTCCCGGAATAAGCCCCCAAAGGTCTCGCTCTTCGATGGGAAGTCAGACCCGAGGGACCACTTGGATGAGTTCAAAGCCGGGATGAGTTTCCAGGACTGTTCCGACGCCGCCCAATACCGAGCTTTCCCAGCCACTCTCATCCACTCCGGACGAGACTGGTTCCGAGAACCCACGCCACGCTCGATCTCAACCTTCGACGAGCTGGCCACCCAATTCCTCGGCCACTTCGTCGGGAATAGACGGCAGAAGCGAACCGTCGACTATCTCTTCACAATCAAGAGCGGGGACAAAGAAACATTCAAAAGGTACGTCACCCGCTTCTACAACGCCCTTCTCGAGGTCCCAGAACATCGGGACGAGACAGTCATCACAGCATTTAGGTCTGGTCTCAGGCACAAGGAGTGGTTACGCTCCTTTGCATTAGCGCAACCTAAGACCATGGCCGACGTAAAGGCCTGGACTGAGCGTGAGATCTAGCTCGAGTCCGAGGTGAACGCAAATCTCCCCCGGACAGAGCAAATTGACCAAAAGAAAAGGGCGAGGGAAGAGAAAAAGAGGCTTGAGCGGCCAAAGCCCTACAGCCCAAAGTTTCAGGAGTACACCCCGCTCAACGTCTTCCAGACGGTACTGCTAGAGGAGGCTAAGGGCGAGAGGTTTTTCAAACTCCCCTCGGTCTCACGCATGGCAGCAAAGCGCACCCAGGGCCCCTACCGCGGTTTCCACAGGTCGCAAGGCCACTCCATGGAGAACTGCAAGCAGCTCTGAGACTACATAGAGGAGCTAATCCGTTCGGGGCACCTGGCAGCGTACTTACGGGACAAGCAGTAAGCTGACCGTGAACAAGAGCAATGCCCTCCTCCCAGTGAATTAACAATTGGCCAAATCATGGTCTTGTCAGCGGTCGGCCGAAATGATCCTCAATGCAGCCTATCTCTAATTGCACCGTGTCCTCGGTGTAGTACTGATTGTTGAGGTACACGTCCTCGAAGTTTATGATGTCGGGGATGGTAAGAAGGAAGTCCTCCATCCTTACGTTTTGGGTGTGAAGAAAGAAGTGATCAACGCTCCTTCCGTTTTATAGCCCACAATTCCCCAAGAGTCCAACAATCGCTCGTTTCACCCACAACTGTACCGCCACGCGGCAGACATCGAGCGTTTCTCGGCGAAATCGAAATGACGCAGCTCCGGCGCCTTACCTCACCCACGCGTTTATGACATGTGTCGCCCGCGACTGTCCTTCTTCCCGATACTCACACCGGGAAGGACGGACAGAACCTTACGAATCAACCGAAAGGCTACCCAGCTCAGCACGTCCTTAGCAGGCCTCTTACGGCCCTTCCCGCACTATGGATCGAAGCCCTCGCCAAGAGGCAACCGAGAAGCTACCCTGCTCGGTTATCCTTGGCTAGTAGTTCTCTACCCCACGACGCCGGGGATCAAAGCCCTCGCCAAGAGTCACCGAGCAGCAACCCTACCCGGCCCGTCCTTAGCAGGTCTCTTACGGCCCCTCCCGCGCTAAGGATCGAAGCCCTCACCAAGAGACAACCAAGCAGCTACCTTGCTCGGTTATCCTTCGCTGGTAGTTCACTACCCCACGACGTCGGGGATCAAAGCCCTCGCCAAGAGGCACCGGGCAGCAACCTTGCCCAGCCCATCCTTAGTAGGCCTCTTACGGCCCCTCCCGCGCTAAGGATCGAAGCCCTCGAGGCAACCGAGCAGCTACCCTGCTCGGTTATCCTTGGCTGGTAGTTCACTACCTCATGACGCCGGGGATAAAAGCCCTCGCCAAGAGGCACCGGGCAGCAACCCTGCCCGGCCCGTCCTTAGCAGGCCTCTTACGGCCCCTCCCGCACTAAGGATTGAAGCCCTTACCAAGAGGCAACCGAGCAGCTACCCTGCTCGGTTATCCTTGGCTGGTAGTTCACTACCCCATGATGCCGGGGATCAAAGCCCTCGCCAAGAGGTACCGGGCAGCAATCCTGCCCAACCCGTCCTTAGCGGGCTTCTTACGGCCTCTCCCGCGCTAAGGATCGAAGCCTTCACCAAGAGGCAACCGAGCAGCTACCCTGCTCGGTTATTCTTGGCTGGTAGTTTACTACCCCATGATGCCAAGGATCCAAGCCCTCGCCAAGAGGTAAACGGGCAGCAACCCTGCTCGGTCCTTCCTTAGCATGCCTCCTTATGCTCCCCCGCTAAGGATCCAAGCCCTCGCCAAGAGGCAACCGAGCAGCAACCCTTGTTCCCCGCCGAACACAGAGACGAGACCGCGTAGGTCCGTCTTGCCTGAATTTCGAGGGCAGATGCTATTTGGTTCTATCCGTCCACCACTCCGAAGATGCCAAGTTGATTTATGACACCGTGTATCGAAGATTTGGATGGATACGGCTGATGTAGCAGACTTCGTCAGATTCCCCCTCGTTGAGGGGTTTTTGATTGTGGGGACGCTCTTCCTTACAGGCGCAAGCCCCTGCAGTTAATTACGCTACCGCATCGCGGTAACCACTTTCTCCTTCTCCAGATGGTCACTTCGTGTCATGGGTGTTTGTTTTGTTTTTGGTTGCCCGTGGATTGTATACGGAGACTAATTTATGTTGTCGCCCGTAGGGCGTGTATTAGTCCAAATCCGTATTATTCTTAGATTTGGGTTTGGGGTTGGGTTTAAGGATATGATAGTCTCATTCGAGACTAAGATCAATTTAACCGTTAGTTAAGGATACATTAGTCTAATTTTAGACTAAGATCAACTTAACGGGATCGTTTAGATCCAACAAGAGAGCATTTGGGCTCTATTGTTTAGTTTAGGGATATTGCGGTCGATAATTAGTTTAAAGACATTACGGTCCAAGGTTAAGGACATCATAGTCCATGGGCTTAAAGACCCTACAGTCCGAGGTTAAGGACATCATAGTCCATGAGTTTAAGGACCCCACGGTCCATGGAATGTCTGGTTGTCGGGACCCGTCACCTCTCTGAAGACGTTGAAGGATTACAACGACAAATATCAGAGGAGTGAAGAGATGTACCCTTGAACCGATATTGGTTGGGATCTATAGTCCGATTTGGGACTAAGATTAAAGATTTATGAGCATATGGCTCAATTAATCTGAATGAGGGGTTTATGGCCATTTTGGCTCGGCCCACTCGGTTAAAAATGTTAAACATTTGACAATGCTGAGCATTGATTTGAGCTTCTGACAATTTTTGTCTTTTATGGGATGCTGAGCATTCATCATAGCTCTAGGAATTCATTTAAAGAACAGTTTATGTTCTATCAGCGCACACGTGAAGGACACGTGGCACGCTTGGCGCTAGCGCCAATCAATGAGCGCAGTGCGCTATATTTGGGGCGCTGGGCGCTGCAGCGCTATGCGCTAGATGCAGAGCGCTGAGGCGCTTCTGTTAACTAGCGCACACGTGAGGAGCACGTGGCGCGCTTGGCGCTATGCGCCAGTCTTGAGCGCAGAGCGCTTCTTTAAATTTGGAGCGCTAAGGCTCTTTTAGATTAGGAGCGCTAAGGCTCTGCAATGCTTTGCGCTAGATGTGGAGCGCTGAAGCTCTTAGGAGTGCTAAGACTCTTCTGTTAAGTGGCGCACACATGAGGAGCACGTGGTGCGCTTGGCGCTATGCGCCAGTTTTGAGCGCAGAGCGCTTCTTTAAATTTGGAGCGCTAAGGCTTCTTTTAGATTTAGAGCGCTAAAGCTCTACAGCGCTTTGCGCTAGATGTGGAGCGTTGAAGCACTTTTAAGTTAGGAATGCTGAAACTCTTCTTTTATGCAACTTAGATCAGTTTGCGCCATGGGAATTAAATTCTCTTTTTATAAGAGATTTTGTCTCAAGGTTCTAAGAACAAAGTTCTTATTTTATGGGAGATGTTTCAATCTCTTATTTTGGTGAAAGGCTTTGCCTTTATGGATCTGTGATCTAAGAAAATTGAATTATTCTCCCCCCTTTTATAATGAGATGTTCATGATCTCTTAAAGACAATTTGTCTTATAGATCTATGACCTGAAGAAGGTTAATTTCTTCCTCTTATTCTTTGTGATGAGATACTTTTGTCACTTTGTGAAAGATTTTGGTCTTTTAGATCTATGATTTTAAAGAAAGAAGTGAATTCTTCTTTTCATATGAGACGATTTCGTCTTTCTGTTCTTTTACCTTGAAGAAAATTTGTTCTTCTATCGAGAGCTTGGCTCTTCTTTCTGAGATTTCTCAAAGTTTATGGGGAGGTTCCTCTATATCTGACTTCAAGTCTTGAGGCCTTTATATAGGGTGAGCTGATTTGTTCAATCAGTTAAGGAGATCTTTTCTCCAATTGATTTGGAGATTTCCCTACCGTTGGATCTTTGATCCAAGGGCTTCTGATTTACAGAAGGCAATCTTCTTGTTTTTAACAAGATTGGGAAATCTTTCCATACAGAATTTATTCTGTATTATGATAATTTTTAATCACTTTTGGATAATTGATCCAACGGTGCTCTGATTTACAGAGCACAACTTTTTGTTTGGAAAGATTTTGAGGAATCTTTCCTTAACAGAATTTTATTCTGATTAATTGATGATTTATCATCTTTATTTGATTTTTGATCTGACGGTGGGGAGCTTTTAGTTCCAGCGCTAGCGCTCCCGTGCTTTGCACGTGGTGCGTTGCTTAGAATGCAGCGCACATAGCGCTAGCGCTTACGTGCTTTGCACGTAGTGCGCTGCAGCGCACATAGCGCTAGCGCTTACGTGCTTTGCACGTAGTGTGCTGCTTAGAGTGCAGCGCTCTTGGCGCTAGCGCTTACGTGCTTTGCATGTAGTGCGCTTCTTAGAGTGCAGTGCTCTTAGCGCGAGCGCTCACGTGCTTTGCACGTGAGCGCTGCCTCAGAGTCTTTGACTCTCTAAGCGCTGGCACTGCTATGAAGCGCTGTTTCATTTCAAAATTTGAAATTTTGAACAGAGTTTTGCTCTGATTGGGGGAAACAAATGCACCCCCACCGTTGCGCTTACGTGGCCCACACGTGAGTGTAGCGGTGGCAGTATCTCTGTCCTTGGATCAACTCAGAAGTTGAAACGGCTCTCAGCGCCTATAAATAGGACCCTTGGCCCTTGAGATGATTTCTGTTCATCTTTTTTCTTGTTTTCTGAGAATTTTTATTCTCCTTCAGAGCATGGCTCTTTGTCTTAAGAACTTCTTTTAAGGACAGAACTCTGTCAAAATTTAGGTAAAGATTAAATCTTTTAAAGGATTATTTAAAGAATCTAGGGTTTCACCCATTAACAGAGCTTTACTCTTCATAGATCTTCGATCTACAGAAAACCCTTTTTAGGGTTTTATTAACAGAGCTTTACTCTCTATAAATCATAGATCTAAAGAGATCTTTCTTAGGGTTTCTTAACCCATTAATGGAGCTTTGCTCGTTTTAGATCATAGATCTTCAAGAAAACCTTTGTAGGGTTTCTCAACAGAGCTTTGATTTTATTAGATCTTAGATCTTAAGAGATCTTTTTCAGGGTTTATCAACCCATTAACAGAGTTTTGCTCTTTTCAAATCATATAGATTTATTAATCTTTCATAATGAACTCTTAAGTGTTTGTTCATGGATCATGAAGATCATGGAATTTTATTCCATTAAAAGTTTACTTTAAGTTCTCTGATGGGTTATTCCATCATTTTTACAGAGCAAGGCACTTGGAGAATTTTATTCCTTCATCATTAGAATCTGACAGGTGTCATTCTATCACAGAGCACTGCTCTCAATGGGAGATTTACTCCTCTGCCCGAGGGGTTCTTATTGAATGAGAATCAATTGAGGATTTCCTCATTTAATGACAATCTCATCAAATGATGAGACTGTTTTATTAATGATGAACTATCATCTAGATTATGTGAGTCCCCTTTGGTCCCTTTTCACTGCATTATAGTGTGGTACAGATTTAAAGTACCTAGTGACAGAACTTAAACTGTAGCATTGACGGCTAAAAATTTGTTCTTTTCTGCGCAGGTACTATGTCTTTCGACACTTCCTTCCCGTTCGTCCGTTCGGAAGGCGGATTCCCCGAAGCGCCCGTAGACCAAGAGGTTTTTGCGCTGATCAAAGACCATGACCCGGAACACAAGAATCTTCATCTATGGGGAACATGGTACGACTAAATCATCAGGGGTCGACGGAGCTTTTCTTGCGCAACACCTTCGGATCCTATTTCGGCGATCTCTTATGCAGATGCACCCCCGATAAACTATACTGTGGAGGAGGTGAATTGGACTTCAGAGGGTCTTCTTCGGTCTTCTATGGCCGCAATACCCGTGCAGCCGCCGGTGGCTTTGGACACTCTAGGGCGGCGCATATGTCAGGGCGAGTCGCGCCCTTAGGGACAGCCATACAACATAGGACTAACTCCCCGTCACTCAGCCGGATATCTGTAATGGGCCCGATATATCTTATCGGCGAAGAAGTCATAGCTGCTAAAGCTCGGATTGTACCCTGCGATCTATGCTTCTTTGTTCCAGTATTTCGCACCTCCTACATGGTGGGTCAAGGCATTTTTGGAGCAGTGGAACATTTCGACCCATACTTTCCTCTTATTGAATCGAGAAGTCTCCGTTTCTTTAGAGGAATTTGTCGAGATCTCTGGTTTACCCGTTAGGGGAGAACATTACGAGGAGCTGCTTCCTCCGGATGAGTATATTTTTGCCACCAAATCAATGGTAATGGGTCTTACCCCAGAGAACGCCATTCAACACCAATTCCCAAGTTTGATAAAGGTGTTGAATATCTATGAGAGCTTTTTTCTCGAATCCGGAGGCCGCGGGGTTAATTTCACCGATTTCATCGCCCGTTTTCTCCGTACGGAAGTACTATCGAAGGAAGCCGCGAAGTTCTCCAAACTCGACGATCCTTTTGGCTTAGGTTTGGGCAACTTGCCGACGGTGGAGGCGGATCAGAAGAACTTCTTTCTCCCCGACACCCTGGTCGTCCCTTTTGCAGAGCTGGCAGCTCCTGGGATCGACGAAGAAACATTCTTTTTGGGGTTTCTCGGGTTATGGCTGAGCTGGTTTGCGCTTCCGATGCACCCTCTCCATATGAAGCCGTCTGTCTTCTACCCAGCGCATCGAATGGTTGCTGGGATACAAGTGGCCGTCGGGATCGCTGGGTTAGCCCATTTGTATCACAGCCTCAGCTTGGCAGCGGATACTACTGAGCCAGGGGTGCAGCCTGCCAACTTCTCAATGCATTATTTCACCTCGTGGCTCGAGTTGCACGTGCTTAGCGTCTTCGGTATCCACAGAAGACCTTCCTTTTATGACAGATGTAAGTTCCCTCGGATAATGCGGCTAGTCGATGCATCCATCGTAAATCCGACACCGCGGGAAGCTGGGGGTTTGCTCCTTCGTCCATGCACGGTTGGAGATGGTATGTCCTTCACCGATAAAATTTTGACCGTCGGTCAGGAATCTACAAAAATGGTGCTGCCATTGCAGGACATTTTTAAAGACGGGGCCTCTGTGTTGAAAGCTCGAGAGATTCTTCATCCGCACTCCATCAGGCCGGGTTTTCTCGTATTTAGGCAGAATGATGCGGCGTTGTTCATGAGATACAACCCGCATCATTTTGCCCAGCAGCTAAGCTATAATCAGGGCGTCCCGCTTGAGGCTTTCTTGGCAGAACCCGCTGCTACTGAAGAAGGTATCCATAGCGCGCTGCAGCATTTTATGCGCCTAAACACAGGGTCCAACTTCTTCATCAGTGAACCGAGTTCCGAAGGCCCTGAATGTGTATGTGGCGTGGTATCAACATTCGATGGGCGCCGTCATTAGGGAAGAAAAGCGATTGCTGCTCGATCGCAAAGGTGCAGTGCCGGCTGGTAACCCCGCCGTTCCCTTAAAGCGGACCATTGTCCATCCTCCCTTAAGGGAAGCTGCTGCGGCTGTGGCGCCACGTGATGTACCTGAGCTACCGATGCCCTGTGCTCCCATTGAAGCGGTGACTGTGGCGTCTCCCGAGTCTGGCGTAGGTTCAGATATCGGGACTCGTCGTCCCAAGATGCCTACCAAGTGTAAGCTTGTGCTAGCGGCGACCGGTACTGGCTCGCAGAAGAAGAAGAGGAAGTCGATTCTTTCTGCAGACGTTGTACTCGACCAGGAGCCTCATGCTCCTTATAGCGAGGGCCTAAGCGAATATGGGACCAATGAAGGCTTATTTATGGCGCCGGATGATACTGATCTGGCGGCCGTCATCGCAGCTTCCGAGCGACTCGCTAGCCACAAAGCAGGACTGATCATCCTCGCACAATCAAGTAAACTTCAGCCATATCTTTTATCATTGCATTACATTTTTATTATCATGTTTTGACTGACACTTTTCCTTCAACAGATGTTTCCACTGAAGAGGCTCTCACGGCTTCCCTCAAGACTTTTGAGGAGGAAGAGAGGCTTCGCGCTTCGCTGGGCGTTGGTATATTTCGGCTCATTGTGTCATCATTCCCCTTTCTTATGGGTAATCTGACCCCTCCTTTTCATCTTATTGCAGAGACTACCTCTACTCAGGTTATCCCAGGTGCAGTACCGACTTCGCAGGGCGGTGTGGAAACGCTTCCAAGGCCGGCTACCGAAGTCCCAGTTCCGCCAGTATTGCCGAAAGAAGCTTCACTTAAGCAACCGATGACGGACGCCACAACGGCTCCAGAGGTAGCTCCTGGCTCGGACGATGTCGTCTCCTTGTCGGAGCTCTTAAGAAGCTCAGCTCTCACGGCCCAGGCAGAAAGGAAGCGCAGGAGGCGTGCAGCAAGAGAACGTAACGCCGCCTTGGCTGTAGGTGCAGGCTCGAGCGCTGCTTCCCTTATCCCTGCTTCTTCAGAGGGTGCTCCAATCACCCTGTCTACCACTCATAGACATGTGGCACGCGCGGCTCGGGGAGCAATTGAAAAACCGACCCAAGATAACGTAACACTGAGTCTTCTTGTCAAAGCTTTAATCTTCAGATTCTCATATATCTTATCTTGCAGGGCCAAGTCCTGGTGAGGAGGTGGCGGGTGAGATGACGGCAACCACTGAGCTCGAAGCGGTTACTCTTTCCCAGGAATCCGGGACTGCTCCCATTGTCGCTCTTTCCGCTTGTGGTTCCCTGCCATCGCCTGGCATCACGAGTGTCACGACGGCTCTCATGGAATCAGGGGACGAAGCTACGGGCGACGAAACCATCCCCCTAAATGAGATCGAAGAAGTCGTGATGCTTGGCGATGCTCCCGTCACAGTTCTGGCTGATGACCGTCTGGTAGGTCTCGGGTTGCTGCATTCTTTTCATTTTGCAATCCTTTCTGATGACATTCTGTTCCTTTCGAATGTAGGTGTGGTGAGCGCTAAGGTTGCGACACCTGAAGAAGCACTACCAGTTGCCGCTCTGACGGTCGTTGCTCCTTCGCCTTCTCTTATATCTTCTCAACTGCTGGAAGGTATGGGTTTGTGATCAATTTAAATCGGGGACAACATCTTTCATATACTGACCATGTATCATCGTAATCTTGCAGGAGTTCTCTTTGATCATCTGTATCAAGTGCTGAACCCGCACTTCTCCTTCCAGTCGGAGATTAGTCCGCCTGTTGGTGTTGGTGAGTAACTTTTCTAACCGACGTCTTTTCTTTTCTTTAACTGGCAGCCATGTCATTGCTAATTCCTCTCTGCATTACTTGTAGCCTTACAAATTGAAGGAGGGGACGAGGGTATCATCGCGCCACCGGTACTCCCAGCTCTGCCCCCTGTTGCAGCCGGTATAGTAGACTCTATTGTTCGTATATTTCCTCTATTTCTTGAGCCTTCATTTGAATATGATTTGTTTTGCAGCGGTCGCACCGACTCCAGCTCCGTTCGAGTCTCAAATCATAATGCCAGCAGGGCCCTTTTCCAGACGTCCATCTTCAAAAGGTACTGTGACCAGTCTGTGTATGCTGAGTGAATATATTGAGGAGCTTGACGCAGAGGCCTCTACATTCACTGCAGATTTTTCTGCCGAGGTTAATCCAATGCTGGCAACGCTTGTGAACTTCCATAACGAAGGCGTCGTTGAGTCTTGGGTTAACCACTGCAGGAAGATTGAGGCTTGCCTGCATGAGGTTGAGTTTAGGCGTCCTGCTCCTGAGATGTTGGCTCTGAACTCGCAGCGGGCTGCATGGGTTGAGCAGAGCATGTCCTTCCTCCGCCATTTTGAACAAGAAGCGACCTTGAGGCGGAAGGAACGTGAGGAGGCTTCGGATGAATCCGCCCGGCTGCACGCCCAAGTTAAAGCGAATGTCACGCAACTGAGAGCCATCTTTGACAACTTGCAGCGATATATTTCGGACGGGCTGGTATTAAGGCGGAAGCTCAACTCTATTGAGCGGGTTACGCAGAGTCGCGAAGCTGCCCAACGGGAAATCGATGAGAAGGTTTCATTGTGCTTGCAGCAACGGGCTCGAATTGAAGCAGAGCTGGCCACGGCGGCCGATCATGAGAAGGCACTGAAAGGAGTGCGCGAGCAACTTGCTGACTTATTGAAAAAGCTTCCTTCTCAGTAGCTGTTTTGTATAGATTGAACACTTGTAATCTTTGAATAACATGTATCCATTTTTTTTATTCTTTCATATGATTCAACTTGTACTTGATTGAATTCATGAATAAAAGATACACATTTTTTGTTCTATTGTTGCTTTCTTCTTCTCGCTGTGTCATTGCTATGTGATTTTAGCAAATGTGGCCTATAGATAGTAAGTGACTGTCCATCTTGGACTCTTTGCAGGGTAACGATGGCTTAGGAAACAGGTTCAGGTCTGCTTGCCTAAGACTTTTCAACTTTATGAGCTGTCAGGGTCTCATAAAAACTTTTCTCCCTACAAGTCGAGAGGATCCCGTAGGTGTATTTTCTCCTTAGGAATCGTAAGGATTCCTGAGTGTGTTTTCTCTTGAGAGTCATAAGGATCTCCCGAGAGAATTTTCTTCCTTACAAGTCGAGAGGATTTGTAAGTAGTTGATGAGTTGACTTGCTCCCTAATCAAAGAATTGCTTTGACGGGGAAGTCGAGGGTTGAGTTTATCCGCATTTCACGGAGTCAGGGGGTTGACCTTATCCGCATTTCACGGGGTCAGGGGGTTAACTTTATCCGCATTTCACGGAGTCAGGGGGTTGCTCTGAACATTTCCCACGGGGTCAGGATTGACATTAGCCGTGTTTTACGGGACCAGGAGGTGCTCTGGGCATTTTCTACGGGGTCAGGATTGACATTAGCCGTGTTCCACGGGACCAGGATTTGCTCTGGGCGCTTCCCACGGGGTCAGGATTGACATTAGCCGTGTTCCACTGGACCAGGATTTGCTCTGGGCATTTCCCACGGGGTCAGGATTGACATTAGCCGTGTTCCACGGGACCAGAATTTGCTCTGGGCGCTTCCCACGGGGTCAGGATTGGATTTGCTCTGGGCGTTTCCCGCGGGGTCAGGATTGACATTAGCCGTGTTCCACGGGACCAGGGTTTGCTCTGGACGTTTCCCATGGGGTCAGGATTGACATCAGCCGTGTTCTACGGGACCAGGATTTGCTCTGGGCGTTTCCCACGGGGTCAGGATTGACATTAGCCGTGTTCCATAGGACCAGGATTTGCTCTGGGCGTTTCCCACGGGGTCAGGATTGACATTAGCCGTGTTCCACCAGACCAGGATTTGCTCTGGGCGTTTCCCACGGGGTCAGGATTGACATTAGCCGTGTTCCACGGGACCAGGATTTGCTCTAGGCGCTTCCCATGGGGTCAGGATTGACATTAGCCGTGTTCCACGGGACCAGGATTTGCTCTGGGCGCTTCCCACGAGGTCAAGATTGACATTAGCCGTGTTCCACGGACCAGGATTTGCTCTGGGCGTTTCCCACGGGGTCAGGATTGACATTAGCTGTGTTCCACGGGACCAGGATTTGCTCTGGGCGTTTCCCACGGGGTCAGGATTGACATTAGCCATGTTCCACGGGACCAGGATTTGCTCTCTCGGTTGTCTGTGAACCGTCGAGGCTTGGCTTTCTTTCGGATGGAGCCTGGAGGGAAGGTATGGTTCCCTCTTTGTTCGTGCACCTAGATTGTATACAGGGATCGATGTGATCTTACCTATAGGGCAAAAGGTTTCATTTTATATATTTTCCTTTCCGCGGTGCTCTACCATTTCAGCTTTTATATCGCGAAAGTCGTGATTGCCCAATCATTTCGGCTATTTTTCGCGGTGCCCAATCATTTCGGATATTTGTTTTAATTACTCGCTGCTTTTTATTGCGAGTTTCCCAATCATTTTGACTATTTTATATGCATATATTTTTTTTACTTGCTGATTTTGTTGCAAGTTGCCCCATCATTTCGACTATTTCATATGCATTTGTGGATTGCTGGCTTTTCGCTGCGAGTTTGGGATTTGACACCGATTGAGGCATCAGTATCGCTACAACTGGGATATTGGCCGGAGAGAATCATCATTTACCTCTGTCGATGTCGAACAAAGGTGGCTTAGCGAACAGGGTTAGGATCCTGTCGACTAAGGCTTTTAACTTCATGAGCCGTAACGGTCTCGTGAAGGTATTTCTCCCTACGAGTCATGAGGATCTCGTAAGTGCGTTTTCTCCTTAGGAATCGTGAGGATTCCTAAGTGTGTGTTCTCTTATAAGTCGTAAGGATCTTATAAGAATGTTTTCTCCTTATAAGTCGAGAGGACTTACAAGGGCCGTCCACTGTGTAAACATATCCCTAGTTGCGGGTGGGACTTCGTTAGGGAAATGTTTATTCGCGTCCGTGGATTGTATATAAGGGTCAGTATTGAACCGCTTGTAGGGCAAAATCAGGGTGTATGACTGCTTAAGAACAGGTTCAGATCCCTGTAGTTAAGGCTTTTGAATCTTATGAGCCGTGAGGGTCTCATAAGAGGGTTCTCCTTACGAGTCGTGAGGATCTCGCAGTGTAATTTCTCCTTAGGAATCGTGAGGATTCCTAAGTGTGTTTCTCCTTTGTGAGTCGTAAGGATCTCACGCGGGTATTTTCTTCTCACAAGGTCAAGAGAACCTTGCAAGTGTCTTTTAACGAGATTGCGCCCTTTCGGGTTTTCGCAAAACTCCGCGGTAGCCCTGCTGTTTTTACTCACGGAGCCCTTTCGGGTTTTCATCCGTGCCTATTTCGCTTATGGACGTACCGTTTTTTTTGGTCAGCCTTGGGATGCTGCGGTCAGTAGTAGTTTAAAAACGTCTCGGTCAACAGCCAGTTTTAGGACATAGTGGTCCATCGTTAGTTTAGGGACATTTTCGGTCCGTTTTCTGGCCACTACTTATAGAGTTTGGGCTTAGGAAGATAGCGAGCGGACATAGGTGTTGTCATCTATCGTTGACCTAGGCCGTGACTCATCAGGCGTAGTATTTTTTCAGGAAGCGACCGTTTATTGGCCTAAAAGGTCTTTCACCATGCATGTCCATGAGTAGATAAGCTCCACCCTGGTAAACTTTATCTATGATGTACGGGCCTTCATAGTTCGGCTCGAATTTCCCCCGCTTGGCACAATTGGCAATCATAGGTCTTTTGACCACTAGCACAAGTTCGCCTTGGCGGAATGTTCTCGGCTTAGTCAATCTTTCATATGAGCGCGTCATCTTTGCTTTGTACGCTTCCAAGTTTTGCTGTGCCATGAGTCGAGTTTCGTCGAGGGCATCAAGCTCCTCAAGCCGGAGACAAGCATTCTCTTCGCTCGTTAGCTCGTAATGAACTGCCACTCGTAAGGAGGGTAACTCTATCTCGAGGGGGAGTACCGCTTCTGTGCCGAATACCAATGCATACGGCATTGTGTTTGTGGCCGTTTAGAACGTAGTTTGATACGCCCAGAAAGCTTCATGCAGTCTCTCGTGCCAGTCCTTCTTATTTTTGGACACCGTCTTTTTCACTATCTTCGTCAAAGTCTTGTTGAAAGCCTCAGCTAGACCGTTAGCTCAGGGATTATAGACCGAAGAGTATCTCCAGTCTATATTATGCTGTTGTGCGAAGCGGCTGATCTTGTGGCTTTTGTAGGCCGGCCCGTTATCGGAGATAATCCGTCGCGGAGTGCCGAACCGATAGATGACGTGTGTCTTGAAGAAATGGAGGATATTCTCCGTCTTCACTTCTCTTAGTGGTATTGCTTCTGCCCACTTGGAGAAGTAATCCGTTGTCGCCAATATGAATCGATGTCCCCTGGACGATGCCGGTTCAATGGGCCCGATTATGTCAGTTCCCCACATTTCAAATGGCCAGCTAGCCACCGTTGGGTGTAGCGGATTTGGATGCTGATGGATAAAGTCCCCGTGAATCTAGCACGAGTGGCACTGCTTCGCGTATTCGAGACAGTCTTGGATCATTGTGGGCTAATAGTAGCCCATCCTTTTGATCTTCAGTTTCATCTTCGGCCCGGCTTGGTGAGAACCGCAGAGTCCGTCGTGAGTTTCTTGGACGGCTCTCCTTGCCTCTTTGGGTCCCAGGCATCTTAGCCATAAAGAATCAAATGATCTTTTATACAGAGTATCATTGACGAAGACAAAAGATAGAGCTCGTTTCATGAGCTGATGTCTTGAGGACGCATCTTCAGGCGTTCGACGAGATTTGAAGTAGTCTATAAAGACTTCTCTCTAATCCTTAACCTTTTCCTGGTCTTTTATTTGTAGGGCCGTTTGCTCGGTCGCTCCTTTTTCTTCGGACGACTCTGGAGATATTTCTGCCGGTGCAAGAACCCGACGGCTTTGCACAACGATCCTCACATCATCGAGGTTTTCATCGGCCAGTTCTTTAGAGAGCTTGTCTAACGCATCCGCCTTGCTATTCTCCGCTCGCAGTATGCTTTCTAGGGCGTAGGAAGGGATCTGAGTCAGCAATTGTTGCACTTTCTCACCATACCCACGTTTGATAGTCGCCGTTTACTTGACTAACGACCAGCTAGGAATCTCCGTATATGAGGAGGTATTCAATTCCCATGTCGACAGCGATCTCAAGACCTGCTATCAAAGCTTCATATTCGGCTTCATTGTTTGTTCTCGGCTCCGTTAAGGAAAAGGCAAAGCGCATTATCCCTTTTCGTGGAGTTACGAAGATGCTCCGTCGAAGAAGATGCTCCGTTAATTATGGGGGTGCTGTGTTTTCGCTTCTTCATAGAAGATGCTCCGTCGAAGTAGAGTTCCCATCGAGTATCACTCCCTCCTTTCTCCTCGTCGATTGTGTTAAACGCGTGCTCGTCTAGCAATTCGCAGTTCATGGGAGAGTCGGCAGGTATCGGATGCTCGGCGAGGAAGTCGGCGATGGCCTGACCTTTCACTGCCTTGAGAGGACGATATGTTATCAAGAATTCCATTAAGAGTAAAGTCCATTTAGCGAGTCATTCCGTTAGTATGGCTCTTGACATCAAATACTTGAGAGGATCCGCTTTCGATATGAGATGGACCTCATGCACCAACGCATAGTGCCTGAGCTTCGTTATCGCGAAGATTAACGCCAGACAGTGTTTTTCAATGGGGGAGTAATTGTTTTCTGCCCCCAGAAGAACTCGATTCAAATAGTAGAGGGCTCTCTCCTTCCCTTGGTCATTCTCTTGTGCCCATAATGCACCTAAGGAACCTTCGAAGGCAGTTGTATACAGAATGAGGGGTTTTCCCTTGACTGGAGCGGTCAGCACCAGAGGATTCTGTAGGTATTGCTTGATTTCGTCCAGTGCGTCTTTGCATTTACGATCCCAGACGAACGGGGTTCCCTTCTTCATTAGGTGACTGTAGGGGAGGCACTTGCCGGAGAGATTGGCTATAAATTGCCTGATATACGCGAGCTTTCCTTGGAGAGACCGCAGTTGCTTGAAAGTCCTTGGCGGAGGCATTTCCATGATCGCCTTGATCTTCGACGGGTCTATCTCGATGCCTCGGTGTCGGACGGTGAATCCTAGGAACTTGCCTGAGGACACTCCGAACACGCATTTGAGAGGGTTCATCTTCAAGTTGTATTTCCGAAGGCGCTGGAACACGATCTTCAGATGTTCTAAATGTTCCTCGTATGATTTTCTTTTCACTACGAGGTCGTCAATATAGCATTCGACGATTTCATGTATGAGGTCATCGAAAATCTTCGTCATGGCCCTCTGATAGGTGGCGCTGGCATTCTTCAGACCGAAGGGCATCACTTTGTAGCAGAATATGCCCCGAGGGGTCTAGAAAGCGGTATGCTTTTGATCTTCGGGATGCATTTTTATTTGATTGTTGTTAGTGTATATGCCCTAGAGGCCATTACTGTATCATACTAGTATATATATTACTTGATGGAAGCTTGGGATATTCACAGTTGTATAGACAATCTTGCTCGAAATGGTAGTATACTACTTGGTTTGTCTCTGCTTTAATGTGTACATGTGTTTCTTTTATTGTATCACCTATACGCATTAGTGGAGCCCTTAGGATCTTTGCTTGATTACCAGCGTTGTGATGGCAGTCACACTCATGGGGGCTGGCTAATCCACAAGCACATCCTTATATTCTCGTCCCTAGTCATGGGATTATCGAGACAGGGCATCGATACTCTGGAGTAGACTAGCGCATGCGCTTCTCATCGCAGTGCGGGAGACGGTCTGTCCCACAGCCGTCAGTACGTCGTACTTGAGATAGTATGCGGGTGCTCGTTAGGTTACGAGTACACTGGACAGGACTCGTTGGGAACTGATTGGTTGGTATTATACCTGTCGTCAGTTATCAGTTCCCAGGTGACATGAGTACAGCTTAGTCCGCTGACTTGACACTGTCACTTCGCCTCAAGTGTGTTCCCACTGTACTTTGATTACTACCCTACCACGGCTCAAAGGAGTCGTGCAAACAGGTAGTAGTTGGATGCAGTCCCGAAGCGCTTGGAGGCAGTGACGGTTAGACAGGATTCGTCTCTCCCGGTATTGGGGGTTGACATCGCGCTGTGTCTAGTAGAGCCATTACACGAGTAGTCCCTGGCCAGGGCAAGCGAGATATACTGGTAGGTTTCCAGTGATATCTCAGGGTGTTATGGGCTTTACTCCGACACGACTCGTACCGCTATTAGGGGACTGACGTTTACCGCCCCCTAGGCCCGCCATGCGATGTATCAGACGAACAGACCGGACTGTACGGAGACTGTCACATTCAGGCTCAGTAGGAGTTCAGATGGGGTTCACCTCGTCAGTCTTCTTATCGGCATCTACCTGGGGACCGTAACGTACAGCTAGTGCCGCTTGCGGTCTGTGGTTAAACCCACTGCCAGCGTAGTGTCGAGTCTTTAGAGTCCCACACAGAGGGCTATTCGTCTTTGGGCAAAACAGAGTAGAGGTCGCATGGTTTTGCGACAGGGTTCGTTCTCATCCGCGCACTTGTGCACGTTTGGAGTCCGGACGGATATTACTAGCGGGCTCTGGTTTGAGCCAGATCCTAATATATGTTTTGGGGTTACTTTTATCTCATAGTATTCATGTTCCTCGGAACACGAATGCGGGTGTGTATGCACAGATGTTTGAGGCGGAGGAAGAGGATTTTCATTAGGGTTTCGAAACGGGTGTGTATGCACAGTTGACAGTCGTCTTTTTCCAAACCCTAATGAATTTGTGAATTATCAATTAATAATATTAATTAAATGAAAATGTGTCATGGTTGGGTTTATTGACTTGTTGACCAAGGTTGACTTGTTGACCATGGTTGAAACATTGACTATCATCATTACACATCAAAGATGCTCTTTGATTCTAGCAAAACCATTTAATGTGAAATGATAATAGTCTTATCAAACCTTCCATCAACTTTTCATTTAGATTAATTTTATTAATTTGATAATTCACTAGATATTGTTATGGTTGTAAAAAACCATTTCATTCTATCATAACATTCTCTCTCCTCTCTTCTTCTTCCTTCTCCTCTAGTTCAAGGAGATCCATTCTCATGTGTTGAGAAACCTCTCCTTAAGATAAAATACTCTAAACCACTCTCTACTCACTCTAGAGTTGAAGGTCTAGCAAGCCAAACACCTTAGTTCTCTCAAAGTTCGAGAAAGGAGCCCAAGGTGGATCCATCTTTGACGAAAGATGGCGACAAGGAAAGCACCATCCAACCTCTACAAAGAGTTCAAGAAGAAGGAGTTCAAGTGAGGTATAACATCTTTTCCGAGTAGCTAACTCTCTTTAGCTTGGTAGCTAGTTTTGTTTAGAAAAGATCCCGACTTTTGTTAGTCCATGTTGCCTAGTGCGCTAAAAATTTGACTTTTATACCGTTTCCGCCTCCCCGCAAGAACCGGGGTTGGCAACGTAGACTTACAGTGGTATCAGAGCCTAACTAAACATAAACTAGCTAGGTAGTAAAGTGTATAGAAATTCGATCGGAAAAATCACAAAACTACGACATGCAAAACCCTAAGTTTCTGTTAAAATATTTTCTGCTCTAAAAATAAAAAGTCATACTCCAAAAATCATCTCAGGGTTTTGTGAAGAAGCCCACCAAAAACGGTCGAGTGATCCCTTCAAAGAGCGGCGGTTCCGCGGCAAAAGTATACCCATTGCCGCGGAACCGCGGCCGTTTTGACTCGGTTCATGACCGAGTTTGGTGCAGTGTTCTTAGGTTGTGGTTTTGGGATTTTTTAGATGGTTTATTTCAGCCCAGATTTTCCAGAAAAAAAATTTGTTTTTGGGGGCCTATAAACCCGTATTTTTGATCCAACTTCACTATATTTTGACTAATCGGTTATATCTGTGATGTTTATATGTATTGAACGTCGGCTAATCGCTATATGTCGATTAGTGGGGGTTATACATATCTGTGATCTGTGTTTGATGATGGTATGTGTATATGAATGCGTTGGATTGTCGCGGGTGAATAGCCGGGGGTTTTGTGAGACGAGAGTTTTCTTTTCTTTCAATTCATGTAACATGTAAATTGATGTAATATTATTTGTATGGCCGCACAACCGGGTCGGGGTTGTAGCCGTCATTGTATAATTCTTTTTACTGTTTTTGCTCCTAGGATAGACCCATGGAGGGGGTGCACAAACTACCGGGTATCTCGAAGTGCCGAGTGGCCTACTCACGGTGTTGAGGGAGGTTGCTTCGCTTCGGGTACTTGGCGGGTAGTTTGCCGCACCCGTAGGGGTCTTGGGTGGGGTTTTGGCTATTCACCGCGACCGTGTAATCCGTTTTTCGTTACAGGCTCGAACGGATTGCGGATTCCTAGTATATCCAATGTATTCATCTGTGATCTATAATGTCTATCATTGCTATATATTTATATATACGATAACTATTTAGGCGTTGCTTATGTTTTACAGCCGCGCTAGCCCAGCCCCAGCTCTGTCGTTAGTTAAGTAACCTAACGGGTGATGACGGGGCCCGGTGGCGAATGCGAATGGTATAAGCGTACGTCATATTTTGGTTGTTTTCTGCAATGGTAGGGTTAAATGATGGGACGAATTAAAAGAACTAATGAAAGAAAATAAACCAAGCAAAAGTCGATTGGAACACTTTGAAAACCACTCGGTTCTTTTCAAAACTAAACTTTTAAATGCGGAGCTTGAACCACTCCTTTTAAAAGCTATCTCGTTCCATCGATTATATCAAGTTCACTACGTTCACGGTTTCGCCAAAACCATTCGTAGCCCTCCATCATTTCAGTTAAATATTCGGTAGTATTCAAGCTATGTATTTTGACCTCACGCCAAGGCATAGTGATTGATAGCTGCTGGATATTTATCTGTTGCATAGATAGAATGCGTTGATTTGAGATAGTCGTACTGCCATTTTGGCCTACGTCAAGGGTAGGTACGGGTGGGTTCAAATTAACCTGGATAATGATGGGTAGAACTTGACATGTGACTTATGACATTTTGACCTCACGCCAAGGTCATAAGAGCATGGGGCAAAAATCACATCGGGAGTTTCATAAGTACTGAAACTTGCTAGCGTTGCATACCATTTGGAGTGTGATGATTCTAGAAGGATTCCTTCAGTTTTGTCACGCGATGATATTTGGATCCCGATCCTACTGTGAGTATATGCTACTCCTCGGGAAATTTCTCACTTAACGATCAATGCTATAAACCTAGTAGGTGTCTAGAAAGGTGTTAGCGGGGCTACGCCCCCAGGGAAAAGAGGTTATTTAATTAAGGAACTTCGCGAAAGCGTTGGAAAACCTCCCTCGAAGTACCAACACTAGCCTGGCTGAACGGTTAAGCAAGTATTGTGCGGTGAGATTGATCCCGACTAATTCTTCCTTTATGGTTTGAAGAGGGATTCGAAAGACAGTGGGAGCCATCCTGTTTAGACAAATTAAAAACCACTCTAAACTTGCAAGAGTATCATGCTAAAGTGTTTCTTCTCTCTCTCCTAATTGCAGCGACCATTCAAGATGACCGGACTTAAGTTATTACTAGATAAAAACATACTGACAGGGCCAAACTACAAAGATTGGCTCAGGAATGTCAAAATGGCAATCACTTATGACAAGTTGGGGTATCTTCTTACCACCAAATCTCCCCCTATCCCAGGTCCTAAAACCAGCGTCGCGGATAGGGAAATCCGTAAGACCTGGGAAATCGACTGCGCGAAGGCCAAGTGCCTCGTGCTTGCCTCTATGGATAACGAACATCAGAGGAGGCATAAGAATATAGACCTTGAATCCATATTTCTCCATACAAAAGAACTGTATGGAGAGCAATCTCGTATCGCAAGATACAAAGTGTCGAAGAAGCTATTTTCGGCAAGATTGGCCGTCGGATCATCGGTAGCGGAACACGTGCTTAAGATGATTGGCTACATAGAGGAGCTCGCGGACCTTGGGACCACGTTGGAGAATGAGCTCTATACAGACTTGATTCTTCAGTCCCTTCCTTCCACTTACGCCCAGTTCATCCTGAATTTCAACTTGCAAGAAAAGAAAGTTGAACTTTCAGAGCTCCTCAACATGCTGAGGAGTGCAGAGGGCACCCTATAGAAAGGTAGGGAAACATCCACTTTGTTTGTAGGAGAATCTTCCTCTTCTAGGTCCAAGGCGAAAACCAAGGGAAAGAAGAAGAAAACCCCCGCCAAACCAAGGAGCGGTGTTAGTAAGAAGGATACAAAGGGAAAGGCAAAAGCAACAAAGGTAGCAGGGAAGCTTATGGATAAGGAAGAATGCTTTTACTGTCACAAGAGTGGACACTGGAAGAAAGATTGCAGGGCTTGGAAAGCCAGGACACAGGTCTGAAGCAGGTTGCGGCTTCAGCTGCAGGTGTGTATGTTATTGAAAACTGTCTATCAATAAACTCTACTTCCTGGGCATTGGATACCGGATCAGGATCTCATATCTGTAATTCTTTGCAGGCGTTGAGAAAGCGTAGGTTTTTGAAAGCAGATGACATGACCCTCAGAGTTGCAAACGGAGCTAGCATGGATGCTGAGGCCGTGGGGGACTATCACATGGGTTTGTCAGATGGACAGTTTTTGGTTTTGCGTGGTTGTTATTTTGTACCAAATGCAACTTGTAATATCATTTCTGTATCTTTATTATCTAAAGAAGGTTATGAATTTGCATTTGTAAGTAATGTTGTGAACATTCACCTTAATCAAGTTCTGATTGGGTCAGGTACATTAAACAACGGTATATACGTATTGAACCAACCACAAATTTTCAATGTCCAGAATACACACAAAAGAAAGTCTCCAGAAATCAATAAAACTTTCTTATGGCATTGTAGACTGGGTCACATCAATGAGAGAAGGTTGACTAAGTTACATAAAGAAGGATATTTGGATCCGTTCGAGTATCAATCTTATGCAACTTGTCAATCCTGTCTCAAAGGAAAGATGACAAAGACTCCGTTCACTGGACACGGAGTAAGAGCGAGCGAGCTCTTAGGACTCGTACACAGCGACGTGTGCGGTCCAATGTCTACGCATGCACGAAGCGGTTATTCTTACTTCATTACTTTTACGAATGATTTTTCAAGGTTCGGACATGTCTTCTTAATGAAACATAAATCTGAAGCCTTTGAAAAGTTCCAGGAATACAAGAATGAAGTAGAAAAATAAACAGGCAAAAGTATCAAGACACTAAGATCAGATCGAGGTGGTGAATACTTGAGTGCCGAGTTCCTGAATTACTTAAAAGAGAATGGAATTCTCTCTCAGCTTACTCCTCCACACACTCCGCAACATAACGGTGTATCGGAAAGACGGAACCGAACCCTATTGGATATGGTACGGTCCATGATGAGTAACGCTGAGTTACCGCGATCATTCTGGGGATATGCGCTAGAATCAGCCGCATACCTTTTGAACCGGGTTCCAACTAAGACTGTGCCTACCACACCATATGAATTATGGAGTGGGAAGAAACCCTATCTTCAATACCTGAAGATCTGGGGATGTCCAGCTTTTGTCAAAAAGCAGCATGCGGACAAACTCGAGGCACGCTCAGTACTGTGTAAGTTTGTGGGATACTCAATGAACACCAGGGGGTATCTTTTCTACCACGCAGAGGAACAAAAGGTTTTTGTTTCTCGTAATGCCCACTTCCTAGAACACCAGTTCTTGGAAAAGGAGACAAGTGGGAGCGCAGTAGAACTGGAAGAAATTCCAGAACCACAAGCTATTACTGAAAGCTTAGTAGAACCAGAGGGTTCGAAAGATCAGGACATTCCTACGCCGCTCTGCAGGAGTAGTAGGCAGTCTCATCCGCCTGAGAGATACTACGGTTTTCTCATAGACGGGGATAGAGAGGACTGCGTCATTGATAGTGATGAGCCTACTAGCTTCCAGCAAGCCATTCAGAGCGTTGACTCGGTAAAATGGCTGGATGCAATGCGGACCGAAATGGAGTCCATGTACACCAACAAGGTATGGACGTTGGACATTGCTCCAGATGGGGTAAAACCCGTAGGATGCAAGTGGATCTTCAAAAGGAAGATTGGTGTAGATGGACAGGTTGAGACCTATAAGGCTAGACTTGTTGCAAAGGGTTTTCGTCAAAGACCTGGTTTGGACTATGATGAAACCTTTTCTCCAGTGGCTATGCTGAAATCCATTCGGATCCTTCTTGCCATTGCTGCTTTCCACGATTATGAGATTTGGCAGATTGACGTAAAGACCGCCTTTTTAAATGGAAATTTAGAGGAGTGTGTCTATATGGACCAGCCAGAGGGTTTCATTCAGAGTGAGAGCAGCGGAAAGGTGTGCAAGTTGCTTAAGTCCATCTATGGACTAAAGCAGGCATCGCGGAGTTGGAACATCTGTTTTGATGAGATGGTCAAAGAATTTGGCTTTATCAAAAATCCAGATGAACCATGCATCTATAGTAGATTTGTAGCAAGAACTGTCATATTCCTCGTTTTGTACGTGGATGACATTCTGTTGATAGGAAATGACATTCCTATGCTACAATCTGTCAAGGGGTTCTTGTCACACAGGTTCTCCATGAAAGACCTGGGTGATGCCTCCTACATTCTGGGGATCCGGATCTATCGTGATAGATCCAAGAGGATATTAGGACTTTCGCAGTCCAGGTACATCGACACCATACTGAAAAGATTCAGTATGGAAGATTCCAAGCGCGGTAATCTACCGGCTTGTCACGGGATCACCCTCTCCAAAGAGATGTCTCCCAAGACTGATTTGGAAAGGGATCGCATGTCTATTATACCCTACGCTTCTGCGGTAGGCTCTATAATATATGCGATGTTGTGTACCAGACCAGATGTGGCTTATGCACTGAGTGTAGTAAGCAGGTATCAGTCAAACCCTGGGGAGAAACACTGGATAGCGGTAAAGAACATTCTCAAGTACCTGAGAAGGACTAAAGAGATGTTCTTGGTGTATGGCGGAAAAGACCTCCAGATTGAAGCCTTTGCTGACTCCAGCTTCCAGAGTGACAAGGATGATTCCAAGTCCATGTCGGGCTTTGTCTTTACCCTCAATGGAGGGGCGGTGTGTTGGAAGAGTTCCAAACAGGAAACCGTTGCAGACTCGACTATGGAAGAAGAATACTTCGCTGCATCTGATGCCGCAAAAGAAGCCGTCTGGATGAGGAAGTTCTTGAAAGAACTTCAGGTGGTTCCGTCTATTGTTGATCCAATACCTCTGTATTGCGACAACAACGGGGCTATAGCATTAGCGAAGGAACCCAGGTCCCATCAGAAATCCAGACACATCTTGAGGCGGTATCACCTGATCAGGGAGATCGTGGATCGCAAGGAGATCGAGGTTCGGAGGGTTGATTTAGAAGATAACACTGCAGATCCATTCACGAAGGCCTTACCCCAAACTCAGTTCGAGCGGCTGATCGAGATGATAGGTCTTCGATACGCCAGTACATGGCCTTAGTGCAAGTGGGAGATTGTTAGTGTATATGCCCTAGAGGCCATTACTGTATCATACTAGTATGTATATTACTTGATGGAAGCTTGGGATATTCACAGTTGTATAGACAATCTTGCTCGAAATGGTAGTATGCTACTTGGTTTGTCTCTGCTTTAATGTGTACATGTGTTTCTTTTATTGTATCACCTATACGCATTAGTGGAGCCCTTAGGATCTTTGCTTGATTACCAGCGTTGTGATGGCAGTCACACTCGTGGGGGCTGGGTAATCCACAAGCACATCCTTATATTCTTGTCCCTAGTCGTGGGATTATCGAGACAGGGCATCGATACTCCGGAGTAGACTAGCGCATGCGCTTCTCATCCCAGTGCGGGAGACGGTCTGTCCCACAGCCGTCAGTACGTCGTACTTGAGATAGTATGCGGGTGCTCGTTAGGTTATGAGTACACTGGACAAGACTCGTTGGGAACTGATTGGTTGGTATTATACCTGTCGTCAGTTATCAGTTCCCAGGTGACATGAGTACAGCTTAGTCCGCTGACTTGACACTGTCACTTCGCCTCAAGTGTGTTCCCACTGTACTTTGATTACTACTCTACCACGGCTCAAAGAAGTCGTGCAAACAGGTAGTAGTTAGGTGCAGTCCCGAAGCGCTTGGAAGCAGTGACGGTTAGACAGGATTCGTCTCTCCCGGTATTGGGGGTTGACATCGCGCTGTGTCTAGGAGAGCCATTACACGAGTAGTCCCTGGCCAGGGCAAGCGAGATATACTGGTAGGTTTCCAGTGATATCTCAGGGTGTTCTGGGCTTTACTCCGACACGACTTGTACCGCTATTAGGGGACTGACGTTTACCGCCCCTAGGCCCGCCATGCGATGTATCAGACGAACAGACCGGACTGTACGGAGACTGTCACATTCAGGCTCAATAGGAGTTCAGATGGGGATCACCTCGTCAGTCTTCTTATCGGCATCTACCTGGGGACCGTTACGTACAACTAGTGCCGCTTGCGGTCTGTGGTTAAACCCACTGCCAGCGTAGTGCCAAGTCTTTAGAGTCCCACACAGAGGGCTATTCGCCTTTGGGCAAAACAGAGTAGAGGTCGCATGGTTTTGCGACAGGGTTCGTTCTCATCCGCGCACTTGTGCACGTTTGGAGTCCGGACGGATATTACTAGCGGGCTCTGGTTTGAGCCAGATCCTAGTATATGTTTTGGGGTTACTTTTATCTCATAGTATTCATGTTCCTCGGAACACGAATGCGGGTGTGTATGCACAGATATTTGAGGCGGAGGAAGAGGATTTTCATTAGGGTTTCGGAACGGGTATGTATGCACAGTTGACAGTCGTCTTTTTCCAAACCCTAATGAATTTGTGAATTATCAATTAATAATATTAATTAAATGAAAATGTGTCATGGTTGGGTTTGTTGACTTGTTGACCAAGGTTGACTTGTTGACCATGGTTGAAACATTGACTATCATCATTACACATCAAAGATGCTCTTTGATTCTAGCAAAACCATTTAATGTGAAATGATAATAGTCTTATCAAACCTTCCATCAATTTTTCATTTAGATTAATTTTATTAATTTGATAATTCACTAGATATTGTTATGGTTGTAAAAAACCATTTCATTCTATCATAACCATTCTCTCTCCTCTCTTCTTCTTCCTCCTCCTCTAGTTCAAGGAGATCCATTCTCATGTGTTGAGAAACCTCTCCTTGAGATAAAATACTCTAAACCACTCTCTACTCACTCTAGGGTTGAAGGTCTAGCAAGCCAAACACCTTAGTTCTCTCAAAGTTCGAGAAAGGAGCCCAAGGTTGAACCCTCAGGTGGATCCATCTTTGACGAAAGATGGCGACAAGGAAAGCACCATCCAACCTCTACAAAGAGTTCAAGAAGAAGGAGTTCAAGTGAGGTATAACATCTTTTCCGAGTAGCTTACTCTCTTTAGCTTGGTAGCTAGTTTTGTTTAGAAAAGATCCCGACTTTTGTTAGTCCATGTTGCCTAGTGCGCTAAAAATTTGATTTTTATACCGTTTCCGCCTCCCCGCAAGAACCGGGGTTGGCAACGTGGACTTACAATTGTATCCTGATGAGCCGTCCATAAAGGAGAAAACTTCGTGAGTGGACGTATTATCTATCATCAGCTCGGTGACCGGTACCGAAAAGTCGTCCTTTGGGCAAGCTTTGTTGAGATCCCGGAAGTCCACGCATATGTGCACTGTCCCATTTTTCTTCATCACTGGGACGATGTTGGCGATCCAGTCAGAATACTGAACCTCTTAAATGAAGCCGGAGTCGATTAGCTTCTTGACCTCGGCGTTGATGCTCATCTCAAGCTTGAGCCGCATTCTTCTCGGTGCTTGTTTGATCGGCTTGACGTCTGGAGATATCGCCAATTTATGCACAACAATCTCCGGACTGAGTCCCGGAATTTCGGATAGTTCCATGCGAAACAATCCTTATACTGCATGAGCACGTCTTTTAGCGTAGCCACCCTTTATTCAGATAACAGCTCACTGACGAATGTCGGTCGCGGGTCACTTGCCGTCCCCAAGTCAATTTTCTTGAGATTATCTGCAGTGGTATGTATCCTATCTTCCAGCTCTTTTGGCGCCGGTAGAAACTCTGAGATCACCTCGTCCTCATCATTTTCGAAGCACCAGGGGAGGTCATCCATATTCTTGGGTTCTTCTTCTGACAGCGTTATCATGTGACAGGTACGAGATCGCTTCCAAGACCGATGTTGGTCTGGTTCTACTTTCGTGGCTTTCGGTTCATGCTTCTGTGGCGGGGTCACCCTCCAACTGCTGGATAAAGTGAACTTGCCTTGCTGATACTGGTCTTCTACCCAGTCTTTGAATATAAAGCAGTCTTCGAGAGGATGCCCTATCGCTTGGTGATAGGAGCAATAGTCCGGATGATGAACCTCACCTGCTCGCTCAGGGTGTTTGGACTCCGGGAGTATCATCATCTGATGTTTCATGACAAGATCGAATATTTTCCTTGTCTCGTCTTGGGGAAAAGAGTATGCTCGACCCATCTTCTTTACAAGATACGAATCCAGGCTGCCCAATTCTCGATCGCGTAGCTTCATAGACCCGCTTCGCTGCTGTCGAACGTTTTTTCCGTTCTTCAGTTTGTTTTTGCCTTTGTGTCGAGTCTTCTTTGTGACGGGCTGGCGACGAAGGGCATTGTTATTCCTTGTAGCCTGCTGAAGGAGGCGCTACGTCCTGGCTTTCTCATAGATGGCCATTTCGCGACTATGGTCATCACGGACCTTTTGACCCGCTTCCCTTATTAGCTTGTCCATCTGTTCTTCGAACGACGGACTTGGCATTTTCACGGCGGGACCTTGTTTTGGTTCAGGGTTAGCATCTTCCCACAGAGCATCTCCTTCTTCATCGAAGTCATCTATGACGCAGCAGCCATGGAATCGCTCCCGTTTCTTGGATTGGATATACCCAAGCCTGGTCGCTCCCATTCTCCCGTTGGGCAATTTTCGCCGAGTTCCGGGGACGTTCCAGATCCTGTTGTAGAACTGAGCTTGTCGAGCAGTCTGCTTAAGGGGTACGCCTTGGCGCCTCAACAATCTGTTCAATTCTTCTGTGTAGTATCTAGGCAGACGGATGTGCGGGAGACTGTCAAGCGTAGAATCGACACCATGCCAAATTTCTTTCTCCAGGTGCGTCTTCGAGATTTGCCTTAGACGATGGATTAGCGAGTGGTGCCGCCTGAGCAAGCATTTCATGCAGCTTTTCACATTGCAGTTGAACTTTTGTTAAGGACCGAGTTTGAGGTCAGTGACTAGTAGAAGCTCGAACTTCGTCTTTGGAATTCACCACGTAGACTATGTGAACTACCATGCCCCCAGGCTTGGGGTGTTTGGAGTTTTTGGCTTTTGGAGTTTGCTTCGGGCACTTGAGCTTTATTAGGCCTCTTTTTTTATGAAAAGCCGCTTTGGTTTTAGGAGGAGCCGCTGTATCAGGATCCGTCTTAGGGTGGGTCCCCTTCACCTGCTTCCACACCTTATATATAGATGAGTAAAGTTGTCTCAGGGAGCGAACTTGTTTCTGCTCTCGTAGAATCTCCATGGGCTACGGAGACTTCTTCAATATTGCGGTAGGAGAATTTTGTCTGACCCTTCACAACAGTTTGAAGCTGTTCCCAGTTGGAACAACAACATTTACCACTAGGGTTAAAACTGGACCATGCGGAGAACTGCCCCCAGCTCATTTTGTATGATGCCGATATCGACGTTGACCGTTTCTTACGGCCGGGATTTGATTAGCCTCAGGATTTTGCCGAGCCTGCCCCCTGTTTCCTTTGAGAGCTTAAATATTCTTCCCCTGCGTCGACCTTGGTCCTTGGCAGGTGTCAGTTGTTTGAGAACTGATTCCGTCAGCAAAGCTGCTGCTTAGGGAGCCCGCCTGTGAAAGACAGACTTCCTCTGGGCTTCCTCCATCGGCGTTGAGGCACCGAGGGTGGGAGGTGGGAGTATCGACCCAAAGAGAAGCCCATTGATTTCTTGAAGAGTCGGATTGCAGAGATTTGAGCCTGCAAGTGGCCCGTACTTGACTCCACCAGATATGACAGAGCTTATTGCTAAGGTGGGAACAAACGCCATTCTTCATAGAGACGAAACACCGACTTCAGTATCCACTCCCCTAAGGGAAACCACAAACATACACACTGCGATTATCTGATCACGGGAAAAAGACGACACACGAAGTGTAGAGTGGAAAGAGGAAAAGGTCCCACCGGGCGTGCCAGAATCTGTTCCCCGCCGAACACAGAGACGAGACCGCGTAGATCCGTCTTGCCTGAATTTCGAGGGCAAATGCTATTTGGTGCTATCCGTCCACCTCTCCGAAGATGCTAAGTTAATTTATGACACCGTGTATCGAAAATTTGGATGGATGCGGCCGATGTAGCAGACTTCATCAGATTGTCCCTCGTTGAGGGGTTTTTGATTAAGGGGACGCTCTTCCCTGCAGGCGTAAGCCCCTGCAGTTAATTACGCTACCGTATCGCGGTAACCATTTTCTCCTTCTCCAGATGGTCACTTCGTATCGTGGGTGTTTGTTTTGTTTTTGGTTGCCCGTGGATTGTATACAGAGACTAATTTATGTTATTGCCCGTAAGGCGTGGATTAGTCCAAATTCGTATTTTTCTTAAATTTGGGTTTGGGTTTAAGGATACGTTAGTCTCATTCGAGACTAAGATCAACTTAAACGTTAGTTAAGGATATGTTAGTCTAATTTTAGACTAAGATCAACTTAACGGGGTCGTTTAGATCCAACAAGAGAGCATTTGGGCTCTATTGTTTAGTTTAGGGACATTGTGGTCGATAATTAGTTTAAAGACATTACGGTCCAAGGGTTAAGGATATCATAGTCCATGGGCTTAAGGACCCCACAGTCCGACGTTAAGGACATCATGGTCCATGGGTTTAAGGACCCCACAGTCCAAGGTTAAGGACATCATAGTCCATGAGTTTAAGGACCCCACGGTCTATAGAATGTCTGGTAGTCAGGACCCGTCATCTCTCTGAAGACGTTGAAGGATTACAATGACAAATATCAGAGGAGTGAAGAGATGTACCCTTGAACCGATATTGGTTGGGATCTATAGTCCAATTTGGGACTAAGATCAAAGATTTATGAGCATATGGGCTCAATTAATCTGAATGAGGGGTTTATGGCCATTTTGGCTCGGCCCACTCAGTTAAAAATGTTAAACATTTGACAATGCTGAGCATTGATTTGAGCTTCTGACAATTTTTGTCTTTTATGGGATGCTGAGCATTCATCATAGCTCTAGAGCTTCATTTAAAGAACGATTTATGTTCTATCAGCGCACACGTGAGGGACACATGGCACGCTTGGTGCTAGTGCCAGTCAATGAGCGCAGTGCGCTATATTTGGAGTGCTGAGGTGCTTTGCGCTAGATGCAGAGCGCTGAGGCGCTTCTGTTAAGTAGCGCACACGTGAGGAGCACGTGGCGTGCTTGGCGCTATGCGCCAGTCTTGAGCGCAGAGCGCTTCTTTAAATTTGGAGCGCTAAGGCTCTTTTAGATTAGGAGCGCTAAGGCTCTGCAGTGCTTTGCGTTAGATGTGGAGCGCTGAAGCTCTTAGGAGCGCTAAGACTCTTTTGTTAAGTGGTGCACACGTGAGGAGCACATGGTGTGCTTGGCGCTATGCGTCAGTCTTGAGCGCAGAGCGCTTCTTTAAATTTGGAGCGCTAAGGCTTCTTTTAGATTAAGAGCGCTAAGGCTCTACAGCGTTTTGCGCTAGATGTGGAGCACTGAAGCTCTTTTAAGTTAGCAGCGCTAAGGCTCTTCTTTTATGCAACTTAGATCAGTTTGCGCCCTGGGAATTAAATTCTCTTTTTATAAGAGACTTTGTCTCAATGTTCTAAGAACAAAGTTCTTATTTTATAGAAGATGTTTCAATCTCTTATTTTGGTGAAAGGTTTTGCCTTTATGGATCTGTGATCAAAGAGAATTGAATTATTCTCTCTCCTTTTTATAATGAGATGTTCATGATCTCTGAAAGACAATTTGTCTTATAGTTCTATGATCTGAAGAAGCTTAATTTCTTCCTCTTATTCTTTGTGATGAGATACTTTGGTCTCTTTGTGAATGATCTTGGTCTTTTAGATCTATGATCTTAAAGAAAGAAGTGAATTCTTCTTTTTATATGAGACGATTTCGTCTTTCTGTTCTTTTACCTTGAAGAAAAGTTGTTCTTCTACCTTGAAGAAAAGTTGTTCTTCTACCGCGAGCTTGGCTCTTCTTTCTGAGATTTCTCAAAGTTTATGAGGGGCTCCTCTATATCTGACTTCAAGTCTTCGGGTCTTTATATAGGGTGAGCCGATTTGTTCAATCAGTTAAGAAGATCTTTTCTCCAATTGATTTGGGGATTTCCTTACCGTTGGATCTTTGATCCAAGGGCTTCTGATTTATAGAAGGCAATCTTGTTGTTTTTACGAAGATTGGGAAATCTTTCCATACAGAATTTATTTTGTATTTAGGTGATTTTTAATCACCTTTGGATCATTGATCCAACGGTGCTTTGATTTACAGAGCACAATCTTTTTGTTTGGAAAGATTTTGAGGAATCTTTCCTTAACAGAATTTTATTCTGATTAATTGATGATTTATCATCTTTATTGGATCTTTGATCTGACGGTGGGGAGCTTTTAGTTCCAGCGCTAGCGCTCCCGTGCTTTGCACGTGGTGCGCTGCTTAGAATGCAGCACACAAAGCGCTAGCGTTTACGTGCTTTGCACGTAGTGTGCTGCTTAGAGTGCAGCGCTCTTGGCGCTAGCGCTTACGTGCTTTGCATGTAGTGCGCTGTTTAGAGTGCAGCGCTCTTAGCGCTAGCGCTCATGTGCTTTACATGTGAGCGCTGCCTCAGAGTCTTTGACTCTCTAAGTACCGGCGCTGCTATGAAGCGCTGCTTCATTTCAAAATTTGAAATTTTGAACAGAGCTTTGCTCTGATTAGGGGAAACAACCTTGCTCGGTCCTTCCTTAGCATGGGTCCCTATGCTCTCCCGCTAAGGATCCAAGCCCTCGCCAAAAGGCAATTGGGCAGCAACCCTGCTCGGTCCATCCTTAGCATGCCTCCCTATGCTCTCCCGCTAAGGATCAAAGCCCTCGCTAAGAGGTCCTTCCTTAGCATGCCTCCCTATGCTCTCCCGCTAAGGATCCAAGCCCTCGCCAAGAGGCAATCGAGCAGCAACCCTGCTCGGTCCTTCCTTAGCATGCCTCCCTATGCTCTCCCGCTAAGGATCAAAGCCCCCGCCAAGATGCACCAGGCTTCAACCCTGCCAGGCCCGTCCTTAGCAGGCCCCTTACGGCCCCTCCCGCGCTAAGGATCGAAGCCCTCATCAAGAGGCAACCGGGCAGTAACCCTGCTCGGTTATCCCTGGCTGGTAATTCCTTACTCCACTACGCCAAGGATCAAAACCTTCGCCAGAGGCAACCGGGGAGCTCCCCTGCTCGGTCAATCCTTGGCTAATAATGTCTTACCCCACGCCGCCAAGGATCCGAAGCTCTCATCCAGAGGCCACCAAGAAGCTACCCTGCCTGCCTCCCAATACGCCTTACCAAGCGATCTCCATCTCGACTTCGGGGCCATGGAGATACCGTCCTTTCACCGGTCAATTCAACTCGACGTGTGATCGCTTAACGAAAAACTAACCTAATGTGAAAGCAGTACCGTGCAAATACAAGTATTTACCGCAAACAAAAGGAAAATGCACACGCAAAGACTACTGCAAAAAGATTTTATTCATCAAGTTAAAAGTCTTTACAAGTGTATTATGGGCTCCCCAGCCTTACAAAATGCTCGGAGGCCTACAAAATTTCAGAGCAACAAAAGAAAATAAGAAGGCGAGGGGCTTCAGGCTTCAGGGCCGGGGAGAACCTCGATGAGCCACGCGCCCACTACGACCACCGGGGCAGCGTCTTTAGGGTCGGCACCCATTACAGGAGCCTCGGCGCCGGTAGCCGGGGGAACCGACGTCTCCCAACACTCCCCCCGGGGGCCTCTTCCACGGCATCGTCTCTAGGGGCATTCCCCTAAGCGTCATCCTTGAGGGGGTACGCAGCCCGAAACTCGGCGTCGGGGAACTCCGGCATCTGAGCCTTAACAGCGTCGAAGGAGTCATGCCAGATAACGCCGGCGGCTGCAGCAAGGTCAGCGTAGAACAGGTCTGACTTCTTGTAGCTTTCCACCGCCTTCGACGCCAGAAGCTCAGCCTTCGACGTCCGAAGCTCGGCACACCTCATCCCCTCCTTCGCTGCCTCATTCTCCTTCCGGAGGGCGCTCACCGTCTTCTTCATGGTGGCGACGAGCACCTTGGAGTCCTCCAACCGGGCCTCGAAGCCTCGGCCGGCCTCTCGGTACCGGGCGACCTCCCTGCTCCCGGCCTCCACCCGGTCTTTAAGGGCAGCGACCCTCTCCATCGCCGCCCCAGCTCCTGCTTTAAGCTCTCCTCCCGCAAGGAGAACTCGCCCGCGACCCGCATCGCCGGAACAATCTCCTCGTCCTCCATTTGGACGACGAGAACGACGTGCTGGAGGACCTGAAGAAAGAAAGAGGGTCAAAAAGAGGAGGGAAGCACCCGATCACGCGGACAAAAATGGTAAATGAAGAACCAGGTGAAGTGCAAACACTAACCTATACGGCCTCTTGAGCTATCGCCGCTATTTGGGCCCGGAGAGTCCCTCGAGGGACCCTTCCTCCGGCCGACCTCTCCATGTCCGAGAGTAGGCTGTCAGCAACAGAAAGCCCCAAGGGCACCTCGAAGCGAAGCTCCCCGTCGTCCACAAGGATCGGGGAAGCCGGAGAGCGGAGAGCGCCTTTCTGTGAGACCTCTTGAGGGACGGCGCGGGAGAACCCTCCTCGTCTCCTATCTCGGGGGCCCAAGGCTCTTGCGCCCGAGCACGCTTTCGAACCAGCGCACGACTAGACTCGGGGGCCCGGGGTTCGCTTGGGCGACTGGATGGAAGAGCCACCGGTGGAGCTGGAGCGGACGGCATGCGAGAAGGGCCGGCGCCTTTGGACTTCTTCCCCTTCTTCACGTCGACCACTACCACCTGAAGTTTGCTTAGGTCCATGGGTCCTGCATAAGACAAAGAACGAGGAGTCAGCAATGCCAGAAAGATTAAAGAATGCACAAGTCTAAACAGGTCACCTAAAAGCTCCTAATTTACCCGCGTACTCGGCGGGGCTGAGCCCTGCCCAACTGAGGGCCCGCTCAAACAGCAGCACATCAACCCGAGGGAGGGGCTCCCAATTTGACACCGCCACCATGTCGGGATCATTCGATCGACTCACCTGCGGACAGCTAGCCCTTTGCCACAATATGGGCACAGGCCAATCCTCACCCTCGGACGGCGCAATAAAGAAAAACTTCATCTTCCATTCATGAATGGAAGAAGGTACTACAACGACCCCCAACCCGGAGGCGTCCCCCCATTGTTTTCTAAAAAAATATACACCCAGCTCGGCTCGCCTTTGTGAGCGACGGGGTGGTTTTTATAGCAGAAACAAGGAGGTTCAGGCCGAAAGGGATCTGACTCAATCTCAACCGGACCAGAAACCCGAGGAGGATCCTCTAGGAGTTCGGCACTAGCTGGCCCGGGGCTAACCCAAAACAGTTCAACGCCGCAATCACCTCGAGGGCGAATGGCAAATGCAACCCGGGCCAAAAGGCCTCCAGGTACAGGGCAATCTCATTGCCCCGTACCTGAGTTGCCCTTTCCCCCCTCCTCGGCCAGACGAAGCGAATAGCCGGGAGGAATAAGGAAACGAGTCTTGATGTTGATAAGCTCCTCCGCACGCCTCAGTGAGGATCGCACGCCAAGAACACCCGGGCCTGTGCTCGGGGGACCGACCCCGTCACACGCTGGGGTAGCTCTAACTCAGAGGGGGATGAGGAAGAAGTAGATGAGGAAGCTCCAGAAGACTCCCTAGACTCTACTCGGACTACGTCTACATACTCCACGGAAGAAGACATCTAACCTGATCAAAGGGGAGGTGTCCTCGGAAGCTCAAACGCAAGGAATCCGACCTGAGGGGAAGAGCGCCGAGCTAACACAAATAGGGCGAGGAAATTAGAAAGAGGTATGGGCCCTGATGGGGATCCTACCTCTATTTATAGCTGCCGGCATACGCATCCTACGGCTCCGATCGTCTCCCGCCAAAACGACGTTTCGCAACCTACGGCCGACAACGCTCCACTTGTCGCGCTCACATTGGACGCATCCCTTCGAGCGCGAGAACGCCTGCGACACATCTCACCAGCCAACCAGCGGCAGACACATGGTCTGTCGCTTCGACGAACGTACGAACGATCCGGCGCTTCCCCTTCAATGCGAGATCTCTCCCCTGATCCGCTGACGTCATCAAGAAAATACCACTCTTTGCCCGGGAATCAACGCCGACGATATCTTCGAATGAGAACTCACCTTGGGTGATCGATCGGACCACTCTCGACCCGACCTAGGAGCGGGTTGAGACGAGAGTGGGGGGCTAATGATGAGGCTCGATATCGTGACTCTCCAGATGTAGACACGTTGCAGATGACGTGCCCCAAAACCTATAAGAAAGGACCAAGAACTTCGGTTGGGATCACACTTCGGGCCACCTATCCGAGGAGTCTTCCGATCTTCGGTGAACTTCCAGACCACCCCTGGCTCGCCTCCGAGCTATCACAGAACCAAGACGCCTCGGTGTAACGTTTTAGAAATTGTTATGAGAATTTTTCCGTTTTAGAGTTAAATTGTCGGTAATTTCCGTTTTGACCCGACTATGTTCAAACGACCATATAGACTTGCCAGCATCTAGTTTAGCTAAAATAAAGCCGGTGCATAAGCTTTGGGGGTATATGGGACGTTTTGGTTCAATTTGAATTTTTCCCAATTTTAATGTTATTTTAATGCGGTATTCACATTTTGGGAAATTTCTCTTTAAGCAATCTTTTCATTAAATTATGTTGGGTTAAATCAAACCCTTCTCTTCTTATCTAGATCCTTGTGTTGACTTAGGGTTTTAAGATTTAAAGGAAAAGAAAAGAAAGAGATGCATGCATGTGTGCATGTGTAGTGTGAATGCAATTAATTGCATTTAATGTTGGAAATTGCTAGGAAATCCCTCACAAAACCCTCACCTCCTCTCTTGGCCAAGATCCCTTCATTTCCTACTGCCCTTGCTCATTTCCCTTTCATATTTCATCAATCCTAACTCAAAAATCTCCAAATATTCCAATTATATCACAAAATTTGCACAAAGTCTTGATTCTTGCTCTTGGATCAGTTGGAGCTAGGAAAGCATGGATCTTGTGAGCTAAAGTTGTTAGGTATAACCCCTACACTGATAATTAGAAGTTTTTATGTGGTTTAGCTCGTTGGTTGTAGCGTAGAACCCTTTTTATATCGATTAGTGCGATATCGGGTTTTTAAGTCTTTTTAGAGCTTTTAATATCTGCTGTGTTCTGGGAAATTTAGTGTTTGACCAAACAAAATTATAGAGATGTACTAGTGAACCTGAGACACCACCTGAAGGACGGGGACCACCTCACCGGCCGGGGCCGATGACCATAGGCAAAATTCCGGCGACGCCGGCGATGTGGGGAGCTGCTTGGGTTGGTCTTCTGTGGGTAGTTGTCTGCTATTGGTTAGGGGTGTTTGGTACTGTTTACTTTTTTAGTAAATTCAATATGCAAAATCTGGGATCGATTACCTATAACCTAGTGTTTTGAGTCCGCGTGATACGTGTTGCGACACGAATCGTGATCTGGTGCAGCCGCTGTACTCAGTTAGGTTTTGAGGTATCGTATCGCGCGTTAGCCACTAGACGTGCACTCGCGAGTTAGTTTAGTGTTGATGCGTTATTTAATACGTAGTTTTACGTTATATTGATCGATTCTGAGATGTTCGCATTATTTCTTGTGTTTGTGAAAATATAGCGTTGCAAGCGGGGACTTCAGACGCTGCGAACAAGGGGAAGCAGGTGGTCAGATTTTCATAACTGGAGATCATTTGTGAGTAGATTTAACATCTACGGGGAAATCTCCCGTATGGCGTTATGCATCGGGGCTGATATGATAGGATAGCTGCATGTTATTGCATATTGTTTAATTTCATATAAATGTCATCGCATAGTAGTATCTGTTGTACCTTTAGATATAACACATTACTAACGGTTCATGTTGCACGAGCACTAAATTGTATGCTACACCCACATTGTCAGTAATTTCCATGACACGCACAAACCACCTACATACGTGATATCGTAGTGGATAGGGATAGTTGAGGTAGTAGCCCTTATCCCATTGTGCATATGAGATATTGTTGACACCTACATACGTGAGGTTGTATTGGACATGGATAGTTAAGATAGTGACTCTTATTCCATTTCACGTATACCTTACTATAACTACTTGTACATCTTGCATACATATTGACATGTATACTCACCTAGTCTATTACAGCTACAGGTATATCTTGCACACATATTGACATGTATACCGCATATTTTCGCTATAGTTGTATGTACCCCAAGTGGTATTGCTTTGATATGTGATATTGAGTTGTTGATCTTTGCGCTTATGAAATGCATCATACATACTTGCTTACATGTAGATACTGAAACCTTGCTACACTTACATGTACACTTCATATAATGCTGCACTTGTTTTTCGGAGGATTTTGGGAACCGCAAGATATAGTTTAAAGTTGGATTCATTTAAAAGAGCGGTTTTCCCTTTTTATGCTCATATTGATATTTTATGTTGCATATATCAGTTTTATATGGATTTTACGCATTGAGATATGGATTTCATATGATTTATGGATTTGAGAACCGTGGGGGTAATTCAAGAAAACTATGTATTGTTTGAAAACCCGGTTTCTCTTGATATGATATTTCAGTGCGTCCACCATGTGATTTCTCGGTTCTGAGATTTGGCTTGTGATACCCGATTCGAGGAGCGGGAGGCACCGTCTGCGGGTACATGGTGGACCCGGTATGGTACCCCGAGGCGAGTGGTGATTTCGTAGTGTAGACGATAAGCCTGGCTGTGGGACCACTACCTACCGGTGATTGTATTTGTACTCAGCGGTTATCGTGGGGATACCGACCGGAGTGATGTACGACATATCATCAGGGCCAGTCGTGGTGACAGCTCCTGAGTTATGAGGATTTACGTGTCGATGCTAGACACGGGTTTCATGGTGTTTCGAGTGTCGGTGTTAGACACTCAGGTTTCCATGATTTTTACGTATGGTCAGTGGACATACATGGTTGATATCCTTATATATATATATATACTTACAGGTATATGTTTTCATGATATTTCGGGTGTCGATGATAGACACTCAAGTTTCATGAAACTTACAGGATGTGAGGGACGATCTGTGGATGCGGTGCCTGAGGATTTGGGATTTAATGTGCCAGTGAGGGACACTGGTGTTTTTCCATGCTGATGATTTTGCATGAGATTTTATATTATATCATCCCATACTCAGGATTATGTTGATATGCATTGCTTCATGTAGTTGTAGTACCCTGATGATATACCTTTACATGATTGTTGCATATTCACTTATCATACTTATGCTATCAGATTACATGTGATAGATAAATCGCTGTTCGTGCATACCTGCGATTACAGTATGATGTTTGTTCCCCTCCGAAAGACGGCACGACGCAGGGACGTCAAGCCTGAAATTCGGGGCAGATGCTATTTGGTTTTATCCGTCCACCTCTCCGAAGATGCCAAGTTGATTTATGGCACCGTGTATCGGAGGTTTAGACGGATGCGACCGATGTAGCAGACTTCATCAGATTCCCCCTCGCTTGAGGGGTTTTTGATTGTGGGGATGCTCTTCCCTGCAAGCGCAAGCCCCTGCAGTTAATTACGCTACCGCTTCACGGTAACAACTTTCTCCTTCTCCAGAATTTCACTTCGTGTCGTGGGTGTTTGTTTTGTTTGTGGTTGCCCGTGGATTGTATACGGAGACCAATTTATGTCGTCGCCCGTAGGACATGGATTAGTCCAAATCCGTGTTTTCTTAGATTTGGGTTTGGGGTTTTGGTTTGAGGATACGTTAGCCATATTTCAGGCTAAGATCAACTCAAATGTTTGTTAAGGATACGTTAGTCCAGTTTGAGACTAAGATCAACTTAACGGGATCGTTTAGATCCGATAAAAGAGCAATTGGCTCTATTGTTCCAGTTTAGGGACATAGGGGTCCATTACATGTATGGCCGTCGGGACCCATCACCTCTCTGACGACGTTGAAGGATTACAACGACAGATGTCAGAGGAGTTCAGAGATGTACCCTTGAGCCAAAGTTGATTGGGGGATCTAGAGTCCAATTTAGGACTAAAGTCTGTTTGAAGGTTTAAGGATGCGTTAGCCATATTTGAGGCTAAGATCAACTTAAACGGGATCGTTTAGATCCGACAAAAGAGCATTTGGGGGCTCTATTGTTCCAGTTTAGGGACATAGTGGTCCAACATTCCCATTTTGGGGACGGATGTTAGTTTAAGGACACGTTAGCCATATTTGAGGCTAAGATCAATTTAAACGTTTGTTAAGGATACGTTAGCCTAATTGCCAGACTAAGATCAACTTAACAAGATCGTTTAGATCCGACAAGAGAGCAATTAGCTCTATTGTTCCAGTTTAGGGACATGGTGGTCCATTGCCAGTTTAGGGACATGGTGGTCCAAGTTCCAGTTTAGGGACATGGTGGTCCATTTAATATATGGCCGTCGGGACCCGTCACCTCTCTGAAGACGTTGAAGGATTACAACGACAAATATCAGAGGAGTTCAGAGATGTACCCTTGAACCAATGAATTGGTTGAAAGAGCAGATGTGCTCAGCTCAAGATGATTTGAGGACTTATGGCCAATTTGGGCTAAGTCCAATTAAGTTAGAAATATTGGCTCTTGTTGGACCATTAAACATTTGTTTGGGTTCAAAACAACATTATTTAGCAATACTAAATATTTTCATCTTTGATTTTCTCAGTTCTGAGATTCATTTGGAGGAGGGATTTTTGCCTCTGGAAAATTAGCCAATTTGGCTAAAAGTAGTGTTAAACACTAGAGAACAACAGTGTTAAACACTGGAGATAGAACTCTCAAATTAGTGTTAAACACTAAAAGACAATCAGTGTTAAACACTGGAAATATAATCTTGAATTTAGTGTTAAACACTAGAAACAATCAGTGTTAAACACTGGAAATATAATCTCCAAATTAGTGTTAAACACTAAAGAAAGAGGGTCACGTGTAGACACGTGAGAGCGCCCAAAGGTGGGACCAGATCCCTTTTCTTCGTTCTGCAATTAAGTGTTAAACACTTTTCATTTCCTGGCCATCACGTGTGGGCACGTGATAGGCATCCATCCATTAGATATTAAAGGGATTTGTTAGGGGTCACGTGGGGACACGTGAGAGCGCCCTAAATGTGGAGCCATATCTCCTTTGTTTTATCCTCAAATCTGCGAATAAATGTTAAACACTTTTCATTTTTATTTTGAGCATCACGTGTTGACACGTGATGGGGATTCATGCGCTGACTGTTAAAATGTTTGCTAAGGGGTCACGTGGTAACACGTGAGAGCGCCCAAAGCCTTCATTTCCTTTGCTTTTTCTTTCTGCATTTTGGGAATCACGTGGGAGCACGTGAGGCATTGCCTCAAAGCTGTTTCCTTTTTGTTTTTGGGGATCTTTTCAGTAGTCACGTAGGGACACGTGACCTAGTTTTATTCCTTCTTTTCTAATCACTGCGGATTGGGGTCACGTGTCATCACGTGACCAATGTTCTTTATGTGCATGGAGATCTTTCAAGTCTCTGTTATTTTTAAGAATTAAATTCTCTGTAGGGTTGAACCCTAATTATGACTTTAGAGGAATTAAATTCCTATTGTGAAAAAATTAAATTCTTATTTAGGGTAAAACCCTAATTTCTTTTTAAAAGAATTAAATTCCCAGATATGTAAAAGAATTCTTGATTAGGGTTAAACCTAGTTTCATTTTAGGAGGAATTAAATTCCTGTGAGTTTGGGAGAATTAAATTCTCAAAACTCAATTCCCCTTCTAAGTTTAGGATCTGCATGGCAGGATCTCGACCCGATGAGAATTAAATTCTCATCCTATGGGGAGATGTGCTCTGTACAGATCTTCAACCAGAAGAAGAACTAAGTTCTTTTGTGCAGAAAAGAGTTAAACTCTTAGATTTTGAGAATTAAATTCTCTTTTTGAAGTTGATCTTTTTCCCTTTTCTCACCTAGGTTTTCTTTGTTGAGAATTAAATTCTCCTTTCTTTTCTTCCCTCTTGAGAATTAAATTCTCATCTCTCTGTTTTTCTCTCAAAAAGGTAGATAGCCTCTCTTCTCTTCTTGGCTCCTATTTATAGGAGAAAGAAAAGAATCAATTTGTTTAGTAAATCTTTAATTGAAAGATTTGATTTGTTTTCATCATTAATATGATCCTTTAGATCATTCAGTGAATTTTATTCACCGTTGGATTTTAAATCCAAAGATATTATGTTTTTTATTTCTGGTGAGATTTTAGGGAAATCTTTCCTTGTATCAAATCTTTCCATAAATTGGTGATCTTTAATCACCATTGGATTTTTAATCCAACGGTCCCCATAATCCTTTTCCATTTGGAAAGATTTAGAGAAATTTAGAATTTTAATTCTATTTCGAAAGATTTTAGAGAAATTTAGAATTTTAATTCTATTAAACTATAAGGCTTTCAAATCCTGTCACGTGCTGGCATGTGACCCTTGGTCATGTGGGAGCACGTGACCCTTGGTCACGTGGGAGCACGTGACCCCCAAATTGGTTCCCTTTAACAGCCGCTGGTTTATGATTTTTTTTTAACTATCACGTGTCAACACGCGACCATTGGTCATGTATGAGCACGTGACACCTCATTGAGGTAATTTCTGATTTTTAATCAGGGAACAGTGCATAGCATATTTGCTCATAACTTTTGATTCCGGATGAATTATGAAGCCCATAATATATCAAATCGAAGGGTTTTTTGAGATGCTTCCAATACCATCAGAATTTAATAGTTCCTCCTTCAGGAGTTTATCAAAATACAGGCCGAAAGATACTGGTTCGTATTTCCTTAAGCGTATCGCTGCCATTTGATACCTTGGACTCTTCTGCGCAGAAATTTTTGGTGGGAACAAATGCCCCCCACTACTTTGCCCACGTAAGTATGTACGTGGGTGAAGTAGTGCAGAGTTATGCATGGCGTATGACCAGTTTCGGGTTGGTATATAACTTTCAGAATCTTGATCTGAGAAGATAACGAGCGGACACAAGCGTCGTTATTTATCATTGACTCAAATCTCAACTCTTAAGGGATATAGTTCCAAACCCTCATCCCCATGAGCCGCACCCTTCCATTTCTTTATGTCTTACTCTGGCATGAAGTAGTTTATACGCTCATGAGTAAGTTCTCCATTTCAGTGGCATGCAGCTTTGGCAAGTGTGGCTCATAGATGGTCCATCTTGACCTCTTTGCAGGGCTGTGATGGCTTAGGAGACAGGGGTAGGATCTGCCACCTAAGACTTTTCAACTTTACGAGCTGTGAGGGTCTCATAAAGACTTTTCTCCCTATGAGTCGTGAGGATCTCGTAGGTGTCTTTTCTCCTTAGGAGTCGTGAGGATGCCTAAGTGTGTTTTCTCTTGAGAGTCGTAAGGATCTCACAAGAGAATTTTCCCTCTTACGAGTCGAGAGGACCCGTAAGCGGTTGTTTCCCTCCTTGTCGAGATTCGACTTTGGAGAGTGAGACCCGTGGATAGTATGCAAGAGACCGTTTTGGGCCGACTTGCAGGGTCCCAGTGCTTAGGAAACAGGTTTCTGTTAGTTGTATGTATGCCCTAGAGGCCAGTATTGTACAGATGATGTATATTATATTGGATGCTTGGACATATATAGAAATGACTTTCTTGCTCGATATGATAGTATGCTATCTGGTTGCTCTTTATCTTAACATGTACACTTGTCTCTTTAAACTGTCTTATGGTTACATGTTGGTAAAGCCCTTAGGATGTGTACTTGACTACCTGGACTATGATGTAGATCATACTAGTGGGGACATGGTAGTCCATAAGTACATCCTTCAAGGTCCCTAGTCGTGGGTGTATCGAGACGGGGCATCGATATACCAGAGTAGACTAGCGTATACGCTTCTCGACCCATGAGATGGGCGATGGATGATCCCATATCCATTGGTGTTTGACATCAGAGATGGTATACGGGTGCTCAGTGGAGACTGGGTACACTGGACGGACTCGCCGAGAACTCCCAGATGGTATTATACCTCACGTCAGATGGCAGTTCTCAGGTGACACTTGTACAGGTTAGTCTGTAGACCTGAGATCGTCATAGAGTCTTGTGTGATTCCCACTGTGCTTTGATCTCCACCTTACCACGTCCATGAGGGCGTGCAAAACGGTGGTCTTTGGGTACAGTCCCGAGTCACATGGAGGCAATGAGCGATAGGAGGGGTTTCGTCTCTCCCGGTATTGGGGGTTGATGTTGCGCAGTGCTCGATTGGCCGTAACAGGGAAGTCCCTGGCCAGGGCTGATCAGAGATTTGCTGGTAAGTGTTACCAGTAGTTTCTCGACCCGTTATGAGCCTCACATCGGCACGACTTATCGGTTATTGGGGTCTGACGTTTACCACCCCTAGACTTGATATTTGACATATCAGACGAACAGACCGGACTGTACGGTAAGTGTTACTGGTTGGATTCATAGGAGTGTGAGCGGGCTAGCTCGTCGATCTTCTGATCGCTCAATACCAGGGTGGCCGTTACGTTTAGCAGACCGCTTGCGGCTTGTGGGTGCTTGATATGATCATCATCTGCTACCGGCGTATTGACGAGTCTTTAGAGTCCTAGACAGAGGTTTCCTGGCTCAAGCGAAACGAAATAGGAGCGCATATGAGATATGTGCAGGACCGAGAATAATGCGTGTATGTGATACCGTATTCCATTCTCGCGATGGATGTTTCGATTGGTTGTATGTGATATAACCTAGTTATCGAATCGAAGATCGATTCGATAAGCCGATACATTGAGTAGTAGTCGGTCATGTGCGACATGACCGGATCATTGAATCAAGTGTTGATTTAATGATTTAATGTATAATTATATATTTGATATATTACTTTACATTAACTAGTATTGGTTCACTTTAAACGGATTTCTCTCACTTGATGCACATTGTATATGTGATATGCTTTTGTGCACATTTTTGTATCATGTTTGATGATACTTGATCATTTTGTTAAGTGTAAAGAATTAAAACCATGGTTAAGTGTTGATTAGGGTTTTGCATATTCATTCATTTATTTATTTATTTATTTGAAAATGATTTAATGAGAATGGTGGCTTTCTTTTGTCTTTTAGTTGAAGCTTCATGAAGCCTTGACTTTTGCAACCATTCTCGTCCTCATGCTTAACCCTAACTCTCCAAATGACCATGGTTTATTCTCTACACTTAACCCTAGTTAGTTTTATGATAAGTATGAATTTTCTTTTCATTTTAAAGAACTTATCATAAAACTAGCTTGATCTTCTCCTTCTTCTCCAAGATAGAAACCTTGATGCCATCAATGGCAACTTGAGTTCTAGTGAGAGAAATCCAATTCTAAAGTGAACCCACCTCCTATTTCTTCACCCTCTACCTCTTGCCAAGTTGTTTTGGGTGTTTTCTTCACAAGTTTCATAACTTTGTGAAGTCGGAGCTTGAACTTGTGATGCCTCGACGTAGATCGTCTTTGACACGAAGCCGACGACCTAGCTCGCCCGTTTCTCCGATGAAGCCGACGATTGAGTTCGGGATTCATGATGGACAGCGAGAGGACACCCACGTGGAGCTAAGGAAGTGGAGAACCGGATCTACAAAGGTTGTAGTCTCTCTCCTATAGTTAAAGTGTTAACTAGTTTAATGTATCGCCTAGAAATCTAGCCGACGATCCGTATTAGGGTTTCTCGGCACCCATAAAATTTTAAATTGGCATGATCGATGCCTTGTGAGACCTCTATAGTGTGCCTAGGAACCCTACAGTGGTATCAGAGCCTAGCTAGAGCCTTAGGCGAAGTCTAGACGGAGTTTGAAGTCCGAACGAACCGAAACCCTAACTCACAAAATGCTCTCTGTACATTTTCTAAAATCTGGGATTTTTCCAAATTAAAAATATGCAGAAAAATCAGCAGGTGATTCTAAGAGTTACTGTGAAATTCGACAGCCCAAATCCACCAAACCGCCGCGGTTCCGCGGCATGAGTATGGCTCATACGGCGGTTCCGCGGCCGTACGGCCTCATTAAACAAAGAATTCTGCACAGTAATTCTTATTTTCCAGTGCTGGTTTTCCTGGGAATTTTTAAAATTTATTCAAGAGTTGCATTTTCTGGGGTTGTTTTGGAGCTTCGGTGTTTCGACCGGATTATCAAACTTCGTCTTTGTGTATTTCCGGATAATTTTTGAATTTGTTAAAAAGTTCGACCGGATATAAATACCCAACTTTTCCCCTGTCGGGAAATTTCCAAGTGTTGGATTTTTCCGTAGTTTAACGACGTTCTAAGTAGTGCAAGTAACGCGATGGACCCTCTAGAAGACAACAAACCTTAACTCGATTATGTGACCGTCTTGAACTGCCCTTTGAACCTTCGGGTTTGGGGCAGTACGGCGTGCCACATGTGAGGCGTTGGCTTGACCCTTCTACGGCTGGACCGTTGGTACTGAGGCACGAACTGAATGTTGTTAGAATTATTTCATGTGTTGAGCTGTATCGGAAAAACTTGGGTATTCGACTGTTCGATCGGAAAGTTTAACATTTTCTGTTTATCTGGAATGTGATACAATAATTGGAATTCACAAACAGTTATGAGATAACTGGATGAATGTTATAAATCTAGCGATTTAGTCTCACTTCATATTGAAAAGAGTTTTCGATAATGGGACTAAAATGCGGGGTTTATAAGTGTTAGGCATGCGATGTCTAAAGAGGTTGCGGATTCCAACTGTTGTAGTTTTACACTTTCTTTTCTGTGACCGTAAGTGTAATATGTGATATCGCCGGTTTCGTTGCTATATGTCAACGACAATTGAGATGCGCATATTTACTTACGTTGATGACATGTGATGTTATGTGTTGCTGGATATGTTATATTGGATCGTCGTGTTTGAATAGCCGGGGGTTTTTATGTGAGATGAGTGTTTTTCATTTTCATTCATGTAAAAACTTGTATGTAATATTCTGATTATTTGGGGCACTTCCAGGTTGCGGAAGTTGTCACCTTTTGTATATTATTTACTTTTCCGCATTAGGATAGACCCAAGGAGGGGAGCACAAGTAACCGGGTTCTGGGGTCCAGTGGGAGACCAACTCGAGGAGTCGAGTCCGGGTCTCCTAACCCTAGAATTGGTAGGGTTGCTTGCTCTCTCGTAGGGGTCTAGGGGTGTGGGATTGGCTATTCATCACGACCGTGGAATCCGTGTTCTATACTGGCTCGTATTGAAAACACGGACGTCCTAGTATATCCAATATTTCATATGTTTCTTCTGCTGCGATATCTGTGATGTGATCATGTGATGTTCTGTGATAGATACTTTATATAGTATATATGATATATTATATAGACGTTACTTATGTTTTGCACCCGCACTAGCCCTGCCCTGCTCTGTCGTTAGTTACCTAACCTAACGGTGCACGAGGGGACATCGAGGCGAATGCGGATGGCATAAGTGTACGTCATATCTATCTGTGATGTTTAGGTATTTAAATGATGGGACTTCATTAATGTGATTAATGAAAGAAAAGAAACCTAAGATGTTGTAGAATCAAATTTTAAAACAAAACAGGTAGCTACAGTTCTTGCTTTGCATAGCGGTATATATGATATACCCTGCACCTTATTCGATGAGGAAAGGACCGAGATCCCTTCACCGGGAGTGACTCCTTTAGCAATAACTGGCAGATGCTACACACTCGGTTTGCTTTTGATTGTTTTTGAGTTTTGCTTTGCACAGTGATATATATGATATATTCCGCACCTCATTCGACGAGGAAAGGGCCGACGATCCCTTCACCGGGAGTGACCCCTTTAGCAAAACTAGAAAAGCTTCAAAATCACTCCATTTCAAAACTTCATTTGATTCTACAACGATATCAAGTTCATTACGCAATAGGTTTTCAGAAAAACCTGACGTAGCCCTCCGTCATTTCAGATAAATCCTACTTAGTATTCGTGCTACGTTTGTTGACCTCCGTCAAGGCGTAGTGTGCGGTAGCTAACTAGTATTTATCTGCTTATGATTGAGGTAGTCGTACGACCTTGTTGACCTTCGTCAAGGGTCGTGCGGGTGGGTTTGATTCAATCAAGAAATGACGGGTTGAACTTGACTTGCACCCTGTGGTTTGTTGACCTCCGTCAAGGTCATAGGATGCTTGGGGCAAAATATTATCGGGAATTTCAAGTGTTGAAATTTGCAATGAGATTGCATACCTTCTATGAGATAGTTGGATCCCGATACCCACTGCGAGTAAGAGTTACTCCTGGGAGAGTTTTACACATTACAATTAGCCGATCAAGTAGGTGTCTAGAAAGGTGTTAACGAGATTACGCCTCTGGGAAAACGAGGTTTACATTAATTAGGTTCGTGCGAAAGCACGGGGGACCTCCCTCAAAGTACCGACACTGGCCTGGCTGAAAGATTGGCGAACTTGTAGTGTGTAATTAATCCCGGCTAGTCTTTCCTTTTAGGGTTTGAAGGAAGATTTGATAAAAAGCAGTGGGAGCCATCCTGATTAGATAAGATAATAACCAATCTGATCTTGCACGAGCATACGCTAAAGTGTTTTCTTCTCTCTCTCTCCAGGTAGCGACCATTTCATGCCCTAATGAAGATAATAATATGGATGTATTGACCGAACCCGCATGTTATACTGTGCTGGGGAACGTTGGTTCCGTTCTTTCCTATAAGAGTTATAGGACTGAACAGGATATAGGGGAATACCAAGATTCCCTTGCCACCCGAATGAAGAAAGTACATGTTGATGCATTTTCTTCGGGTGTGTTCGTTACAGAGAACTGTTTCTCCATTTGCTCCACGTCCTGGGTATTAGATACCGGGTCAGGATCCCATATATGTAATCAGTTACATGGGCTTAGGAAAGGTAGAGAACTTGGAGAAGGTGATAAAGACATTAGAGTTGGAAATGGTGCAATTGTTGCAGCTAAGACTGTCGGGGAATATCACCTTGCATTACCAACTGGTAATACATTGGTTCTGAACGAATGCTATTACATGCCGAACCTGATATGCAACATTATATCGGTTTCTTTATTAAGTAAAGAGGGATATAATTTTGTATTACAGGATAATGTTATGAACATTTTCCGTAACCAAAAGTTGGTTGGATCAGGCACGTTGTGCAATGGCATTTATGTTCTAAACCAATCAACAGTTCTGAGCATAACAAACACACACAAGAGGAAGAGTTCAGAGCTGAACGAATCCTTCTTGTGGCTTTGTAGACTGGGTCACATCAATGCGACACGACTAGCTAAGTTGCATAAAGATGGATATTTAAATCCGTTTGAATTTTCATCCTATGACACTTGCCAGTCATGTCTCAAAGGCAAGATGACCAAAACTCCATTTACGGGACACGGAGAAAGAGTTACCGAACTCTTGGGATTGATACATAGTGATGTATGCGGTCCCATGTCTACACATGCCAGGGATGGTTCTTCGTACTTCATTACATTCACTGACGATCTCTCAAGATTCGGATATGTGTTCCTGATGAAACACAAATCAGAAGCTTTTGAGAAATTTAGAGAATATAAATAAGAAGTCGAGAACCAAACCGGAAAAAGTATTAAAATCCTACGATCTGATCGAGGAGGTGAATACTTGAGCATTGAATTCCTGGACTTCCTAAAAGAGAATGGGATTCTCTCTAAGCTAACTCCTCCATATACACCACAGCACAACGGTGTATCTGAACGGAGGAACCACACCCTATTAGATATGGTGCGCTCAATGATGAGTACAGCTGAGTTACCTGTTTCCTTCTGGGGATATGCACTGGAAACAGCAGCATACCTACTGAATAGGGTTCCCACCAAATCTGTGCCTACCACACCATATGAGATATGGGAAGGGAAGAGACCGTATCTTAATTTTATTAAGATATGGGGTTGCCCGGCCTATGTCAAAAGACAAAAACCGGACAAACTCGAGGCAAGGTCTGTTTTGTGTAAATTTGTTGGATATCCCAAACATTCGCGAGGGTATATCTTCTACCACAGTGAGGAACAAAGAGTATTTGTTGCTCAACATGCCACCTTTTTAGAAAAGGAATTTCTTGCGAAACAGATTAATGGCATTGAGGTAGAACTGGAAGAGGTTCCAGCAACACAAACAATAACTGAAGATTTAGTAGAACCAGAGGATTCAGTAGTACCCGACGAACCCCAGCCTCTCCGCCGATCTAGCAGGGCTTCTCGTCCACCTAAGAGATACTACGGTTTTCTCATTGACGGTGGAAGCGAAGATTGCATCATGGAGGATGATGACCCAACTAGCTTCGAGCAGGCCATCACGAGTGGGGACTCTGTGAAATGGCTGGATGCTATGCGGTCCGAGATGGAATCCATGTACACCAACAAAGTGTGGACTTTGGAAGTTTCTCCTGAAGGGGTAAAACCCATCGGGAGCAAGTGGATCTTCAAGAAGAAAATTGGTGTAGATGGGAAAGTGGAGACTTTCAAAGCTAGACTTGTTGCAAAAGGTTTTCGTCAAAGACCAGGTGTGGACTATGACGAAACCTTTTCTCCAGTGACTATGCTTAAATCCATCCGGATCATGCTTTCCATCGCTACATATCATGATTACGAAATCTGGCAAATGGATGTTAAGACCGCCTTTCTAAATGGTGATTTAGAAGAGTGCGTGTACATGACTCAGCCAGAGGGCTTCGTAGATAGTGGGAGCAGCGGGAAGGTGTGCAAGCTGCTTAAATCCATTTATGGATTAAAGCAAGCATCGCGGAGTTGGAACATCTGCTTTGACGTCGTTATCAAAGAGTTTGATTTCGTCAAAAATCCAGATGAACCTTGTATCTACAAGAAGGTGGCAGAGAGTAAGGTTGTCTTCCTCGTATTGTACGTGGACGACATACTCTTGATAGGAAATGATATTCCTATGCTGCAATCGGTCAAGCTCTTCTTATCACAAAGATTCTCAATGAAAGATCTTGGTGATGCCTCCTGCATATTGGGGATTAGGATCTATAGAGATAGATCCAAACGGATTTTGGGATTGTCCCAATCCAGGTACATTGACACCATACTAAAGAGGTTTAGTATGGAAGAATCCAAGCGTGGGAATTTGCCCATGATCTCTGGAGTCACTCTCTCCAAAGAGATGTCTCCCAAGACTGATTTGGAGAGAGCTCGCATGCAAGGGATACCCTATGCTTCGGCTGTAGGCTCTATCATGTATGCGATGCTATGTACCAGACCCGATGTAGCATACTCACTAAGTGTAGTGAGCAGGTATCAAGCTGATCCTGGAGAGAGTCACTGGACAGCTGTGAAGAGCATTCTCAAGTACTTGCGAAGGACTAAAGAGATGCTCTTGGTGTATGGTAACGGAGAACTCCAAGTGGAGTCCTTTACCGATTCGAGCTTCCAGAGTGATAAGGACGACTCTAAGTCGCAGTCGGGTTTTGTCTTTACCCTTTACGGAGGGGCGGTTAGCTGGAAGAGTTCCAAGCAGGAAACCGTGGCAGACTCAACGATGGAGGCTGAATACATCGCTGCCAACGATGCTGCCAATGAGGCTGTCTGGATCAAGAAGTTCATTACTGAACTTGGAGTGGTTCCATCCATTGAGCATCCAATACCTTTGTATTGCGATAACAATGGAGCGGTGGCTTTGGCCAAGGAACCCAGGTCCCATCAGCGATCCAGGCATATTCTGAGGCGGTATCACCTGATCCGGGAGATAGTTGATCGCCGGGAGATCGAGGTCAGGAGGGTTGACACGAAGAACAACACGGCGGATCCACTCACGAAGGCCATTCCCCAGATACAGTTTGAGAGACTCTTCGGGATGCTCGGTATGCGATACTACAGCAGCTGGCCCTAGTGCAAGTGGGAGATTGTTAGTTATATGTATGCCCTAGAGGCCAGTATTGTACAGATGATGTATATTATATTGGATGCTTGGACATATATAGAGATGACTTTCTTGCTCGATATGATAGTATGCTATCTGGTTGCTCTTTATCTTAACATGTACACTTGTCTCTTTAAACTGTCTTATGGTTACATGTTGGTAAAGCCCTTAGGATGTGTACTTGACTACCTGGACTATGATGTAGATCATACTATTGGGGACATGGTAGTCCATAAGTACATCCTTCAAGGTCCCTAGTCGTGGGTGTATCGAGACGGGGCATCGATATACCAGAGTAGACTAGCGTATACGCTTCTCGACCCATGAGATGGGCGATGGATGATCCCATATCCATTGGTGTTTGACATCAGAGATGGTATACGGGTGCTCAGTGGAGACTGGGTACACTGGACGGACTCGCCGAGAACTCCCAGATGGTATTATACCTCACGTCAGATGGCAATTCTCAGGTGACACTTGTACAGGTTAGTCTGTAGACCCGAGATCGTCATAGAGTCTTGTGTGATTCCCACTGTGCTTTGATCTCCACCTTACCACGTCCATGAGGGCGTGCAAAACGGTGGTCTTTGGGTACAGTCCCGAGTCACATGGAGGCAATGAGCGATAGGAGGGGTTTCTTCTCTCCCGGTATTGGGGGTTGATGTTGCGCAGTGCTCGATTGGCCGTAACAGGGAAGTCCCTGGCCAGGGCTGATCAGAGATTTGCTGGTAAGTGTTACCAGTAGTTTCTCGACCCGTTATGAGCCTCACATCGGCACGACTTATCGGTTATTGGGGTCTGACGTTTACCACCCCTAGACTTGATATGCGACATATCAGACGAACAGACCGGACTGTACGGTAAGTGTTACTGGTTGGATTCACAGGAGTGTGAGCGGGCTAGCTCGTCGATTTTCTGATCGCTCAATACCCGGATGGCCGTTACGTTTAGCAGACCGCTTGCGGCTTGTGGGTGCTTGATATGATCATCATCTGCTACCGGCGTATTGACGAGTCTTTAGAGTCCTACACAGAGGTTTCCTGGCTCAAGCGAAACGAAATAGGAGCGCATATGAGATATGTGCAGGACCGAGAATAATGCGTGTATGTGATACCGTATTCCATTCTCGCGATGGATGTTTCGATTGGTTGTATGTGATATAACCTAGTTATCGAATCGAAGATCGATTCGATAAGCCGATACATTGAATAGTAGTCGGTCATGTGCGACATGACCGGATCATTAAATCAAGTGTTGATTTAATGATTTAATGTATAATTATATATTTGATATATTACTTTACATTAACTAGTATTGGTTCACTTAAACGGATTTCTCTCACTTGATGCACATTGTATATGTGATATGCTTTTGTGCACATTTTTGTATCATGTTTGATGATACTTGATCATTTTGTTAAGTGTAAAGAATTAAAAACATGGTTAAGTGTTGATTAGGGTTTTGCATATTCATTCATTTATTTATTTATTTATTTGAAAATGATTTAATGAGAATGGTGGCTTTCTTTTGTCTTTTAGTTGAAGCTTCATGAAGCCTTGACTTTTGCAACCATTCTTGTCCTCATGCTTAACCCTAACTCTCCAAATGACCATGGTTTATTCTCTACACTTAACCCTAGTTAGTTTTATGATAAGTATGAATTTTCTTTTCATTTTAAAGAACTTATCATAAAACTAGCTTGATCTTCTCCTTCTTCTTCAAGATAGAAACCTTGATGCCATCAATGGCAACTTGAGTTCTAGTGAGAGAAATCCAATTCTAAAGTGAACCCACCTCTTATTTCTTCACCCTCTACCTCTTGCCAAGTTGTTTTGGGTATTTTCTTCACAAGTTTCACAACTTTGTGAAGTCGAAGCTTGAACTTGTGATGCCTCGACGTAGATCGTCTTTGACACGAAGCCGACGACCTAGCTCGCCCGTTTCTCCGATGAAGCCGACGATTGAGTTCGGGATTCATGATGGATAGCAAGAGGACACCCACGTGGAGCTAAGGAAGTGGAGAACCGGATCTACAAAGGTTGTAGTCTCTCTCCTATAGTTAAAGTGTTAACTAGTTTAATGTATCGCCTAGAAATCTAGCCGACGATCCGTATTAGGGTTTCTCGGCACCCATAAAATTTTAAATTGGCATGATCGATGCCTTGTGAGACCTCTATAGTGTGCCTAGGAACCCTACAGTTTCTTAATCCCTACTGCCTAAGGCTTTTCCTCACGAGTCGAGACGAATCGAGCAGTTCTCGCGAAGACATCAATTTCCTCACGAGTCGAGACGAATCGAGCATTTCTCACAAGAATATCCTAACGTCACAGTTAACCTCTGCTCTTTATGACAGAAGTCCGTTAGGGTCTGTGGTACTTAGGGTTTTGGCCATCGTACCGTCGCATCAGCTGATATATTCCTCGATAGGCAATCATGCTGTTCGAGTAGCCCTGCGACTGCCGTGTCTCTGATCCCTTCGGGGGCTGGACAAGACGTCTTCAAGCAATCCTCCTTGGCAGTTTGACCGTCGGAAGAGCAAGCGTTAGGAATTTGCCATGCCGCTTTTTACTTGAGGTTAGGCTCATTTTGGAGATCCCCGATGAGTCATAACCACTCCGTGCTGGTGTGGGATGATCTCCGATAGTCTTTCAGGCTTTATATGACTTGCCGTTAAGACCCTGAAGCTAGGTATTTGGCCTTTGCTTCGTTTGCTGGCATCGCGTCTGCTGTATCGAGACGAATGTCGCGGTTGTCTCTAGGTTGCATGTGAACCGTCGAGGTTTGGAACTAGGGATTTTTCCATGGCTCCGTTTGCTTGAGTGTCGCGTCTGAACCCTACTGGAGGAAGAACACTGGGGTGACATTTCATCTGCTGTATCGAGATGATCGTCGAGGTGGTGACCAATCCGCACTGGTGCGAGATGCTCTCCGATTGTCTTTCAGGCTTTATATGACTTGCCGTCAAGACCCTAAAGCTAGGAATTTGGCCTTTTGCTTCATTGGCTTTGTCACGTCCGAATCTTGTTGGAGGAAGAACGCTGGGGTGACATCACGTCTGCTGTATCGAGACGAACGTCAAGATGGTGACCACTCCGCACTCGTGCAAGATGATCTCCGATCGTTTTTTAGGCTTTATATGACTTGCCGTTAAGATCCTGAAGCTAGGAATTTGGCCTTTGCTTCGTTTGCTTTGTCACGTCCGAATCCTGTTGGAGGAAGAACGCTGGGGTGACATCACGTCTCCTGTATCAAGACGAACGTCAAGATGGTGACCACTCCGCACTGGTGCAAGATGATCTCCGATCGTCTTTCAGGCTTTATATAACTTGCCGTTAGGACCCTGAAGCTAGGAATTTGGCCTTTGCTTCATTTGCTTTGGCGCGTCCGAATCCTGCTGGGGGAAGAACACTGTGGTGACATTTCATCTGCTGTATCGAGATGAAAGTCGAGGTGGTGACCATTCCGCGCTGATGTAGGATGACCTCCGATTGTCTTTCAGGCTTTATATGACTTGCCGTCAAGACCCTGAAGCTAGGAATTTGGCCTTTTGCTTCATTTGCTTTGGCACGTCCGAATCCAGCTGGGGGAAGAACACTGGGGTGACATTTCATCTGCTGTATCGAGACGATTGTCGAGGTGGAGCTGGGATTTTGCCATCACTCCGCTTTGTTTCGACCATGGGGTCTTTCGCTGACGTTGCATCTGCATCCTGCTGGACTGCGGAGGAACGCCGTCGTTGACATTTCGTCTGCTGTATCGAGACGAATGCTGAGGTCTGGGATTTTGCCGTCGCTCCACTTTGTTTCGACCGTGAGGTCTTTTGTTGACGTTGCATCTGTATCCTGCTGGACTACGAAAGAACGCCGTTGTTGACATCTCGTCTGCTGTAACGAGACGAATGTTGAGGTGAAGCTGGGATTTTGTCGTCGCTCCGCTTTGTTTCGACCGTGAGGTCTTTTGTTGACGTTGTATCTTCATCCTGCTGGACTGCGGAGGAACACCGTCGTTGACATCTCGTCTGCTGTAACGAGACGAATGCTTAGATGGTCTCTAGGTTGTCTGTGAACCGTCGAGATTTGGAACTAAGGACTATGCAGTGGCTCGGTTTGATGGTGTAGCATTTATGTCCTGCTGGAATGAGGAGGCACATATTTGTTGGTCTCCAGGATGTAGATGTGGCCATTGAGATTTGGAACTAGGGACTTTGCCATGGCTCCGTTTCTTTGCGACTCTGAGGTCGGTTGTTGACGTCACGTCTGCATTTGGTTGGAATGAGGAGAAACGCCGTTGGTGATCTCTAAGTTGTCGATATCGACGTCGAGATCTTGAAGCTAGGGATCTTCCTTTGCTTCGCTTGTTGACATCGTGTCTGCGATATTGCGACAAATGACGAGATTGCCTCTAGGTTGTCTATGAACCGTCGATATTTGGTTTCGCTTTCTGATGGAGTCTGTTGGACCCTCTTTGTTTGTGCCCCTGGATTGTATACAGGGATCGATGTGATCTCACCTGTAGGGCAAAAAGTTTCATTCTTTCATCATTCATTTTTTTATTCTTTCCGCGATGCTCTATCATTTCAGCCTTTTATATCGCGAAAGTCACGATTGCCCAATCATTTCGGCTATTTTTCGCGGTGCCCAATTATTTCGGCTATTTATTTTATTTTCACTCGCTGCTTTTTATTGCGAGTTACCCAATCATTTCGGCTATTTATTTTATTTTCACTCGCTGCTTTTTATTGCGAGTTGCCTAATCATTTCGGCTGTTTTGGATGCATACCTTTTTTTTACTTGCTGATTTTTATTGCAAGTTGGCCCATCATTTCGGCTATTTTGTATGCACGTATGGCTCGCTGTTTTTTTTTATCGCGAGTGTGAAACTTGGAATCTGGTGTCAATCTCAGCATCAGCATCGCTACAACTGGAATATTGCCAGGAGCGAATCATCATTTGCCATGAAAGGGCTTGGAATTTGATACCGGTTTAGGCATCAGCATCGCTACAACTGGGATATTGCCAGGAGCGAATCATCATTTGCCTCTGTCGATGTTGAACAAAGGTGGCTTAGCAAACAGGGTTAGGATCCCATCGACTAAGGCTTTTGACTTCATGAGCCGTAAGGGTCTCATAAAGGTGTTTCTCCCTACAAGTCGTGAGGATCTCGTAGGTGTGTTTTCTCCCTAGGGATCATGAGGATTCCTAAGTGTATGTTCCCCTGTAAGTCGTAAGGATCTTACAAAAGGGTTTTCTTCTTATAAGTCGAGAGGACTTACAAGAGTTGTTCACCGTATGGACATATACCCAGTCACGGGTGGAATTTGGTTAGGGAAATGTTTATTCGTGCCCGTGGATTGTATACAAGGGTCAGTACTGAGCCACTTGTAGGGTAGTGTCAGAGGTTGTGGGGGTTTCTTAAGAACAGGTTCAGGTCTCTGTAACTTAAGACTTTCAAATCTTATGAGCCGTGAGGGTCCCATAAGAGGGTTCTCCTTACGAGTCGTGAGGATCTCCTAAGTGTAATTTCTCCTTAGGAGTCATGGGGATTCCTAAGTGTGTTGCTCCCTTGTGAGTCGTAAGGATCTCACGCAGGTGGTTTCTCCTTACAAGGTCGAGAGGACCCTGTAAGTGTCTTTTAACGAGGTTGCACCCTTTCGGGTTTTCACAAACACTCGCCGGTAGCCCTGCTGCTTTTACTCACGGAGCCCTTTCGGGTTTTCATCCGTGCCCATTTTGCTTCTGGACATACCGTCTTTTATTTATTTTTTCTTTTTATTCTCTCTTTTTTTTACGAGGTTGCGCCATTTCGGGTTTTCACAAGACTCCCCGGTAGCCCTGCTGTTTTTACTCACGGAGCCCTTTCAGGTTTTCATCCGTGCCCATTTTGCTTATAGAGATACCGTTTTTTTATTACCACGTCAGCCTGAAGATACCGCGGGTTAGGAGTAGTTTAACGACGTTTCGGTCATCAGCCAGTTTTAGGACGTAGTGGTCCATCATTAGTTTAAGGACGTTTCGGTCCTCAGCCAGTTTTAGGACATAGTGGTCCATCATTAGTTTAACGACATTTCGGTCTATCGTCGCCATATTTGAGGCGAGTTTCTAGTCTACAGACTTTTTGGTCCATGGGGCTTTCTCTATGAAAGAGCGCGATGCCCCCGGCATGTCCATCTTTTTCGGAGCATGTGGTTGTGGTGGATTCACCTTCCATTTTTCGGGCAGCGCGAACTTGCCCTGTTGGTATTGGTCTTCAACCCAGTTTTTGAAGACGTAGCAATTTTCGAGTGGGTGGCCCATTACTTTGTGGTAGGGACAATAGTTAGGATTGTTAACGTCACCTGGCTGCAACGGACGTTTTGGATCTGGCAGAGTGATGAGCCCGCTGCGCACTGCTAGCTCGAACAATCTCTTTGTTTTATTTTTGGGAAACGAGTAAGGACGTTTCAACTTCTCATTGAGGTATCGCGGCTTGTTGTTTTGACGACAAAACGGTCTCGGGTTACTCGGCTGTTGTTGAGCGTTGGCGATGAAGGTCGCTTTTCCATTCCCCTTATCCCTTTTGTTCGATCCCTTGTTCGCGGGTCCGAGATTCTTTCCGTGTAGCGTGCAATTGCACGGCTGAATGTTCTCGCAGCTCCTCAATTCTTTCGTTTCAGAGATGGATTCCTTAAAGAGAGGACCGAGGGCTACTTTTTCGTCGGAGTTGTTCCCGAAGGTGAGAACTCGCGATCCCCCGGGATCAACCCTATGACAATTGCCGACAATTTTTTTACGCTCGTATGTCGCATTTTTCCGCTGTCTACGAACTTCACGCTTTGTCCTGTTGAAGTGTTGCCTGTGAGCGACATACCCTTGCCACCAACACTTAAAGGAGTTGCAGTCTTCAGTAGGATGTGCAATATTCTGATGATATAAGCAGAAGTTAGGATGTACGTCCGCTTCATTAAGATGTATACCGCCAGGAGAATTTTCTCTGAAAGAGGGCAGTTTCATCTCCATCGATATGGCTTTGGCGAATCGTTTCTTTGTCTTGATCCTGCTTTCATTTGCGTCGAGTGTACTTTGATCCGGTGGGAGTGTTTCGACCCTTTCATCTAGTCGCCGACGTTTGGCTTTCTCGAATATGGCCATCTCGCGCTCTCGATCAGCTTTGCTTTTAAGACGGGCTTCATTCAGGAATGCATCAATCATTTCGTCTGATGGTCCTAGAAGTTCTGGCTCAGGATCTGCCTCCAGCTTCTCTGTGTAAGGAGCTCCTTCGTCGTTTATCAACGAGTGAGAGATCACATGGCAGCTCGCCACATAATCTTCAGATTCATCCGACGAATCTTCTCCATTGTCATCATCTCCGTCCTTAATGACGTGGCTGAGAAATTCCTGGCGTGTGATTGGAGTCCGCGCTTTTTGATTGTATTCTTCCAACGCGTCAATCCGCTTTTGCATGTCCGTGCACTTGTCACTAGGCTTCACGGGCTTTTTGGTCTTCTTCTTCGACGACTTTGACGGCTGAGTGTGAGCGCTTTGGCTATCATCACCGATCTTTGGAATTGGACGCGGTTTCAGCATCCCCTCGATGGTTTGAGGTTCGAGCGGGTTCTTCTATCTGACCGCCGGGCGCGTATGAAGATCACTCAGCATCCTTTTGGTTTTGGATGAAAGCACGACCTCCCATGGGGCTTCTTCAACAAGAGAACAAGTTGCCCCCGGTGTGTCTGTCTTCTTAGGAGTGTGTGGTTGTGGTGGGTTTACTTTCCACTTCTCAGACAGCACAAACTTGCCTTGTAGGTACTGATCCTCGATCCATCCCTTAAAACGAAGCAATCCTCGATTGGGTGGCTTACCGTTTGGTGGTAAGGGCAATAATTGGGATTGTTGACATCGCCTGGCTGCAACGGACGTTTTGGATCCGGTAGATTGATGAGTCTGTTGCGCACTGCCAGTTCGAACAGTTTCCTCGTTTTATCCTGGGGAAACGAGTAAGGACGTCCCAGTCTCTCCTCGAGGGATGGGCGTGGACGCACGTTGTTTTGGCTAACAACCGGCTTTAAGTTGCTCGGCCGTTGTTGAGTATTGGCAACGAAAGTTGCTTTCCCTTTGCCCTTTTCATTCCAAGGCTCTGTCTTTGAAGATGAAGGCCTATGGCCCATCTGGTCCATTTGGGCCAGCTTGTCAATCAAGGCCTGGAAGGTGGTCGGCTTGAAGAACATCATGAATTGGGAGATGGTCGCCTGAGGGTCGAGAGTACCCACGAACATGCCCACGGCAGGAGCTTCTTCGATGCGCTGCTCGCACTTTGACCATAGATTACGCCACCGTGTTGCATATTGGACCCACATTTCGCCTGGCCTTATCCTGGCATTGATCAGTGCTGTTATCGGGGTGCGTCCACTAGTATTCGCGAATCGCTGAGTAAACAACAACTCCATTTCAGCGAAGGTCCTGACGGAGTCATTTGGGAGTTCGGAGTACCACTCAAATGCCGTCTCCGATAAGCTACCGACGAACTGGCGAAGCAACAATTTATCATCACCGCCGGTATTGCCACAAAGAGCCCTGAACTGGGCAACATGTTGATGTGGATTCCCCGTCCCTTTATATACGTGGAACTTAGGGATCGTATATCCCGGCGGGTAACTGATTTGGTCATACCAGCTCGGATAGGGTCGTCCGGTCGTAACAATTTGCCTAGCCGCTTCACTCGCCTGATGAGCTCGTATTTGCTAAGCTATATAGTCATCCAGTGCGGCCTTGGAAATGGTTTCCTCCTTTGCTGCTGAAAGGGCCGGAGGAGGATTAAAGGTTTCCCCTCCATCGTCCCCAACAATGATTGGAGGGTCATCAGCTGGAGGGTCCGGCTGTAACATCATCCCTACCATATCTTGGAAGAGGAGCGCCATTTGTTTTATATTAGCCGCTTGTTCTGCGGCTTCTTTGTCCTTCCTTTCGAGGACTCTGCGTAGGAAGTCAGCGTCAGTTTCTTGTTCGTGACGCTGCTCTGATGATGCCTCCGGGCTTTCTTTTGGCCCGGTGAGTGCGACCATTGCAATCATCATCTCCTGAAGCTTCTGTTGCTGCTCCTGGGTTTTCGTCACGGATTGGGTGAGCGGTCGGTGACCCGTCGAAGCACGGCTTTCCTCCTTTCCAGAAGCCATATAAACAGTGTGCACCACCATGCCCCTGGACTTGGGGCATTTATGTTCAGCGCTTTTACGGTTCGCCATGTTCACAGGGGCTTTTTGCGGCCTCCTTTTCTTTTGAGTGATTGGAGTTGAGGGAGCCGTTGCAATGGGCACCCATCCAGCTGTTGCTTTTTTCGACTTGACAGAATAGCCCTTCTCCTGCTGAACCTTCATCTTTTTCTGTCGGCGGAGGTAGTCTTGATCGATCACTGACTCTTGGACTTGACGCCAGACCTTGTAGATTTTAGAGGACAACCGTTGAGGGGGCTGCTCTAGCTTTTTCTCTGGAGCATTCTCCACGAGTGAAGGAGTTCGTTTCAACACCGCAGTAGGAGAGTTTCTGCGCACCTTGTTGAGCAGTTCAAAACTGTTCCCGGTTGGAACAGCAGCATCGATCCCCACCGTTGGAGCTGGCGGAGTTATCCCACAGGGGGGGTTGCCCCCAGCCTTCCTCACTCGGCGCTAGTGGCGACGTCGAGCGTGTCTTGCGGATGGAGTTGTTTTAGCTGTAAGGGTGACTTCGTCGTGCCCCCGGTGTTGGTCAGAATCTGCTGGTATCAGCCTTTTAAAGACCGACGTCCGTTGAATGGGGACGGCCAACCTGTCAAAAGCAGACTTCCGAGCAGGGGAAGCAACCTTGGTGGTTTCGCCTGAAACTGGAGTAGGGATAGCTATCCGCTTCGGGACAACATCTTCTGGTATTGCTGGCTTTTTCATGGGCCCGTTGGAGCTCTGACCTAGCCTGTTAAAAACTGAGGCAGTGGAGTTGGGCGACCCGTTGAGAGGGACCGTGGCAGTGGTAAGTCGACCAAAGACTGATTTCTTTGGGGCTTCTTGCAACGTCATTGGGGCATTGAAGCTCATCGGTGGGAGCATAGTCCCGAAAAATAGTCCAGTGGTGGCTTGAGCTACCTGCTCCACTGGTATCTTGAAAAGGGAGGCCGCTCGGGGCCCATAAGTCACTCCTCCAGCAGGGACGGAGCGAGAGTTGCAGTTGCAGGTAGTGCAGTTTGGAGCCATTGTTCTTCTGTTTTCTGCAAAGAGCAAGACACCAAAGCTTAGTATCTCGAATCCACAGGCAACCACAGCAAACCGCGATTTGTTCGCGAACACGACACACAAAGTGTGGAGTGGAAAGAGGAAAAGGTCCCACCGGGCGTGCCAGAATCTGTTCCCTTCCGAAAGACGGCGCGACGCAGGGACGTCTAGCCTGAAATTCGGGGCAGATGCTATTTGGTTTTATCCGTCCACCTCTCCGAAGATGCTAAGTTGATTTATGGCACCGTGTATCGGAGGTTTAGATGGATGCGACCGATGTAGCAGACTTCATCAGATTCCCCCTCGCTTGAGGGGTTTTTGATTGTGGGGACGCTCTTCCCTGCAGGCGCAAGCCCCTGCGGTTAATTATGCTACCGCTTCGCGGTAACAACTTTCTCCTTCTCCAGAATTTCACTTCGTGTCGTAGGTGTTTGTTTTGTTTGTGATTGCCCGTGGATTGTATACGGAGACCAATTTATGTCGTCGGCCCTAGGACGTGGATTAGTCCAAATCCGTGTTTTCTTAGATTTGGGTTTGGGGTTTTGGTTTGAGGATACGTTAGCCATATTTGAGGCTAAGATCAACTCAAACGTTTGTTAAGGATACGTTAGTCCAGTTTGAGACTAAGATCAACTTAACGGGATCGTTTAGATCCGACAAAAGAGCAATTGGCTCTATTGTTCCAGTTTAGGGACATAGGGGTCCATTACATGTATGGCCGTCGGGACCCATCACCTCTCTGACGACGTTGAAGGATTACAACGACAGATGTCAGAGGAGTTCAGAGATGTACCCTTGAGCCAAAGTTGATTGGGGGATCTAGAGTCCAATTTGGGACTAAAGTCTGTTTGAAGGTTTAAGGATGCGTTAGCCATATTTGAGGCTAAGATCAACTTAAACGGGATCGTTTAGATCCGACAAAAGAGTATTTGGGGGCTCTATTGTTCCAGTTTAGGGACATAGTGGTCCAACATTCCCATTTTGGGGACGGATGTTAGTTTAAGGACACGTTAGCCATATTTAAGGCTAAGATCAATTTAAACGTTTGTTAAGGATACGTTAGCCTAATTGCCAGACTAAGATCAACTTAATAGGATCGTTTAGATCCGACAAGAGAGCAATTGGCTCTATTGTTCCAGTTTAGGGACATGGTGGTCCATTGCCAGTTTAGGGACATGGTGGTCCAAGTTCCAGTTTAGGGACATGGTGGTCCATTTAATATATGGCCGTCGGGACCCGTCACCTCTCTAAAGACGTTGAAGAATTATAACGACAAATATCAGAGGAGTTCAGATATGTACCCTTGAAACAATGAGTTGGTTAAAAGAGCAGATGTGCTCAGCTCAAGATGATTTGAGGACTTATGGCCAATTTGGGCTAAGTCCAATTAAGTTAGAAATATTGGCTCTTGTTGGACCATTAAACATTTGTCTGGGTTCAAAACAACATTATTTAGCAATGCTAAATATTTTCATCTTTGATTTTCTCAGTTCTGAGATTCATTTGGAGGAGAGACTTTTGCCTCTGGAAAATTAGCCAATTTGGCTAAAAGTAGTGTTAAACACTAGAGAACAACAGTGTTAAACACTGGAGATAGAACTCTCAAATTAGTGTTAAACACTAAAAGACAATCAGTGTTAAACACTGGAAATATAATCTTGAATGTAGTGTTAAACACTAGAAACAATCAGTGTTAAACACTGGAAATATAATCTCCAAATTAGTGTTAAACACTAAAGAAAGAGGGGTCACGTGTAGACACGTGAGAGCGCCCAAAGGTGTGACCAGATCCCTTTTCTTCGTTCTGCAATTAAGTGTTAAACACTTTTCATTTCCTGGCCATCATGTGTGGGCACGTGATAGGCATCCATCCATTAGATATTAAAGGGATTTGTTAGGGGTCACGTGGGGACACGTGAGAGCGCCCTAAATGTGGAGCCAGATCTCCTTTGTTTTATCCTCAAATCTGCGAATAAATGTTAAACACTTTTCATTTTTATTTTGAGCATCACGTGTTGACACGTGATGGGGATTCATGCGCTGACTGTTAAAATGTTTGCTAAGGGGTCACGTGGTAATACGTGAGAGCGCCCAAAGCCTTCATTTCCTTTGCTTTTTCTTTCTGCGTTTTGGGAGTCACGTGGGAGCACGTGAGGCATTGCCTCAAAGCTGTTTCCTTTTTGTTTTTGGGGATCTTTTCAGGGGTCACGTGGGGACACGTGACCTAGTTTTATTCCTTCTTTTCTGATCACTGCGGATTAGGGTCACGTGACCAATGTTCTTTATGTGCATGGAGATCTTTCAAGTCTCTGTTATTTTTAAGAATTAAATTCTCTGTAGGGTTGAACCCTAATTATGACTTTAGAGGAATTAAATTCCTATTGTGAAAGAATTAAATTCTTATTTAGGGTAAAACCCTAATTTCTTTTTAAAGGAATTAAATTCCCAGATATGTAAAAGAATTCTTGATTAGGGTTAAACCCTAGTTTCATTTTAGGAGGAATTAAATTCCTGTGAGTTTGGGAGAATTAAATTCTCAAAACTCAATTCCCCTTCTAAGTTTAGGATCTGCATGGCAGGATCTCGACCCGATGAGAATTAAATTCTCATCCTATGGGGAGATGTGCTCTGTACAGATCTTCAACCAGAAGAAGAACTAAGTTCTTTTGTGCAGAAAAGAGTTAAGCTCTTAGATTTTGAGAATTAAATTCTCTTTTTGAAGTTGATCTTTTTCCCTTTTCTCACCTAGGGTTTTCTTTGTTGAGAATTAAATTCTCTTTTCTTTTCTTCCCTCTTGAGAATTAAATTCTCCTCTCTCTGTTTTTCTCTCAAAAAGGTAGATAGCCTCTCTTCTCTTCTTGGCTCCTATTTATAGGAGAAAGAAAAGAATCAATTTGTTTAGTAAATTTTTCATTGAAAGATTTGATTTGTTTTCATCATTAATATGATCCTTTAGATCATTCAGTGAATTTTATTCACCGTTGGATTTTAAATCCAAAGATATTATGTTTTTTATTTCTGGTGAGATTTTAGGGAAATCTTTCCTTGTATCAAATCTTTCCATAAATTGGTGATCTTTAATCACCATTGGATTTTTAATCCAACGGTCCCCATAATCCTTTTCCATTTGGAAAGATTTAGAGAAATTTAGAATTTTAATTCTATTTCGAAAGATTTTAGAGAAATTTAGAATTTTAATTCTATTAAACTGTAAGGCTTTCAAAGCCTGTCACGTACTGGCACGTGACCCTTGGTCACGTGTGAGCACGTGACCCCCAAATTGGTTCCTTTAACAGCCGCTGGTTTATGTTGTTTTTTTTTAAATTTTTGTTTTAACTATCACGTGTCAACACGTGACACCTCATTGAGGTAATTCCTGATTTTTAATCAGGGAACAGTGCATAGCATATTTGCTCATAACTTTTGATCCCGGATGAATTATGAAGCCTATAATATATCAAATCGAAGAGTTTTTTGAGATACTTCCAATACCATCAGAATTTAATAGTTCCTCCTTCAGGAGTTTATCAAAATACAGGCCGGAAGATACTGGTTCGCATTTCCTTAAGCGTATCGCTGCCATTTGATACCTTGGACTCTTCTGCGCAGAAATTTTTGGGTAGAACAATGTTATTTACTATTCACGAGTTAGCAACTCACCCCCGTTGTGCCACAGTGTTTTGCAGGACTTACCCTCACAGTAGTCGCGGCAGGGCGTCTTATCATCTATACTTTTGCAGATACCGCTACGTTAGGCAGTGAGGCCTTTGCTTTTAGGTGGGTTTGAGGTTATCTGCCTGTACATTGTATATCTTTTTGTTGGATCTAGTATTCTCCATCTACCACTGTTTGTATATGACTTAGAAACGACTTGTAAGGATTCAGTGTTGTACTATTTTGGTGACTTTTGGGTGCCGTGCTCGTGGCAGCCGGTTATGTTGGAAAGTTTACTTCTCATTGCAGTCTTTCCTTTGTTATTTCTTCGCTTCGGCGTCGTATACTTGTTGTGGTGATTGTCTCCGCCGTTGGGCGTGATTTTTGCTCCCATTTGGGATGCTTTATATATTATCTGTGTTGTACCCGTTTTCGGGGCTAGTTTTTACAAAGGAGGTGCTTCCGAAATTTTCAAGAAAGAAAACTAGAGTTAGAAATTTTTACTTGTGAATTTCCAAATGATAAAACTATGTTTTTCTCCGTTGATCCAGATTTGGGTGGTTTAGATTTCTGGGTTTCGGCTTACTTGAGTTGCGTATGCCTGTAGACGTTACGTAGTTCAAGTGCCGGTTACGGGCCAAATTTTGGGTCGTGACAAAGTTGGTATCAGAGCGTTAGGTTTTACCTTTCGGAGTATAAGATGACCTTGGTATGATGGAGTAGGTAGCTTAAGCAGAGTGACGTAGCGTGTGTATGTTCCGCGGCATACTTACGACACGGTACTTCGCCTAAGTGACTTTAGGACTTATTGATTGATATTCATCCGTGATTGATATACATCTTTATGATTCGATTTCCGTTTCTTTATCGAATCTTGTTTCAATTTCCAGCCTATATGCCGCCGAAGACTACGAGAGCACAGAGAGTGGCCGTGAGGCCCGAGGTCAGAGTTGACTCGTCTGAGATGAGGACTGACCAGGGCGGTACGTCTGTTGTACCGGAGCACATTGCTATGATTGGAGCTGGTATGCAGGATCTGCGCCAGATTGTGGGGACCTTGGTAGAAACCATCCGAGCGCAGGGGTAGGCAGTTGTTCCACCCGCTGCAGGGACCACGATGGTACCTACTGTTCCGGCAGTTGCAGTTACAGCTCCGGAGGTTATTACTGTGTCGTTGACGGATTTTATGAGGTTGAGGCCTCCGGTGTTTACGGGCACAGATGTTGCTGAGGATCCGCAGTCGTTCATCGACCGGATGGCCAGGATTTGTCGCTCACTCCGATGTTCCGACGAGAGATGGGTAGAGTTTGCGAGTTTCCGGCTGGAGGGTCTGGCCCAGAAGTGGTGTGAGTCCTTGGAGAAAGGCAGAGCCACGGGTCTTGCTCCTATGACCTAGGATGAGTTTGTGACGGTGTTTCTCACCCGTTTTCTTCCACCGAGCGTTAGGGATGCGCGAGCGCGCAAATTTGATTCGTTACGTCAGACTCCGGGGATGACGATGTCTGAGTATGATGTATTGTTTATCGAGCTGTCTGTGTATGCTCCGTACCTGGTGGCGACTGAGGAGATGAGGGTGAAGAGGTTTGTTCGAGGCCTGCTTACCCAGTTGTTCCTAGCCATCAGCATTCAGCATTGCGACACGTATGCGGCGGCTGTCGATGCAGCTCTTTTTGTGGAGGAGCGTCTAGCTGAGTCATCGGTTGTTCCGGAACCGAAGAGGACTCGTACGGATGTACCAGCACGGAGACAGAGGTTTGCACGCCGAGGCAGAGTTCCTTTAGACTCGGGGAGTAGCAGAGACGTGGGATGTGGCCAGTTATTCAGTTCTTATTCCCAGGAGGGCCAGCGACCGTCTTATGGATGCTTCGGGTGTGGCAGTCTACATCACCTTGTTCGGGATTGTACCGTGGTGCGTCAGAGAGGGCCAGCAGTACCGCAGATTATCTTACCACCTTCTCCACCTCAGAGAGCGTTGCCTCTTATTCTTGTTGTTGCGCCGCGTCAGACTCCTGCTCAGAGAGGTCGTGGTCGCGGTGGTTTTGTGCCGAGAGGACGAGGCGGCAGAGGCAGGGGACAGCCAGTAGCCGGTAGAGGACAGGCTCGGGTTTTTGCCTTGACTCACCAGGACTCTCAGGCGTCCAATGCTGTGGTTTCAGGTACCCTTTCTGTATGTTCTTATGATGCACATGTTCTTTTTGATCCGGGATCTACGCATTCATATGTTTCTACGCACTTCATGCCGAGGTTAGGCCGAGAGTCGTGTTTGCTGGATCAGCCACTTGTCGTGACTACTCCTATGGGAGAGTCGTTTGTTGCGCGACATGTGTTCCGATCGTGTGCTGTCCATTTAGGAGACAGAGATCTGTCCGTCGACTTGATCCTTCTTGAGATGTTGGACTTCGATATTTTGTTGGGCATGGATTGGCTAGCTATTTGCTATGCGTCCGTGGACTGCCGCGAGAAGACAGTTAGATTTTGTTTTCCCGGCGAGTCAGTGTTTGTTGTGCAGGGGGACCGTGGTGCCGCCCCTCACAGTTTGATTTCTGTTCTGTGCGCTAGTCGGCTTTTGAGGAGGGGATGTCGGGGATTCTTGGCTTTCATTCATGATACTGGAGCCACAGTGGAGTCGTTGGACCAGGTTTCTACCGTGCAAGAGTTTCCCAATGTCTTTCCCGATGAGTTACCTGGGTTGCCGCCAGAGCGCGATATTGAGTTCTGCATTGATCTAGTATTCTCCATCTACCACTGTTTGTATATGACTTAGAAACGACTTGTGAGGATTCAGTGTTGTATTATTTTGGTGACTTTTGGGTGCCGTGCTCATGGGAGCCGGTTATGTTAGAATGTTTACTTCTCATTGGAGTCTTTCCTTTGTTATTTCTTCGCTTCGGCGTCGTATACTTGTTGTGGTGATTGTCTCCGCCGTTGGGCGTGATTTTTGCTCCCATTTGGGATGCTTTATATATTATCTTTCTTGTACCCGTTTTCGGGGCTAGTTTTTACAATGCTGCCGAAATTTTCAAGAAAGAAAACTAGAGTTGGAAATTTTACTTGTGAATTTTCAAATGATAAAACTATGTTTTTCTCCGTTGATCCAGATTTGGGTGGTTTAGATTTCTGGGTTTCGGCTTACTTGAGTTGCGTACGCTTGTAGACGTTACGTAGTTCAAGTGCCGGTTACGGCCCAAATTTTGGGTCATGACACTCGGCCTCCCGCTCGTACCCCGAGCCTCCCGCCGAGGTGATCTTCCTCGGTCTCACCCTGACCGACCCGCAGGCGCCTCCGCCACGGCTCCACGAATCTCGCCATACGCGAGATATCCGCCGCCCACGATCCCACGTTCCACGCCATCACGATCCCTCATTAACGAGCATGTCTGATCATTGATGCGGGATCCCGTCTATCACGCGGGCGTGACGCCAGGGGCGTAACGGAAGGCGTGATTCTCACGCCAGCCTGCCTATTGCTGCTGCTATATAAACCCCTTTCTCAGACGATCGAGGTAAGCAATTCTCACTCCACTAGGCCGTTACTCTGCTAAAATATCCGGTCTAACTTGATCGTCGGAGGGTCCTCGGTGGCACAACCATCCCGGGACTTCTTTGCAGGTAGCTCGGCCTCAACCACACCAAACCCATTGAGATCCATATGCTTCAGGGGTCAACCCTCCAACTCAATCTCAGCCGTCCATCAACACGCGAAGAGACCAACGGAAGATAACATCTGAAGAACATCCAGACCACCATCAGTATTTTTCATCATTTATATCCATTACCTTATCCTTTTCTTGTGGAAATCTTCATTTCAAGTTAGTCTTAACCATGTCATCTAAGAAAGTAATTAAAAAATAATAATTATGGCTATATTGCACAAAAATCACTCAAACATTCATCATTTTTCAGATAAATCCGCTTAACTTTTTTTTTATAACAAATAAATACATAAACAAAGAAAATTGTAAATAAATAGCTTTGAGTTTAAATCTAATACTTTATTCCGTTTTTGGTGAAATAACAAAGAGATGTATATATCAAAAAACAAAGAAATGTACATAGACAGACAACTTTTGCATGCCGAAAATGGCTTCAGGAATTAAATTTGAAGTTCGAGAGAGACACACACACACATGCAATTCCTAAAGTTCATGGTATTTATCTGTGATGATAAAATAAAGTTTAGGATATTTTCCTGGAAAACACTAAAGCTATGATACTTTTGTGAAATTTAGCCAAAGATTAACATTGAAATTATTCCAAATTAGTGTCATTTTGGATTTTCATAATACAAATTTAAGTAATTAACACAACAATTTACAGTGTACAAGAAGCATTATCCCCCGGCTCTAAGTGATGAAGTATGGAGGCTAGAGAAGATAGGCAAGGATGGGGCATTCCACACTCGGCTCTTAGCCGAGGGCATCCATACAGTGCACCGTTTTTTGAAACTATGGAAAGTAAATCCAAAGAAGCTCCGAAAGGTATATACAAAAAAACTCTCATTTTACAAAAAAGTGATTCATTTTTACTTTTATTTTTCATGATTTAATTTGATTTTTCTTGTGGACTAGATATTGGGGGTAGGGATGTCGGATCGAATGTGGGAAGGAACAACAGGCCATGCAAGAACATGCCCAATCGGCGAAAGGCTTTTTGCCCACCGAAAGCAACATTGCACTGTTTTCTTGAACTCCATATGTGATGTTGTAGGTGTTGAGATCAATGGAGATACATATTCGCATCAAGCACTAAATAGATCTCAAAAGTAAGTCAGCCTTCACCTGAATCAATATTAGTTTATTTGACTATGTTCACTGATTTAGTGTAAGGTTTTTCATTACAGGCTTATATGCTGGACATGGTCCAGAATTGGGATTTGTTGGAAGAGTCTGATTGGAATTAATATAACAGTAATTAATTAACAAAAGCACAAATCCATTTTTCTTTGTCTCGTTTTTTTTTCTTTTTGTTGCAGAATGTAGTAATGTAATGAAAATTATGGAATGGCTTCGGCATTCCTTTCACAACTCTATCACGCATACTGGTTTGTTTCCTTTTCTACAGATCAAGCAATACCGGAGGCACTACTAGAAGCATCGGCTTTTTACCCTGAATCATCCGATATCCAAATAGAAGCCTTCGAGGAGGTTTAAAGTGCCGCGGCAACAATGCTGTGGGGACATAATGTGTAACAGAATCAAGCTCAATCATCCAGAGCCATTTGTTCCAGTTAAAATTAGCAAAGGTTTTACGTATACAGGTTAAGTTGTGAATCAAAATGCATGTATTTGCTGCCCTGATGGCTTGCCTTGATGAAGAACAGACAAAGCAAGCAACATGTGGCGTATTTGCATTTACATTTGAATTGTATTTTTTGTATATCATGTTAATAAGATTGGAATCAATTTGCTTTTGTAATATTACAATGCATCATTCATTATATTACAGCAACTGCAAGCAAAACAATTAACCAAAACTCTGCATTATAATGAATATGATGTAGATTCAAATGTTACAAATTCATACGAACACAAATTTGGAAAATTTTGAAAATGGCATCGACACACTCACGTACAAAGTAACATATGAAGTTTGGAAAATGGCATCGACTCATACAAATTAACTTCAAGAAAAATCAGCATTAGCTGCCAAATTTGAACCATTGGCCATTACTACTTCTTTTCCTCCTAACAAAATGTGAAGTGCAATCACCATATTTCATGAAGTGATGAGGCTCATGAACGGAAACACCCCAGATTGCGACACGTGGAAGATGACGTCAGCGCATACCCTTTGGACCCCTAGGGGCTATGACGGAGAATCAGGATGACACATTACGAGTCTTCCTCGGGACCCCGTGACGAGGTGGTCCCCGACCTTTCGGAAATGCCTCCCCGGAGTACCCCCATATACGCTGAGGTTGCCGAGACTCCTCGGCCTCCTCCCTCGACTCCGAGCTATCTACCGAGCTGAGACTCCTCGGCCTCCCTATCAAACCCGGAGCACAGAGCCTAAGCGCCCCCGTAACGGTTCCGCGTATCCCGCCAAAACGAGATTCCCGCCTCTCCACATCCCGCATCCCACGCTGGCACATTTCTCTATTAACGAGCGCTATTAATGAGCATAACCCGCCATCAATGCGAATGTGCCATAAGGACGTAACAGACGGCGGGAATCTCATGCCAGATCGCTCCCACGCGACCGCTATAAAAAACCCCTCTTCCAGACGATTCAGGTAAGTGAAAATCGATACCAATACACCGCTTACCATACTTTCATACCTCGGTACTTGATCTTCGGAGGGTCCTGCGGTGGTCACCCATCCCGGGACTTCCCTTGTAGGTAGTTCGGCGTCAACAACAACCCATTGAGATTCACACGTCCAACTTTCAGTCTCAATCCCAACCATTCAGAAACGCTTATAGCAAGATCGACGGAGAACAACATCTGAGGGAGATTTAAATCTCCATCAGTTAGCGACGTCTGTGTGAACGAAAGACTTTTCCACCACAAAAGTTGATCCCCAGCTTTCAATTCAATGGCAAGCGACGACCGTGACGATCCCAGCACGAGCCTTTCCGTCCCCCATAACGGAGGCAGGAGCGGTCCTACTCCCCCTCCTAACGTCATCAATGCCTTATCCGCTAGGGTCGACAGGCTCACGGCAATGGTGGACACGCTCGCCCGCGTTCAAGCATCTGACCACGCCAACCAAACCGCAGTTCCCCTTCTCCAGGATGGGAACGTACGCATGCTGGCAGGAACATGCACTCAGGTCCTTGACCTCAATCGCTCTCACCCTGATGTTAACGAACGCCGGCGTGCTGATTCCGACAATTACAACCTATATGTGGGGAATGATTCAATAACCCGATGGGCGCCGGACAGTTCAACGTCCCGATCTTAAGGGAGACCAAGCCGTCGTTCCGCCGCCCGCCGCGTGCTCTCACCCCCTGAGGAGGTGTCGGTCAGTTTGCCTGCTTCCAGGCACGACCGGCGCCACCACTCCCATCGAGACGGCGCAAATGACGAACGTCGTAACTACTCAAAAGGGGCCTCGTCCGAGGATTTAAGAAATGTGATAGAGCGAAACCGAAGCCACACCGTCGCGCAAATCCGGAGCAGAGATAGCCGACGCTCCGATTATGGAGAATCCTCGGGGTACCACCAACGGATCGAGACCCTCGAAAAGAAGATTGAGGACATACGACAGAACGACCACACGGCCGGCGAAGGGGCGAAGTACTCCGTTGATTCACTCATAATACCGTTTACTGAGCGACTCCTAGCCGAACGTGTCTCGTCCAGGAACAAACCGCCCAAAGTGGCCATTTTTGATGGAAAGTCCGACCCGAAGGACCACTTGGACGCGTTCACGACCGCCATGAGCTTCCAAGACAACTCGGATGCGGTTCAATGCAAGGCATTCCCTACCACCCTCATCCGAGCTGGTTGGGATTGGTTCTGAGGGCTTGCACCGTGCTGCATCTCGACCTTTGACGAGCTGGCTACCCAATTTCTCGGTCATTTCGTCGGTAACCGACGACAGAAAAATACGGTTGACTACCTGTTCACCATCAAGAGCGGAGACGAGCAATCCTTCAAGGGTATGTCACCCGCTTAAAATGCGGGAACGGTTATGTTAACTTCCCACACTCAAAAATCCTATATAAAGAACCCTTGACTTGTGTTTTAATACGCAAATTCTTCTCACGAAATATTCTTTTCTAGTTTTCATTATTCTTTAACTTTTTTCTGAGAAAACTCTTTCACTTTTAGTTCTTAAATTTTTAGTACTCTTTAGAGGGAAGAGATCTTTCAAGTACCTTGGAATTTTCTAATTTTTAGAAAAGAAAAATCTTTAGTTTTCAAAAAAGTTTCATTTGATTCTGGTCTTTCTTATTATTTTTGAAGACTTCTTTAAATCATTCTTAAATTTTTACTATTCTTTTTTAAAGAAGAGATCTTTCAGTGCTTTAGATTTTTCAAGTTATTAGAATCGAAAAATCCCTAAATTGTCGAAAAAAAATTGTTTTAAAATTTTCTTAATCCTTTGAAAAACTTCTTCGAATCGTTTTTAAACTTTCCCAATCTTCAAAAACTCAATCCATTATCTTCTTTGATTCGAAACTTTATTTATCTATTCAAATCATTATGATTGTATAATTGGTTTTATAAAGATTTGTTGAAATTTTACTTGTACTATTGGGTTAAGGAAGCGTCTCAGCCATCAAACCGTGGCCAAATGCGGAAGAAATTTTTTCTAAATTGGCGCTACTATGACCCGATGCTCGGATCTACCCTAAACCCTATGCTAGCAAGCAATATAAAGGAAGTTAGGAATGGTTATACCGAGTTGATCTGTGTCCTTCGGTCTTCATTCTTCATCCCAAGCTCTTAGAGGTTGCGGATCGAGTTTGGTTGCCGGTCTTCCTTTATCTACGATGATCTACCTGAAGAAAACGGCGCAAGTTTCAACCTCGCCAAGCGAGACAACCGACGCTCCAAGGTTACTAGCAATAGAGAGTGGAGGTGTAGGATTACCTCACTATTGTTTTTCTCTCATCAAAATACTCCAAGAGCAACTCAAGAAGATCAAAAGGAGGTGAGGAAACATGTGGTATGAGCAACTAAAGAAAAATGGCTAAGTGTTTTCTCCAAGTGAGAATGAGAGTGAGCAAGTCCCATCCCCAACTATTGGCTGCCTCCCCTCTCTCAATCATGCACACAAAAGATATCTCCACTCATTTTTGCAATAAACAAGTCCATGCTATACTTCTCGACATGCTAAACAATGTTCATGCCATGTCACCCCCTCCACCTCATTTGTAAAAACAGATGATTTTCTAAAAATGGAAATCATACAAATGAAGTGTCCAATCTTTTAGAAACAATTCCGTATAAATACGGAATACTACCCGGTACACGTATCGAAATACATATACGCGTATTCGTATCAAAAATACGAATAGCCAAGAGAGAAAATGAATAGTGAACAATAATACCAGAATACATATATATAAATACATATATAAATTATTAAATCAAAACCTGATTTAATAATCCGGCTTAGTCCTAAGCCGCTAGTATTATCAACCGTCCGATTAAAGTCTGTGTAGCCTGTATACATATTTAATCGGACATCTATATGTACCAACATATGTCATCTACACCATATCGCCTGAACCGTAAAAACCCTCAGTATGGGACTCTAAAGACCCGTCAATACGCTGGCAGTGGGTTTAACCACAAGCACGTCAGCGGCACTACCTGTACGTAACGGTTACCCAGGTATTGAGCGAAAGGAAGGCCGGCGAGCAAACTCATCCAAACCCCTACTGAGCCTGACAGTGACAATATCCGTACAGTCCGGTTTGTTCGTCTAAGAGTATCACATATCGAGTCTAGGGAGGTGGACAAAGTCAGATCTCTAATAACGCGACATTTAGTGTTGGTATGAAACCCATCACCACCTGAGAAATTATCGATCCTAGATCGGTAATTCTCGTTTACCCCAGCCGAGGATTTCTGGTGATGGCCACCCGTGCACAACGCGACATCAACCCCCAATACCGGGAGAGACGAATCCCCGACGATCCGCTCACTACCTCCATATGGCTCGGGACTGTACCCAACTAAAACCTGTTTGCACGACTCCTTTGAGCCGTGATAGGTAGTAATCAAAGCACAGTGGGAACTCACACGAGACAAATGACGATCTCAGGTCGACAGACTAACCTGTACACATGTCACCAGGGAACTGCTATCCGACAATATGTATAATACCATCTAGCAGGTTCCCGGCGAGTCCGTCCAGTATACTCATAACCCAATAAGTATCTGTATACTATCATAGGTGAACAAACTAACACCAATGGCTTGTGAGACCGGCCACCGCCCCTTGTCAGGGTCTAGATAAGTATACACTAGTCTACTCTGGAGTATCGAAGCCCAGTCTCGAAACTCCCAGGAATAGGGACATTTAAGGATGGGCTTATAGACCACCAGCTCCCACGTATATGATCACCATCATAATTGTAACAACCCTAAACTTTCTGTACAATTTTTTTTCAAAAATATAGAAAGGGGTACTTGAACCTGAGCACAAGTTATAAGTTTGATTTGCTTTTGAACAGTAAGAAGGAGCTTGTACCTCATTGGTAAGACCTTGCACAACTGAACCAAAGCACCAGAGTTTAAATCCCATCAACCACACATTTTTTTAATTAAATTCTTTTAATATTTTAGATGCTCAAGAGTCTACACGTGCACTATACGTAATAGGGTAAGTTACAGATTAAACAAACGGGTCCACGAGTTAAGACGAAGCGACGGGGACACGTGACATGGAGACTCGGCCCAACTCGCTTGACTCGGGCCGGCGACTCGTGCGAATCGGCCGGCGCCGCCGGTCTGACTCAGCCTGATCCCTGATTTTCTTCTTTTTCCTGCACCTTTGGCCTACCCCACTCCCCTAGCACTATTTAAATTCTCTGCAATTAAACAGAGAACTAAAATACCCCCTTTTAATTTTTTAATGAAAAATTATACAATTTTTAATGAAAAATTATACAATTTTTTATCACCACACCTAAAATCATCCCTCCTCACTCCCAAATCCCTACCCAAACTCTCAAGAAAATTCCCAAGACTTTTTGTGTGCAAGTGGAGTTAGCAGCGGGTGAAGCTCCGACGAACTTCCGACGGTAATCCGAGGAGTTTCCGGCGACGAAACGACGCACCGGTGCTGCCCCAATCTTCCTCTTCCTCTTCTCTTGATCCTAATCCAGTAAGTCCCCCTTCTCTCTCTCTTTTGCTATTCTCAAATTTTTAATCCTTAAAACGTGTCGGAAGCGGAGTTATCCGGCTTCCGATTCTCTTTTCTTTCAAAAATGCAACATTTTCTTAATAACAAACCTACAACTTTTGCTATCTGGTTTAATACTCATTAACTAAGACAATAGAACAAGTTTGACATTAAAATAATAATCGTAGAAAGTTCTATTCCACTTTTACATTAAAATACCTTTATCTTTCATATCGACATGTTTATACCTTTTAACCATGCTAGTTTTAGAAAACTCATGAGGTAATGACCTATCTCCTCACAACACTCATATGTAACATAGCACGATGACATTTGGGAACATAGATTTCGGAAATACGACTTTACATATAACTACCTTCAATTATAAAAAGCTTTTTCTACAAGATGTGTATTTTAATAAATCTTTACAAATGCGCCTCTACAACCCATTTCGGGGAACCCGTTCGGGATGGTGCGGATTATCGCACATCCTCGGGCTTAGTAGAGCGAGATGCAGACCTCCGCAAGGAGTATACGATCTCGAAAGATTTAAAATACAATTTTCTTTAGAAAATGTGATTTCTATCATAAATAAAACTTAAATTTTTAATAAATAAATATATATGTAATTAATATCAAAATATCTATTTTCAATATTTATAATATTCCACATTTCCAAAATTCAAGAAAAACATCTCATTTATAAGAAAATACCAAACAATTTCAATATTACAAATAAATATCATATATTATGAAATTAGGTTTTATTCACTAGAAATGTCACAATGATAAAATATACATCAATAAAAACTCTAAAGACGGTAATAAAATACTTGAGGTGTATTTTGAAAATTATACAAATTTTTTTTACATAAAACGCCCTCAAGTTATACTAAATTACAATAAGGACCCTAATATACATAGGTTTAAGCGGGACCAGTCTCTTGAGCCTCAGGGAGCCGGAGATATGGGTGCTTGCCTATTTAAGATAGACAACTTAACAAACGGTGTTATCAACACGGTAATCGTCTTTGAAAAAGACACAAATCCCGCCGTCCATGTGCATCGGTTACCGATAATACCAAAACCTAATTCAGGATTCAATTTCTTTTCTAATTGTCTGACTTAGACTGAGTCTCAATATAATCAATCTGACTTGAATATGATTCAAGTACAAACTAGAAATTCAACATGAATCCATATATTCAATCTATCCAATCTATACAACTTAACTGAACCGAACCATGGATATACTTCATTTACAAGCTCATCCATTATATCCATTCCATTACTGATATCATGGTTTCGGCAAGTCATCCATCTATATTCAATATACAATACAATACAATACAAATAATACAATCAAGATATCGCGTGGTTTATAAGGGGTAGATTGGTACGGAAGGTGTTAGAAGTGGTACGAGACTGCAACCATAAAACACCTAACCTGAATTCAATTACCGTTGTTCCGTGGTATTATCGACGGAGCCTTGTACTCCTTATACCGTAGTCTCTGGTCTAGTGAGACTCCTCTCGTATATACTGGCCCCTTCTGTACCAAGGTACAAACAACAACGTTAACACAAATACAACATTATAACAAAATACACTCCATTTTGTCTATTCCATTATTGTCTATTTACGGGACTTACCGAGCGATTTGTTCGTTGACGACATTCTCTTTCTTCTTCTTTGGAATGTCGCCAGGTGTTTCGGACTCACTGGAGATCGAGCCCAGCAGCGAGGACTTGGACCAGTTTGCTGAAAATCCCGAACTTTAGTTTCACTTGTACATTTCATTTCTGTATTTTCCATTTCTGTTATAACACTGTTTAGGCATTGCTTTCCATTCCATATATTTACTTTTCAGATGTATTGTAAAAAGAATGTTAATAAATAAAGTTGTTGTTCAATATGTATCTATTGTCATTGTCTCTTGTGCATTTTACTTATATTGCTTAGATACGCTTAGCGTGTTTACTTCAGAGTAAATACGTAGCGGCCTCGTCGCGTCCTTTGCCCGTATACCGGGAAGCGGGGCGTGACAATAATGCTGGTAGTTAAGCAAGAATCCTGTAACACCTTAGTTCATTTATACCAGTTGTAGTTCAGGTATTTCCTTATTTATGGTATTTTCCTGATATACTGTGTTTTGGGTGTGAATAGTGTATGTGACAATGTATTGCATCCGACCCGACCCGCATATTTGAAACCTGTCTTGATTCATATTTATGATCTACTCTGACTTATTACGTAGACCTGTGCACTTTCATGTATACTGCATACTGATATTTTATCTGGCATTTGCATTTTTACAATATAACATTTTAAGTCGCATAAAATATTTTAAAAATACATTGCATGGCCGGCATGATACCCCTAACCCCGTGGTAGCATCCGCGCATCATGTTCTCGTCCCGTTCAGTAAAACGGACTTGTTTGGATGGCTACGCGCACGTACGTGCATCCATTCTTGGGGTATGCATTTTCGTTACCCGGACATCCAATTTTGGTTTTGGTTTACACGTATATTTTCCGTATTTTAAAACTGGATTTTTAGACCCGACCTGGGCGTGTTTTGGACTATTTTTGTATTAGCCAAAAACTAAAATTTTCTTAATATTTTATTCTTATAAAATTAACTGTTATATATATATATATATATAATTATATAAATTTAAGATTTCTTTAACAGAGAAATATTTTGTTATATTAAATCCTAACATAAAGATTTTACTATCAGCACATCTCTATCTCTCTCTTTCTCTCGTTCTTTCCCTCTTTCCCTCTCTATTTATATTTTAAACCCACACACGTCCCCTCCTCTCTCCTCCTTTCTCCTCATCTCGACGAGCCGGCGACCCCTGCACCCAACTCGAGCCCCTGCAACCCTCCTCGTCGGAGCTCGTCTCGCCGCCGATCACCCTCGTCGGCCTTCCCTCGTCCTTGTCTCCTCAACCTCTCCTTTACCATCTCCTCGTCGACGCCTTCACTTCACCCGAACCCATACGAACCCACCACCTCCATCACCTACACCTCGCTGGAGCTCCGACCACCCACGTCACCGCCTCTATCTCCTCATTCTCCTCTTCCTTTTCCTATCTCCTCTCCTCGCTGCAAACCATCAGCCCGAGAACTCACATCTGAACCCGGCCCAAGAACCCCCACTTTCATCGCCGTTAACCCTCGCCGGAGACCATCATCATTATCTTTGTCTCGCTTGTTTAGCCTCTGCCCAGATATCCTAAATCCAGTGCACAACCAAACCCCAGTTCCCTTTTCTTCTTCTCTTTTTTCTTCTTCTCTTCTTCTTGTTCTTGATTCCGCGTTTCCGGCGATCGCCAAAGCCGTTCCACTGCCGACGATCCGAGCAACCCAGTGGACGTTCCCTACCTACGCGGTTACATTCTTGCATTGCCTGGTTCTGTTCTGTACGTGTGCGCGTGCATCGAGACTTTTACCGACATTCGACGTTGCCGTGCGTATCCGTATCGCGATCCATTAAGGCAAGTTTATCTTGCTATATGCTACATTACTTTATATACATCTATTTTAATAATTATAATACTAGTATTTTAAATCAAGCATCCAAAGTTCTCGTTTTACAGTTTTCCGACATCCGTATACATCCGTACGTATTATTTTACATCTAGTGCATGCAAACCTACCTTGTTACATATTATACTACAGTATACTGTACCCAATGGAATATTTACATCTCATATTGCTTAGTTGTATATCCCACATTATCATTTTACAGTTTTACTGTTTTAGGATACCCGTTTGCATCCATCTCACTTAAAATATATATAACTGCATCTATAGATCACATTAATACATAATACTGTGATATTAACACCCCATGTTTACTAAAGTACATCCTAATTAGCATTAGAACTATAAATGTAACCCAAATCGATAATTGTGCATCCATTTTATATCTATTTGCATACCATGTCACATTATTTCATTTATTGTCATATTAGTACTCCATACTTGATTTTGTGCACCCATACTTATTACCGTTTGATTATGAGCACCCGCTTGATACTTGTGCACTACCTGACATGACCTGATACACTACTACTGACATGACTTGATACCTGTGCACTACTTGACATGATTTGATATATGTACACCACCTGACATGACCTGATGTACCACAGCTTGACATGTTATAATGCCGACAATCTTGACCTGTTGTCCCTACGGACATTTCCTGTTGTCTATACAGACAAATCTGTATCTACTTGATCCTGTGTTGGCATTAGCCCCAAATTTATCAATACCTGACTTACACACATAACTTGGGGGTATGGGGAAATCAAGAATGTAGCCGAACGTAACTCAAAGGGCTATTATCCTTTTACCGTGGTCCCGTGGGGTTGAACGGGATATAGACTCACAGTCTATTATCCTTTTACCGTGGTCCCGTGGGGTTGAACGAGGCATAGACCGATGGATTACGCTGAGAATTATATTAATTGATTTCAAAGAATTTTAGAGTAGTTAACCCTATAGCACAGTTTAGACTACTCACTGCACCTCACCTATAATATATCCTGTTCACTGATCTTTATTCATGTTACTATTTATTTCCTGATAACTTGTTATTGTTCATGCCTGCATATTTCATTACACCCTGCTTGCTTAGAATTATTGGTATTATGACGCACCGACGTCTGGGTTTTGCATGGCCCAGATCCATTATCCTTGTCGCAGGCAGTCCAGGAGTATTTTGATCAACAGGCCAAGCAGTGAGGACCTGCTATTAGTTTAGTTTCCTTTCAGTATTTCATTCCTGATGTGAGCCCGCATTATGGGACGTACATTCCAGTTTATTATTGTACTTGGATCTTTTTCTTCCGCATTATTTTATTTCATGACCCGTTTATTCTGGCTTATGAACATGTGTTAGATAGTTTATTACTGTTCTTGATATCTCTACAGCCGTAATGTGACTGTGGAGGGATATTTCCTATCCACAGGTAGCATGGTTAGCTCTGTTACGTGCCTATCTTAGCGCACTCTAGGAAGCGGGGTGTGACAAGATTTGTTTGGTATCATAGCCATAGGATATAGGTTAATCGGGTTTGATTCTTTTGTGGTTGGGTATTGGACCCAATACACGGATCAGAATACTCGTGATTAGGAACATGTCCTGCCACATTGTTATCGTGATTCCTGAATCATATCTTGTCCTTGACCCTTGTCTTGACGATATGCAAACAACTTTGCATCTCGACTTGAAACCTTTTGATTCCCTATTTGTTCTTTCTATTCTGATGCTAGGATTTGGGCGACTTGAACTGAGTTATGTGATTGTAACTATGAACTGCAGCATGGTTACAATGCGGTACTCTATTTAAGTAACTTAGAGTTCTAGTTTTGATTCATATCCTTGATTCATCTTCATTATTCATCGCAAGCTTTTAATCTTGTTTATCATACTAATTCTTTTTAGTGTCTTGGTTGCAGGATCATGGAAGCCAGGAATCTACGATCGTACCAGTGGCGTATGGATGACGCCACTTTGCTTGGAGTAATTCGTGACTTATTAAAGGACTGTTTCCCCCAATCAGAGCAAAGCTCTGTTTGAATTTCAAAAATTCAAAAAATTGAAGCAACGCTTCAAATTACTTGCGCTGCGCGCAACGCGCCACGTGTCAAAAACTGATACGTCAGTGCAGCGCCCAAGGCAGCGCACCCAATCAGAGCAAGGCTCTATTTAAAACGAAACAAAATTAAAGGAAGCAACGCTTTAGTTGCGCTGCGCTCTGCGCTGCGCGACACGTGTCAGCGCAGTTGCGCTGCGCTGTGCGCTGCGCGACACGTGTCAGCCCAGTTGCGCTAGCGTAGTTGGGCTGCGCGACACGTGTCAGCGCAGTTGCGCTAGCGCAGTTGCGCTGCGCTCTGCGCTGCGCTCTGCGCTGGTGCGTTTGCGCCAAACAGAATTAAAATTCCAGTAAGATCTTTCTGTTCTTGTTAAAACAAGAAGATTGTCTTCTGTAAAACAGAAGCCCTTGTATCAAAAATCCAACGGTGGGGAAAATTCCCCAAATCACTCAGAGAATGACCCCTTTAACAAATTTAACAAATTAATGGGTACTATATAAAGGCCCCTAGACCCCAACTCCAAAACACAACACAGAGAGACAAAAACACAGAAACAAAGAGAGAACTCTAAAGAATTTTGAGAAGAACTCAAAAGAGGAAAAAAGGTAAACCCTTTGAATAAAAAAGAAGAATTTCTTCTGAAAAGATCATTGATCTAAGAACAAAATCAAAGGTCTCCAATAAAAATATAATAAATAACAAAGGCATTGCCTTTTTTATAAACCATTGGTTCTGGAATCTTAAAAATTCTTTCCTTGAATCCAAAATTGGATCAAGATATTAAAACAGTGCCTTGCACTTGCAAATCTGCACTGTTGCGCTCCTGGGTTGGCGCAAGCCACCAGAGAGCGCCACGTGTCAGCACCAGAATAACTTGCGCTATGCGCTTTTAAGATAGAGTATTGCTCTCTGAAATTGGCGCAACTCACTAGAGCGCGCCACGTGTCGTCCAGCGCAACAGCGCAGCGCACTACGCTTGCGCTCACCAGAGCGTGACACGTGTCACCTCCACATGCGCTTGCGCTCAATAATTGGCGCAAAGCGCCTGACAGGCCACATGGCTACTGTCAGTTTGATTAATGCACTGCATTATTTACAGAAGGGCCAAGCCCCAATTAAAAAAGGCCTAACAGGCCAAATAAAATGCAATGCATTACTTTAAAAATGGCAGAGCCCAAACAAAAACAAATGCAGTGCATTATTAAACAGGGGCAAAGCCCTAGCACAGGTCTAATAGGCCAAAGATAAAAACGTTGAATATTCTCAACTGGACTTAGCCCAATCATGGCCGTAAGTCCTCAAATTAAATTAACTGAGCAAGACTACTCTCTTAAATCAATTTACATCCGGTTCAAGGGTACATCTCTGAACTCCTCTGATACTTGTCGTTGTAATCCTTCAACGTCGTCAGAGAGGTGACGGGTCCCGACAACCACACATTAATACGGACTGTGGGGTCCTTAAACCTATGAACTTATGCATCCTTAAACTAATGGACTAATGCGTCCTTAAACACACCCATACGGACTGTGGGGTCCTTAAACCCATGGACTTATGCGTCCTTAAACTAATAGACTAATGTGTCCTTAAACACATCTATATGGACTATGGGGTCCTTAAACCCATGGACTAATGCGTCCTTAAACTAATATCCGTCCCTAAAACGGGAACAATGGACCACCATGTCCCTAAACTGGCAATGGACCGCAATGTCCTTAAACTGGCAATGGACCGCTACGTCCCTAAACTGGAACAATAGAGCCCCCAAATGCTATTTTGTCGGATTTAAACGATCCCGTTTAAGTCGATCTTGGCCTCAAATATGGCTAATGTATCCTTAAACCTTCAAACAGATTTTAGTCCCAAATTGGATTATAGACCCCCCAATCGACTTTAGTTCAAGGGTATATCTCTGAACTCCTCTGACACATGTCGTTGTAATCCTTCAACGACGTCAGAGAGGTGACGGGTCCCGACGGCCATACATGCAATGGACCACTATGTCCCTAAACTAGAACAATAGAGCCCAAATGCTCTTTTGTCGGATCTAAACGATCCTGTTAAGTCGATCTTAGTCTCAAATCAGACTAACGTATCCTTAACAAACGTTTGAGTTGATCTTAGCCCCAAATATGGCTAACGTATCCTTAAACTAAAACACCAAACCCAAATCTAAGTAAATCCGTATTTGGACTAATCCACATCCTACGGGCGACGGCATAACTTAGTCTCCGTATACAATCCACGGGCATCCATAAACAAAACAAACACACACGACACGAAGTGAAATTCTGGAGAAGGAGAAGTGGTTACTGCGATGCGGTAGCGTAATTAACTGCAGGGGCTTACTGTCACGACCCGAAATTGGCCCGTGACGGCCCTAGTACTACGCAACGCCTAAAGACGTAACGTAGTAAAAGAAAGCCAAAACCCAGAAATCTAAACCATAAAAATACGGAAAAGATAATATAAGTTTTTGAAACATTTGAAATCGCAACCCAAATTCTTTAAAAGTCATACTTTATTTCTTTAAAATTTTAGCAACACCTCCCTTTTTTGTAAAAACTAACCAAGATGAATACTATACAAAAATATGAAGCTATAGCGAAGAAATAAGACAATAGAGAGAAAGCTGTATATAAAAGACAACAAACCCACAAATAATATACAGTAACGTCCTCACCAAGTCTCTAAATCAACAACATAATAGTAGATGGAGAGTACAAAATACAACGAATGTACAATACAAAATACAGATGACCACCAAAACCCACCTAAGCAAAATAGTACTGTGAGCTGATGCGGTATCTGTAGTAAAAGATGATAGCTGAAAAGCGGAATAACCTGCCTCGACTACTCTGGGGAACAACCTTAAACACCTGTGGCACAACGGGGGTGGGTTGCCAACTCGTGAATAGTAGATAACATATGCAGGTAATCATAGGAATGCACGTACAGCATGAGTCTAAGATATGCGATTACAGTAATAACATGTCATGCAAATGCTGAATAAAGGAAAGTACAGTAGCAGGTACAATCACTATGTGAAGCAATAGTAACATGACAATAATATGCAATAACCATGCAATAGGGATATGAGAATGTAAATATGCAACTATCATAAGGGTACACTAACAGGTACTACCAATATATGAATCTGTGCATAAAATAGGTAAGCGTGAGGTATGGGGTAGAATATATCATTTCCACGGAAACCTGATATCGTGGTAGGATCACAATCCATCAAGACACTCAAATCCCAAATCCTCAAATCAGCCCCCAAGTTGGGCTCTCACATCATAAGTCTCACATCACCTCAATGTACAATATCGAGTAGCTCTCCTATATCTCGAATGTACAAATCAACAATCTCTTTCATATCCAATATCCAATGTCAATGAATCACCTATATCCCAAGTCGAATCTCAAGTAAGTTTCTAACATCCTAAAGGTATATATATTTGCCGAAATAAATATGATGGGGGCAATACACATATATTAGCGTCCCATTCCACTAATATTGGTGTAAGGGTATATATAACAACGGCTAATCCCCTGTTATATATATACAAAGGTGTTTAAAAGAAATATCATGAAAACAATGTGCCAAGCATCGACACAGAAATCCTGATAGGTACGTATCATACGCTGTCCCGAAAGCACGAGTGCCTAGCTCTGACCCTCGCCTTTCGACATATGCATACGTGCAAGACTCCGGTCGGTATCCCCAAGATAACCGCCGAGTAAAAGGTAATATCACCGGACGGTATGGTTCCCCTGACAGGCTCACCGTCTAACAAATCCAGCGATCCGTTCTCGCCCCGGGGTACCTCCGGGCCCCACCATGTACCCTCATGCAACCTCTACGCCTCCTCGCATGGGGTATAAATAATCAGCACCGATAAAACCCATGGTGGATGCGCAAATATCATATCAAGGAAACCGGGTTTTTCAATGTATGCATAATTTCATGAACTCCCACGGTTCCCAAATCCAGGAAACATCATGTAAAATCCAAATAATAATGCGCAATCCAGGAATAAACATATACGATATATCTGAAATGGGAGCATATAACAGAGAATATGTAGCTGAAACCAGATGTATGCGAAATCAATAAGGTACAGCTAAGTAACATCAGTGAAGATAAGTATGTAATGCAACTGAATATGTGTGTAACATACAGGTATAGCAATGTATAGGTATATACGTATAAGAACTGATGTCGTATACCCCCCTGGGTATAAGCAAAATATATAGGATATCCCCCCGGTATAAGCAAAATATGTGCAAGGTATACCGATAAGCTAGATGTCATGTGTGCTAAGCAATAGAATCTATAAGGGGTTGTGTGTGACATGACAATTATTGACGGTGTGTGTGTAGCATACAATCCGTGCTCGTGCAACAGGAACCGTCAATAATGTGTGCAGTGTCCTACGGCTGCTAGTCACAGTACAACTATATCAAGGAAATATGGTAAAGGCGCAATTCTATCAATGACGTAGAATATGCGACAAGTATTGAATCCTAGCCCAGACGCATAACGCCATGCGGGCGATTCCCCTGTAGATGTTAAATCTACTCACCTACGCTCCACGCTAGGTGAATCCTACCATCTGCTCCCCCCTGTAGTAGTGTCAGTAGTCCCCGCCTGCAAACTTGCAAATAAGACATGGAAATCATATATAAGCCAAATATTCCGCGAAACGCGATATCGAACCAAAACGAGAAACTCGCGTCGCGAACTAAACGCGCGTGCACGATACGCTAAAACGTGCGTATACGCGTCTAAAACCATCGCGACACGCCGCGATACGCTGGATCACAGAACCCTCTCACGTATCGCGCGTATCGCGCAAACACAACGGACACCAAACACGATATATAGTCCCAGATTTTCCTACAGGTCAAATCTTACAAAACTAGACATGCCAAAGCACTAAAAAAACACTGCAGACAACCCTAGCTAAGACCCCAACACCCAAGTCCTCAACTTGGCCGCAAATTGCGGCCAATAAGATTAAATCTGCGGCCTGGTTTGGGAGAGAGGGGTTCGTGTTCTGGTGGTGTTGTCTAAACCTAGTGAGCATGCTCCAGTATTCTCAATTTATTCTGAAGGGTCCGGGTCAAAAGCAGATTACAAAATGCTAATATATCGCTTTAAAGTCACCAATTTGCACTATAAGGAAACCCTATGGTATTTTAGTGTAATCTAGGGTTAAACTCAGTTAAAGTAACCCTAACAACACTAAAATAGGCTAGGTTAACTAACACAATCATCACTTTGCCACAACATCTCACAAATCACCATAATTAGCTCTAAACTAGCTAATTAACACTAACCGACACCAATTATCACACAACTAAGCAAACTAGGAATTGGTGTTCAGAAATTACACCTTACCCACGACCCTAGGCACAAGGAGAAGAAGAAAAGAGCTGTTGTTGATGCTGGGGCTGCTTCTAATGTTGCTGGAGCTGCTTCTGCCTCTGTTGCTGCTGCTGCCCCATGCTGTTGCTGCTTGCTGCTGATAATGATGATGATGATGATGATGTCTGCTGCTTCTGCTGTTGCTGTTGATGCAGGTGAGTGTGTGTGTGTGTGTTTGAGAGAACAAGAGAAAAGAGAGGAAATGAGAGAAATTAGTGAGAGTGAGAGCAAACACAAAGATCCCTCCCATTCTCACTCTCTCTCTTCATTAAATGGGCATGGCATAAGCCATGTTGCCCCATGCCCATTTCTCTCTCAAGTCAACCATTCAACCAAATAAAATAAAACCCTTTTAAAATTCATTTCAAATTTAAAACAACCATGCACACTATTAAACCCAAAAGCACCTAAACAATAATTATTAACTTAAAGAGAATGGGTTAATCTATCATGCTTGCTAAACATGGTCTAACCCCATCTCTAAACCCTAGTTTACATGCACAAGTGTGTGTGTGCCTAGAAAAATTCTAATAAAATACTCATTAAATAGGGTAAAATAATTAAAACTTAATTTGGTAAACTTTTTATTAAAAACCATACATTAAAATATAATTAGCTACAAAACACATTCTAAGGTGTTACAATCTCCCCCCTTAAAAGAAATTCGTCCCCGAATTTAAAAATATACCGATACGCGTACCTTCAAAGGGAAGATTACAACTCCCAGATCTCGCTCGCAACCTCCCAAGTGACTATCTCACTATACGGCTACGCCCAAGAAAAACCCTGCACAGATAGCAAGACCCTTGACCGATGTTCCTCCACCTGCCGAGCCATTGACACAATTGGCTGCTGGTGAATGAAAGATCGTGTCTAAGCAAAAAGGTCTGTGCTAGATCATGTGAGAAAGGTCAAGAAGGTAATTGTAGAGTATCATCACAAGGAATATGGGGTGAAATTCAATAATCTGGGCGGAAGTGCCAAATTAAAGGCAACGAAACTAACTCACTTATAGGATCTCAGAAAGACCTAACTCCTGGGACAAGCTTCCCAAAATCCAACACGTCATTCATCGAAAAGTCTGTAGGAATACATGATTTGTCGCTGCGAACTCGAGTCTATGACCAACACAGTCGGCATAAGACCTCTATTTGCGCTGGGCTACTCTCATCCTGACCTGAACAACCGGATCATCTCCGAAGTCTATAGACTAGCTGGGGTCCAAAATCCTACTTACGCAGAGTCAGAAAAACAACAGGCTGGTGATCGACACGACCTAACCCCTAAACCTAAAGGTGGCCAATTGGAGTGTCTCCTGATAACAGCTATCGAAGGAGAACCCGAACGATGGCGAGTGACGATCCCCAACCGCTGACAACAATCAAACAAACACACAACTTAAAAAGAACAACTGAGCAAATTGAGTATAACCGGACGGCAAGAATCCGAATGGAGTCACACCCTGACTAAACTTGGGTGGAAACCATAACTAAATTCATGGAGATCTGCTCCCACTCCTACTTCGGAACGGTAAAAGATTGCAACTCTCCAGCCGGCCTCAGATGCTCAACCCAAGCACACAACAAGACAGACACCTTGAAACGAAACCTGAAACTTCTCTTTACATCCCTATCCACCCGTAACTATCTCACAAGCCACGCTAAATGTTGGTGGAACTTGAATGCGTAAAGAGAGTTGACAGATGTGCATGTTCTAGGATTTCACGTCTCTACCTGATAATGTTAGGTACACAAACGTGTCCTTAACTTAGCACGTCATTGTCACAAATCAAGGTCTTCGAATCATTACCCAGCCGAGTATGCTCAAGTATCACTGACGAACGAGCATGGGCGGGCAGGGTCTCGCAAAAACGATTAAGGAAAAGTGGTCGGGCGCGGACATGAGCAAGCTGTCCCCTCCGTAGAGACGAACTTAAGCTGTACTCAACGATCACACAAGAACTGTAAATCTGCAGAAGACTATCAAAACAATCCAAATCCACTGCAGGAAGATGTACATTAGTTCTGGTGGTCCATGAAAATCTGACATGACTCTCGAACAGATAGTGTCTCCAAATCTCCAACACAAAACCACCGCGGCCATCTCCAGATCATGAGTGGAATATCCTTCTCGTACTTCTTCTAAATGTAGGGAAGCAAAAGCGATAACTCTATAGTGTCACCTCAGTACACACTTGAGCCCCACTCAAGAAACATCACAGTTAAACAACAAGGTCGCCCGAACCAAAGGCAAAGAAAGAACTGATGCAGTTGTTAACCGAATCTCCAACTGCCGAAAACTCCGTACACATGCCTCAGTCCACAGAAAAGAAACCTCCCTTCCGGTCCATTCAGTCGACGGTGCAGCACTACTCTAGCAATCCTGCATGAAACGGCGGTAAAACCTGCTAAGCCCAACAATCTGCGGATCTCCGTCCTGCACACATGTCTGGGCCTAAGCTGTACGGTCACGATCTCCCTCGGGACCATACAAAACCGTATCCCGTGACTACAAGACCTAGGAGTCAACATAAAACAAGCCTGAAGAAACACTCCGAGAATTTAGCAAACTGCTGGTACTCTCCCAGTATCTGCATAACAAATCCTCAAGTGCTACTACTGTCCCTCAAGACACATTAAGTAGACCAGAATGTCGTAAATAACACAACAGAAACTGGTCGAGGAACGGCCTGAAGAAATCTGGTTCATCACATCTACGAATGCTGCTAGGGCATCAGTGAAACCAACGACTCGCAAAAACACCCAAAGCCCGTAGCACGCATAAGGCAGTCTCCGGAAAGCCATCACTCCGAACCCGCAATAATGATGACCTGATCCCAAGCAAACTTAGAAAATGTCTCGCACTGTGGAGTTGATCGAAGAAATCGTCACGGCGAGGTAAAGAATACCTATCCGCACCGTAAGCCGGTTCAATTGACGATCCGTCGATACACAACCTCAAACTGCCGTCTTTCTCCTCGACGAACAGAAATAGGAGCTTCCAAAAGAGAAACACCCAGACGCACAAAAAACCCCCAACAAACAACTCTGCAGCTGATCCTTAAGCTCCCAAGCTTCGCCGGCTCATCCGGAACAACGTCGGAAAAACTCTCGCACGAAAGGAACACGGTCCAACAATCCCACTGTAGCTCCGGTATCATGAATGAACGCCAAGAATCCACGACATCTCCTCAGTAGCTGACTAGCGAAAAAACTGAATTCAAGCTGTGAGAGGCGGCACAACTATCCACCTGCACAACAAGAACTGACTTGCCGGGGAAAATAAAACCTAACTTGTTTCCCCACGGTAGTCCACAGACGCTTAGCACGTAGTTAACCAGTCCGTGCCCAGGAGAACGTCAAATCCAACATCTCTAGAAGGATCGAAACGATGGACGAATCTCTATCTCCTATCCGATTGGCACTCAACTGAATTCGTGTCGCGCAACAAAAGAATCGCTGACAGAAGTTAACATAACTACGACTAATCTACCCAACCACGGTACAAGCATGAAAACAAATGAATACATGAAAAGAACATATAAATCAAGGGTACCTGAAAACTCCACATTGGACGTCTGCGCGTCCCGATGAGTAGAAGCAAATTCCTGTGTCTGCCCTCTACCCGCAACTGGATGCACTCCTCTGGTAGACTGAGCCCTCTGAGCGAACCTTCCACGTCCACGGCCTCTCTGAGTACGATCCTGACGCTGTGCTGAGGAACAATCCCTGACGAAGTGCTGAAGGCTTCCGCATCGAAAACACCCATGCGCTGACTGCTGACCATCCTGGGGATGAGAGCTGAACGACTGTCCTCGTCCTAAGCCTCTGCTACTCCTGCGACGGCCACGAAATCTGTCTTGACGACCAAACCTCTGCCTCTGGGTTGGTACACTGGTACGAGTCCTCCACTGTCCTGGAACTCTCTGAGCCTCTGAAATATGCGCCTCATCAATTGGAGCTACAACTACTGGTGCTATGTAGGTGACGGACTGCTGCATGCTGATCGCAAGTGACAACTGAGTAACAGGGGTGACAACCTCCTGTCGTAGCTCCCGAACGACCTCAACCAATGAACTCATCGTCTGGCGGAAGTCATGCATCTCTGCCAAAAGTCTATCAATAGTATAGGTCGTAGGCTGATCCGTCTACACCTGTGCAACTAGAGTGCCATCCTGGTCAGTACTCGTCTCACCCGAGCCAACTCTGACCTCGGCCCTCGCTGCATCACTCCGAGTCCCCATAGTCATCGGCGGCAAGGCTATAAATAGATATAAGATTCGATGAGAATAAAGAATCGAATCTCAAGGATATGAATCATCAAGGAAGGAATTTCAAGCAAATTGTACTTAGGTCACTTAATGCAAAGTACCGCACCGTGGGTATGCTGCAGACATACACACACCACGTTACTCTGCTTAAGCTACCTACTCCATCATACTAAGGTCATCCTACACTCCGAAAGGGAAAAGCTAGCGCTCTGATACCAACTTTGTCACGACTCGAAATTGGCCCGTGACGGCCCTAGTACTACGCAACGCCCAAAGACGTAACGTAATAAAAGAAAGCCAAAACCCAGAAATCTAAACCATAAAAATACGGAAAAGATAATATAAGTTTTTGAAACATTTGAAATCGCAACCCAAATTCTTTAAAAGTCCTACTTTATTTCTTTAAAATTTTAGCAACACCCCCCCTTTTTTGTAAAAACTAACCAAGATGAATACTATACAAAAATATGAAGCTATAGCGAAGAAATAAGACAATAGAGAGAAAGCTGTATATAAAAGATAACAAACCCACAAATAATATACAGTAACGTCATCACCAAGTCTCTAAGTCAACAACATAATAGTAGATGGAGAGTACAAAATACAACGAATGTACAATACAAAATACAGATGACCACCAAAACCCACCTAAGCAAAATAGTACCGTGAGCTGATGCGGTATCTGTAGCAAAAGATGATAGCTGAAAAGAGGAATAGCCTGCCTCGACTACTCTGGGGAACAACCTGAAACACCTGTGGTACAACGGGGGTGAGTTGCCAACTCGTGAATAGTAGATAACATATGCAGGTAATCGCAGGAATACACGTACAGCGTGAATCTGAGATATGCGATTACAGTAATAACATGTCATGCAAATACTGAATAAAGGAAAGTACAGTAGCAGGTACAATCACTATTTGAAGCAATAGTAACATGACAATAATATGCAATAACCATGCAATAGGGATATGAGAATATAAATATGCAACTATCATAAGGGTACATTAACAGGTACTACCAATATATGAATCTGTGCATAAAATAGGTAAGTGTGAGGTATGGGGTGGAATATATCATTTCCACGGAAACCTGACATCGTGGTAGGATCACAATCCATCAAGACACTCAAATCCCAAATCCTCAAATCAGCCCCCAAATTGGGCTCTCACATCATAAGTCTCACATCACCTCAATATACAATATCGAGTAGCTCTCCTATATCTCGAATGTACAAATCAACAATCTCTTTCATATCCAATATCCAATGTCAATGAATCACCTATATCCCAAGTCGAATCTCAAGTAAGTTTCTAATATCCTAAAGGTATATATATTTGCAGAAATAAATATGATGGGGGCAATACACATATATTAGCGTCCCATTCCACTAATATTGGTGTAAGGGTATATATAACAACGGCTAATCCCATGTTATATATATACAAAGGTGTTTAAAAGAAATATCATGAAAACAATGTGCCAAGCATCGACACAGAAATCCTGATAGGTACGTATCATACGCTGTCCCGAAAGCACGAGTGCCTAGCTCTGACCCTCGCCTTTCGACGTATGCATACGTGCAAGACTCCGGTCGGTATCCCCAAGATAACCGCCGAGTAAAAGGTAATATCACCGGACGGTATGGTTCCTCTGACAGGCTCACCGTCTAACAAATCCAGCGATCCGTTCTCGCCCCGGGGTACCTCCGGGCCCCACCATGTACCCTCATGCGGCCTCTACGCCTCCTCGCATGGGGTATAAATCAATGTTCAAAATAGCGATAGCGTGTTGCGTAGCGTTCTATTACTAAATAGCGAAAACGCAAAAAGGGTTGCGCATAGCGTAAGCTACATGAATTATTAATTATTACTATAATCATCTCATTTACAATAAATTATATTATTATAAAGAAATAAAATTGGCTTGGGAACATAGAAAAATAAGTAATATAACAATATTTTTTACAGTAGTAGTTTCTCTACTCCTCGAAATTTCAAAAAAAAATTATTTTCAAAATTTTCAATACTTGAGTTCATATATATGATTCATACTAGATTAAACCAATCGGAAATCAATTAAATAATCTCTGTTTGAGAATCATGTCTACTAAATATGATTTCAAATTAAGAGGTTAGAAGTTTAATGAAACTGTGTTCGTATAGTTTAGGATTAGATACTGAAATCTTAAGAAGTTCAATAGAAAATTTTATATGAAAATAGCGTACGCATAGCGTAGCGTATACTATTTGTTAAAAAGCGTAAGCTATTTGAAGAAAAAACGTAAGCTACTTTGTATTTGAGTTTTTTTCCAAAGTTACGTAGCGAATATACTAAAGTATGCTACGTAGCGCAAAATAGCGAGCTACGTAGCGAGTTATTTTAAACATTGGTATAAATAATCAGCACCGATAAAACCCATGGTGGATGCGCAAATATCATATCAAGGAAACCGGGTTTTTCAATGTATGCATAATTTCATGAACTCCCACGGTTCCCAAATCCAGGAAACATTATGTAAAATCCAAATAATAATGCGCAATCCAGGAATAAACATATACGATATATCTGAAATGGGAGCATATAACAGAGAATATGTAGCTGAAACCAGATGTATGCGAAATCAATAGGGTACATCTAAGTAACATCAGTGAAGATAAGTATGTAACTGCAACTGAATATGTGTGTAATATACAGGTGTAGCAATGTATAGGTATCTACCTATAAGAACTGATGTCGTATACCCCCGTGGGTATAAGCAAAATATGTAGGATATCCCCCGGTATAAGTAAAATATGTGCAAGGTATACCGATAAGCTAGATGGCATGTGTGCTAAGCAATAGAATCTATAAGGGGTTGTGTGTGACATGGCAATTATTGACGGTGTGTGTGTAGCATACAATCCGTGCTCGTGCAACAGGAACCATCAATAATGTGTGCAGTGTCCTACGGCTGCTAGTCACAGTACAACTATATCAAGGAAATATGGTAAAGGCGCAATTCTATCAATGACGTAGAATATGCGACAAGTATTGAATCCTAGCCCAGACGCATAACGCCATGCGGGCGATTCCCCTGTAGATGTTAAATCTACTCACCTACGCTCCACGCTAGGTGAATCCAACCATCTGCTCCCCCCTGTAGCAGTGTCAGTAGTCCCCGCCTGCAAACCTGCAAATAAGACATGGAAATCATATATAAGCCAAATATTCCGCGAAACGCGATATCGAACCAAAACGAGAAACTCGCGTCGCGAACTAAACGCGCGTGCATGATACGCTAAAACGTGCGTATACGCGTCTAAAACCATCGCGACACGCCGCGATACGCTGGATCACAGAACCCTCTCACGTATCGCGCGTATCGCGCAAACACAACGGACACCAAACACGATATATAGTCCCAGATTTTTCTACAGGTCAAATCTTACAAAACTAGACATGCCAAAGCACTAGAAAACACTGCAGACAACCCTAGCCAAGACCCCAACACCCAAGTCCCCAACTTGGCCGCAAATTGCGGCCAATAAGATTAAATCTGCGGCCTGGTTTGGGAGAGAGGGGTTCGTGTTCTGGTGGTGTTGTCTAAACCTAGTAAGCATGCTCCAGTATTCTCAAATTTATTCTGAAGGGTCCGGGTCAAAAGCAGATTACAAAATGCTAATATATCGCTTTAAAGTCACTAATTTGCACTAAAAGGAAACCCTATGGTATTTTAGTGTAATCTAGGATTAAACTCAGTTAAAGTAACCCTAACAACACTAAAATAGGCTAGGTTAACTAACACAATCATCACTTTGCCACAACATCTCACAAATCACCATAATTAGCTCTAAACTAGCTAATTAACACTAACCGACACCAATTATCACACAACTAAGCAAACTAGGAATTGGTTTTCAGAAATTACACCTTACCCACGACCCTAGGCACAAGGAGAAGAAGAAAAGAGCTGTTGTTGATGCTGGGGCTGCTGCTAATGTTGCTGGAGCTGCTTCTGCCTCTGTTGCTGCTGCTGCCCCATGCTGTTGCTGCTTGCTGCTGATAATGATGATGATGATGATGATGTCTGCTGCTTCTGCTGTTGCTGTTGATGCAGGTGAGTGTGTGTGTGTGTGTGTGTGTGTTTGAGAGAACAAGAGAAAAGAGAGGAAATGAGAGAAATGAGTGAGAGTGAGAGCAAACACAAAGATCCCTCCCATTCTCACTCTCTCTCTTCATTAAATGGGCATGGCACAAGCCATGTTGCCCCATGCCCATTTCTCTCTCAAGTCAACCATTCAACCAAATAAAATAAAACCCTTTTAAAATTCATTTCAAATTTAAAACAACCATGCACACTATTAAACCCAAAAGCACCTAAACAATAATTATTAACTTAAAGAGAATGGGTTAATCTATCATGCTTGCTAAACATGGTCTAACCCCATCTCTAAACCCTAGTTTACATGCACAAGTGTGTGTGTGCCTAGAAAAATTCTAATAAAATACTCATTAAATAGGGTAAAATAATTAAAACTTAGTTTGGTAAACTTTTTATTAAAAACCATAAATTAAAATATGATTAGCTACAAAACACATTTTAAGGTGTTACACTTACGCCTGCAGGGAAGAGCGTCCCCACAATAAAAAACCCCTCAAGCAAGGGGGAATCTGACGAAGTCTGCTACATTGGCCGCATCCGTCTAAACCTCCGATACATGGTGCCATAAATCAACATGGCATCTTCGGAGAGGTATACGGATAAAATCAAATAGCATCTGCCCCGAATCTCAGGCAAGACGTCCATCTCTTGGCCGCCGTTCGGAGGGGAACAGATTCTGGCACGCCCGGTGGGATCTTTTTCTCTTTCCACTCCACACTTCGTGTGTCGTTTTCACGAACGAATCACGGTTTGTTAATGGTTGCCTTTGGGTTTCAAGTTACTAAGATTTGGTCTTTTGCCTGACGCAGAAATCAAGCATCAATGACATCCAACTGCTCGAGTTGCTCTAAATGCAAGTGCAACCAACGCTCTGCCTCACCTGGAGGTGTAGCCTATGGGCCTCAAGCAGCCTCCATCCTTGCCATGCCGGTGGAACAAGTGACTCAGGCCACCACCGGTCTGTTTTTCGGGACCATGCTCCCACCTGCAAGCTTTACCATTCCAATGCCCGTACCGGAAGCGCAAAAGAAGTCGGTCTTCGATCGGCTCGCTACTACCAGGGCCCCTTTCAATGGGTCGTCCAATACCAAGCCGGCAGCCTCTGTCTTTACCAGGCTGAACCAGAACTCTGATGGGCCCGCCAAGAAGCCCATGAACCCTGAAGTGGCCGTCCCGAGGAAGATAGCCACCTCTGCTCCTGAAGTCGTCAAGGCGACTTCTCCTGTTAAAGAGTCGGTCTTTTCAAGGCTGACTATTCCGGCTCCCGCTCCTACTCGAGGGTATGTCTTTGACAGACTGAACATCGCCACTCAAAAGACAACATCAGTCTTTAAGAGGATGGCACCAGCGGCGCCTCATCCGGACAGGGGGCAAAACGAAATTATCCCTATCGCCGAGCCAGTCCCAACAGCTCGACATGCTCGACGTCGCCACTGGCGCTGAGTAAGGAAGGCCGGGGGCAACTCCCCCTCTGGGTTAACTCCACCGGCTCTAATGGTGGAAGTCAATGCTGCTGTTCCAACTGGGAACAGCTTTGAACCGCTAAGGAGGGTACGCAAGAACTCTCCGACTGCCACGCTAAAAAGATCTTCTCCACCCGCGGAGAGGGTTACAGAAACAAAGCTGGAGCAGCCCCCTCAACGGCTGTCCTCCAAAATTTATAAGGTCTGGCGGAGGGTTCATGAGTCCGCAATCGACCAAGATCACTTTCGCCGGCAGAAAAGGGCGAAAGTGCAGGAAGAAAAGAACCGTCCTGTCAAACAACAAAGGACGACAACCGCCAGGGTGCCCGCTGCAATGGCCCCCTCAACTTCAACGGCCCACAAGAGAAGAAGGCCGGAGAAGATCCCCACGCCCGCAGCAAATGTCAAAGGCAATGAACCTAAACGCCCTAAGTCCGGGGGCACATGGTACACACGGTATACATGGCGTCTGGTAAAGAGGACAGCCGTACATCTACAGGTCATAGACCGCTTATACGGTCAGTGACCAAAGCTCAGGAGCAACAGCAGAAGCTCCAAGAAATGATGAACGCGATGGCCGCACTCACTGGGCCAAAAGAAAGCCCCGAAGCGTCCTCGGATCAACGCCAGGAACAAGAAACTGACGCTGAATTCCTTCGCAGGATACTGGAAAAGAACGATAAAGAGGCCGCGGAACAAGCAGCCAACATAAAGCGAATGGCCCTCTTGTTCCAGGACATGAAGGGTATGATGATCCAACAAGATCCTCCTGCTGAAGATCCTCCGATCTTCCTTGAAGACGACAGGGGAGAAACGTCAAATCCTCCACCGGCTCTGTCAACAGCCAAGGAGGAGACAATCTCCAAAGCTGATCTAGACAAATATATAGCTCAGCAGATACGGGTTCATCAGGCGACTGAAACAGCCGGTCAGGTCGTAAAAACGGGATGACCATATCCTAGCCGGTACGATCAGATCAAGTACCCGCCGGGCTATACAATACCGAAATTCCATGTCTATAAGGGGACGGGTAATCCCCACCAGCATGTTGCCCAATTCAGGGCGCTTTGCGGCAACACCGACGGTGATGATAAATTGTTGCTTCGCCAGTTCGTTGGTAGCGTATCGGATACAGCATTCGAGTGGTACTCCGAGCTCCCAAACGACTCTATCAAGACATTTGCGGAGATGGAGCTGCTGTTTACCCAGAGATTCGCAAGCGCCAGAGAACGCACCCCGATAACAGCTTTGATTAATGCGAGAGTAAAGCCGGGCGAGACGTGGGTCCAATATGCGATACGGTGGCGGAACTTATGGTCAAAATGCGAGCAACGCATAGAAGAGGCTCCGGCAGTAGGCATGTTTGTGGGAACCCTCGATCCGCAGGCGACCATATCTCAATTCATGATGTTCTTCAAGCCGACTACCTTCCAGGCCCTGATCGACAAGCTAGCTCAAATGGACCAGATGGGCCATAGACCGCCCCTCCAAAGCCGGACTCTCGAAACGAGAAGGGGAAGAGAAAAGCGATCGTTGTCACCAATGCTCAACAACAGCCGAGCAACTTTAAGCCGGTGGTTCGTCAAAATAATATGCGTCCGCGCGTACCCCTTGAGGAGAGGCTAGGACGTCCTTACTCGTTTTCTCGAGATAAAAAGAGAAGACAATTCGAGCTGGCATTGCGCAACCGACTCATAAATCTGCCGGATCCACGACGTTCGTCGCAGCCAAACGACGTCAATGATCCCAATTACTGTCCTTACCACCGAGTATTAGGTCATCCGATCGAGGATTGCTACGTCTTAAAAAATTGGATTGAAGACCAGTACCAACAGGGCAAGTTCGTGTTGTCCGACAGATGGAAGGTGAATCCGCCGCAGCCTCACACCCCTAAAAGGGTGAATAAGTCTGGGGCAACGTGCTCCCTCGTTGAAGAAGCTCCATGGGAGGTAGTGCTATCAGCCAAAACAAAGAGGATTCTGAACGATCTTCAAACATGCCCAGCGATCAGGTGGAAAAACCCGTTGGAACCTCAGATCATTGAAGAGATGTTGAAGCCGCGCCCAACTCCAAAGATCGATGGTGATGGCCCAAGCACTCACAACCAGCCGTCAAAATCTTCAAAGAAGAAGAAGAAGAAATCTAAGAAGCCCGTGAAGCCTGGCGACAAGCGCACGGACTTACAGAAACAAATTGACGCGCTAGAGGAATACAATCAAAAGGCGCGGACTCCCATCACACTCCAGAAGTTCCTCAACCACGTCTTTCAAGACGAAGATGAGGGGGAGAGCTCGTCGGATGAGTCCGAAGAATACGTGGCGAGCTGTCATATGATTTCCCATTCGTTTACAAACGATGAGGAAACTCCTTACACTGAAAAGCTGGGGGCAGATCCTAAACCGGAAATTCTGGAGCCATCGGATGAAACAATTGACGCATTCCTCAACGAAGCTCTGTTGAAAAGTAAAGCTGATTGGGAACGCGAGGCGGTCATATTTGAAAGGGCCAAGCGCCAGCGACTTGACGAAAGAGTTGAGACACTCCCGCTGGAGCAAAATACATCCACCGCAGATAAAAGCAAATTCAAGATGAGAAAAAGGTTTGCTAAAGCCATATCAATGGGTATGAAGCTACCACCCTTTGAAGGAAATATTACTGGTGAAGCAGAAATGCACCCTTCCTACTGCTTGTATCATCGGAAGATTTCGCACCCCACCGAAGAGTGCAAAGCTTTCAATAGATGGTGGCAGGGATATGTTGCTCACCGACAACATTTTAAGCGGGAAAAGCGCAAAACTCGTCGGGAGCAGAAAAGTACGACCGAGGAGCCTAGAAGAACTACCGGCGATTGTCGCATGGTTAACGCCGGGAAAGCGCAAGTTCCCACATTCGGAAGCGACTCTGATGAGGAAATGGAGCTTAGCCCCCTTTTTAAAGAGTCCACCTCGGGAAAAGAAGAAGAGCCGAAGGTCTGCGAAAACATCCGGCTGCGTAATCGTACGCTACCTGAAAAGAATCTCGGACCCTCAAATAAAAAAGATAAAGGGAAAGAAAAGGTCTCTGAGGATATTGCCCTAGATGACCAAGTCATGGAAGAGCTAGCCGCCAAGGACCCGCCGAAGAAAAATAAGGTGGATTACAACGTTCTAGCGCATCTGAGGAAGTTACCCTCGCAGCTCAGCATTCTAGACGCCCTTTTACTATCAAAAGAAGCAAGAGAATCATTGATCAAAGCGCTACAGGAGCCGGAGCAATTCCACTCGCCGAAGAAAAGATGAAGGACGAGCTGGAAGAAGTGCACACAGCCGATGTCACTTTCGGTGATGAAGACCTCCTCCTTGGGACGTGCGAACACAACTGGCCCCTCTATGTCTCAGGATACTGCCATGACATAAAGATAGGCAAAATCTTGGTTGACAATGGGTCTTCCGTTAATCTCCTCAACGTACGGGTGTTAAAGGAAATCTGCATGAGCGTCCAGCACCTCGCTCGGGATAAGATCACCATCTCTGGTTTCGACTCCCAATCATCCCGAACTCTTGGATCTGTGATATTGACGCTACGCTTTGGGCTGCTCGTCACGGACATTAAATTCCACATCATAGACGCCAAGACATGCTATAATGCTCTGCTCGGCCGGCCATGGTTACACGAGTACAACATCATCCCTTCTATACAGTATCAGTGTATGAAATATTTTAAGGATGGTCTCGAGTATACCATGACGGGAGAACTGAACCCGTTCTCCGTGAACGAAGTTCGCAAATATGAAGATGCAAAATACTTCTTACCGGATTTCGAAGACACGGAGAGGTGTCACAAGCCGGAGAACAAAGCTAACGCCACCATCCCTAACTTCGGGAGTGATACTGAGGAGGAAGAGGAGATAGTTTATTCGGGTCTGCCCCAATATAACAAGCCGGGACCGTCCGCTCCTACGTTGATCTTTGGTAGTGACTCGGAAGATGAGGTCCATGCTGTATTCCCTGCTCGGCCTTCAATACAAACATCCGCTGATGAAGAGCAAAGCCTGCAAATCGCCATGGTTCCACTTAAACATCATAAAGAACTGGATGCGCCCGATACCTACACTGTAGAGGAGCTGCGGACGTTCTATGTCCCTCCCAGGCGAAAAGACGAAAATGCAATTCTATTCTACCGCTATGAAGAAACCAAAGTGGAGAAAGAAATCTGGCACGGCACAGATCCTACGATTGACAGGCTTCAGCCCATCCATTTGCCTAGATATTATACAGAAGGCTTGAGGAGCCTGCTGAAGCGCCAGGGGATACCCTTTAAACAGACCCCTCGAAAATCCAAATTCTATGACAGGGTCTGGAACGTTCCCGGAACTCAGCACAAGTTGCCTAGTAGGAGAATGGAAACAATCGGGCTTGGATACATCCGGTCCAAGAAACGAGAGCTACTCCGCGATTGCTACGTCGTGCATGACTTCAATGAAGAAGCGGATGCTCAATGGGAGGACGCTAATCCTAAACCAGTAAAAGTTCCTGATGCAAAAGTGCCCAGTCCGTCATTCGAAGAACAAATGAACAGGCTTATAAGGGAAGCTGGTCAAAAAGTCCGAAACGACCACAACCGCGAAATGGCCATCTACGAGAAAGCCAAAATGCAACGCCTCCTACAACAGGCCACGAAAAATGAAAGTGACGCTCCCTGTCAACCTGTTATAAAAAAGGATCGGCGCAGAAGCAGAAACAAGTCGAAAAGCGAAAAGGGCGCTCGACGGAAACAAAGCGGGACTAAGAAGCCACGCAGTCGGGAATCGAATGGTCCAGATCTGTCCCTTGTAAAGAAGATGAGTCGAGCATACTCTTTTCCCCGGGACAAGACGAAGAAGATACATGACCGAGCTATAAAATATCAGATGCTTACACTGCCGAAGTCCAAGCACCCAGAGCAAGCAGGCGAAGTCTTACACCCAAACTATTGCTCTTATCACCGAGTAATAGGGCATCCTCTCGAAGACTGCTTCACCTTCAAGAATTGGGTCGAAGATCAGTATCAGCTCGGCAAGTTCGCTCTGTATAACAGCTGGAGGGTAACGCCGCCACAGAAGCACGAACCCAAAACCGTGAGAGCAGAACCAGTTCCACATCGGTCTTGGAAACGAGCTCGTACTTGTCATATGATAACAATATCAAAAGAAGAGCCCGAGAATATGGATGACCTCCCCTGGTGCTTCGAAAACAGCAACGATGAGGTGATCTCAGAATTTCCATCAGCACCGAAAGAGCTGGAAGATGGAATACATACTACTGCAGATAACCTCAAGAAAATTGAGTTGGGGACGGCGAACGACCCACGACTGACATTTGTCAGCGAGCTGCTATCTGAAGAAAGGGTGGCTGCGTTAAAAGACGTGCTTGTACAGCATAGAGATTGCTTCGCATGGAACTATTCTGAAATGCCAGGACTAGATCCAGAAATTGCTGTACATAAACTGGCGATATCCCCGGACGTCAAGCCAGTCAAACAAGCGCCAAGAAAAATGCGGCTCGAGTTTGAGATGAGTGTAAATGCTGAGGTCAAGAAGTTAATCGACTCTGGCTTCATCCAAGAAGTTCAATATCCCGACTGGATCGCCAACATCGTCCCGCTGATGAAGAAAAATGGGACAGTGCGCATATGCGTGGACTTCCGGGATCTCAATAAAGTATGCCCGAAGGATGATTTCCCAGTGCCAGTCACCGAGCTGATGATAGATAATACGTCCACTCACGAGGTTTTCTCCTTCATGGACGGCTCATCAGGATATAATCAGATAAAGATGCATCCCGAAGACCAGAAGCATACCGCTTTCCAGACCCCTTTAGGTATATTTTGCTACAAGGTGATGCCCTTCGGTCTAAAAAATGCCGGTGCCACCTACCAAAGGGCCATGATGAAGATCTTCGATGACCTTATACGTGAAATCGTTGAATGCTATATCGACGACCTCGTGGTTAAGAGCAAGTCATACGAAGAGCATCTGGAGCATCTGAAGACCGTATTCCAACGCCTTCGACAATACAACTTGAAGATGAACCCTCTCAAGTGCGCATTCGGAGTTTCCTCAGGGAAATTCCTAGGATTCATCATCTGACACCGGGGTATCGAAATAGATCCGTCAAAGATCAAGGCGATCCTGGAAATGCCTCCGCCAAGGACTCTCAAGCAATTGCGGTCTCTCCAAGGGAAGCTCGCGTACATCCGGCGATTTATAGCCAATCTATCAGGCAAGTGCCGCCCTTACAGTCACCTGATGAAGAAGGGAACCCCGTTCGTCTGGGATCACAAATGCCAAGGCGCACTGGACGAGATCAAGCAATACTTGCAGAATCCACCAGTGTTGGCTGCTCCGGTCAAGAGAAAACCTCTTATTCTTTATACAACAGCCATCGAAGGTTTCTTAGGCGCATTATGGACACAAGAGAACGATCAAGGGAAGGAGAGGGCTCTCTACTATTTGAGTCGAGTTCTTCTGGGGGCAGAAATCAATTATTCTCCCATCGAGAAACACTGCCTGGCGTTGATCTTCGCAATAACAAAGCTCAGGCACTATGCGTTGGCGCATGAAGTCCATGTTATTTCGAAAGTGGACCCTCTTAAATATTTAATGTCGAAGGCCATATTGACAGGTCGACTCGCTAAATGGGCCCTACTCTTGATGGAGTTTTCAATAACCTATCAGCCTCTTAAGGCAGTGAAAGGCCAGGTCATCGCCGACTTCCTCGCCGAGCATCCAATACCTGCCGACTCTCCTTTGAATTGCGAACTGCCAGACAAACATGCGTTTGACGCGATCGATGGGGGCGATACCCGATGGGAGCTTTATTTTGATGGAGCATCTTCCATGAAGAAGCGCAAACAAAGAACCCTTATAATCAAATCGGGGGTAGCCTTATCTTCGTGACTCCACAAGGAGGGATAATGCGCTTTGCTTTCTCCTTAACAGAACCGAGGACGAACAATGAAGCCGAATACGAAGCTTTGATAACAGGCCTCGAGATCGCCATCGACATGGGAATTGAAGACCTCCTTATATATGGAGACTCCCAACTGGTCGTCAGTCAAGTAAATGGCGACTACCAAACGTGCAAACCAGAGCTGGTGAAGTACGGCGAAAAGGTGCAACAACTGTTGACCCAAATTCCCTCCCACACTTTGGAAAACATACCGCGTGCGGAAAACAGCAAAGTGGACGCATTAGCCAAGCTCGCTAAAGAACTGGCTGACGAGAATCTCGATGGCGTCAGAATTGTGGTACAAAGCCGTCGAGTGCTTACCCCAGCAGGAATATCTCCGGAATCATCCGAAGAAAAGGGACTGACTGAGCAAATGTCTATGCAAATAAAAGACCGGGAAAAGGCCGAGGATTGGAGAGACGTCTTTATAGACTACTTCAAATACCGTCGAACGCCCGAAGATACGTCCTCAAGACATCAGCTTATGAAACGAGCTCTGTCTTTCGCCTTCGTCAATGATACTCTATACAAGTGGTCGTTTGACTCTCTGTGGTTAAGATGCCTGGGACCTAACGAAGCGAAAAGAGTCGTTCAAGAAGTTCATGACGGACTCTGTGGTTCTCACCAAGCAGGCCCGAAGATGAAGTTGAAAATTAAACGGATGGGCTACTATTGGCCCACGATGATTCAGGACAGCCTCGAGTATGCGAAGCAATGCCACTCATGCCAGATTCATGAGAATTTTATCCATCAACACCCAAATCCTCTACATCCAACAGTGGCTAGCTGGCCGTTCGAAATGTGGGGAATTGACATAATCGGCCCCATCGAACCAGCATCGTCCAGGGGACATCGATTCATCTAGGCGACGACTGACTACTTCTCCAAATGGGCAGAAGCGGTACCGCTGAGAGAAGTGGAGACGGAGAATATCCTCCATTTCTTCAAGACGCGCGTCATTTACCGGTTTGGAACTCCGCGACGGATCATCTCCGATAACGGGCCAGCCTACAGAAGCCACAAGATCAATCACTTCGCGCAACAACATAATATAGACTGGAGATATTCCTCGGTTTATAATCTGCGAGCTAATGGTCTAGCCGAGGCCTTCAACAAGACCTTAACAAAGATCATGAAGAAGACGGTGTCTTGAAATAAGAAGAACTGGCATGAGAGACTGCTAGAAGCACTTTGGGCGTATCGAACTACGTTCAAAACGGCCACGAACACAACGCCATACGCGTTAGTATTCGGTACAGAAGCAGTACTCCCCCTCGAGATAGAGCTACCCCCTCTACGAGTGGCAGTCCACTACGAGCTGACGGACGAAGAAAATGCTCACCTTCGGCTTCAGGAGCTTGATGCCCTTGATGAAACACGGCTCATAGCGCAACAAAATCTGGAGGCTTATAAAGCAAAGATGACGCGCTCATATGAAAAATTGACCCGGCCGAGGACATTCCGCCAAGGCGAGCTCGTGCTTATAGTCAAAAGACCTATGATCCCCAATCGCGCTAAGCGGGGAAAATTCAAGCCGAACTATGAAGGTCCGTACATCATAGACAAGGTCTGCCAGGGTGGAGCCTATCTACTCATGGATATGCACGGTGAAAGGCCTTTCAGGCCAATAAATGGCCGCTTCCTAAAGAAATACTACACTTAATGAGCCACAGCCTAGGTCAATGATAGATGACGACGACTATGTCCGCTCGCTATCTTCCTAAGCCCAAGCTCTATAAGTAGTAGCCGGCCTTCTTCAATGACGGACCGAAACGTCCTTAAACTAATGACGGACCGAAACGTCCTTAAACTAACGCCGGACCGAAACGTCCTTAAACTAGCTGAGGACCGAAACGTCTTTAAACTAATGGCGGACCGAAACGTCCTTAAACTAATGACGGACCACTACGTCCTAAAACTAGCTGTTGACCGAGATGTCGATAAACTATGGTGGATTGAAACATCACAAAGCCGATATAAAAAAAAGATATAAAAAATATATAATAAACGGTATGTCCATAAGAAAAATGGGCACGGATGAAAACCCGAAAGGGCTCCGTGAGTAAAAACAGCAGGGCTACCGGCGAGTGTTCGTGAAAACCCGAAAGGGCGCGACCTCGTAAAAAAAAGAATAAAAAGAATAAAAAAATAAACGGTATGTCCATAAGCAAAATGGGCACGGATGAAAACCCGAAAGGGCTCCGTGAGTAAAAACAGCAGGACTACCGGCGAGTGTTTGTGAAAACCCGAAAGGGTGCAACCTCATTAAAGGACACTTACAGGGTCCTCTCGACCTTGTAAGGAGAAATCACCCGCGTGAGATCCTTACGACTCACAAGGGAGCAACACACTTAAGGATCCTCATGATTCCTAAGGAGAAAATACACTTGCGAGATCCTCACGATTCGTAAGGAGAACTCTCTTATGGGACCCTCATGTCTCATAAGATTTGAAAGTCTTAAGTTACAGAGACCTAAACCTGTGCTTAAGCAACCCCCAAAACTTTCGATATTGCCCTACAAGTGGCTCAGCACTGACCCTTGTATACAATCCACGGGCGCGAATAAACATTTTCCTAACAAAGTTGTAAGTCCACGTTGCTCACCCCGGTTCTTACGGGGAGGTGGAAACGGCGAAAAACAATGATTTTGGCGCAAAGCAACATGGACTAAAAAGTCGGGATCTTTGCTAAACTAGAAACTAGTAAACACTTAGAGGTTTTAACTACTATGCTTGTAGAAAGTATACCTCACGGAACCGGTCCTTCGGGTCTTCATTCCGCTGTCCCGCTCGTCCATCCAAGCTCCAAGCGTCGATCCGGACCTTGGGCACCTCTGCGGCCTTCTTGAGTCGAAGACGATCCACCCGAGAGATGTACACCGAGCTCCACCTCAAGCCGAGGCAACTAGGGCAAAGTGATTGCTAGTCAAGAGGCCCTAGAATGTATAGAGGAGATGTATGGATGTATTTGTCTTCGTGGGATCTTTTTCTCTCAACACATGAGATCAAAAGATAAGATCAAGAGGAGGAAGAAGAAGGAGAAAGCTTAGCAACCATGGAGCTTTTCTTTTCTTCTCATTTCAAGAGAGAGAATGAGAAGAGAATAATGAAAAGGATTAAGCCAAAATGAAATGAACCATGGTTGCAATAATACAAAAAATCATCATTACTAATCCTATCATGAAAGAGTTGATGGCACATTGAATTGACCATTATCATAACTCAAGAATTAAAAAGAAAATAAAAGAAGAGTGTAGATCCCTCTTGAAGGTCAATGGTCAACACGGTCAACGGGTCAACAAAGTCAAGAGAGGTCTAAGTGGTCAAATGGTCAATGCAATTAGCCATCACAAATCTATCACTAAAAGGATTAGTAAACAATGTCTCCGGCTCATAACGGTTTTGACCAAATGAACTGTCAAAACCCTAATGAGTGTGCCACATTACGGTTTTGGCCGAACCAACTGCCAAAACCCTAATGGGGCACCTCCTCCTTCATCGCTCCTCAAAACTGTGCATACACACCCGCATCCGCATTCCGTAGAATGCGAATGCACAGAAGACAAATCAAATCCATCTGTGTAATACTAGGATCTGGCTTAAACCAAAGCCCACTAGTATTGCCTGCCCGAACAGCATACGCACACAAGTGCACGTAAGTGATCGTAGCCCTGCCGTAAAACCATACGGCCTCTACACGTTTCGCTCAGTGCAGGGAAACTCTCTGTGTGGGACACTAAAGACTCGACACTACGCTGGCAGTGGGTTTAACCACAGACCGCAAACGGCACTATCTGTACGTAACGGTCTCCAGGTAGATGTCGATAAGAAGGCCGATGAGGTAAACCCATCCGAACTCCTACTGAGCCTGTATGTGACAATCTCCGTACAGTCCGGTCTGTTCGTCTGATACATCGCATGGCGGGCCTAGGGGGCGGTGAACGTCAGTCCCCTAATAGCGGTACAAGTCGTGTCGGAGTGTAGCCCAGAACACCCTGAGATAACACTGGAAACCTACCAGTATATCTCGCTTGCCCTGGCCATGGACTACTTGTGTAATGGCTCTCCTAGACACAGCGCGATGTCAACCCCCAATACCGGGAGAGACGAATCCTGTCTAACCGTCACTGCCTCCAAGTGCTTCGGGACTGCACCCAACTACTACCTGTTTGCACGACTCCTTTGAGCCGTGGTAGGGTAGTAATCTAAGTATAGTGGGAACACACTCGAGGCGAAGTGACAGTGTCAAGTCGGCGGACTAAGCTGTACTCATGTCACCTGGGAACTGATAACTGACGATAGGTATAATACCAACCAACAGTTCCCGACGAGTCCTGTCCAGTGTACTCGTAACCTAACAAGCACCCGCATACTATCTCAAGCACGACGTACTGACGGTTGTGGGACAGACCGTCTCCCCGCTGGGATGAGAAGCGCATACGCTAGTCTACTCCGGAGTATCGATGCCCTGTCTCGATAGTCCTACGACTAGGGACCTGTATAAGGATGTGCTTATGGATTACCCAGCCCCCACGAGTGTGAGCGCCATCACAACGCTGGTAATCAAGCAAAGATCCTAAGGGCTCTACTAATATGTATATAAGCGATATGCTAAAAGAAACACATGCACATATTGAAGTAGAGACAAACCAAGTAGCATACTACCATTTTGAGCAAGATTGTCTATACAACTGTGAATATCCCAAGCTTCCATTAAGTAATATACAATCTAGTATGATACAGTAATGGCCTCTAGGGCATATACACTAACAATCTCCCACTTGCACTAAGGCCATGTACTGGCGTATCGAAGACCTATCATCTCGATCAGCCGCTCGAACTGAGTCTGGGGTAGGGCCTTCGTGAGTGGATCTGCAGTGTTGTTCTCCGTATTTACTCTCTTCACCTCGATGTCCCGGCGATCTACGATCTCCCTGATCAGGTGGTACCGCCTCAAAATGTGCCTGGACTTCTGATGGGACCTGGGTTCCTTCGCTAAAACTATAGCTCCGTTGTTGTCGCAATACAGCGGTATTGGATCAACAATGGTAGGAACCACCTGAAGCTCCGTGAGGAACTTCTTCATCCAGACAGCTTCCTTTCCGGCATCGCAAGCAGCTATGTACTCCGCTTCCATAGTTGAGTCTGCAACGGTCTCCTGCTTGGAACTCTTCCAGCAAACCGCCCCTCCATTGAGGGTAAAGACATAACCCGACATGGACTTGGAGTCATCCTTGTCACTCTGGAAGCTGGAGTCAGCAAATGCCTCGAGCTGGAGGTCTTTTCCGCCATACACCAAGAATATCTCCTTAGTCCTTCTCAGGTACTTGAGAATGTTCTTTACCGCTATCCAGTGTTTCTTCCCTGGGTTTGACTGATACCGGCTTACAACGCTCAATGCGTATGCTACATCTGGTCTGGTACATAACATCGTATACATTATAGAGCCTACCGCAGAAGCGTAGGGTATAATAGACATGTGATCCCTTTCCAAATCAGTCTTGGGAGACATCTCTTTGGAGAGGGTGATCCCGTGACAAGCCGGTAAATTACCGCGCTTGGAATCTTCCATACTGAACCTTTTCAGTATGGTGTCGATGTACCTTGACTGTGAAAGTCCCAACATCCTCTTAGATCTATCACAATAGATTTGGATCCCCAGAATGTAGTTGGCATCGCCCAGGTCCTTCATGGAGAACCTCTGCGACAAGAATCCTTTGACTGACTGTAGCATAGGAATATCATTTTCTATTAGGAGAATGTCATCCACGTACAAGATGAGGAATACCACAGTTCTCCCTACAATTTTACTGTAAATGCATGGTTCATCTGGGTTTTTGATAAGGTCGAATTCTTTGACAGTATCATCAAAGCAGATGTTCCAACTCCGCGATGCCTGCTTAAGTCCATAGATGGACTTTAGCAACCTGCACACTTTACCGCTGCTCCCACTCTGAATGAATCCTTCTGGCTGATCCATATAGACGCACTCTTCCAAATTTCCATTTAGGAAAGCCGTCTTTACGTCCATCTGCCAGATTTCATAATCGTGGAAGGCAGCAATGGCAAGAAGGATCTGAATGGATTTCAGCATAGCCACTGGAGAAAAAGTCTCGTCATAGTCCAAACCAGGTCTTTGACGAAAACCCTTTGCAACAAGTCTAGCTTTATAGGTCTCAACCTGCCCATCTACACCAATCTTCTTTCTGAAGATCCATTTGCAGCCTATGGGTTTTACCCCTTCTGGAGCAAAGTCCAAAGTCCAAACTTTGTTGGTGTACATGGACTCCATCTCGGCCTGCATTGCATCCAGCCATTTTACCGAGTCACCGCTCTGAATGGCTTGCTGGAAGCTAGTCGGCTCACCATAATCCATGGTGCAATCCACTCTGTCCCCGTCAATGAGAAAACCGTAGTATCTCTCGGGCGGATGAGACTGCCTACTACTCCTGCGGAGTGGCGTAGGAATGTCCTGTTCTTTCGAACCTTCTGGTTCTACTAAGCTTTCAGTAATAGCTCGTGGTTCTGGAATTTCTTCCAGTTCTATTGCGCTCCCACTTATTTGATTTTCCAAAAACTCAGTTTCCAAGAAGCGGGCATGACGAGAAACAAAAACCTTTTGTTCCTCTGCGTAATAGAAAAGATACCCCTTGGAGTTCTTTGGGTATCCCACAAACTCACACTGTACTGAACGTGCCTCGAGCTTGTCCGCATGCTGTTTTTTTACAAAAGCTGGACATCCCCATGTCTTAAAGTGTTTAAGACTGGGTTTCTTCCCACTCCACATCTGATATGGTGTGGTAGGAACCGACTTAGTAGGAACTTGGTTCAAAAGATATGCAGCTGTTTCTAGTGCATAACTCCAGAAGGATCGCGGTAACTCAGCCTTACTCATCATAGATCGAACCATATCCAATAGGGTTCGATTCCGCCTTTCCGATACACCATTGTGTTGTGGTGTGTATGGAGGAGTAAGCTGAGAGAGAATTCCATTCTCTTTTAAGAAGCCCAGAAACTCGGCACTCAAGTATTCACTACCTCGATCAGATCTCAGTGTCTTGATACTTTTGCCTGTTTGTTTTTCAACTTTATTCTTGTATTCCTGAAATTTCTCAAAGGCCTCGGATTTGTGCTTCATCAAGAAGACATGCCCATACCTAGAGAAATCATCTGTGAAAGTAATGAAGTATGAATAACCACTTCGCGCATGTGTAGACAATGGACCACACACATCACTGTGTATGAGTCCCAAGAGCTCGCTCGCTCTTTCTCCGTGTCCAGTGAACGGAGTCTTTGTCATCTTCCCCATGAAACAAGATTCACAAATGGCATAAGACTGGTACTCGAACGGATCCAAGTATCCTTCTTTATGTAACTTAGTCAACCGTGTCTCATTAATGTGACCCAGTCTACAATGCCATAAGAAAGCCTGATTTAATTCCGGAGACTTTCTTTTAGGTGTGTTCTGGACACTGAAGACTTGAGCTTGATTCAAAACGTATATACCATATTTCAATGTACCTGACCCAATCAGTACTTGATTTAGGTGGATGTTTACTACATCGCTTACAAAAGTAAAATCATATCCTTCCTTAGAAAGTAAGGATATAGATATGATGTTACAAGTCGCACCTGGTACATAAAAACAGTCACGCAGAATCAATATCTGCCCAGTTGTCAGTCCTATATGATATTCCCCTACGGATTCAAACACACCTGAAGCCGAAGCCACAACATGCTTCGAATTCTGGCTACTGGCTTTGCAAGCCCTGCAATCCTTCTGTCCATGTTCATTCCCGTAACAATAGGAACATCCCTCTTTTACTGCATCCATTCCCGAAACTTCTGCCCTTCTCTTTCTTTCTACTTCCCTGGTTTCCTTCAGAGTAGTAGGTAGAGACTGTTGAACTAAGTCAGCATCTGACCCGTTCTTCAACGTGGTCTTCAGGTCCGAGAGCTCAAAAGAGCTGGTCTCTGCAAGGACGTTGCCCCCTACAGATGACCCGATAGCCAACCTCGCTGGAAGCAATTCGTTCGAGGTCTCATATCTTGCGATACGAGATTGCTCTCTATATAAAACTTTGTTATGGAGGAAGATAGAAGCTGAGTCCATCTTCTCGTGCTGCCTCTGGTATAAACCATCAACTGAGGCTAACACGAGGCACTTGGCTTTCCCACAGTCTTCTTCCGATGTCCTACGGATATAAATATCCGTGACAGGGGAAACTGGACCTGAGACGGCAGGGGTTGGATCAGTCAAGAGGTGTCCCAGCTTGTCATGGGCAATGGACATCTGGACAGACCTTTGCGAGTCATAACAGTCAAATTCAGTCATTTTATTATCTAGATGTAACCTAGGTACGGTCACTGGGTCGCTGCAATTAAGAGAGAGAGAAGAAAACACTCAGCATGATGCTCTTGCAAGTTTAGATTGGTTTTTAATTTATCTAAACAGGATGGCTCCCACTGTCTCTCGAATCCCTCCTCAAACCATAAAGGAAGAATTAGTCAGGATCAATCTCACCGTACAATACTTGCTTAACCGTTCAGCCAGGTCAGTGTCGGTACTTCGAGGGAGGTTTTCCAACGCTTTCGCGAAGTTCCTTAATTAAGTAACCTCTTTTCCCTGTGGGCGTAGCCCCGCTAACACCTTTCTAGACACCTACTTGGTTTATAGCATTGATCGTTAAGTGAAAGAGTTCCCGAGGAGTAGCATATACTCACAGTAGGATCGGGATCCAAATATCATCGTGTGATAAAACCGAAGGAATCCTACCAGAATCATCACACTCCAAATGGTATGCAGCGCTAGCAAGTTTCAGTACTTGTGAAACTCCCGATGTGAATTTTTGCCCCATGCTCTTATGACCTTGACTAAGGCTAACAAATCATAAGTCACATGTCAAGTTCTACCCGTCGTTGTCCAGGTTAATTTGAACCCACCCGTATATACCCTTGACTATGGCCAACAAAGCAATACGACTGTCCCAAACCAACGCATTCTATCTATGCAACATATGAATACCCACCAGCTACCAAACACTGTGCCTTGACTAAGGCCAACAAACACAGCTTGAATACTGTTGAATATTCATATGAAACGACGGAGGGCTACGGATGGTTTTGGCGAAACCGTGAACGTAGTGAACTTGATATAGTCTATGGAACGAGATAGCTTTTAAAAGGAGTGGTTCAAGCTCCGCATTTAAAATGCTGGTTTTTGAAAAGAACCGAGTGGTTTTCAAAGTGTTCCAACGACTTTTACTTGGTTTATTTTCTTGCATTAGTTCTTTTAATGCGTCCCATCATTTAATCCTACCATTGCAGAAAACAACCAAAATATAACGTACGCTTATGCCATTCGCATTCGCTACGGGGCCCCGTCATCACCCGTTAGGTTACTTAACTAACGACAGAGCGGGGGCTGGGCTAGCGCGGCTGTAAAACATAAGCAACGCCTAAATAGTTATCGTATATAGATATATAGCAACGATAGACATTACAGATCACAGATGAACACTTTGGATATACTAGGAATCCGCGATTCGTTCGAGCCTGCAACGAAAAACGGATTACACGGTCGCGATGAATAGCCAAACCCCACCCTAGACCCCTACGGGTGCGGCAAACTACCCGCCAAGTACCTGAAGCGAAGCAACCTCCCTCAACACCGTGAGTAGGCCACTCGGCACTTCGAGACACCCGGTAGTTTGTGCACCCCACCTTGGGTCTATCTTAGGAGCAAAAACAGTAAAAAGAAATTATACAATGACGGCTATAACCCCGACCCGGTTGTGCGGCCATACAAATAATATTACATCAATTTACATATTTTACAATGAGTGAAAGAAAAAGAAACACTCATCTCACACCCATTCCCGGCTATTCATCCGCGACAATCCACCGAGTTCCTATCCACAAACCAACAAAATTACAGATCACAGATATGTATAACCCCCACTAATCAACGTATAGCGATTAGCGGACGTTCAATACATATATCACATCACAGATAATAGTCATTAGCCAAAGAGTACGGAATATCGATCAAAATACGGATTTTTAACCACCCCAAAAGTCAATTTGCTCTCTGGAAAATTTGGGTAGAGAAAACATGTACTAAAAATCCCAAAACAGCCAAACTAAAACACTGCACAAAATCCGATCCAGTGCCGAGTCAAAACGGCGGCGGAACCGCGGCAATTAGCATGTCATTGCCGCGGAACCGTGGTCGTTTGATCGATTCACTGGGATCGTTTTTCTGCGGTGTTTTCACAAAACCCTGAGACAATTTTTCATACATTTTAAATCACTTTTTGAGCAGTATGAAAATCGACAGAAACTAGAGGTTTTGCGGACGTGTTTTGCGACTTTTTTCCGATCGATATTCTAAACACTTTGCTAACTTACTAGTTTATGTTTAGCTAGGCTCTGATACCACTATAAGTCCACGTTGCTCACCCCGGTTCTTACGGGGAGACGGAAACGGCGAAAAACAATGATTTTGGCGCAAGGCAACATGGACTAAATGTAAGTCCATATTGCGACCCCCGGTGCTTACGGGGAGGCGGAAACGGTATAAAAAACAAATTTTTATCGCAAGAGGCAACATGGACTAAACAAGGTCGGGATCGTGTCTAAACTAAACTAGCAAATACGCTAAAGGGAGTTAGCTACTCGGATGAAGGTTATACCTAAACTTGAACTCCTTCTTCTTGAAATCTTGTAGAGGTTGATGGTTCTCTTTTCGTCGCCTTCTTCCGTAGAAGATGGATCCACCTCGAAGGTTCGACCTTTGGGCTCTTCCTCGATCTTTGAGTGAACTAGGGTTTCCGGCTTGCTAAACCTTTAACCTAGAATGAGTAGAGAGTGACTAGGGTTTGCTTTTCTTTTTAAAGAGAAGGATTCTCAACACATGAGAAGGTTTCTCTTTGCTAGAGGAAGAAGAAGATGAAGAGAGGAGAGAGAAGCTAAATGAGATAATTAGCTATGTTTTTCTTTCTTGCAACCATAATGCCAAAAGAAAAACAATTATCTAAATAATAATAATTCAAAATGAGAATAGTTGATGGCAATTTGGAATGACCACTACCATGCTTCATTTAATGAAATGTAAGCATGAATCAAGGAGGACTTTTTAAAGCATGATGGTGGTCAACATTCAACCATGGTCAACAAGTCAACCATGGTCAACAAGTCAACAAAATCAACCATAACATAATTCTCATTTAATTACTATTATTAATAGATAATTCATAAATCCATTAGGGTTTGGAAAATGATAACTGTCAACTGTGCATACGCACCCGTTCCGAAACCCTAACGAAAAACCTCATCCTCCGCCTCAAGCAACTGTGCATACACACTTGCATTCTCGTTCCGAGGAACAAGAATACCAAGATATAAAAGCAACCCCAAATATATATACCAGTATCTGGCTCAAACCAGAGCCTGCCAGTATAATCCGTCCGGACTCCAAAAGTGCACAAGTGCGCGGATGAGAACGAACCCTGTCGCAAAACCATGCGACCTCTACTCTGTTTTGCCCAGAGGCGAATACCCTCTGTGTGGGACTCTAAAGACTCGACACTACGCTGGCAGTGGGTTTAACCACAGACCGCAAGCGGCACTAGCTGTGCGTAACGGTCCCCAGGTAGATGCCGACAAGAAGGCTGACGAGGTGAAACCCCATCTGAACTCCTACTGAGTCTGAATGTGACATTCTCCGTACAGTCCGGTCTGTTCGTCTGATACATCGCATGTCGGGCCTAGGGGGCGGTAAAACGTCAGTCCCCCAATAGCGGTACAAGTCGTGTCGGAGTGAAGCCCAAAACACCCTGAGATAACACTGGAAACCTACCAGTATATCTCGCTTGCCCTGGCCAGGGACTACTCGTGTAATGGCTCTCCTAGACACAGCGCGATGTCAACCCCCAATACCGGGAGAGACGAATCCTGTCTAACCGTCACTGCCTCCAAGTGCTTCGGGACTGCACCCAACCACCACCTGTTTGCACGACTCCTTTGAGCCGTGGTAGGGTAGTGATCAAAGTGCAGTGGGAACACACTCGAGGCGAAGTGCCAGTGTCAAGTCAGCGGACTAAGCTGTACTCATGTCACCTGGGAACTGATAACTGACGATAGGTATAATACCAACCTGTCAGTTCCCGACGAGTCCTGTCCAGTGTACTCGTAACCCAACGAGCACCCGTATACTATCTCCAGTACGACGTACTGATGGCTGTGGGACAGACCATCTCCCACACTGGGATGAGAAGCGCATACGCTAGTCTACTCCGGAATATCGATGCCCTGTCTCGATAGTCCTACGACTAGGGACCTGTATAAGGATGTGCCTATAGATTACCCAGCCCCCACTAGTATGACTGCCATCACAACGCTGGTAATCAAGCAAAGATCCTAAGGGCTCCACTAATGCGTATAAGTGATATACTGAAATAAACACAAGTACACATTGAAGTAGAAACAAACCAAGTAGCATACTACTATATTGAGCAAGATTGTTTATACAAGGTGAATATCCCAAGCTTCCATCAAGTAATATACAAACTAGTATGATACAGTAATGGCCTCTAGGGCATATACACTAACAATCTCCCACTTGCACTAAGGCCATGAACTGGCGTACCGAAGACCTATCATCTCGATCAGCCGCTCGAACTGAGTCTGGGGTAAGGCCTTGGTGAATGGATCTGCAGTGTTCTCTTCTGAAGCAACCCTCCGAACCTCGATCTCCTTGCGATCCACGATCTCCCTGATCAGGTGATACCGCCTCAAGATGTGTCTGGATCTCTGATGGGACCTGGGTTCCTTTGCTAAAGCTATAGCCCCGTTGTTGTCGCAATACAGAGGTACTGGGTCAACAATGGACGGAACCACCTGAAGTTCTTTTAAGAACTTCCTTATCCAGACAGCTTCTTTTGCAGCATCAGATGCAGCGATGTATTCCGCTTCCATAGTCGAGTCTGCAACGGTTTCCTGTTTGGAACTCTTCCAACACACCGCCCCTCCATTGAGGGTAAAGACAAAACCCGACATGGACTTGGAATCATCCTTGTCACTCTGGAAGCTGGAGTCAGCAAAGGCCTCAATCTGGAGGTCTTTTCCGCCATACACCAAGAACATCTCCTTAGTCCTTCTCAGGTACTTGAGAATGTTCTTTACTGCTATCCAATGTTTCTCCCCAGGGTTTGACTGATACCGGCTTACTACACTCAGTGCATAAGCTACATCCGGTCTAGTACACAACATCGCATACATTATAGAGCCTACCGCAGAAGCGTAGGGTATAATAGACATGCGATCCCTCTCCAAATCAGTCTTGGGAGACATCTCTTTAGAGAGGGTGATCCCGTGACAAGCCGGTAGGTTACCGCGCTTGGAATCTTCCATACTGAATCTTTTCAGTACGGTGTCGATGTACCTGGACTGTGAAAGTCCTAATATCCTTTTGGATCTATCACGATGGATCCGGATCCCCAGGATGTAAGAGGCATCACCCAGGTCTTTCATGGAGAACCTGTGTGACAAGAAACCCTTGACAGATTGTAGCATAGGAATGTCATTTCCTATTAAGAGAATGTCATCCACGTATAAAACAAGGAATACCACAGTTCTCGCTACAAATCTACTATAGATGCACGGTTCATCTGGATTTTTGATAAAGTCAAATTCCTTGACCGTCTCATCAAAACAGATGTTCCAACTCCGCGATGCCTGCTTTAGTCCATAGATGGACTTAAGCAACTTGCATACCTTTCCGCTGCTCCCACTCTGAATGAAACCCTCTGGCTGATCCATATAGACACACTCCTCTAAATTTCCATTTAGAAAAGCGGTCTTTACGTCCATCTGCCAAATCTCATAATCGTGGAAGGCAGCAATGGCAAGAAGGATCCGAATGGATTTCAGCATAGCCACTGGAGAAAAGGTTTCGTCATAGTCCAAGCCAGGTCTTTGACGGAAACCTTTTGCTACAAGTCTAGCTTTATAGGTCTCAACCTGTCCATCTACACCAATCTTCCTTTTGAAGATCCACTTGCATCCTACGGGTTTTACCCCGTCTGGAGCAATGTCCAACGTCCATACTTTGTTGGTGTACATGGACTCCATTTCGGTCCGCATTGCATCCAGCCATTTTACCGAGTCAACGCTCTGAATGGCCTGCTGGAAGCTAGTAGGCTCATCATAATCTATGATGCAATCCTCTCTATCCCCGTCTATGAGAAAACCGCAGTATCTCTCGGGCGGATGAGACTGCCTACTACTCCTACGGAGCGGCATAGGAATGTCCTGTTCTTTTGAACCCTCTGGTTCCACTAAGCTTTCAGTAATAGTCTGAGGTTCTGGAATTTCATCCAGTTCTACTGCGCTCCCACTTATCTGATTTTCCAAAAACTCAGTTTCCAAGAAGTGGGCATGACGAGAAACAAGGACTTTTTGCTCCTCTGCGTAATAGAATAGATACCCCTTGGAGTTCTTTGGGTATCCCACAAACTTGCACTGTACTGAGCGCGCCTCGAGCTTGTCCGCATGCTGCTTTTTTACAAAAGCCGGACATCCCCATGTCTTAAAGGCTTTAAGACAGGGTTTCTTCCCACTCCACATCTGATATGGTGTGGTAGGCACAGTCTTAGTAGGAACTTGGTTCAAGAGATGTGCAGCTGTTTCTAGTGCATATCCCCAGAAAGATCGCGGTAACTCAGCCTTACTCATCATGGAACGAACCATATCCAATTGGGTTCGATTCCTCCTTTCTGATACACCGTTATGTTGCGGAGTGTATGGAGGAGTACGCTGAGAGAGAATACCATTCTCTTTTAAATAGTCCAGGAACTCGGTACTCAAGTATTCACCACCTCGATCCGATCTTAGGATCTTGATACTTTTGCCTGTTTGTTTTTCAACTTCATTCTTGTAATCCCGAAATTTCTCAAAGGCCTCGGATTTGTGCTTCATTAAGAAGACATGTCCATACCTAGAGAAATCGTCTGTGAAAGTAATGAAGTATGAATAACCGCTTCGCGCATGTGTAGACATTGGACCACACACGTCACTGTGTATGAGTCCTAAGAGCTCGCTCGCTCTTTCTCCGTGTCCAGTGAACGGAGTCTTTGTCATCTTTCCCATGAGACAAGATTCACAAGTGGCATAAGACTGATACTCGAACGGATCCAAGTATCCTTCTTTATGTAACTTAGTCAACCGTGTCTCATTGATGTGACCCAGTCTACAATGCCATAAGAAAGCCTGATTGATATCTGGAGACTTTCTTTTGTGTGTATTCTGGACATTGAAAATCTGTGGTTGGTTTAATACGTATATACCATTGCTCAGTGTACCTGACCCAATCAGAACTTGATTAAGGTGAATGTTTACAACATTACTTACAAACGCAAATTCATAACCTTCTTTAGAAACCAAAGATACAGAAATGATATTACAAGTTGCGTTGGGTACAAAAAAGCAATTACGTAAAACCAAAACATGCCCATCTGTCATTCCCAGGTGATAGTCCCCCACGGCTTTAGCATTCATGCTAGCTCCGTTCGCAACTCTGAGGGTCATGTCACCTGCCTTCAAAAACCTACGGTTTCTCAACGCCTGCAAAGAATTACAGATATGAGATCCTGATCCGGTATCCAATACCCAGGAAGTAGAGTTTATAGAAAGACAGTTTTCAATAACATACACACCTGAATCTGAAGCCGCAACCTGCTTCAGTTCCTGTGTCCTGGCTTTCCAAGCCCTGCAATCTTTCTTCCAGTGTCCGCTCTTATGACAATAGAAGCATTCTTCCTTTCCAATAAGCTTCCCCGCAATCTTTGTTGCCTTTTCCTTTCCCTTCGTACCCACTTTACTAACACCGCCTCTTGGTTTGGCGGGGGCTTTCTTCCTCTTTCCCTTGGCTTTCGCCTTGGACCTAGAGGAAGAAGATCCTCCTACAAACAAAGCGAGTGTATCCCTACCCTTCTGTAGGGTGCCCTCTGCGCTCCTCAGCAGGTTGAGGAGTTCTGAAAGTTCAACTTCCTTTTCTTGCAAGTTGAAATTCAGTATGAACTGGGCGTAAGTGGATGGAAGGGACTGGAGAATTATATCCGTATAGAGTTCACTGTCCAACGTGGTCCCAAGTTCCGCGAGCTCCTCAGTGTAGCCAATCATCTTAAGCACGTGGTCCGCTACCGATGATCCGACGGCCAATTTTGTCGAAAATAACTTCTTCGACACTTCGTATCTTGCGATACGAGACTGCTCTCCATACAGTTCTTTTGTATGAAGAAATATGGATTCCAAATCCATATTCTCGTGCCTCCTCTGATGGTCGTTGTCCATCGAGGCAAGTATGAGGCACCTGGCCTTCGCGCTGTCAATCTCCCAAGTCGTACGGATTTCCTTATCCGCGACGCTGGAGGTGGGACCTGGGACGGGGGGAGCTTTGGTGGTAAGAAGATACCCCAGCTTGTCGTAAGCGATTGCCAATTTGACATTCCTGAGCCAATCTTTGTAGTTTGGCCCTGTCAGTATGTTTTTATCTAGAAGTAACTTAAGTCCAGTCATTTCGATTTGGTCGCTGCAGGGGGAGAGAAGAAACACTTAGCACGATGCTCTTGCAAGTTTAGAATGGTTTTTAATTTGTCTAAACAGGATGGCTCCCACTGTCTCTCGAATCCCTCCTCAAACCACAAAGGAAGAATTAGCCGGGATCAATCCCACCGTACAATACTTGCTTAACCGTTCAGCCAGGCCAGTGTCGGTACTTCGAGGGAGGTTTTCCAACGCTTTCGCGAAGTTCCTTAATTAAATAACCTCTTTTCCCTGGGGGCGTAGCCCCGCTAACACCTTTCTAGGCACCTACTAGGTTTATAGCATTGATCGTTTAGTGAGAAATTTCCCGAGGAGTAGCATATACTCACAGTAGGATCGGGATCCAAATATCATCGCGTGACCAAAATGAAGGAATCCTACCATAATCATCACACTCCAAATGGTATGCAAATCTAGCAAGTTTCAGTACTTATGAAACTCCCGATGTGGATTTTTGCCCCATGCTCTTATGACCTTGACTAAGGCCAACAAATCATAAGTCACATGTCAAGTTCTTCCCGTCGTTATCCAGGTTAATTTGAACCCACCCGTATATACCCTTGACTATGGACAACAAGGCAATACGACTGTCCCAAACCAACGCATTCTATCTATGCAACATATGAATACCCACCAGCTACCAAACACCGTGTCTTGACTAAGGCCAACAAACACAGCTTGAATACTGTTGAATATTCATATGAAACGACGGAGGGCTACGGATGGTTTTGGTAAAACCGTGAACGTAGTGAACTTGATATAATCGATGGAACGAGATAGCTTTTAGAAGGAGTGGCTCAAGCTCCGCATTTAAAAGTTAGTTTTGAAAAGAACCGAGTGGTTTTTCGAAAGTGTTCCAACGATTTTAGCTTGGTTTATTATCTTGCATTAGTTCTTTTAATGCGTGATATTCTTGCATTAGTTCTTTTAATGCGTCCCATCATTTAATCCTACCATTGCAGAAAACAACCAAAATATGACGTACGCTTATGCCATTCGCATTCGCCACGGGGTCCCGTCATCACTCGTTAGGTTACTTAACTAACGACATAGCGGGGGCTGGGCTAGCGCGGCTGTAAAACATAAGCAACGCCTAAATAGAAAGCAATGATAGACATTACAGATCACAGATGAATACATTGGATATACTAGCAATCCGCAATCCTTTCGAGCCTGCAATGAAAAGCGGATTACACGGTCGCGGTGAATAGCCAAATACCCCACCCAAGACCCCTACGGGTGCGGCAAACTACCCGCCAAGTTCCCGGTAGTTTGTGCACCCCACTATGGGTCTATCCTAGGAGCAAAAACAGTAAAAAGAATTATACAATGACGGCTACAACCCCGACCCGGTTGTGCGGCCAAACAAATAAAATTATTACATCAATTTACATTTACAATGAATGAAAGAAAAACAAAAGCTCATCTCACATCCACCCCGGCTATTCACCCGCGACAGTCCAACAGATTCATATACACAATCCAATATCAAACACAGATCATGTATAACCCCGACTAATCGACTTATAGCGATTAGCCGACGTTCAATACATGCAAACATCACAGATATAACCAACATAGCCAAAGTGCAGTGAAGTTCGAAAAAAAATACGGAATTATAGGACCCCAAAAGTGAATTTCTGTTCTGGAAAATCTGGGTACATATAATACATCTGAAAAATCCCAAAATCCCACCAGAAGAACACTGCACGAAAAACGATGCAGTGAGGAAACTAAACTGCGGCGCTTCCGCGGCACATGCCTACCTCGTGCCGCGGAAGCGCGGCGGTTTAAGTGAATTAGTGCATCGTTTTTCTTGGCTGTTCAAACAAAACCCTGAGCCGAATTTACAAGTATAAAGTTTTTCATTTAGAGCAGAAAAAATTTCAACAGAAACTTAGGGTTTTGGTTTTTCCGGTTTTGCGATTTTTCGGTTTCGAACTTCCATACACTTCGCTACCAAGCTAGTTTAAGTTTAGTTAGGCTCTGATACCACTGTAAGTCCATATTGCGACCCCCGGTGCTTACGGGGAGGCGGAAACGGTATAAAAAACAAATTTTTATCGCAAGAGGCAACATGGACTAAACAAGGTCGGGATCGTGTCTAAACTAAACTAGCAAATACGCTAAAGGGAGTTAGCCACTCGGATGAAGGTTATACCTAAACTTGAACTCCTTCTTCTTGAAATATTGTAGAGGTTGATGGTTCTCTTTTCGTCGCCTTCTTCCGTCGAAGATGGATCCACCTCGAAGGTTCGACCTTTGGGCTCTTCCTCGATCTTTGAGTGAACTAGGGTTTCCGGCTTGCTAAACCTTTAACCTAGAATGAGTAGAGAGTGACTAGGGTTTGCTTTTCTTTTTAAAGAGAAGGATTCTCAACACATGAGAAGGTTTCTCTTTGCTAGAGGAAGAAGAAGATGAAGAGAGGAGAGAGAAGCTAAATGAGATAATTAGCTATGTTTTTCTTTCTTGCAACCATAATGCCAAAAGAAAAACAATTATCTAAATAATAATAATTCAAAATGAGAATAGTTGATGGCAATTTGGAATGACCACTACCATGCTTCATTTAATGAAATGTAAGCATGAATCAAGGAGGACTTTTTAAAGCATGATGGTGGTCAACATTCAACCATGGTCAACAAGTCAACCATGGTCAACAAGTCAACAAAATCAACCATAACATAATTCTCATTTAATTACTATTATTAATAGATAATTCATAAATCCATTAGGGTTTGGAAAATGATAACTGTCAACTGTGCATACGCACCCGTTCCGAAACCCTAACGAAAAACCTCATCCTCCGCCTCAAGCAACTGTGCATACACACCTGCATTCTCGTTCCGAGGAACAAGAATACCAAGATATAAAAGCAACCCCAAATATATATACCAGTATCTGGCTCAAACCAGAGCCTGCCAGTATAATCCGTCCGGACTCCAAAAGTGCACAAGTGCGCGGATGAGAACGAACCCTGTCGCAAAACCATGCGACCTCTACTCTGTTTTGCCCAGAGGCGAATACCCTCTGTGTGGGACTCTAAAGACTCGACACTACGCTGGCAGTGGGTTTAACCACAGACCGCAAGCGGCACTAGCTGTGCGTAACGGTCCCCAGGTAGATGCCGACAAGAAGGCTGACGAGGTGAAACCCCATCTGAACTCCTACTGAGTCTGAATGTGACATTCTCCGTACAGTCCGGTCTGTTCGTCTGATACATCGCATGTCGGGCCTAGGGGGCGGTAAAACGTCAGTCCCCTAATAGCGGTACAAGTCGTGTCGGAGTGAAGCCCAAAACACCCTGAGATAACACTGGAAACCTACCAGTATATCTCGCTTGCCCTGGCCAGGGACTACTCGTGTAATGGCTCTCCTAGACACAGCGCGATGTCAACCCCCAATACCGGGAGAGACGAATCCTGTCTAACCGTCACTGCCTCCAAGTGCTTCGGGACTGCACCCAACCACCACCTGTTTGCACGACTCCTTTGAGCCGTGGTAGGGTAGTGATCAAAGTGCAGTGGGAACACACTCGAGGCGAAGTGCCAGTGTCAAGTCAGCGGACTAAGCTGTACTCATGTCACCTGGGAACTGATAACTGACGATAGGTATAATACCAACCTGTCAGTTCCCGACGAGTCCTGTCCAGTGTACTCGTAACCCAACGAGCACCCGTATACTATCTCCAGTACGACGTACTGATGGCTGTGGGACAGACCATCTCCCACACTGGGATGAGAAGCGCATACGCTAGTCTACTCCGGAGTATCGATGCCCTGTCTCGATAGTCCTACGACTAGGGACCTGTATAAGGATGTGCCTATAGATTACCCAGCCCCCACTAGTGTGACTGCCATCACAACGCTGGTAATCAAGCAAAGATCCTAAGGGCTCCACTAATGCGTATAAGTGATATACTGAAATAAACACAAGTACACATTGAAGTAGAAACAAACCAAGTAGCATACTACTATATTGAGCAAGATTGTTTATACAAGGTGAATATCCCAAGCTTCCATCAAGTAATATACAAACTAGTATGATACAGTAATGGCCTCTAGGGCATATACACTAACACTAAAAAGTCAGGATCTTTGCTAAACTAGAAACTAGTAAACACTTAGAGGTTTTAACTACTATGCTTGTAGAAAGTATACCTCACAGAACCGGTCCTTCGGGTCTTCATTCCGCTGTCCCGCTCGTCCATCCAAGCTCCAAGCGTCGATCCGGACCTTGGGCACCTCCGCGGCCTTCTTGAGTCGAAGACGATCCACCCGAGAGATGTACACCGAGCTCCACCTCAAGCCGAGGCAACTAGGGCAAAGTGATTGCTAGTCAAGAGGCCCTAGAATGTATAGAGGAGATGTATGGATGTATTTGTCTTTGTGGGATCTTTTTCTCTCAACATATGAGATCAAAAGATAAGATCAAGAGGAGGAAGAAGAAGGAGAAAGCTTAGCAACCATGGAGCTTTTCTTTTCTTCTCATTTCAAGAGAGAGAATGAGAAGAGAATAATGAAAAGGATTAAGCCAAAATGAAATGAACCATGGTTGCAATAATACACAAAAATCATCATTACTAATCCTATCATGAAAGAGTTGATGGCACATTGAATTGACCATTATCATAACTCAAGAATTAAAAAGAAAATAAAAGAAGAGTGTAGATCCCTCTTGAAGGTCAATGGTCAACACGGTCAACGGGTCAACAAAGTCAAGAGAGGTCTAAGTGGTCAAATGGTCAATGCAATTAGCCATCACAAATCTATCACTAAAAGGATTAGTAAACAATGTCTACGGCTCATAACGGTTTTGATCAAACGAACTGTCAAAACCCTAATGAGTGTGCCACATTACGGTTTTGACCGAACCAACTGCCAAAACCCTAATGGGGCACCTCCTCCTTCATCGCTCCTCAAAACTGTGCATACACACCCGCATCCGCATTCCGTAGAATGCGAATGCACAGAAGACAAATCAAATCCATCTGTGTAATACTAGGATCTGGCTTAAACCAAAGTCTACTAGTATTGTCTGCCCGAACAGCATACGCACACAAGTGCACGTAAGTGATCGTAGCCCTGCCGTAAAACCATACGGCCTCTACACGTTTCGCTCAGTGCAGGGAAACTCTCTGTGTGGGACTCTAAAGACTCGACACTACGCTGGCAGTAGGTTTAACCACAGACCGCAAGCGGCACTAGCTGTACGTAACGGTCTCCAGGTAGATGTCGATAAGAAGGCCGATGAGGTAAACCCATCCGAACTCCTACTGAGCCTGTATGTGACAATCTCCATACAGTCCGGTCTGTTCGTCTGATACATCGCATGGCGGGCCTAGGGGGGCGGTGAATGTCAGTCCCCTAATAGCGGTACAAGTCGTGTCGGAGTGTAGCCCAGAACACCCTGAGATAACACTGGAAACCTACCAGTATATCTCGCTTGCCCTGGCCAGGTACTACTTGTGTAATGGCTCTCCTAGACACAGCGCGATGTCAACCCCCAATACCGGGAGAGACGAATCCTGTCTAACCGTCACTGCCTCCAAGTGCTTCGGGACTGCACCCAACTACTACCTGTTTGCACGACTCCTTTGAGCCGTGGTAGGGTAGTAATCTAAGTACAGTGGGAACACACTCGAGGCGAAGTGACAGTGTCAAGTCGGCGGACTAAGCTGTACTCATGTCACCTGGGAACTGATAACTGACGATAGGTATAATACCAATCAACAGTTCCCGACGAGTCCTGTCCAGTGTACTCGTAACCTAACGATCACCCGCATACTATCTTAAGCACGACGTACTGACAGCTGTGGGACTGACCGTCTCCCCTGCTGGGATGAGAAGCGCATACGCTAGTCTACTCCGGAGTATTGATGCCCTGTCTCGATAGTCCTACGACTAGGGACCTGTAAAAGGATGTGCTTATGGATTACCCAGCCCCCACGAGTGTGAGCGCCATCACAACGCTGGTAATCAAGCAAAGATCCTAAGGGCTTTACTAATATGTATATAAGCGATATGCTAAAAGAAACACATGCACATATTGAAGTAGAGACAAAGCAAGTAGCATACTACCATTTTGAGCAAGATTGTCTATACAACTGTGAATATCCTAAGCTTTCATTAAGTAATATACAATCTAGTATGATACAGTAGCCTCTAGGGCATATACACTAACAAAAGTCCCACCCGTGGCTAGGGATATGTCCATATGATGAACAACCCTTATAAGTCCTCTCAATTAATAAGGAGAAAACCCTTTTGTAAGATCCTTACGATTTACAGGGGAACATACACTTAGTAATCCTCACGATTCCTAAGAAGAAAATACACCTACAAGATCCTCACGACTTGTAGAGAAAAATACCTTTGTGAGACCCTTATGGCTCATGAAGTCAAAAGCCTTAGTCGACATGACCTTAACCCTGTTCGCTAAGCCACCTTTGTTCGACATCGACAGAGGCAAATGATGATTCGCTCCTGGCAACATCCCAGTTGTAGCGGTGCTGATGTCGAAATCGGTGTCTAATTTCAGGCTTACAGCGAAAAGTCAGTATGCCGCACATGCATACGAAATAGCCGAAATGATGGGGCAACTTGCAATAAAAAGCAGCAAGTAAAAACGTATGCACACAAAATAGCTGAAATGATTGGGCAACTCGCAATAAAAAGCAGCGAGTAAAAATAAAATAAACAGCCGAAATGATTGGGCATCGCGAAAAATAGCCGAAATGATTGGGCAATCGCGACCTTCGCGATATAAAAGCTGAAATGATAGAGCATCGCGGAAATAAAAAAATAATATAAAAAAAATGAATGAAACTTCTGCCCTACAGGTGAGATCAAGTCGATCCCTGTATACAATCCAAGGGCACAAACAAAGAGAGAACCATACCTTCCCAACAGGCTCCGCCAGAAAGCAAAGCCAAATCTCGACGGTTCACCAACAACCTAGAGACAACCGTGACATTTGTCTCCGAACAGCAGACGCAGTACCAGCAAACGAAGCGAAGATCAAAATTCTAGCTTCACGGTTTTGACGGTAACTCATATAAAACCTGAAAGACTACCAGAGATCGTCTCAACTCCAGGGAAATCAGTGTCCTTGGCAGCATCCTCGATTCAGGGAAACCAGCGTCCGTGATGAGAGCTTCCTGATTCGCGTCGGCCCGCAGAGAAACTAGCATCTTTGCAGGAGTACCCCGATTCGTTTCAACCCCGAGGAAACCAGTGTCCTCGGCAAAATACTTCGACTCAGGGAAACCAGTGTCCTTGACGAGAACACCTCGATTCGTGTCGGCCCGCAGAGAAACTAGCGTCTTTACAGGAATACCCCGATTCGTTTCAACCCCGAGGAAACCAGTGTCCTTGGCAAAATACTTCGACTCAGGGAAACCAGTGTCCTTGACGAGAACCTCTTGATTCGCGTCGACCCGCAGAGAAACTAGTGTCTTTGCAGGAACACCTCGACTCGTTTCAACCCCAGGGAAACCAGTGTCCTTGGCAGCATCCTCGATTCAGGGAAACCAGCGTACTTGATGAGAGCACCTCGATTCGCGTCGGCCCGCAGAGAAACTAGCGTCTTTACAGGAATACCCCGATTCGTTTCAACCCTGAGGAAACCAGTGTCCTCGGCAAAATACTTCGACTCAGGAAAACCAGTGTCCTTGAAGAGAACCTCTTGATTCGCGTCGACCCGCAGAGAAACTAGCGTCTTTGCAGGAACACCTCGACTCGTTTCAACCCTAAGGAAACCAGTGTCCTTGGCAGCATCCTCAATTCAGGGAAACTAGCGTCCTTGATGAGAGCTTCTTGATTCGCGTCGGCCCGCAGAGAAACCAGTGTCTCCGCAGGAATACTCCGATTCATTTCAACCCCGAGGAAACCAGTGTCCTCGGCAAAATACTTCGACTCAGGGAAACCAGCGTCCTTGATGGGAGCTTCTTGATTCGCGTCGACCCGCAGAGAAACCGGTATCTTTGCAGGAGTACTTCGATTCGTTTCAACCCTGAGGAAACCAGTGTCCTCGGCAAAACACTTCAACTCAGGGAAATTAGTGTCCTTGACGAGAACTGCTCGATTCGTCTCGACTCGTGAGGAAATTAGTGTCTTCGCGAGGACTTCCCGATTCGTCTCGACTTATAAGATAAAGCCTTAGGCAGCAGGGATTAAAAAACTTGTTTCCTAAGCACTGGGACCCTGCAAGTCGGCCTAAAACGGTCTCTTGCATACTATTCACGGGTCTCACTCTCCAAAGTCGAATCTCGACAAGGAGGGAAACAACCACTTATGCGTCCTCTCGACTCGTAAGAGGGAAAATTCTCTTATAAGATCCTTACGACTTGTAAGAGAAAACACACTTAGGAATCCTCACGATTCCTAAGGAGAAAATTCACCTACGAGATCCTCTCGATCCGTAGGGAGAAAAGTCTCTATGAGACCCTCACGGCTCATAGAGTTGAAAAGTCTTAGGCAGCAGATCTGAACCTGCGGCCTAAGCCATCGCTATCTCTTGAAGAAACCAAGATGCTTACTCTATTATCTGTCAACCATGTTTATCAAGATAGCATGCTGATAATAAGAGAAGGGAGAAAGCAAAGAAATGATACAAGACATTGCAAAGAAAAAATGTGTATCTTTATTTATTAATTCAATCAAGTACAAGGTGAATCATACAAAAGAATAAAGAATGGATACATCTTATTCGAAAAAGAAATTTTTTACAACTATATCAATACAAGGGCAGCTACTGGGAAGGAAGCGTCTTAAATAGCCCTATCAGTTGTTCGCGTACTTCCTTCCATGCCTTCTCCTGATCGGCCGCCACCGCCAGTTCTGCTTCCACTTGAGCCCGCTGCTGCAAGAAGGATGAAAGCTGCTCCCCAACCGCCTGCTTAGCTGCTTCACGGCCTTGGGCATCACGCTCGGCGGCATCGAGCTTCCGCTTCAGGTTTTGACCATTAGAAATATGCTCTAGAAGGCCCTCGAAGATAGCCTTCACCTGGGCAGCGTTCGCCTCAACCTCAGCGCGCAGACGAGCCGTCTCGCTTGAGATCTCTTGGCATTCCCTCAGCCTTCAAGCCGCTTCTTGTTCCAAGTGGCGGAAGTAAGAAGCGCTTTGCTCAATCCATGTTGCTCGTTGATTGCTTGCGGCTAAGGTCTTGGGAGCAGGGCGCATAAACTCCGATTGATGCAGGCGGACCTCGATTTCCCTGCAGTGATTAACCCAAAGCTCGACGACGCCTTCATCATGAAAATTTACAAGCGCCGCCAACATCGGGTTAACCTCCGCAGCGAAATCCGCAGCAGATGGGGGAGCGTCTGCGTTAAGATCTTCGACGTATCCGCTCAGCATGCCCAAGCTCATCACGGCACCCTTTGAAGACGGACGTCTCAGGAAGGGGCCTGCCGGCATTATGATACGAGACTCAAAGGGCGCCGGAATCGGAACGACAGCTGAAAAAGCAAAATACGATTAGATGACGGTTCAAGAAATGTGAATAAGTCATCGATAGGATAGTTTACTATACCAGCTGCAGCGGGCGGCAAGGGCCGGTGGCGCGACCGATCTTTCATCCCCTCCTTCGATTTGTAGCACTGCAATCAGGATGAGGAAAAGTCAGAAATAATTCCATTACTGAAAAAAGAAAGACATCAATTGGAAACTATACTCACCAGCGCCACTGGAGGAAGAAGCAAGTTCAGATGGGAAGGAGAAGTGCGGGTGCAACAACTGGTAGAGATGATCAAAAAGCGCTCCTGCAAAGACGCAATAGTACGATATTAGTACATAAATTATGCGGCCGAAAGATGAAACTGATGGGTCACGAATCCGTACCTTCCAACATCTGCGATGGTATGAGAGAAGGCTGAAAGGTGGCCACCGCCAAGGCAGTAGTTGACGGCGCCCCCTTGAGCAATGGAGCGTCAGCACTGGCCGCACCTGCATTAAAAATAAAGATACACATGTCAGGAAGGATCGCAAGATAAAAAAAGGGACAGTAACTCGAAATTTACCTGATGAGCCGCCAGCCGAAAAGGAGGCGTCTCCTTCCTCCATCGACATGAGTCCACCGCTCGTGGCCTCATCACACGACTCAACGGGGGCTGTCGACGTGCTCGCGTGGCCAGGAGACGGCAGAGGACCGTAGACGGGGAGAGCAATGATTGGAGCATTGCCAGATTCTTGAGAAAGAGCGGCTGGCTTGTCCCCGGGAGTCACGCCCGTCTCACCCGCTACTCCTTCAGGCTCGGCGGGCGCTGCTGTCTCGTCCGCCGTCGCCATAGGTTCGCCGGTCTCAGGCGCTCCATCCGCCACTGCCCCAAGCTCAGTTGTAACAGTCATCTCATTTGCCGCTACCTCAAGCTCGGCATCAACGACCTTCTCTGGTGCAGTTCCCTCAGCCCCCGGCTCAGGTCCAGCAACCCCGGCGACGTCGCCCATCGTCGGCTCGGGTTCATCCGGTGCCTCTTCCTCTGTCCCCTTAGGTTCGACGGTTTCCGCCTTCCCTTCGGTTGGACTTGGCCCTGCAGGACAAGATATATAAGAGCCGACAAGTTTACAACTCTTACAACAAAATCTTGAAAGATACATTACCTGAGGTGGACTGATCGTTGGCCTCCCGAACTGCACGCGCCACCTGTCTGTGAGAGGTAGACAAGGCGACCGGGGGCTCTTCTAAGGGAGTATCATCACGAGGAACGGTGCTTGGGCCCGCTCCCACGGCCAAAGCAGCTCTGCGTGCCTTCGCCTCACGCTTCAACCGCTTTCTCTCCTCCCGAGCCGTCAAGACGGAGCTCTTCAAAGCTTCCTTCATTGAGGCGTCATCGTCTGTGAATAGAGATGCCTCCAAATTCTTCAAGGCATCCCTCATCGACTTTTCGAGTCGAGGCTCTTGCGGCAGCCCTGATGAGGCCAGAACATCAGTGGCTGGCCCGAGAAGAGTCTCCGCGTCACCTTGCGGGACCGACATTGTGGTTCCTACGATGAGAAAAAGAAAGGGTTAGATCAACCATAACAAAAGGAGAATAAAGACTTAATGAATCGAAATGTACCGAGGCCTAAGGACGCTCTGAGTCGTTCCTCCTCTTGGAAAGTTTTGAGGGAAGCAGCAATGGCTTCTTCAGTGGTGATGCCTGTTTGAAGAAAAGAGAGGAAAAGCATTAGTCAAAGACAATAATAAAAGTACGATGCAATAATAAAAATGTGACTAGTAATTACCCGATTGTGCAAGCTTAGCTAGCCACGCGTCGCGCCTCGCCAATCGCTCTAAAGCTGCGATGGCGGCCGCCAGATCAGTGTCATCTGGCAGCATAACTAATCCTTTATTGGTCCCGTACTCGCCCAGGCCCTCGCTATAGGGAGCATGAGGTTCCTGACCGAATGCAACGTCAGCTGAGAAGAGCGACTTCTTCTTCCTCTTCTGCTCGCCAGCCTTGGGTGCACCCAAGATCAACTTGCGCTTTGCAGGCACCTGAGGGCGGCGGGTCCCGATATCCGCACCCACGCCGGACTCCGGCGAACCACATTTACCATCTCCACTGGAGCATGGGGCGCTGATGGCGCATCCACAGTATCAGGAGGCGGAAATCCGCGTGGAGGGCTCAACACGCGCGGTGGCCCAGCTCCGGCATCTTTCAGTGGAGGAATGACCGGGGTCCTTGGCTTCAGGAGAGCCTTACGGTCGCCGCCGGGAAGCGCACCCTTGCGGTCAACCAGCATGCGCTTCTCCATATGGATAACTGGACCCATTGCATGCGCGTACCAAGCCACGTACGCGTTGAGGACCTTGGGAACGCAGCTCGGCTTGCTGATGAAGAAATAGGAGCCCGTGTTAAGCCGCATGAAATGGTGCATTGCACTCCTTATCCCCTCTCGGCTGGCTACGGGCTCTTCCAAAAACGCTTCCATCAGGATCCCCTGGTGATAGCTCGATTGTTGAGCAAACCGGTGGGGGTTATACCTCATGAAAAGTGTCGTCTCGTTCTTCCTGAACACTAGGTAGCTCGGCCGAATGGAGTAGAGGTGAAGAATCTCCCGGGCTTTCAGTACGGAGGCCCCGTCCTTGAAGTCGTCGCGCAGCGCCACCACCGACTTGGAGGTCTCTGAGCCTATGGTTATGACTTTATCCAAAAAAGAAATCTTTGCACCGACCAGGTGTAGACGAAGGAGTAACCCCCTAGCCTCCAGCGGAGGTGCAACCACGATCGAGGCACCGACCAGCTGCATGACTCTTGGGAGTCTGCACTTCTCAAAAAACGGAGGGATCTTATGGACGCCGAACACCCCATGCACATGCATTTCCATCCATGAGGTGAAGTAATGCATCGGGAAATTAGCAGGCTGCACCCCAGGTTCATTGGCGTCTGCCGCCATGCTAAGTCCATTATATAGGTGAGCCAACCCGGCGATTCCTATTGTCAACCGCAAGCCAACCACCATCTGATGCGTTGGGTAGAAAACGGACGGACGCATGTGGCGCGGGTGCATGGGGAGCGCGAAGCTGCACAGCTACAATCCCAGGAACCCTACAACAAAGGTCTCCTCATCCATGCTCGGGACGGCGATTTCTGACAAGGGCATGACGGCGGCGCCGGGGACATAAAAATCCTTTTGATCGTCCTCCGATGTTGGTCGACGGTCCAAGCCGAAGCCGAAAGGGTCATCAAGCTTGGCGAACTTCTCGCTCCGCTCCGATAGAAACTCCGGTCGAATGAAGCGGGCGATAAAATCTGCGAAACTGACTTCCCGGACCCCTGATTCCAGATAGAGCCCTTCATATATGTCCAGCACCTTCACCAAGCCCGGAAACTGGTGCTGAATAGCATTCTCCGGTGTCAGATCAAACACCAGCGGCTTGGTGGCGAAGACGTATTCGTCAGGAGGAAGCAGCTCCTCGTAATAGTCCCCCCTCATCGGCAGACCCGAGATTTCAGCAAACTCTTCTAGGGAGATGGAGACTTCCCTGTCCGTCATAAGGAAGGTGTGAGTGGGGATATTCCATTGTTCGATAAAAGCCTTAATCCACCACGTTGGAAGAGAGGGGTACTCGAAAAGCAAGACGTAGATTGCCGAATACAAACCAATCTTCATCAGATGAGTCCTCTTTGCTGATAAGATGTACCGGGCCCACTGCAAATATCCGGCGGGTGGTCGCGGGGTCAATACAATGTTATAAGCCTGTCACCAAGGGCGTGCTTCACCCTGACATATTCGCCTCCGCAAAATGTCTATTGCCGGCGGCGGCTGCACGGGAATAGCACCAATCGCAGGTTAGAGAAGATCATCCAAATTCCAGTCTTTGACCTCCACGGCATACTTCACCGGGGGTTCATCCGCATAGGGGATCGAAAATATGGGGTCAGACGGCGTAGCGGAACCGAAGCTTCGGCGACCCTGGATGATCTCGTTATACCACCTACCCCACAGTTGAAGGTTCTTGTGCTCGGGGTCATGATCCTTGATGAGAGCGAGCACCTCTCGGTCCACTGGTGCCTGGGGAAATCCTCCCTCCGAGTGAACAAACGGGAAAGACAAATCAGCAGACATGTTTCCTGCGGAGGGACAAAAATCAGCCGTCAGTGTTGTAATTCCAACTCTTGGCATTTTAAAATTTATACCACACTGCAATGCAATAGGTAGGGGACCAAAAGGGGACCCACAAAATCTGGATGACAGTGCATCAGTTAATAAGACAGCCCCATTGTCACGTCCCGAAAGTACGGAACATGACCGACACTTAAACTACGAAACGTCTCGAGGCGTACGTAATCTAAGTAAACCAAAAACCCAGAAATCCAAACCAAGAAAAGTAGTAGAGTGAAGGAAAACCAATTTAAAACAAGTAGTTTTAATAGCATAAGCCGAATTATGCGGTTTCTAAGAACATCAAAATTTACTGAAAATTTCGGCAGAGTCTCCTTTGTAAATACTGGCCCCCAAACGGGATACAATATGAATAGTATACGAAATCAATAAAAAGGCATCCCCAAGCGGGAGCTAGCTCTTCGTCAATCGACGGTCACAACCACACAAGCAATATAATATACAACGCCAACGGCGAGGATCAAATTCAAAAGGAAACTTAAAACCACAAGAAAACCGCAGAAATATAACGCGCGACTCTAAGGTTGAAGGAATAATATCACTGGTCTCTATCTCAAAATAAATACATGTTTGGTTGATGGAACTTCTAGATACAACAGAATAATAATATACAAGATATATAATGGGGTACGATACAAGTAAACCCACCTACTAGCAAATCACCCGAAGGAAACTATGCCCGCAAACCGTAATGAAACCAGTATGGCAAACCTGCAAGAAACTGGGGCACAACGGGGGTGAGTTGCCAACTCGTGAATAGAAAAAACATCTACGAATAGAAATCGCATAAATAACGCAACCTAGGTCAATGATCATAATATATCCTCAATATATATAACATGCAACTTATAACAAGGCTAGGGTAAATATCTAACCCGAGTGTAATCTCATGTGCCCGTGTCAGTGCCTCAGGTAGCAATATATCATATGAATGAAGTATGAATGCATAAAAACAGAATACATGTAAATGAAGAACTGTTTTCATAATTTAGTGAGATTTCCTTTGTATTTTTAAAATGAGGTATCATAATGAAATCAGCATAAAACAGTGCCTAGCATCGGCACAAAACGTAATCCCAATATCTCGATACCTCTGTATCACAGTCTCTGTACCTCAATATCTCAAAATCTCAATGTCTCAATCACAATATCTAGGGTGCCGTCAGTCCAGACCGGCCCCTACCATCCATCTCAAGACCACGACGGTATCCTCCGGATATCCGACGCGTCGGGTAAAATCACCGGTAGGTAGTGCTCCTCTGCCAGGCTCACATCGTCATCATCACGCGCTTCTTGCCCCGGGGTACCTTACCGGGTCCACCATGTACCCGAAACGGTTCATCCGTCTCCTCGAATCGGGTCTCAAAATCCATCAGCAAACTCATGGTGGACGACTCATACATCATGGGAAAAACCACACTTTTTATTTTAAAAGAGAGAAAAGGGTTATTTATGTTTTTGCGGTTTTCCTCCAAATCCAGAAAATCTCGTGGAAATCCGAATCCAAAACCTCAATAATACGTAAAATAGTGAATATATGCATGAGAATCCATGAATGCGACATAACAATGAATAACAGTATGCATGAAGTAGCAGGTAATAACTACAATGTCTAAACTAACATATAAGGCAAGTACGCTATGTCAAGCAATAATATTTTCTAAGGTGTACGTGACATGGCAATTACCGATGAAGATGTGTGTGAGCCGGCAAGTAAGTGTACGTGGTACATATGCATCATCGGTAAAGGTGCTGGTGTCCTAACAATATGATATCAACATTGCAATAAGAAATTATAATATAAGTATGCGATGCGAAGCGAACCACAATAATACGCGGGAGCTGAATACTAGACGCAACTGTAACTAACCTGCATTAATCTAATATAAGTCCTACAAATGGTGCCTTTTGAAATAACACGAATCATGGGGTTTTGAAAATAGAGGCTACGGTGTTTTTATGAAAAGTTACGTCTTTTGAAATATCCGTAGAATCCCCTGGGCTGTCTTTTAAAATACCCACGATTCGTTAGTTTTTGAAATAGGTAAGAATCGAATCTAATCTAACAACTAAACTAAACTAAAGGGCTAAGCTAACAAGCTGGACTACAGGTAAGGAAACCGCCTAACATCTGAGTCGATCCATATACATACCTGTATATATATTAGTCAGTGATCCCGCCTCAATAATATCATATCCGATACCATATCTACAATCAAACATCCCAAGTCAAGAGTGCGGATCAATCATCAAGATATAGCTCGTACGTAAATCCGTCGTACGGCATCCCTAAATCTGGGTACGGGTCAATCTCATATTCCTCACACCATTCCTTTGGTATCCTCTTTATTCAAGATCATAGTCTAGGGTACTGACCTATGTCTAGTACAATACTATTATCCTCAATATACTCATGATCTGACTACTGATCGACAATCTCGTACAAACCGATATCGTCAGCACATATCATCATCAAGGGGGGTATACATCGCCCTATACGGCCTAATATCTGTTAGTTATATGTATGCCCTAGAGGCCATTACTATACATAGGATGTATATTGTAGTGGATGCTTGGACATATATAGGGAGGACTTTCTTGCTCGACATGATAGTATGCTATCTGGTTGATCTTTACCTTAACGTGTACACTGATTGTCTCTCTGTTACATGTTGGTAAAGCCCTTAGGATGTGTACTTGACTACCTGGACTATGATGCGGATCATACTAGTGGGGACAGGGTAGTCCATAAGTACATCCTTCAAGGTCCCTAGTCGTGGGTGTATCGAGACAGGGCATCGATATACCAGAGTAGACTAGCGTATACCTTCTCGACCCATACAGATGGACGATGGATGATCCCATATCCATTTGTGTTTGACATCGGAAATGATATACGGGTGCTCAGTGGAGACTGGGTACACTGGACGGACTCGCCGAGAACTCCCAGATGGTATTATACCTTACGTCAGATGGCAGTTCTCTGGTGACACTGGTACAGAGTAGTCTGTTGACCCGAGATCGTCATAGAGTCTTGTGTGGTTCCCACTGTGCTTTGATTTCCACCTTACCACGTCCAAGAGGGCGTGCAAAACGGTGGTTTTTGGGTACAGTCCCGAGTCACACGGAGGCAATGAGCGATAGGAGGGGATTCGTCTCTCCCGGTATAGGGAGTTGATGTTGCACTGTGTTCGATTGGCTATGACCGGAAATCCCTGGCCAGGGTTGCTGAGATTTACTGGTAAGTGTTACCAGTAGTTTCTCGAGTTGTTATAGACCTCATATCGACACGACTTATCGAGCTATTGGGGTCTGACGTTTACCACCCCTAGGCGAGATATGCGACATATCAGACGATCAGACCGGACTGTACGGTAGTGTTACTGGTTGGATTCACTGGAGTGTGAGCGGGCTTGCTCGTCGATCTTCTGATCGCTTAATACCCGGGTGGCCGTTACGTTTAGCAGACCGCTTGCGGCTTGTGGGTGTTTGATATGATCAACACCTGCTGCCGACGTATTGACGAGTCTTTAGAGTCCTACACAGAGGTTTCCTGGCTCAAGCGAAATGAAATAGGAGCGCATATGAGATATGTGCGGGACCGAGAATAATGCGTGTATGTGATACCGTATTCTATTCTCGCGATGAATGTATCGAATGGTTATATGCGATATAACCTAGTTATCGAATCGAGGGTTGAGTCGATAAGCCGATACATTAGATACTAGTCGGTTATATGCGATATAACCGGATCGTTAAATCAAGTGTTGATTTGATGATTTAATGCATAATTATATATTTGATATATTACTTTGCATTAACTAGTATTGGTTCACTTTAAATGGATTTTCTCACTTGATGTGCACATTGTATATGTGATATACTTTTGTACACTAGTTTGTATCATGTTTGATGATACTTGCTCACTTGGGTTTGTGTAAAGATTAAACCATGGTTATATGAATGGTTAGGGTTTTGATTATTTACTTAGTTATTTATTTATATATTCATTTTGGAAATTTTTAAGGATGGTGGCTTATTTTGTTTTTATGTTGAAGCTTCTTGAAGCTTTGAACAAGTCCACCATTCTTATCTCATCCTTAACCCTAACCATTCCAACTAACCTTGGTTTAATCTCTACACTTGACCATGGTTTAAATTATGATAAGTATTCATTTTCTTTTCATTTTAAAAGAACTTATCATAATATTAGCTTCTTCTTCTTCATCTTCTTCAATGAAGAAAGCTTGACTTCATCAATGGTGATTGATGAAAAAGAGTGAGAAATCCAATTCTAAAGTGAACCCACTTCCTATTTCTTCATCCTCTACCTCTTGCCAAGTAGTATAGGGTGTTTCCTTCACAAGTTATCATGGCTTGGTGAAGGTGGAGCTTGATCTAGTGATGCCTCGACGTAGATCATCTTCGGCATCGTCGTCGATGACCTAGCCCGCTCTTTCTCCGATGAAGCCGATGCTAGAGCCCGGGATCCGTTTTGGACAGCGAGGAGACATCATCACAGAGCTATGGAGGTGGAGCACCGGATCTACAAAGGTTGTATTTCCGTATACCATTTAGTTAAGTTGTTAACTAGGTTCTTTTTCGCCTAAACTTCTAGCCAACGATCCGTATTAGGGTTTCTTGGCACCCCTAAAATTTGAAATTGGCATGGTTGATGCCTTGTGAGACCTCATTAGGATGCCTAGGAACCCTACAGTGGTATCAGAGTCTAGCTAGAGCCTTAGGCGATGCCTAGACGACGTTTGAGACCCGATCGGACATCGAAACCCTAATACAATATGCTCTCTGGACTTTTTTCAATTTCTGGGATTTTTCAAGATTAAAAATATGCAGAAAATTCAGCAAGGAATTGTAAGAATTACTGTGAAGCCCGTACCCATGATTCCCTCATTGCGCGACGGAACCGCGGCACAAGCATGGCTTGTGCGGCGGTTCCGCGGCCAAATTGTCATATCATCCAACAATTTTTGCACAGTAATTCATGTTTTCAGGTGCTGGATTTTCTGGAAATTTTTAATATTTATTCAAGAGTTGAATATTCTGAGTTGTTTTGGGGATTCGTTTATTCGATCGGATTATCGGACTTTGTCTATTGGATTTCCGGATAATTTTTGAATATGTTAAAAAGTTCGACCGGATAAAAATACCCAATCTTTCCCCTGCCGGAAAATTTCTAAGTGTTGGATTTTTCCGTGGTTTAAAGACGTTCTAAGTAGTGCAAGTAACGCGATGGACCCTCTAAAAGACAACAAACCTTAACTCGATTATGTGACCGTCTTGAACTGCCCTTAGAACCTTCGGGTTTGGGGCAGTACGGCGTGCCACATGTGAGGCGTTGGCTTGACCCTTCTACGGCTGGACCGTTGGTACTGAGGCACAAACCGAATGTTTTTAGACTTATTTCATGTGTTGAGCTGTATCGAGAAAACTTGGATGTTTGAATGTTCGATCGGAAAGTTTAACATTTTCTATTTATCTGGAATGGGATACAATACTTGGAATTCACAATAAGTTATGAGATAACTGAATGAATATTATAAACATAGCAGTTTAGTCTCACTTGATCGGTTGCCACAGAATTTTGATGTGATCAAAAGTCCATCGCAATCACGTAGCGTACGCGGATACTCGCCGGGTAAACTTAATAGACAGCCTCACTCCATAGCCCCGACCAAGTGACTGTAGGAGAACCCCGTCGCCGAAAGCATCCGTCCGGGTGCTCGCGGCAGCGGTGTTCCGCCTTGGTGCACTTTGTCGACGGCATCAGGGGTGCAGCCGTCTATTAAAGTTTGCGACGAGCATTTGATCATGATGTCGGGAATCTTGTTGAATTGCCCGACTTGATATTGAAAAGAGTTTTCGATAATGAGACTACAATGCGGGGTTTATAATTGTTAGGCATGTGATGTCTAAGGTATTCATTTGATTAGGCATGCGATGTCTATGCAGATTGCGGATTCCAGCTGTTGTAGTTTTACACTTTCTTTTCTGTGACCGTAAGTGTAATGTGTGATATCGCCGGTTTCGTTGCTATATGTCAACGACAATTGGGATGCGCATATTTACTTACGTTAATGACATGTGATGTTATGTGTTGCTGGATATGTTATATTGGATCGTCGTGTTTGAATAGCCGGGGGTTTTTATGTGAGATGAGTGTTTTTCATTTTCATTCATGTAAAAATCTGTATGTAATATTCTTTTATTGGGACACTTCCAGGTTGCGGAAGATGTCACCTTTTGTATATTATTTACTTTTCCGCACTAGGATAGACCCAAGGAGGGGAGCACAAGTAACCGGGTTCTGGAGTCCAGTGGGAGACCAACTCGAGGAGTCGAGTCCGGGTCTCCTAACTCTAGAATTGATAGGGTTGCTTGCCGCTCTCGTAGGGGTCTAGGGGTGTGGGTTTGGCTATTCATCACGACCGTGGAATCCGTGTTTTATACTGGCTCGTATTGAAAACACGGACGTCCTAGTATATCCAATATTTCATATGATTCTTCTGCTGCGATATCTGTGATGTGATCATTTGATATGTTCTGTGATGGATACAGTATATAGTATATATGATATATTATATAGATGTTACTTATGTTTTACACCCGCGCTAGCCCTGCCCTGCTCTGCCGTTAGTTACCTAACCTAACGGTGCACGAGAGGACATCGAGGCGAATGCGGATGGCATAAGTGTACGTCGTATTTATCTGTGATGTTTAGGTACTTAAATGATGGGACTTCATTAATGTGATTAATGAAAGTAAAAAGAAACCTAAGATGTTGTAGAATCGAATTTCAAAAATAAAACAGGTAGCTACAGTTCTTGCTTTGCATAGCGGTATATGAGATATATCCTGCACCTTATTCGATGAGGAAAGGACCGAGATCCCTTCACCGGGAGTGACTCCTTTAGCAATAACTGGCAGATGCTACACACTCGGCTTGTCTTTTGATTGCTTTTAAGAGTTTTTGTTTTGCACAGTGATATATGTGATATATCCCGCACCTCATTCGACGAGGAAAGGACCGACGATCCCTTCACCGGGAGTGACTCCTTTAGCAAAACTAGAAAAGCCTAAAAAACACTCCATTTTAAAAATCATTTGATTCTACAACGATATCAAGTTCATTACGCAATAGGTTTTCAGAAAAATCTGTCGTAGCCCTCCGTCATTTCAGATAAGTCCTGTTTAGTATTCGTGCTGCGTTTGTTGACCTTGTCAAGGCGCAGTGTGCGGTAGCTAACCAGTATTTATCTGCTTATGCATATGATGCAGATTGGGTTAGGGTAGTCGTGCGGCCTTGTTGACCTTGTCAAGGGTCGTGCGGGTAGGTTTGATTCAATCAAGAAATGACGGGTTGAACTTGACTTGCGGTCTATGGTTTGTTGACCTTGTCAAGGTCATAGATCGTTCGGGGCAAAATATTATCGGGAATTTCAAGTGTTGAAATTTGCAATGAGATTGCATACCTTCTATGAGATAGTTGGATCCCGATACCCGCTGCGAGTAATTGTTACTCCTGGAAGAGTTTTACATATTACAATTAGCCGATCAAGTAGGTGTCTAGAAAGGTGTTAACGAGGTTACGCCTCTGGGAAAATGAGGTTTACATTAATTAGGTTCGTGCAAAAGCACGGGGGACCTCCCTCAAAATACCGACACTGGCCTGGCTGAAAGATTGGCGAACTTGTAGTGTGTAATTAATCCCGGCTAGTCTTTCCTTTTAGGGTTTGAAGGAAGATTTGATAAAAAGCAGTGGGAGCCATCCTGATTAGATAAAATAATAACCAATCTATTCTTGCAAGAGTGCACGCTGAGTGTTTTCTTCTCTCTCTCTCCAGGTAGCGACCATATCACGCCTTAATCAAGATAATAATACGGATTATTGACCGAACCCGCTTGTTATACTGAGCTGAGGAACGTTGGTCCCGCTCCAACTTATAATTGTTATAAGACAGAGCAGGAAATAGGGGATTACTAGAATTCCCGTGCCACCCAAAGAAGAGAGTGCATGCTGATGCATCATCTTCGGGTATGTTTGTTATAAAGAACTGTTTCTCAGTATCCTTTACGTCCTGGGTATGTGATACCGGATCAGGATCCCAGATATGTAATCTGTTACATAGGGCTACAGAGAGGTAGAGAACTGAGAACGGGTGATAAGTTTCATGAGGCAGAAAACGGGGCAAGAGTTGCAGCCAAGTCTGTTGGTCACTGTCACCCTGTATTCAAAATACATTGATTCTGAACGAATGTTATTAGATACCGAACCTGATATACAAAATCATATCATTCTCTTTATCAGTAAAGAAATGATAAAATTTTGTATTGTTGGATAATGTTTTGAACATTTCCTATATCAAAAGTTGATCGGATCAGGCACGTTATCTAAAAGCATTGATGTTCTAAATCAAACTACAGTTCTTTAGTATATTCAACACACACAAGAGGAAGAGTTCAGAAATGAACGATTCCTTCTTGAGGTATTGTAGACTAGGTCATATCAATGCGACCTGACTAGCTGAAGTTACATTTAGATGCATATTTAAATCTGTTTGAATTTACATCTTATGAAACTTGCCAGTCATGTCACAGAGATAAGATGACCACAGCTCTGTTTATTGGAAGCAAAGAAAGAGTTAGTAAACTCTTGGGATGATACATGTGTTGCGCCACGGCAGCGCCCTGGCCGTCTATCCGAGGCCAAAATGCGGAATCAAAAATTTTCCTTACTTGGAAACTGGCGCTACCGCGGACAATAAAACCCGGATCGTTAACCATTAACCTATACTAGCAAACAAGAGATGGGAAGAGAAGTATACCGAATGATCCGAGTCCTCCGGTCTTCTCCTCGCCGTCCCGATCTCCCGCGGAAAGTCTTGTCTCCATATCGTCACCTCCTCGCCGGAAGGGCACCACATCGCCTGCGTCTTTTACGGGCTCCCGCCTCAATACCGAGGCAACTCGGGCATGAAGCCGGCAACTCGACATGCCCAAGAATTGCTGTAGAATGTAGTGTAGAAACTTTGTCTCTTGGAGTTTATGTAGTTGCCATTGATGGATGGAGGAAGAGGTAAAGAAAATTGGTGCTTTCAATTTTCTAGCAAGAAGAAGATGAAATGAACTCTCTCATTCTTTTTCTCTCAAGTGAAGCATCTCTCATCTAGTGAGAATGGTGGAGGAAAAACCATATGAAACCATAACAAGAAGGGAGGTAAGTGTAGGAGAATAGAAGAGGTGACCATATCCAAAGACAAGAAAACATCAACCATGCTTACACCTCCAATCACATAAATGCACCATCATGAAAGAATAAGATGCATATCCTATCATAATGAATACATATGCAAGAAACCCCTTCCACAAATGTTATTTGCACAATTGCAAATAACCCCCTCCATCAGAAAAGTCCGGCCGGGAAAGAACAAAGGAAAACCGGCCGGAACGGAATGCAAACTGGCAACTCCAGAAAACCGGTCCCGTAATAAATTACAGGAAAACCCCGATACTGTGCATACACACCCGCATCTGTATTCCGTCCGGATACAAATGCAAAGAGACAAAATCTATACTGTACTAAACTAGGATCCGGTTTAAACCAAAGCCGGCTAGTAATATCCGTTCGATCCTGATCCGTGCAATACCGCACGTATCTGATCGAACCCTGCCATATATCCATACGGCTACTAGTACAAACCGTCCGATCCTGATCCGTGCAATACCGCACGTATCTGATCGGACCCTGCCATATCTCCATACGGCCTCTACAGCGTTTCGCCCGAAAGCCTGAGTAACTGAAAGTGTGGTGGACTCTAAAGACTCGTCAATACAATGGCTGTGGATTTAACCACTAGCACGTCAGAGGTATAAGCCAATACGTGACGGGCCACCAGCTATTGACCAAAAGGGACGTCGATGAGCGAACTCATCCTGACACCCTACTGAGCCTGTCAGTGACAATATCCGTACAGTCCGGTCCGTTCGTCTACGAGCATCGCATGTCAGGCCTAGGGGGTTGGTAAAAGTCAGACCCCCAAAGGCGGTAAAAGTCGTGTCGGAGTGAAGCCCAGAACACCCTGAGATACTACTGGAATACCTACCAGTAAATCTCCTGCCTCGGCCGAGGGCTTTGTGTAATGGCTCTCCTAGACACAGCGCGACCTCACCCCTAATACCGGGAGAGACGAACCCCCTACAGATCCGCTCACTGCCTCCATGTGGCTCAGGACTGTACCCAACTAAAACCTGTTTGCACGACTCCTTTGAGCCGTGGTAGGGTAGTAATCAAAGCACAGTGGGAACTCACACGAGACAAATGACGATCTCAGGTCGATGAACTAACCTGTACACATGTCACCTGGGAACTGCTATCTGACGTCTGGCATAATCCCAACTAGCAGGTTCCCGGCGAGTCCTGTCCGGTGTACTCATAACCCAATGAGCACCTGTATACATCTTAGGTGAACCAACTGACACCAGTGGCTTGTGAGACCGGCCACCGCCCCTCGTCGGGGTCTCGACTGTATACACTAGTCTACTAATGGAGTGTCGATGCCCTATCTCGAAAACTCCCACGACTAGGGACCATTTAAGGATGTGCTTATAGACCCCAGCTCCCACGTATATGATCGCCATCATACTGCTGGCAGTCAAGCAAGAATCCTAGGGGCTCTATCAGCGTGTAATAGCGACCTGTAAGGTCACCTGAAGCAGTACACGATGATAAAGGTAAACCAGATAGCATACTATCATCTCGAGTAAGACTGTCGTCCCGGGATAGGTCCTCCCTCAATCATTGCAATCACGTGCCTGTGATCCAATAATTGACTCTGAGGGCACTATCTCCAACAATCTCCCACTTGCACTCAAGGGTACTTATTGCGATGTCGCATACTCACAGCCCGTGTGATACCGAACACCCAACTCCTCTACTAGTCAGTCCTCACAAAGCTCGTTTGCGAGACTATTGCGTTCGAGGAATAGCCTCAGCGAGTGGATCCGCTCTGATGTTTCTTTCTATGTCTCTCTAAATTTCAAGTTCGCGGAGAATACCATCTCCCGAAATGAGCAATACCTGTCTTGGAATGTCTGGATGTCTGATGGGACCTAGTTTGTAAATGAACTCCAAATCCAAACTTCTTAGACTGTATTGTCAACTGAACTTAATCAGTATCCTGCGCCATGCCTCCCTCAGTATTGCCTTGGATCACCCTGTCCAAAATACTGCCCCTCGTCAGAGGGAAAACTATAACTCTGACAACCTACTTGTTGTCCATGTCACCTTGGAAGCCTGAGTGATAACCGTCTCCTAAAGGAGGCATCCGTTATCATATTCCTAGAACATTCACTTATGTTCTAAAACTGCTTCCGATTGTTGCTCCAGGATTGGATCAATATCAACTTATTGCATCTAGTGCAAGAACAACATCTGGTGCGGTTACTTGACATCTCATGATTGACTCAATTGCCTAAGCAAGTGATCTATCAATCATGCGTATCTCTCTCCCCTTTAGTCTGTAAGACACCTTTAGAGAGGGCGACCTCCATCAACTGCAGGTACACTACCGTGCCAGGAGTCGTCCATTCTAAATACTCTTAGAATGCTGTCAAAGTACCCTGATTGGGAAACCACCCAAATCTAGATCTAAAACCATAGATCTAGTAACCAGTATGTCTGATATAATGTCCAAGTCCCTTGTGGAGAAACCACTGTGTGACGACCAAAGTATAAACCGATCGTAGTATAGGAATATCACTTCCTACTATGTGTAATGTCATCCAAAACCAGGACATCACACCCTACTAACTTCTTAACAGATCCATCCCCTATTCTGATGATGTCAGACCTATGACTGTCACATCAGAAATAGATGATCTATCTCCGCTATATCAGCTTTAGTCTATAAATAGACATAAGCCTGATGTCCACCAATGCTTCCGCTGCTCCCACTGACCACGACAACCCTCTGGCAGAGTCATATAGACGTACACTTCTAAAGCTAGTTTAGAACGACGCTATACTCACTCTCCTGCCGGGTCTCGCAGCCTGGAACAACAACAATGGCAAGTGTGGGTAAACAAGAACTTCCCTGTCACCGTCCTTGAGGCTACCGGAGTACCTCTCGGGTGCCTGAAGTTACCCACCTGATCTGCGGAGTGGCCAATGGAATGTCAAATCAGATTGAATCTTTAGGTTCCTTATCAAATCTTCAGTAATCGTTTGCGGTTCTGGAATCGCTTCCAGTTCTACCATACTCCCACTACTGTTTTCTGAAAAATAACCATTTCCTTTAAAATGTGGCGAGTTAAGAACAATATCACTATTGATCTTCCAGATGGTAGAAAGTCAACCCTCGTCATAGCCTGGGTCAACCCACAAACAGCCATTACAGAAACGCGCCTTGAGTTGTCCAGTGTCTGGTTTTAATCATAAGCCGGACAACTCCCCGTACCTTAACAATGTTAAGATATGAACTGTACTATATCCAATATAGAACCAGAGGCACTGATTTAATTCAACCAGATTCAAATCATGCAGCTGTCTCCAGCGCATGTCAACTAAATGGAGAGAGGCCGATCAGCGTTACTCAACTTAGGAATGCTTCCAATTATGAGTAACCTGAAAGAGAAGCAATTACTCTTTATCATTACTATCAACTGAATACCATACACAAGTATCTACATCTTTGATCACCTTGAAGAATCCCGATACTTGCTACACCTGGTTCTCTACTCTATTCAAATACCTATAACTCCTCAAAACTTAGACCCTGTGTTTCTACGAAACACATGTCTAAGAACTAGAGAAGTTAAAAGTAAACAGAATATAGTATGAGGACCAACCCCTCTGTCCTAATGGACACTGGACAACATACATTACTCTGTATAAGTCCGCTGAGTCTAACAACTCTTTCACTGTGCGTCATAGGTTGAAAACTGTACTTATGGTTAAGAAGAATTACACCGCTGTTTAATACTCCTTACCTAACCATCCACTGATATAGGTAAATGTCATCGACATAATATCAAAAAGGTATATCTCACTCTATGAAAATAGACGTACAGATATATCAATTTGAAATTGGTGCATAAAAGCGGATATTCAAAACCAAATATTTGCCGACCGGCAAACAGCCCAGATGATCTCCTCAAATATCACCGATTACAACGAATCCCGATATAATGAGGATGATTACCCTATTCCCAATAACTTACTCCCACTCATCATCTGTAAAACCATACAGATGTGAGAATCAAACCTGGTAAATACATACCCTGGAGCAAGTGTCTAATCAGGAAATCAGTTTTCATTTAACAGTACACAGTTGAACTGAAACATTGAAATGTTTCGATGGGGTATCCTGGTATTCCTAGTAATGCCTCTTCCATTATCCAGATTCACAACTATAACCGTATAATTCTTTGCCACTTCTCCAAATCCCTTTATATGTCTTTAGTCATTACCTTCTGCACACCCCTTACGCCAAATGGTTTTCTTCCTTCCCTACCGTTCGGCACCAGCCTATGGTTTGGAAGAAGACTATCCAATAAGCATAATAGGTGTACTGTCCTAATCCTAGGAACACTCGCAATGCGAGAGAAGGTGAAGATAAAAGACAACCGAATAAATCTTATTCCTATTTCTCCTGAACCAGAATCCATCCCCGAACTGGAACAAGTTCCTTTCGAGTTCGTATATAACCATACGATGGAGTATCCAATAAACTGTGGATCTTCGTAGTGATACGGAGTGTCCTGGAGAAATACAAAGGTGATTTAGGATTGGCGAATAAGTACTTGGTTTGGTCGTGAATAGTAGTCGCAATTTACTTTGCCCTCTTACTAATCCCTTTCCTTGTCTTAACTTAATACCTTCTGCACACCATCGTTATGCTAATTGGTTTTCTTCCTTCCCCATCATTCGGCACCAGCCTAAGATTTGGAAGAAGACTATCCAATTTGCGTAATAGGTGTACTATCTCCTAAACCAAGGAGTACTCGCAATGAGAGAAGGTGAAAAGAAAAGACAACTGAATAATCCTATTCGTTTTCTCCAGAACCAGAAACCATCCTCGAAGTCCTTCGAGTTCGTATATAACCATACGATGGTTTTGTCCAATGGAAGTGGACGGTCGTAGTAATACGGGGTGTCCTGGAGAAAAGGGTAAAGGTAGGAGTAGCAATGAGGTTTGCAACTCTGACAATCCAAAAGCCAGTGTTAAGAAGGTTCGGTCAACTTGGTCACTGAGTCATAGTCCAGGGTCGGGTCAATGGTCGCTGCCAAAGAGAGAGAGAAAAGAAACACTCAGCATGCACTCTAACCTAGATCAGAATGGTTATCACTTTGTCTAATCTGGAAACCTCCCACTGTAACCTCAAATTCTCCTCCAAACCTGAAAGAAGAATTAGTCGGGATCACCCGAGGAGTAAACCAACTCATCAGTGGAAATCGGGATCCAACTATCATCGCATGATAACGTGACGGAATCCACTCACGTCACCACACTCCAGAAGGTATGCGCATGTCTGGCAAGTTTCAGTTCTTTTGAAACTCCCGATGAGATTCTTACCCCAAGCGGTTTATGACCTTGACTAGGTCAACAAACCATAAACCGCCAGTCAAGTTCAACCCGTCATTATTCTGGATTGCATTAAACCCACCCGTACATGCCCTTGACTAGGTCAATAAGGCCGCACGACTGTCTTAACCAATCCCACTTATGCAACAAACAAGTACCACTTAGCTACCGAACACTACGTCTTGACTAGGTCAACAAACGCAGCACGAATACCAAATAATACCTGTAGGAAATGACGGAGGGCTACGGCTGGTTTTTGGCGAAAAACCTTTAACGTAATGAACTTGATATCGTTGAAGGAACTGCATAACTTTTTATAAAAATATAGTGACGAAAACCTTTACTAAAGAGGTCACTCCCGGTGAAGGGATCTCGGCTCTTTCCCCGTAGTATGAGGTGCAGGATATTCCAGCTGAATACCACGATGCAAAGCAAAAGTAATCGGCTATAGTGAAGTTAATGCCCTGACGCAAACTTCTGTCCAAGGGGTCACTCCTGGTGAAGGGATCTCGGCCCTTGCCTCGTCGACTGAGGAGCAGGATATTCCAAACGAATACCACGATGCAAAACAAAAGTGAACGTCCTTGCAATAACAGCTTTTTGAAAGGTGTTCCAACAACATCAGAATAGGTTTGTTTATCTTGCATTGATCCGAATCAATGCTGTCCCATCAATTGATCACACCACAAAGAACGAAAATATACTGACGTACGTATATGCCATCCGCATTCGCCACTAGGTCCCGTCATCACCCGTTAGGTTAGCTAACTAACGACAGAGCGGGGACTGGACTAGCGCGGATGTAAAACATATACAACATCTACTAATATATATACCAATATATAGTATTTCGCTCAAGGCGTGAATAAAATGCAACATTACAGAAAAATGCAGATCACAGAACAATACAGATATCTGGAAGCCCCGGGTTTCACAGAGCCGCTGTTGAAACCCGATGTTCCCCTGGTCGTGTGGATAGCCTGTGCAATGAAATCCTAGACCCCTACGGGCGCGGCAAGTCACCCGCCAAAACCTGAAGCGAGGCAGCCCCCTTCAGCACCGTGAATGGACCACCCATCACTTCATGGAATCCGGTAACTTGGGCACCCCTCATGGGTCAACCTGTACCCCCTATGAGTGCGGCGAATAGCCCGCCAATTCCAGACTGAAGCCCCCTCCGTCTCAATGCCCTGAGATGCGGGCCCGTTGCCCTCTAGAACCCGGCTATCCGTGCACCCCTCCGCGGGGTAACCCTAGTACAGAAAGTAAAATATACATACAACGGGTACATCGACCGCAACCAGGTCGTGCCCCAAAAGAATAATACAATCAGGCAGTGACGGCAGTCCACATGTCGGACGCTCGCCCCGCAATATCAAATGTACATATAAAACAAAACTGTACTAGCATTGCATCCAGGCTATCCCCCACGACCGATCCGCAACAACACAGCATAAACATAGAACATCAACGTGAAAAGTCACGTTCGCAAATCCGTCTAACCGGGCTATAGCAGTTAGACAGGATTTACCGATCAAGTGACATTCACGGTCGCAGATAAAATGTAAATACTGTGAAATAATGTGTTTAAAATATCCAATCGATCAAAAATTAACAAGTGGGCCCCCAAGTAATACTGTAGCACACACAGAAATTCTGGGCCCAATTTTAATATTCCAAAACCCCTATTTTCATCCCAAAAGCCCACCACAAAAAATTGGTCAAATGAAACAATCATACTGCGGCGGCACCGCGGCAAAAGAGGGGTTCTTGCCGCGGTTCCGCGGTCGTACGGAACGATGAGGCTACCAAATTTTTGCAGTGTTCTTAGGATTCCCTGTACATCATTCTGCAATCACCTGAAAAAATTTTCGAGCCCGGAAAAAATCGACAGAAAACTGATGCATGCAAAAACGCGGTTTTTGGAATTTTGGTCGATCGGATAAGTAAAACACATTAGAACAAGCTAGACAAGGTTAATGGCGTGGCTCTGATACCATGTTGCGCCACGGCAGCGCCCTGGCCGTCTATTCGAGGCCAAAATGCGGAATCAAAAATTTTCCTTACTTGGAAACTGGCACTACCGCGGACAATAAAACCCGGATCGTTAACCATTAACCTATACTAGCAAACAAGAGATGGGAAGAGAAGTATACCGAATGATCCGAGTCCTCCGGTCTTCTCCTCGCCGTCCCGATCTCCCGCGGAAAGTCTTGTCTCCATATCGTCGCCTCCTCGCCGGAAGGGCACCACATCGCCTGCGTCTTTTACGGGCTCCCGCCTCAATACCGAGGCAACTCGGGCATGAAGCCGGCAACTCGACATGCCCAAGAATTGCTGTAGAATGTAGTGTAGAAACTTTGTCTCTTGGAGTTTATGTAGTTGCCATTGATGGATGGAGGAAGAGGTAAAGAAAATTGGTGCTTTCAATTTTCTAGCAAGAAGAAGATGAAATGAACTCTCTCATTCTTTTTCTCTCAAGTGAAGCATCTCTCATCTAGTGAGAATGGTGGAGGAAAAACCATATGAAACCATAACAAGAAGGGAGGTAAGTGTAGGAGAATAGAAGAGGTGACCATATCCAAAGACAAGAAAACATCAACCATGCTTACACCTCCAATCACATAAATGCACCATCATGAAAGAATAAGATGCATATCCTATCATAATGAATACATATGCAAGAAACCCCTTCCACAAATGTTATTTGCACAATTGCAAATAACCCCCTCCATCAGAAAAGTCCGGCCGGGAAAGAACAAAGGAAAACCGGCCGGAACGGAATGCAAACTGGCAACTCCAGAAAACCGGTCCCGTAATAAATTACAGGAAAACCCCGATACTGTGCATACACACCCGCATCTGTATTCCGTCCGGATACAAATGCAAAGAGACAAAATCTATACTGTACTAAACTAGGATCCGGTTTAAACCAAAGCCGGCTAGTAATATCCGTTCGATCCTGATCCGTGCAATACCGCACGTATCTGATCGAACCCTGCCATATATCCATACGGCTACTAGTATAAACCGTCCGATCCTGATCCGTGCAATACCGCACGTATCTGATCGGACCCTGCCATATCTCCATACGGCCTCTACAGCGTTTCGCCCGAAAGCCTGAGTAACTGAAAGTGTGGTGGACTCTAAAGACTCGTCAATACAATGGCTGTGGATTTAACCACTAGCACGTCAGAGGTATAAGCCAATACGTGACGGGCCACCAGCTATTGACCAAAAGGGACGTCGATGAGCGAACTCATCCTGACACCCTACTGAGCCTGTCAGTGACAATATCCGTACAGTCCGGTCCGTTCGTCTACGAGCATCGCATGTCGGGCCTAGGGGGTTGGTAAAAGTCAGACCCCCAAAGGCGGTACAAGTCGTGTCGGAGTGAAGCCCAGAACACCCTGAGATACTACTGGAATACCTACCAGTAAATCTCCTGCCTCGGCCGAGGGCTTTGTGTAATGGCTCTCCTAGACACAGCGCGACCTCACCCCCAATACCGGGAGAGACGAACCCCTGCAGATCCGCTCACTGCCTCCATGTGGCTCGGGACTGTACCCAACTAAATCCTGTTTGCACGACTCCTTTGAGCCGTGGTAGGGTAGTAATCAAAGCACAGTGGGAACTCACACGAGACAAATGACGATCTCAGGTCGATGAACTAACCTGTACACATGTCACCTGGGAACTGCTATCTGACGTCTGGCATAATCCCAACTAGCAGGTTCTCGGCGAGTCCTGTCCGGTGTACTCATAACCCAATGAGCACCTGTATACATCTTAGGTGAACCAACTGACACCAGTGGCTTGTGAGACCGGCCACCGCCCCTCGTCGGGGTCTCGACTGTATACACTAGTCTACTAATGGAGTGTCGATGCCCTGTCTCGAAAACTCCCACTGTTAGGTCCACGTTACCTCTCCCGGTACTTTCGGGGTTGCGGAAACGGTAAATCAAAATTTTTTCTAAACTTTGTAACATGGACCGTAAAAGCCGGATCTTTGCTAAACTAAACTAGCATACTTGCTAAAGAGAGTTAGCTACTATGATGATGGTTATACCTAAACTTGAACTCCTTCTCTTCTTGTTGTTGTTCTTCTTTCTTGTTCTTTGTAGAAGCTTGAATGGTTCTCTTCTCGTCGCCTTCTTCCGTCGAAGATGGATCCACCTCGAAGGTTCGACCTTTGGGCTCTTCCTCGATCTTTGAGTGAACTAGGGTTTCCGGCTTGCTAAACCTTGAACCCTAGAGAGAGTAGAGAGTGTCTAGGGGTTGTTTTCTTTTCAAGGTGAAGGAATCTCAACACATGAGAAGGAATCACCTTGAGCTAGAGGAAGAAGAAGATGAAGAGAGGAGAGAGAATGGATATGAAAGAATGAGCTCTCTTTTTCTTTTTGCAACCATATCAAAAAGAAAAAGAATTATCTAAATGATAATAATTCAAAATGAGAATAGTTGATGGCAATTTGGAATGACCACTACCATGCTTCATGTAAGCATGAATCAAGGAGGACTTTTTAAAGCATGATGGTGGTCAACATTCAACCATGGTCAACAAGTCAACCATGGTCAACAAGTCAACAAAATCAACCATAACATTATTCTCATTTAATTACTATTATTAATAGATAATTCATAAATCCATTAGGGTTTGGAAAATGATAACTGTCAACTGTGCATACGCACCCGTTCCGAAACCCTAATGAAATACCTCATCCTCCACCTCAAGCAACTGTGCATACACACCTGCATTCTCGTTCCGAGGAACAAGAATACCAAGATATAAAAGCAACCCCAAATATATATACCAGTATCTGGCTCAAACCAGAGCCTGCCAGTATAATCCGTCCGGACTCCAAACGTGCACAAGTGCGCGGATGAGAACGAACCCTGTCGCAAAAACCATGCGACCTCTACTCTGTTTTGCCCAGAGGCGAATACCCTCTGTGTGGGACTCTAAAGACTCGACACTACGCTGGCAGTGGGTTTAACCACAGACCGCAAGCGGCACTAGCTGTGCGTAACGGTCCCCAGGTAGATGCCGACAAGAAGGCTGACGAGGTGAAACCCCATCTGAACTCCAACTGAGTCTGAATGTGACATTCTCCGTACAGTCCGGTCTGTTCGTCTGATACATCGCATGGCGGGCCTAGGGGGGCGGTAAACGTCAGTCCCCTAATAGCGGTACAAGTCGTGTCGGAGTGAAGCCCAATACACCCTGAGATAACACTGGAACCTACCAGTACATCTCGCTTGCCCTGGCCAGGGACTACTTGTGTAATGGCTCTCCTAGACACAGCGCGATGTCAACCCCCAATACCGGGAGAGACGAATCCTGTCTAACCGTCACTGCCTCCAAGTGCTTCGGGACTGCTCCCAACTACTACCTGTTTGCACGACTCAGTAGAGCCGTGGTAGGGTAGTAATCAAAGAACAGTGGGAACACACTCGAGGCGAAGTGACAGTGTCAAGTCAGCGGACTAAGCTGTACTCATGTCACCTGGGAACTGATAACTGACGATAGGTATAATACCAACCATCAGTTCCCGACGAGTCCTGTCCAGTGTACTCGTAACCCAACGAGCACCCGCATACTATCTCAAGTACGACGTACTGACGGCTGTGGGACAGACCGTCTCCCGTGCTGGGATGAGAAGCGCATACGCTAGTCTACTCCGGAGCATCGATGCCCTATCTCGATTCTCCCACGACCAGGGACGTGTATAAGGATGTGCTTGTAGATTACCCAGCCCCCACGAGTGTGATCGCCATCACAACGCCGGTAATCAAGCAAAGATCCTAAGGGCTCTACTAATGCGTATAGGTGATATAATAAATAAACACACATGTACACATTAAAGCAGAGACAAACCAAGTAGCATACTACTATATTGAGCAAGATTGTCTGTACAACTGTGAATATCCCAAGCTTCCATCAAGTAATATACATACTAGTATGATACAGTAATGGCCTCTAGGGCATATACACTAACAATCTCCCACTTGCACTAAGGCCATGTACTGGCGTATCGAAGACCTATCATCTCGATCAGCCGCTCGAACTGAGTCTGGGGTAAAGCCTTTGTGAATGGGTCCGCAGTGTTGTCCTTTGTATCCACTCTCCGTACCTCGATCTCCTGTCGATCAATGATCTCCCTGATCAGGTGATACCGCCTTAAGATGTGCCTGGATTTCTGATGGGACCTTGGTTCCTTCGCTAAGGCTATAGCTCCATTGTTATCGCAATACAAAGGTATTGGGTCAACAATGGACGGAACCACCTGAAGTTCACTAATGAACTTCTTAATCCAGACCGCCTCTTTTGCGGCATCGCTTGCAGCAATGTATTCAGCCTCCATCGTCGAGTCTGCGACGGTATCCTGCTTGGAACTCCTCCAACATACCGCCCCTCCGTTGAGGGTAAACACAAAACCCGAGACAGACTTGCTGTCATCTTTGTCACTCTGGAAGCTTGAATCGGTAAAGGACTCGACCCTGAGGTCTCCATTACCGTAAACCAGGAACATCTCCTTAGTCCTTCTCAGGTACTTGAGAATGTTCTTCACTGCTATCCAGTGGTCCTCCCCTGGGTCTGACTGATACCGGCTTACCGTGCTCAACGCGTAAGCTACATCTGGTCTTGTACATAGCATCGCATACATTATAGATCCTACCGCCGAAGCGTAGGGTATAGTGCTCATGCGAACCCTCTCCTCGTCAGTCTTGGGAGACATCTTCTTGGAGAGGGTAATTCCGTGCAATGCGGGTATGTTACCGCGCTTGGAACCCTCCATACTAAATCTCTTTAGTACGGTCTCTATGTACCTGGACTGCGAAAGTCCCAATAGTTTCTTGGATCTATCTCTATAGATCTTGATCCCCAGAATGTACGAGGCATCACCCAGGTCCTTCATGGAGAACCTTTGTGACAAAAACAGCTTGACCGATTGTAGCATAGGAACATCATTTCCTATCAAAAGAATGTCGTCCACGTACAAGACTAGGAACACGACAGTTCGTCCTACAATCTTCTTATATACACAGGGTTCATCTTCGTTCTTGATGAAATCAAATTCCTTGATTGCCTCATCAAAACAGATGTTCCAGCTCCGCGATGCCTGCTTTAATCCATAAATGGATTTAAGCAACTTGCACACCTTTCCGCTGCTCCCACTGTCTACGAAACCTTCTGGTTGATCCATGTAAACGCACTCTTCCAAACAACCGTTTAGGAAAGCCGTTTTAACATCCATCTGCCAGATTTCATAGTCATGGAACGCAGCAATGGCAAGTAGGATCCGAATGGATTTGAGCATAGCCACCGGAGAAAAAGTTTCATCATAGTCCAAACCAGGTCTTTGACGAAAACCCTTTGCAACGAGTCTAGCTTTATAGGTTTCCACCTGCCCATCTACACCAAGTTTCCTTTTGTAGATCCATTTGCATCCAACGGGTTTTACCCCAGGTGGAGCAATATCCATGGTCCACACTTTATTGGCGTACATGGACTCCATTTCAGATTGCATTGCTTCCTGCCACTTATCAGAGTCCCTACTGATAATGGCCTGCCTGAAACTGGTAGGGTCATCTTCTTCCAAGATGCAATCCTCTCGATCCCCGTCAATGAGAAAACCGTAGTATCTCTCGGGCGGATGAGAAATCCTACCAGATCTGCGGAGTGGCTGAGGTTCTTCTGGGGTTATTGAATTCTGAGGTTCTGTCAAATTTTCAGTTTCATTTTGTGGTCGCTGAATTTCTTCCAGTTCTACCGAACTCCCACTTGTTTCTTTTGCAAGAAATTGCCACTCTAAAAAGGTGGCGTGGCGAGATACAAACACCTTCTGTTCCTCGGTGTGGTAGAACAGATATCCTGTGGAGTTCTTAGGATATCCCACAAATTTACATAGAACTGAACGTGCCTTAAGTTTGTCCGGATTTTGTACTTTTACATAGGCCGGACAACCCCATATCTTAATGCCTTTAAGATACGGCTTCTTACCATTCCATATCTCGAACGGTGTCTTAGGCACAGATTTAGACGGAACATCGTTCAATAGGTACGCCGCTGTCTGAAGCGCATGTCCCCAAAATGAAAGAGGCAACTCAGCACTACTCATCATGGAGCGAACCATATCCAATAGGGTACGATTCCTCCGCTCCGATACACCGTTGTGCTGTGGTGTATAAGGAGGAGTAAGCTGAGAGAGAATACCATTCTCTTTTAAATAATCTAGGAATTCCGTGCTTAAGTACTCCCCTCCCCTGTCAGACCGGAGGATCTTGATACTTTTGCCTGTCTGGTTCTCTACTTCCTTTCTGAATTCCTTGAATTTCTCAAAAGCTTCAGATTTGTGTTTCATCAGATACACATATCCGAACCTAGAGAGATCGTCAGTGAATGTGATGAAGTACGAGAACCCACCCCTTGCATGTGTAGACATCGGACCACATACATCACTATGTACGAGTCCCAAGAGCTCTGCTGCTCTTTCTCCATGTCTGGTGAACGGAGATTTGGTCATCTTCCCTTTGAGACAAGACTGACAAGTTTCATAAGATGAAAACTCGAACGCATTCAAGAGTCCATCTTTATGCAACTTACTCAGTCTTTTCTCTCCGATATGTCCAAGTCTACAATGCCACAAGTAGGATTCATTCGTATCTGAATTCTTCCTCTTGCGTGTGTTTTGTATATTGAGAACTGTATTCTGATTTAGAACGTAGATACCATTACACAGTGTACCCTCTGCAACCAGTACCTTATCAAGGTAAATGTTCATGATATTCTTTTCAAGAACAAAGTTATATCCATCTTTATCGAGTAAAGAAACTGATATGATGTTGCAAACCATGGAGGGTACATAGTAGCAATCGTTCAAAATCATAGTCTTGCCATTTGGCAATACTAGGTGATATTCACCGACGGCTGCCGCATTAACTTGTGCTCCGTTCGCTACTCTGAGCGACATATCACCCGGTGCAACTTTCCTACTTTTTCTCAGTCCCTGCAATAAATTACAGATATGAGATCCTGATCCGGTATCAAGTACCCAGGAGGTAGGGCTGACCGTAAAACAGTTCTCAATTACAAGAACACCTGAAGTAGATGCAAAACCATGCTTCTTCTTCAACTGGGTATCCTGGAAATCCATACTTTCCTCTTTCCCATTCTCATACTCATGACTGTTGTCACAAGTTAGAGCTGAACCAACTTTCCCCAGTCCTGAATAAGAATTCGGATCGGTCAAGCGATACATTTTATTATCTTGATTAGGGCGTGAAAAGGTTGCTGCCTGGAGAGAAAGAAAAGAAACACTCAGCGTATGCTCTTGTAAGATTAGATTGGTTTATTAATTTATCTAACCAGGATGTCTCCCACTGTTTCCTCAAATTCTTCTTAAAACCCTTTTAAAAGAAGAACTAGCCGGGTTTTAATTCACGTCACAATACTTGCTTAACCTTTCAGCCAGGCTAGTGTCGGTACTTCGAGGGAGGTTTTCCAACGCTTTCGCGAAGTTCCTTAATTAAAGAACCTCTTTTCCCTGGGGGCGTAGCCCCGCTAACACCTTTCTAGACACCTACTAGGTTTATAGCATTGATTGTTAAGTGAAATAATCTCCGAGAGTAAACCAACTCATCAGTGGGATCGGGATCCAACTGTCATTGTGTGATAACCTAGATGGAATCCACTCTAGTCACCACACTCCAGAAGGTATGCTAAATCTGCAAGTTTCAGTTCTTTTGAAACTCCCGATGTGGTTTTTGCCCCTAGGATCCAAGTGACCTTGACTGAGCCAAAATGTCAAAAGATCCTAGTCAAGTTCAACCCGTCATTATCTTGACTGCATTAGACCCACCCGTACGAGTCCTTGACTGAGCCAAAATGACCGCACGACTGTCCTAATCAATCACTTTGTATCCTACGGAAAAATATTACATAGCTACCGTTCACTACGCCTCGGCTGAGCACGAAATACGTAGCACGAATACTAAGCAATATTAATCCGAAACGACGGAGGGCTACGACTGGGTTTTGGCGAAAACCCGTTAACGTAATGAACTTGATTTCGTTGAAGGAACGTGATACACTTTTTTGAAAATATAGTGACGAAAAACTCTTTGCTAAAGAGGTCACTCCCTGTGAAGGGATCTCGGCTCTTTCCTCGTCGAATGAGGTGCAGGATATTACAAAATGAATACCTCGATGCAAAGCAAGAATAATCGACTATAGTGAAGTTATTACCCTGACGCAAACTTTTGTCCAAGGGGTCACTCCCGGTGAAGGGATCTCGGCCCTTGCCTCGTCGACTGAGGTGCTGGGTATTCATAACCGAATACCGCGATGCAAAACAAAAATGAACGTCCTTGCAATAACAGCTTTTTGAAAAACTTGTTCCAACAACGTCTTTTAGGTTTATTTTTCTTGCATTAGTTCTTTTAATGCGTGATATTCTTGCATTAGTTCTTTTAATGCGTCCCATCATTTAATCCTACCATTGCAGAAAACAACCAAAATATGACGTACGCTTATGCCATTCGCATTCGCCACGGGGCCCCGTCATTACCCGTTAGGTTACTTAACTAACGACAGAGCGGGGGCTGGGCTAGCGCGTCTGTAAAACATAAGCAACGCCTAAATAATATCATATATAGATATACTGCAATGATAAACATTTCAGATCACAGATAAATACATTGGATATACTAGCAATCTGTAATTTGTACGAGCCTGCAACAAAAACAGATAACACGGTCGCGGTGAATAGCCAAAACCCCACCCTAGACCCCTACGGGTGCGGCAAACTACCCGCCAAGTACCCGAAGCGTAGCAACCTCCCTCATCTCCATGAGTAGGCCACTCGACACTTCGGCATACCCGGTAGTTTGTGCACCCCTCCATGGGTCTATCCTAGGGGCAAAAACAGTAAAAAGAAATTATACAATGACGGCTACAACCCCTTCCCGGTTGTGCGGCCATACAAATAATTATTACATCAATTTACAAATTTACATGAATTGCAAGAAAAGAAAACCCTCGTCTCACAACCCCCGGCTATTCACCCGCGACAATCCAACATATTTATATACACATTCCAATATCAAACACAGATCATGTATAACCCCGACTAATCGACTTATAGCGATTAGCCGACGTTCAATACATGCAAGCAACACAGATATAACCATCATAGCCAAAGTGCAGTGAAGTTCGAAAAATACGGAATTATAGGACCCCAAAAGTGAATTTCAGTTCTGGAAAATCTGGGCACATATAATATATCTGAAAAATCCCAAAATCCCACCAGAAGAACACTGCACGAAAAACGATGCAGAAAGGAAACCAAACTGCGGCGCTTCCGCGGCACATTCCTATCTCGTGCCGCGGAAGCGCGGCGGTTTAAATGAATTAGGTCATCGTTTTTCTTCTGTGTTCAAACAAAACCCTGAGACGATTTTACAAGTATAAAGTTTTTCATTTAGAGCAGAAAAAAATTTAACAGAAACTTAGGGTTTTGGTTTTTCCGGTTTTGCGATTTTTCGGTTTCGAACTTCCATACACTTCGCTACCAAGCTAGTTTAAGTTTAACCTGGCTCTGATACCACTGTTAGGTCCACGTTACCTCTCCCGGTACTTTCGGGGTTGCGGAAACGGTAAATCAAAATTTTTTCTAAACTTTGTAACATGGACCGTAAAAGCCGGATCTTTGCTAAACTAAACTAGCATACTTGCTAAAGAGAGTTAGCTACTATGATGATGGTTATACCTAAACTTGAACTCCTTCTCTTCTTGTTGTTGTTCTTCTTTCTTGTTCTTTGTAGAAGCTTGAATGGTTCTCTTCTCGTCGCCTTCTTCCGTCGAAGATGGATCCACCTCGAAGGTTCGACCTTTGGGCTCTTCCTCGATCTTTGAGTGAACTAGGGTTTCCGGCTTGCTAAACCTTGAACCCTAGAGAGAGTAGAGAGTGTCTAGGGGTTGTTTTCTTTTCAAGGTGAAGGAATCTCAACACATGAGAAGGAATCACCTTGAGCTAGAGGAAGAAGAAGATGAAGAGAGGAGAGAGAATGGGTATGAAAGAATGAGCTCTCTTTTTCTTTTTGCAACCATATCAAAAAGAAAAAGAATTATCTAAATGATAATAATTCAAAATGAGAATAGTTGATGGCAATTTGGAATGACCACTACCATGCTTCATGTAAGCATGAATCAAGGAGGACTTTTTAAAGCATGATGGTGGTCAACATTCAACCATGGTCAACAAGTCAACCATGGTCAACAAGTCAACAAAATCAACCATAACATTATTCTCATTTAATTACTATTATTAATAGATAATTCATAAATCCATTAGGGTTTGGAAAATGATAACTGTCAACTGTGCATACGCACCCGTTCCGAAACCCTAATGAAATACCTCATCCTCCGCCTCAAGCAACTGTGCATACACACCTGCATTCTCGTTCCGAGGAACAAGAATACCAAGATATAAAAGCAACCCCAAATATATATACCAGTATCTGGCTCAAACCAGAGCCTGCCAGTATAATCCGTCCGGACTCCAAACGTGCACAAGTGCGCGGATGAGAACGAACCCTGTCGCAAAAACCATGCGACCTCTACTCTGTTTTGCCCAGAGGCGAATACCCTCTGTGTGGGACTCTAAAGACTCGACACTACGCTGGCAGTGGGTTTAACCACAGACCGCAAGCGGCACTAGCTGTGCGTAACGGTCCCCAGGTAGATGCCGACAAGAAGGCTGACGAGGTGAAACCCCATCTGAACTCCTACTGAGTCTGAATGTGACATTCTCCGTACAGTCCGGTCTGTTCGTCTGATACATCGCATGGCGGGCCTAGGGGGGCGGTAAACGTCAGTCCCCTAATAGCGGTACAAGTCGTGTCGGAGTGAAGCCCAATACACCCTGAGATAACACTGGAACCTACCAGTACATCTCGCTTGCCCTGGCCAGGGACTACTTGTGTAATGGCTCTCCTAGACACAGCGCGATGTCAACCCCCAATACCGGGAGAGACGAATCCTGTCTAACCGTCACTGCCTCCAAGTGCTTCGGGACTGCTCCCAACTACTACCTGTTTGCACGACTCAGTAGAGCCGTGGTAGGGTAGTAATCAAAGAACAGTGGGAACACACTCGAGGCGAAGTGACAGTGTCAAGTCAGCGGACTAAGCTGTACTCATGTCACCTGGGAACTGATAACTGACGATAGGTATAATACCAACCATCAGTTCCCGACGAGTCCTGTCCAGTGTACTCGTAACCCAACGAGCACCCGCATACTATCTCAAGTACGACGTACTGACGGCTGTGGGACAGACCGTCTCCCGTGCTGGGATGAGAAGCGCATACGCTAGTCTACTCCGGAGCATCGATGCCCTATCTCGATACTCCCACGACCAGGGACGTGTATAAGGATGTGCTTGTAGATTACCCAGCCCCCACGAGTGTGATCGCCATCACAACGCCGGTAATCAAGCAAAGATCCTAAGGGCTCTACTAATGCGTATAGGTGATATAATAAATAAACACACATGTACACATTAAAGCAGAGACAAACCAAGTAGCATACTACTATATTGAGCAAGATTGTCTGTACAACTGTGAATATCCCAAGCTTCCATCAAGTAATATACATACTAGTATGATACAGTAATGGCCTCTAGGGCATATACACTAACACCCACGACTAGGGACCATTTAAGGATGTGCTTATAGACCCCAGCTCCCACGTATATGATCGCCATCATACTGCTGGCAGTCAAGCAAGAATCCTAGGGGCTCTATCAGCGTGTAATAGCGACCTGTAAGGTCACCTGAAGCAGTACATGATGATAAAGGTAAACCAGATAGTATACTATCATCTCGAGTAAGACTGTCGTCCCGGGATAGGTCCTCCCTCAATCATTGCAATCACGTGCCTGTGATCCAATAATTGACTCTGAGGGCACTATCTCCAACAACATGTTGATGTATGTAAGGTCCCCTGTCTACATATGCCAGGACTGGTTCTTTGTGCTTCATTACATTCTCTGATAATCTCTCAAGATTCAGACATATGTTCCTGTTGAAACACAAGTCCGAACCTTTTGAGATATTCACGGAATATAAGTTAGAAGTAAAGAACCAAATTGAGGGTATAAGTATTATGTCCTTTGATGCGATCAAGGAGGAGAATACTTGTGCACGGAATTCCTGGATTATTCTAAAGGAGAATGAGATTCTCTCTCAGCATTACTCCTCCGTATACACCATAGCACGATGGTATATCGGGGCGGAGCAATCTCACCCTATATGATAAGGTGTGCTCTATGATGAGTACTACTGAGTTACCTATTTTCCTTTTTGGGAGTTATGCACTTGAGAAGCTGCATACCTATTGAATAGGGTTCAAATCAAATCAGTTGCCTACCACTTCATATTTGATATGATAAGGGAAGAGCCAATATCTTAAGTTAGTTAAGATTTGGGGTTGTCCAGCCTATGTCTGAAAAGCAAAATCCGGACAAGCTCAAGGAAAGGTCTGTAATGTAGAACTGGAAAGGTTTCGGCTATACAAACTACAGCAGATGATTTGATAAAACCAAAGGATTCAATAGTTACCAACGAACCTCAGCCTCTCCGCCGATCTAGTAAAGTTCCTCACCCGCCTGAGAGATACTTCGGTTTCTCTATGACAGTGGGAGCGAGGATTGCATCATGAGATGATGACCCAACTAGTTTCGAGCTGGACATCAGGAGTAAGACTCTGTAAGAATAGCTGGATACTTAGCGATCTGAGATGGAATCCATGTACACCAACAAAGTATGGACTTTGGTTGCTATATCTGAAGGGTTAAATCCCCATCAGGAGCAAGTATATCTTGAGAAGATTACTTGGTGTAGATGGAAAAGTTGAGACTTTCAAAGCTAGACTTGTTAAAGCTTTTCGTCATCGACCAGGCGTGGATAATGATGAAACCTTTTCAAGTGGCTATGCTTAAGTCCATCCAGATCCTACTTGCCACGGCTACATACCATGACTACGATATCTGGCGGTTGGGTGCCATGACTGCTTTTCTAAATGATGTTTTAGAAGAGAACGTCTATAAGTACACAGCCAGAGGGCTTCATAGACAGTGGGAGCAGCGGAAACGTGTACAAGATGCTTTATAGGATAAAGCAGGTATCGCGGAGTTGGAACATCTGTTTTGATGTGATTAGTCAAAGAGTTTGACATCATCAAAATGGTAGATGAACCTTGTATAAACAAAAGGGTAGTAGGGAGTATAGTAACAATCCTCGTAAAGTACGTGGATGACATACTCTAGATAGGGAAGGAGTTTCCTATGCTACGCTCGGTCAATCTCCGCTTATCACAATGATTCTCCATATAGGATCAAAGTGATACCTCCTAAATCCTTAGTTTTCATCTATGAGATAGATGTAATTGGATGTTAGGAAACTCACTAGATGTAGTGAGATGGTATCAATCGATCCAGGGGAGAATCACTGGAAGGGTTCCAGGGTGATGAGGACGACTGAATGTCAGTCACAGGCATTGTCTTTACCCTAAGTAAAGGGACGGTATGTTGGAAGAGTTCCAAGCTAGATACCGTGGCATACCAGACGATTAAGGCTGGATACATCGCTACTTAAGATGCTACCAAAGAGGCAGTCTGGGTGTATATTAGTTCATGAGATGAACTTTGTTCCTCCCATTGTGTGACAATGGAGTTGTGGCTTATGCCAAGGAACGCCGGTCCCATCAGTGATCCAGACATATTCTAAGGCAGTATTACCTGATCATGGAGATGGTTGATCTCCAGGGGATCGAGGTTAGGAGAGTAGACTCAGATGACAACACCGCGGATCCACTCACAAAGGCCTTTTCCCAGAAAGAGACTTTTATGGGATGGTTGAGTATGAGATACTACAACCACTGCTATCAGATGGCCCTAGTGCAAGTGGGAGATTGTTAGTTATATGTATGCCCTAGAGGCCATTACTATACATAGGATGTATATTGTAGTGGATGCTTGGACATATATAGGGAGGACTTTCTTGCTCGACATGCTAGTATGCTATCTGGTTGATCTTTACCTTAATGTGTACACTGATTGTCTCTCTGTTACATGTTGGTAAAGCCCTTAGGATGTGTACTTGACTACCTGGACTATGATGCGGATCATACTAGTGGGGACAGGGTAGTCCATAAGTACACCTTCAAGGTCCCTAGTCGTGGGTGTATCGAGACAGGGCATCGATATACCAGAGTAGACTAGCGTATACCTTCTCGACCCATACTGATGGGCGATGGATGATCCCATATCCATTGGTGTTTGACATCGGAGATGATATACGGGTGCTCAGTGGAGACTGGGTACACTGGACGGACTCACCGAGAACTCCCAGATGGTATTATACCTTACGTCAGATGGCAGTTCTCTGGTGACACTGGTACAGAGTAGTCTGTTGACCCGAGATCGTCATAGAGTCTTGTGTGGTTCCCACTGTGCTTTGATTTCCACCTTACCACGTCCAAGAGGGCGTGCAAAACGGTGGTTTTTGGGTACAGTCCCGAGTCACATGGAGGCAATGAGCGATAGGAGGGGATTCGTCTCTCCCGGTATAGGGAGTTGATGTTGTGCTGTGTTCGATTGGCTATGACCGGAAATCCCTGGCCAGGGTTGCTGAGATTTACTGGTAAGTGTTACCAGTAGTTTCTCGAATTGTTATAGACCTCATATCGACATGACTTATCGAGCTATTGGGGTCTGACGTTTACCACCCCTAGGCGAGATATGCGACATATCAGACGATCAGACCGGACTGTACGGTAGTGTTACTGGTTGGATTCACTGGAGTGTGAGCGGGCTTGCTCGTCGATCTTCTGATCGCTCAATACCCGGGTGGCCGTTACGTTTAGCAGACCGCTTGCGGCTTGTGGGTGTTTGATATGATCAACACCTGCTGCCGGCGTATTGACGAGTCTTTAGAGTCCTACACAGAGGTTTCCTGGCTCAAGCGAAACGAAATAGGAGCGCATATGAGATATGTGAGGGACCGAGAATAATGCGTGTATGTGATACCGTATTCTATTCTCGCGATGAATGTATCGAATGGTTATATGCGATATAACCTAGTTATCGAATTGAGGGTTGATTCGATAAGCCGATACATTAGATACTAGTCGGTTATATGCGATATGACCGGATCGTTAAATCAAGTGTTGATTTGATGATTTAATGCATAATTATATATTTGATATATTACTTTGCATTAACTAGTATTGGTTCACTTTAAATGGATTTTCTCACTTGATGTGCACATTGTATATGTGATATACTTTTGTACACTAGTTTGTATCATGTTTGATGATACTTGCTCACTTGGGTTTGTGTAAAGATTAAACCATGGTTATATGAATGGTTAGGGTTTTGATTATTTAATTAGTTATTTATTTATATATTCATTTTGGAAATTTTTAAGGATGGTGGCTTATTTTGTTTTTATGTTGAAGCTTCTTGAAGCTTTGAACAAGTCCACCATTCTTATCTCATCCTTAACCCTAACCATTCCAACTAACCTTGGTTTAATCTCTACACTTGACCATGGTTTAAATTATGATAAGTATTTATTTTCTTTTAATTTTAAAAGAACTTATCATAATATTAGCTTCTTCTTCTTCGTCTTCTTCAATGAAGAAAGCTTGACTTCATCAATGGTGATTGATGAAAAAGAGTGAGAAATCCAATTCTAAAGTGAACCCACTTCCTATTTCTTCATCCTCTACCTCTTGCCAAGTAGTATAGGGTGTTTCCTTCACAAGTTATCATGGCTTGGTGAAGGTGGAGCTTGATCTAGTGATGCCTCGACGTAGATCATCTTCGGCATCGTCGTCGATGACCTAGCCCGCTCTTTCTCCGATGAAGCCGATGCTAGAGCCCGGGATCCATTTTGGACAGCGAGGAGACATCATCACGGAGCTATGGAGGTGGAGCACCGGATCTACAAAGGTTGTATTTCCGTATACCATTTAGTTAAGTTGTTAACTAGGTTCTTTTTCGCCTAAACTTCTAGCCAACGATCCGTATTAGGGTTTCTCGGCACCCCTAAAATTTGAAATTGGCATGGTTGATGCCTTGTGAGACCTCATTAGGGTGCCTAGGAACCCTACAATATCAATATCCTAGCATATCATGCCTCATACCACGATCACATGACGACCATTTATTTATAACACTATTCACCCGTATCGTCGTCCCAAGATCCGCTATAACACCAGGACGTACCTCAAGTACGAATCCTGCCATATCACCGCTATCACAACCACAAAACAAATCTCCTCGACTCAGCTCAATCCCAAGTATCATCCTCAAATCCGTATGTGAACACATAGTCCCATACCCATGTGACCACATAACTATAAAGAATCCCATGAGCACATATAAATAGGAATGTATGCAAGTATGTATGCGTGTATGTGTAGTGCAACACTACCCTAGGGTTCGCAACACTAAAATAATCCAACACACCAATATCCATCCTAAACATCGTTATTAATCCCAAATAACAAATAATAATTGCTGGTGTGTATACGCATCCGTATACACCACCACGGACTGCGGGGGTGCTATACGCCATCCACCCGACTTCTCCCCGTAGATATAAATCTACTCACCTGGTCCTCGCTCGCCGGTGCCGACGTCGCCACGCACTTGCTTTTCGTGGCGAAGTCCACATGGGGTACCTACATATCATAACGCATCGTATCGCATTAAAATCCGACTCATGACCAAAACGACTCACCAATCCCACATAGGTCAAAACCTATGGTTGCTTTCACAAATCGACCCCAAAACCCTCGACATCGGCGTACAAACGTCGATTGATCAAGAAAAACACCAAACACACTCATTTTCACATTCACTAACACTAATTTTAATATAAAATAGGTTAAAACTCACAAAAACCCCAATTTCACTTAAAAAGTCATTTTTCCGAAAATCTAGCAAGCACAAATCACCGCTTTAGTACAAAACTCGATTTATGAACGTATCTAGCGGCCACAATATTCACTAAATATCTTAAATAAGTCATAAAAACAATTTCCACAATTTAATTTCATTAAATTCCATTAACCCCAAAATTCCAGTTTACAAAATACCCAATTTTTAACAATTTATAGCAAAAATGCACAAACAACAATTTAGCTAGGATTTTCATGAACTAAAGGCATTAAACCACTCAATATATTATCTATAAAGAAATGAAACCATAATTATAATTTAATCTAATGCGTTTAATAATTTTCCAAAACCCTAGTTAGCAAAATAACTTAATTAGGGCATTTTATAAGTAATTGTTTGTAATTAACAACTAGATTAGCTTTCTACTAAACTTAAGATGTTAATCAACATCACTAAACCATGCACAATATATCACAACACAATTTCACAACAAAACCCTAATCTAAACCTCCTCTTGAAAACCCACATCTTTAAATTAACCCATAATTAAACGTATAATTAGGATAGACTAAAGTATTTAGCAACAATTTAAACAAAAGGCCAAGATTTATACCTCATGAACCATAGATGAAACTTGAGATCTAGACCTCCAATTTGAAATCCTTGCACCAAGATCCATGCTAAAGGAGATGAGAGAAAATGGGTAGGAGTCGGATTTGGATTTTACCTTGATTTTTGAGGTATTTTGATGAATTTTTGATGCAAAATGAGAGAGGGAGAGAGAGGGGCTGTTGATGGTGCAGGAAATGGGAGGGCTCGGCTGAAATTGAGGGAAGAGGAGAGAGAGTGAGGTGGGGAAAGATAACATCTAGTCAACCTAGTCAAAGTCCACTCTCATTTCTACATTTCCTTTTTCTTTTCTTTTCTTTTCTTTTGCAAAACAAGCGGGGACAAGAGAGGGGGGGCTGCTGAATTCATCCAAGGGGGAGGGAAAATGGGTGTGTGTGAGTGTGGGTATGGGTGTGAGGTGATGGAAAATGATAAATACTATACCCCCAAACATCCGTTAACACTAAATTCACTATTTAAGCCTTTTTCTTCGATAATTTCTAAACCGTTTTGGCAAACGATTTCGTTTCAAAAACCACATGATAAAATTTTATTTAAAGTTTTATGATACACAAAATTTGTTTCAACTCATTCCAATTTGTAATTTTCCCTAATTAAATGTATTAGTGACGGCTTAAAATAATAATAAAATAAATTTTTTTCAGAAAATTTGAAATTTCACCAGTGGCTCAATAAACACCAATTACTAGCAATTACATAGCTAGAATATGTATATTTAATTTTTATAATAAGATATTTGCATTTTGACTTTTTACAGAAAACCCCCTTATTTTTCCGATTTTCCGAAATTTCACCGAAACGATTTTCAAAACGCTACAATCTTCCCCCTTTAAAAAAATTCGGTCCCCGAATTTAAAGTAAAGCTCCCCCCAAATACTCAAACATTTAAACCAAAACCATCAAGTCGTCGGGGCTCCGAAATTGTAAATACATAAAACAAATCGTAGCGCAGCGCATGTGCATGAAAAATGAGCATATAACTCAAAACTATACATGTAAATATCGAATATATATATGTAAGTATCTGAAGGAAATGCATGCCAAATCTCTTTAAGTCGATGTGCAACGCGTATAACACTGCACAATGGCGGACGTCTATCATAAGAAAATAACTATATACATATATACCTTTGTTTGAAATGTACGTTCCGCCGTTTTGGAAACAATTTAGAAGGGTCTCCTTATTTTAAACATTTCGTGTCATATCAGACACGTAGATAAATGCTGAGGCTATACCTCGCTTTTTGAAAATCCCTTCAATAACTATCAATGCATGCAAAATATATTCAGGTACTGTCCTCTAACTAGTCCTGCTCAGTATGAAAACACATAGCAATATCATAAAAACGTACTGCTCTATAAGAAAATCAATCCCAAAATACGCGTATGAATACTACATGCGTCTGGTGCGCACGGAAATCAAAATCCAAATATATGCCATACATATGCACAGAAACAACATCTAAGTGCATCGGGTGTGCACGAAACATCTGTCATAGGCAACATGTGTGCCTGACAGCAAAATCAGGTGCATCTGACATGCACGAAAAATCTCGATTTAGTGCATCTGGTGTGCACCAAAATCACACTTCAAAACATGCGCCCAACATACGCGAAAGTCCAAATCAGGTGTATCCATCGTGCACGAAATCATGAAATCCAATATCAAGTGCCGAATATACGCAAAATCCAATCAGGTGCACAAGGTGCACAAAACAAATATCGAATATCACCATCGAAGTCGAAGTCCAGGGCATCTAAATGCACAACATACGTAACACTGCACTGCAAGCATATAAGAACTATACCGAGTGCAAAACCAAATCGTGTGCGTATATACGCACAAATCAACTCAACTGTATGAAATCCATATAATCACAAACATGAGAACCAAGGCACGAAAACTATCTCAAGTGCAACAACTGTGCAAAAATCGTGAATACTCCGTAGGTGCAACCATGGTCCATGGAAACAAATATCACGAAACTCCATCATCAAAATCAAGCATGCAAATAGATCGCTCAAAATACCAAAATCAAGTATGGCGGAATAGTCCCGCTCAAGCACATCCTCCAAGAATCTCTGGCCAACTGCCGTGGTCACTCATAGCATGTCTCGTCGACGATCCTGAACTCTGGCCTGCCGGTGTGCATAACATGACCACTACTGGGTACAAGTCTTCTCGTAATTTATTCCAGAAAGGTCCTATCGAGATCTCTCCCAAATCTCATCTCTGCCGAACTGTCCGGAAGTCATCGTCCCTTGCTAGATCTGTTCTCGTTCTGGAACGGCTGCATACTCAACACGACTCCTTCTGGAAGGTATATCCAAGTACAATGCCTCGGCATACGTATCGCATCTCTGATGTCGGCGGAGTGGAACGTCATCTCATCTAGATCTGGTACGAACCTCTTACTTCACCTTTCTCTAATGTCGTCTGCTTTGGACTCGTCTCGTCGCGGCTGCATGGACTGAGCTCCAACGGCTATCCTCGTATCGGGAGTCTCCCAAGAAATGCATCTCACCACCTAGCATCCGAATTAAGTCAAGCCATCCGATCGAGTCGTCAAAACCTCATAATCCCCTAAGAGCTCAACATCTTGGGCACAGTTTAATAGTATCGAGTACATACCACAGCATCGGTGGTCCAGCCGTAGAAGGGCAAACCCAAGCCTCACCAATGGCGCCGTAGAACTGCCTCAAACCCGAAGGTTCAAAGGCTTTCACACGGTCATTAAGTCGAGTTAGGGTTTCATTCTTCTAGAGGGACCATAGAATTGCCTGCATGTCTTTCCGACTACTTTAAACTTGGAATAATAGGTTTCTGACATTCGATCGTCTCTGTCGACTCCCAACGTCTCCGCGTGAAGTCGTCTCTAGCTGGAATCAATCTATCTGATGACCTCGCATCGGGGTAGGCGAACGATCCACATGTCCTAGTCATTCATCCTCGATGACTAGCGACCTTCTATCATCTCTTAGTACAACTCATTCTGCACTAACTCCAGCATCTGGGGCAATATCTCGTCGTTCGCAGCAATAACTGGCTCGCTCGTCTGCACGCTGAACGGTGCCTCAATCATCAGGAGTAAGCAATACTTCAATGGGAATCAAAATCTGGCTGGCCTCTATCAGTGGCTCAATCATCTAGTGCAAATCGGCACGTCCGAGTAATCTCATACAGCAATCCACCCAACGCTCGTGGCGCGAAGACACAATGAAAAGACACATCTCTGCAATCGTGTGTCGCCGGAATCATGCCCTGGTCAGTCCTCGTTCTTGACGAGCTCATGCTGACCGCAACTCTAGCCGCAGCTCTCCCTGCCCGTAATCGTGGCAGCAAAACCATAACTGGTACTGATGAGGCTAGATCGGAATGAATATAATACTGAGCAAAGAAATGTACATCCTAAGGCTTCTTAAGTGGAGTAGCGTATCGTAAATATGCCGTGGAACATACCCACGGTACGTCACTCTACTTTAGTCACCTATTCCATCAACCAAGGGTCATCCTACGCTCCGAAGGTAAAACCTAACGCTCTGATACCAACTTTGTCACGTCCCGAAAGTACGAAACATGACCGGCACTTTAACTACGAAACGTCTCGAGGCGTACGTAATCTAAGTAAACCGAAAACCCAGAAATCCAAACCAAGAAAAGTAGTAGAGTGAAGGAAAACCAATTTAAAACAAGTAGTTTTAATAGCATAAGCCGAATTATGCGGTTTTTAAGAACATCAAAATTTACTGAAAATTTCGGCAGAATCTCCTTTGTAAATACTGGCCCCCAAACGGGATACAACATGAATAGTATACGAAATCAATAAAAAGGCATCCTCAAGCGGGAGCTAGCTCTTCATCAATCGACGGTCACAACCACACAAGCAATATAATATACAACGCCAACGGTGAGGATCAAATTCAAAAGAAAACTCAAAACCACAAGAAAACCGCAGAAATATAACGCGCGACTCTAAGGTCGAAGGAATAACATCACTGGTCTCTATCTCAAAATAAATACATGTTTGGTTGATGGAACTTCTAGATACAACAGAATAATAATAAACAAGATGTATAATAGGGTACGATACAAGTAAACCCACCTACTAGCAAATCACCCGAAGGAAACTATGCCCGCAAGCCGTAATGAAACCTATACGGCAAACCTGCAAGAAACTGGGGCACAACGGGGGTGAGTTGCCAACTCGTGAATAGAAAAAACATCTACGAATAGAAATCGCATAAATAACGCAACCTAGGTCAATGATCATAATATATCCTCAATATATATAAAATGCAACCTATAACAAGGCCAGGGTAAATATCTAACCCGAGTGTAATCTCATGTGCCCGTGTCAGTGCCTCAGGTAGCAATATATCATATGAATGAGGTATGAATGCATGAAAACAGAATACATGTAAATGAAGAACTGTTTTCATAATTTAGTGAGATTTCCTTTGTATTTTTAAAATGAGGTATCATAATGAAATCAGCATAAAACAGTGCCTAGCATCGGCACAAAACGTAATCCCAATATCTCGATATCTCTGTATCACAGTCTCTGTACCTCAATATCTCGAAATCTCAATGTCTCAATCACAATATCTAGGGCGCCGTCAGTCCAGACCGGCCCCTACCATCCATCTCAAGACCACGACGGTATCCTCCGGATATCCGACGCGTCGGGTAAAATCACCGGTAGGTAGTGCTCCCCTGCCAGGCTCACATCGTCATCATCACGCGCTTCTTGCCCCGGGGTACCTTACCGGGTCCACCATGTACCCGAAACGGTTCATCCGTCTCCTCGAATCGGGTCTCGAAATCCATCAGCAAACACATGGTGGACGACTCATACATCATGGGAAAAACCGCACTTTTTATTTTAAAAGAGAGAAAAGGGTTATTTATGTTTTTGCGGTTTTCCTCCAAATCCAGAAAATCTCATGGAAATCCGAATTCAAAACCTCAATAATACGTAAAATAGTGAATATATGCATGAGAATCCATGAATGCGGCATAACAATGAATTACAGTATGCATGAAGTAGCAGGTAATAACTACAATGTCTAAACTAACATATAAGGCAAGTACGCTATGTCAAGCAATAATATTTTCTAAGGTGTACGTGACATGGCAATTACCGATGAAGATGTGTGTGAGCCGGTAAGTAAGTGTACGTGGTACATATGCATCATCGGTAATGGTGCTGGTGTCCTAACAATATGATATCAACATCACAATAAGAAATTATAACATAAGTATGCGATGCGAAGCGAACCACAATAATACGCGGGAGCTGAATACTAGACGCAACTGTAACTAACCTGCATTAATCTAATATAAGTCCTACAAATGGTGCCTTTTGAAATAACACGAATCATGGGGTTTTGAAAATAGGGGCTACGGTGTTTTTATGAAAAGATACGTCTTTTGAAATATCCGTAGGATCCTTTGGGCTGTCTTTTAAAATACTTACGATTCGTTAGTTTTTGAAATAGGTAAGAATCGAATCTAATCTAACAACTAAACTAAACTAAAGGGCTAAGCTAACAAGCTGGACTACAGGTAAGGAAACCGCCTAACATCTGAGTCGATCCATATACATACCTGTATATATATTAGTCGGTGATCCCGCCTCAATAATATCATATCCGTTACCATATCTACAATCAGACATCCCAAGTCAAGAGTGCGGATCAATCATCAAGATATAGCTCGTACGTAAATCCGTCGTACGGCATCCCCAAATCTGGGTACGGGTCAATCTCATATTCCTCACACCATTCCTCTGGTATCCTCTTTATTCAAGATCATAGTCTAGGGTACTGACCTATGTCTAGTACAATACTAATATCCTCAATATACTCATGATCTGACTACTGATCGACAATCCCGTACAAACCGATATCGTCAGCACATATCATCATCAAGGGGGGTATACATCGCCCTATACGGCCTAATATCAATATCCTAGCATATCATGCCTCATACCACGATCACATGACGACCATTTATTTATAACACTATTCACCCGTATCGTCGTCCCAAGATCCGCTATAACACCAGGACGTACCTCAAGTACGAATCCTGCCATATCACCGCTATCACAACCACAAAACAAATCTCCTCGACTCAGCTCAATCCCAAGTATCATCCTCAAATCCGTATGTGAACACATAGTCCCATACCCATGTGATCACATAACTATAAAGAATCCCATGAGCACATATAAATAGGAATGTATGCAAGTATGTATGCGTGTATGTGTAGTGCAACACTACCCTAGGGTTCGCAACACTAAAATAATCCAACACACCAATATCCATCCTAAACATCGTTATTAATCCCAAATAACAAATAATAATTGCTGGTGTGTATACGCATCCGTATACACCACCACGGACTGCGGGGGTGCTATACGCCATCCACCCGACTTCTCCCCGTAGATATAAATCTACTCACATGGTTCTCGCTCACCGGTGCCGACGTCGCCACGCGCTTGCTTGTCGTGTCGAAGTCCACATGGGGTACCTACATATCATAACGCATCGTATCGCATTAAAATCCGACTCATGACCAAAACGACTCACGAATCCCACATAGGTCAAAACCTATGGTTGCTTTCACAAATCGACCCAAAAACCCTCGACATCGGCGTACAAACGTCGATTGATCAAGAAAAACACCAAACACACTCATTTTCATATTCACGAACACTAATTTTAATATAAAATAGGTTAAAACTCACAAAAACCCCAATTTCACTTAAAAAGTCATTTTTCCGAAAATCTAGCAAGCACAAATCACCGCTTTAGTACAAAACTCGATGTATGAACGTATCTAGCGGCCACAATATTCACTAAATATCTTAAATAAGTCATAAAAACAATTTCCACAATTTAATTTCATTAAATTCCATTAACCCCAAAATTCCAGTTTACAAAATACCCAATTTTTAACAATTTATAGCAAAAATGCACAAACAACAATTTAGCTAGGATTTTCATGAACTAAAGGCATTAAACCACTCAATATATTATCTATAAAGACATGAAACCATAATTATAATTTAATCTAAAGCGTTTAATAATTTTCCAAAACCCTAGTTAGCAAAATAACTTAATTAGGGCATTTTATAAGTAATGGTTTGTAATTAACAACTAGATTAGCTTTCTACTAAACTTAAGATGTTAATCAACATCACTAAACCATGCACAATATATCACAACACAATTTCACAACAAAACCCTAATCTAAACCTCCTCTTGAAAACCCACATCTTTAAATTAACCCATAATTAAACGTATAATTAGGATAGACTAAAGTATTTAGCAACAATTTAAACAAAAGGCCAAAATTTATACCTCATGAACCATGGATGAAACTTGAGATCCAGACCTTCAATTTGAAATCCTTGCACCAAGATCCATGCTAAAGGAGATGAGAGAAAATGGGTAGGAGTCGGATTTGGATTTTACCTTGATTTTTGAGGTATTTTGATGAATTTTTGATGCAAAATGAGAGAGGGAGAGAGAGGGGCTGTTGATGGTGCAAGAAATGGGAGGGCTCGGCTGAAATTGAGGGAAGAGGAGAGAGAGTGAGGTGGGGAAAGATAACATCTAGTCAACCTAGTCAAAGTCCACTCTCATTTCTACATTTCCTTTTTCTTTTCTTTTCTTTTCTTTTGCAAAACAAGCGGGGACAAGAGAGGGGGGGCTGCTGAATTCAGCCAAGGGGGAGGGAAAATAGGGGTGTGTGAGTGTGGGTATGGGTGTGAGGTGATGGAAAATGATAAATACTATACCCCCAAACATCCATTAACGCTAAATTCACTATTTAAGCCTTTTTCTTCGATAATTTCTAAACCGTTTTGGCAAACGATTTCGTTTCAAAAACCACATGATAAAATTTTATTTAAAGTTTTATGATGCACAAAATTTGTTTCAACTCATTCCAATTTGTAATTTTCCCTAATTAAATGTATTAGTGACGGCTTAAAATAATAATAAAATAAATTTTTTTCAGAAAATTTGAAATTTCACCAGTGGCTCAATAAACACCAATTACTAGCAATTACATAGCTAGAATATGTATATTTAATTTTTATAATAAGATATTTGCATTTTGACTTTTTACAGAAAACCCCCTTATTTTACCGATTTTCCGAAATTTCACCGAAACGATTTTCAAAACGCTACAATCTTCCCCCCTTAAAAAAATTCGGTCCCCGAATTTAAAGTAAAACTCCCCCAAAATACTCAAACATTTAAACCAAAACCATCAAGTCGTCGGGGCTCCGAAATTGTAAATACATAAAACAAATCGTAGCGCAGCGCATGCGCATGAAAAATGAGCATATAACTCAAAACTATACATGTAAATATCGAATCTATATATGTAAGTATCTGAAGGAAATGCATGCCAAATCTCTTTAAGTCGATGTGCAACGCGTATAACACTGCACAATGGCGGACGTCTATTATAAGAAAATAACTATATACATATATACCTTTGTTTGAAATGTACGTTCCGCCGTTTTGGAAACAATTTAGAAGGGTCTTCTTGTTTTAAACATTTCGTGTCATATCAGACACGTAGGTAAATGCTGAGGCTATAGCTCGCTTTTTGAAAATCCCTTCAATAACTATCAATGCATGCAAAATATATTCAGGTACTGTCCTCTGACTAGTCCTGCTCAGTACGAAAACACATAACAATATCATAAAAACGTACTGCTCTATAAGAAAAATCAATCCCAAAATACGCGTATGAATACTACATGCGTCTGGTGTGCACGGAAATCAAAATCCAAATATGTGCCATACATATGCACAGAAACAACATCTAAGTGCATCGGGTGTGCACGAAACATCTGTCGTAGGCAACATGTGTGCCTGACAGCAAAATCAGGTGCATCTGACATGCACGAAAAATCTCGATTTAGTGCATCTGGTGTGCACCAAAATCACACTTCAAAACATGCGCCCAACATGCGCGAAAGTCCAAATCAGGTGTATCCATCGTGCACGAAATCATGAAATCCAATATCAAGTGCCGAATATACGCAAAATCCAATCAGGTGCACAAGGTGCACAAAACAAATATCGAATATCACCATCGAAGTCGAAGTCCAGGGCATCTAAATGCACAACATACGTAACACTGCACTGCAAGCATATAAGAACTATACCGAGTGCAAAACCAAATCGTGTGCGTATATACGCACAAATCAACTCAACTGTATGAAATCCATATAATCACAAACATGAGAACCAAGGCACGAAAACTATCTCAAGTGCAACAACTGTGCAAAAATCGTGAATACTCCGTAGGTGCAACCATGGTCCATGGAAACAAATATCACGAAACTCCATCATCAAAATCAAGCATGCAAATAGATCGCTCAAAATACCAAAATCAAGTATGGCGGAATAGTCCCGCTCAAGCACATCCTCCAAGAATCTCTGGCCAACTGCCGTGGTCACTCATAGCATGTCTCGTCGACGATCCTGAACTCTGGCCTGCCGGTGTGCATAACATGACCACTACTGGGTACAAGTCTTCTCGTAATTTATTCCAGAAAGGTCCTATCGAGATCTCTCCCAAATCTCGTCTCTGCCGAACTGTCCGGAAGTCATCGTCCCTTGCTAGATCTGTTCTCGTTCTGGAACGGCTGCATACTCAACGCGACTCCTTCTGGAAGGTATATCCAAGTACAATGCCTCGGCATACATATCGCATCTCTGATGTCGGCGGAGTGGAACGTCATCTCATCTAGATCTGGTACGAACCTCTTACTTCACCTTTCTCTAATGTCGTCTGCTTTGGACTCGTCTCGTCGCGGCTGCATGGACTGAGCTCCAACGGCTATCCTCGTATCGGGAGTCTCCCAAGAAATGCATCTCACCACCTAGCATCCGAATTAAGTCGAACCATCCGATCGAGTCGTCAAAACCTCATAATCCCCTAAGAGCTCAACATCTTGGGCACAGTTTAATAGTATCGAGTACATACCACAGCATCGGTGGTCCAGCCGTAGAAGGGCAAACCCAAGCCTCACCAATGGCGCCGTAGAACTGCCTCAAACCCGAAGGTTCAAAGGCTTTCACACGGTCATTAAGTCGAGTTAGGGTTTCATTCTTCTAGAGGGACCATAGAATTGCCTGCATGTCTTTCCGACTACTTTAAACTTGGAATAATAGGTTTCTGACATTCGATCGTCTCTGTCGACTCCCAACGTCTCCGCGTGAAGTCGTCTCTAGCTGGAATCAATCTATCTGATGACATCGCATCGGGGTAGGCGAACGATCCACATGTCCTAGTCATTCATCCTCGATGACTAGCGACCTTCTATCATCTCTTAGTACAACTCATTCTGCACTAACTCCAGCATCTGGGGCAATATCTCGTCGTTCGCAGCAATAACTGGCTCGCTCATCTGCACGCTGAACGGTGCCTCAATCATCAGGAGTAAGCAATACTTCAATGGGAATCAAAATCTGGCTAGCCTCTATCAGTGGCTCAATCATCTAGTGCAAATCGGCACGTCCGAGTAATCTCATACAGCAATCCACCCAACGCTCGTGGCGCGAAGACACAATGAAAAGACACATCTCTGCAATCGTGTGTCGCCGGAATCATGCCCTGGTCAGTCCTCGTTCTTGACGAGCTCATGCTGACCGCAACTCTAGCCGCAGCTCTCCCTGCCCGTAATCGTGGCAGCAAAACCATAACTGGTACTGATGAGGCTAGATCGGAATGAATATAATACTGAGCAAAGAAATGTACATCCTAAGGCTTCTTAAGTGGAGTAGCGTATCGTAAATATGCCGCGGAACATACCCACGGTACGTCACTCTACTTTAGTCACCTATTCCATCAACCAAGGGTCATCCTACGCTCCGAAGGTAAAACCTAACGCTCTGATACCAACTTTGTCACGTCCCGAAAGTACGAAACATGACCGGCACTTTAACTACGAAACGTCTCGAGGCGTACGTAATCTAAGTAAACCGAAAACCCAGAAATCCAAACCAAGAAAAGTAGTGGAGTGAAGGAAAACCAATTTAAAACAAGTAGTTTTAATAGCATAAGCCGAATTATGCGGTTTTTAAGAACATCAAAATTTACTGAAAATTTCGGCAGAGTCTCCTTTGTAAATACTGGCCCCCAAACGGGATACAACATGAATAGTATACGAAATCAATAAAAAGGCATCCCCAAGCGGGAGCTAGCTCTTCGTCAATCGACGGTCACAACCACACAAGCAATATAATATACAACGCCAACGGCGAGGATCAAATTCAAAAGGAAACTCAAAACCACAAGAAAACCGCAGAAATATAACGCGCGACTCTAAGGTCGAAGGAATAACATTACTGGTCTCTATCTCAAAATAAATACATGTTTGGTTGATGGAACTTCTAGATACAACAGAATAATAATATACAAGATATATAATGGGGTACGATACAAGTAAACCCACCTACTAGCAAATCACCCGAAGGAAACTATGCCCGCAAGCCGTAATGAAACCTGTACGGCAAACCTGCAAGAAACTGGGGCACAACGAGGGTGAGTTGCCAACTCGTGAATAGAAAAAACATCTACGAATAGAAATCGCATAAATAACGCAACCTAGGTCAATGATCATAATATATCCTCAATATATATAACATGCAACCTATAACAAGGCTAGGGTAAATATCTAACCCGAGTGTAATCTCATATGCCCGTGTCAGTGCCTCAGGTAGCAATATATCATATGAATGAGGTATGAATGCATGAAAACAGAATACATGTAAATGAAGAACTGTTTTCATAATTTAGTGATATTTCCTTTGTATTTTTAAAATGAGGTATCATAATGAAATCAGCATAAAACAGTGCCTAGCATCGGCACAAAACGTAATCCCAATATCTCGATATCTCTGTATCACAGTCTCTGTACCTCAATATCTCGAAATCTCAATGTCTCAATCACAATATCTAGGGCGCCGTCAGCCCAGACCGGCCCCTACCATCCATCTCAAGACCACGACGGTATCCTCCGGATATCCGACGCGTCGGGTAAAATCACCGGTAGGTAGTGCTCCCCTGCCAGGCTCACATCGTCATCATCACGCGCTTCTTGCCCCGGGGTACCTTACCGGGTCCACCATGTACCCGAAACGGTTCATCCGTCTCCTCGAATCGGGTCTCGAAATCCATCAGCAAACTCATGGTGGACGACTCATACATCATGGGAAAAACCGCACTTTTTATTTTAAAAGAGAGAAAAGGGTTATTTATGTTTTTGCGGTTTTCCTCCAAATCCAGAAAATCTCATGGAAATCCGAACCCAAAACCTCAATAACACGTAAAATAGTGAATATATGCATGAGAATCCATGAATGCGGCATAACAATGAATAACAGTATGCATGAAGTAGCAGGTAATAACTACAATGTCTAAACTAACATATAAAGCAAGTACGCTATGTCAAGCAATAATATTTTCTAAGGTGTACGTGACATGGCAATTACCGATGAAGATGTGTGTGAGCCGGCAAGTAAGTGTACGTGGTATATATGCATCATCGGTAATGGTGCTGGTGTCCTAACAATATGATATCAACATTGCAATAAGAAATTATAACATAAGTATGCGATGCGAAGCGAACCACAATAATACGCGGGAGCTGAATACTAGACGCAACTGTAACTAACCTGCATTAATCTAATATAAGTCCTACAAATGGTGCCTTTTGAAATAACACGAATCATGGGGTTTTGAAAATAGGGGCTACGGTGTTTTTATGAAAAGATACGTCTTTTGAAATATCCGTAGGATCCCTTGGGCTGTCTTTTAAAATACCCACGATTCGTTAGTTTTTGAAATAGGTAAGAATCGAATCTAATCTAACAACTAAACTAAACTAAAGGGTTAAGCTAACAAGCTGGACTACAGGTAAGGAAACCGCCTAACATCTGAGTCGATCCATATACATACCTGTATATATATATTAGTCGGTGATCCCGCCTCAATAATATCATATCCGATACCATATCTACAATCAGACATCCCAAGTCAAGAGTGCGGATCAATCATCAAGATATAGCTCGTACGTAAATCCGTCGTACGACATCCCCAAATCTGGGTACGGGTCAATCTCATATTCCTCACACCATTCCTCTGGTATCCTCTTTATTCAAGATTATAGTCTAGGGTACTGACCTATGTCTAGTACAATACTAATATCCTCAATATACTCATGATCTGACTACTGATCGACAATCTCGTACAAACCGATATCGTCAGCACATATCATCATCAAGGGGGGTATACATCGCCCTATACGGCCTAATATCAATATCCTAGCATATCATGCCTCATACCACGATCACATGACGACCATTTATTTATAACACTATTCACCCGTATCGTCGTCCCAAGATCCGCTATAACACCAGGACGTACCTCAAGTACGAATCCTGCCATATCACCGCTATCACAACCACAAAACAAATCTCCTCGACTCAGCTCAATCCCAAGTATCATCCTCAAATCCGTATGTGAACACATAGTCCCATACCCATGTGATCACATAACTATAAAGAATCCCATGAGCACATATAAATAGGAATGTATGCAAGTATGTATGCGTGTATGTGTAGTGCAACACTACCCTAGGGTTCGCAACACTAAAATAATCCAACACACCAATATCCATCCTAAACATCGTTATTAATCCCAAATAACAAATAATAATTGCTGGTGTCTATACGCATCCGTATACACCACCACGGACTGCGGGGGTGCTATACGCCATCCACCCGACTTCTCCTCGTAGATATAAATCTACTCACCTGGTCCTCGCTCGCCGGTGCCGACGTCGCCACGCGCTTGCTTGTCGTGTCGAAGTCCACATGGGGTACCTACATATCATAACGCATCGTATCGCATTAAAATCCGACTCATGACCAAAACGACTCACGAATCCCACATAGGTCAAAACCTATGGTTGCTTTCACAAATCGACCCAAAAACCCTCGACATCGGCGTACAAACGTCGATTGATCAAGAAAAACACCAAACACACTCATTTTCACATTCACGAACACTAATTTTAATATAAAATAGGTTAAAACTCACAAAAACCCCAATTTCACTTAAAAAGTCATTTTTCCGAAAATCTAGCAAGCACAAATCACCGCTTTAGTACAAAACTCGATGTATGAACGTATCTAGCGGCCACAATATTCACTAAATATCTTAAATAAGTCATAAAAACAATTTCCACAATTTAATTTCATTAAATTCCATTAACCCCAAAATTCCAGTTTACAAAATACCCAATTTTTAACAATTTATAGCAAAAATGCACAAACAACAATTTAGCTAGGATTTTCATGAACTAAAAGCATTAAACCACTCAATATATTATCTATAAAGACATGAAACCATAATTATAATTTAATCTAAAGCGTTTAATAATTTTCCAAAACCCTAGTTAGCAAAATAACTTAATTAGGGCATTTTATAAGTAATGGTTTGTAATTAACAACTAGATTAGTTTTCTACTAAACTTAAGATGTTAATCAACATCACTAAACCATGCACAATATATCACAACACAATTTCACAACAAAACCCTAATCTAAACCTCCTCTTGAAAACCCACATCTTTAAATTAACCCATAATTAAACGTATAATTAGGCTAGGCTAAAGTATTTAGCAACAATTTAAACAAAAGGCCAAGATTTATACCTCATGAACCATGAATGAAACTTGAGATCTAGACCTCCAATTTGAAATCCTTGCACCAAGATCCATGCTAAAGGAGATGAGAGAAAATGGGTAAGAGTCGGATTTGGATTTTAGCTTGATTTTTGAGGTATTTTGATGAATTTTTAATGCAAAATGAGAGTGGGAGAGAGAGGGGCTGTTGATGGTGCAGGAAATGGGAGGGCTCGGCTGAAATTGAGGGAAGAGGAGAGAGAGTGAGGTGGGGAAAGATAACATCTAGTCAACCTAGTCAAAGTCCACTCTCATTTCTACATTTCCTTTTTCTTTTCTTTTCTTTTCTTTTGCAAAACAAGTGGGGACAAGAGAGGGGGGGCTGCTGAATTCAGCCAAGGGGGAGGGAAAATGGGGGTGTGTGAGTGTGTATATGGGTGTGAGGTGATGGAAAATGATAAATACTATACCCCCAAACATCCATTAACACTAAATTCACTATTTAAGCCTTTTTCTTCGATAATTTCTAAACCGTTTTGGCAAACGATTTCGTTTCAAAAACCACATGATAAAATTTTATTTAAAGTTTTATGATGCACAAAATTTGTTTCAACTCATTCCAATTTGTAATTTTCCCTAATTAAATGTATTAGTGACGGCTTAAAATAATAATAAAATAAATTTATTTCAGAAAATTTGAAATTTCACCAGTGGCTCAATAAACACCAATTACTAGCAATTACATAGCTAGAATATGTATATTTAATTTTTATAATAAGATATTTGCATTTTGACTTTTTACAGAAAACCCCCTAATTTTACCGATTTTCCGAAATTTCACCGAAACGATTTTCAAAACGCTACACCCATCATTGGATGAAACTGTCAATTAATGAAGAGATCCCCAAGAGAATATTCTCATTAATGGGAAATCCCTGGAGACAAGGAGAAAATCTCCTCTTTCAGAGCGAAGCTCTGTCACAGAGTGACATTTGTCAAACTCTGGTCTTAAGGGAATAAAATTCCCTAAAAAGAGCCTAGCTCTGTAATAATGATGGAAAGATCCATCAAAAGAAAATTTTGACTCTTGAAAATAAAATTAATTAAAAATTTTGGGATCTTAAAGATCCATGAAAACTCTTAGGAGTTCTTCATTTTTAGATCAAAAAGATCTATGTTTGATCCATGAGTAAAGCTCTGTTCATGGGTTAAAACCCATGAAATAAGATCTCTGTAGATCTATGGATTCTTAAGAGCAAGGCTCTATTGATGAAACCCCAAAGGGGTTTTCCTTAGATCAAAAATTTATGAGAGCAAGGTTCTGTTAATTAAATTAAATTAAATTAAATTTAAGCTAAATTTTACCTAAGATGTTCTAAAAATTTGAACTCTGGAGTTCTTGAAAAGAAACGAGAGCAAGGCTCTGAAGTTCTTAAAAACAAGAGCAAGGCTCTGAAAATCAAAGTTCTTAAAAATGACAACTATTTACTTAGGACCAAGGGTCCTATTTATAGGCGCTTGTGCCCCTTCAACTCACCAGTTGATCCAATAGCTAGAATCTTGCCACCGCTGCACTCACGTGTGCATCACGTGAGCGCAACGGTAGGGGGGCATTTGTTTCCCCAAATCAGAGCAAAGCTCTGTTTGAATTTCAAAAATTCAAAAAAATTGAAGCAACGCTTCAAATTACTTGCGCTGCGCACAACGCGCCACGTGTCAAAAACTGATACGTCAGCGCAGCGCCCAAGGCAGCGCACCTAATCAGAGCAAGGCTCTATTTAAAACGAAACAAAATTAAAGGAAGCAACGCTTCAGTTGCGCTGTGCTCTGCGCTGCGCGACACGTGTCAGCGCAGTTGCGCTGCGCTCTGCGCTGCGCGACACGTGTCAGCGCAGTTGCGCTGCGCTGTGCGCTGCGCGACACGTGTCAGCTCAGTTGCGCTAGCGCAGTTGCGCTGCGCGACATGTGTCAGCTCAGTTGCGCTAGCGCTCTGCGCTGCGTGACACGTGTCAAGCGCTGGTGCGTTTGCGCCAAATAGAATTAAAATTCCAGTAAGATCTTTCTGTTCTTGTTAAAACAAGAAGATTATCTTCTGTAAAACAGAAGCCCTTGGATCAAAGATCCAACGGTGGGGAAAATTCCCCAAATCACTCAGAGAATGATCCCTTTAACAAATTTAACAAATTAATGGGCACTATATAAAGGCCCCTAGACCCCAACTCCAAAACACAACACAGAGAGACAAAAACACAGAAACAAAGAGAGAACTGTAAAGAATTTTGAGAAGAACTCAAAAGAGGAAAAAAGGTAAACCCTTTGAATAAAAAAGAAGAATTTCTTCTGAAAAGATCATTGATCTAAGAACAAGATCAAAGGTCTCCAATAAAATATAATAAATAACAAAGGCATTGCCTTTTTTATGAACCATTGGTTCTGGAATCTTAAAGATTCTTTTCTTGGATCCAAAATTGGATCAAGATATTAAAACAGTGCCTTGCACTTGCAAATCTACACTGTTGCGCTCCTGGGTTGGCGCAAGCCACCAGAGAGCGTCACGTGTCAGCACCAGAATAACTTGCGCTATGCGCTTTTAAGATAGAGCATTGCTCTCTGAAATTGGCGCAACTCACCAGAGCGCGCCATGTGTCGGCCAACGCAACAGCGCAGCGCACTGCGCTTGCGCTCACCAGAGCGTGACACGTGTCACCTCCACATGCGCTTGCGCTCAATAATTGGCGCAAAGCGCCTGACAGGCCACATAGCCACTGTCAGTTTGATTAATGCACTGCATTATTTACAGAAGGGCCAAGCCCCAATTAAAAAAGGCCTAACAGGCCAAATAAAATGCAATGCATTAATTTAAAAACGGCAGAGCCCAAACAAAAACAAATGCAGTGCATTATTAAACAGGGGCAAAGCCCTAGCACAGGTCTAATAGGCCAAAGATAAAAACGTTGAATATTCTCAACTGGACTTAGCCCAATCATTGCCGTAAGTCCTCAAATTAAATTGACTGAGCAAGACTACTCTCTTAAATCAATTTACATCCGGTTCAAGGGTACATCTTCGAACTCCTCTGATACTTGTCGTTGTAATCCTTCAACGTCGTCAGAGAGGTGACGGGTCCCGACAACCACACATTAATACGGACTGTGGGGTCCTTAAACCCATGGACTTATGCGTCCTTAAACTAATGGACTAATGCGTCCTTAAACACACCCATACGGACTGTGGGGTCCTTAAACCCATGGACTTATGCGTCCTTAAACTAATGGACTAATGCGTCCTTAAACACATCTATATGGACTATGGGGTCCTTAAACTCATGGACTAATGCGTCCTTAAACTAATATCCGCCCCTAAAACGGGAACAATGGATCACCATGTCCCTAAACTGGCAATGGACCGCAATGTCCTTAAACTACCTATGGACCACTACGTCCCTAAACTGGAACAATAGAGCCCTCAAATGCTCTTTTGTCGGATCTAAACGATCCCGTTTAAGTCGATCTTGGCCTCAAATATGGCTAACGTATTCTTAAACCTTCAAACAGACTTTAGTCCCAAATTGGACTATAGACCCACTACTACAAATAAGGGTTGCCCCTACGGATTTATCCGTAGGGGCAACCCACTGCCCCTACGGATATATGCGTAGGGGCGAAAAAATACCCCGTAGGTGCAAAGGCCGCAGGTGCAAGTTGAAGCCCTGAACTTGCCCCTACGGGCAAATTCTTGCCCCTACGGATATATCTGTAGGTCCTGTTGCCCCTACGGAGTAATGCGTAGGGTAAAAAAAGTTATATTATTTATGGTTTTTTTAATATATTAACTGTACCTACGGATATAACCGTAGGGGCATGATATAACGCCTACGGATAAAGGCGTAGGTACCTGTCCGTAGGGACCGTATATCAGGATTTCTGATATTTAGCCCCTACGGATAACGCTGTAGGGGCTAGTCGTTTGGCCCTACGGTTTAGTCCGTAGGGGCACTCCCAACCCCTGGTTCTGCGATCAGTGGGAAAATATCAGTTACTGCTGTTATTTGGCCTTTACGGGCTTAGCTGTAGGGACAAAAGGTGTACCTACGGTTTAATCCGTAGGTACATAATATTTGTGTTTTTTTTTTAAAAATGGGTTGCTTGATTTTTTCCCGCCCTGTGCACAATAATATATACATCAATCAAATATAAAATTAATCATCACACAACATATATCGCAGTATTCATATTCACATCTCACGCATATAATATACAAAAGAAACCAAAAAACTGAATATGATATAAATATAAACCAAAATCAATATCGCCCAAAATGTTTCAAAATGTAGTACAATATGTATCATATAAATAAATACATGTTTAAAAAAATAAGAATCAAAATGCTATCCTAGCTCGGTCCAGCTCCACCTCTGATAAACGCTAGAATCTTGCGCCTACCCCGTCGCGTCTGGACCTAACGTGTGCAATAAGCGTGTAAGAACTCTGTTTTATTCGAATTCTTATCATTATCGAGTTATTTCGAAACCCTATTTGGATATCTAGTTTGGAAAACTGTAGTTTATTTTAATTAGATATGTACATGTATGATTAATAAAACCTAAGTCTACAACCAAATAAGCTCAGGCTACGTACTGATATTGGATATGTTGATATCTATAATATGACATGATATTTTACTATTAAGTAGCATACATACCAGCATCTCCTTCAACTCCTGAACGGTGGCCTTCAAGCTCTCCAGTTCCTGCTGGATACGTCGCTCACTGGAGACTGAGGAAGTAACCACCGGGGTGGAGTCCAACCTCATATGGGCCCTGCTAGAGCCCAGTCCTCGGCCTCTCTCCCAACCTCCGTGGTGCCGTCCGTGTGCGGCGTCCAGGACTGGGGTCAGCAGCCTCGAATGCTGCCTTCCCCCTAGCAACTGTCAGAACATTATATTTAGCACATACTGGTCTATAAAATTGACAAGAAATACCAAAATCAACAAATTCAAAGCCTTACCTACAGAGATAGAAGATGTGCTCCTCTGGTATCTGCATGTATCAAAATTTGAATAATATTAATTAATTTCAGTACATACATATTAACAAAGTAAACTCGCATATAGCACTGCTTACACATAAGACAGGGGGTGAACAAGCTCTTGTAGATCATCAGGCGCAAATCTAATCTCATCAAGCAGCCCATGATAATGAGTTGGACGACTAGACAAGGTCCACGACTTACAATCATTCCCACATACGAGCATATATAAAAATCATAGTTTCTAGGATGACAAATTTTATTGTCAACTACTGTCACCACCTACAGCTAGACAATAATAAAAATTACTAAGAGCAAAAGGAATGTGTGTATATTTATGATACATGCCCTATATGATATATAAACATACCTGGAGGAACGGGAGTGGCCTCTGTCCCTGATATGGACGCATCACCAACAACTAAACAATCAAACATTGACAATATAAGTAATTTTGACATAAACAGGCATGGATATCTATAATATTATATTCAAAATGGATATTAGAGAGCGCACCTGCAGTGAGAAGTGATAAAAGTATCACCCAACAAGGGTGTAATTTACAGAATCAGTTGAGACTCTTGAAAGTCATAGAAGAACCTGACCTGCACAAATCTGATGTATGCTTTCCATTGGACACTAAGAAGTCTCTAAAGGGAAAAGCCTATGTGAAAGCCATCATTAGTTCATATCAGAAGATTGATACTGAAACAGAGAACAATGAATGCCATTTTCTTCTTCTTCTGCCACATTACTGTCTTCTCCTTCTTCTTCTGCCACATTACTGTCTTCTCCTTCTTATTATGTGCGCGTGCAAATTCAATGACTATATTGAGAATATGGATTAATAGTGGGTAGGAAAAGTATTTCTCAAATTGCTTTTGCGTCTAAAAACCATAAACTACTAAGTAATAGCATACATAATTTTTTTAGTATAAAGGTTGTTATTTTAAGTTTTCCCTTATAGAGATATGATCTAACTGCCTTTATAAACTATAAGTGTGCAGAAAATTATGATAAGAAACCATAAGAAAGGGGCGTAGCCATGCATAACCTTGAATCTACATACCAAATCATGCACAAGCATGCAATTATTGTCACCTTGCCTTGGAATATAAAATATCTTGGAAGACTATAAGCGAGCATTTAAATCTTGATAGCTTTTGACTTCAACATATATTTTTCTCAAGTACCATGAAATATACTTCCTCCGTATAAACCGTTTTCAGAAAGATGGATTAACAATGACAAATTATCCATTGTGGCTCACTAGGTTAGCATTTTCTCTTCTATTGACCATCTTACTAATCTGCTTGGTAAATTTATTCGGAACCGGCTGCGAATCATTAAAAGACATGCATAAGAAAGAAAGCTAAAATACAGATATATAGCATACCGATACATCGAAACTTCAAAGTTGCGATGACAATCCAGAGATATTTATTTCTACACACGTGGTGCGCGTGCGAATGCGTCAGGCATCATGGACAAATATTTAAGAACATGGAAAGTATTATTAGTATAAAGTAATTAAAGCTTTTAAACGCGTTGGGTAGATATTTTCTTAGTTGATGCAATCATATCATGAGGACTAAATTTAAGCTATTATACATATGCATATGTATTTTTCTAACCTAATATATCACACACACACACACACAGAGAAAGAGAGAGAACACCAGTTTGGTAGAGAAATCAGATAGCAGGATCGTGAAGAAATGGAGTCCATAGTATTGCTCATCATCATCATCCATGATCCTTTTGAAAAAATATTATCAAAAGGATCATGGATGATGATGATGAGCAATGCTATGGACTCCATTTCTTCAGGATCCTGCTATCTGATTTCTCTACCAAACTGGTGTTCTCTCTCTCTCTCTCTCTGTGTGTGTGTGATATATTAGGTTAGAAAAATACATATGCATATGTATAATAGCTTAAATTTAGTCCTCATGATATGATTGCATCAACTAAGAAAATATCTACCTAACGTGTTTAAAAGCTTTAATTACTTTATACTAATAATACTTTCCATGTTCTCAAATATTTGTCCATGATGCCTGACGCATTCGCACGCGCACCACGTGTGTAGAAATGAATATCTCTGGATTGTCATCGCAACTTTGAAGTTTCGATGTATCGGTATGCTATATATCTGTATTTTAGCTTTCTTTCTTATGCATGTCTTTTAATGATTCGCAGCCGGTTCCGAATAAATTTACCAAGCAGATTAGTAAGATGGTCAATAGAAGAGAAAATGCTAACCTAGTGAGCCACAATGGATAATTTGTCATTGTTAATCCATCTTTCTGAAAACGGTTTATACGGAGGAAGTATATTTCATGGTACTTGAGAAAAATATATGTTGAAGTCAAAAGCTATCAAGATTTAAATGCTCGCTTATAGTCTTCCAAGATATTTTATATTCCAAGGCAAGGTGACAATAATTGCATGCTTGTGCATGATTTGGTATGTAGATTCAAGGTTATGCATGGCTACGACCCTTTCTTATGGTTTCTTATCATAATTTTCTGCACACTTATAGTTTATAAAGGCAGTTAGATCATATCTCTATAAGGGAAAACTTAAAATAACAACCTTTATACTAAAAAAATTATGTATGCTATTACTTAGTAGTTTATGGTTTTTAGACGCAAAAGCCATTTGAGAAATACTTTTCCTACCCACTATTAATCCATATTCTCAATATAGTCATTGAATTTGCATGCGCACATAATAAGAAGGAGAAGACAGTAATGTGGCAGAAGAAGAAGGAGAAGACAGTAATGTGGCAGAAGAAGAAGAAAATGGCATTCCTTGTTCTCTGTTTCAGCATCAATCTTCTGATATGAACTAATGATGGCTTTCACATAGGCTTTTCCCTTTAGAGACTTCTTAGTGTCCAATGGAAAGCATACATCAGATTTGTGCAGGTCAGGTTCTTCTATGACTTTCAAGAGTCTCAACTGATTCTGTAAATTATACCCTTGTTGGGTGATACTTTTATCACTTCTCACTGCAGGTGCGCTCTCTAATATCCATTTTGAATATCTTAATATTTTGAATGTAAAGATATTCAAAATGGATATTAGAGAGCGCACCTGCAGTGAGAAGTGATAAAAGTATCACCCAACAAGGGTGTAATTTACAGAATCAGTTGAGACTCTTGAAAGTCATAGAAGAACCTGACCTGCACAAATCTGATGTATGCTTTCCATTGGACACTAAGAAGTCTATAAAGGGAAAAGCCTATGTGAAAGCCATCATTAGTTTATATCAGAAGATTGATGCTGAAACAGAGAACAAGGAATGCCATTTTCTTCTTCTTCTGCCACATTACTGTCTTCTCCTTCTTCTTCTGTCACATTACTGTCTTCTCCTTCTTATTATGTGCGCGTGCAAATTCAATGACTATATTGAGAATATGGATTAATAGTGGGTAGGAAAAGTATTTCTCAAATGTGTTTTGCGTCTAAAAACCATAAAATACTAAGTAATAGCATACATAATTTTTTTAGTATAAAGGTTGTTATTTTAAGTGCGCGTGCAAATTCACTGAAAGCAGAAACTCCAGTGACAAACTTAGGTTGCATACGTTGTTGCCAATTCACATACATCCAGTCCATAACCCTGACGTACTCATGGGCCATGTTAAACTGTATCATATAAATTGTAGGTTATGATGACTATATTGAGAAATCTAAGAACGGGATGGTTACTGACAAAGGAGAAAATCCGTGTTTATGCTTTGTGTGTGCGTCTGTCGTTGAAAAGAATAAATTATCGATAATTAAAGTTAGATTTGAGGATACCCATGTATGAGTTGTATTCTATATATGTGTGTTTCGATTTATGATTTCGCTTAAGTGTAGGGTTGTTTTTACTTAAAGAAGTATCACCATCTACTATATATAAAAAAATGTAGCAAACTAGGACTAGAACTCATTTAACATTATCAACTAGTGAGATTTCAATGTCGAAAACTCCCTAAAGAGGAAAATTACTAAAAGGAAAAGACTCTTTGAACAAAACGCATCCACTAGCAATAATATGGAACTGAGACTCGATCAAGATTCTCTGGACTAAAAAATTCTAAGGAATTGCTATTTGAATTACGTTAATTTGGAACACGATCGTTTGAACCCGACTTGTGTCATGCCCATGAGCACACAAACTTCTCCCCAATCACAAATCCCAGTCCAGATTGGTATTCAAAATTTATTTAATTAGTTTGTGATCCACATCATTGATTCATTGCTTGAGGCATCAATATAGGCACAAATATCACTGAAGCAGCCTAAATCACCATATGAACCGGTTATCGGTTTCAATTCCACCAGAATTAGAATTTCATCCGAACAACTTTCACACAGTAATCGGAACCTGGTCAACAAATTTATCATGCCCGTTGTGGTTTTACTTATGTACAGTACTTCCACAAAATACGTGCTGTCATTTCTAAATGGAAGTTTCTCAGTGCCACCATAGTAGCAGAAGATGGAATTGTTTATCGCAACTAGATTATGCTAAGCCTCGGATAGATTAGGCAAACATGATCTTGAAGAATATAATTAGCAGAGGAAAAATATAATAAAACAAAACAAAGCATAGCAAATAAGATAAAATAAAATAAAGATATAGAAAATAAAACATTGGGCTTAGGATTTGTAAGCTAGAAGTACAAAATGAAAACAAGTTGTACTTTTCTAACTACGGCATAGTCTACAAGAGACAAGTTAAGCTCCACATCTGACTCAGCCTGATATGAATGTACAACCTACAGAACTGGGCTTGGACATGCTTCAATTCTTGGCCGCTCTGATGCCATTTGTTTATCAAACATAGAGATGTGCAAAAATTGTTGACAAATTACTCGGCAGAACTTAACTTGCATTTATTTCTAATGCCTGCAAAAAGCAGCCTTAGTTTTAGGCTAAACAGAAAAGTGGTTTGTTTGATTACCTCAGCTTCAAGCTGGTCAAGGATTTGTAAGATTCTCTGATGGTAAGTCTGTTCTGATTCAGCCTTAACTGCACAAAGTGCAACAATACAAGTCAAATATGATAACCATGACATGCTAATTCAATGCAGGTAACATAACTAGTAAATGGTGAATTAAGTACCATTGCAAGTGGATGCGTTTTGTTGAATCAATATGATCCTGAGACTCGATCAAGATTCTCTGGACTAAAAAATTCCAAGGAATTGCTATTTGAATTACGTTAATTTGGAACACGTTTGTATGATTGAAGCTAAGAAACAAATATATTTCCATATTATATCATGCATTGTTTTATCAAAAATAATTTTATCGCATACCTAGCTATGTGCTGAAGTAGGCTATATATCTCAACAGAGAGAGAAATTTATAACCAACATGCCACGAATATTGAGATTGTATATATATATATATATATATATATATATATATATATATATAAGTAGACATTTGAATCTAGACAAATAGAAAACAAAACTTTATTGCTCCCTTGTCTCTTATCAAAATCATTAGAAATGTTCATTTTTTCGGGGCTCAAAATTTCCTTCACAAGCTTTAAAAGAAACCTAGAAAAATTCTCACCCCCTGCCGCAACCCTCTGCCCTAACCTTAACCCTAACCCCAACCCGAGCCCCGGCCAGTACCCCAACCCCAACCACAGCCCTAGCCGCAGCCCGAGCCCGAGCCCCAATCCCAACCATATATGAAAAACAACCTATGTTCGGTCTTTGAGCATATATGCAAACGAGGCTATGCACAGGAGGCCGCGGTGGGAGACCCACTCGTGCTTAGTTTTTGAGCACGAGTCCTTTAGAACGTTTGCGTTTGGTTTTTATATTTCAAAACGCTCAAATTAATTCTGAACTGGGCATGGATTAATTTTTCAAATTCAATTCTTTTTAATGTCATTTTCACTCCATTCGCTCTTCAATTGCTTCTTCGTCCTCCAATTCCACAAAATTCTGCAGCCATCTCCATCAAAACTGACTAGTATTATCATCAACAGCCCCACCCCAGCAGCAACCCTAAGGCAAACCCTAACCCCAGCAGCACCCCAGCTTGCTAAACCCCAACACCAACCCTAAGGCAAACCCTAACCCCAGCCCCACCCCAGCAGCAGCCGAACCCCAACCCTAACCCTACCCCGACCCCGACCCTGACCGCGACCACGACCCCTGCCCAACCCTAACTCGAGCGCGCAACCCCAGACCCAACCATGAAGCCTAAGCCCAAAATAATCCAAAAATTCTTTAATTTAGCTCGAGATTTCCTCACCTGAACGGCTGCTGCTGGGGTGGTGGTGACGGCCTGAACTACGGTGGCGACGGCCTGAACTGCGGTGGCGACAAGAACTGCGGTGGCGACGAAACTGGGGTGGCGACGAGGAGAACGACGGTGGCGACGACCGCGAGGCGATTTGGGGTTTTTTTTCGCGCGCGATCGAGAAAGAGAGAGAAATTGAGCGTAGGCGATCGATCTGGGTTTTTGTTAAATCGATATTTACTTGCCCCTACGGATATACCCGTAGGTCCTTTGTTTGCGGCTCCGTAGGGAAAAACACCAAATTAAGAATTAATATTTTTATTCTTGGACGTCTGTGCCCGTAGGGGCAACCACTTAGCCCTACGGATTAATCCGTAGGGCCAAGTTAAATCTGCCCCTACGGATTCCAATATCCGTAGGGCAACCCCCTATTTTACTAGTGACCCCCCCAATCGACTTTGGTTCAAGGGTATATCTCTGAACTCCTCTGACACCTGTCGTTGTAATCCTTCAATGACGCTAGAGAGGTGACGGGTCCCGACGGCCATACATGCAATGGACCACTATGTCCCTAAACTAGAACAATAGAGCCCAAATGCTCTTTTGTCAGATCTAAACGATCCTGTTAAGTCGATTTTAGTCTCAAATTAGACTAACGTATCCTTAACAAACGTTTGAGTTGATCTTAGCCCCAAATATGGCTAACGTATCCTTAAACTAAAACACCAAACCCAAATCTAAGTAAATACGGATTTGGACTAATCCACGTCCTACGGGCGACGGCATAACTTAGTCTCCGTATACAATCTACAGGCATCCATAAACAAAACAAACACACATGACACGAAGTGAAATTCTGGAGAAGGAGAAAGTGGTTACCGCGATGCGGTAGCATAATTAACTGCAGGAGCTTGCGCCTGCTGGGAAGAGCGTCCCCACAATCAAAAACCCCTCAAGCGAGGGGGAATCTGATGAAATCTGCTACATCGGCCGCATCCGTCTAAACCTCCGATACACGGTGCCATAAATCTACTTGGCATCTTCGGAGAGGTAGACGGATAAAACCAAATAGCATCTGCCCCGAATCTCAGGCAAGACGTCCATGTCTTGGCCGCCGTTCGGAAGGGAACAAGGACCACAAGCAGCAGACCGAGCAGAAGCCGGCGTTTGCACCAAACCAAACGCCCGTACCTAAAGGTATTCCGGTGAACCGACGTGGCATAGCACCAATGAAGAAAACAGTCGTTGCTGATCAGAGAAGGAGCGTGATTTGTGACTTTTGCCATTTACCTGGACATGTGCAAAGGAGTGTCGAAGGAAGCTTGGACTCTGTTTAAATTGTGGATCGGCGGATCACACTATCAATGCTTGTCCGTCGAAGCTTTGTCAGAAAGAAGATGTTCGGAGGCCAGTTTTGCCCAAGCAAAAAAGGAATGGGGTTGTGCGATTACTGCCAATGACCGAGTCACTATCGAAGGGATTGTCGTATGTGTAGGGTTGCTAGGCACACGCATAAGGGTCTACGAGGCATCAACCATGCCCGATTTAAAATTTAGCCTTGCCGAACAACCCTAAACAAGATCTTTAAACTAGAGTTTATGCGAAAACTAGCATGTTAAACATTTTAACACTAAGTGAGAGAGATTACAACCTTTTTAGATCCGGTCCTTCATTTCTTAAGCTCCGTGTTGAGGTCCCTTCGCTGCGATCATCGTGTTTCAGACTCTCGAGAGGCTCCACGAAGAGAAAGATGCAGTCTTGCTTCCGATCTTCGATAACAAAGATGATCTACCTTGAAGTTTCATTAACACAAGCTAACACTCACTAAATGAAGTGAACACTCTCATCTAAAGGGCAAGGGTAGATGAGGATGATGAAGTAGGATTTTTGCTCTCATTTGTTTTCATATTCTCACTCATTTTCATCACAAAGCAAAAAGCTAGAAAGCTTTTGCTCAAAGGAAGAAGAAGGAAGAAGATGATGAATCAATAATTGAATCCTTTTGTGATGAATAATGAAAAGATAAATATGATGAATAATGCAACCATGGTCAACTAAACCCATGTAGAGAATTAACTAGGGCTAGGGTTTGGGTTGGGTTAAAAGTGAGTCACTTGAAAATATCAAGCATAATATCTTTTTCAAGACAAAAGAAAAGCTTCTAGAATCTACTAGAAGTCTTAACCCTAATCCAAACCCTAATCATGTTTAAACTCCACTAAACATATTGCATTAGTAATCATATCATGTTACAATATTATATATCACATATATAATATTTATTGTAACAAATAAAAATAATACATTTAACATATATCGCATATATATCAATGTATTACCCGAGTGAGAAAAAGAATCTTTTAGTGAGCTAATATTAGTTAATGTAATTTAATATATCATATATATTATTATACATTAAATTATCGAATCAACACTTGATTCGACAATCCGGCTATATCGCATATAACCGACTAATACGATGACCCGGCTATATCACATATACCCGGCCGATATCTCATATCGCGAGAATCCAATACGGTATCACATACCGCATTATCCTTGGTCTCGCACATATCACATATGTGCTCCTACTCCGTTTTGCCTGAGTCAAGAAACCTCTGTGTAGGACTCTAAAGAATCATCAATACGCCGGCAGTAGGTGATGATCATATCAAACACCCACAAGCTGCAAGCGGTCAGCTAAACGTAACAGCCACCCAGGTATTGAGCGCTCAGAAGATCAACAAGTAAGCCTGTACATTCTCCTGTGAATCCAATCAGTAACACTCCCGTACAGTCCGGTCTCGTCGTCTGATATGTCGCATATCTCGCTTAGGGGTGGTAAACGTCAGACCCCAGTAGCTTGATAAGTCGTGTCGATATAAGGTCTATAATAGTTCGAGAAACTATTGATAACACTTACCAGTAGATCTCAGCAACCCTGGTCAGGGATTTCCGGTTATAGCCAATCGAACACAGCGCAACATCAACTCCCTATACCGGGAGAGACGAATCCCCTCCTATCGCTCATTGCCTCCATGTGATTCGGGACTGTACCCAAAAGCCACCTTTTTGGACGCCCTTTTGGACGTGGTATGATGGAAATCAAAGTACAGTGGGAATCACACAAGACTCTATGACGATCTCGGGTCAACAGACTACTCTGTACCAGTGTCACCGGAGAACTGCCATCTGACATGAGGTATAATACCATCTGGGAGTTCTCGGCGAGTCCGTCCAGTGTACCCAGTCTCCACTGAGCACCCGTACACCATCCTTGATGTCAAACACCGATGGATGTGGGATCATCCATCGCCCATCATATGGGTCAAGATGCGTATATGCTAGTCTACTCTGGTGTATCGATGCCCTGTCTCAATACACCCTCGACTAGGAATAGTTATAGGATGTACTCGTCGACTACCGTGGCCCCACTAGTATGATCTCATCATAGTCCCAATAGTCGAGTACTGTCACGTCCCGAAAGTACGGAATATGACCGGCACTTAAACTACGAACGTCTCGAGGCGTACGTAATCTAAGTAAGCCGAAAACCCAGAAATGCAAACCAAGAAAAGTAGTAGAGTGAAGGAAAACCAATTTAAACAAGTAGTTTTAATAGCATAAGCCGAATTGTGCGGTTTAAAAAAAAACATCAATATTTCCCGAAAATTTCGGCAGAGTCTCCTTTGTAAAAACTGGCTCCCAAACGGGATACAACATGAATAGTATACGAAATCAATAAAAGGCATCCCCAAGCGGGAGCTAGCTCTTCGTCAATCGACGGTCACAACCACACAAGCAATATAATATACAACGCCAACGGCGAGGATCAAAAACTCAAAACCATAAGAAAACCACAGAAATAAAAACGCACGACTCTAAGGTCGAAAGAATAACATCACTGGTCTCTATCTCAAAAATAAATACATGTTTGGTTGATGGAACTTCTAGATACAACAGAGTAATAATATACAAGTTATATAATGGGGGGGTACGATACAAGTAAACCCACCTACTAGCAAATCACCCAAAGGAAACTATGCCCGCAAGCCGTAAAGAAACCTGTACAGCAAACCTGCAAGAAACTGGGGCACAACGGGGGTGAGTTGCCAACTCGTGAATAGAAAAACGTCTACGCACAGAAATCGCATAAATAACGCAACCTAGGTCAAAGATCATAATATATCCTCAAATATATGAATAACATGCAGCCAATAACAATGGCTAGGGTAATATCTAACCCGAGTGTAATCTCATGTGCCCGTGTCAGTGCATCAGGTAGCAATATATCATATGAATGAGGTATGAATGCATGAAAACAGAATACATGTAAATGAAGAAACTGTTTTCATAAATTAGTGAGATTTCCTTTGTATTTTTAAAATGAGGTATCATAAATGAAATCAGCATCAACAGTGTCTAGCATCGACACAAAACATAAATCTCAATGTCTCAAAACCTCAGGCTCCGGCTATCCGGACTGGCCTGTATCATCAAATCTCAGTATCTCAATATCTTGAAATCTAAATGTCTCAATCTCAATATCTAGGGCGCCGTCAGTCCAGACCGGCCCCTACCATCCATCTCAAGACCACGACGGTATCCTCCGAATATCCGACGCGTCGGGTAAAATCACCGGTAGGTAGTCTCCCCCTGCCAGGCTCATCGTCATCACCACGAGCTTCTTGCCTCGGGGTACCTTACCGGGTCCACCATGTACCCGAAACGGTTCATCCAACTCCTCGAATCGGGTCTCGAAATCCATCAGCAAACTCATGGTGGACGACTCATACGTCATGGGAAAACCGCGCTTTTTATTTAAAAAAAGAGAAAGAAAAAGTTTGTATATGTTTTGCGGTTTTCCCCAAATCCAGAAAATCTCATGGAAATCCGAATCCAAAACCTCAATAGCACGTAAAAAGTGAATATATGCATGAGAATCCATGAATGCGGCATAACAATAAATAACAGTATGCATGAAGTAGCAGGTAATAACTACAATGTCTAAACTAACCTATAAGGCAAGTACACTAATATCATGTCTAAACTATTAGCTGACAGGCTATGTCAAGCAATAATATTTTCTAAGGTGTACGTGACATGGCAATTACCGATGAAGAGGTGTGTGAGCCGGCAAGCAAGTGTACGTGGTACATACGCATCATCGGTAATGGTGCTGGTGTCCTAACAGTATGATACCAACAATGCAATAAGAAATTATAATATAAGTATGCGATGCGGTGCGAACAGTAATAATGAGCGGGAGCTAAATACTAAACACAACGATAACTAATCTGCATTACCCTAATATAAATCCTACAAATGGTGTCTTTTGAAATAACACGAATCATGGTGTTTTGAAAATAGGGGCTACGGTGTTTTTATGAAAAGATACGTCTTTTGAAATATCCGTAGGATCCCTTGGGCTGTCTTTTAAAATACCCATGATTCGTTAGTTTTTGAAATAGGTAAGAATCGAATCTAATCTAATCAACTAAACTAAACTAAAGGACTAAGTTAACAAGCTGGGCTGCAGGTAAGGAAACCGCCTAACATCTGAGTCGATACATATACATACCTGTATATATATATATATTAGTCGGTGATCCCGCCTCAATAATATCATATCCGATACCATATCTATAACCAGACATCCCAAGTCAAGAGTGTGGATCAATCATCAAAATATAGCTCGTACGTAAATCCGTCGTACGGCATCCCCAAATCTGGGTACGGGTCAATATCACATTCATCATACTATTCACCTGGTATCCTCTTTATCAAATATCATGATCGGGGTACTGATCTACGTCTAGTACAATACTGATACCGCCTAAGTATGCATTGACGTGTGTGAAACACTACGTCAAGGACCCGCTACAACGTCGTGTCGTATCTCAAATACGAACCCTGCTATATCACCGATCTCACAGCCTCAATCAAATCTCATCGACTCATCTTAAATCCCAAGTACTATCCTCATTATCCATGCATGCGTATATGAATGTACATATGCATAGTCCTATACCCACGCATATATACATATATACACATCCCAATCCGCGCATAAGAAAGTAAAGTATGCAAGTCTGTGTGCGCGTATGTGGGTATAACAACTACTCTAGGGTTTCGCAACTAACCCAAAGGTACTCCATGAACTCATAAACATAACATGAATGAACATTCTCGTATCATAAAACACTTATATAAACATATATATATGAGCTACACTACGGACTGCGGGGGTGCTATACGCCATCCACCCGACTTCTCCCCGTAGATATAAATCTACTCACCTGGTCCTCGCTCGCCGGTGCCGACATTGCCACGCGCTTGCTTGTCGTCTTGAAGTCCACATAGGGGTACCTACATATCACAACGCATCGTATCGCATTAAAATCCGACTCATGACCAAAACGACACACGAATCCCACATAAGTCAAAACCTATGGTTGCTTTCACAAATCAACCAAAAAACCCTCGACGTCGGTGTACAAACGCCAGACCATCGAGAAAAACCCAAATACACTCATTTGCACATTCACGAACACTAATTTTAATATAAAATAGGTTAAAACTCACAAAAACCCCAATTTCACTTAAAAGTCATTTTTCCGAAAAATCTAGTAAGCACAATTCGTCGTTTTTGTACAAAACATGATGTTTAAGTGAATGTAGCGGCCAATATACTTATTAAATATCTTAAATAAGTCATATAAATCATTTCCATAATTTACTCTCATCAATTTCATTAAACCCAAAAACCTAGTTTGCAACAATTAAGTAATTTGGACAATTTACATATAACAATTTGCAATTTAACACCAAAACTAGGTTTTACATATTTTAAGATGTCAAACTATACATTTCAACCTTGATGATATAATAAAAACCCTAATTTAAAAATACAACCCTCACTAGATTTTTAATTTCATCAAATGCAATAATAAAAACCTAGTAAGCAAAATAGCTTAAATTGGACGATTAAAAAGTGGCAATTTGTAATATAGCAACTAGCCTAGATTTGTACATGTCATAACATATTAATCTACCCACCACAACCATAATCCCATGATGGAAACCCTAATTTACATTCAAACACATTCACACAATTTCAATCTTGAAATTGGAATCACATAATTAGCTAATTAAACTAATTTAAAGTAGCTTATCAAAATCTAAACACTTGGGTTAGGATTATACCTCCAAACCATGAGATCAAACTTAAGATCTAGCCTCCCAAAATGCTCTCTTTTCACAAAGATCCATGCTTGAAATGCTATGGAATAATGGGTAAGTGTTGGATTTGGATTTAGATTTGAATTTGTATGGATTTTGAAGTGATTTTGTGGATTTTTTTGATGCAAAATTGAGTGGGATTTGGGGGGGGGGGGGCTGTTGCTGTTGGGAGAAGGGGGGCTCGGCCTAAAGAGGGTGGGTGAGGGGAGAGAGAATTTGGTGAGGTTATGAAGTCAAGAATTGACCAAGGTCAACCAAGCCCAAACCTATATATATATTCTATCATTTCCTTTTCTTTTTCATATATTATTCTTTCAAACCAAACTAGAAGTGTGAGATGTGTGGGTGTGGGTTGCCATGGGCTCGGCCAATGATGGCAAGTGGTGGTGTGTAAGTGTGGGGTGAAGGAAAAATGATAAATGTTATACCCCAATATCTATTTACACTAATTTCACAAAAAAAAACCCTTTTTCTTCAATAATTTCTAAACCGTTTTGGAAAACGATTTCATTTCAAAAAATACATGATGAAATTTTATTTAATGAGTCATGATGCACAAAATTTGTTTGAACTCATTCCAATTTGTAATTTTCCCTAATTAAATGTATTAGTGACGGCTTAAAATAATAATAAAATAATTTTTTTCAGAAAATTTGAAATTTCACCAGTGGCTCAATAAACACCAAATACTAGCAATTACATAGCTAGAATATGTATATTTAATTTTTATAATAAGATATTTGCATTTGACTTTTTACATAAAACCCCCTTATTTTACCGATTTTCCGAAATTTCACCGAAACGATTTTCAAAACGTTACAAGTACATATCCTAAGGGCTTTATCAACATGTAATATAGAGACAATCAGAGTATATGTTAAGATAAAGTACAACCAGATAGCATACTATCATGTCGAGCAAGAAAGTCCTCCCTATATATGTCCAAGCATCCATTACAATATACATCGTATGTACAGTAATGGCCTCTAGGGCATACATATAACTAACATTATGAGGCTTGGATTTTGTTTTGTTTGCGGATCAGCTGATCACATCATTGATGCTTGTCCGTCAAAGCTAAGTTTGAAGGAAGATACTCAGAAGCCACCGCAAAAGCAGTTTCAGGAGCAGAAGCAGTTGACTCAGGGACCCAATCAAGCTCGAGCATTTACCCTGACGGCTGAAGAAGACAAGGCCTCAGAGGAAATCGTTTCAGTTATCTTACGTGTTCATGGTTTTCTCACATTAGCGTTATTCGATTCTAATGCATCCCATTGATTTATGTCGTCCAAGTTTAATGCTACACACTCGATTACTTGCACGACCCTATCTAGTTATTGGGACATACACACTGGGAATGGGAAAATCATAGCTAGTAGAGAATGTAAGAATTGTTCTGTAGCCATTTGCAGACGGGAGTTATTCGCAGATTTCTTGATGATTGATACCGGTAGTTATGAAGTGATCTTGGGAATGGATTTTCTCGGCACTTTCCACGCTCACATTAATTGTAGAGCAAAGAAAGCGAATTTCCAGATTCCCGGACATCCAGAAGTTGTTTTGGAGTTAGCACTTCTGTCGGACCAGTCGAGTGTAGGGCTAGGCCGCAAACAATGTTCTTTCGTCGATAGAAGTTGAAGTGCCAGCTGTAGTTCGAGATTTCATGGACGTGTTCGAGGACATCGCGGGTTTACCGCCGAAACGAGATGTGGAGTTCGCAATCGACCTTGTTCCTGGTGCAGCGCCAATCTCAAAGGCGTATTATCCAATGGCACCAGTGGAGTTGGAAGAAGTCAAGAAGCAGGTTACCGAATTACTTGAGAAGGGTTGGATTCACAGCAGTAATTCATCTTGGGGAGCTCCAGTTCTTCTAGTAAAGAAGAAAGACGGCACACAGATAAACGTGTGTCAGCTTTTGAGGCATTGAAGCAGAGATGGATAACCGCTCCTATTTTGACCGTACCAGTTCCGGAGGAGTGGTGATTCACAGCGATACATCTGGGAAAAGATTGGGATGTATTTTGATGCAACATGGAAAGGTTATAGCCTACGCATCGAGATGATTGAAGATCCATGAAAAGAATTACCCAACTCATGATTTGGAGCTAGCGGCCGTGATTTTCGCTTTGAAAATTTGGAGACACTACTTATTAGGTGAAAGGGTCGAAGTATTCACCGATCACCAAAGCCTGAAGTACGTGTTCACACAGAAAGAGCTTGACATGAGGCAGTGTAGATGGTTGGAGCTGATGGCTGACCACGATCTTGATCTTAAGTACCATCCGGGGAAAGTTAATGTTGTGCCGGATGTGCTTAGTCGGTTGCTAGCAATTTAGGTGTTGACTGCATAAAAGGAACTTATAGAAGACTTTCGGATATTCGAGTTGGAGATCATGCTACCGCATTCTTCAGGACAATTGATGCAGCTGCAAGTACTGTCGTCATTGATCGAGAATATTAAAGTAGCGCAATTGCAGGACCCAAGATTGCAGAAGTTTCGAGAACAGATAGAAGCAGGACTTCGAACAGACTTATTGATTCATGAAGATAGTTCGTTGCGTTATGGTAGCCGTTTGTGTGTGCCGAAAGGAGACATTTGTAGGACTCTAAAGAATCCTCTGTGTAGGACTCTAAAGAATCCCCTGTGTAGGACTCTAAAGAATCTTCTGTAGGCTTTCTATGCACGCGCACAAGGGTCTACGAGGCATCAACCATGCCCGATTAAAAATTTAGCCGTGCCGAACAACCCGAATACGGATCTTTAAACTAGAGATTGGGCGAAAACTAGCATGCTAAACACTTTAACACTAAGTGAGAGGGATTACAACCTTTGTAGATCCGGTTCTTCACTTCATAAGCTCCGTGTTGTGGTCCCTTCGCTGCGATCATCGGGTTCCGGACTCTCGAGAGGTTCCACGAAGAGAAAGGTGCAGTCTTGCTTCCGATCTTCGATACAAAGATGATCTACCTTGAAGTTTCATTAACACAAGCTAACACTCACTAAAATTGAGTGAACACTCTCATCTAAAGGGCAAGGGAAGATGAGGATGATGAAGTAGGATTTTCTCTCTCTTTATTTATCTTTTTCTCACATATTTTCATCACAAATATCAAAGCAAGAAAGCTTTGCATGAAGAACTCAAGGAAGAAGAAGAATAGTGATCCATTTTTATTTGTCATGAATAATGAAAGGGTTAATATGATAAATAATGCAACCATGGTTTACTTAACCATTGTAGAGTATTAACCAATGGCTAGGGTTTGGGTTGCGTTAAGAGTGCGTCATAGACAAAAATCAACACAAATATCTTTATCATGACAAAAAGAAACCTTCTAGAATATACTAGAAGTGTTAACCCTAATCCAAACCCTAATCATGTTTAAACTCCACAGAACATGTTGCATTAGTTATCATATCATGTTACAATATTATATATCACATATATAATATTTATCGTAACAAAATAAAATAATACAATTAACATATATCGCATATATATCAATGTATTACCCGAGTGAGAAAAAGAATCTTTTAGTGAGCTAATATTAGATAATGTAAATTAATATATCATATATATTATTATACATTAAATTATCGAATCAACACCTGATCCGACAATCCGGCTATATCGCATATAACCGACTAATATTTATCCGTACCGATTCATCGAATCAACACTTGATCCGATGATCCGGCTGATATCATATATCGCGAGAATAGAATACGGTATCTCATATCGTATTATCCTCGGTCCCGCACATATCACATATGTGCCCTTACTCCGTTTCGCCTAAGCCAAGAAAGCTCTGTGTAGGACTCTAAAGAATCGTCAATACGCCGGCAGTAGGTGATGATCATATCAAACACCCACAAGCTGCAAGCGGTCAGCTAAACATAACAGCTACCCAGGTATTGAGCGCTCAGAAGATCAACAAGCAAGCCTGTACATTCTCCTGTGAATCCAAACAGTAACACTCCCGTACAGTCCAGTCTCGTCGTCTGATATGTCGCATATCTCGCCTAGGGGTGGTAAACGTCAGACCCCAGTAGCTCAATAAGTCGTGTCGATATGAGGTCTATAACAGTTCGAGAAACTACTGATAACACTTACCAGTAAATCTCAGCAACCCTGGCCAGGGATTTCCGGTTATTGCCAATCGAACACAGCGCAACATCAACTCCCTATACCGGGAGAGACGAATCCCCTCCTATCGTTCATTGCCTCCATGGGATTCGGGACTGTACCCAAAAGCCACCTTTTCGCACGCCCTCTTAGACGTGGTATGATGGAAATCAAAGCACAGTAGGAATCACACAAGACTCTATGACGATCTCGGGTCAACAGACTACTCTGTACCAGTGTCACCGGAGAACTGCCATCTGACGTGAGGTATAATACCATCTGGGAGTTCTCGGCGAGTCCGTCCAGTATACCCAGTCTCCACTGAGCACCCGTACACCATCCTTGATGTCAAACACCGATGGATATGGGATCATCCATCGCCCATCATATGGGTCAAGATGCGTATACGCTAGTCTACTCTGGTGCATCGATGCCCTGTCTCGATATACCCCCGACTAGGAACAGTTATAGGATGTACTCATCGACTACCGTGGCCCCACTAGTATGATCTCATCATAGTCCCAGTAGTCGAGTACACATCCTAAGGGCTTTATCAACATGTAATATAGAGACAATCAGAGTACATGTTAAGATAAAGTACAACCAGATAGCATACTATCATGTCGAGCAAGAAAGTCCTCCCTATATATGTCCTAGCATCCACTACAATATACATCGTATGTACAGTAATGGCCTCTAGGGCATACATATAACTAACAATCTCCCACTTGCACTAGGGCCATCTGTTGTGGTATCACATCCCAACAATTAGCTGTGGTTGAAGTATCTCATACTCAACCATCCCGTAAAAGTCTCTACTGGGAAAAAGGCCTTTGTGAGTGGATCCGCGCTGTCGTCCTCTGTGTCTACTCTCCTAACCTCGATCTCCCTGGAGATTAACCATCTCCATGATGAGATGATACTGCCTAAGAATTATATCTGGATTTCTGATGGGACGGTAGTTCCTTGGCTAAAGCCACAATTCCATTGTAACACAATGGTAGGAACGAAGTTCATCTCATGAACTTATATATTTCCAGACTGCCTCTTTGGTAGCATCCTTGGTAACGATGTATCTTGCCTTTAATCGTCTAGAATGTCATGGTATCTAGCTTGGAACTCTTCCAACATACCGTCCCTCCACTGAGGGTATAGACAATGCCTCCGACTGACATTCAGTCGTCCTTATCACCCTAGAACCTTTCCAGTGATTCTCCCCAGGATCAATTGATACCATCTCACTACAACTAGTGAGTATCCTAACATCCAATTAGATCTATCTCATAGATCCAAAATCCAGGATTTAGGAGGTATCACTTTGATCCTATATGGAGAATCCTTGTGATAAGCGGAGATTGACCGAGCGTAGCATAGGAAACTCCTTCCCTATCAAGAGTATGTCATCCACGTACTCTACGAGGATCACCACCATACTCCCTACTACCTTTTTGTATATACAAGGTTCATCTACCATTTTGATGAAGTCAAACTCTTTGACTACCACATCAAAACAGATGTTCCAACTTCGCGATACCTGTTTTATCATATAAAACATCTTGCACACGTTTCCGCTGCTCCGACTGTCTACGAAGCCCTCTGGCTCTGTACTTATAGACGCTATCTTCTAAAACATCATTTAGAAAAGCAGTCATGACACCCAACCACCAGATGTCGTAGTCATGGTATGTAGCCGTGGCAAGTAGGATCTGGATGGACCTAAGCATAGCTTTGAAAGTCTCAACTTTTCCATGTACACCAAGTAATCTTCTCAAGATATACCTGCTCCTGATGGGGATTTAACCCTTCAGATAAAGCAACCAAAGTCCATACTTTGTTGGTGTATAAGGATTCCATCTCAGATCGATAAGCATCCAGCCATTCTTACAGAGTCCCACTCCTGATGGCCAGCTCGAAACTAGTTGGGTCATCATCTCATGATGCAATCCTTGCTCCCACTGTCATAGAGAAACCGAAATATCTCTCGGGTGAGTGAGGAACCCTACTAGATCGGCGGAGAGGCTGAGGTACGTTGGAAACTATTGAATCCTTTGGTTCTACCAAATCATCAGCTGCAGTTTGTATAGCTGGAACATTTCCAGTTCTACATAACAGACCTTGCCTCGAGCTTGTCCGGATTTTGCTTTTTAGACATAGGCCGGACAACCCCAAATCATAACAAACTTAAGATATGGGCTCTTCCCTTTCCATATCACATATGAAGTGGTAGGCAACTGATTTGATTTGAACCCTATTCAATAGGTATGCAACTTCACAAGTGCATAACTCCCAAAAGGAAATAGGAAACTCAGTAGTACTCATCATAGAGCACACCATATCACATAGGGTGTTATTGCTCCGCCCCGGTATACCATCGTGCTATGGTGTATAGGAGGAGTAATGCTGAGAGAGAATCTCATTCTCCTTTAGAATAGTCCAGGTATTCCGTGCTCAAGTATTCTCCTCCTTGATCTCATCAAAGGACATAATACTTATACCCGTTTTTGGTTCTCTACTTCTAACTTATATTCTGTGAATATCTCAAAAGGTTCGGACTTATGTTTCAACAGGAACACATGTCTGAATCTTGAGAGATTATCAGAGAATGTAATGAAGTACAAAGAACCGTTCTTGGCATGTGTAGACAGGGGACTTTCATACATCAGCATGTATCAATCCCAAGGGTTTACTAACTCTTTCTCTGTTTCCAATAAACAGAGCTATGGTCATCTTATCTCTGTGACATGACCGGCAAGTTTCACAAGATGTAAATTCAAACTAATTTAAATATGCATCTATATGTAACTTGGCTAGTCGGGTCGCATTGATATGACCTAGTGTACAATACCTCAAGAAGGATTCGTTCATCTCTGAACTCTTCCTCTCGTGTGTGTTCTGTATACTAAGAACTGTAGTTTGATTTAGAACGTCAATGCTTTTAGATAACGTGCCTGAACCGATCAACTCTTGATATAGGAAATGTTCAAAACATTATCCAACAATACAAAATTATATCTTTCTTTACTAACAAAGAGAGTGATATGATGTTGTATATCAGGTTCGGTATCTAACAACATTCGTTCAGAATCAATGTATTCTGGTAATACAGGGTGACAGTGACCAACAGATTTGGCTGCAACACTTGCACCGTTTTCTATCTCATGAAACTTATCACCCGTTCTCAGTTCTCTACCTATCTGTAGCCCATGTAACAGATTACATATGCGGTATCCGGATCCGGTATCACATACCCAGGACGTAAAGGATACTGAGAAACAGTTCTCTGTAATGAACACACCCGAAGATGATGCATCAGCATGCACTTTCTTCGTTTGGGCGGCACGGGAAATCTGGTATTCCCCAATTTCCTGCTCTATCTTATAACAATTATAAGTTGGAGCGGGACCAACGTTCCCCAGCTCAGTATAACAAGCGGGTTCGGTCAATTTATCCGTTTTATTATCTTGATTAAGGCGTGATATGGTCGCTACCTGGAGAGAGAGAGAAGAAAACACTCAGCGTATGCTCTTGCAAGATTAGATTGGTTATCTAATATATCTAATCAGGATGTCTCCCACTGTTTTTGTCAAATCTTCCTTCAAACTCTAAAAGGAAAGACTAGCCGGGATTAATTACACGCTACAAGTTCGCCAATCTTTCAGCCAGGCCAGTGTCGGTACTTTGAGGGAGGTCCCCCGTGCTTTCGCACGAACCTAATTAAAGTAAACCTCGTTTTCCCAGAGGCGTAACCCCGTTGACACCTTTCTAGACACCTACTTGATCGGCTAATTGTAATGTGTAAAACTCTCCCAAGAGTAACTCTTACTCGCAGCGGGTATCGGGATCCAACTATCTCATAGAAGGTATGCAATCTCATTGCAAATTTCAACACATGAAATTCCCAATAATATTTTGCCCCAAGCGATCTATGACCTTGACTGAGTCAACAAACCATAGACCGCAAGTAAAGTTCAACCCGTCATTTCCCGATTGAATTAAACCCACCCGCACGACCCTTGACTGAGTCAACAAGGCCGCACGACTACCCTAATCCAATCGCATCATATGCTTTGCAGATAAGCACTAATCAGCTACCGCACACTACGCCTTGACTGAGTCAACAAACGCAGCACGAATACTAACTATTACTTATCTGAAATGACGGAGGGCTACGACAGGTTTTTAAGAAAACCTTTTGCTTAATGAACTTTATATCGTTGTAGAATCGAGTGATTTTAAATGGAGTGCTTTTGAGGCTTTTCTAGTTTTGCTAAAGGGGTCACTCCCGGTGAAGGGATCGTCGGCCCTTTCCTCATCGAATAAGGTGCAGGATATTTCACAAATATCACTATGCAAAGCAAGAACTATAGAAGCAATCAAAAGACAAACCGAGTTTGTAGCATCTGCTAGTTTTACTAAAGAGGTCACTCCCGGTGAAGGGATCTCGGCTCTTTCCTTATCGAATAAGGTGCTGGATGTTCTACAAGGAACACCGCTATGCAAAGCAAGAACTAGAGCTACCAGTTTTTAAACAAGTTTTTACAACATCTTTAGGTTTCTTTTATTTCATTAATCTCATTAATGAAGTCCCATTTTTAATTATGCTTCACAAGCATCACATTTGAAACGAAATCTGCAATATAACATATATCTCATATATACATAATATAAATATTCGTCTCAGGCAGTAATATGATCTCATCATAGAACATTGCAGCAGAAGAACATATATGAAATATTGGATATACTAGGACGTCCGTGTTTTCAATACGAGCCTGTATAAAACACGGATTCCACGGTCGTGATGAATAGCCAAACCCACATCCCAAGACCCCTACGAGAGCGGCAAGCAACACTGCCAATTCTAGGGTTAGGAGACCCGGTCTCGACTCCTCGAGATGGTCTCCCACTGGACCCTAGAACCCGGTTACTTATGCTCCCCGCCTTGGGTCTACCTAATGCGGAAAAGTAAATAATATACATCAACGGTGACATCTTCCGCAACCTTGAAGTGCCCCAATAAAAGAATATTACATACAAAAGAATTTTACATGAATGAAAAAAAAAACTCTCATCTCACATAAAACCCCCGGCTATTCAAATGCGACGATCCAATACAACATATCACAGCAACACATAATATCTCATATCATCAACGTAAGCAAGTATGCGTATCCCGATTGTCGTTGATGTATAGCAACGAAGCCGGCGATACACCACATACTACGCTTACGGTCACAGAAAAGAAAGTGTAAAACTACAATAGTTGGAATCCGCAACCTTCTTAGACATCGCATGCCTAACCAAATGAATTCCTTAGACATCGCATGCCTAACTATTATAAACCCCGCATTTTAGTCTCATTATCAAAAACTCTTTTCAATATCACGTCGGGCAATTCAACAAGATTCCCGACATTCTGATCGAATGCTTGTCGCAAACTTTAGTAGATGGCCGCACCCCCGATGCCGTCGACGAAGTGCACTAAGGCGGAACACCGCTACCGCGAGCACCCGAACGGATGCTTTCGGCGACGGGGTTCTCCTACAGTCACTTGGTCGGGGCTATGGGGCGTAGCTGTCTATTAAGTTTACCCGGCGAGTATCCGCGTACGCTACGTGATTGTGACGGACTTTTGATCACATCAAAATTCCGTGGCAACCGATCATCTGAGACTAAACTGTTATGTCTATAATATTCAAATCAGTTATCTCATAACAATTTGTGGATTCCAAATATTGTATCACATTCCAGATAAATAGACAATGTTAAATTTTCCGATCGAATAATCAAACACCCAAGATTTCCCCAATATATCTCAACACTTGAAATCAGTTTAAAAACAACCATCACATGCCACAGTACCAATGGTCCAGCCGTAGAAGGGTCAAGCCAACGCCTCACATGTGGCACGCCGTACTGCCCCAAACCCTAAGGTTCAAAAGGCAGTTCAAGATGGTCACATAATCGAGTTAAGGTTTGTTGTCTTCTAGAGGGTCCACCGCGTTACTTGCACGACTTAGAACATTCTTAAACACGAGAAAAAATCCAACTTTTGAAAAATTTTCCGACAGGGGAAAAGTGAGTTATTGATATCCGTTCGAACTTTTTAACAGTTTCTAAAAATTATCCGGACAAACTAAACAAAGTTAAATTATCCGATCGAATCAACGATTCCCCAATAAAACCCTTGAAAACTCAACACTTGAGTGGAATTAAAATATTCCCAGAAAAAAATAACAATAAAGGGCCTAAAAATAATTACATGAAATTTCAGGGACTAAGTCCAAATTTTGGCCGCGGAACCGCCGCAAAACCCATGGTTTCGCCGCGGTTCCGCGGTCAAATAGTCGACTTAGGGGACCGTACTTCACAGTAATTCTTAGTTTTGCCTGCTTGTTTTTCTGAGCATTTTTAATTCAGAAAAAACCACATTTTTGAAAAATGTACAGAGAGGGTTCTGTGTTGGGGTTTCGGCGTTCGATCGGACTTTAAACTTCGTCTAGACTTTGCCTAAAGCTCTAGCTTGGCTCTGATACCACTGTAGGGTTGCTATGCACGCGCACAAGGGTCTACGAGGCATCAACCATGCCCGATTAAAAATTTAGCCGTGCCGAACAACCCGAATACGGATCTTTAAACTAGAGATTAGGCGAAAACTAGCATGCTAAACACTTTAACACTAAGTGAGAGGGATTACAACCTTTGTAGATCCGGTCCTTCACTTCATAAGCTCCGTGTTGTGGTCCCTTCGCTGCGATCATCGGGTTCCGGACTCTCGAGAGGTTCCACGAAGAGAAAGGTGCAGTCTTGCTTCCGATCTTCGATACAAAGATGATCTACCTTGAAGTTTCATTAACACAAGCTAACACTCACTAAAATTGAGTGAACACTCTCATCTAAAGGGCAAGGGAAGATGAGGATGATGAAGTAGGATTTTTGCTCTCTTTATTTATCTTTTTCTCACATATTTTCATCACAAATATCAAAGCAAGAAAGCTTTGCATGAAGAACTCAAGGAAGAAGAAGAATAGTGATCCATTTTTATTTGTCATGAATAATGAAAGGGTTAATATGATAAATAATGCAACCATGGTTTACTTAACCATTGTAGAGTATTAACCAATGGCTAGGGTTTGGGTTGCGTTAAGAGTGAGTCATAGACAAAAATCAACACAAATATCTTTATCATGACAAAAAGAAACCTTCTAGAATATACTAGAAGTGTTAACCCTAATCCAAACCCTAATCATGTTTAAACTCCACAGAATATGTTGCATTAGTTATCATATCATGTTACAATATTATATATCACATATATAATATTTATCGTAACAAAATAAAATAATACAATTAACATATATCGCATATATATCAATGTATTACCCGAGTGAGAAAAAGAATCTTTTAGTGAGCTAATATTAGATAATGTAAATTAATATATCATATATATTATTATACATTAAATTATCGAATCAACACCTGATCCGACAATCCGGCTATATCGCATATAACCGACTAATATTTATCCGTACCGATTCATCGAATCAACACTTGATCCGATGACCCGGCTGATATCATATATCGCGAGAATAGAATACGGTATCTCATATCGTATTATCCTCGGTCCCGCACATATCACATATGTGCCCCTACTCCGTTTCGCCTGAGCCAAGAAACCTCTGTGTAGGACTCTAAAGAATCGTCAATACGCCGGCAGTAGGTGATGATCATATCAAACACCCACAAGCTGCAAGCGGTCAGCTAAACGTAACAGCTACCCAGGTATTGAGCGCTCAGAAGATCAACAAGTAAGCCTGTACATTCTCCTGTGAATCCAAACAGTAACACTCCCGTACAGTCCGGTCTCGTCGTCTGATATGTCGCATATCTCGCCTAGGGGTGGTAAACGTCAGACCCCAGTAGCTCGATAAGTCGTGTCGATATGAGGTCTATAACAGTTCGAGAAACTACTGATAACACTTACCAGTAAATCTCAGCAACCCTGGCCAGGGATTTCCGGTTATAGCTGTAGGGTTCCTAGGCACACTATAGAGGTCTCACAAGGCATCAACCATGCCAATTTCAAATTTTATGGGTGCCGAGAAACCCTAATACGGATCGTTAACTAGAAATTTAGGCGAAAACGAAACTAGTTAATATCTTAACTAAAGGAGAGAGGCTACAACCTTTGTAGATCCGGTTCTCCACTTCCTTAGCTCCATGTAGGCGTCCTCTCGCTGTCCATCTCGAATCCCGAACTCAATCGTCGGCTTCATCGAAGAAAAGGGCGGACTAGGTCGTCGGCTTCGTGCCGAAGATGATCTACGTCGAGGCATCACAAGTTCAAGCTCCGGCTTCACAAATTTGTGAAACTTGTGAAGAAAACACCCAAAACAACTTGGCAAGAGGTAGAGGGTGAAGAAATAGGAGGTGGGTTCACTTTGGAATTGGATTTCTCACTTTAGAACTCAAGTTGCCATTAATGGCATCAAGCTTTCTTGAAGAAGAAGATGAAGAAGAAGAAGAAAGAATATCATAAGTGTTTTTAAAATGAAAAAGAAAATGAATACTTATCATAATCTTAACCATAGTTAAGTGTAGAGAATGAACTAGGGTTAGTTCAAATGGTTAGGGTTAAGCATGAGACAAGAATGGTGACTAAGTCAAAGCTTCATGAAGCTTCAATAAGAAACAAAGAAAGCCACCATTCTCATCTTTATCTTTTCCAAATAAATAAATGAACAAATAAATAAATAAATGAATATGCAAAACCCTAATCATCAAATTAATCATGGTTTAATTCTATACACTTAACTAAATGATCAAGTATCATCAAACATGATACAAATATGTGCACAAAAATATATCACATATACTTCTTGCACATCAAGTGAGAAAATCCATATAAAGTGAACTAATACTAGCTAATGTAAAGTAATATATCAAATATATAATTATACATTAAATCATTAAATCAACACTTGAGTTAACGATCCGGTCATATCGCATATAACCGACTAGTATCCTATGTATCGGCTTATCGAATCAATCCTTGATTCGATATCTAGGTTATATCGAATATAACCAATCGATACATCCATCGCGAGAATGGAATACGGTATCACATACACGCATCATTCTCGGTCCTGCACATATCTCATATGCACTCCTATTTCGTTTCGCTTGAGCCAGGAAACCTCTGTGTAGGACTCTAAAGACTCGTCAATACGCCGGTAGCAGATGATGATCATATCAATCACCCACAAGCCGCAAGCGGTCTGCTAAACGTAACGGCCACCCGGGTATTGAGAGATCAGAAGAACGATGAGCTAGCCCACTCACACTCCTGTGAATCCAACCAGTAACACTTACCGTACAGTCCGGTCTGTTCGTCTGATATGTCGCATATCAAGTCTAGGGGTGGTAAATGTCAGACCCCAATAACCGATAAGTCGTGCTGATGTGAGGCTCATAACGGGTCGAGAAACTACTGGTAATACTTACCAGCAAATCTCTGATCAGCCCTGGCCAGGGACTTCCCTGTTACGGCCAATCGAGCACAGCGCAACATCAACCCCCAATACCGGGAGAGACGAAACCCCTCCTATCGCTCATTGCCTCCATGTGACTCGGGACTGTGCCCAAAGACCACCGTTTTGCACGCCCTCATGGACGTGGTAAGGTGGAGATCAAAGCACAGTGGGAATCACACAAGACTCTATGACGATCTCGGGTCTACAGACTAACCTGCACAAGTGTCACCTGAGAACTGCTATCTGACGTGAGGTATAATACCATCTGGGAGTTCTCGGGGAGTCCGTCCAGTGTACCCAGTCTCTACTGAGCACCCGTACACCATCTCTGATGTCAAACACCAATGGATATGGGATCATCCATCGCCCATCTCATGGGTCGAGAAGCGTATACGCTAGTCTACACTGGTATATCGATGCCCTGTCTCGATACACCCACGACTAGGGACCTTGAAGGATGTACTTATGGACTACCATGTCCCCACTAGTATGATCTGCATCATAGTCCAGGTAGTCAAGTACACATCCTAAAGGCTTTACCAACATGTAACTATAAGACAGTTTAAAGAGACAAGTGTAATGTTAAGATAAAGAGTAACCAGATAGCATACTATCATATCGAGCAAGAAAGTCATCTCTATATATGTCCAAGCATCCAATATAATATACATCATCTGTACAATACTGGCCTCTAGGGCATACATACAACTAACAATCTCCCACTTGCACTAGGGCCAGCTGCTGTAGTATCGCATACCGAGCATCCCGAAGAGTCTCTCAAACTGTATCTGGGGAATGGCCTTCGTGAGTGGATCCGCCGTGTTGTTCTTCGTGTCAACTCTCCTGACCTCGATCTCCCGGCGATCAACTATCTCCCGGATCAGGTGATACCGCCTCAGAATATGCCTGGATCGCTGATGGGACCTGGGTTCCTTGGCCAAAGCCACCGCTCCATTGTTATCGCAATACAAAGGTATTGGATGCTCAATGGATGGAACCACTCCAAGTTCAGTAATGAACTTCTTGATCCAAACAGCCTCTTTGGCAGCATCGTTGGCAGCGATGTATTCAGCCTCTATCGTCGAGTCTGCCACGGTTTCCTGCTTGGAACTCTTCCAGCTAACCGCCCCTCCGTAAAGGGTAAAGACAAATCCCGACTGCGACTTAGAGTCGTCCTTATCACTCTGGAAGCTCGAATCGGTAAAGGACTCCACTTGGAGTTCTCCATTACCATACACCAAGAGCATCTCTTTAGTCCTTCGTAAGTACTTGAGAATGCTCTTCACAGCTGTTCAGTGACTCTCTCCAGGATCAGCTTGATACCTGCTCACTATACTTAGTGAGTATGCTACATCGGGTCTGGTACATAGCATCGCATACATGATAGAGCCTACAGCCGAAGCATAGGGTATCCCTTGCATGCGAGCTCTCTCCAAATCAGTCTTGGGAGACATCTCTTTGGAGAGAGTGACTCCAGAGATCGTGGGCAAGTTCCCACGCTTGGATTCTTCCATACTAAACCTCTTTAGTATGGTGTCAATGTACCTGGATTGGGACAATCCCAAAATCCGTTTGGATCTATCTCTATAGATTCTTATTCCCAATATGTAGGAGGCATCACCAAGATCTTTCATTGAGAATCTTTGTGATAAGAAGAGCTTGACCGATTGCAGCATAGGAATATCATTTCCTATCAAGAGTATGTCGTCCACGTACAATACGAGGAAGACAACCTTGCTCTCTGCTACCTTCTTGTAAATACAAGGTTCATCTGGGTTTTTGACGAAATCAAACTCTTTGATAACGACGTCAAAGCAGATCTTCCAACTCCGCGATGCTTGCTTTAATCCATAAATGGATTTAAGCAGCTTGCACACCTTCCCGCTGCTCCCACTGTCTACGAAGCCCTCTGGCTGAGTCATGTACACGCACTCTTCTAAATCACCATTTAGAAAGGCGGTCTTAACATCCATTTGCCAGATTTCGTAATCATGATATGCTGCGATGGCAAGCATGATCCGGATGGATTTAAGCATAGCCACTGGAGAAAAGGTTTCGTCATAGTCCACACCTGGTCTTTGACGAAAACCCTTTGCTACAAGTCTAGCTTTGAAAGTCTCCACTTTCCCATCTACACCAAGTTTTTTCTTGAAGATCCACTTGATCCCAATGGGTTTTACCCCTTCAGGAGCAACTTCCAAAGTCCATACTTTGTTGGTGTACATGGATTCCATCTCGGACCGCATAGCATCCAGCCATTTTACCGAGTCCCCACTCGTGATGGCCTGCTCGAAGCTAGTTGGGTCATCATCCTCCATGATGCAATCCTCGCTTCCACCATCCATGAGAAAACCGTAGTATCTCACAGGTTGGCGAGGAACCCTACTAGATCGGCGGAGAGGCTGAGGTTCATCAGGAACTACTGAATCCTCTGGTTCAACCAATTCTTCTATCGTAGTCTGTATTGCTGGAACCTCTTCCAGTTCTACCTCCTTGCCACTAATCTCTTTATCAAGAAATTCCTTTTCTAAAAAGGTGGCATGTCGAGAAATAAACACCTTTTGTTCCTCGGTGTGGTAGAAGATATACCCGCGCGAATGTTTGGGATATCCAATAAACTTACACAGAATGGACCTTGCCGCGAGTTTGTTCGGATTTTGCGTTTTTACATATGCCGGACAACCCCATATCTTAACATAATTAAGACATGGTTTCTTTCCTTTCCATATCTCATATGGAGTGGTTGGCACGGTTTTGGTGGGAACCATATTCAATAGGTCTGCAGCTGTTTCCAGTGCATATCCCCAGAAGGAAATAGATAACTCAGCCGTGCTCATCATGGAGCGCACCATATCTAATAGCGTGCGGTTCCTCCGTTCTGATACACCGTTGTGCTGTGGTGTATATGGAGGAGTCAGCTGAGAGAGAATCCCATTCTCTTTTAGGAAGTCCAGGAATTCATTGCTCAAGTATTCACCTCCTCGATCAGATCGAAGGATTTTAATACTTTTTCCGGTTTGGTTTTCGACTTCTTGTTTATATTCTCTAAATTTCTCAAAAGCTTCTGATTTGTGTTTCATCAGGAACACATATCCGAATCTAGAGAGATCGTCAGTGAATGTAATTAAGTATGAAGAACCATCCCTGGCATGAGTAGACATTGGACCGCATACATCACTATGTATCAGTCCTAAGAGTTCAGTAACTCTTTCTCCGTGTCCCGTAAACGGAGTTTTGGTCATCTTGCCTTTGAGACATGACTGGCAAGTGTCATAAGATGAAAATTCAAACGGATTCAAATATCCATCCTTATGCAACTTAGCCAGTCGTGTCGCATTGATGTGACCCAGTCTACAATACCACAAGAAGGATTCGTTCAGTTCAGAACTCTTCCTCTTATGTGTGTTTGTTATGCTCAGAACTGTTGATTGATTTAGAACATAAATGCCATTGCACACGTGCCTGATCTAACCAACTTTTGGTTACGGAAAATGTTCATAACATTGTCCTGTAATACAAAATTATATCCCTCTTTACTTAGCAAAGAAACCGATATAATGTTGCATATCAGGTTCGGCATGTAATAGCATTCGTTCAGAACCAATGTATTACCAGTTGGTAATACAAGGTGATATTGCCCGACAGTCTTAGCTGCAACAATTGCACCATTTCCAACTCTAATGTCTTTATCACCTTCTCCAAGTTCTCTACCTTTTCTAAGCCCATGTAACTGATTACATATATGGGATCCTGACCCGGTATCTAATACCCAGGACGTAGGGCAAATGGAGAAACAGTTCTCTGTAACGAACACACCCGAAGAAAATGCATCAACATGTACTTTCTTCAAACGGGTGGCATGGGAATCCTGGTATTCCCCTATATCCTGTTCAGTCCTATAACTCTTATAGGAAAGAACAGAACCAACGTTCTCCAGCACAGTATAACATGCGGGTTCGGTCAATACATCCATATTATTATCTTTGTTAGGGCATGAAATGGTCGCTACCTGGAGAGAGAGAGAAGAAAACACTTTAGCGTAAGCTCGTGCAAGATCAGATTGGTTATTATCTTATCTAATCAGGATGGCTCCCACTGCTTTTTATCAAATCTTCCTTCAAACCCTAAAAGGAAAAACTAGCCGGGATTAATTACACACTACAAGTTCGCCAATCTTTCAGCCAGGCCAGTGTCGGTACTTTGAGGGAGGTCCCCGTGCTTTCGCACGAACCTAATTAATGTAAACCTCGTTTTCCCAGAGGCGTAACCCCGTTGACACCTTTCTAGACACCTACTTGATCGGCTAATTGTAATGTGTAAAACTCTCCCAGGAGTAACTCTTACTCGCAGCGGGTATCGGGATCCAACTATCTCATAGAAGGTATGCAATCTCATTGCAAATTTCAACACTTGAAATTCCCGATAATATTTTGCCCCTAGCGTCCTATGACCTTGACGCAGGCCAACAAATCACAGCGCGCTAGTCAAGTTCAACCCGTCATTTCCTGATTGAATTAAACCCACCCGCACGACCCTTGACGCAGGCCAACAAAGTCGTACGACTACCCTAATCCAATCTGCATCATATGCATAAGCAGATAAATACTAGTTAGCTACCGCACACTACGCCTTGACGCAGGCCAACAAACGTAGCACGAATACTAACTACTACTTATCTGAAATGACGGAGGGCTACGACATGTTTTTCTGAAAACCTATTGCGTAATGAACTTGATATCGTTGTAGAATCAAATGAAGTTTTGAAATGGAGTGATTTTGAGGCTTTTCTAGTTTTGCTAAAGGGGTCACTCCCGGTGAAGGGATCGTCGGCCCTTTCCTCGTCGAATGAGGTGCGGGATATATCATATATATCACTGTGCAAAGCATAAACTATAGAAGCAATCAAAAGTCAAACCGAGTGTGTAGCATCTGCCAGTTATTGCTAAAGGAGTCACTCCCGGTGAAGGGATCTCGGTCCTTTCCTCATCGAATAAGGTGCAGGGTATATCATATATACCGCTATGCAAAGCAAGAACTGTAGCTACCTGTTTTGTTTAAAATTTGATTCTACAACATCTTAGGTTTCTTTTATTTCATTAATCACATTAATGAAGTCCCATCATTTAATTCACCTAAGCATCACAGATAAATACGACGTACACTTATGCCATCCGCATTCGCCTGGATGTCCCCTCGTGCACCGTTAGGTTAGGTAACTAACGACAGAGCAGGGCATGGCTAGTGCGGGTGCAAAACATAAGTAACGTCTATATAATATATCATATATACTATATACTGTATCTATCACAGAACATCATATGATCACATCACAGATATCGCAGCAGAAGAAACATATGAAACATTGGATATACTAGGACGTCCGTGTTTTCAATACGAGCCAGTATAAAACACGGATTCCACGGTCGTGATGAATAGCCAATCCCACACCCCTAGACCCCTACGAGAGCGGCAAGCAACCCTACCAATTCTAGGGTTAGAAGACCCGGACTCGACTCCTCGAGTTGGTCTCCCACTGAACCCCAGAACCCGGTTACTTGTGCTCCCCTCCTTGGGTCTATCCTAATGCGGAAAAGTAAATAATATACAAAAGGTGACGACTTCCGCAACCTGGAAGTGCCCCAATAAAAGAATATTACATACAAGTTTTTACATGAATGAAAAAGAAAAACACTCATCTCATATAAAAAACCCCGGCTATTCAAACACGACAATCCAATATAACATATCCAGCAACACATAACATCATATGTCATCAACGTAAGTAAATATGCGCATCCCAATTGTCGTTGACATATAGCAACGAAACCGGCGATATCACATATTACACTTACGGTCACAGAAAAGAAAGTGTAAAACTACAACAGTTGGAATCCGCAACCTCTTTAGATATCACATGCCTAATCAAATGAAATACTTAGACATCGCATGCCTAACAGTTATAAACCCCGCATTTTAGTCTCATTATCGAAAACTCTTTTCAATATCAAGTGAAACTAAACCGCTAGATTTATAACATTCATTCAGTTATCTCATAACTGTTTGTGAATTCCAATTATTGTATCCCATTCCGGATAAATAGAATATATTAAACTTTCTGATCGAACATTCGAACACCCAAGTTTTCCCGAAACCGTTCAACACATGAAATAGGTTCAAAGACATTCACTTCATACCTCAGTACCAACGGTCCAGCCGTAGAAGGGTCAAGCCAACGCCTCACATGTGGCATGCCGTACTGCCCCAAGCTCGAAGGTTCAAAGGGCAGTTCAAGACGGTCACATAATCAAGTTAAGGTTTGTTGTCTTCTAGAGGGACCATCGCGTTACTTGCACTACTCAGAACGTCCTTAAACCATAGAAAAATCCAACACTTGGAAATTTTTTCGGCAGGGGAAAAGTTTGGTATTCATATCCGGTCGAAATTTTTAACATATTCTAAGGTTATCCGGAAAAACACATAGACGAAGTTTAACAATCCGATCGAATCTACGATTTCAAATGCAACCCCAGAATACTCAACTCTTGAGTCAATTTAAAAATTCAGAGAAAACTCAGCATAATTAAATAGGAGTTACTGTGCAAACGAGGAGGGCTGACGTCATCATCAGGCCGCGGAACCGCCGCATAAGCCATGCTTATGCCGCGGTTCCGCCGCACTCTTTACTGTTCATGTGAAAAAATTTGCACCGTAATTCTTAGAATTCCCTGCTGAATTTTTTAAGCATTTTTAATATGGAAAAATCCCAGATTTTGGAAAAATCCCAGATTTTAGAAAAAGTCCAGAGAGCATGAAAAAGTTAGGGTTTCGGGTTCGATCGGGTTTCAAACATCGTCTAGACTTCGCCTAAGGCTCTAGCTAGTCTCTGATACCACTGTAGGGTTCCTAGGCACACTATAGAGGTCTCACAAGGTATCAACCATGCCAATTTCAAATTTTATGGGTGCCGAGAAACCCTAATACGGATCGTTAACTAGAAATTTAGGCGAAAACGAAACTAGTTAATATCTTAACTAAAGGAGAGAGGTTACAACCTTTGTAGATCCGGTTCTCCACTTCCTTAGCTCCACGTAGGCGTCCTCTCGCTGTCCATCTCGAATCCCGAACTCAATCGTCGGCTTCATCGGAGAAAAGGGCGGACTAGGTCGTCGGCTTCGTGCCGAAGATGATCTACGTCGAGGCATCACAAGTTCAAGCTCCGACTTCACAAATTTGTGAAACTTGTGAAGAAAACACCCAAAACAACTTGGCAAGAGGTAGAGGGTGAAGAAATAGGAGGTGGGTTCACTTTGGAATTGGATTTCTCACTTTAGAACTCAAGTTGCCATTAATGGCATCAAGCTTTCTTGAAGAAGAAGATGATGAAGAAGAAGAAAGAATATCATAAGTGTTTTTAAAATGAAAAAGAAAATGAATACTTATCATAATCTTAACTATAGTTAAGTGTAGAGAATGAACTAGGGTTAGTTCAAATGGTTAGGGTTAAGCATGAGACAAGAATGGTGACTAAGTCAAAGCTTCATGAAGCTTCAATAAGAAACAAAGAAAGCCACCATTCTCATCTTTATCTTTTCCAAATAAATAAATGAACAAATAAATAAATAAATGAATATGCAAAACCCTAATCATCAAATTAATCATGGTTTAATTCTATACACTTAACTAAATGATCAAGTATCATCAAATATGATACAAATATGTGCACAAAAGTATATCACATATACTTCTTGCACATCAAGTGAGAAAATCCATATAAAGTGAACTAATACTAGCTAATGCAAAGTAATATATCAAATATATAATTATACATTAAATCATTAAATCAACACTTGACTTAACGATCCGGTCATATCGCATATAACCGACTAGTATCCTATGTATCGGCTTATCGAATCAATCCTTGATTCGATATCTAGGTTATATCGAATATAACCAATCGATACATCCATCGCGAGAATGGAATACGGTATCACATACACGCATCATTCTCGGTCCTGCACATATCTCATATGCACTCCTATTTCGTTTCGCTTGAGCCAGGAAACCTCTGTGTAGGACTCTAAAGACTCGTCAATACGCCGGTAGCAGATGATGATCATATCAATCACCCACAAGCCGCAAGCGGTCTGCTAAACGTAACGGCCATCCGGGTATTGAGCGATCAAAAGATCGACGAGCTAGCCCGCTCACACTCCTGTGAATCCAACCAGTAACACTTACCATACAGTCCGGTCTGTTCGTCTGATATGTCGCATATCAAGTCTAGGGGTGGTAAACGTCAGACCACAATAACCGATAAGTCGTGCCGATGTGAGGCTCATAACGGGTCGAGAAACTACTGGTAACACTTACCAGCAAATCTCTGATCAGCCCTGGCTAGGGACTTCCCTGTTACGGCCAATCAAGCACAGCGCAACATCAACCCCCAATACCGGGAGAGACGAAACCCCTCCTATCGCTCATTGCCTCCATGTGACTCGGGACTGTGCCCAAAGACCACCGTTTTGCACGCCCTCATGGACGTGGTAAGGTGGAGATCAAAGCACAGTGGGAATCACACAAGACTCTATGACGATCTCGGGTCTACAGACTAACCTGCACAAGTGTCACCTGAGAACTGCCATCTGACGTGAGGTATAATACCATCTGGGAGTTCTCGGCGAGTCCGTCCAGTGTACCCAGTCTCCACTGAGCACCCGTACACCATCTCTGATGTCAAACACCAATGGATATGGGATCATCCATCGCCCATCTCATGGGTCGAGAAGCGTATACGCTAGTCTACACTGGTATATCGATGCCCTGTCTCGATACACCCACGACTAGGGACCTTGAAGGATGTACTTATGGACTACCATGTCCCCACTAGTATGATCTGCATCATAGTCCAGGTAGTCAAGTACACATCCTAAGGGCTTTACCAACATGTAACTATAAGACAGTTTAAAGAGACAAGTGTAATGTTAAGATAAAGAGTAACCAGATAGTATACTATCATATCGAGCAAGAAAGTCATCTCTATATATGTCCAAGCATCCAATATAATATACATCATCTGTACAATACTGGCCTCTAGGGCATACATACAACTAACAATAGCCAATCGAACACAGCGCAACATCAACTCCCTATACCGGGAGAGACGAATCCCCTCCTATCGCTCATTGCCTCCATGGGATTCGGGACTGTACCCAAAAGCCACCTTTTTGCACGCCCTCTTGGACGTGGTATGATAGAAATCAAAGCACAGTGGGAATCACACAAGACTCTATGACGATCTCGGGTCAACAGACTACTATGTACCAGTGTCACCGGAGAACTGCCATCTGACGTGAGGTATAATACCATCTGGGAGTTCTCGGCGAGTCCGTCCAGTGTACCCAGTCTCCACTGAGCACCCGTACACCATCCTTGATGTCAAACATCGATGGATATGGGATCATCCATCGCCCATCATATGGGTCAAGATGCGTATACGCTAGTCTACTCTGGTGCATCGATGCCTTGTCTCGATATACCCTCGACTAGGAACAGTTATAGGATGTACTCATCGACTACCGTGGCCCCACTAGTATGATCTCATCATAGTCCCAGTAGTCGAGTACACATCCTAAGGGCTTTATCAATATGTAATATAGAGACAATCAGAGTACATGTTAAGATAAAGTACAACCAGATAGCATACTATCATGTCGAGCAAGAAAGTCCTCCCTATATATGTCCTATCATCCACTACAATATACATCGTATGTACAGTAATGGCCTCTAGGGCATACATATAACTAACATCCTCTGTGTAGGACTCTAAAGAAAGGAGACATATGTGCTCCTACTCCGTTTTGCCTGAGTCAAGAAACCTCTGTGTAGGACTCTAAAGAATCGTCAATACGCTGGCAGTAGGTGATGATCATATCAAACACCCACAAGCTGCAAAGCGGTCAGCTAAACGTAACAGCCACCCAGGTATTGAGCGCTCAGAAGATCAACAAGCAAGCCTGTACATTCTCCTGTGAATCCAATCAGTAACACTCCCGTACAGTCCGGTCTCGTCGTCTGATATGTCGCATATCTCGCCTAGGGGTGGTAAACGTCAAACCCCAGTAGCTTGATAAGTCGTGTCGATATAAGGTCTATAACAGTTCGAGAAACTACTGATAACACTTACCAGTAGATCTCAGCAACCCTGGCCAAGGATTTCTGGTTATAGCCAATCGAACACAGCGCAACATCAACTCCCTATACCGGGAGAGACGAATCCCCTCCTATCGCTCATTGCCTCCATGTGATTCGGGACTGTACCCAAAAGCCACCTTTTTGCACGCCCTTTTGGACGTGGTATGATGGAAATCAAAGCACAGTGGGAATCACACAAGACTCTATGACGATCTTGGGTCAACAGACTACTCTGTACCAGTGTCACCGGAGAACTGCCATCTGACGTGAAGTATAATACCATCTGGGAGTTCTCGGCGAGTCCGTCCAGTGTACCCAGTCTCCACTGAGTACTCGTACACCATCCTTGATGTCAAACACCGATGGATGTGGGATCATCCATCGCCCATCATATGGGTCAAGATGCGTATACGCTAGTCTACTCTGGTGTATCGATGCCCTGTCTCGATACACCCTCGACTAGGAACAGTTATAGGATGTACTCGTCGACTACCGTGGCCCCACTAGTACGATCTCATCATAGGCCCAGTAGTCGAGTACATATCCTAAGGGCTTTATCAACAAGTAACATAGAGACAATCAGAGTACATGTTAAGATAAAGTACAACCAGATAGCATACTATCATGTCGAGCAAGAAAGTCCTCCCTATTTATGTCTAAGAATCCATTACAATATATATCGTATGTACAGTAATGGCCTCTAGGGCATACATATAACTAACAATCTCCCAGTTGTACTAGGGCCATCTGTTGTGGTATCACATACCCAAAAATTAGCTGTGGTTGAAGTATCTCATACTCAACCAACCCATAAAAGTCTCTACTGGGAAAAAGGCCTTTGTGAGTGGATCCGCGCTGTTGTTCTCTGTGTCCACTCTCCTAACCTCGATCACCTTGGAGATCAACCATCTCCATGATCAGGTGATACTGCCTAAGAATTATATCTGGATTTCTGATGGGACGAGGGTTCTATGGAAAAAGCCACAACTCCATTGTCACACAATGGTAGGAACAAAGTTCATCTTATGAACTTACATATCCAGACTGCCTCTTTGGTAGCATCCTTGGTAACGATGTATCTTGCCTTTAATCGTCTAGTATGTCACGGTATCTAGCTTGGAACTCTTCCAACATACCGTCCCTCCACTGAGGGTAAAGACAATGCCTGCGACTGACATTCAGTCGTCCTTATCACCTTGGAACCTTTCCAGTGATTCTCCCCAGGATCGATTGATACCATCTCACTACAACTAGTGAGTATCCTAACATCCAATTAGATCTATCTCATAGATCCAAAACCCAGGATTTAGGAGGTATTACCTTGATCTTATATGGAGAATCCTTGTGATAAGCGGAGATTGACCGAGCGTAGCATAGGAAACTCCTTCCCTATCAAGAGTATGTTATCCACGTACTCTACGAGGATCACCACCATACTCCCTACTACCTTTTTATATATACAAGGTTCATCTACCATTTTGATGAAGTCAAACTCTTTGATTACCACATCAAAACAGATGTTCCAACTCCACGATGCCTGCTTTATCCTATAAAGCATCTTGCTCATGTTTCCGCTGCTCCCACTGTCTACGAAGCCATCTGGCTGTATACTTATAGACGCTCTCTTCTAAAACATCATTTAGAAAAGCAGTCATGACACCCAACCACCAGATATCGTAGTCATGGTATGTAGCCGTGGCAAGTAGGATCTGGATGGACTTAAGCATAGTTTTGAAAGTCTCAACTTTTCCATGTACACCAAGTAATCTTCACAAGATATACTTGCTCTTGATGGGGATTTAACCCTTCAGTTAAAGCAACCAAAGTCCATACTTTGTTGGTGTATAAGGATTCCATCTCAGATCGCTAAGCATCCAGCCATTCTTACAGAGTCTCACTCCTGATGGCCAGTTCGAAACTTGTTGGGTCATCATCTCATGATGCAATCCTCGCTCCCACTGTCATAGAGAAACCGAAGTATCTCTCTGGTGGGTGAAGAACTCTACTAGATCGGCGGAGAGGCTGAGGTTCGTTGGAAACTACTGAATCCTTTGGTTCTACCAAATCATCAGCTGCAGTTTGTATAGCTGGAACTACTTCCAGTTTTATAGAGCTGACCTTGCCTCGAGCTTGTCCGGATTTTGCTTTTAGACATAGGCCGGACAACCCCAAATCTTAACAAACTTAAGATATGGGCTCTTCCCTTTCCATATCACATATGAAGTGGTGGGCAACTGATTTGATTTGAACCCTATTCAATAGGTATGCAGCTTCTCAAGCGCATAACTCCCAAAAGAAAATAGGAAACTCAATAGTACTCATCATAGAGCACACCATATCACATAGGGTGCTATTGCTCCGCCCCGATATACCATCGTGTTATGGTGTATACAGAGGAGTAATGCTGAGTGAGAATCTCATTCTCCTTTAGAATAGTCCAGGAATCTCCGTGCTCAAGTATTCTCCTCCCTGATTTCATCAAAGGACATAATACTTATACCCGGTTTTTGGTTCTCTACTTCTAACTCATATTCTGTGAATATCTCAAAAGGTTCGGACTTGTGTCTCAACAGGAACATATGTCTAAATCTTGAGAGATCATCAGAGAATGGAATGAAGTACAAAGAACCGGTCTTGGCATGTATAGACAGGAGACCTTCATACATCAGCATGTATCAATCCCAAGAGTTCACTAACTCTTTCTCTGTTTCCAATAAACAGAGCTATGGTCATCTTATCTTTATGACATGACTGGCAAGTTTCACAAGATGTAAATTCAGACAAATTTAAATATGCATCTTAATGTAACTTAAGCAAGTCGGGTCGCATTGATATGACCTAGTCTACAATGCCTCAAGAAGGATTCGTTCATTTCTGAACTCTTCCTCTTGTGTGTGTTCTGTATACTAAGAACTGTAGTTTGATTTAGAACGTCAATGCTTTTAGATAACGTGCCTGAACCGATCAACTCTTGATATAGGAAATGTTCAAAACATTATCCAACAATACAAAATTATATCCTTTCTTTATTAATAAAGAGACTGATATGATGTTGTATATCAGGTTCGGTATCTAATAATATTCGTTCAGAATCAATGTATTCTGGTAATACAGGGTGATAGTGACTAACAGACTTGGCTGCAACACTTGCACTGTTTTCTGTCTCATGAAACTTATCACCCGTTCTCAGTTCTCTACCTATCTGTAGCCTATGTAATAAATTACATATATGGGATCCTGATGTGGTATCAAATACCCAGGACGTAAAGGATACTGAGAAACAGTTCTATGTAATAAACACACCCGAAGATGATGCATCTGCATGCACTTTCTTCGTTTGGGCGGCACGGGAAATCTGGTATTCCCCAATCCCCAATTTCCTGCTATGTCTTATAACAATTATAAGTTGGAGCGGGACCAACGTTCCCCAGCTCGGTATAACAAGCGGGTTCGGTCAATATATCCGTATTATTATCTTGATTAAGGCGTGATATGGTCGCTACCTGGAGAGAGAGAGAAGACAACACTCAGCGTATGCTCTTGCAAGATTGGATTGGTTATCTAATATATCTAATCAGGATGTCTCCCACTGTTTTAGTCAAATCTTCCTTCAAACCCAAAAAGGAATGACTAGCCAGGATTAATTACACCCTACAAGTTCGCCAATCTTTCAGCCAGGCCAGTGTCGGTACTTTGAGGGAGGTTCTCCGTACTTTCGCACGGACCTAATTAAGGTAAACCTCGTTTTCCCAGAGGCATAACCCCGTTAACACCTTTCTAGACACATACTTGATCGGCTAATTGTAATGTGTAAAACTCTTCCAGGAGTAACACTTACTCGCAGCGGGTATCGGGATCCAACTATCTCATAGAAGGTATGCAATATCATTGCAAATTTCAATACTTGAAATTCCCAATAATATTTTACCCCTAGCGTCCTATGACCTTGACAGAGGTCAACAAACCATAGGCTGCTAGTCAAGTTCAACCCGTCAGTTCCTGATTGAAGTAAACCCACCCGCACGACCCTTGACAGAGGTCAACAAGGTCGCACGACTACCCTAAATCAATCACATCATATGTTTATACAGATAAGCACTAATCAACTACCGCACACTACGCCTTGACAGAGGTCAATAAACGCAGCACGAATACTAAATACTACTTATCTGAAATGACGGAGGGCTACGACAGGTTTTTAAGAAAACCCTTTGCGGAATGAACTTGATATCGTTGTAGAATCGAGTGATTTTTAAATGGAGTGTTTTTTAGGCTTTTCTAGTTTTGCTAAAGGGGTCACTCCCGGTGAAGGGATCGTCGGCCCTTTCCTCATCGAATAAGGTGCAGGGTATATCATATATACCTCTGTGCAAAATAAGAACTATAGAAGCAATCAAAAGACAAACCGAGTTTATAGCATCTTCTAGTTTCACTAAAGAGGTCACTCCCGGTGAAGGGATCTCGGCTCTTTCCTTATCGAATAAGGTGCTGGATGTTCTACAAGGAACACCGCTATGCAAAGCAAGAACTAGAGCTACCTGTTTTTAAACAAGTTTCTACAATATCTTTAGGTTTCTTTTATTTCATTAATCTCATTAATGAAGTCCCATTTTAATATGCTTCACAAGCATCACATTTGAAACGAAATCTGCAATATAACATATATCTCATATATATAATATAAACATTCGTCTCAGGCAGTAATACGATCTCATCACAGAACATTGCAGCAGAAGAACATATATGAAATATTGGATATACTAGGACGTCCGTATTTTATAACGAGCCTGTATAAAACACGGATTCCACGGTCGCGATGAATAGCCAAACGCACATCCCTAGACCCCTACGAGAGCGGCAAGCAACACTGCCAATTCTAGGGTTAGGAGACCCGGTCTCGACTCCTCGAGATGGTCTCCTACTGGACCCTAGAACCCAGTTACTTGTGCTCCCCGTCTTGGGTCTACCTAATGCGGAAAATTAAATAATATACAATGGTGACATCATACTCAGCCCGGAAGTGCCCCAATAAAAGAATATTACATACAAATGAATTTTACATGAATGAAAAAGAAAGAACTCTCATCTCACATAAAACCCCCGGCTATTCAGAAACGCGACGATCCAATATAACATATCACAGCAACACATAATATCTCATATCATCAACGTAAGCAAGTATGCGTATCCCGATTGTCGTTGATGTATAGCAACGAAGCCGGCGATACACCACATACTACGCTTACGGTCACAGAAAAGAAAGTGTAAAACTACAACAGTTGGAATCCGCAACCACTTTAGACATCGCATGCCTAACCAAATGAATTCCTTAGACATCTCATGCCTAACAATTATAAACCCCGCATTTTAGTCTCATTATCGAAAACACTTTTCAATATCAAGTCGGGCAATTCAACAAGATTCCTGACAACCTGATCGAATGCTCGTCGCAAACTTTAGTAGACGGCCGCACCACCGGATGCCGTCGACGAAGTGCACTAAGGCAGAACACCGCTGCCGCGAGCACCCGAACGGATTCTTTTGGCGACGGGGTTCTCCTACAGTCACTTGGTCGGGGCTATGGGGCGTGGCTATCTATTAAGTTTATTCGGCGAGTATCCGCGTACGTATGTGATTGCGATGGACTTTTGATCACATCAAAATTCTGTGGCAACCTATCAATTTGAGACTAAACTGCTAGATTTATAACATTCAAATTAGCTATCTCATAACTACTTATGGATTCCAAATATTGTATTACATTCCAGATAAATGGACAGTATTAAACATTCCGATCGAATAATCAAACACCCAAGTTTTTCCCAATATATCTCAACACTTGAAATCAGTTTAAAAATATCCATCACATGCCACAGTACCAATGGTCCAGCCGTAGAAGGGTCAAGCCAACGCCTCACATGTGGCACGCCGTACTGCCCCAAACCCTAAGGTTTATAGGCAGTTCAAGACGGTCACATAATCGAGTTAAGTTTTGTTGTCTTCTAGAGGGTCCACCGCGTTACTTGCATGACTTTACAAAAGTTTCGAACACAAGAAAAAATTCAACTTTTGAAAATTTTCCGACAGGGGAAAAAGTGAGTTATTGATATCCATTCGAACTTTTTAACAGTTTCTAAAATTATCCGGAACAAACTAAATAAAGTTAAATTATCCGATCGAATCAACGAGTCCCCAATACAACCCAGAAAACTTAACATTTGAGTGGAATTAAAAATTCCCAGAAAAAAATGACAAGAAAGGGCCTAAGAATAAATATATGAAATATGAGGGACTAAGTCATAATTTTGGCCGCGGAACCGCCGCCAAACCCTTGGTTTGGCCGCGGTTCCGTGTTCATATAAAAGCATTAGTGGTCCGCACTTCAAAGTAATTCTTAGTTTTTCCTGCTCTATTTTCTGAGCATTTTTAATTCATAAAAAATCACATTTTCAGAAAATGTCCAGAGAAGGGTTCAAATTAGGGTTTCGGGGTTCGATCGGAGTTTAAACTTCGTCTAGACTTCGCCTAAAGCTCTAGCTTGGCTCTGATACCACTTTAGGGTTGCTAGGCACACGCACAAGGGTCTACGAGGCATCAACCATGCCCGATTTAAAATTTAGCCGTGCCGAACAACCCTAAACAAGATCTTTAAACTAGAGTTTATGCGAAAACTAGCATGTTAAACACTTTAACACTAAGTGAGAGGGATTACAACCTTTGTAGATCCGGTCCTTCACTTCTTAAGCTCCGTGTTGAGGTCCTTTCGCTGCGATCATCGTGTTCCGGACTCTCGAGAGGCTCCACGAAGAGAAAGATGCAGTCTTGCTTCCGATCTTCGATAACAAAGATGATCTACCTTGAAGTTTCATTAACACAAGCTAACACTCACTAAATGAAGTGAACACTCTCATCTAAAGGGCAAGGGTAGATGAGGATGATGAAGTAGGATTTTTGCTCTCATTTGTTTTCATATTCTCACTCATTTTCATCACAAAGCAAAAAGCTAGAAAACTTTTGCTCAAAGGAAGAAGAAGGAAGAAGATGATGAATCAATAATTGAATCCTTTTGTGATGAATAATGAAAAGATAAATATGATGAATAATGCAACCATGGTCAACTAAACCCATGTAGAGAATTAACTAGGGCTAGGGTTTGGGTTGGGTTAAAAGCGAGTCACTTGAAAATATCAAGCATAATATCTTTTTCAAGACAAAAGAAAAGCTTCTAGAATCTACTAGAAGTCTTAACCCTAATCCAAACCCTAATCATGTTTAAACTCCACTAAACATGTTGCATTAGTAATCATATCATGTTACAATATTATATATCACATATATAATATTTATTGTAACAAATAAAAATAATACATTTAACATATATCGCATATATATCAATATATTACACGAGTGAGAAAAAGAATCTTTTAATGAGCTAATATTAGTTAATGTAATTTAATATATCATATATATTATTATACATTAAATTAGCGAATCAACACTTGATCCGACAATCCGGCTATATCGCATATAACCGACTAATACGATGACCCGGTTATATCACATATACCCGGCCGATATCTCATATCGCGAGAATCCAATACGGTATCACATACCACATTATCCTTGGTAGCGCAATTGCAGGACCCAAGATTGCAGAAGTTTCGAGAACAGATAGAAGCGGGACTTCGAACAGACTTATTGATTCATGAAGATAGTTCGTTGCGTTATGGTAGCCGTTTGTGTGTGCCGAAAGGAGACATTTATGAAAAAATTATGAAAGAGGCGCACAGTTCTGCATATTCCGTACATCCAGGAGGCACGAAGATGTATCGTGATCTACGACAGTATTTCTGGTGGGAAGGCATGAATAAGGAGATCGCCCGCTTTGTGGCGAAGTGCTTGGTGTGTCAGCAAGTTAAGGCTGAACACTAAAGGGTTGTTGGTTTATTGCAACCACTTCCGATTCCTCAATGGAAGTAGGAACATATAACCATGGATTCGTGACAGCTTTATCGCGGAGTCTAAAGGGCAACAATACAGTTTTGGTGATTGTTGATTGATTGACCAAGGCAGCTCATTTTATACCATTTCGAGTTGGTCAGTCAACGGAAACGTTAGCAGAACGGTACATGCAGGAGATTGTGAGATTGCATGGAGTACCTGTGAGCATCGTGTTCGACCGTGACACCCGATTCTTATCACACTTCTGGAGGAGTTTACAGGAAAGTTTGGAGACGTGATTGAAGTTCAGCACAGCTTATCATCCTCAAAAAGATGGCCAATCGGAAAGAATGATCCAAACTCTTGAAGGCATGTTGAGAGTTTGCATGTTAGACTTCAAGGGTTCATGAGAGGATCATCCACACTTGGTGGAGTTTTCATACAACAAAAGCTTTCAGGCGACTATTCAGATGGCTCCATTCGGAGCGTTGTATGGTTGCAAGTGTCGTTCACCTGTTTATTGGAACGATATTGGAGAACGAAAATTGTTGGGACCGGATCTGATCGTGCAAACAGTAGAGAAAGTTAACACTATCCGGAATCATATGAAGGCAGCACAAGATCGGAAGAAGAGTTAGGCCGACACATCGAGAAGACCTCTAGAGTTCGCTGTTGGTGATCTGGTATTCTTGAAGATATCACTAACTAGAGGAGTGATTCGTTTTGGGAGTCGAGGCAAGCTTAGTCCTCGATTCGTGGGGCTATTCGAGATTTTGGAGCGTGTTGGAGATGTGGCTTATCGATTGGCTTAACCACAATCTTTGGCGAATGTTCATGACGTGTTTCATGTATCTCAATTCCGTAAGTATGTTCGAGATGAAACACACGTGCTGGATCATTCGGAGCTGACTGTAAGGGAGGATTTGACCTTTGAGGAACGACCGATGTCGATTGTTGATCGAAGAGAAAAGGTCCTTAAGAACAAAGTTATCCCTCTCATACTTGTTTCTTGGGAAAATCGCTCGCATGGAGAATCGACTTGGGAACAAGATGACGAGATTCGACAGAAGTTTCCACACCTATTCCTGTAGATTCATGTTGTTTACCTTTTCTTGTCTTGGGAATTTCGAGGACGAAATTCTTTTTGTAGTTGGGTATAATGTAACACCGTAGTTCATTTATACTAGTTCTAGTTCAAGTATTTCCTTTTTTATGGTATTTTCCTTATATACTGTGTTTTGGGTGTGAATAGTGTTTGTGACATTGTATTGCATTTGACCCGACCCGCATGCTTGAAACCTGTCTTGATTCATGTTTATGATCTACCCTGACTTGTTACGTAGACTTGTGCACTTTCATGTATACTGCATACTGGCATTTTATCTGGCATTTGCATTTTTACAATATAACATTTTAAGTCACATAAAATATTTTAAAAATACATCGCATGGCCGGCATGATACCCCTAACCCTGTGGTAGCATCCGCGCATCTTGTTCTCGTCCCGTTCAGTAAAGCGGACTTGTTTGGATGGCTACGCGCACGTACGTGCATCCGTTCTTGGGGGTATGCATTTTAGTTACCCGGACATCCAATTTTGGTTTTGGTTTACACGTATATTTTCCGTATTTTAAAACTGGATTTTTAGACCCGACCTGGGCGTGTTTTGGACTATTTTTATATTAGCCAAAAACTCAAATTTTCTTAATATTTTATTCTTATAAAATTAACTGTTATATATATATATAATTATATAAATTTAAGATTTCTTTAACAGAGAAATATTTTGTTATATTAAATCCTAACCTAAAGATTTTACTATCAGCACATCTCTATCTCTCTCCACACTCTCTTTCTCTCGTTCTTTCTCTCTCTCTCTCTCCCTTTCTATTTATATTTTAAACCCACGTCCCTTCCTCTCTCCTCCTTTCTCCTCCCCTCGACGAGCCGGCGACCCCTGCACCCAACTCGAGCCCCTGCAACCCTCCTCGCCGAAGCTCGTCTCGCCGCCGATCACCCTCATCGGCCTTCCCTCGTCCTTGTCTCCTTAACCTCTCCTCTACCACCTCCTCGTCGATGCCTTCACTTCTCCCGAACCCACACGAACCCACCACCTCCATCACCTACACCTCACCGGAGCTCCGACCACCCTCGTCACCGCCTCCATCTCCTCATTCTCCTCTCCCCTTTCCTATCTCCTCTCCTCGCTGCAAACCATCAGCCCGAGAACTCACATCTGAACCCGACACAAGAACCCCCACTTTCATTGCCGTTAACCCTCGCCAGAGACCATCATCGTTGTCTTCGTCTCGCCTGCTTAGCCTCTGCCCAGATATCCCAAATCCCATTTCCCTTTTCTTCTTCTCCTTTTTCTTATTCTCTTCTTCTTGTTCTTAATTCCGCGTTTCCGGTGATCGCCGAAGCCGTGCCACTGCCGACGATCCGAGCAACCCAGTGGACGTTCTCTACCTACGCGGTTACATTCTTGTATTGCCTGGTTCTGTTCTGTACGTGTGCATCGAGACTTTTACCGACATTCGATGTTGCCGTGCGTATCCGTATCGCGATCCATCGAGGCAAGTTTATCATGCTATATGCTACATTACTTTATATACGTCTATTTTAATAATTATAACACTGGTATTTTAAATCATGCATCAAAAGTTCTCATTTTACAGTTTTCCGACATCCGTATACATCTGTACGTATTATTTTACATCTAGCGCATGCAAACCTACCTTGTTACATATTATACTACAGTATACTGTACCCAATGGAATATTTACATCTCATATTGCTTAGTTGTACATCCCACATTACTATTTTACAGTTTTACTGTTTTAGGATACCCGTTTGCATCCATCTCACTTAAAATATATATAACTGCATCTATAGATCACATTAATACATAATACTATGATATTAACACCCCATGTTTAATAAAGTACATCCTAATTAGCATTAGAACTATAAATGTAACCCAAATCGATAATTATGCATCCATTTTATATCTATTTGCATACCATGTCACATTATTTCATTTATTGTTATATTAGTACTCCATACTTGATTTTGTGCACCCATACTTATTACCGTTTGATTATGAGCACCCGCTTGATACTTGTGCACTACCTGACTGTAAGTCGATGTGCAACACCCCACGACTTGCGGAGAGGCGGAAATATGAAAAACGATCTTGTTCTTTGTTTAAACATCGACTAACCGCATGAATCGAAGCTAAACGATAACTAACAACTATCATGGAAGTTCTAAACTACTATGTGAAGGGATTATACCTAAAGAACCGTGGCCTTCGTCTTTACGTTCTCCACCTCCTTCTCGGCCTTCTCCAAGTACTAGACGATCCACCCGAGAGCTTTGCTTCAAGCTTTACCTCAAACTAGAAGTAACTAGGTTTCTTAAAGTGCTAATCTAAGTAACCTAGGTGATATAGAGAAGGGTTATGGATTAAGTAGTCTAATCTAATTCTTGATCTCAACACATGAGAGGGGAGGATTTGGGTTTGAAGAGAGAGAGCTTAAGGAGAGAGAAGGTGAGCATGAGAATGAGATGAGATAATGATCTATCATAATATATATCAAGCATTATCATTTATCCAATAAAAGAAAATAAAGGATTTACAACCATGTTTGATAAATATCAAAGGGTGATTCATCTCCATGAGTCATTAAGCATTTATGATGCATTAATGACATGGATGAATCACTCATACGACTCACTAATCTCATTTAATGCATATAACACCTACACCCCCAAGTCATCATCTTCTAGAAGCTTCTCGTAAAATTACGAGAACGCCCCTCCTATCCGTGAAAACACGGAAAAACTTTAGACTGTATAAATCCAATATCCCGATACTAGAATCTGGCTTAAACCAAAGCCGACTAGTAAAAACTGTCCGAAAGTCGTACGTGCGTAAACACACGTATGTGTCCGAACCCTTGTCGTAAAACCATACGACCTCTATATCATTTCGCCTGGAGCAGGGAAACTCTTTGTGTGGGACTCTAATGACTCGACTATTACGCTGGCAGTGGGTTTAACCACAGACCGCAAGCGGCACTAGCTGTACGTAACGGTCCCCAGGTAGATGTCGATAAGAAGGCCGATGAGGAAACCCATCCGAACTCCTACTGAGCCTGATGCGACAATCTCCGTACAGTCCGGTCTATTCGTTTAAGACTATCGCATATCGGGCCTAGGGGGCGGCAAGCGTCAGTCCCCAAATAGCGGTATAAGTCATGTCGGAGCGAAGCCCATTACACCCTGAGAAACTACTGGAACCTACCAGCAAATCTCGCTTGCCCTGGCCAGGGACTTTGCGTAATGGCTCTCTGACACAACGCGATATCAACTCCTAATACCGGAAGAGACGAATCCTGTCTAACCGCCACTGCCTCCAAGCGCTCGGGACTGCACCCAACTGCTACCTGTTTGCACGACTCCTTTGAGCCGTGGTAGGGTAGCAATCTAAGAACAGTGGGACACACTCGAGGCGAAGTAGCAGTGTCAAGTCTGCGGACTATGCTGTACTCATGTTACCTGGGAACTGTTAACTGACGACTGGTATAAAACCCAACCAACAGTTCCCTGCGAGTCCTGTCCGGTGTACCCGTAACCCAACGAGCACCTGTATACTATCTCCAGTACGACGTACTGACGGCTGTGGGACAGACCATCTCCCCAACTGGGATGAGAAGCGTACACACTAGTCTACTCCGGAGTATCGATGCCCTGTCTTGATAATCCTACGACTAGGGACCTGAATAAGGATGTGCTTGTAGACTACCCAGCCCCCACTAGTGTGACTGCCATCACAACGCTGGTAGTCAAGCAAGATCCTAAGAGCTCTATCAATACGTATACTCACATATTAAGATAGAAAAACCAAGTAGCATACTACCATGTTTAGCAAGACTGTTATATACATGTGAATATCCCAAGCTTCCATTAAGTAATATACAAACTAGTATGATACAATAATGGCCCCTAGGGCATATATACTAACACTGACATGACCTGATACACTACTACTGACATGACTTGATACTTGTACACTACTTGACATGACTTGATACATGTACACCACCTGACATGAGCTGATGTACCACAGCTTGACATGTTTCCTGAACTTGTTACTAATGTCGACAATCTTGACCTGTTGTCCCTACGGACATTTCCTGTTGTCTATACAGATAAACCTGTACCTACTTGATCCTGTGTTGGCATTAGCTCCAAATTTATCAATACCTGACTTACACACATAACTTGGGGGTATGGGGAAATCAAGAATGTAGCCGAACGTAACTCAAAGGGCTATTATCCTTTTACCGTGGTCCCGTGGGGTTGAACGGGACATGGACTCACAGTCTATTATCCTTTTACCGTCGTCCCGTGGGGTTGAACGGGGCATAGACCGATAGGTTACGCTGAGGATTACATTATTGATTTCAAAGAACTTTAGAGTAGTTAACCCTATAGCACAGTTTAGACTACTCACTGCACCTCACCTATAATATATCCTGTTCACTGATCTTTATTCATGTTATTATTTATTTCCTGATAACTTGTTATTGTTCATGCCTGCATATTTCATTACACCCTGCTTGCTTAGAATTATTGGTACTATAACGCACTGACGTCTGGGTTTTGCATGGCCCAAATCCATTATCCTTGTCGCAGGCAGTTCAGGAGTATTTTGATCAACAGGCCGAACAGTGAGGACCTATTATTAGTTTAGTTTAGTTTCCTTTCAGTATTTCATTCCTGATGTGAGCCCGCATTATGGGACGTACATTCCAGTTTATTATTGTACTTGGATCTTTTGCTTCCGCATTATTTTATTTCATGACTCATTTATTCTGGCTTATGGACATGTGTTAGATAGTTTATTACTATTCTTGATATCTCTACAGCTGTAATGTAACTGTGAAGGGATATTTCCTATCCACAGATAGCATGGTTGGCTCTGTCACGTGCCTATCTTAGCGCACTCTGGGAAGCGGGGCATGACAAATCCTATGGGCCCTATCAAAATGTACATGATGATAAAGACAAACCAGATAGCATACTATCATCTCGAGTAAGACTGTTCCACTGGTATAGGTCCTCCCTCAATATTCAATAATTGACTTGAGGGCACTATAGCCAACATGTACGACCTAGTAAAGAAAAGTTTAAGATCTTTACATTGTAAAAGGTTTCGAAGTTGAGCCTTTGGTAAAAAGTCTAGGTGTTCACCACCTGCAAGTGTAAAAGGTTTCAGATTTGATCTTTGGTAAAAAGTCTAGGTGTTCACCGCCTGCAAGTATAAAGGTTCTAAGATCTGAGTCTGGTAAAAGATCTGGGTTTCTCCACCCGTAAGGAGTCATTGGATAGTGTGCTGAATCCTGAGTAGGAGTTCTCAAGCGGGGATTAGCCACAGGGTTGGTGAAGCTCGATAACAATTTTCTGTTTCCATTTACTTTTATGTGATTCTATGTTGTATCTGTGATTCTGTGTTGTGATAGTATTTTTATTTTATACCCTGATTTTATATTCCGCTACATAATTTTTAAATTGTTATGAATCACGCTGAGTTTGCCATAAAACCTTATTCACCCCCCGTTAAGGCTGTTTTCATATACTAATTTCAGGTCTACTTACAGTTAAATATAATAAACTACCAACCATACCTCGGTAGAGTCGTAAATCTACCGCCTTTTCAGTTTCGTCCTTGGTAAGTTTAGTTGTCGTTTCCATTAGAGTTTCATAGATCTTTGTATCCTCTAAGCCGAACTTTTTGATAAGTTCCTTAGTGTACTTGGCTTGAGTGATGAATAGTCCTTCTTAATTTTGTTTGATTTGAAGTCCGAGGGAGAAATTCAACTCTCCCATCCTACTCATTTCAAACTCATCCTGCATAGATTTTAAGAACTCTTGGTAGAGCTGCTCGTCAGTAGAACCAAATTTGATATTATCAACATAAATCTGAACTACTATAATATCATTTCCATATACTTTTGTAAATAAGGTTTTATCAACTATGCCTTTTATATCTCCTATTATTTTTATTAAAAATGTACTTAATCTCTCATACCAAGATCTAGGAATATGTTTGAGATAGTACAATGTCTTTTCTAGTTTAAATAAAATATTCAAGTATAGATATTTATATGGACTTCTATATGATAAATTATAAGTTTAGTTTTTCTAGTTTATTAATATTGATTAGTTTTATTTTGGTTTAATTAAGAATATAATATAATAATACATTCATTCATTCAAATCAAATAACAGTTATAAACAATATAATAAAAATTAAAATATAATCACACATACATCATATAGACTAAATTTAATTTAGGTGTCCTAATCTAAGTCCTACGTTTTTGGAGATCTTATTGTTCCTTTGATTGATTGGTTTCAACTTCTTTGTTGATCTGGTAACTACTCCTTTATCAATTTTACCTATTATTAAATCGTCAGGGTGATCTTTATTGAATTGCCAATCTTTTCAAGGAGTAGTATCTATTATGTGTTCTTGTTCCTCCAATTGATTATTTTTAACTTCTTTGACTATAGATGAAGATTGTGTGACCTTATTGACCCATGCCATTCTTGGTTCACTCGGGTCAGTGTTTGGAGAAAAATGTTATTTATAAGATAAGTTATTTTTAATTTTACAATATTGAGATATGTGTCGTAAGATGCAACAATAGTTACACATTGAATTAGCATATTTGTTTCCATATTTATAATAATATTTACTTCTAAATGGTTTAGTTTTAGGGACTGATTGGGAATACTATTCAAACCCAATACCTTCTTTCTTACAGTGTTTGATTGATTGTCCTAATATTACATCTAAATTTTCTTTACTTTTAGTGAATTTTAAAAACATTTTATCTTTTAAATCAACTTTTGTTTTTAAGTTAAAGATTCAAATTTTAATGTATTATTAGTTTCAATTAACGTATCATTGGTTAAAGTTATGGATTTTAATTTTTCATAGAAATTTTCATTTTCTAATTTAATTTAACTTAATTTGAATGGATATTTCTAAATTGTTTTTAGAGGATAGGTTTGATTTTAAGGTTTTCTCCATTAGCCCTCCCTATACTTCAATATTTTTCTCTGTCCCCCTATAGTTAGTATTTACCTGTAGCCTTTCTATACTTATAAGTTACTCCTGCAGCCCATCTATATTTATAAGTTACTCCTGCAGCCCATCTATATTTATAAGTTACTCCTACAGCCCCTCTACATTACTTTTGAAAATAATTCCTCCTCCTCCTCCTCCTCGGCTGTTGGGTTTCCTAGTGCCCTGGTCATCTACTGTGGCCGTTGCAGAACAAAAATGGTGTTTAAAAACTGGCGCTAAAAACCCGTTCTAGAATCGAACCATAAACCTAAACTAACTAACAAAAGGAGATCTAGCTACTGAGTTCGAATTGTTTTACCGAAAGATTCGTGTCCTTCGGTCTTCTACTTTCTTCCTTAACTCTTTAAGGTCTCCTTGATCGAGCTTGGCTGCCGGTCTTCTTCCATCGAAGATGATCCACCCGAGAGATGTAGCTCATGGCTCTAGTTCCACACTAAGAATCTAGTGGAGCAACTAAGGACTCTAGGTTGCTAATCTAGAGTGCCTAGGGATGTAGTGAGTTGTTCTAAGTGTGTATCTATTTCTCTTCTACCCTTGATTCTCAACACATGAGATGGTAGGGTAGAAGATGAAGAAGAAGGAGGAGGAGCTCAAGAGAGGCTAGAGAAGAGAGATAAGCAAAATAGTGAGAGTGTTTTCAAAATGACCATCCAAGAGAGAGAAAAACATGAAGCATGGTTTTGTATATCTCATTTTCCAAATAAAAATATAGCAATCATACTTGAATAGTTTGCACAAATGAATTGAAAATTCATTTGTCAACACTATTCAAGCATAGTTCTCACCATTTTCTCTTCACTACCTTTACACATCATTTCCATTTAATTTAATAAATGGATAAACCAAAATGAGATGTCCACCTTCTAGAATGTTTTCCGTATAAATATGGAATACACTCAACTGAATATATATACCCGTATTCGTACCAAAATACGAATACCCAAAGAGATAGAATAATACAAAGAAAATAATACTAGAATATACATATTGAAATATATATATGAAAATTATTAAATCAATATCCGATTTAATAATCCGTCTCAATCCTAAGCCGATTAGTATTATCAACCATCTGATCAAAAGTCCGGGTAACTAGTACAATCATTCGATCGGAGCCCTGCACTTATCAAAATACGGCTACTATATCATTTCGCCTAAACCAGGGAAACTCTCTGTGTGGGACTCTAAAGACTCATCAATACGATGGCAGTGGGTTTAACCATAAGCACATCAGCGGCCCTAGCTGTACATAACGGCTACCCAGGTATTGAGCGAAAGGAAGGCCAACGAGCAAACTCATCCGAACCCCTACTGAGCCTGTCTGTGATAATCTCCATACAATCCGGTCTGTTCGTCTAAGAGTATCGCATATCGGATTAGGGGGTGAATAAAGTCAGACCCCTAATAACGCGATATTTCGTGTCAATAAGGTCACACAATTATCACCCACTGAGTAACTACTGATCCAAATCAGTAATTATCGTCTACCTTGGCCAAGGATTTCTGGTGATGGCTACCCATGCACAGCGCGACATCAACCCCCAATACCCGGAGAGACGAATCCCCGACGATCCGCTCACTGCCTCCATGTGGCTCGGGACTGTACCCAACTAAAACCTGTTTGCACGACTTCTTTGAGCCGTGGTAGGGTAGTAATCAAAGCAAAGTAGGAACTCACACGAGACAAATGATGATCTCAGGTCAACAAACTAACCTGTACTCATATCACCTGAGAACTGCTATCTGATAATATGTATAATACCATCTAGCATGTTCTCGGTGAATCCGTCCAGTGTAACTCATAACCCAATGAGCACCTGTATACTATCTTAGGTGACTAACTGACACCAATTGCTTGTAAGACCGGCCCCCACCTCTCGTCGGGCATACATTAGTCTACTCCGGAGTATCGATGCCCAGTCTTGATACTCTCTCGACTAGGGACATTTAAGGATGTGCTTATAGACCACCCAGCTCCCACGTATATGATAGCCATCATAATGCTGGTAGTCAAGAAAGAATCCTATGGGCTCTATCAACATGTAATAGTGATTTGTAATACCACATAATGCATGTACATGATGATAGAGATAAATAGGATACTATCATTTTGAGTAAGACTGTTCTACCCGTACAGGCTCTCCCTCAATCATCACAATCGCGTGCTTGCAATTACAATAATTGACTTGAGGGCATTATATCCAGCAATCTCCCACTTGCACTTAAGGCTAATTATTGCGGTGTCGCATGCTCACAGCCTGTGTGACACCGAACACCCAACTTCTCTACTAATCAGTCTCACAAAATACGTTTGTGAAACTTTTGCATTCGAGAAATAGCCTCAGTGAGTGGATCCGCTCCAATGTTTCTATCTTTATCTCTCTATATCTCAACTTCGCGGAGAAAGACTATCTCCTGAAATGAGCGATACATGTCTTAGAATTTTTCTGGATGTCTGATAGGACCCAGTTCACAAATGAACTCCAAATCCAACAAACTTCTTAAACCGTATCAGCCACTGAATTTAATCAGTATCCTGCGCCATACTTTCCTCAGTATCCGCTTGGACCACTAGTCCAACATACTGCCCCTCAAAAGAGGGAAAACTATAACTCTGACAATCACTCTGTCATCTAGGTCATCTTGGAAGACTGAAAAGATAACCGCCTCCTGAAGGAGGCTGTCGTTACCATATACCAAAAAATCCACTTATGTTCATAACTGCTTCCCAATGTTTCTCTAGGATTGGATTAATATAAGCTTATTGCAGCCAGTGCAAAAGCAATATCTGGTGTGGTACTTAACATTTCATGATTGACTCAATTGCCTAAGCAAGTGATATGTCAATTATGCAAATCCCTCTCCTCATGAGTCTAGAAAACATCACTTTAGAGAGGGTGACTTCATCACCTGCGGGTACACCACCATGGCAGGAGTCGTCCATTCTAAAACACTTTAGAATAGTGTCAAGTATCCGAATTGGGACACTTCTTAAATCTAGATCTAAAACTATAGATCTAGTGACCAGAATGTCAGTTATATGTATGCCTTAAAGACCATTACTGTACATGTGATGTACATTGTAGTGGATGCTTGGACATATATAGGAAGGACTTTCTTGCTCAACATGATAGTATGCTATCTGGTTGCACTTTATCTTAACATGTACATTTATTGTCTCTCTATTCCACTTTACCGCGTTCAAGAGATCATGCAAAACGGTGGTTTTTGGGTATAGTCCTGAGTCACATGGAGGAAATGAGCGATAGCAGGGGATTCGTCTCTCCCGGTATTGGGGGTTGATGTTGCGCTATGCTCGATTGGCCATAACAAGAAATCCCTGGCAAGGGTTGCTGAGATATACTGGTAAGTGTAATCAGTAGTTTCTTGAACCGTTTGGACCTTGCATCGGCATGATTTATCAGGCTATTGGGGTCTGACGTTATACCACCCCCACGCTGCGATATGCTACATATTTGACGAAGAGACCGGACTGTACGGTAGTGTTACTGATTGGATTCGCAGGAGTATGAGCAGGCTTGCTTGTTAATCTTCTAATCGCTCAATACCCGGGTGGCCGTTACGTTTAGCAGACCGCTTGCGGCTTGTGGGTGACTGATATGATTACCACCTATTGCCGGAGTATTGACGAGTCTTTAGAGTCCTACACAGAGGTTTCCTGGCTCAAGCGAAACGAAGTAGGAGCATATATGTGATATGTGCGGGACCGAGATTAATACGCGTATGTGATACCATATTCTATTCTCGTGATATGTAATATCAGTCGGTTGTATGTGATATAACCGGGCGTCGAATCAAGTGTTGATTCGATAGGTTGATACATTTCATATTAGTCGATATAGCTGGATTATTAAATCAAGTGTTGATTTAATAATTTAATGTATAATTATATATTTGATATATTAACTTACATTAACTAATATTAGCTCACTTAACATTTCTTTTCCTCACTAGTGTACACTTAGTATATATGTGATATATATTAATGTACATCTTTTGTGTCATGCTTGATGCCACATGCTACATGGGTGTATGAGACTCACACCATGCTTATAATAATGATAAGTTTTTATTTATTTAAAGTAAATCAAATTAGTTGGAATTTAGTCACATGGTTGAAGCTTGTAGAAGCTTGTGGAACCATTGACCAAGTCCACTAATTTTGTTTTACTTGTAGATATTTATTAACCTAACCATTATTGTTAGCCATAGTTTAGTCTCTACATGAGTTGGTATATGATACAACTCACCCACGGTTGCTATTCTCACTTCATGAGTTTCATTCTCTTCTCTCTTCATCTTCTTCTTCATCAAGAGCTTAGCTCTCTAGGTTTATGGGAGATGAAGAAAAATAGTGAGAAAATAATTTCTAAAGTGAGCAAAATTCCTACTTCATCAACCTCTTCTCTACCAGCCATTTAGATTGGGTTGTTTCTTCACTAGTTCATCACTTAGTGAAGAGCTAGCTTGAGTTAGTGTCTCCTCGACGTAGATCATATTCGGCCTCGAAAAATTCAAGCAAGCTTGTTCATTTCACCTTGTAGAGCATCACTAGAGTCTGGAAGATCACTACTTGGAGTGAAGAGACTACTACACAGAGCTATTAGTCACGTCCCGAAAAGTACCGAGCGTGACTGGCACTTAAATTATGAAATGTCTCAAGACGTACGTAATCTAAGTAAGCCAAAACCCAGAAATCAAAACCAAGTAAAGCAGTAGAGTGAAGGAAAAACCAATTTTTAAAGCAAGAAGTTTAACAACATAAGATGAAGTATGCATTTTTAAAAGTCAAGCCTTTTCTGAAAATTTCGGCAGAGTTTCCTTCCTAAATTCAGCCCCAAACGGGTACAAAACCCGATAAAACATGTATAATGAATAAAGGCATCCCCGAGCGGGAGCTAGCTCTTCGCCAACCGGCGGACAAAACCACGCAATGCAATATAATATATAACGCCGAAGGGCGAGAATCAAAACACAGAATGAAAACCATCATCATCAAGAAAACCAGAGAAAAACCATAATAATACAGCGCGCGACTCTAAGGTTGAAAGAATATACACTGGTCATCTATCTCTATCAAATATACAAGTCTGGTTGATGGAGTTTACTAGATACAACTGAAACAATAAATGTACAATGGTGGTCACGATGCAAGTGAACCCACCTACCAAAACAATCACCCGAAATGAAAGCAGTGTGCCAGTAAGCCGTCAAGATACCTGTACGGCAAAACTTGCAAGAAACTGTGGCACAACAGGGGTGAGTTGCCAACTCGTGAGTAGAAAATATCACAGAGCAGAAATCGAATGTATGATGCTATCCTAGGTCATATCAAGTAATATCCTCAAATAAAAATCATGATCCATCTACACATAAGTGCAATACCACGTGCTCGTGTCAGTGCCTCAGATAGCAACATATCAGATATATGATATATGAATGCATTACTAATGAAAACAGAATACATCATGAATGAGACAACTGTTTTCTTTCTTTAATGAGATTTCTATATGTATATAAATCGAGTATCATCGATGAAATCAATAGAGAAATCAGTGTCAAGTATCGACACAAAATATAAATCTCAATATCTCAATATCTCATGCTCTGGCTATCCGGACTGGCCTGTATCATTAAATATCAATATCTCAATGTCTCAAATTTCAATATCTCAATATCTCAATACTTCGGACTCCGTCAGTCCGGATTGGCCCATATCATCAATCACACGACCATGAACGGTATCCTCCGGATATCCGCCATGCCAAATAATCACCGGTAGGTAGTCTGCCCCTGCCGGGCTCATCGTCTACAACTCGAGCTTTTTGCCCCAGGATACCATACCGGGTCCACCATGTACCCGCAGACGGTTCATCCAACTCCTTAAATCGGGTCTCGAAAACCTTCTCAGAACCGAGAAAATATCATGTTGGACAATACTCATCATATCAAGGAAAACCGCATCAATCTCTTTAAAACAAATCATCAATTTATAAAACTTTCACATGCGGTTTCCAAATCCCGAAATCTCAAGAAGGATCCGAAATCATAAAAATCATGATATCAATAAACAGTGAATATCGGCATAAATCTCCATAATACTGCATGACCAATGAATATATGAATGCATCTGATATCATGAAATAAATGCAATAGTTAAACTAGCATATGAAAGCTATAACATGTTGCAACTATCAACTAGCAAGCTATGTCAATGAATAGTATTTTCTAAAATGTACGTGACATGGCAATTACCGATGATGATGTGTGTGAGCCGGCAAGCAGGTATACGTGGAACATACGCATCATCGGTAATGGTGCTGGTGTCCTGACAGCAGGGTTTCATGATAATTACAGATAACATATGTACAAGTATGCAATGCGATGAAACATCATGAATATACGAAGGTGATGTAGTAACAGCAACACTGAAAAATATACCTACCCAATATACAAGTCATACAGTTTGGTATTTAAAATACTCACGATTCTCCACTTTTGAAAATGAGTATGACTCGAGCCCAGTCAAAAGGGTAAGGAAATCCACCTAAGTCTGAGTCGATCTATATATATATCTAGTAGTCGGTGATCTCGCCTCAATAGTATAACGTACAATACAAAAAATAATATGACATCCTCGAGTCAAAAGTGCGGATCTATCCTCATAACTATATCTCGTATGGTAAATCTATCATACGGCATCCCAAATCTGGGTACGGATTAAATATCACATTTATCTCATTATTCATCTGGTATCCACATCATCATATATCGTGAGCAGGGGTACTGATCTAAGTCGAGTACACTACTAATATCATCAACAATATCATGATCTGGCTATTGATCTAAAGCCTCATACAATCCGATGTCATCAACACATATTATCATATAGAAGTATACATCGCCCAAGCGATCCATTATAAATATCATAACATATCTCATCTCATATCTCGATCATATGTCAACTATCATATATATATCATCATCCATATGGTATCGTCGCCCAACGATCCGCTATAACATCATGACATATCTCGGTCACATATTAAATATCTCACGGCATCATGCCCAATCATATCGACTCATTCCCAAGTATCATATAACATCCTCATCATCCAAGCATATGAATACCAATATATATATGTGTCCCCAATATGCACAAGGAAGTAAATGAATGTGAGGATGTGTATGTGCGTGTATGCAAATCTTTACTCTAGCGTTTTGTGACTAAGAAATCGACTAAAGTCCTTTCTTCAATTCTCGCTAACACTAACCCATGATCTCCTAAAACTTTTCTTGCTAAGTGTTCATATCTCTCAATAACACATATAAGTAAATTTATATCACATCATACCATTTCTTACGACATTGCGGGGGTGTTATAGGCCATCCACCCGACTTCCCCCGTAGATATATATCTACTCACCTGCTCTTACTTGCCGATGTCGATGTCGCCATCCTCTTCTTCATCGTCTCAAAATCCACGCGGGGGTACCTACATATATAACACAATCGCAATTCGTATTAAAAATCAAGTCGGAAAACCAAAACGGCACACGTTCCGCTCGTAGGTCAAAACCTATAGCCTCGCATTCAAAACACGATCAGTAACCCTAGCCGTTGACGTTCAAACGCCACACGACGGAAACACAATATCAAAAACCACAACCAAATGCATTAAAAGCCGCAAAACGAATTCAGAAACTTAGAAAACATGCTCCAGATTTTACCATAAGTGAAATTAGCCAATTCTGCATATGCCTAGGGTCTAGATTATAGATAAAGGAGCCACAGAACCAACACGAGGCAAAACAACCCTGACCTGGCCGCAATTTGCGGCCAGGATGAATTAATCTATGGCCTGGGTGGTTGGGTAGGGGCTCGAGTCTTCAGGGTATGCTTCTGGTCACCTGCACAACTCTCAGTCTTCGCTAAATAATTTTCCAGGTCACCGAGTCACTCCAGATTCCAAAATACCCTCACAATTCACACAATTATCTGATGTCAGGGTTTCTAAGTCCATGTTTTGGGTTCTATTCTCTATTCTAGGTCAGTAAAAACATCACTCAAGTCTTGTTAACAGCCACTATATCACCACAGCACCACTCAAAACCTAATCCTTTTCTAGAAATTTTCTAACCTCACTAATCAATACCAATTTAACTCTAAACTACTATAAGGTTCTATTAGACTTTAAATTAAACTAGATGGAAGAATTTATACCTCACTTGGGCAACCCAAGAAAAACCCTAGCTCCCCAATGTTGTTAAAATCCTACTTTGCTTGGTCCATTGTGTAGAGGGTGAAGAGGGGATCACTTTTAATGAAAGGGGTTTAGGGTTTTGATGGAGATTTGGAGATGATTTCTTGGGGTGAAGGTGGAGGGAGATGAGGTTGAAGGAGGAGGAGAAGAAAATGATGTAAAAATGGTGGAGGAAGAGAATGTGGCAGCCCCCTCTCTCTCCCCTCTCTTATTCTCACCCATTCTCTCACTAATTACCCTTTTGCCATTCCTCTTTTCTTTTCTTTTCTCTTTAAAACCAAATCACAATTGTTAGTTATATGTATGCCCTAGAGGCCATTACTGTACATACGATGTATATTGTAGTGGATGCTTGGACATATATAGGGAGGACTTTCTTGCTCGACATGATAGTACGCTATCTGGTTACTCTTTATCTTAACATGTATTCTGATTGTCTCTATGTTACATGTTGATAAAACCCTTAGGATGAGTACTTGACTACCAGGACTATGATGCAGATCATACTAGTGAGGACAGTGTAGCCGCCAAGTACATCCTTCAAAAGTCCCTAGTCGTGGGAGTACCGAGACAGGGCATCGATACTCCGGAGTAGACTAGCGTATGCGCTTCTTGACCCAATGATGGGCGATAGATGATCTCATATCCATTGGTGTTTGACATCAAAGAAGGTATACGGGTGCTCAGTGGAGACCGGGTACACTGGACGGACTCGCCGAGAACTCCCAGATGGTATTATACCTCACGTCAGATGGCAGTTCTCTGGTGACACTGGTACAGAATAGTCTGTAGACCCGAGATCGTCATAGAGTCTTGTGTGATTCCCACCGTGCTTTGATTTCCATCATACCACGTCCACGATAGCGTGCAAAAAGGTGGCTTTTGGGTACAGTCCTGAATCACATGGAGGCAATGAGCGATAGGAGGAATTCATCTCTCCCGGTATAGGGAGTTGATGTTGCGCTGTGTTCGATTCGCTATAACTGGAAATCCCTGGCCAGGGTTGCTGAGATTTACTGGTAAGTGTTATCAGTAGTTTCTCGAACTGTTATAGACCTCATATCGACACGAATTATCAAGCTACTGGGGTCTGACGTTTACCACCCCTAGGCGAGATATGCGACATATCAGACGAAGAGATCGGACTGTACGGGAGTGTTACTAATTGGATTCGCAGGAGAATGTACATGCTTGCTTGTTGATCTTCTGATCGCTCAATACCTGGGTGGCTGTTACGTTTAGCTGACCGCTTGCAGCTTGTGGGTGTTTGATATGATCATCACCTACTGCCTGCGTATTGACGATTCTTTAGAGTCCTACACAGAGGTTTCTTGGCTCAGGCAAAATGGAGTAGGAGCACATATATGATATGTGCGGGACCGAGAACAATATGTGTATGCGATACCGTATTAGATTCTCGTAATATGAGATATCGGCCGGGTATATGAGATATAGCCGGGTCATCGGATCAAGTGTTGATTCGATGAACTGATACAGATAATATTAGTCGGTTATTTATGAAATAGCCGGATTATCGGATCAAGTGTTGATTTGGTAATTTAATGTATAATAATATATTTGATATATTAAATTACATTAACTAATATAAGCTCACTTATTGATTCATTTTCTTACCGGATAATACATTGATATATATGCGATATATGTTAATTGTATTATTTTCTTTTGTTACAAAAATATATTATAAATGTGATATATAATATTGTAACAAGTTATGATTACTAATGCAACATGATTAGTGGAGATTAAACATGGTGAGGGTTTGATTTGGGTTGATCTTTTCTAGAAGCTTCTAAAAGCTTCTGGTTTTGTTTCTTGCAAAGATATTATGGTTGATATTTTGTGAAATATTTCCAAACCCAACCCACACCCTTTAACCCTAGTTAAGTCTCTACAATGGTTAGCCTTTCATCTTTAACCATGGTTGCATTTGTATTTATAACAACAATTCATTATTCATCACAAAATGATGATTATTCATACTTCTTTTCTTCCTCCTTGCAAAGCTTTCTAGCTTTGGGTTTTGTGATGGATTAGTGTGAGATTATGATAATAAAAGAGAGCATAAATCCTACTTCATCATCCTAATCTATCCTAGCCATTTAGATTAGGGTGTTCACTTCATTAGTGAGTGAGAGCTTGAGTTAAAGTTTCTTCAAGGTAGATCATCTTAGTTATCGAAGATCGGAAGCAAGCTTGCATATTTTCTCTTCGTGGAGCCTCTCTAGAGTCCGGGAACATGATGATCGCAATGAAGGGACATCAACACGGAGCTCTAGAAGTGAAGGACTTCACTACAAAGGTTGTAATCCCAAACTCTTAGAAGTAAAGTTGTTTACTTGCTTTGTTTCGCCTAATCTCTAGTTTAAGATCTTGGTTAAGGGTTGTTCGGCACGTCTAAATTTTAAATCGGGAATGGTTGATGCCTTGTAGACCCTTGTGGGAGTGCCTAGTAACCCTACAGTGGTATTAGAGACAAGCTAGAGCCTTAGGCGAAGTCTAGACGAAGTTTACAGTCCGATCGAACTCCGAATACCCGTAAAACCCTAGTTTCTGGAAAAAATTTCAAATGTTGATTTTTTCTGTATTAAAAATACTCAGAAAATTAAGCAGGGTATTTTAGGAATTACTGTGCAAAACGAGACATTAATCCCACTAAAGAGCCGCGGAACCGCGGCAATACCATGCCTTGCGCAGCGGTTCCGCGGCCGTATATGAGAATTAGGGTTTACTGTTTGCACAGTAACATCCATAGGCACTTCCTGATGCTTCTGGGAATTTTTAATTATACTCAAATGTTGAGTTTTCTGGGTTGTATTGGGAACTCGTTGATTCGATCGGAAAGTTTAACTTCGTTTAATGATTTCCGGGTAATTTTAGAACGTGTTAAAAAGTTCGAACGGATATCAATAACTCACTTTTACCCCTGCCGGAAAATTTCCAAGTGTTGGATTTTTCCGTAGTTTAAGAACGTTCTAAGTCGTGCAAGTAACGCGGTGGACCCTCTAGAAGAACACAAACCTTAACTCGATTATGTGACCGTCTGAGCTGCCTCTAAACCTTAGGGTTTGTGGCAGTACGGCGTTGCCACATGTGAGGCGTTGATTTGACCTTTCTACGGCTGGACCATTGGTACTGTGGCATGTGATGGATGTTTTAAAACTAATTTCAAGTGTTGAGAACTATTTGGGAAATCTTGGGTGTTTGTTTATTCGATCGGAAAGTTTAACATTGTCTATTTATGTGGAATGTGATACAATATTCGAAATCCACAAGTAGTTATGAGATAATTAATTTGAATGTTATAAATTTAGCAGTTTAGTCTCAGATGATCGGTTGCCACGGGATTTTGATGCGATCAAAAGTCCGTCGCAATCACGTAGCGTACGCGGATACTCGCCGGTTAAACTTAATAGATAGCCACGCCCCATAGCCCCGACCAAGTGACTGTAGGAGAACCCCATCGCCAAAAGCATCCGTTCGGGTGCTCGCGGCAGCAGTGTTCCGCCTTAGTGCACTTCGTCGACGGCATCTGGGGGTGCGGCCGTCTACTAAAGTTTGCGACGAGCATTCGATCAGGATGTTGGGAATCTTGTTGAATTGCCCGACTTGATATTGAAAAGTGTTTTCGAGATCGAGACTAAAATGCGGGGTTTATAATTGTTAGGCATGAGATGTCTAAGGAATTCATTTGATTAGGTATGCGATGTCTAAGGAGATTGCGGATTCCAACTGTTGTAGTTTTACACTTTCTTTTCTACGACCGTAAGTGTAATATGTGGTGTATCGCTGGTTTCGTTGCTATACATCAACGACAATTGTGATATGCAAATTTACTTACGCTGATGATATGTGATATTATGTGTTGCTGTGATATGTTATATCGGATCGTCGTGTTCTGAATAGCCGAGGGTTTTATGTGAGATGAGAGTTTTTCTTTTTCATTCATGTAAAATTCATTTGTATGTAATATTCTTTTATTGGGGCACTTCGGGCTGAGGATGATGTCACCATTGTATATTATTTACTTTTCCGCATTAGGTAGACCCAAGGCGGGGAGCACAAGTAACCGGGTTCTAGGGTCCAGTGGGAGACCATCTCGAGGAGTCGAGACCAGGTCTCCTAAACCTTACAATTGGCAGTGTTGCTTGCCACTCTCGTAGGGGTCTAGGGATGTGGGTTTGGCTATTCATCGCGACCGTGGAATCCGTGTTTTATACAGGCTCGTATTGAAAACACGGACCTCCTAGAATATCCAATATTTCATATATATTCTTCTGCTGCAATGTTCTGTGATGAAATCATATTACTGCCTGAGACGAATGTTTATATTATATATATGAGATATATGTTATATTGCAGATTTCGTTTCAAATGTGATGCTTGTGAAGCATAATTAAAATGGGACTTCATTAATGAGATTAATGAAATAAAAGAAACCTAAAGATGTTGTAGAAACTTGTTTAAAAACTGGTAGCTCTAGTTGTTGCTTTGCATAGCGGTATTCCTTGTAGAATATCCAGCACCTTATTCGATAAGGAAAGAGCCGAGATCCCTTCACCGGGAGTGACCTCTTTAGCGAAACTAGCAGATGCTACACACTCGGTTTGTTTTTTGATTGCTTCTATAGTTCTTGCTTTGCATAATGGTATTTGCGAAATATCCTGCACCTTATTCGATAAGGAAAGAGCCGAGATCCCTTCACTGGGAGTGATCTCTTTAGCAAAACTAGAAAAACCTAAAAAACATTCCATTCAAAATCACTCGATTCTACAACGATATCAAGTTCATTACGCAAAGGGTTTTCTTAAAAACCTGACATAGCCCTCTGTCATTTCAGATAAGTACTTCATAGTATTCGTACTACGTTTGTTAGCTTTCGTCAAGGCGTAGTGTGCGGTAGCTATTTATGCTTATCTGTATAAGCATATGATGCGATTGAGTTAGGGTAGTCGTGCGACTTTGTTGGCTTTCGTCAAGGGTCGTACGGGTGGGTTTAATTTAATCGGGAAATGACGGGTTGAACTTGACTAGTAGCCTATGGTTTGTTGGCATTCGTCAAGGTCATAGGATGCTAGGGGTAAAATATTATTGGGAATTTCAAGTGTTGAAATTTGCAATGAGATTGCATACCTTCTATGAGATAGTTGGATCCCGATACCCGCTGCGAGTAAGAGTTACTTCTGGGAGAGTTTTACACATTACAATTAGCCGATCAAGTAGGTGTCTAGAAAGGTGTTAACGGGGTTACGCCCTTGGAAAAACGAGGTTTATTTTAATTAGGTCCGTGCGAAAGCACGGGAAACCTCCCTCAATGTACTGGCACTGGCCTGGCTGAAAGATTGGCGAACTTGTAGCGTGTAATTAATCTCGGCTAGTCTTTCCTTTTAGGGTTTGAAGGAAGATTTGACTAAAACAGTGGGAGTCATCCCGATTAGATAAATTGATAACCAATCTAATCTTGTAAAAGCGAACACTGAGTGTTTTCTTCTCTTTCTCTCCAGGTTGCTACTATGTCACGCCTTAATAAAGATAATAATACGGATGTATTGACCGAACCCGCTTGTTATACTGCGCTAAGGAACGTTGGTCCCGCTCCAACTTATAATTGTTATAAGACAGAGCAGGAAATAGGGGATTACCAGAATTCCCGTGCTGCCCAAACGAAGAAAGTGCATGCTGATGCATCTTCTTCGGGTGTGTTCATTACAGAGAACTGTTTCTCAGTATCCTTTACGTCCTGGGTATGAGATACCGGATCAGGATCCCGCATATGTAATCTGTTAAATGGGCTATAGAAAGGTAGAGACTGAGAAAGGGTGATAAGTTTCATGAGATAGAAACGGTGCAAGTGTTGCAACCAAGTCTGTTGGTAGTTATCACCCTGTATTACCAGAATACATTGATTCTGAACGAATGTTATTAGATACCGAAGTTGATATACAACATCATATCAGTCTCTTTATTAGTAAAGAAGGATATAATTTTGTGTTGTTGGATAATGTTTTGAACATTTCCAATATCAAGAGTTGATCGGTTCAGGCACGTTATCTAAAAGTATAGACGTTCTAAATCAAACCACGGTTCTTAATGTACAGAACACACACAAGAGAAAGAGTTCAGAAATGAACGAATCCTTCTTGAGGTATTGTAGATTAGGTCATATCAATATGACCCGACTAGCTGAAGTTACATTTAGATGCATATTTAAATTAGTTTGAATTTACATCTTGTGAAACTTGCCGGTCATGTCACAAAGATAAGATGACCATAGCTCTGTTTATTGGAAACAGAGAAAGAGTTAGTGAACTCTTGGGATTGATACATGATGATGTATGTATGTCCCCTGTCTACACATGCCAGGACTTTTTCTTTGTATTTTATTATATTCACTAATGGTCTCTCAAGATTCGCACATGTGTTCCTATTGAAACACAAGTCTGAAACTTTTGAGAAATTCAATGAATATAAGTTAGAAGTAGAGAACCAAAAACGGGTATAAGTATTATGTCCTTTGATGAGATCAGGGAGGAGAATACTTGAGCACGAAGATTTCTGGACTATTCTAAAGGAGAATGAGATTCTCTCTCAGCATTACTCCTCCGTATACACCACAGCACATCGATGTATCGGGACGGAGCAAATACACCCTATTTGATATGGTGCGCTCTATGATGAGTACTACTGAGTTTCCTATTTCCTTTTGGGAGTTATGCACTTGAGAAGCTGCATACCTATTGAATAGGGTTCCAATCAAATCAGTTGCCTACCACTTCATATGTGATATGGAATGGGAAGAGCCTATATCTTAAGTATGTTAAGATTTGGGGTTGTCCAGCCTATGTCTAAAAGCATAATCCGGACAAGCTCGAGGCAAAGTCAATTCTGTAGAGGTTTGATGGATATCCCAAGCATTCGCAAGGGAATATCTTCTACCTAACCGAGGAACAAAGGATGTTTTGTTTCTCAGCATGCCGCCTTTGTGAAAGGGAATTTCTTGTGAAGAAATTAGTGGTCATGAGGTAGAACTGGAAGGAGTTCCAGCCATACAAATTGCAGCTGATGATTTGGTAGAACCAAAAGATTCAATAGTTTCCAACGAACCTCGGCATCTCCGCTGATCTAGTAGGGTTCCTCACCCACCTGAGAGATATTTCTGTTTTCTCTATGACAGTGGAAGCGAGGACTGCATTATAAGATGATGACCCAACTTATTTCGAGCAGGCCATCAGGAGTGGGACTATGTAAGAATGGCTGGATGCTTAGCGATCTGAGATGAAATCCTTATACACCAACAAAGTATGGACTTTGGTTGCTTTATCTGAAGGGTTAAATCCCTATCAGGAGCAAGTATATCTTGAGAAGATTACTTGGTATATATGGAAAAGTTGAGACTTTCAAAACTATGCTTAAGTCCATCCAGATCCTACTTACCACGGCTACATACCATGACTACGATATCTGGCGGTTGGGTGTCATGACTGCTTTTCTAAATATTGATTTGGAAGAGAGCGTTTATAAGTACACAGCCAGAGGGCTTCGTAGATAGTGGGAGCAGCGGAAACGTGTGCAAGATGTTTTATGTGATAAAACAGGCATCGCGGAGTTGGAACGTCTGTTTTGATGTGGTAGTCAAAGAGTTTGACTTCATCAAAATGGTAGATAAACCTTGTATATACAAAAGGGTTGTAGGGAGTATGGTGATGATCCTCGTAGAGTACGTGGATGACATACTCTTGATAGGGAAGGAGTTTCCTATGCTACGCTCGGTCAATCTCCGCTTATCACAAGGATTCTTCATATAGGATCAAAGTGATACCTCCTAAATCCTGGGTTTTGATCTATGAGATAGATGTAATTGGATGTTAGGATTCTCATTAGTTGTAGTGAGATGGTATCAATCGATCCTGGGGAGAATCACTGGAAAGGTTCCAGAGTGATAAGGACGACTAAATGTCAATCGCAGGCATTGTCTTTACTCTCAGTGGAGGGACGGTATGTTGGAAGAGTTCCAAGCTAGATACCGTGACTTACTAGACGATTAAAAGCAAGATACGTCGTTACCAAGGATGCTATAAGAGAGACAGTCTGGATAAATATAAGTTCATGTGATGAACTTCGTTCCTACAATTGTGTGACAATGGAGTTGTGACTTATCCCAAGGAACCCCCGTCCCATCAGAAATCCAGATATAATTCTTAGGCAGTATCACCTGATCATGGAGATGGTTGATCTCCAGGGAGATCGAGATTAGGAGAGTAGACACGAGGACAACAGCGCGGATCCACTCATAAAGGCCTTTTTTCCCAGTAGAGACTTTTATGGGATGGTTGAGTATGAGACACTTCAACCACAGCTAATTGTTGGGTATGTGATACCACAACAGATGGCCCTAGTGCAAGTGGGAGATTGTTAGTTATATGTATGCCCTAGAGGCCATTTCTGTACATATGATGTATATTGTAGTGGATGCTTGGACATATATAGGGAGGACTTTCTTGCTCGACATGATAGTTCGCTATCTGGTTACTCTTTATCTTAACATGTACTCTGATTGTCTCTATGTTACATGTTGATAAAGCCCTTAGGATGAGTACTTGACTACCAGGACTATGATGCGATCATACTAGTGAGGACAGTGTAGTCGCCAAGTACATCCTTCAAAAGTTCCTAGTTGTGGGAGTACCGAGACAGGGCATCGATACTCCAGAGTAGACTAGAGTATGTGCTTCTTGACCCATATGATGGGCGATGGATGATCTCATATCCATTGGTGTTTGACATCAGAGAAGGTATACGGGTGCTCAGTGGAGACTGGGTACACTGAACGGACTTGCCGAGAACTTCTAGATGGTATTATACCTCACGTCAGATGGCAGTTCTCTGGTGACACTGGTACAGAGTAGTCTGTAGACCCGACATCGTCATAGAGACTTGTGTGATTCCCACTGTGCTTTGATTTCCATCATACCACGTCCAAGAGGGCGTGCAAAAAGGTGGCTTTTGGGTACAGTCCCGAATCACATGGAAGCAATGAGCGATAGGAGGGATTCGTCTCCCCCGGTATAGGGAGTTGATGTTGCGCTACGTTCGATTGGCTATAACTGGAAATCCCTGGCCAGGGTTGTTGAGATTTACTGGTAAGTGTTATCAGTAGTTTCTCGAACTGTTATTGACCTCATATCGACACGACTTATCAAGCTACTGGGGTCTGACGTTTACCACCCCTAGGCGAGATATGCGATATATCAGACGAAGAGACCGGACTGTATGGGAGTGTTACTGATTGGATTCGCAGGAGAATGTACAGGCTTGCTTGTTGTTCTGCTGATCGCTCAATACCTGGGTGGCTGTTACATTTAGCTGACCGCTTGCAGCTTGTGGGTGTTTGATATGATCATCACCTACTTCTGGCGTATTGACGATTCTTTAGAGTCCTACACAGAGGTTTCTTGGCTCAGGTAAAACGGAGTTGGAGCACATATATGATATGTGCGGGACCGAGAGCAATACGTGTATGTGATACCGTATTAGATTCTCGCGATATGAGATATCGGCCGGGTATATGAGATATAGCCGGGTCATCGGATCAAGTGTTGATTCGATGAACTGATACAGATAATATTAGTCGGTTATTTGTGAAATAGTCGGATTATCGGATCAAGTGTTGATTTGATAATTTAATGTATAATAATATATTTGATTTATTAAATTACATTAACTAATATAAGCTCACTTATTGATTCATTTTCTCACTGGATAATACATTGATATATATGCGATATATGTTAATTGTATTATTTTCTTTTGTTACAAAAATATATTATATATGTGATATATAATATTGTAACAAGTTATGATTACTAATGCAACATGATTAGTGGAGATTAAACATTGTTAGGGTTTGATTTGGGTTGATCTTTTCTTGAAGCTTCTAGAAGCTTTTGGTTTTGTTTCTTGCAAAGATATTATGGTTGATATTTTGTGAGATATTTCCAAACCCAACCCACATCCTTTAACCCTAGTTAAGTCTCTACAATAGTTAGCCTTTCATCTTTAACCATGGTTTCATTTGTAATTATAACAATTCATTATTCATCACAAAAGGATGATTATTCATACTTCTTCTTCTTCCTCCTTGCAAAGCTTTCTAGCTTTGGGTTTTGTGATGGATTAGTGTGAGATTATGATAATAAAAGAGAGCATAAATCCTACTTCATCATCCTAATCTATCCTAACCATTTAGATTAGGGTGTTCACTTCATTAGTGAGTGAGAGCTTGAGTTAAAGATTTTTAAAGGTAGATCATCTTAGTTATCGAAGATCGGAAGCAAGCTTGCATTTTTTCTCTTTGTGGAGCCTCTCTAGAGTCCGGGAACATGATGATCACAGCGAAGGGTCCTCAACACGGAGCTTTAGAAGTGAAGGACCGGACTACAAAGGTTGTAATGTAAGTCTATGCCGTGCACCCCACGAACTTGCGGGGAGGCGGAATATATGAAAAACGATTATCAAAGCTTCGTAACACGGATTTGAGCGCATGAATCGTTTCTAAACCATTGCTAACTATCAACTAGAGGTTTAACTACTCGGATACGAAGTTATACCTCTCGATACTAGTCCTTCGGGTCTTCATCGCGGTCCTCCACTCCTCGTAGGCTCCTTGGAACATCGGCACCTCAACGGCCTCCTCGAATCAAAGACGATCCACCCGAAAGCTCCTACGCCAAGCTTAATCTCAAACTTGAGATAACTAGGTTGCTTAAAGTGCTAATTTAAGCTACCTAGGGGATATAGAGTGAGGTTATGGAAGTATTAGTCTAGCTAACGCTTGATCTCAACACATGAGAGGTTAGGGTTAGGGTTTGAAGAGAGAGTGAGCTTGAGGAGAGAGAAGGTGAAGATGAGAATGAAATGAGATAATGATGTTATCATAATATATATGAAGCATTTATTATTTATTCAAAAATCAAATAATAGAATTAACAACCATGCTTCATAAATATCTATGAGTGATTCATCACCATGAGTCATTAAGCATTTATGATGCATTAATGACATGGATGAATCACACAAATGAGTCACTAATCTCATTTAATGCAATGCCACCTTAACCCCTTAGTCACCACTCTTCTAGAAGCTTCCCGACAAATTACGAGAACGCCCCTCCAATCCGTGAAAACACGGAAAAACTTTAGACTGTATAAATCCAGTAACCCGATACTAGAATCTGGCTTAAACCAAAGCCGACTAGTAAAAACTGTCCGAAAAAGTCGTACGTGCGTAAACTCACGTATGCATCCGAACAATTGTCGTAAAACCATACGACCTCTATATTGTTTCGCCTGGAGTAGGGAAACTCTCTGTATGGGACTCTAAAAACTCGACACTACGCTGGCAGTGGGTTTAACCACAGACCGCAAGCGGCACTAGCTGTACGTAACGGTCCCCAGGTAAATGTCGATAAGAAGGTCGATGAGGAAAATCATCCGAACTCCCACTGAGCCTGATGTGACAATCTCCGTACAGTCCGGTCTGTTCGTCTAAGACTATCGCATATCAAGCCTAGGGGGCGGCAAGCGTCAGTCCCCTAATAGCTGTATAAGTCGTGTCGGAGCGAAGCCCATTACACCCTGAGAAGCTACTGGAACCTACCAGTATAACTCGCTTGCCCTGGCCAGGGACTTTGCGTAATGGTTCTCTGACACAGCGCGATATCATTTCCCAATACCGGGAGAGACGAATCCTATCTAACCACTACTGCCTCCAAGTGCTCGGGACTGCACCCAACTGCTACCTGTTTGCACGACTCCTTTGAGCCGTGGTAGGGTAGCAATCTAAGAACAGTGGGACACACTCGAGGCGAAGTAGCAGTGTCAAGTCTGCGGACTATGCTGTACTCATGTCATCTGGGAACTGTTAACTGACGACGGGTATATTACCAACCAATCAGTTCCCCTGTGAGTCATGTCCGGTGTACCCGTAACCTAACGAGCACCTGTATACTATCTCCAGTACGACGTACTAATGGCTATGGGACAGACCATCTCCCCAACTGGGATGAGAAGCGTACACACTAGTCTACTCTGGAATATCAATGCCCTATCTCGATAATCCAACGACCATGGACCTGTATAGGATGTTGCTTACATACTACCCAGCCCCCACTAGTGTGACTGCCATCACAGCGCTGGTAATCAAGCAAAGAACCTATGGGCTCTACTAATATGTATAAGTGATACGTTACAAGAAACATATGCACATATTAAAGTAGACACAAACCAAGTAGCATACTACCATTTTTAGCAAGACTGTATATACAACTGTGAATATCCCAAGCTTCCATTAAGTAATATACAATCTAGTATGATACAATAATGGCCCCTAGGGCATATACACTAACAATCTCCCACTTGCACTAGGGCCATGAGCTGGCATATCGTAGACCTATAATCTCGAATAGCCTCTCGAACTGCGTTTGAGAAAGGGTCTTTGTGAATGGATCAGCAATGTTATTCTCTGTCTCTACTCTTTTCACCTCGATCTCCCGGCGATCTACGATCTCCCTGATCAGGTGATACCGCCTTAAGATGTGTCTGGATTTCTAATGGGACCTGGGTTCCTTCGCTAAAGCTATAGCGCCGTTGTTGTCACAATACAGAGGTATTGGACCAACACTGGAAGGAACCACCTGAAGTTCTGTGAGGAACTTCTTCATCCAGACAGCTTCTTTTGCGGCATCGCAAGCAGCTATGTACTCCGCTTCCATTGTTGAGTCAGCAACGGTCTCCTGCTTGGAACTCTTCCAATAGACCGCCCCTCCATTGAGGGTAAAGACATAACCCGACATGGATTTGGAGTCATCTTTGTCACTTTGGAAGCCAGAGTCGGCAAAGGCCTCAATCTGGAGGTCTTTTCCGCCATACACTAAGAATATCTCCTTAGTCCTTCTCAGGTACTTGAGAATGTTCTTTACGGCTATCCAGTGTTTCTCCCCTGGGTTTGCCTGATACCGGCTTACAACGCTTAATGCGTAGGCTACATCTGGTCTGGTACATAACATCGCATACATTATAGAGCCTACCGCAGAACCGTAGGGTATAATTGACATGCGATCCCTTTCCAAATCAGTCTTGGGAGACATCTCTTTGGAGAGGGTGATTCCGTGACAAGCCGGTAGGTTACCGCGCTTAGAATCATCCATACTGAATCTCTTCACTATGGTGTCTATGTACCTGGACTGCGAAAGTCCCAACATCCTCTTTGATCTATCACGATAGATCCGGATCCCCAGAATGTAGGTGGCATCACCCAGGTCTTTCATGGAGAATTTATATGACAAGAATCTTTTGACTGACTATAACATAGGAATATCATTTCCTATTAGGAGAATGTCATCCACGTACAAGACGAGGAATACTACAGCTCTCCCTACAATCTTACTGTATATGCATGGTTCATCTGGATTTTTGATAAAGTCAAATTCTTTGACAGCATCATCAAAACAGATGTTCCAACTCCGCGATGCCTGCTTTAGTCCATTTATGGACTTAAGTAACTTGCATACTTTACCGCTGCTCTCACTCTGAATGAATCCCTCTGGCTGATCCATATAGACGCTTTCTTCCAAATTAACATTTAGAAAGGCCGTCTTTACGTCCATCTGCCAGATCTCATAATCGTGGAAGGCAGCAGTAGCAAGAAGGACCCGAATGGATTTCAGCATAGCCACTGGAGAAAAGGTTTCATTATAGTCCAAACCAGGTCTTTGACGGAAACCCTTTGCAACAAGTCTAGCATTATAGGTTTCAACCTGTCTATCTACACCAATCTTCTTTTTGAAGATCCATTTGCATCCTACGGGTTTTACCCCATCTGGAGCAATGTCCAAAGTCCATACTTTGTTAGTGTATATGGACTCCATTTCGGTCCGCATTGCATCCAGCCATTTTACTGAGTCACCGCTCTGAATGGCTTGCTGGAAGCTAGTAGGCTCATCATAGTCAATAGTGCAATCCTCTCTATCCCCGTCTATGAGAAAACCGTAGTATCTCTCGGGCGGATGAGATTGCCTACTACTCCTGCGGAGTGGCGTCGGGATGTCCCTTTCTTCTGAAACCTCTGGTTCTACCATACCTTCAGTAGTAGTTTGTGGTTCTGGAATTTCTTCCAGTTCTATTTCGCTCCCACTTGTTTCCTTTTCAAAAAATTGATATTCTAGAAAATGGGCATTACGAGAAACAAAAACCTTTTGTTCCTCTGCGTAATAGAAAAAATACCCCCTGGAGTTCTTTGGGTATCCCACAAACTTACACAGCACTGAGCGTGCCTCGAGCTTGTCCGGATGCTGTTTTTTTACAAAAGCTGGACATCCCCATGTCTTCAGGTACTGAAGACAGGGTTTCTTCCCACTCCACATCTGATATGGTGTGGTAGGCACAGTTTTGGTTGGAACCTTGTTCAAAAGATATGCAGCTGATTCTAGTGCATAACCCCAGAAAGATCGCGGTAACCCAGCCTTACTCATCATGGAACGAACCATATCCAATAGGGTTCGATTCCTCCTTTCTGATACACCGTTGTGTTGTGGTGTGTATGGAGAAGTAAGCTGAGAGAGAATTCCATTCTCTTTTAAGTAACCCAGGAACTCGGCACTTAAGTATTCACCACCTCGATCAGATCTCAGTGTCTTTATACCTTTGCCTGTTTGTTTTTCCACTTCATTCTTGTATTCCTGGAATTTCTCAAAGGCCTCGGATTTATGCTTCATCAAGAAGATATGTCCATACCTAAAGAAATCATCCGTAAAAGTAATGAAGTAGGAATAACCACCTCGCGCATGTGTAGACATTGGACCACACACGTCACTGTGTATGAGTCCTAAGAGTTCGCTCGCTCTTTCTCCGTGTCCAGTGAACGGAGTCTTTGTCATCTTTCCCATGAGACAAGATTCACAAGTGGCATAAGACTGATACTCAAACGGATCCAAGTATCCCTCTCTATGTAACTTTGTTAATCTTCTCTCATTGATGTGACCTAGTCTACAATACCATAAGAAAACCTGATTTGTTTCCGGAGACTTTCTTTTAAGTGTGTTCTGGACACTGAAAATCTGAGCTTGATTTAATACGTATATTCCGTTTTCTAATGTACCTAACCCAATCAAAACTTGATTTAGGTGGATGTGAACCACATCTCTTGCAAAAGTAAAATCATATCCTTCCTTAGAAAGTAAGGGTACAGATATGATATTACAAGTCGTACCTGGTACATAAAAACAGTTACGCAGAATCAATATCTGCCCAGTTGTCAGTCCAAAATGATATTCCCCTACGGATTCAGCGTCCATGCTCATTCCGTTAGCAACTGTGAGGGTCATATCACCTATCCCGATAACCCTACGGTTTCTCAGAGCCTGTAAAGAATTACAGATGTGAGTTCCTGACCCGGTATCCAATACCCAGGAAGTAGGGTTAACTGACATACAGTTCTCTATCATAAACACACCCGAAGCCAAAGCCACAACATGCTTCGAATCCTGGCTACTGGCTTTGCTAGCCCTGCAATCAATCTGCCAATGTTCATTCCTGTAACAATAGGAACGTCCCTTTTTTACTATATCCAGTCCCGAAACTTTTGCTTTTCTCTTTCCTTCTCCTTCCCTGGTTTCCTTCAGGGTAGAAGGCAGAGACTGTAGAATCAAGTCAGTATTTGACTCGTTTCCCAATGCGGTCTCCAGGTCCTGGAGCTCATCAATACAGCTAGTCATTGTAAGGACGTTGTCCCCTACAGATGACCCGTCAGCCAACCTCGCTTGAATTAATTCGTTCGAGATTTCATATCTAGTGATATGAGATTGCTCTCCATATAAACCTTTTTTATGGAGATAGATGGAAACTAAGTCCATCTTCTCGTGCTGCCCATCAACTGAAGCTAACACGAGGCACTTAGCTTTCGCTTTATCTTTTTCCCTTGTCTGACGGATATCCATATACGCGACAGTGGAAACTGGACCTGGGACGGCGGGATCTTGAGTAGTAATAGGGTGGTCCAGCTTGTCATAGCCAATGGACATCTGGACAGACCTATGCCAGTCATATAAGTCAGATTTAGTCAATTTGTTATCTAGATGTAACCTAGGTATGGTCATAAGGTCGCTGCAATTAAGAGAGAGAGAGAAGAAAATATTTTAGCATGATGTTGTTGCAAGTTTAGATTGGTTTTAAGTTTATCTAAACAGGATGGCTCACACTGTTTCTCGAATCCTTCCTCAAACCATAAAAGAAGAATTAGCCAGGACAATTCTCACCGTACAATACTTGCTTAACCGTTCAGCCATGCCAGTGTCGATACTTCGAGAGAGGTTTTCCAACGCTTTCGCGAAGTTCCTTAATTAAATAACCTCTTTTCTCTGGGGGCGTAACCCCGCTGACACCTTTCTAGGCACCTACTTGGCTTATAGCATTGATCGTTAAGTGACGAATCTCCTGATAAGTAGCATATAGTCACAGTAGGATCGGGATCCAAAATATCATCGTATGATAATGTTGAAGGAATCCTACCAACATTCATCAAACTCCAAAATGGTATGCATCTCTCTGCAAATTTCAGTTTCTTTAGAAATTCCCGATGTGGATTTTTGCCCCATGCTCTTATGACCTTGACGAAGGCCAACATATCATAAGTCACATGTCAAGTTCTACCCGTCATTATCCAGGTTAATTTGAACCCACCCGTACATACCCTTGACGAAGGCCAAAATAGTAGTACGACTGTCCCAAACCAACGCATCTATCTATGCTACAGATAAATATCCAGCAGCTACCAATTACTATGCCTTGGCGAAGGTCAAAATACATAGCTTGAATACTACTGAATATTTAACTGAAATGACGGAGGGCTACGACTGGTTTTGGCAAAACCGTGAACGTAGTGAACTTGATATAATCGAAGGAACCTGATACTTTTTAAAAGGAGTGGTTAAAGCTCCGCAATTAAAAAATTTTGCTCTTTTAAAATAACCGAGTGGTTTCTTTTAAATTTGTTCCAACGATTTTAACTTTGGTTTATTTTCTTTGCATTATAATAATGCGTCCCATCTTTTATCCTATCATTGCAGAAAACAACGAAAATACCACGTCCTCTTATGCCATCCGCATTCGCCACTGGGTCCCGTCATCACCCGTTAGGTTACTTAACTAACGACAGAGCGGGGGCTGGGCTAGCGCGGGTGTAAAACATAAGTGACGTCTAATAGCTATCATATATAGATATTGTACATTCGTCAGGCACAATAATAAGCATTCCAGATCACAGATGAACTTTATTTGATTTATTAGCAATCCGCATTTTCTTTGAGCCTGCAATAAAAGATGGATTACACAGTTGTGATGAATAGCCATTACCCCACCCTAGACCCCTACGGGTACGGCAAACTACCCGCCAAGTACCCGAAGTGATGCGGTCTCCCTCAACAACGTGAGTAGGCCACTAAACACTTCGATGTACCCGGTAGTTTGTGCACCCCACCTTGGGTCTGTCCTAGGAGCAAAAACAGTAAAAAGAAATAATACAACGGTGGCTACAACCGCAACCTGGATGTGCCCCGCAAAAGAATATTACATCATATTACATTTACATTGAATGAATGAATATTAAATACATCTCAAACCCCGGCTAATCATCACAACAGTCCAACACAGTTCATATCCACAAACAGTTAAAAAACATCACAAATATGTGCAACCCTCTACCAACCGACATACTAGCAGTTAGGGGAGGTTTACGAACACATAAAACATTACAGATCAAGACCCGATTAGCAATTAATTTAGAACATCGATCGATTACCTTTATCCGTGTCTACCCCAAAATCAAATCAGCACAGAGGCAACCTGGGCAAAAACAGAACATACAAGAAAACAGAAAACCAAAAATTTTGAATTACAGAGGAAATCCGAGTCAACTCGGAGTTGACTCGGCGGCGGATCCGCGGCCAAAAGCACCTTTGTGCCGCGGTTCCGCGGCCGAGTTGCCGAGTTAGGGGCTCGTATTTTCTCAGTTTTTATTAAATTCCCTGCTGTGAATTTTAAGGTATGTCAAATATTTTTTCAGACAGTTTTAAAATTAACAGAAACTTAGGGTTTTGGTTTTTCGTTTTTCGTATTTTCATTCGATCGAACTTCTAATCAGTTGCTAACAAGCTAGTAATGGTTTAGTTGGCTCTGATACCAGTGTAAGTCCATGTCACGCACCCCACGAACTTGCGGGGAGGCGGAATATATGAAAAACGATTATCAAAGCTTCGTAACACGGACTTAAGCGCATGAATCGTTTCTAAACCATTGCTAACTATCAACTAGAGGTTTAACTACTCGGATACGAAGTTATACCTCTCGATACTAGTCCTTCGGGTCTTCATCGCGATCCTCCACTCCTCGTAGGCTTCTTGGAACATCGGCACCTCAACGGCCTCCTCGAATCAAAGACGATCCACCCGAAAGCTCCTACGCCAAGCTTAATCTCAAACTTGAGATAACTAGGTTGCTTAAAGTGCTAATTTAAGCTACCTAGGGGATATAGAGTGAGGTTATGGAAGTATTAGTCTAGCTAACCCTTGATCTCAACACATGAGAGGTTAGGGTTAGGGTTTGAAGAGAGAGTGAGCTTGAGGAAAGAGAAGGTGAAGATGAGAATGAAATGAGATAATGATGTTATCATAATATATATGAAGCATTTATTATTTATTCAAAAATCAAATAATAGAATTAACAACCATGCTTCATAAATATCTATGAGTGATTCATCACCATGAGTCATTAAGCATTTATGATGCATTAATGACATGGATGAATCACACAAATGAGTTACTAATCTCATTTAATGCAATACCACCTTAACCCCTTAGTCACCACTCTTCTAGAAGCTTCCCGACAAATTACGAGAACGCCCCTCCAATTCGTGAAAACACGGAAAAACTTTAGACTGTATAAATCCAGTAACCCGATACTAGAATCTGGCTTAAACCAAAACCGACTAGTAAAAACTGTCCGAAAAAGTCGTACGTGCGTAAACACACGTATGCGTCCGAACAATTGTCGTAAAACCATACGACCTCTATATGGTTTCGCTTGGAGCAGGGAAACTCTCTGTGTGGGATTCTAAAGACTCGACACTACGCTGGCAGTGGGTTTAACCACAGACCGCAAGCGGCACTAGCTGTACGTAACGGTCCCCAGGTAGATGTCGATAAGAAGGCCGATGAGGAAAATCATCCGAACTCCCACTGAGCCTGATGTGACAATCTCCGTACAGTCCGGTCTGTTCATCTAAGACTATCGCATATCAAGCCTAGGGGGCGGCAAGCGTCAGTCCCCTAATAGCTGTATAAGTCGTGTCGGAGCGAAGCCCATTACACCCTGAGAAGCTACTGGAACCTACCAGTATAACTCGCTTGCCCTGGCCAGGGACTTTGCGTAATGGCTCTCTGACACAGCGCGATATCATCTCCCAATACCGGGAGAGACGAATCCTATCTAACCACTACTGCCTCTAAGTGCTTGGGACTGCACCCAACTGCTACCTGTTTGCACGACTCCTTTGAGCCGTGGTAGGGTAGCAATCTAAGAACAGTGGGACTCACTCGAGGCGAAGTAGCAGTATCAAGTCTGCGGACTATGCTGTACTCATGTCATCTGGGAACTGTTAACTGACGACGGGTATAATACCAACCAATCAGTTCCCCTGCGAGTCCTGTCCGGTGTACCCGTAACCTAACGAGCACCTGTATACTATCTCCAGTACGACGTACTGATGGCTATAAGACAGACCATCTCTCCAACTGGGATGAAAAGCGTACACACTAGTCTACTCTGGAATATCGATACCCTATCTCGATAATCCAACGACCAGGGACCTGTATAGGATGTTGCTTACAGACTACCCAGCCCCCACTAGTGTGACTGCCATCACAACGCTGGTAATCAAGCAAAGAACCTATGGGCTCTACTAATATGTATAAGTGATACGTTACAAGAAACATATGCACATATTAAAGTAGACACAAACCAAGTAGCATACTACCATTTTTAGCAAGACTGTATATACAACTGTGAATATCCCAAGCTTCCATTAAGTATACAATCTAGTATGATACAATAATGGCTCGTAGGGCATATACACTAACATGTAATCCCAAACTCTTAGAAGTAAAGTTGTTTACTTGCTTTGTTTCGCCTAATCACTAGTTTAAGATCTTGGTTAAGGGTTGTTCGGCACGTCTAAATTTTAAATCGGGTATAGTTGATGCCTTGTAGACCCTTGTGAGAGTGCCTAGTAACCCTACAACAATAATACCCACAAAACAACACAAATGCAACAACATGTAACCAAATGCAACACGCCATGGTGCACTAGCCATGAAAAACTGTAAAAATACGGATTTGGCCTAATCGCGATTAGCAGTGCACTAATCGGGTTTTCATTTAAACTGCATATAATAAATCTTAAAAATGCCAAATTCTTTAAATATATTTTTAAGTGAATAAATCATTTTAATTCCCAATTATTTCACAATTATTAGTATATATTTATACCCTTTTTTGAAAACCCCAATTTCGCAAATCAGCAGTTTTCGGGAAAAATATTATTTTAATATTAAATTCCAAAAATAATATTTTATATTTTCTGAAATGTTACAATCTTCTCCCCTTAAATAAATTCGGTCCCCGAATTTAAATTTAAACCCCCAACTGCTAAAACATTTCAATAATCCGCTAAAATCAACGGGGCTCCAAAATCACGAAAGATATAAAAACACTACAGCGCACCGCGTGCGCCTAAAAAACGAGTACAAAACTCAAAATCGAACTCCGTCAGCGTTACGCAAATCAACGGAATTGCACGCATATCCTCGGAGTTACAATGGAGATACAGATTTCGAAATCAAATACCAAAACCCAATACACTCTAGTCAAATATTATAATATGTATATAGTACGCATCATTGAAAAATCTTCAAAAACCGAATAGAAGACATGCAAAATCCTTTCTAAATCGCCGCGTGATGCGTAACTCACGGCATAAGTAGCGGACGTTTATTGTAAGAAAATAATCCCATACACATATATATATCTTTTGTTTAACTGACGTCCCGCCGTTTTGAAAAATAATTTAGAAGGGTTTCCCTTTGTAAAAAAAATTCGTGTCACCTCAGACACGCAGGTAAATACTGAGACTATAGCTCCCTATTAGAATCCCTTCAATAACTATCGATGCATGCAAAACATAATCCGGTACTGTCCTCGGACAAGTCCTGCTCAGCTGCCATACCAAATAGTAATTATCATAAACATCATCTCAAAGGGAAATCAAATCCAAAATATGTACATGAGTACTACGTGCGTCAGGTGCGCATGGAAATCGAAATCAATGAATGTGCCATACATGTGCACAGAAACAAAATCTAAGTGCAACAGGTGTGCACGAAAATACCTGTCAAGGGCAACGGTGTGTGCCTAACAGCAATACCAGGTGCATCAAATATGCACGAAAATCTCGATTTAGTGCACCTGGTGTGCACCAAAATCGTATCAAGCGCCCAAGCATGCGCATGAATCCAAATCCAGTGCACAAGGTGCACAAAAACAAATATCGAATATCAAAATTGAAATCGACAGTATACAAAAAACCTCAATCCCAATCAGGTATACCGCGGTATATCATCTCACAACCATGTGCATCCGCGTGCACAAACCAAATCAAAACACTAAAAGTGCATGAAAACTATGCCGAAAGCACAAGTCAAATCATATGCATATCATAGGCATGAAATCAAAATCAACATCTCGAATGATATCTAATCAAAGTCAAGTGCTACTGTGGTGCACAAAATCTCAATCATGCAAATAAATCGCTCAAATATCAGGTAGGAATCAAAATCAACATCTTGAATGTCATCAATCGAAGTCGAGTGCAACTGTAGGGTTACTAGGCACTGTCACAAGGTTCTACAAGGTATCAACCATGTCAAAATCAAATTTTAGACGTGCCGAACAACCCAAAGCGAGGATCTTAGACTAGAGATTAGGCGAAACAAAGCAAGTAAACAACTTTACTTCTAAGAGTTAGGGATTACAACCTTTGTAGTCCGTTCCTTCACTTCTAATGCTCCGTGTTGAGGTCCCTTCGCTGCGATCATTGAGTACCCGGACTCTAGAGAGGCTCCATGAAGAGAAAGATGCAAGCTTGCTTCCGATCTTCGATAACAAAGATGATCTACCTTGAAGAAACTCAAGCCCAAGATTTTGCTTTACTAATCAAGTATTAGCAAAGCAAACACCCTAGTCTCAGTGGCTAGAATAGATGAGGATGATGAAGTAGGAATTTAGGAAAAATGAGCTAGCTCAGCTGGTTTGGACCTGTGTGAATCAGTTCAGTGAGGGAGCCTTATCGAAAGAGATCAAAGAAAGAGTTAGCGAACTAACCCGAGACCATGGGTGGCTTCTTGATCTAACAAGTGGAGTTACTGCTAAGGCGTCTTTCCTCTCGAATGCCGAGTCTTCCTCCACCGCCAACTGTCTCATTTGTTTTCTTTATCTCACTCATTTTCATCACTTCATAAAAGGCTAGAAAACTTTTCATGCAAAAAGGAAGAAGAAGAAGCTAACTCTTTTGTGATGAATAATGAATCCCATGTGAGGTTAGAATTGCAACCTTGGGTTAAGAATCAAAACTTAACCATTGTAGAGATTTAACTATGGTGAAGGGTTGGGTTGGGTTAAGCAAATATCTATAAAATTTCCAAAGTCAAAGTCAAAGCTTCAAGAAACATCTTGAAAGCTTCATGAATGTTTAACCCTAATCCAAACCCTAACCATATTTAAACTCCACAAATAATGTTGCATTTATAACCATAACATGTTACAATATTATATATCATATATACAATATTTATTGTAACAAAAATAAAATAATACAATTACATATATCACATATATATCAATGTATTACCCGAGTGAGAAAAAGAATCTTTAAGTGAGCTTATACTAGTTAATGTAATTTAATATATCAAATATTTAATTATACATTAAATTATCGAATCAACATTTGATCCGATAATCCAGCTATTTCACGAATAACCGACTAATATAATCTGTATCAGTTCATCGAATCAACACTTGATCCGATAACCCGGCTATATCACATATACCCGGCCGATATTTCATATCGCGAGAATCTGATACGGTATCACATACACGTATTGTTCTCGGACCCGCACATATCATATATGTTCTCCTACTCCGTTTTTTCCTGAGCCAGGAAACCTCTGTGTAGGACTCTAAAGAATCGTCAATACGCCGGCAGTAGGTGATGATCATATCAAACACCCACAAGCTGCAAGCGGTCAGCTAAACGTAACAGCCACCCAGGTATTGAGAAATTAGAAGATCAACAAGCAAGACTGTACATTCTCCCGTGAATCCAACCAGTAGCACTCCCGTACAGTCCGGTCTCTTCGTCTGATATGTCGCATATCTCGCCTAGGGGTGGTAAACGTCAGACCCCAGTAGCTTGATAAGTTGTGTCGATATGAGGTCCATAACAGTTCGAGAAACTACTGATAACACTTACCAGTAAATCTCAGCAACCCTGGCCAGGGATTTCCAGTTATAACCAATCGAACACAGCGCAACATCAACTCCCTATACCGGGAGAGACGAATCTCCTCCTATTACTCATTGCCTCCATGTGATTCGGGACTGTACCTGAAAGCCACCGTTTTGCACGCCCTCTTGGACGTGGTATGATGGAAATCAAAGCACAGTGGGAATCACACAAGACTCTATGACGATCTCGGGTCTACAGACTACTCTGTACCAGTGTCACCAGAGAACTGCCATCTGACGTGAGATATAATACCATCTGGGAGTTCTCGGCGAGTCCGTCCAGTGTACCCAGTCTTCACTGAGCATCTGTATACCTTCTTTGATGTCAAACACCAATGGATATGGGATCATCCATCGCCCATCATATGGGTCAAGAAGCGCTTACGCTGGTCTACTCTGGAGTATCGATGCCCTGTCTCGGTACTCCCACGACTAGGAACATTTGAAGGATGTACTTGGCGACTACTCTTTCCCTACTAGTATGATCTGCATTATAGTCCTGGTAGTCAAGTACTCATCCTAAGGGCTTTATCAACATATGACATTGAGACAATCAGAGTACATGTTAAGATAAAGAGTAACCAGATAGCATACTATCATGTCGAGCAAGAAAGTCCTCCCTATATATGTCCAAGCATCCACTACAATATACAACGTATGTACAGTAATGGCCTCTAGGGCATACATATAACTAACAATCTCCCACTTGCACTAGGGCCATCTGTTGTGGTTTCGCATACCCAACAATCAGCTGTGGTTGAAGTATCTCATACTCAACCATCCCATAAAAGTCTTTACTGGGAAACAGGCCTTTGTAAGTGGATCCGCGCTGTTGTTCTCCGTGTCTACTCTCCTAACCTCGATCTCCCTGGAGATCAACCATCTCCATGATCAGGCGATACTGCCTAAGAATATGTCTGGATCACAGATGGGACGGGGGTTCCTTGGCATAAGCCACAACTCCATTGTCACACAACGGCAGGAGCAAAGTTCATCTCATGAACTATTATATATATATCCAGACTGCTTCTTTGGTAGCATCCTTAGTAACGATGTATCTTGCCTTTAATCGTCTAGTAAGTCACGGTATCTAGCTTGGAACTCTTCCAATATACCATCCCTCCACTGAGGGTAAAGACAATGCCTGTGACTGACATTCAGTCGTTCTTATCACCTTGGAACCTTTTCAGTGATTCTCTCCAGGATCGATTGATACCATCTCACTACAACTAGTGAGAATCCTAACATCCAATTAGATCTATCCCATAGATCCTCAACCCAGGATTTAGGAGGTATCACCTTGATCCTATAGAGAATCTTTGTGATAAGAGGAGATTGACCGAGCGTAGCATAGGAAACTCCTTCCCTATCAAGAGTATGTCATCCACGTGCTATACGAGGATCACCACCATACTCCCTACTACCTTTTTGTATATACAAGGTTCATCTACCATTTTGATAAACTCAAACTCTTTGACTACTACATCAAAACAGACGTTTCAACTCCGCGATGCCAAATTTATCATATAAAATATCTTGCACACATTTCCGCTGCTCCCACTGTCTACGAAGCCTTCTGGCTGTGTACTTATAGATGCTCTCTTCCAAATCAACATTTTTAGAAAAGCAGTCATGACACCCAACCGCCAGATATCGTAGTCATGGTATGTAGCCGTGGCAAGTAGGATCTGGACGGACTTAAGCATAGCTTTGAAAGTCTCAACTTTTCCATGTACACCAAGTAATCTTCTCAAGATATACTTGCTCCTGATGGGGATTTAACTCTTCAGATAAAGCAACCAAAGTCCATACTTTGTTGGTGTATAAGGATTCCATCTCAGATCGCTAAGCATCCAGCCATTCTTACAGAGTCCCCACTCCTGATGGCCTGCTCGAAACAAGTTGTGTCATCATCTCATGATGCAATCCTCGCTCCCACTGTCATAGAAAAACCGAAGTACCTCTCAGGTGGATGAGGAACCCTACTAGATCGGCGGAGAGGTTGGGGTCCGTTAGAAACTATTGAATCCTCCGGTTCTACCAAATTATCAGCTGTAGTTTGTGTAGCTGGAACTCTTTCCAGTTCTACCTCATGACCACTAATTTCTTCACAAGAAATTCCCTTTCACAAAGGTGGCATGCTGAGAAACAAAACATCTTTTGTTCCTCGGTTTGGTAGAAGATATTCCCTTGCTAATGCTTGGGATATCCAACAAACTTCTACAGAACTGATTTTGCCTCGAGCTTGTCCGGATTTTGCTTTTAGACATAGGCCGGACAACCCCAAATCTTAACATCCTTAAGAGATGGGCTCTTCCCATACCATATCACATTAGGAGTGGTAAGCATCTGATTTGGTTGGAACCCTATTCAATAGGTATGCAACTTCTCAAGTGAATAACCCTAAAAGAAAATAGGCAACTCAGTAGTACTCATCATAGAGCCCACCATATCACATAGGGCGTAATTGCTCCGCCCCGATACACCGACGTGCTGTGGTGTATTCGGTGGAGTAATGCTGAGAGAGAATCTCATTCACCTTTAGAATAGTCTAGGAATTCCGTGCTCAAGTATTCTCCTCCTTGATCACATCAAAGGTCATAATATTTATACCCAGTTTTTGGCTCTCTACTTCTTGTAGGGTTGCTAGGCACACGCACAAGGGTCTACGAAGCATCCACCATTCCCGATTTAAAAATTAGCCATGCCGAACAACCCGATACGAGATCTTTAAACTAGAGATTAGGCGAAAACAAGCATGTTAAACACTTTAACACTAAGTGAGAGGGATTACAACCTTTGTAGATCTGGTCCTTCACTTCTTAAGCTCCGTGTTGAGGTCCCTTCGCTGCGATCATCGTGTTCCGGACTCTCGAAAGGCTTCACGAAGAGAAAGATGCAGTCTTGCTTCCGATTTTCGATAACAAAGATGATCTACTTTGAAGTTTCATTAACACAAGATAACACTCACTAAATGAAGTGAACACTCTCATCTAAAGGGCAAGGATAGATGAGGATAATGAAGTAGGATTTTTGCTCTCATTTATAATCTTTTTCTCACACATTTTTCATCACAAAATCAAAGCAAGAAAGCTTTTCATGAAGAACTCAAGCAAGAAGAAGATGAATAATCATTAGAAACCTTTTGTGATGAATAATGAAAAGATAAACATGATGAATAATGCAACCGTGGTTAACTAAACACTTGTAGAGATTTAACCAGGGCTAGGGTTTGGGTTGGGTTAAAGGTGAGTCACTTGAAAATATCAAGCATAATATCCTTTCCAAGACAAAAGAAAAGCTTCTAGAATCTACTAGAAGTCTTAACCCTAATCCAAACCCTAATCATGTTTAAACTCCACAAAACATGTTGCATTAATAACCATATCATGTTACAATATTATATATCACATATATAATATTTATCGTAACAAAATAAAATAATACAATTAACATATATCGCATATATATCAATGTATTACCCGAGTGAGAAAAAGAATCTTTTAGTGAGCTAATATTAGTTAATGTAATTTAATATATCATATATATTATTATACATTAAATTATCGAATCAACACTTGATCCGACAATCCGGCTATATCGCATATAACCGACTAATATGATGACCCGGCTATATCACATATACCCGGCCGATATCTCATATCGCGAGAATCTAATACGGTATCACATACCGCATTATCCTCGGTCCCGCACATATCACATATGTGCTCCTAATCCGTTTTGCCTGAGTCAAGAAACCTCTGTGTAGGACTCTAAAGAATCGTTAATACGCCGGCAGTAGGTGATGATCATATCAAACATCCACAAGCTGCAAGCGGTCAGCTAAACGTAACAGCTACCCAGGTATTGAGCGCTCAGAAGATCAACAAGCAAGCATGTACATTCTCCTGTGAATCCAATCAGTAACACTCCCGTACAGTCCGGTCTCGTCGTCTGATATGTCGCATATCTCTCCTAGGGGTGGTAAACGTCAGACCCCAGTAGCTTGATAAGTCGTGTCGATATGAGGTCTATAACAGTTCGAGAAACTACTGATAACATTTACCAGTAAATCTCAGCAACCCTGGCCAAGGATTTCCAGTTATAGCCAATCGAACACAGCACAACATCAACTCCTTATACTGGGAGAGACGAATCCCCTCCTATCGCTCATTGCCTCCATGTGATTCGGGACTGTACCCAAAAGCCACCTTTTTGCACGCGCTCTTGGACGTGGTATGATGGAAATCAAAGCACAGTGGGAATCAAACAAGACTCTATGACGATCTCGGGTCAACAGACTACTTTGTACCAGTGTCACCGGAGAACTGCCATCTGACGTGAGGTATAATACCATCTGGGAGTTCTCGGCGAGTCCGTCCAGTGTACCCAGTCTCTACTGAGCACCCGTACACCATTCTTGATGTCAAACACCGATGGATATGGGATCATCCATCGCCCATCATATGGGTCAAGATGCGTATACGCTAGTCTACTCTGGTGTATCAATGCCCTGTCTCGATATACCCTCGACTAGGAACAGTTATAGGATGTACTCGTCGACTACCGTGGCCCCACTAGTATGATCTCATCATAGTCCCAGTAAGCGAGCACATATCCTAAGAGCTTTATCAACATGTAACATAGAGACAATCAGAGTACATGTTAAGATAAAGTACAACCAGATAGCATACTATCATATCGAGCAAGAAAGTCCTCCCTATATATGTCCAAGCATCCACTACAATATACATCGTATGTACAGTAATGGCCTCTAGGTTATACATATAACTAACAATCTTCCACTTGCACTAGGGCCATCTGTTGTGGTATCGCATACTCAACAATTAGCTCTGGTTGAAGTATCTCATACTCAACCATCCAATAAAAGTCTCTACTGGGAAAAAGGCCTTTGTGAGTGGATCCGCGCTGTTGTCCTCTGTGTCTACTCCCCTAACCTCGATCTCCCTGGAGATCAACCATCTCCATGATCAGGTGATACTGCCTAAGAATTATATCTGGATTTCAGATGGGACGGAGGTTCCTAGGCATAAGCCACAACTCCATTGTCACACAATGGTAGGAACGAAGTTCATCACATGAACTTATATATCCAGACTGCCTCTTTGGTAGCATCCTTGGTAACAACATATCTTGCCTTTAATCATCTAGTAAGTCACGGTATCTAGCTTGGAACTCTTCCAACATACCGTCCCTCCACTGAGGGTAAAGACAATGCCTGCGACTGATATTCAGTCGTCCTTATCACCCTGGAACCTTTCCAGTGATTCTCCCCAAGATCAATTGATACTATCTCACTACAACTAGTGAGAATCCTAACATCCAATTAGATCTATCTCATAGATCCAAAACCTAGAATTTATGAGGTATCACTTTGATCCTATATGGAGAATCCTTGTGATAAGCGGAGATTGACCGAGCGTAGCATAGGAAACTCCTTCCCTATCAAGAGTATGTCATCCACGTACTCTATGAGGATCATCACCATACTCCCTGCTACCTTTTTTGTATATACAAGGTTCATCTACCATTTTGATGAAGTCAAACTCTTTGACTACCACATCAAAACAGACGTTCCAACTCCGCGATGCCTGCTTTATCACATAAAATATCTTGCACACGTTTCCGCTGCTCCCACTGTCTACGAAGCCCTCTGGCTGTGTACTTATAGACGCTCTCTTCTAAAACATCATTTAGAAAAGCAGTCATGACACCCAACCACCAGATATCGTAGTCATGGTATGTAGCCATGGCAAGTAGGATCTGGATGGACTTAAGCATAGCTTTGAAAGTCTCAACTTTTCCATGTACACCAAGTAATCTTCTCAAGATATACTTGCTCCTGATGGGGATTTAACCCTTCAGATAAAGCATCCAAAGTCCATACTTTGTTGGTGTATAAAGATTCCATCTCAGATCGCTAAGCATCCAGCCATTCTTACAGAGTCTCACTCCTGATGGCCTACTCGAAACTAGTTGGGTCATCATCTCATGATGCAATCCTCGCTCCCACTGTCATAGAGAAACCGAAGTATATCTCAAGTGGGTGAGGAACCCTACTAGATCGGCGGAGAGGCTGAGGTTCGTTGGAAACTATTGAATCCACATTCAATAGGTATGCAGCTTCTCAAGTGCATAACTCCCAAAAGGAACTAGGAAACTCAGTAGTACTCATCATAGAGCACACTATATCACATAGGGTGCTATTGCTCCGCCTCGATATACCATCGTGCTATGGTATATATAAAGGAGTAATGCTGAGAGAGAATCTCATTCTCCTTTAGAATAGTCCAGGAATTCCGTGCTCAAGTATTCTTCTCCTTGATCTCATCATAGGACATAATACTTATACCCGTTTTTGGTTCTCTACTTCTAACTTATATTCTGTGATTATCTCAAAAGTCTCGGACTTGTGTTTCAACAGGAACATATGTCTGAATCTAGAGAGATCATCAGTAATATAATGAAGTACAAATAACCGGTCTTGGCATGTGTAGACAGGGGACTTTACATACATCATCATGTATCAATTCCAAGAGTTCACTAACTCTTTCTCTGTTTCCAATAAACAGAGCTATGGTCATCGTATCTTTGTGACATGACCGGCAAGTTTCACAAGATGCAAATTCAAAATAAATTAAATATGCATCTAAATGTAATTTAGCTAGTCGGGTCGCATTGATATGACCTAGTCTACAAATGCCTCAAGAAGGATTCGTTCATTTCTGAACTCTTCCTCTTGTGTGTGTTCTGTATACTAAGAACTGTAGTTTGATTTAGAACGTCTATGCTTTTAGATAACGTGCCTGAATCGATCAACTCTTGATATAGGAAATGTTCAAAACATTATCCAACAATACAAAATTATATCCTTCTATACTAATAAAGAGACTGATATGGTATTGTATATCAGGTTCGGTATCTAATAACATTCGTTCAGAATCAATGTATTCTGGTAATACAGGATGATAGTGACCAACAGACTTGGCTGCAACACTTGCACCGTTTCTATCTCATGAAACTTATCACTCGTTCTCAGTTCTCTACCTATCAGTAGCCCATGTAACAAATTACATATGTGGGATCCTGATCCGGTATCAAATACCCAGGACGTAAAGGATACTGAGAAACAGTTCTATGTAATGAACACACCCGAAGATGATGCATCAGCATGCACTTTCTTCGTTTGGGCGGCACGGGAAATCTGGTATTCCCCAATTTCCTGCTCTGTCTTATAACAATTATAAGTTGGAGCGGGACCAACGTTCTCCAGCTCAGTATAACAAGCGGGTTCGGTCAATACATCCGTATTATTATCTTGATTAAGGCGTGATATGGTCGCTACCTGGAGAGAGAGAGAGAGAAGAAAACATTCAGCGTGCGCTTTTACAAGATTAGATTGGTTATCAATTTATCTAATCAGGATGTCTCCCACTGTTTTAGTCAAATCTTCCTTCAAACCCTAAAAGGAAAGACTAGCCGGGATTAATTACACCCTATAAGTTCGCCAATCTTTCAGCCAGGCCAGTGCCGGTACTTTGAGGGAGGTTCCCCGTGCTTTCGCAAGGACCTAATTAAAGTAAACCTCGTTTTCCCAGGGGCGTAACCCCGTTGACACCTTTCTAGACACCTACTTGATCGGCTAATTGTAATGTGTAAAACTCTCCCAGGAGTAACTCTTACTCGCAGCGGGTATCGGGATCCAACTATCTCATAGAAGGTATGCAATCTCATTACAAATTTCAACACTTGAAATTCCCAATAATATTTTACCCCTAGCGTCCTATGACCTTGATAGAGGTCAACAAACCATAGGCTGCAAGTCAAGTTCAACCTGTCATTTCCTGATTGAAGTAAACCCACCCGCACGACCCTTGACAGAGGTCAACAAGGTCGCACGACTACCCTAAATCAATCACATCATATGTTTGTACAGATAAGCACTAATCAGCTACCGCACACTACGTCTTGACAGAGGTCCACAAACGCAGCACGAATACTAAATACTACTTATCTGAAATGACGGAGGGCTACGACAGGTTTTTAAGAAAACCCTTTGCGTAATGAACTTGATTCCGTTGTAGAATCGAGTAATTTTTAAATGGAATGTTTTTGAGGCCTTTTCTAGTTTTGCTAAAGAGGTCACTCCCAGTGAAGGGATCGTCGGCTCTTTCCTCATCGAATAAGGTGCAGGGTATATCATATATACCACTATGCAAAGCAAGAACTATAGAAGCAATCAAAAGACAAACCGAGTTTGTAGCATCTGCTAGTTTCACTAAAGAGGTCACTCCCGGTGAAGGGATCTCGGCACTTTCCTTATCGAATAAAGTGCTGGATGTTCTACAAGGAACACCGCTATGCAAAGCAAGAACTAGAGCTACCAGTTTTTAAACAAGTTTCTACAATATCTTTAGGTTTCTTTTAGTTTCATTAATCTCATTAATGAAGTCCCATTTTATTATGCTTCACAAGCATCACATTTGAAACGAAATCTGCAATATAACATATATCTCATATATATAATATAAACATTCGTCTCAGGCAGTAATATGATCTCATCACAGAACATTGCAGCAGAAAAACATATATGAAATATTGGATATACTAGGACGTCCGTGTTTTAATACGAGCCTGTATAAAACACGGATTCTACGGTCGCGATGAATAGCCAAACCCACATCCCTAGACCCTTACGAGAGCGGCAAGCAACTCTGCCAATTCTAGGGTTAGGAGACCCGGTCTCGACTCCTCGAGATGGTCTCCCACTGGACCCTAGAACCCGGTTACTTGTGCTCCCCGCCTTGGGTCTACCTAATGCGGAAAAGTAAATAATATACAATGGTGACATCATCCTCAGCCCGGAAGTGCCCCAATAAAAGAATATTACATACACATGAATTTTACATGAATGAAAAAAGAAAAAACTCTCATCTCACATAAAACCCCCGGCTATTCAAACATGACGATCCAATATAACATATCACAGCAACACATAATATCTCATATCATCAACGTAAGCAAGTACGCGTATCCCGATTGTCGTTGATGTATAGCAACGAAGCTGGCGATACACCACATACTACGCTTACGGTCGCAGAAAAGAAAGTGTAAAACTACAACAGTTGGAATCCGCAACCTCTTTAGACATCGCATGCCTAACCAAATGAATTCCTTAGACATCGCATGCCTAACAATTATAAACCCCGCATTTTAGTCTCATTATCGAAAACTCTTTTCAATATCAAGTCGGGCAATTCAACAAGATTCCCGACATTCTGATCGAATGCTCGTCGCAAACTTTAGTAGACGGCCGCACCCCCGTTGCCGTCGACAAAGTGCACTAAGGCGGAACACCGCTGCCGCGAGCACCCGAACGGATGCTTTTGGCGACGAGGTTCTCCTACAGTCACTTGGTCGGGGCTATGGGGCATGGCTATCTATTAAGTTTACCCGGCGAGTATCCGCGTACACTACGTGATTGCGACGGGCTTTTGATCACATCAAAATTCCGTGGCAACCGATCAATTTGAGACTGAACTGCTAGATTTACAACATTCAAATTAGTTATCTCATAACTACCTGTGGATTCCAAATATTGTATCACATTCCAGATAAATAGACAATTATAACACCCAAGATTTCCCCAATATATCTCAACACTTGAAATCAGTTTAAAAACATCCATCACATGCCACAGTACCAATGGTCCAGCCGTAGAAGGGTCAAGCCAACGCCTCACATGTGGCACGCCGTACTGCTCCAAACCCTAAGGTTTATAGGTAATTCAAGACGGTCACATAATCGAGTTAATGTTTGTTGTCTTCTTGAGGGTCCACCGCGTTACTTGCACGACATAGAACATTCTTAAACTCGAGAAAAAATACAACTTCTGAAAAATTTTCCGACAGGGAAAAAAGTGAGTTATTGATATCCGTTCGAACTTTTTAACAGTTTCTAAAATTATCCGGAAAAAAACTGAACGAAGTTAAATTATCCGATCGAATCAACGAGTCCCCAATACAACCCAAGAAAACTCAACACTTGAGTGTAATTAAAAAATTCCCAGAAAAAATGACAAGAAAGGACCTAAGAATAAATATATGAAGTTTCAGGGACTAATTCAAAATTTTGGCCGCGGAACCTCGGCCAAACCAAGGATTTGGCGGCGGTTCCGCGGCCTAATGAGCGAATTAGTGGTTCGTACTTCACAGTAATTCTTAGTTTTTCCTGCTCGTTTTTCTGAGCATTTTTAATTCATAAAAAATCTCATTTTTGGAAAATGTCCAGAGAAGGGTTCGTGTCGGGGTTTCCGGATTCGATCGGACTTTAAACTTCGCTCAGACTTCGCCTAAAGCTCTATCTTGGCTCTGATACCACTGTAGGGTTGCTAGGCACACGCACAAGGGTCTACGAGGTATCAACCATGCCCGATTTAAAAATTAGCCGTGCCGAACAACCCGATACGAGATCTTTAAACTAGAGATTAGGTGAAAACAAGCATGTTAAACACTTTAACACTAAGTAAGAGGGATTACAACCTTTGTAAATCTGGTCCTTCACTTCTTAAGCTCCGTGTTGAGGTCCCTTCGCTGCGATCATTGTGTTCCGGACTCTCGAGAGGCTTCATAAAGAGAAAGATGCAGTCTTGCTTCCGATCTTCGATAATAAAAATGATCTACCTTGAAGTTTCATTAACACAAGCTAACACTCACTAAATAAAGTGAACACTCTCATCTAAAGGGCAAGGATAGATGAGGATGATGAAGTAGGATTTTTGCTCTCATTTATAATCTTTTTCTCATACATTTTTCATCACAAAATCAAAACAAGAAAGCTTTTCATGAAGAACTCAAGTAAGAAGAAGATGAATAATCATTAGAAACCTTTTGTGATGAATAATGAAAAGATAAATATGATGAATAATGCAACCATGGTCAACTAAACCCATGTAGAGAATTAACTAGGGCTAGGGTTTGGGTTGGGTTAAAAGCGAGTCACTTGAAAATATCAAGCATAATATCTTTTTCAAGACAAAAGAAAAGCTTCTAGAATCTACTAGAAGTCTTAACCCTAATCCAAACCCTAATCATGTTTAAACTCCACTAAACATGTTGCATTAGTAATCATATCATGTTACAATATTATATATCACATATATAATATTTATCGTAACAAAATAAAATAATACAATTAACATATATCGCATATATATCAATGTATTACCCGAGTGAGAAAAAGAATCTTTTAGTGAGCTAATATTAGTTAATGTAATTTAATATATCATATATATTATTATACATTAAATTATCGAATTAACACTTGATCCGACAATCCGGTTATATCGCATATAACCGACTAATACAATGACCCGGCTATATCACATATACCCGGCCTATATCTCATATCGCGAGAATCCAATACGGTATCACATACCGCATTATCCTCGGTCCCGCACATATCACATATGTGCTCCTACTCCGTTTTGCCTGAGTCAAGAAACCTCTGTGTAGGACTCTAAAGAATCGTCAATACGCCGGCAGTAGGTGATGATCATATCAAACACCCACAAGCTGCAAGCGGTCAGCTAAACGTAACAGCTATCCAGGTATTGAGCGCTCAGAAGATCAACAAGCAAGCCTGTACATTCTCCTGTGAATCCAATCAGTAACACTCCCATACAGTCCGGACTCGTCGTCTGATATGTTGCATATCTTGCCTAGGGGTGGTAAACGTCAGACCCCAGTAGCTTGATAAGTCGTGTCGATATGAGGTCTATAACAGTTCGAGAAACCACTGATAACACTTACCAGTAAATCTCAGCAAACCTGGCCAGGGATTTCCAGTTATAGCCAATCGAACACAGCATAACATCAACTCCCTATACCGAGAGAGACGAATCCCATCCTATCGCTCATTGCCTCCATGTGATTCGGGACTGTACCCAAAAGCCACCTTTTTGCACGCCCTCTTGGACGTGGTATGATGGAAATCAAAGCACAGTGGGAATCAAACAAGACTCTATGACGATCTCGGATCAACAGACTACTCTGTACCAGTGTCACCGGAGAACTGCCCTCTGACGTGAGGTATAATACCATCTGGGAGTTCTCGGGGAGTCCGTCCAGTGTACCCAGTCTCTACTGAGCACCCGTACACCATCCTTGATGTCAAACACCGATGGATATGGGGTCATCCATCGCCCAACATATGGGTTAAGATGAGTATACGCTAGTCTACTCTGGTGTATCGATGCCCTGTCTCGATATACCCTCGACTAGGAACAGTTATAGGATGTACTCGTCGACTACCATGGCCCCACTAGTATGATCTCATCATAGTCCCAATAGTCGAGCACATATCCTAAGGGCTTTATCAACATGTAATATAGAGACAATCAGAGTATATGTTAAGATAAAGTTCAACCAGATAGCATACTATCATATCGAGCAAGAAAGTCCTCCCTATATATGTCCAAGCATCCACTACAATATACATCGTATGTACAGTAATGGCCTCTTGGGCATACATATAACTAACACTTCTAACTTATATTCTGTGATTATCTCAAAAGTTTCGGACTTGTGTTTCAACAGGAACATATGTCTGAATCTTGAGAGATCATCAGTGAATGTAATGAAGTACAAAGAACCGGTCTTGGCATGTGTAGACAGGGGACCTTCATACATCAGCATGTATCAATCCCAAGAGTTCACTAACTCTTTCTCTGTTTCCAATAAACGGAGCTGTGGTCATCTTATCTTTGTGACATGACTGGCAAGTTTTATAAGATGTAAATCCAAACTAATTTAAATATGCATCTTTATGTAATTTCAGCTAGTCGGGTCACATTGATATGATCTAGTCTGCAATGCATCAAGAAGGATTCGTTCATTTCTGAACTTTTCCTCTTGTGTGTGTTCTGTATACTAAGAACTGTGGTTTGATTTAGAACGTCTATGCTTTTAGATAACGTGCCTGAACCGATCAACTCTTGATATAGGAAATGTTCAAAACATTATCCAATAATACAAAATTATATCCTTTCTTTACTTAATAAAGAGACTGATATGATGTTGTATATCAGGTTTGGTATCTAATAACATCCGTTCAGGATCAATGTATTCTGGTAATACAGGGTGATAACTGCCAACAGACTTGGCTGCAACACTTGCATCATTTCCAACTCTTGAAACTTATCACCCGTTCTCAGTTCTATACCTATCTGTAGCCCATGTAACAAATTACATTTGCGGGATCCTGATCCGGTATCTCATACCCAGGACGTAAAGGATACTGAGAAACAGTTCTCGGTAATAAACACACCCAAAGAAGATGCATCAGCATGCACTTTCTTCGTTTGGGCGGTACGGGAATTCTGGTAATCCCCTATTTCCTGCTCTGTCTTATAACAATTACAAGTTGGAGCGGGACCAACGTTCCTTAGCGCAGTATAACAAGCGGGTTTGGTCAATACATCCGTATTATTATTTTGATTAAGGCATGATATGGTCGCTACCTGGAGAGAGAGAGAGAAGAAAACACTCAGCGTGCGCTTTTACAAGATTAGATTGGTTATCAATTTATCTAATCAGGATGGCTCCCACTGTTTTAGTCAAATCTTCCTTCAAACCCTAAAAAGGAAAGACTAGCTAGACACCTTTCTAGACACCTACTTGATCGGCTAATTGTAATGTGTAAAACTTTCCCAGGAGTAACTCTTACTCGCAGCGGGTATCGGAATCTGACTATCTCATAGAAGGTATGCAATCTCATTGCAAATTTCAACACTTGAAATTACCAATAATATTTTGCCCCTAACCTCCTATGACCATGACAAAGGCCAACAAACCATAGGATGCGAGTCAAGTTCAACCCGTCATTTCCTGATTGAATTAAACCGACCCACACGACCCTTGACAAAGGCCAACAAGGTCACACGACTATCCTAACTCCATCACATCATATGCTTATACAGATAAGCAGTAATCAGCCACCGCACACTACGCCTTGACAAAGGCCAACAAACGCAGCACGGATGCTAACTATTACTTATCTGAAATGACGGAAGGCTACGACAGGTTCTTAAGAAAACCCTTTGTGTAATGAACTTGATATCATCGTAGAATCGAGTGATTTTAAATGGAGTACTTTTGAGGCTTTTCTAGTTTCGCTAAAGAGGTCACTCCCGGTGAAGGGATCTCGGCTCTTTCCTTATCGAATAAGGTACAGGATATTTCGCAAATACCACTATGCAAAGCAAAAACTATAGAAACAATCAAAAGAAAAACCGTGTTTGTAGCATCTGCTAGTTTCACTGAAGAGGTCACTCCCGGTAAAGGGATCTCGGCTCTTTCCTTATAGAATAAGGTGCTGGATATTCTACAAGGAATACCGCTATGCAAAGCAACAACTAGAGCTACCAGTTTTTAAACAAGTTTCTACAACATCTTTAGGTTTCTTTTATTTCATTAATCTCATTAATGAAGTCCTATTTTAATTATGCTTCACAAGCATCACATTTGAAACGAAATCTGCAATATAACATATATCTCATATATATAATATAAACATTCGTCTCAGGCAGTAATATGATCTCATCACAGAACATTGCAGCAGAAGAACATATATGAAATATTGGCTCTACTAGGACGTCCGTGTTTTATATCGAGCATGCATATAACACGGATTCCACGGTCGCAATGAATAGCCAAACCCACATCCCTTGACCCCTATGAGAGCGGCAAGCAACACTACCAATTCTAGGGTTAGGAGACCCGATCTCGACTTCTCGAGATGGTCTCCCACTGGACCCTAGAACCCGGTTACTTGTGCTCCCCGCCTTGGGTCTACCTAATGCGGAAAAGTAAATAATATACAATGGTGACATCATCCTCAGCCCGGAAGTGCCCCAATAAAAGAATATTACATACAATAAATTTTACATGAATGAAAAAGAAAAACTCTCATCTCACATAAAACCCCCGGCTATTCAGAACATGATGATCCAATATAACATATCACAGCAATACATAATATCACATATCATCAACGTAAGTAAATATACGTATCCCAATTGTCGTTGATGTATAGTAACGAAACCGGTGATACATATTCCACTTACGGTCGCAGAAAAGAAAGTGTAAAACTACAACAGTTGGAATCCGCAACCTCCTTAGACATCTCATGCCTAACCAAATGAATTCCTTAGACATCGCATGCCTAACAATTATAAACCCCGCATTTTAGTCTGTTGGATATAGTGCCCTCAAAGTCAATTATTGGATCGCAGGTACGTGATTGCAATGATTGAGAGAGGACCTATACCAGTAGGACAGTCTTACTCGAGATGATAGTATGTTATCTGGTTTGCCTTTATCAGTCGTGTACTGCTTTAGGTGACATGATCACTATTACACGTTGATAGAGCCCTTAGGATCCTGCTTGACTACCAACAGTATGATGGTGATCATATATGTGAGAGTTGGGTAGTCTATAAGCACATCCTTAAAAGTGGTTCCTAGTCGTGGGAGTTTCGAGACAGGGTATCGATACTCCGGAGTAGACTAGTGTATACTGTCGAGACCCCAACGAGGGGCGGTGGCCGGTCTCACAAGCTATTGGTGTCAGTTGGATCACCTAAGATATATACAGGTGCTCATTGGGTTATGAGTACACCGGCAGGACTCGCCGGGAACCTGCTAGTTGGTATTATACCTATCGTCAGATAGCAGTTCCCTGGTGACATATATACAGGTTAGTTCATCGACCTGAGATCGTCATTTGTCTCGTGTGAGTTCCCACTGTGCTTTGATTACTACCCTACCGCGGCTCAAAGGAGTCGTGCAAACAGGTTTTAGTTGGGTACAGTCCAGAGCCACATGAAGGCAAGTGAGCGGATCGGCAGGGGATTCGTCTTTCCCGGTATTGGGGGTGAGATCGCGTTGTGTCTAGGAGAGCCATTACACATAGCCCTCGGCCAAGGCAGGAGATTTACTGGTAGGTACTCCAGTAGTTTCTCAGGGTGTTCAGGGCTACTCTCCGACACGACTTATACCGCTTTTGGGGGTCTGACGTTACCAGCCCCTAGGCCCGATATGCGATGCTCACAGACGAACGGACCGGACTGTACGTATATTGTCACTGATAGGCTCAGTAGGGTTGCAGGATGAGTTCGCTCATCGGCTTCCCTTTCGGTCAGTATATGGGCAGCCGTTACGCACTGCTAGTGCCGCTGACGTGCTTGTGGTTAAACCCACTGCCAGGGTACTGACGAGTCTTTAGAGTCCCCCACAGATAGTTTCCCAAATTCGGGCGAAACGTTGTAGAGGCCGTATGCTTTTATGGCAGGGTTCGAAATTGCACGTGCACTTGTGCACGTGTCATATTTCGAACAGATAATACCGGTGGGCTTTGCTTTAAGCCGGATCCAAATATTATATTGAGTCGGAATATTTTAGTCTCTCGTATTCGTATTCGGTCGGAATACGGATACAGGTATGTATATACAGGTGAGGGGTATTCTCGTAATCCGTTACGAGAATATTTTAGAAGATGCATTTATTTTGGTTAATCATTTTGGTTTAAATGATTAAATGGATTTTGGAAAGTGTGACTCATTATGGATGACACATTTCTTCTAGCATGTTCATTAGTGACTTTTATGCTAATGAGTCACTAAGTGAGTCATGATAGAATTAATGTGTTTTGTTTTGGGTATGGATATTTGAGGAGATATTTTCTTAAGATTTTCCTTTGGTTTTTGATAAATAAACCTCATATATCTATTCACAAAAGGGTGAGAAAATAAGAGAGAAGTTTATATGCTTGGTTTTCTTTTGCTCTCTTGATTTTCTTGAGTTCGCCATTTCCAATCCTTAGCATCTTCTTCAACCTCCACCCTAACCCTCTCATGTGATGAGAATCCTAGGGTGTTTGAGACAAAGTATTCTACTCATTCTCTAATTCATCTTGGTCATCTCTTTTAGCAGACTTGATGACAGAGTTGCCTTGGTATAGAGGCGGGAACCCGTTTAAAGATCCGTTGACGTGGTGCCACCTCGATGAGGAGACAGGAGATCAGAGTTGCCGCGAGGAGCGTGGGATGATGGCTAAAGACCGAAGGACTCGGATCGATCGGTATAGCCTTTCTACCTCTTTACAGTTTGTTAGTTCAGCGTTAATGGCAAGATCCGGGTTATAGTATGCGATAACGCCAGTTATAAAAGTTTTTGTTCCGCGTTTGGCGTCAGAATGACGGCCGGGGCGCTACCGTAGACTTACATGGTATCAAAGCCACGCCATTAACATTTACTAACTTGTTCTAACGTGTTTAAAATATCGATCGAACGAAATTTCCAAAACCGCACTTTTCATGTTAAAGTTTCTGTCGATTTTTAAAACCGGTCTAAAAATCATTTTGAGTATCTCAGAAAATTGAGCAGGCTTGTTTAAGAATACTGTAGAAATTTGGTTCACTGTCTCCGCAGAACCGCCGCACAAACCATGGTTCCGCCGCGGTTCCGCCGCAGTTTTGGAGCAATAGGGTACCATTTTTCTATAGTAGTGTCTTTCATGGGAAATTGTGGTTTCTGGAATGTTTTGTTTGGGCCCAGATTTTGTTTGAGTACTGGAATTGTACGTGGGGCCCACTTCAGGAAGTTTTGTCGATCGGTTTTTTTAGTTTACTACTTATATTATATCTCCGACCGTGAATGTCATTCGAGCGGTAAATTGCGTCTAATTGCTAGAGTCCTTTTAGACGGGTTTGCCAACGTGACATTCGCGTTGATGTTCTGTGTTGTGCTGTGATGTTGCGGATTTGTCGTGGTGGATAGCTGTGTGAAATGGTAGTGCAGTTTGGATTTATTTGTACATTTGATATTGTGGGGCGAGCGTCCAATATGTGGACTGCTGTCACTGCCTGTTTGTATAATATTCTTTTGGGACACGACCGGGCTGAGGTCGATGTATCCGTTGTACATATTTTTCATTTCTGTACTAGTTTACCCCGTGACGGAGTGCACGGATAGCCGGGTTCTGGAAGGCAATGGGTCCGCAACTCATGGCTTTGAGAGGCAGAGGGGCCTTACTCTAGAATTAGCAGACTATTCGCCGCACTCATAGGGGGTACAGTTTGACCCAAGGAGGGTGCTCAAATTACCGGATTCCGTGAAGTGCAGGGTGGTCCATTCACTTTGCTGTAGGGGGCTGCCTTGCTTCAGGTTTTGGCGGGTAACTTGCCGCACCCGTAGGGTCTAGGTTTTCATTGCACAGGCTATCCACACGACCAGGGGAACGTCGGGTTTCAGTTATGGCTCTGTGAAACCCGGGGATCCCAGATTATCTGTATTGTTCTGTAATGCTTATTATTTTTCTGTAATGTTGCATTTATCATGCCTGGAGCGATTATTGTATATTGGTATATATACTAGTAGATGTTGTATATGTTTTACATCTGTGCTAATCCAGTCCCCGCTCTGTCGTTAGTTAAGTAACCTAACGGGTGATGACGGGACCCAGTGACGAATGCGGATGGCATATACTGTTGGAGATAGTGCCTTCAGAGTCAATTATTGGATCACAGGCACGTGATTGCAATGATTGAGTGAGGACCTGTTTACCCCAATCAGAGCAAATCTCTGTTCAAATTCCAAGGCGGGAAACGAAGCAACGCTTCTATTTCCCCAATAAGAGCAAAGCTCTATATTGAAAATTAAAATTAAAATAAATGAAGCAACGCTTCAGATCCCCTGCGCTGCGCACAGAGCGTCACGTGTCAAAATCAGACACACCAGCGCAGGGAGCGCAGCGCCCAAGGTAGCGTATTCCATCAGAGCAAAGCTCAAAAAAAAATACAGTTGCGCAAGCGCACTTGCGCTGCGCTGTACGCTGCGCTGCGCGACACGTGTCAGCGCAGATGCGCACAAAAAAAAATACAGTTGCGCAAGCGCACTTGCGCTGCGCTGTGCGCTGCGCGACACGTGTCAGCGCTGCTGCGCTGCGCGACACGTGTCAGCGCAGATGCGCACAAAAAAAAACTACAGTTGCGTAAGCGCACTTGCGTTGCGCTGTGCGCTGCGCGACACGTGTCAGCGCAGCTGCGCTGTGCGCTGCGCGACACGTGTCAGCGCAGATGCGCGAAAAAAAAAATTACAGTTGCACAAGCGCACTTGCGCTGCGCTGTGCGCTGCGCGACACGTGTCAGCGCAGCTGCGCTGCGCGACACGTGTCAGCGCAGATGTGCGAAAAAAAAAACTTCAGCTGCGCGACACATATCGGCGCAGATGCGCAAGCGCAGCTGCGCTGTGCGCTGCGCGACACGTGTCACGCTTTAGAGCATTTGCGCCAAGCAGAATTAAAATTCTGAGAAATCTTTTTTGTTCTTATTAAAACAAGAAGATTTTCTTCTGTAAAACAGAGGCCTTCGGATCAAAGATCCAACGGTGGGGAAAATTCCCCAAATCACTCAGAGAAAGATCTTTTTAACAAATTTAACTAATTTATGAGCACTATAAAAAGGTCCCCAGACCTCAATTCAAATGAAGGATCAACATTTTCTAAAAAAAAAGAGAGAAAGAGGACTCTGAAGAACTCCTCAAGAACAAAAAAGGTAAAAACCTTTGAAAGAAGAGAAAATTCTCTTATGAACAGATCAGTGATCTAAAAACAAGATCATTGATCTTTAAACATAACTAAATAAAATGAATAAATAAAAATAAAAATAGTGCTTTGCACTTTTTCATGAACCTTTGGTTCTTTAAGATAAGAAAAAACTTATCTTTTCTTTTGATCTAAATTAGATCAAGAAATCTAACAGTGCTTTGCACTTCTGTTCTTGAATCTAAAACATTCTCAAATTAATAGTGCTTTGCACTTATAAATCTGCACTGTTGCGCTCTTGGGCGCTTGCGCTCTCTGATTGGCGCAATTCGCCTGATAAATGCAATGCATTTCCTAAAAGGGTCAGGCCCAAATCAAAAAGACCAAGCAGGCCAAAATAAATTGCAAAGCAATAAAAGGGCAGAGCCCAAATAAAATTGATGCTCTGCATCATTTATAAAGGGGAGAGCTCAAAACAAATTGATGCTCTGCATCATTTATAAAGGGCAGAGCCCAAAACAAATTGATGCTCTACATCCTTTTAGGCAAAGCCCAAATAAAAATAAAAAAAGAAATGCAATGCAGAAGCAAATAAAATGTTGAACATTTCAACTGGACTTAGCCCAATTTTGGCCATAAGTCCTTAAATTAAATTGACTGAGCAAGATTGCTCTCTTAAATCAATTTACTATCGGTTCAAGGGTACATCTCTGAACTTCTCTGACACCTGTCGTTGTAATCCTTCAACGACGTCTGAGAGGTGACGGGTCCCAACGACCACACGTATATGGACTGCGGGGTCCTTAAACTCGTGGACCGAAACGTCCTTAAACTAATATCGGACCGAAACGTCCCTAAACTAATATCGGACCGAAACGTCCCTAAACTAATAACGGACCACCACGTCTTTAAACTGGAATATGGACCACCACGTCCGTAAACTGGAATATGAACCACCACGTCCCTAAACTGGAATATGGACCACCACGTCCCTAAACTGGAGCATGGACCGCAACGTCCCTAAACTACCTATGGACCACTATGTCCCTAAACTGGAACAATATGGCCTCCAAACGCTCTTTAGCCGGATCTAAACGTTCCCGTTTAAGTTGATCCTAGCCCTAAACACGGCTAACGTATCCTTAAACATTCAAACGGACTATAAAACTCCAAATCAACCTTGGTTCAAGGGTACATCTCTGAACTCCTCTGACATTTGCCGTTGTAATCCTTCAACGACGTTAGAGAGGTGACGAGTCCCGATGGCCAGATATTAAATGGATTATCACGTTAAGTTGATCTTAGTCTCAAAACAGGACTAACGTATCCTTAACGAATGTTTAAGTTGATCTTAGCCGCAACGCGACTAATGCATCCTTAAACTAAAACACCAAACCCAAATCTAAGTAAATACGGATTTGGACTAGTCCACGTCCTATGGGCGACTGCATTACTCAGTCTCCGTATACAATCCACGGGCAACCACAAATCAAACAAACACACACGACACGAAGTGAAATTCTGGAGAAGGAGAAAGTTGTTACCGCGATGCGGTAGCGTAATTAACTGCAGGGGCTTGCGCCTGTAGGGAAGAGCGTTCCCACAATCAAAAACCCCTCAAGCGAGGGGGAATCTGACGAAGTCTGCTACATCGGCCGCATCCGTCTAAACCTCCGATACACGGTGCCATAAATCAACTTGGCATCTTCGGAGAGGTGGACGGATAAAACCAAATAGCATCTGCCCCGAATCTCAGCGTCAGGACATCACGGTCCTGTGCGCCGTCTTTCGGAAGGGAACAGATTCTGGCACGCCCGGTGGGACTTTTTCCACTTTCCACTCCACACTTCGTGTGTCGTGTTCGCGAATGAATCGCGGTTTACTGTGGTTGCCTGTGGAATTGAGGTACTAAGATTTGGTGTCTTGCTCCGTGCAGAAAACAGAAGATCAATGGCTTCAAACTGCACTGCCTACAACTGCAATTCTCGCTCGGTCCTTGCTGGAGGAGTGACTTATGGGCCCCAAGCGGCCTCCCTTTTCAAAATGCCGGTGGAGCAGGTGGCTCAAACCACCACTGGACTATTTTTTGGGACCATGCTCCCACCAATGAGCTTCAACGCCCCAATGACATTGCAAGAAGCTCCAAAGAAGTCGGTCTTCGATCGACTTACCACTGCTGCGACCCCTCTCAACAGGTCGCCCAACTCCACTGCTTCAGGTTTTAATGGATTAGGCCAGAACTCCATCGGGCCCATGAAGAAGCCTGCCATACCAGAAGACGTTATCCCGAAGCGGATAGCCATCCCAGCTCCCATTCTTGGCGAAGTCACCAAGGTTGCTTCCCATGCTCGGAAGTCCGCTTCTGACAGGTTGGCTGTCCCCGTTCAACGGACGTCGATCTTTAAAAGGCTGGTACCAGCATATTCTGACCAACACGGGGGGCATGAGGAGGTCACCCCTATAGCTGAAACAACTCCATTAGTATGACATGCTCGACGTCGCCACTGGCGCCGAGTAAAGAAGGCTGGGGGCAACTCCCCCTCTGGGATAACTCCGCCAGCTCCAACGGTGGGGACCGATGCTGCTGTTCCAACCGGGAACAGCTTTGAATTGCTAAACACGGTGTGCAGAAACTCTCCTACTGCGGTGCTGAAGCGAACTCCTTCTCCTATGGAGAATACTCCAGAGAAGAAGCTAGAACAGCCCCCTCAACGACTGTCCTCTAAAATTTACAGAGTCTGGCGACAGGTCCAGGAGTCAGTGATTGATGAAAACTATCTCCGCCAACGGAAAAAAATGAAGGTTCGGCAAGAGAAGGATTACTCCGTCAACCCCCAAAAACCAATAGTTACCCGGGTGCCCATTACAACGGCCCCCTTAACTCCAATCACTCGGAAGAAAAGGAGGCCGCAAAAAGCCCCTGTGAACATGGCGAAGCATAAAAGCGCTGAACACAAACGCCCCAAATCTGGGGGCATGGTGGTGCACGCTGTTTATATGGCTTCTGGAAAGGAGGAAAGCCGCACTTCTACGGGCCACCGACCGCTCACCCGATCCGTGACGAAATCCCAGGAGCAACAACAAAAGCTTCAGGAAATGATGACTACAATGGCTGCACTCACTGAGCCAAAAGAAAGCTCTGAAACGTCTTCGGATGAGCATCAAGAACAAGAAACCGACGCTAACTTTTTACGCAGAGTCCTCGAAAAGAGGGACAAAGAAGCTGCAGAGCAAGCGGCTAACATAAAACAGATGGCGCTTCTCTTCCAAGACATGGTGGGAATGATGTTACAGCCGGACCCTCCAGCTGAAGACCCTCCGGTCATTTGAAGACGATAAAGAGGAGACATCTAATCCTCCTCCGGCTCATTCAACAGCCAAGGAGGAAACCATTTCCAAAGCTGCACTAGATGACTATATAGCTCAGCAAATACGAGCTCATCAGGCGAGTGAAGCGGCCAGCCAAGTCGTCAAAACTGGGCGACCATACCCGAGCTGGTATGACCAAATCAGTTACCCGCCGGGATATACGATCCCTAAGTTCCATGTATACAAGGGGACGGAAAATCCGCATCAGCACGTCGCTCAATTCAGAGCCTTATATGGCAACACTGGCGGCGATGATAAACTCTTGCTCCGCCAATTCGTCGGCAGCTTATCGGAGACGGCGTTCGAGTGGTACTCTGAACTCCCAAATGACTCTGTCAAGACATTCGCAGAGATGGAGTTGCTATTCACCCAGCGTTTTGCAAGCGCTAGCGAACGCACCCCAATCACGGCATTGATCAATGCCAGGGTGAAGCCTGCAGAAATTTGGGTCCAGTATGCGATACGGTGGTGTAATCTATGGTCAAAGTGCGAGCAGCGCATCGAAGAAGCTCCTGCCGTGGGCATGTTCGTGGGTACTCTCGACCCTCAAGCGACCATCTCCCAATTCATGATGTTTTTTAAGCCGACCACCTTCCAGGCCTTGATTGACAAGCTGGCCCAAATGGACCAAGTGGGCCATGAACCATCTCCTTCAAAGACAGAGCCTTGGAATGAAAAGGGCAAAGGGAAAGCAACCTTTGTTGCCAATGCTCAGCAACAGTCTAACAACTCAAAGCCGGTCGTTCGCCAAAACAACGTGCGTCTACGCTCTTCCCTCGAAGAGAGGCTGGGACGTCCTTACTCGTTTCCTCAGAATAAAACGAGAAGACTGTTCGAGCTGGCAGTGCGCAATAGACTCATTAATCTGCCGAGTCCAAAGCGTCTGTCGCAGCCAGGCGATCTTAATAATCTCAATTATTGCCCTTACCACCAAACGGTAAGTCACCCGATTGAGAATTGTTTCGTCTTTAAGGGATGGATCGAGGATCAGTACCTACAAGGCAAGTTCGCGCTGTCGGAAAACTGGAAGGTAAACCCACCACAGCCGCACTCTCCAAAGAAGACGGACATGCTGGGGGCAGTTTGTTCTTTAGTCAAGGATGAAAACGATGGAGAAAACTCATCAGATGAATCCGAAGACTACGTAGCGACTTGTCATGTGATTTCTCACTCACTGACAGATAATGAAGAAGCTTCTTGCGCCGAGAAACCAATGGCGAACCCCGAACCGGAAATTCTACAGCCATCAGACGAGCTGATCGATGTCTTTCTAAATGAAATTCGTCTGAAAGCAAAGCCAATAAGAGCGTGAAATGGCCATACTGGAAAAAGCCAAGGCATTCCCGTCAAATCAAAAGCCATCCACTGCGGATAAAAACAAATTCAAGACGAGGAAAAGGTTCGCCAAAGCTTTATCAGTAGGAATGAAGCTACCGCCCTTTGAAGAAAATACTCTCCCTGAGGTAGAGATGCACCCTAACTTCTGCTTATATCATCAGAAGATCATACATCCTACCGAAGACTGCGAATCTTTTAACTGTTGGTGGCAAGGGTATGTCGCTCAAAAGCAACACTTCGACAGGACAAAATGTGAAGCTTGTAGACGTCGAAAAAATGCGATAGATGATCGCAAAAGAGCCGCCGACGATTGTCATACGGCCGACTCTAAGGTATCGCAAATTATCACCTATGGAAGCGACTCTGACAAAGAAGCTACCCCCAACCCTTCCCTCAGGGAATCTATTTCGAAAATGAAGGAATTGAGGAGCCGCGAGAACGTTCAGCCATGCAATTGCACGCTACTCGGAAAAAATCCCGGCCCCGCAAACAACGGAGCGAACAAAAAGGATAAAGGAAAAGGAAAAATGGCCTTCGTTGCCAGCGCTCAACAACAATTAAGTGACCCTAGACCGGTTGCTCGCCAAAGCAACAAGCGGCAACCCCTCCAGGATAAGTTGAAACGTCCTTACTCGTTTCCGCAAGATAAAACAAGGGGACTGTTCGAGCTGGCAGTGTGCGACAGACTCATCAATCTGCCGAGTCCAAAATGTCCGTTGCGGCTAGCCGATGTTAATAATCCTAATTATTGCCCTTACCATCAAACGGTGGGTCATCTGATCGAGGATTGCTACGTCTTCAAGAACTGGGTTGAAGACCAATACCAACAAGGCAAGTTCGCACTGTCCGAAAATTGGAAGGTGAACCCGCCACAACCGCATGCTCCGAGAAAGATGGATACGCTGGGGGCATCATGGTCAGTCATAGAGAAAGACCCATAGACCGAAAAGTCAATAAACTAGATATTCGCCTCAAATACGGCGACGGCGGACCGAGATGTCCTTAAACTAATGATGGACCGCAATGTCCTAAAACTTGCAAATGACCGAAATGTCTTTAAACTACTACCGCAGCATTCTTAGGCTGACGAGATGAAAAAAAAAATATAAAAAAATATATATATAAAGAATAAAAAAAAAGAAATAAAAAAAGTAAAAAATGGTATGTCCATAAGTAAAACGGGCACGGATGAAAACCCGAAAGGGCTCCGTGAGTAAAAACAGCAGGACTACCGGCGAGTGTTCGTAAAAACCCGAAAGGGCGCGACCTCGTAAATAAAAAAAAAAGACGGTATGTCCATAAGCGAAACGGGCACGGATGAAAACCCGAAAGGGCCCCGTGAGTAAAAACAGCAGGCTACCGGCGAGTGTTCGTGAAAACCCGAAAGGGCACAACTTCATTAAAAGACACTTATAAGGTCCCCTCGACCTTGTAAAGAGAAACCACCCGCGTGAGATCCTTACGACTCACAAAGGGAGCAGCACACTTAGGGATCCTCACGATTCCTAAGGTGAAAATACACTTGCGAGATCCTCATGACTCGTAAGGAGAACTCTCTTATGGGACCCTCACGGCTCATAAGATTTGAAAGTCTTAAGTTACAGAGACCTAAACCTGTGCTTAAGCAACCCCCACAATTTTCGTTATGGCCCTACAAGTGGTCCAATACTGGCTCTTGTATACAATCCACGGGCGTGAATAAATGTTTCCCTAACAAAGTCTCATCCGTGACTAGGGATATGCTCGTACAACAAACAACACTTGTAAGTCCTATCGATTTACAAGGAGAAAACCCTCTTGTAGGATCCTTACGACTTACCAAGGAACATACACTTAGGAATCCTCACGACTCCTAAGGAGAAAATACACCTACAAGATCCTCACGACTTGTAGGGAGAAATACCTTTGTGAAACCCTTACGGCTCATGAAGTCAAAAGCCTTAGTCAACAGGACCTTAACCCTGTTCGCTAAGCCACCTTTGTTCGACATCGACGGAGGCAGATGATGATTTGCTCCTGGCAATATCCCAGTTGTAGCGATACTGATGCCTAAATCGGTATCAAATTCCAAGTCCTTTCATGGCAGATGATGATTCGCTCCTGGCAATATCCCAGTTGTAGCGATACTGATGCCTAAATCGGTATCAAATTCCAAGTCCTTTCATGGAAGATGATGATTCGCTCCTGGCAATATCCCAGTTGTAGCGATACTGATGCCTAAATCGGTATCAAATTCCAAGTCCTTTCATGGCAGATGATGATTCGCTCCTGGCAATATTCCGGTTGTAGCGATGCTGATACTGAGATTGGCACCAAATTCCAAGTTCTACGTTCGCGATAAAAATCAGCGAGCTGAAAATGCATATTAAATAGCTGAAATGATGGGGCAACTTGCAACAAAAGCAGCAAGTAAAAACGTATGCACACGAAATAGCCAAAATGATTGGGCAACTCGCAATAAAAAACAGCGAGTAAAAATAAAAAAAATATAGCCGAAATGATTGGGCAACTCGCAATAAAAAACAGCGAGTAAAAATAAAATAAATAGCCAAAATGATTAGGCAACTCGCAATAAAAAGCAGCGAGTAAAAAGAAAAAATAGCCGAAATGATTGGGCACCGCGAAAAATAGCCGAAATGATTGGGCAATCCGATTTTCGCGATATAAAAAGCTGAAATGATAGAGCAGCGCGGAAAGAATAAAAAAAATGAAAGAATGAAACTTTTTGCCCTACAGGTGAAATCACATCGATCCCTATATACAATCCAGGGGCACAGATAAAGAGGGAACCATACCTTCCCAACAGGCTCCATCAGAAAGCGAAGCCAAATCTCGACGGTTCATAGACAACCTAGAGACAATCTTGACATTTGTCGCAATATTACAGACACGATATCAACAAATGAAGCAAACGAAGATCCCGAGCTTCAGGGTCTCGATGTCAACATCGACAACTTAGAGATCACCAACGGCGTTTCTCCTCACTCCAACTAGATGCAGACATGATGTCAACAACCGACCTCAGAATCGCAACGAAACGGAACCATGGCAAAGTCTCTAGTTCCAAATCTCAATGGCCACATCTGCATCTTGGAGACCAACAACGTTGTGCCTCCTCATTCCAGTAGGACACAGATGTTACACCATCAAGTGGAGCGATGGCAAAATCCCAGCTTCACCTCAGCATTCGTCTCGATACAGTAGACGCAATGTCAACAACAGCGTTCCTCCGCAGTCCAGCTGGAGGCAGATGCAACGTCAACAAAAGACCTCACGGTCGAAACAAAGTGGAGTAACGGCAAAATCCCAACTCCACCTTAGCATTCGTCTCGTTACAGCAGACGCAATGTCAACAACGGCGTTCCTTCGCAGTCCAGCAAGGTGTACATGCAAAGTTAACAAAAGACCCCATGGTCGAAACCAAGCGGAGTGACGGCAAAATCCCAGCTCCACCTCAGCATTCGTTTCAATACACCAGACGCAGTGTGAGCAAATGAAGCGAAGGCCAAATTCTTAGCTTCAAGGTCTTAACGGCAAGTCATATAAAGCCTGAAAGACCACCGGAGATCATCTCACATGGAGTGGTCACCTCCTCGACGTTCGTTTCGATACAGCAGACGAGTTGTCACCCCAGCGTTCTTCCTCAAGCAGGGATTCGGACGTGACAAAGCAAACGAAGCGAAGGCCACATTCCTAGCTTCAACGTCTTTACGGTAACTCACATAAAACCGGAAAGACAATCGGAGATCATCTCGCACCAGCACAGAGTGGTCACCACCTTGATGTTCGTCTCGATACAGCAGACGAAATGTCAACCCCAGCGTTCTTCCTCCAACAGGATTTGGACACACCAAAGCAAACGAAGCGAAGGCCACATTCCTAGCTTCGACGTCTTGACGGTAACTCATATAAAACCGGAAAGACAATCGGAGATCATCTCGTACCAGCACAGAATGGTCACCATCTCGACGTCCGTCTCGATACAGCAGACGAGATGTCACTCCAACGTTCGTCTCGACACAGCAGACGCAACGTCATCAAACAAACGGAGCCACGGCAAAATCCCTAGTTCCCACCGCAACATTCGTCTCGATACAGCAGACGCAATGCCTGCAAACGAAGCAAAGGCCAAATTCCTAGCTTCAGGGTCTTGACGGCAACTCACATAAAGCCCGAAAGACTATCGGAGATCATCCCCACACCAGCGCGGAGTGGTTATGACTCATCGGGGCTCACCAAAATAAGCCTAACCTCAAGTAAAAAGCGACATGGCAAATTCCTAACGCTTGCTCTTCCGACGGTCGAACTGCCAAGGAGGATTGCTTGAAGACGTCTTGTCCAGCCCCCGAAGGGATCAGAGACACGGCAGTCGCAGGGCTACTCGAACAGCACGATTGCCTATCGAGGACTATATCAGCTTATGCGACGGTACGATAGCCAAAACCCTAAGTACCACCAACCTTAACAGGCTTCTGTCGTAAAGAGCAGAGGTTAAATGCGACGTTAAGATGTTCTTGTGAGAAACGCTCGATTCGTCTCGACTTGTGAAAAAATTGTTGAGGCGGATCGACTCGTGAGATAAAGCCTTAGGAAGTGGGCATAAAAGAAACCTGTTTCCTAAGCACTGGGACCCCGTAAGTTGACCCAAAACGGTCTCTTGCATACCATCCACGGGTCTCAGTCTCCAACGTCGAACTTCGACAAGGAGGGGAACAACTGCTTACAAGTCCTCTCGACTCGTAAGAGGGAAAAATCTCTTATAAGATCCTTACGACTTATAAGAGAAAACACACTTAGGGATCCTCACGATTCCTAAGGAGAAAACCCACCTACGAGATCCTCTCGATCCGTAGGGAGAAAAGTCTCTATAAGACCCTCACTGCTCATAGAGTTGAAAAGTCTTAGGCAGCAGATCTGAACCTGCGGGCTAAGCCCTCGCTATCTCGTGAAGAAATCAAGAAGCTTACTCTATTACCTGCTAATTGTGACGACATGCTGAGAAAGAGGAAAAGCAACAGAAAGAGAATCCGATTTACATTTGATCAAGCATTCAAGACACATTCATTCATGCATGGGCAAAAAGACTCAGGACAAAAGATATATAATAAAGACAAGCTGGGATTAAAAAAAAAATTTTTGCCCGAAGTTCTTACAGTCATAAAAACAATAAACGAAAGTTATAATGGAATAACCTCAGATCCAGGGTATGGATTGAGGAATTCAAAAGAGACCCTATCTATGACTTTCCAAGCCTCGCGGACCATCCTAGTGTGCTTCCTTTCGCGAGCACAAGCGTCAGGGTCCCCCCTGATGTCTTCCACCCTCCGATAAGCAGCGAGTATGGCAGACTGTTGAAAGACCTCGTGCAAGAGATCGATAAGACTGTCTCTCTGTCTCTTTGAGATAAAGTTCAACAGGTACACCGAGTGCACCTTATCTTCAGCGGCATCCAGCGCCTTAAGCGGCACACCGGAACAGAACAGGGGAAGCGCTTCCCAGATGGCTCCCACGATAAGCTTAAGTAGGGAGGAACGCCGGGGAAGCAGAGGACCATTGTACGCATCGAAGCGGCTCATTATTTCAGCACACTCCTCGTTTGTGAACTCTCGATTTTGAGAGCGGCCAAGTCGGCGGATGTCCCCGTAAGAGATGATCTCGTTAAGAGCATAAATGTGGGCGTCCATTGTTCCTGTTAAAGAGGATCAACAGAATTATCAGAAAGACTGATTAAGCAAAACGATATAATACACCGAGGAATAAAATGCCATCGTTAAACTCCAAGATCAATGAAAAACTCCCAGGAGTTCTGTTGAATGATTTGGAAGGAGCAAAGCTCCATTAATGAAATGAGAAAATACAGAGAAGATCTTTCAGAGAGCAAAACTCTATTAATGGAACCCTAATAGGGCTCTCCTTAGTCTTCGATAGACCCCCTTAGAGCAAAGCTCTGCTAAGTGAAACCCTAAATGGGTCTTCTTTAGATCAGGGATCTATTGAGAGCAAGGCTCTTAAAACTGATTTAATTTAATGAAAATTAATATTTTTACCTAAAATTCTCTAAAGTTGAAATTTTAAAAGTGTTTAAACAAGAGAGCAGGGCTCTGAGTTCTGAAAGTAAAATTGTGAAGATGAAAATCATCTAAAGGACCAAAGGTCGTAGTTATAGGCATCAAATACCCTTTCAACTCCCAAGAGTTACCGCAGCGGTTAGAATTCCACCACTGTTGCGATTGTAAGTCGATGTACAACACCCCACGACTTGCGGGGAGGCGGAAATATGAAAAACGATCTTGTTTATATGCTAAACATCGACTAACCGCATGAATCGAAGCTAAACGATAACTAACATCAAACATAGAAGTTAACAACTACTATGTAAAGGGATTATACCTAAAGAACCGTGTCCTTCGTCTTTACGAACTCCACCTCCTCCTCGGCCTTCTCGAAGTAGTAGACGATCCACCCGAGAGCTTTACTCCAAGCTTAGCCTCTAAACTTGAGGCAACTAAACTTCTTTAAGTGCTAATCAAAGAAGCCAGGTGAAATAGAGTGAGGGTTATGGTTTAATAAGTCTAACTAATCCTTGTACTCAACACATGAGAGGGGAGGATTAGGGTTTGAAGAGGGAGAGCTTGAGGAGAGAGAAGGTGAAGATAATAATGAAGTGAGAATAATGAGTTATGATAATATATATCAAGCATTTCTTTTTATCAAGAAAAGAAAATAAATCAATTTAACAACCATGCTTGATAATATCTAGTGATGATTCATCTCCATGAGTCATTAAGCATTTATGATGCATTAATGACATGGATGAATCATCCATATGACTCACTAATCACATTCATTGTATATGCCACCTAAACCTCCTTAGTCACCACCTTCTAGAAGCTTCTCGCGCAATTACGAGAACGCCCCTCCTTTCCGTAAAAATACGGAAAAACTTTAGACTGTATAAATCCAATAACCGGATACCAGTAACTGGCTTAAACCAAAGCCGACTGGTAAAAACTGTCCGAAAGTCGTACGTGCGTAAACACACGTATGCGTCCGAACCCTTGTCGTAAAACCATACGACCTCTATATCGTTTCGCCTGGAGTAGGGAAACTCTCTGTGTGGTACTCTAGAGACTCGACTACTACGCTGGCAGTGGGTTTAACCACAGACCGCAAGCGGCACTAGCTGTACGTAACGGTCCCCAGGTAGATGTCGATAAGAAGGCCGATGAGGAAACCCATCCGAACTCCTACTGAGTCTGATGTGACAATCTCCATACAGTCCGGTCCGTTCGTCTAAGACTATCGCATATCGGGCCTAGGGGGCGGCAAGCGTCAGTCCCCTAATAGCGGTATAAGTCGTGTCGGAGGGAAGCCCATTACACCCTGAGAAACTACTGGAACCTACCAGCAAATCTCGCTTGCCCTGGCCAGGGACTTTGCGTAATGGCTCTCTGACACAGCGCGCTATCAACTCCCAATACCGGGAGAGACGAATCCTGTCTAACCGCCACTGCCTTCAAGTGCTCGGGACTGCACCCAACTGCTACCTGTTTGCACGACTCCTTTGAGCCGTGATAGGGTAGCAATCTAAGAACAGTGGGACACACTCGAGGCGAAGTAGCAGTGTCAAGTCTGCGGACTATGCTGTACTCATGTCACCTGGGAACTGTTCACTGACGACTGGTATAAAACCAACCAATAGTTCCCTGTGAGTCCTGTCCGGTGTACCCGTAACCTAACGAGCACCTGCATACTATCTCCAGTACGACGTACTGACGGCTGTGGGACAGACCATCTCCCCAACTGGGATGAGAAGCGTACACACTAGTCTACTCCGGAGTATCGATGTCCTGTCTCAATAATCCAATGACTAGGGACCTGAATAAGGATGTGCTTGTAGACTACCCAGCCCCCACTAGTGTGACTGCCATCACAACGCTGGTAGTCAAGCAAGATCCTAAGAGCTCTATCAATACGTATACTCACATATTAAGATAGAAAAAACCAAGTGTTGGAGATAGTGCCCTCAGAGTCAATTATTAGGTCACAGGTACGTGATTGTAATGATTGAGGGAGGACCTATCCCGGTAGGACAGTCTTACTCGAGATGATAGTATGCTATCTGGTTTACCTTTATCATCGTGTACTGTTTTAGGTGACCTGACACGTCGCTATTACACGTTGATAGAGCCCCTAGGATTCTTGCTTGACCACCAGCAGTATGAGGGCGATCATATAAGTGGGAGCTGGGGGTCTACAAGCATATCCTTAAAAGGTCCCTAGTCGTGGGAGTTTCGAGACCGGGCATCGATACTCCATTAGTAGACTAGTGTATACAGTCGAGACCCCGACGAGGGGCGGTGGCCGGTCTCACAAGCCACTGGTGTCAGTTGGATCACCTAAGATGTATACAGATGCTCATTGGGTTATGAGTACACCGGACATGACTCGCCGGGAACATGCTAGTTGGTCATATACCAGACGTCAGATGGCAGTTCCCTGGTGACATGTGTGCAGGTTAGTTCATCGACCTGGGGATCGTCATTTGTCTCGTGTGAGTTCCCACTGTACTTTGATTACTACCCTACCACGGCTCAAAGGAGTCGTGCAAACAGGTTTTAGTTGGGTACAGTCCCGAGCCACATGGAGGCAGTGAGCGTATCTTCAGGGGTTCGTCTCTCCCGGTATTGGGGGTGAGGTCGTGCTGTGTCTAGGAGAGCCATTACACAAAGTCCTTGGCCAAGGCAAGGAGATTTACTGGTAGGTATTCCAGTAGTATCTCAGGGTGTTCTGGGCTACACTCCGACACGACTTGTACCGCTTTTAGGGGTCTGACTTTTACCAACCCCCTAGGCCCGCCATGCGATACTCATAGACGAACGGACCGGACTGCACGGATATTGTCACTGACAGGCTCAGTAGGGTGTCAGGATGAGTTCGCTCATCGACGTCCCTTTTAGTCAATTGCTGGTGGCCCGTTACGTATTGGCTTATACCTCTGACGTGCTAGTGGTTAAATCCACAGCCATAGTATTGACGAGTCTTTAGAGTCCACCACACTTACAGTTACTCAAGTTTCGGGCGAAACACTGTAGAGGCCGTATGGAGATATGGCAGGGTCCGATCAGATACGTGCGGTATTGCACGGATCAGGATCGGACGGTTTTGTACTAGTGGCCGTATAGTTATATGGCAGCGTTCGATCAGATACGTGCGGTATTACACGGATCAGGATCGGACGGATATTACTAGCCGGCTTTGGTTTAAGCCGGATCCTAGTATAGTACAGTGTAGATTTTGTCTCATTGCATTTGTATCCGGACGGAATACAGATGCGGGTGTGTATGCACAGTATGGGGGTTTTCCTGTAATTTATTACGGGACCAGTTTTCTGGAGTTGCCAGTTTGCATTCCGTTCCGGCCGGTTTTCCTTTGTTCTTTCCCGGCCGGACTTTTCAGATGGAGGGTGTTATTTGCAATTGTGCAAATAACATTTGTGGAGGGGGTATCTTGCATATTGGTGGCATCATGATGGCTTTTCATGATGAGATCCTTTTTCTTTCTTTTCTTTGCTTTATGAGATTAGAAATGAAAAGAGGTTTGATGTTGATTTAGTGATGATTATGTTTTAGGTTGTGGTCACCACTTTTTGCATCCTACACTCACCTCCCTCTTGTTATCATATTGTTTTTGCTCCACCATTTTCATTCTCACTTGATGAGAGGTTTTTGTTCATGGTTGAGAAAAAGAAAGAGAGAAAGAAAAGAGAAGAAGAGAGTTTCATCTTCATCCTCGAGAGTGTTTCATTTGATTGATCTCATTTCATGTTAAGAAAAATGCAAGCACCATTTTTCTTGTCTTGTTTCCTCCATCATCCACAAATGGCAACCAAACCCCAAAAGAGACTATGATTCTACACTACACTTCCTACAGCATATCTTGAGCATGTCGATTTGCCGGCTTCATGCGCGAGTTGCCTCGGTATTGAGGTGGGAGCCCGTAAAAGTACCCGGCTTCGTGGTGCCCTTTCCGACGAGGAGGAGATGGACGGAGATCCCGCGAGGAGATCGGAGTGGAGATGAAGACCGGAGGACTCGGATCGTATGGTATACATCTCTTCTCATCTTGTAGTTAGCTAGATATAGTTTAATGGCACGATCCGGAGTTTAGTGCGCGGTGGTGCTGGTTTGCTAAGTCCGCAAAAATAAAAGTTTACCACCGTTTCCGCGTTTGGCCGTCGGATTGACGGCCGGGGTGCCGCCGTGCACTTACAGTGGTATCAGAGCCTCGCCATTAACTTAGTCTAGCTTTGTGTAATGTGTTTGCATTTCCGATCGATCAAAAAGTTCCAAAACTGCATTTTAGTTCGCATCAGTTTCTGTTGAAAATTTTTGGTCTCGAAAAATTTTTCAGGTTGTAAAATATTGATGTACTAGAAAATCTAAGTGTTCTGTAAAAATTTGACGAAGTAACTCCACAGTTGGAGCGCGGAACCGCCGCGAAAACCCCTTTTGTGCGGCCCTTCCGCCGCGCACTATTCACATCACTTCACCATTTTTTTACAGAGGCCTTCTGGGCTTAAAATATGGGCTTTGGAATATTAAAGTTGGGCCAATTGTTTCTGTGAGTGCTACAGTTTTCTTTGGGGCCCACTTGTTAATTGTTTGATCAATCGGAAATTTTTTAAACACATTTTTTCACAGTATTTACATTATATCTGCGACCGTGAATGTCACTCGATCGGTAAATCCGGTCTAACTGCTATAGCCCGGTTAGACGGATTTGCGAACGTGACTTTCACGTTGATGTTCTATGTATTTGCTGTGATGTTGCGGATCGGTCGTGGGGATAGCCTGGATGCAATGCTAGTACAGTTTTGTTGTATTATGTACATTTGATATTGCGGGGCGAGCGTCCGACATGTGGACTGCCGTCACTGCCTGTTTGTATTATTCTTTTTGGGGCACGACCTGGTTGCGGTCGATGTACCCGGTGTATGTATATTTTACTTTCTGTACTAGGATTACCCCACGGAGGGGTGCACGGATAGCCGGGTTCTGGAGGGCAACAAGCCCACATCTCAGGGCATTGAGACGGAGGGGCTTCAGTCTGGAATTGGCGGGCTATTCGCCGCACTCGTAGGGGGTATAGGTTGACCCAGGAGGGGTGCCCAAGTTACCGGATTCCGTGAAGTGCTGGGTGGTCCATTCACGGTGCTGAAGGGGGCTGCCTCGCTTCAGGTTTTGGCGGGTGACTTGCCGCGCCCGTAGGGGTCTAGGATTTCATTGCACAGGCTATCCACACGACCAGGGGAACGTCGGGTTTCAGTAGTGGCTCTGTGAAACCCGGGGATCCCAGATATCTGTATTGTTCTGTGATGCTGTACATTTCTGTGATTTTGCATTTCTTTTCACGCCTTGAGCGAAATATAATATATTGGTATATATATTAGTAGATGTTGTATATGTTTTTCATCCGCGCTAGTCCAGTCCCCGCTCTGCCGTTAGTTAGCTAACCTAACGGGTGATGACGGGACCCAGTGGCGAATGCGGATGGCATATACGTACGTCAGTATATTTTCGTTCTTTGTGGTGTGATTAATTGATGGGACTGCGTTGATTCGGATCAATGCAAGTTAAACAAACCTATTCTGATGTTGTTGGAACACTTTTCAAAAAGCTGTTATTGCAAGGACGTTCACTTTTGTTTTGCATCGTGGTATTCATTTGGAATATCCTGCTCCTCAGTCGACGAGGCAAGGGCCGAGATCCCTTCACCGGGAGTGACCCCTTGGACAAAAGTTTGCGTCAGGGCATTAACTTCACTATAGCCGATTACTTTTGCTTTGCATCGTGGTATTCATTTGGGATATCCTGCACCCCATTCTACGGGGAAAGAGCCGAGATCCCTTCACCGGGAGTGACCTCTTTAGTAAAGGTTTTCGTCACTATATTTTCTAAAAAGCTATCCGTTCCTTCAACGATATCAAGTTCTTTACGTTAAAGGTTTTCGCCAGAAACCATTCGTAGCCCTCCGTCGTTTCAGACGGGTAGCACGTAGTATTCATGCTGTGTTTGTTGACCTTCGTCAAGGCATAGTGTATGGTAGCTGCTTGTTACCTTTCTGCTGCATAGATAGATGCGTTGGTTTGGGACAGTCGTATAGCCTTGTTGACCTTCGTCAAGGGCTTGTACGGGTGGATTCAAATTAACCTGGATAATGACGGGTAGAACTTGACATGTGACTTATGATTTGTTGACCTTCGCCAAGGTCATAAGAGCATGGGGCAGAAATCACATCGGGAGTTTCAAAAGAACTGAAACTTGCCAGATATGCGCATACCTTCTGGAGTGTGATGACGTGAGCGGATTCCGTCACGTTATCATGCGATGATAGTTGGATCCCGATTCCCACTGATGAGTTAGTTTACTCCTCGGGTAACCCCGACTAATTCTTCTTTCAGGTTTGGAGGAGAATTTGAGGTACAGTGGGAGGTTTCCAGATTAGATAAATTGGTGACCATTCTGATCTAGGTTAGAGTGCACGCTGAGTGTTTTCTTTTCTCTCTCTCTTTGGCAGCGACCATTGACCCGACCTTAAGACTTTGACTCAGTGACCAAGTTGACCGAACCTTCTTAAACACCGGCTTTTGGATTGTCAGAGTTGCAAACCTCATTGCCACTCCTACTTTTACCCTTTTCTCCAGGACACCCCGTTTTACTACGAACGTCCACTTCCATTGGACAAAACCATCGTATGGTTAGATACGAACTCGAAAGAATTTATTCGAGGATGGTTTCCGGTTCTGGAGAAAACGGATAGGATTATTCAGTTGTCTTTTCTTTTCACCCTCTCTCAGGTTGCGAGTACTCCTTGGTTTAGGAGTAGTACACCTATTACGCAAATTGGATAGTCTTCTTCCAAACCATAGGCTGGTGCCGACCGGTAGGGAAGGAAGAAAACCAGTTAGCCTAAACGGTGTACAGAAGGTATTAAGTTCAGACAAAGCAAGGGATCAGTAAGAGGGCAAAGTAAATTGCGACTGCTATTCACGACCAAACCAAGTATTTCTTCGCCAATCCTAAATCACCTTTGTATTTCTCCAGGACACTCCGTATCACTACGAAGATCCCATTTTATTGGATAATCCATCGTATGGTTATATACGAACTCGAAAGGAACTTGTTCCAGTTCGGGGATGGATCCTGGTTCAGGAGAAATAGGAATAAAGTACATTCAGGTGTCTTTTATCTTCACCTTCTCTCGCGTTGCGAGTGCTCCTAGGATTAGGACAGTACACCCTTTATGCTTTTTGGATAGTCTTCTTCCAAACCATAGGCTGGTGCCGAACGGTAGGGAAGGAAGAAAACCATTTGGCTTAAAGGGGTGTACAGAAGGTAATGACTAAAGACATATAAAGGGATTTGGAGAGGTGGCAAAGAATTATACGGTTATAGTTGTGAATCTGGATAATGGTAGAGGCATTACTAGGAATACCAGAATACCCCATCGAAACATTTCAATGTTTCAGTTCAACTGTGTACTGTTAAAAGAAAACTGATTTCCCGATTAGACACTTGCTCCAGGGTATGTATTTACCAGGTATGATTCTCATATCTGTATGGTTTTACAGATGATGAGTGGGAGTAAGTTATTGGGAATTGGGTGATCATCCTCATTATATCGGGATTCGTTGTAATCGGTGATATTTGAGGAAGTCACCTGGGTAGTTTGCAGGTCGGCAAATATTTGGTTTTGAATATCCGCTGTTATGCACCAATTTCAAATTGATATATCTGTACGTCTATTTTCATAGAGTGAGATATACCTTTCTGAAATTATGTCTACGACATTTACCTATATCAGTGGATGGTTAGGTAAGGAGCATTAAACAGCGGTGTAATTCTTCTTAACCATAAGTACAGTTTTCAACCTACGACGCACAGTGAATGAGTTGTTAGACTCAGTGGACTTATACAGAGTATTGTATATTGTCCAGTGTCCACTAGGACAGAGGGGTTGGTCCTCGTACTGTATTCTGTTTACTTATGACTTCTCTAGTTCTTAGACAGGTGTTTCGTAGAAACACAGGGTCGAAGTTTTGAGAAGTTATAGGTATAAGAATAAAGTAGAGAACCAGGTGTTGCAAGTATCGGGATTCTTCAAAGTGATCGAAGATGTAGATACTTGTATATGGTATTCAGTTGATAGTAATGATTAAGAGAACTTGCTTCTCTTTCGGGTTACTCATAATTGGAAGCATTCCTAAGTTGAGTAACGCTGATCGGCCTCCTTCCATTTAGTTGACATGCACTGGAGATAGCTGCATGATTTGAATCTGGTTCAATTAAATCTGTGCCTCTGGTTCTATATTGGATATAGAACAGTTCATATCTTAACGTTGTTAAGGTACGGGGGGTTGTCCGGCTTATGATTAAAACCAGACTCTGGATAACTCAAGGCACGTTTCTGTAATGGCTGTTTGTGGGTTGACCCAGGCTATGACGAGGGTTGACTTTCTACCATCTGGCAGATCAGTAGAAATATTGTTCTAGACTCGCCACAGTTTTACTAAAAATGGATTTTTTCAAAAACAGTAGTGGGAGTATGGTAGAACTGGAAGTGATTCCAGAACCACAAACGATTACTGAAGATTTGACAAGGAACCTAATGATTCAGTCTGGATTGACATTCCATTGGCCACTCCGCAGATAAGGTGGGTAACTTCAGGCACCCGAGAGGTACTACGGTAGTCTCAAGGACGGTGACAGGGAAGTTCTTGTTTACCCACAATTACCATTGCTGTTGTTCCAGGCTGCGAGACCCGGTGGGAGGATGAGTATAGCGTCGTTCTAAACTAGCTTTAGAAGTGCACGTCTATATGACTCTGCCAGAGAGTTGTCGTAGTCAGTGGGAGCAGCGGAAGCATTGGTGGGCATCAGGCTTATGTCTATTTATAGACTAAAGCAGATGTAGCGGAGATAGATCATCTATTTTCTGATATGACAGTCATGGGTTTGACGTCATCAGAATAGGGGATGGATCTGTTGAGAAGGTAGTAGGGTGTGATATCCTGGTATTTGGATGACATACACAGAGTAGGAAAGGAAATTCCTATACTACGATCGGTTATATTTTGGTCGTCACACAGTGGTTTCTCCACAAGGGACTTGGACATTATATCAGACATACTGGTTACTAGATCTATGGTTTTAGATCTAGATTTGGGTGGTTTCCCAATCAGGGTACTTGACAGTATTCTAAGAGTATTTAGGATGGACGACTCCTGGCACGGTAGTGTACCTGCAGGTAATGGAGTCACCCTCTCCAAAGGTGTCTTACAGACTAAAGGGGAGAGGGACGTGCATGATTGGCAGATCACTTGCTTAGGCAATTGAGTCAATCATGAGATGTCAAGTACCACACCAGATGTTGTTCTTGCACTAGATGCAATAAGTTGACATTAATCCAATCCTGGAGAAACAGTCGGAAGCAGTTTTAGAACATAAGTGGATGTTCTAGGGATATGATAACGACAGCCTCATTAAGGAGACGGTTATCATTCCAGGCTTCCAAGGTGACATGGATGGCAGAGTGGCTGTCAGAGTTGTAGTTTTCCTTCTGATGAGGGGCAGTATTTTGGATAGGTGGTCCAAGGCAATACTGAGGGAGGCATGGCGCGCAGGATACTGATTAAGTTCAGTTGACGATACAGTCTAAGAAGTTTGGATTTGGAGTTCATTTATGAGCTATGTCCCATCAGACATCCAGACACATTCTAAGACAGGTATTGCTCATTTCGGGAGATGGGTTTCTCCGCGAACATGAGATATAGAGAGACATGGATAGAAACAACAAAGCGGATCCACTCACTGAGGCTATTCCTCGAACGCAACAGTTCCGCAAACGAGCTTTGTGAGACTGACTAGTAGAGGAGTTGGATGTTCGGTATCACACGGGCTGTGAGTATGCGACATCGCAATAATTAGCCTTGAGTGCAAGTGGGAGATTGTTGGAGATAGTGCCCTCAGAGTCAATTATTAGGTCACAGGTACGTGATTGTAATGATTGAGGGAGGACCTATCCCGGTAGGACAGTCTTACTCGAGATGATAGTATGCTATCTGGTTTACCTTTATCATCGTGTACTGTTTTAGGTGACCTGACACGTCGCTATTACACGTTGATAGAGCCCCTAGGATTCTTGCTTGACCACCAGCAGTATGAGGGCGATCATATAAGTGGGAGCTGGGGGTCTACAAGCATATCCTTAAAAGGTCCCTAGTCGTGGGAGTTTCGAGACCGGGCATCGATACTCCATTAGTAGACTAGTGTATACAGTCGAGACCCCGACAAGGGGCGGTGGCCGGTCTCACAAGCCACTGGTGTCAGTTGGATCACCTAAGATGTATACAGGAGCTCATTGGGTTATGAGTACACCGGACATGACTCGCCGGGAACATGCTAGTTGGTCATATACCAGACGTCAGATGGCAGTTCCCTGGTGACATGTGTGCAGGTTAGTTCATCGACCTGGGGATCGTCATTTGTCTCGTGTGAGTTCCCACTGTACTTTGATTACTACCCTACCACGGCTCAAAGGAGTCGTGCAAACAGGTTTTAGTTGGGTACAGTCCCGAGCCACATGGAGGCAGTGAGCGTATCTTCAGGGGTTCGTCTCTCCCGGTATTGGGGGTGAGGTCGTGCTGTGTCTAGGAGAGCCATTACACAAAGTCCTTGGCCAAGGCAAGGAGATTTACTGGTAGGTATTCCAGTAGTATCTCAGGGTGTTCTGGGCTACACTCCGACACGACTTGTACCGCTTTTGGGGGTCTGACTTTTACCAACCCCCTAGGCCCGCCATGCGATACTCATAGACGAACGGACCGGACTGCACGGATATTGTCACTGACAGGCTCAGTAGGGTGTCAGGATGAGTTCGCTCATCGACGTCCCTTTTAGTCAATTGCTGGTGGCCCGTTACGTATTGGCTTATACCTCTGACGTGCTAGTGGTTAAATCCACAGCCATAGTATTGACGAGTCTTTAGAGTCCACCACACTTACAGTTACTCAAGTTTCGGGCGAAACACTGTAGAGGCCGTATGGAGATATGGCAGGGTCCGATCAGATACGTGCGGTATTGCACGGATCAGGATCGGACGGTTTTGTACTAGTGGCCGTATAGTTATATGGCAGCGTTCGATCAGATACGTGCGGTATTGCACGGATCAGGATCGGACGGATATTACTAGCCGGCTTTGGTTTAAGCCGGATCCTAGTATAGTACAGTGTAGATTTTGTCTCATTGCATTTGTATCCGGACGGAATACAGATGCGGGTGTGTATGCACAGTATGGGGGTTTTCCTGTAATTTATTACGGGACCAGTTTTCTGGAGTTGCCAGTTTGCATTCCGTTCCGGCCGGTTTTCCTTTGTTCTTTCCCGGCCGGACTTTTCAGATGGAGGGTGTTATTTGCAATTGTGCAAATAACATTTGTGGATGGGGTATCTTGCATATTGGTGGCATCATGATGGCTTTTCATGATGAGATCCTTTTTCTTTCTTTTCTTTGCTTTATGAGATTAGAAATGAAAAGAGGTTTGATGTTGATTTAGTGATGATTATGTTTTAGGTTGTGGTCACCACTTTTTGCATCCTACACTCACCTCCCTCTTGTTATCATATTGTTTTTGCTCCACCATTTTCATTCTCACTTGATGAGAGGTTTTTGTTCATGGTTGAGAAAAAGAAAGAGAGAAAGAAAAGAGAAGAAGAGAGTTTCATCTTCATCCTTGAGAGTGTTTCATTTGATTGATCTCATTTCATGTTAAGAAAAATGCAAGCACCATTTTTCTTGTCTTGTTTCCTCCATCATCCACAAATGGCAACCAAACCCCAAAAGAGACTATGATTCTACACTACACTTCCTACAGCATATCTTGAGCATGTCGATTTGCCGGCTTCATGCGCGAGTTGCCTCGGTATTGAGGTGGGAGCCCGTAAAAGTACCCGGCTTCGTGGTGCCCTTTCCGACGAGGAGGAGATGGACGGAGATCCCGCGAGGAGATCGGAGTGGAGATGAAGACCGGAGGACTCGGATCGTATGGTATACATCTCTTCTCATCTTGTAGTTAGCTAGATATAGTTTAATGGCACGATCCGGAGTTTAGTGCGCGGTGGTGCCGGTTTGCTAAGTCCGCAAAAATAAAAGTTTACCACCGTTTCCGCGTTTGGCCGTCGGATTGACGGCCGGGGCGCCGCCGTGCACTTACACCAAGTAGCATACTACCATGTTTAGCAAGACTGTTATATACATGTGAATATCCCAAGCTTCCATTAAGTAATATACAAACTAGTATGATACAATAATGGCCCCTAGGGCATATACACTAACAATCTCCCACTTGCACTAGGGCCATGTACTGGCATATCGAAGACCGATGATCTCGAGTAGCCTCTCGAACTGAATCTGAGGTAGGGCCTTTGTGAATGGATCAGCAATGTTCTCTTCAGAAGCAACTCTTCGAACCTCGATCTCCTGACGATCAATGATCTCCCTGATCAGGTGATACCGCCTTAAGATGTGTCTGGACTTCTGATGGGACCTTGGTTCCTTTGCTAAAGCTATAGCTCCGTTGTTGTCGCAATACAGAGGTATTGGATCAACTATGGTAGGAACCACCTGAAGTTCTGTTAGGAACTTCTTCATCCAGACTGCTTCTTTTGCGGCATCGCAAGCAGCTATATACTCCGCTTCCATCGTTGAGTCAGCAACGGTGTCCTGCTTGGAGCTCTTCCAGCACACCGCCCCTCCATTGAGGGTAAAGACATAACCCGACATGGACTTGGAATCGTCCTTATCACTCTGAAAGCCGGAATCAGCAAAGGCCTCCAACCTGAGGTCTTTTCCGCCGTAAACCAAGAACATCTCCTTAGTCCTTCTCAGGTACTTGAGAATGTTCTTTACTGCTATCCAGTGCTTCTTCCCTGGGTCTGACTGATACCGGCTTACCACACTCAGTGCGTAAGCTACATCTGGTCTGGTGCACAACATCGCATACATTTATAGAGCCTACCGCAGAAGCGTAGGGTATAATAGACATGCGTTCCCTTTCCAAATCAGTCTTGGGAGACATCTCTTTGGAGAGGGTGATTCCGTGACAAGCCGGTAGATTACCTCGCTTAGAATCTTCCATACTGAATCTTTTCAGTACAGTGTCGATATACCTGGACTGCGAAAGTCCCAACATCCTCTTGGATCTATCACGATAGATCCGGATCCTCAGAATGTAAGAGGCATCACCCAGGTCTTTCATGGAGAACCTGTGTGACAAGAATCCTTTGACAGATTGTAGCATAGGAATGTCATTTCTTATCAATAGAATGTCATCCACGTACAAGACGAGGAATACGACACTTCTTGCTATAACTTTACTATATATGCACGGTTCATCTGGATTTTTGATAAAGTCATTTTCTTTGACTGTCTCATCAAAACAGATGTTCCAACTTCGCGATGCCTGCTTTAGTCCATAAATGGATTTAAGCAGCTTGCATACTTTCCCGCTGCTCCCACTCTGATTGAAACCCTCTGGCTGATCCATATAGACGCACTCTTCTAAATTTCCATTCAGAAAAGCCGTCTTTACGTCCATCTGCCAGATTTCATAATCATGGAAGGCAGCAATAGCAAGAAGGACCCGAATGGATTTGAGCATAGCCACTGGAGAAAAAGTTTCGTCATAGTCCAAACCAGGTCTTTGACGAAAACCCTTTGCAACAAGTCTAGCCTTATAGGTTTCCACCTGTCCATCTACACCAATCTTTTTCTTGAAGATCCATTTGCATCCTATGGATTTTACCCCATCTGGAGCAAAATCCAAAGTCCATACTTTGTTGGTGTACATGGACTCCATTTCGGTCCGCATTGCATCTAGCCATCGTACCGAGTCGCCGCTCTGGATGGCCTGCTGGAAGTCAGTAGGTTCATCATCATCTATGATGCAATCCTCTCTATCCCCATCTATGAGAAAACCGTAGTATCTCTCAGGCGGATGAGACGGCCTACTACTCCTGTGGAGGGGTGCGGGAATGTCCTGTTCTTCTTGAACTACCGGTTCTACCAAACTTTCAGTATTAGTTTGTGGTTCTGGAATTTCTTCCAGTTCTATTTCGCTCCCACTTGATTCCTTTTCTAAAAACTGATGTTCTAGAAAATGGGCATTACGAGAAACAAATACATTTTGTTCCTCTGCGTAATAGAATAGATATCCCCTGGAGTTCTTTGGATATCCTACAAACTTACACTTTACTGATCGTGCTTCGAGCTTGTCCACATGCTGCTTTTTAACAAAAGCTGGACATCCTCAAATCTTTATATACTGTAGATGGCGTTTCTTCCCGCTCCACATCTGATATGGAGTGGTAGGCACAGTCTTGGTAGGAACCATGTTCAAAAGATATGCTGCTGATTCTAGCGCATAACCCCAAAAAGATCGCGGTAACTCAGCATTACTCATCATGGATCGTACCATATCCAATAGGGTTCGATTCCGTCTCTCCGATACACCGTTGTGCTGTGGAGTGTATGGAGGAGTAAGCTGAGAGAGAATTCCTTTCTCTTTTAGGTAACCTAGGAACTCGGCACTCAAGTATTCACCACCTCGATCAGATCTAAGTGTCTTGATACTTTTGCCGGTTTGGTTTTCTACTTCATTCTTATACTCTTGGAATTTCACAAAATCCTCGGATTTATGTTTCATCAGATAAATGAATCCGTATCTTGAGTAATCATCCGTGAAAGTAATGAAATAGGAAAAACCACCTCTTGCATGCGTAGACATTGGACCACATACATCACTGTGTATGAGTCCTAAGAGCACGCTCGCTCTTACTCCTTATCAAGTAAATGGAGTCTTTATCATCTTTCCTTTGAGACAAGATTGACAAGTGTCATAAGTTTGATATTCGAACGAGTCCAAATATCCTTCTCTTTGCAACTTAGTCAACCTTCTCTCATTGATATGACCCAGTCTACAATGCCATAAGAAAGCTTTATTTAAATCTGGAGACTTTCTTTTAAGTGTGTTCTGGACATTAAAAATTTGGAGTTGGTTTAAAACATATATACCGTTATTTAGTGTACCGGACCCAATCAAACCATGATTAAGGTGGATGTTAACAACATCTCTTACAAACGTGAAATCATAACCTTTATTTGATAACAAGGAAACTGATATGATATTACACGTTAAGCTTGGTACAAAAAAACAGTTATGTAAAACCAAAATGTGTCCACTCGTCAATCCTAGGTGATAATCCCCGACGGACGCAACTCCCACGCTAGCTCCGTTAGCAACCTTTAGGGTCATATCACCTTCCTTCAGCACTCTACGGTTTCTCAGTGCCTGCAATGAATTGCAAATATGGGATCCTGATCCGGTATCCAATACCCAGGAAGTAGAGTTAATTGACAGACAATTCTCAATTACAAACACACCTGAAGTCGAAGCCACAGCTTGCTTCGGTTTCTGGTTCTTGGCGTTCCACGCCTTGGAATCTTTCTTCCAGTGCCCTTTCCTATGACAATGGAAGCACTCATCCTGGCCCACTACCGGTACCGCAAACTTTTTCTTTCCCTTCCCTCCCACCTTACTAACACCTCCTCTAGGTTTGGTGGCGGCCTTTTTCTTCCTTCCTTTGGCCCTAGCCTTGGACCCGGAAGAAGCTGCACCGCTAGCAAACATAGCGGGTGTTTCCCTTGTCTTCTGCAAGGTGCCCTCTGCACTCCTTAACATGTTCAGGAGTTCCGGAAGTTCAACTTCTTTTCTTTGAATGTTGAAGTTCAGGATAAACGGGGCGTAGGTGTGAGGAAGGGACTGGAGAATAAGGTCTGTATAGAGCTCATTATCCAAAGTCGTCCCAAGGTCTGCGAGCTCTTCAATATAGCCGATCATCTTTAGGACATGTTCTCCTACCGATGACCCGACAGCCAACCTCGCTCGAAACAAGTTCTTAGAGGTCTCGTATCTTGCTATACGAGATTGCTCTCCATAAAGTTCCTTTGTATGGAGAAATATGCCATCTAGGTTCATATCCTCGTGCCTCCTCTGATGTTCATTGTTCATCAAGGCAAGCACGATGCACTTGGCTTTCGCGCAATCTAAATCCCAGGTTTTGCGGATTTCCTTATCCGCATTACTGGATTTGGGACCAGGGACAGTAGGTGCCGTAGCGGTGAGGACGTACCCCAGTTTGTCATAGGTCAAAGCCATTTTGACATTCTGCAGCCAATCTTTATAGTTTGGCCCTGTCAGTATATTTTTCTCTAAAAGTAACTTAAGTCCAGTCATTTTCAGGGTCGCTGCAAATAGGAGAGAGAGAAGAAAACTCTTTAGCATGATGCTCTTGCAAGTTTAGAGTAGTTTTTAGTTTATCTAAACTGGATGGCTCCCACTGTTTCTCGAATCCTTCCTCAAACCATAAAAGAAGAATTAGCCAGGACTATTCTCACCGTACAATTCTTGCTTAACCGTTCAGCCAGGCTAGTGTCGATACTTCGAGGGGGGTTTTCCAACGCTTTCGCGAAGTTCCTTAATTAAATAACCTCTTTTCTCCGGGGGCGTAACTCCGCTGACACCTTTCTTGACACCTACTTGGTTTATAGCATTGATCGTTAAGTGACGAATATCCTGATAAGTAGCATATACTCACAGTAGGATCGGGATCCAAATATCATTGTATGATAATGTTGAAGGAATCCTACCAGCATTCATCAAACTCCAAATGGTATGCAACTCTTTGCAAATTTCAGTTTCTTTAGAAATTCCCGATATATATTTTTGCCCCATGCTCTTATGACCTTGGCGTTAGGTCAAAATGTCATAAGTCACATATCAAGTTCTACCCATCATTATCTTGTCAATTTGAACCCATCCGTATATATCCTTGACGTTCGGCCAAAATGATAATACGACTGTCCCAAACTAACTCATCTATCTATGCAACAAATGAATACCCAGTAGCTACCAAACACTATGCCTTGGCGTTAGGTCAAAATACATAGCTTGAATACTACTGAATACCCAGATGAAATGACGGAGGGCTACGAATGGTTTTGGCGAAACCGTGAACGTAGTGAACTTGATATAACCGAAGGAACCTGATAGCTTTTAAAAGGAGTGGTTAAAGCTCCGCATTTAAAAATATCTGTTTTTAAAATTAACCGAGTGGTTTCTTTTAAATTGTTCCAACGATTAAACTTTTTGGTTTATTTTCTTTGCATTATAAATAATGCGTCCCATCATTAACCTATCATTGCAGAAAACAACGAAAATACAACGTCCTCTTATGCCATCCGCATTCGCCACGGGGTCCCGTCATCACCCGTTAGGTTACTTAACTAACGACAGAGCGGGGGCTGGGCTAGCGTGGGTGTAAAACATAAGTGACGTCTAAATAGCTATCATATATAGATATTGTATATTCGTCAGACGCAATAATAGGCATTCCAGATCACAGATGAACTTTATTGGATTTGGAAGCAATCCGTGTTTGTTTTGAGCCTGCAACAAAAGACGGATTACACAGTTGTGATGAATAGCCATTACCCCACCCAAGACCCCAACGGATACGGCAAACTACCCGCCTAGCAGTTTGTGCACCCCACCTTGGGTCTGTCCTAGGAGCAAAAACAGTAAAATGAAATAATACAACGGTGGCTACAACCGCAACCTGGATGTGCCCCGCAAAATATTATTACAACAAATTACATTTACATCAAATGAATTAAATAATAACCCATCACAAAACCCCGGCTATACATCACAACAGTCCAACACAGTTCATATCCACAAACAGTAAAAACCATTACGGAAATGTGCAACCCCCTGCCAACCGACATACTAGCATTTAGGGGAGGTTTACGAACACATTATACAAACACAGATATAATCCAACAAGTAAATACTGTATAATTTCGATCGATTAAACACTTTTAATTTTGCTCCAATACTTCTCTGTAAATCTGAAACCTGAGCAAAAATAAAAACTTCCAGAAAATACCAAATATCATAGAGAAGCAACACAGGAAAATTGGGTTCCTGAATCGCCAACTCGGCGGCGGAATAGCGGCGGATCGGTGGGATCCGCCGCGGTTCCGCGGCGCTTTAGGCGATTCAGGGGCCCAATTTTCTTGGGTGTTCTTCTACTGTCTTTTCAAGCTTTCTGAACATCCCTGAAAAAATTTTGGACTTCATTTAAAAATCGACAGAAACTTGTGATTTCGGGCTTTTCCGGTTTCGTTTTTTCCGTTCGAAATTCATACAAATTTGCAAGTAAGTTATTTATTGTTTAGCGAGGCTCTGATACCACTATAAGTCGATGTACAACACCCCACGACTTGCGAGGAGGCGGAAATATGAAAAACGATCTTGTTTATATGCTAAACATCGACTAACCGCATGAATCGGAGCTAAACGATAACTAACATCAAACATAGAAGTTAACAACTACTATGTAAAGAGATTATACCTAAAGAACCGTGTCCTTCGTCTTTACGAACTCCACCTCCTCCTCGGCCTTCTCGAAGTAGTAGACGATCCACCCGAGAGCTTTACTCCAAGCTTAGCCTCTAAACTTGAGGCAACTAAACTTCTTTAAGTGCTAATCAAAGAAGCTAGGTGAAATAGAGTGAGGGTTATGGTTTAATAAGTCTAACTAATCCTTGTACTCAACACATGAGAGGGGAGGATTAGGGTTTGAAGAGGGAGAGCTTGAGGAGAGAGAAGGCGAAGATAATAATGAGTTATGATAATATATATCAAGCATTTCATTTTATCAAGAAAAGAAAATAAATCAATTTAACAACCATGCTTGATAATATCTAGTGATGATTCATCTCCATGAGTCATTAAGCATTTATGATGCATTAATGACATGGATGAATCATCCATATGACTCACTAATCACATTCATTGTATATGCCACCTAAACCTCCTTAGTCACCACCTTCTAGAAGCTTCTCGCGCAATTACGAGAATGCCCCTCCTTTCCGCAAAAATACGGAAAAACTTTAGAATGTATAAATCCAATAACCGGATACCAGTAACTGGCTTAAACCAAAGCCGACTGGTAAAAATTGTCCGAAAGTCGTACGTGCGTAAACACACGTATGCGTCCGAACCCTTGTCGTAAAACCATACGACCTCTATATCGTTTCGCCTGGAGTAGGGAAACTCTCTGTGTGGGACTCTAGAGACTCGAATACTACGCTGGCAGTGGGTTTAACCACAGACCGCAAGCGGCACTAGCTGTACGTAACGGTCCCCAGGTAGATGTCGATAAGAAGGCCGATGAGGAAACCCATCCGAACTCCTACTGAGTATGATGTGACAATCTCCATACAGTCCGGTCCGTTCGTCTAAGACTATCGCATATCGGGCCTAGGAGGATGGCAAGCGTCAGTCCCCTAATAGCGGTATAAGTCGTGTCGGAGGGAAGCCCATTACACCCTGAGAAACTACTGGAACCTACCAGCAAATCTCGCTTGCCCTGGCCAGGGACTTTGCGTAATGGCTCTCTGACACAGCGCGATATCAACTCCCAATACCGGGAGAGACAAATCCTGTCGAACCGCCACTGCCTCCAAGTGCTCGGGACTGCACCTAACTGCTACCTGTTTGCACGACTCCTTTGAGCCGTGGTAGGGTAGCAATCTAAGAACAGTGGGACACACTCGAGGCGATGTAGCAGTGTCAAGTCTGCGGACTATGCTGTACTCATGTCACCTGGGAACTGTTCACTGACGACTGGTATAAAACCAACTAACAGTTCCCTGTGAGTCCTGTCCGGTGTACCCGTAACCTAACGAGCACCTGCATACTATCTCCAGTACGACGTACTGACGGCTGTGGGACAGACCATCTCCCCAACTGGGATGAGAAGCGTACACACTAGTCTACTCCGGAGTATCGATGCCCTGTCTCGATAATCCAACGATTAGGGACCTGAATAAGGATGTGCTTGTAGACTACCCAGCCCCCACTAGTGTGACTGCCATCACAACGCTGGTAGTCAAGCAAGATCCTAAGAGCTCTATCAATACGTATACTCACATATTAAGATAGAAAAAACCAAGTAGCATACTACCATGTTTAGAAAGACTGTTATATACATGTGAATATCCCAAGCTTCCATTAAGTAATATACAATCTAGTATGATACAATAATGGCGCCTAGGGCATATACATTAACAGCGCTCACGTTTAGAGCCACGTAAGCGCAACGGTGGGGGGGGCATTTGTTTACCCCAATCAGAGCAAAGCTCTGTTCAAATTCCAAGGCGGAAAACGAAGCAACGCTTCTGTTTCCCCATTAAGAGCAAAGCTCTATATTGAAAATTAAAATTAAAATAAATGAAGCAACGCTTCAGATCTCCTGCGCTGGCGCACAGAGCGCCACATGTCCAAAATCAGACACACCAGCGCAGGGAGCTCAGCGCCCAAGGTAGCGTACTCCATCAGAGCAAAGCTCAAAAAAAAATACAGTTGCGCCTGCGTACTTGCGCTGCGCGACACGTGTCAGTGCAGATGCGTACAAAAAAAAAACTACAGTTGCGCAAGCGCACTTGCGCCTGCGCTGTGCGCTGCGCGACACGTGTCAGCGCAGCTGCGCTGTGCGACACATGTCAGCGCAGATGCGCAAAAAAAAAAACTACAGTTGCGCAAGCGCACTTGCACTGCGTTGTGCGCTGCGCGACACATGTCAGCGCAGCTGCGCTGTGCGCTGCGCGACACGTGTCAGCGCAGATGCGCGAAAAAAAAAAAACTACAGTTGCGCAAGCGCACTTGCGCTGCGCTGTGCGCTGCGCGACACGTGTCTGCGCAGCTGCGTTGTGCGCTGCGCGACATGTGTCAGCGCAGATGCGCAAAAAAAAAATTTCAGCTGCGCGACACATGTCACGCTCTTGAGCATTTGCGCCAAGCAGAATTAAAATTCTGAAAAATCTTTTCTGTTCTTGTTAAAACAAGAAGATTTTCTTCTGTAAAACAGAGGCCTTAGGATCAAAGATCCAACGGTGGGGAAAATTCCCTAAATCACTCAGAGAAAAATCTTTTTAACAAATTTAACTAATTTATGAGCACTATAAAAAGGACCCCAGACCTCAATTCAAATGAAGGATCAACATTTTCTAAAAAAAAAGAGAGAAAGAGGACTCTGAAGAACTCCTCAAGAACAAAAAAGGTAAAACCTTTGAAAGAAGAGAAAATTCTCTTATGAACAGATCAGTGATCTAAAAACAAGATCATTGATCTTTAAACATAACTAAATAAAATGAATAAATAAAAATAAAAATAGTGCTTTGCACTTTTTCATGAACCTTTGGCTCTTTAAGATAAGAAAAAACTTATCTTTTCCTTTGATCTAAATTAGATCAAGAAATCTAACAGTGCTTTGCACTTCTGCTCTTGAATCTAAAACATTCTCAAATTAATAGTGCTTTGCACTTATAAATCTGCACTGTTGCGCTCTTGGGCGCTTGGGCTCTCTGATTGGCGCAAAGCGCCTGATAAATGCAATGCATTTCCTAAAGGGTCAGGCCCAAATCAAAAAGACCAAGCAGGCCAAAATAAATTGCAAAGCAATAAAAGGGCAGAGCCCAAATAAAATTGATGCTCTGCATCATTTATAAAGGGGAGAGCTCAAAACAAATTGATGCTCTGCATCATTTATAAAGGGCAGAGCCCAAAACAAATTGATGCTCTGCATCCTTTTGGGAAAAGCCCAAATAAAAATAAAAAAAGAAATGCAATGCAGAAGCAAATAAAATGTTGAACATTTCAACTGGACTTAGCCCAATTTTGGCCATAAGTTCTTAAATTAAATTGACTGAGCAAGATTGCTCTCTTAAATCAATTTACTATCGGTTCAAGGGTACATCTCTGAACTTCTCTGACACCTGTCGTTGTAATCCTTCAACGACGTCAGAGAGGTGACGGGTCCCAACGACCACACGTATATGGACTGCGGGGTCCTTAAACTCATGGACCGAAACGTCCTTAAACTAATATCGGACCGAAACGTCCTTAAACTAATATCGGACCGAAACGTCCCTAAACTAATAACGGACCACCATGTCTTTAAACTGGAATATGGACCACCACGTCCGTAAACTGGAATATGAACCACCACGTCCGTAAACTGGAATATGGACCACCACGTCCCTAAACTGGAGCATGGACCGCAACGTCCCTAAACTACCTATGGACCACTATGTCCCTAAACTGGAACAATAGGGCCTCCAAACGCTCTTTTGCCGGATCTAAACGATCCCGTTTAAGTTGATCCTAGCCCCAAACACGGCTAATGTATCCTTAAACATTCAAACGGACTATAAAACTCCAAATCAACCTTGGTTCAAGGGTACATCTCTGAACTCCTCTGACATTTACCGTTGTAATCCTTCAACGACATTAGAGAGGTGACGAGTCCCGATGGCCAGATATTAAATGGATTATCACGTTAAGTTGATCTTAGTCTCAAAACAGGACTAATGTATCCTTAACGAATGTTTAATTTGATCTTAGCCGCAACGCGACTAATGCATCCTTAAACTAAAAACACCAAACCCAAATCTAAGTAAATACGGATTTGGACTAGTCCACGTCCTACGGGCGACGGCATTACTCAGTCTCCGTATACAATCCACGGGCAACCACAAATCGAACAAACACACACGACACGAAGTGAAATTCTGGAGAAGGAGAAAGTTGTTACCGCGATGCGGTAGCGTAATTAACTGCAGGGGCTTGCGCCTGCAGGAAAGAGCGTCCCCACAATCAAAAACCCCTCAAGCGAGGGGGAATCTGACGAACTCTGCTACATCGGTCGCATCCGTCTAAACCTCCGATACACGGTGCCATAAATCAACTTGGCATCTTCGGAGAGGTGGACGGATAAAACCAAATAGCATCTGCCCCGAATCTCAGCGTCAGGACATCGCGGTCCTGTGCGCCGTCTTTCGGAGGGGAACAGGACCTATACCGGTAGGACAGTATTACTCAAGATTATAACATGCTATCTGGTTTATCTTTATCATCGTGTACTGTTTCGGGTGGCTTTACAGGTCACTATTGCACGTTGATAGAGCCCTTAGGATTCTTGCTTGACTGCCAGCATTATGATGGCGATCATATACGTGGGAGCTGGGGTCTATAAGCGCATCCTTAAACGGTCCCTAGTCGTGGGAGTTTCGAGACAGGGCATCGATACTCCAGAGTAGAGTAGTGTATACAGTCGAGACCCCGACGAGGGGCGGTGGCCGGTCTCACAAGCCACTGGTTTCAGTTGGTTCACCTAAGATGTATACAGGTGCTCATTGGGTTATGAGTACACCGAACAGAACTCGCCGGGAACATACTAGTTGGTCTTATACCTGACGTCAGATAGCAGTTCCCTGGTGACATGTATACAGGTTAGTTCATCGACCTGGGATCGTCATTTATCTCGTGTGAGTTCCCACTGTACTTTGATTACTACCCTACCACGGCTCAAAGGAGTCGTGCAAACAGGTTTTAGTTGGGTACAGTCCCGAGCCACATGGAGGCAGTGAGCGGATCTGCAGGGGTTCGTCTCTCCCGGTATTGGGGGTGAGGTCGCGCTGTGTCTAGGAGAGCCATTACACAACGCCCTCGGCCGAGGCAGGAGATTTACCGGTAGGTATTCCAGTAGTATCTCAGGGTGTTCTGGGCTACACTCCGACACGACTTGTACCGCTTTTGGGGGTCTGACTTTTACCAACCCCCTAGGCCCGCCATGCGATGCTCATAGACGAATGGACCGGACTGTACGGATATTGTCATTGACAGGCTCAGTAGGGTGTCAGGATGAGTGCGCTCATCGACGTCCCTTTTGGTCAATACCTGGTAGCCCGTTACGTATGGCTAATACCTTTGACGTGCTAGTGGTTAAATTCACAACCAAAGTATTGACGAGTCTTTAGAATCCCCCACAGACCGTTTTCTCAAGTTTCGGGCGAAACGCTGTAGAGGCCGTATGGAGATATGGCAGGGTTCGATCTTATAGGTGCAGTATTGCACGGATCAAGATCGGACGGATAATACTAGCGGGCTTTGGTTTAAGCCGGATCCTAGTATTGTACAGTGTAGATTTTGTCTCATTGCATTTGTATTCGGTCGGAATACAAATGCGGGTATGTATATACGGTCGCGGGGTTTTCCTGTAATTTATTACGGGATCAGTTTTTTGAAGTTGCCAATTTGCATTCCGTTTCGGCCAGTTTTCCTTTGTTCCTTCACGGCCGGATTTTTCCGATGGAGGGGGTTATTTGCAAGTGTGCAAATTAGATATGTGGAGGGGGTTTCTTGTAAATGAGGGATTATGATAATCTAGCATCTTTAGATTCTTTTTAGCTTATCATGGTTTGCATTTATGAGAAAAGAATGGATTAGATGTTGAAGTGATATAATTTCCTAATTATAATCATATTTTCCTTACACTCACCCATGCCTTTTTCTTGTACTCACCTCCCTTGTATTTTCCCTCCTCCTTTTAGATGGGCCGGCCTCATTTTTGGGTGAAGGAGAGGTTTTCATTTTAGCATGAGGGAAAATTACTCATCTAATTATGCTTGCTACAAAATTCTAGTTCATCTCCATATCTCCTTCTTCCATTAAAAAGGCAACTTCACAACCCCTTGAGACAAACCACTTTACACTAAGCCTACAGCATCCTTGGACATGTCGGCTCGCCAACTTCGTGCCCGAGTTGCCTCGGTCCAGAGGTGGGAGCCCGTAAAAGAACCCGGCAATGTGGTGCCCTTTCCGACGAGGAGATGAAGACCGGAGATTCCGTGAGGAGATCAGAGTAGAGGCGAAGACTGAAGGACACGGATCGCTTGGTATAGCCTTTCTTCCCATTCTCTTGTTTGCTAGCATTAGGTTAATGGTCACGATCCGGGTTTTTAGGATGCGGTAGTGCTGGTTTAAAGTTAAGAAAAATTTTCTTTTCCGCATTTGGCCGAGGAAAGACGGTCGGGGCGCTACCGTAGTCCTACATGGTATCAGAGACACGCCATTAACCTAGTCTCGCTTGCTCTAACGTGTTTATAAGTTCGATAGAACGGATTTTCCAAAAACCCGAATTTTCTGGTTCAGTTCTCTGTCGAATTTTTTTTGGCTCGAAAAATTATTTAGTACATTGCAGAAATATGTGCAGGGAATTCTAAGCATTCTGGAAAAATTTGATGCACTGATTGCTTAGAAGGACTGCGGAACCGCGTCCAAACCCCTGTTTTGGCCGCGGTTCCGCGGCAGTAAAGTGTAATCAATGCATCAAATTTTTACAGTGGGCTTCTGGGTTGAAAATGGGGTTTTTGAATATTCTTTTTGGGCCCAGATTTTCTTTGAGTGCTACAGTAGTGCTTGGGGCCCACTTCGGTAAATTTGATCGATCGAAAATTTTAAACATGTTAGTTCACAGTATTTATATTATATCTGCGACCGTGAATGTCATTTGATCGGTAAATCCTGTCTAACTGCTATAGCCCTTTTAGACGGATTTGCGAACGTGACATTCACGTTGATGTTCTGTGTTGTGCTGTGATATTGCGGATTGTCGTGGTGGATAGCCTGGATGCAATGGTAGTACAGTTTTGGCATTATTATGTACATTGATATTGCGGGGCGAGCGTCCGACATGTGGACTGCCGTCACTGCCTGTTTATATATTATTCTTTTGGGGCACGACCGGGCTGAGGTCGATATACCCGTTGTATGTATATTTTACTTTCTGTACTAGGATTACCCCGCGGAGGGGTGCACGGGTAACCGGGTTCTAGAGGGCAACATGCCCGCATCACATGGTGTTGAGACGGAAGGGGCTTTACTCTAGAATTGGCGGGGCTACTCGCCGCATTCGTAGGGGGTACAGGTTGACCCAAGGAGGGGCGCCCAAGTTACCGGATTCCGTGAATGCTGGATGGTCTATTCACGTTGCTGAAGGGGGCTGCCTCGCTTCAGGTTTTGGCGGGTGACTTGCCGCGCCCGTAGGGGTCTAGGATTTTCATTGCACAGGCTATCCACACGACCAGGGGAACGTCGGGTTTCAGTAGCGGCTCTATGAAACCCGGGGATCCCAGATATCTGTATTGTTCTGTGATACTTATTACATTTCTGTGATGTTGCATTTTATCACGCCTTGAGCGAATATTATATATTGATATATATACTAGTAGATGTTGTATATGTTTTGCATCCGCGCTAGTCCACTCCCCGCTCTGTCGTTAGTTAAGTAACCTAACGGGTGATGACGGGACCCAGTGGCGAATGCGGATGGCATATACGTACATCGTATTTTCGTTCTTTTGTGGTGTGATCAATTGATGGGACTGCATTGATTCGGATCAATGCAAGCTAAACAAACCTATTCTGATGTTGTTGGAACAATTTTTCAAAAAGCTGTTATTGCAAGGACGTTCTCTTTTGTTTTGCACAGTGGTATTCGGTTATGAATATCCAGCACCTCAGTCGACGAGGCAAGGGCCGAGATCCCTTCACCGGGAGTGACCCCTTGGACAGAAGTTTGCGTCAGGGTAATAACTTCACTATAGCCGATTACTTTTTGCTTTGCATCGTGGTATTCAGTTGGAATATCCTGCACCTCATTCTACGGGGAAAGAACTGAGATCCCTTCACCGGGAGTGACCTCTTTAGCAAAGGTTTTCGTCACTATATTTTTATAAAAAGCTATGCAGTTCCTTCAATGATATCAAGTTCATTACGTTAAAAGTTTTTCGCCAAAAACTAGACGTAGCCCTCCGTCATTTCTTACAAGTATTACTTAGTATTCGTGCTGCGTTTGTTGACTGTGTCAAGGCGTAGTGTGCGGTAGCTAAGTAGTGTTTGTTTGTAGTATATTAAAGGGATTGGTTAGGACAGTCGTGCGGCCTTGTTGACTGTGTCAAGGGCTCGTACGGGTGGGTTTAATGCAATCCAGGATAATGGCGGGTTGAACTTGACTAGGACTCTTTGATTTGTTGACTGTGTCAAGGTCACTTGGATCCTAGGGGTAAAAATCACATCGAGAGTTTCTAAAGAAACTGAAACTTGCCAGATATGCGCATACCTTATGGAGTGTGATAACGTGAGTGGATTCCATCACATTATCATGCGATGATAGTTGGATTCCGATTCCCATTGATGAGTCGGTTTACTCCTCGGGTGATCCCGACTAATTCTTCTTTCAGCTTTGGAGGAGAATTTGACGTTACAGTGGGAGGTTTCCTGATTAGATAAATTGATAACCATTCTGATCTAGGTTAGAGTGCACGCTGAGTGTTTCTTTTCTCTCTCTCTTTGGCAGCGACCATGACCCGACCCTTGACTATGTCTCAGTGACCAAAATTAACCGAACCTTCTTAAACACTGGCTTTTGGATTGTCAGAGTTGCATACCTCATTGCCACTCCTACTTTTACCCTTTTCTCCAGAACACCCCGTATTACTACGAACATCCACTTCCATTGGATAAAACCATCGTATGCTTATATACGAACTCGAAGGAATTCATTCAAGGATGGTTTCTGGTTCTGGAGAAAATGAATAGGACTATTCAATTGTCTTTTCCTTTTACCTTCTCTCAGGTTGCGAGTGCTCCTTGGATTAGGACAGTACACCCGTTACGCCTATTGGATAGTCTTCTTCCAAACCTTAGACTGGTGCCGAACGGTAGGGAATGAAGAAAGCCGATTAGCCTAAGTGTGGTGTGTAGAAGGTATTAAGTTAAGACAAATAAAGGGATTAGTGAGAGGGCAAAGTAAACAGCGACTGCTATTCACGACCAAACCAAGTATTTCATCTCCACTCCTACTTCACCTTTGTATTTCTCCAGGACACTCCGTATCACTACGAAGATCCACAGTTTATTGGATACTCCATCGTATGGTTATATACGAACTCGAAAGGAACTTGTTCCAGTTCGGGGATGGATTCTGGTTCAGGAGAAATAGGAATAAGGTTTATTCGGTTGTCTTTTATCTTCATCTTCTCTCGCATTGCGAGTGCTCCTAGGATTAGGACAGTACACCTATTATGCTTATTGGATAGTCTTCTTCCAAACTATAGGCTGGTGCCGAACGGTAGGGAAGGAAGAAAACCATTTAGCCTAAGAGGGTGTACAGAAGGTAATGACTAAAGACATATGAAGGAATTTGGAGAGATGGCAAAGAATTATACGGTTACAGTTGTGAATCTGGATAATGGAAGAGGCATTACTAAGAATACCCGGAAACCCCTTTGAAACATTTTCAATGTTTCAGTTTCACTGTGTACTCTTAAAAGAAAACTGATTTCCCAATTAGGCACTTGCTCCAAGGTATGTATTTACCAGGTATGATTCTCACATCTGTATGGTTTTACAGATGATGAGTGGGAGTAAGTCATTGGGAATGAGGTGATCATCCTCATTATATCGGAATTCGTTGTAATTGGTGATATTTGAGGAAATCACCTCGGTAGTTTGCCGGACGGCAGATATTTGGTTTTGAATATCCGTTGTTATGCACCAATTTCAAATTGATGTATCTATACGTCTATTTTTATAGAGTGAGATATACCTTTTTGAAATTATGTCCATGACATTTACCTATATCAGTGGATGGTTAGGTAAGGAGCATTAAACAGCGGTGTAATTCTTCTTAACCATAAATACAGTTTTCAACTTACGACACACAGGAAATGAGTCATTAGACTCAAGGGACTTATACAGAGTATTGTATGTTGTCCAGTGTCCATTAGGACAGAGGGGTTGGTCCTTGTACTATATTCGGTTTACTTGTGACTTCTCTAGTTCTTAGACATGTGTTTCGTAGAAACACAAGGTCTGAGTTTTGAGAAGTTATAGGTATAAGAATAAAGTAGAGAACCAGGTGTTGCAAGTATCGGGATTCTTCAAGGTGATCGAAGATATAGATACTTGTGTATGGTATTCAGTTAATAGTAATAATTAAGAGAACTTGCTTCTCTTTCAGGATTACACATAATTGGAAATACTCCTAAGTTGAGTAATACTGATCGGGCTCTCTCCATTTAGTTGACATGCACTGGAGACAGCTCCATGATTTGAATCTGGTTCCAATTAAATTAGTGCCTCTGTTTCTATATTGGATATAGAACAGTTCATATCTTAACGATGTTAAGGTACGGGGAGTTGTCCAGCTTATGCTTAAAACCAGACTCTGGATAACTCAAGGCACGTTTCTGTAATGGCTGTTTGTGGGTTGACCCGGGCTATGAAGAGGGTTGACTTTCTACCATCTGGAAGATCAATAGTGATATTGTTCTTGACTCACCACAGTTTTAGTAAAAATGGATTTTATCAGAAAACAGTAGTGGGAGTATGGTAGAACTGGAAGTGATTCCAGAACCGCAAACGATTACTGAAAATTTAATAGGACCTAAAGATTCAATCTGGTTTAACATTCCATTGGCCACTCCGCAGATATGGTGGGTAACCTCAGGCACTCGAGAGGTACTTTGGTATGCTCAAGGACAATGACAGGGAGGTTCTTGTTTACCCAGACTTGCCATTACTGTTGTTCCAGACTGTAAGACCCGGTAGGAGAATGAGTATAGCGTCGTTCTAAACTAGCTTTAGAAGTGTACGTCTATATGACTCTGCCAGAGGGATGTCATAGTCAGTGGGAGCAGCGGAAGCATAGTGGACAAGTGGCTTATGTCTATTTATAGACTTAAGCAGATATAGCGGAGATAGATCATCTATTTCTGATTTGACAGTCATAGGTTTGACTTCATCAGAATAGGGGATGGATCTGTTAAGAAGGTAGTAGGGTGTGATGTCCTGGTATTTGGATGACATACACAGAGTAGGAAGTGAAATTTCTATACTACGGTCGGTTATACTTTGGTTTTCACACAGTGGTTTCTCCACATAGGATATTAATCCAGTCCTGGAGAAACGATCGGAAGCAGTTTTAGAACATAAGTGGATGTTCTAGGGATATGATAACGGCATCCTCCTTCGGGAGACAGTTATCACTCCAGGCTTCCAAGGTGACCTGGATGACAGAGTGTCTGTCAGAGTTATAGTTTTCCCTCTGACGAGGGGCAGTATTTTGGACAGATGGTCCAAGCGGATACTGAGGGAGGCATGGCGCAGGATACTGATTAAGTTCAGTTGACGATACAGTCTGAGAAGTTTGGATTTGGAGTTCATTTATGAACTAGGTCCCATCAGATATCCAGACATACTCTAAGACAAGTATTGCTCATTTCGGGAGATGGCTTTCTCCGCGAACTTGAGATAAAGAGAGACATAGAAAGAAACATTTGAGCGGATCCACTCACTGAGGCTATTCCTCGAATGCATTAGTTTCGCAAACGGGTTTTGTGAGACTGATTAGTAGAGGAGTTGGGTGTTCGGTATCACACGGGCTGTGAGTATGCGACATCGCAATAATTAGTCTTGAGTGTAAGTGGGAGATTGTTGGAGATAGTGCCCTTAGAGTCAATTATTGGATCACAGGCACGTGATTGCAATGATTGAGTGAGGACCTATACCGGTAGGACAGTCTTACTCAAGATGATAGCATGCTATCTGGTTTACCTTTATCATCGTGTACTGTTTCAGGTGACCTTACAGGTCACTATTGCACGTTGATAGAGCCCTTAGGATTCTTGCTTGACTGCCAGCAGTATGATGGCGATCATATACGTGGGAGCTGAGGTCTATAAGCGCATCTTTAAATGGTCCCTAGTCATGGGAGTTTCGAGACAGGGCATCGATACTCCAAAGTAGACTAGTGTATACAGTCGAGACCCCGACGAGGGGTGGTGGCCGGTCTCACAAGCCACTGGTGTCAGTTGGTTCACCTAAGATGTATACAGGTGCTCATTGGGTTATGAGTACACCGGACAGGACTCGCCGGGAACATGCTAGTTGGTCTTATACCTGACGTCAGATAGCAGTTCCCTGGTGACATGTGTACAGGTTAGTTCATCGACCTGGGATCGTCATTTGTCTCGTGTGAGTTCCCACTGTACTTTGATTACTACCCTACCACGGCTCAAAGGAGTCGTGCAAACAGGTTTTAGTTGGGTGCAGTCCCGAGCCACATGGAGGTAGTGAGCGGATCTGCAGGGGTTCGTCTCTCCCGGTATTAGGGGTGAGGTCGCGCTGTGTCTAAGGAGAGTCATTACACAAAGCCCTCGGCCGAGGCAGGAGATTTACTGGTAGGTATTCCAGTAGTATCTCAGGGTGTTCTGGGTTACACTCCGACACGACTTGTACCGCTTTTGGGGGTCTGACGTTTACCAACCCCCTAGGCTCGCCATGCGATACTCATAGACGAACGGACCGGACTGTACGGATATTGTCACTGACAGGCTCAGTAGGGTGTCAGGATGAGTTCTCTCATCGACGTCCCTTTTGGTCAATACCTGGTAGCCCGTTACGTATGGCTAATACCTCTGACGTGCTAGTGGTTAAATCCACAACCAAAGTATTGACGAGTCTTTAGAGTCCCCCACAGACCGTTTTCTCAAGTTTTGGGCGAAACGCTGTAGAGGCCGTATGGAGATATGGCAGGGTTCGATCTTATACGTGCGGTATTGCACGGATCAAGATCGGACGGATAATACTAGCGGGCTTTGGTTTAAGCCGGATCCTAGTATTGTACAGTGTAGATTTTGTCTCATTGCATTTGTATTCGGTCGGAATACAAATGCGGGTATGTATATGTTAGTTATATGTATGCCCTAGAGGCCATTACTGTACATAGGATGTATATTGTAGTGGATGCTGGGACATATATAGGGAGGACTTTCTTGCTCGACATGATAGTATGCTATCTGGTTACTCTTTACCTTAACGTGTATACTGATTGTCTCTCTGTTACATGTTGGTAAAGCCCTTAGGATGTGTACTTGATTACGTGGACTATGATGCGGATCATACTAGTGGGGACATGGTAGTCCATAAGTACATCCTTCAAGGTCCCTAGTCGTGGGTGTATCGAGACGGGGCATCGATATACCAGAGTAGACTAGCGTATACCTTCTCGACCCATGAAGATGGGCGATGGATGATCCCATATCCATTGGTGTTTGACATCAGAGATGATATACGGGTGCTCAGTGGAGACTGGGTACACTGGACGGACTCGCCGAGAACTCCCAGATGGTATTATACCTTACGTCAGATGGCAGTTCTCTGGTGACACTGGTACAGAGTAGTCTGTTGACCCGAGATCATCATAGAGTCTTGTGTGGTTCCTACTGTGCTTTGATTTCCATCTTACCACGTCCAAGAGGGCGTGCAAAACGGTGGTTTTTGGGTACAGTCCCGAATCACATGGAGGCAATGAGCGATAGGAGGGGATTCGTCTCTCCCGGTATAGGGGGTTGATGTTGCGCTGTATTCGATTGGCTATAACCGGAAATCCCTGGCCAGGGTTGCTGAGATTTACTGGTAAGTGTTACTAGTAGTTTCTCGAACTGTTATAGACCTCATATCGACACGACTTATCGAGCTATTGGGGTCTGACGTTTACCACCCATAGGCGAGATATGCGATATATCAGACGACGAGACCGGACTGTACGGTAAGTGTTACTGGTTGGATTCACGGGAGTGTGAGCGGGCTTGCTCGTCGATCTTCTGATCGCTCAATACCCGGGTGGCCGTTACGTTTAGCAGACCGCTTGCGGCTTGTGGGTGCTTGATATGATCATCACCTGCTGCCGGCGTATTGACGAGTCTTTAGAGTCCTACACAGAGGTTTCCTGACTCAAGCGAAACGAAATAGGAGCGCATATGAGATATGTGCAGGACCGAGAATAATGCGTGTATGTGATACCGTATTCTATTCTCGCGATGAATGTATCGATTGGTTGTATGCGATATAACCTAGTTATCGAATCAAGGATTGATTCGATAAATCGATACATTGGATACTAGTCGGTTATGTGCGACATGACCGGATCATTGAATCAAGTGTTGATTTAATGATTTAATGTATAATTATATATTTGATATATTACTTTGCATTAACTAGTATTGGTTCACTTGAAAAGGATTTTCTCACTTGATGTACACAAATTGTATATGTGATATACTTTTGTGCACTTGTTTGTATCATGTTTGATGATACATGCTCACTTGGGTTTGTGTAAAGATTAAACCATGGTTGTGAGAGTGGTTAGGGTTTTGTTTATTCACTTATTATCTATTTATTTATTTATCATTCTTTTGGAAAAGATAAAGAGAAAAGAATGGTGGCTTGTTTTGTTTGTTTGTTGAAGCTTCTTGAAGCTTTGAACAAGTCCACCATTCTTGTCTCATGTCTAACCCTAACCATTCTTCTAACCTTAGTTAAATCTCTACACTAAATCATAGTTGAATATATGATAAGTATCATATTGTTTTATTTATTATTCAACACTTATCATAATATTATCATCTTCATCTTCTTCTTCTTCAAAGATGAAGAAAGCTTGCTCCATCAATGGCAACTTGAGCAAAAGAGTGAGAAATCCAATTCTAAAGTGAACCCACCTCCTATTTCTTCATCCTCTACCTCTTGCCAAGTAGTATAGGGTGTTTCCTTCACAAGTTTTCATGGCTTGGTGAAGGTGGAGCTTGATCTAGTGATGCCTCGACGTAGATCATCTTCGGCATCGTCGTCGATGACCTAGCCCGCTTTTTCTCCGATGAAGCCGATGCTAGAGTCATGGTTCGATTTGGACAGCGGAGAGGACTTCATCATGGAGCTATGGAGGTGGAGAAACGGATCTACAAAGGTTGTATTTCCGTTCTTTTAGTTTAGTTGTAAACTAGTTGCCTTTGTCGCCTAGATATCTAGTTAACGATCCGTATTAGGGTTTCTCGGCATCCGTAAAATTTGAAATTGGTATGGTTGATGCCTTGTGAGACCTCCTTAGTGTGCCTAGGAACCCTACAGTGGTATCAGAGCCTAGCTAGAGCCTTAGGCGATGCGTAGACGATGTTAGAAACCCGATCGAACCCCGAAACCCTAACTTTTAACCCTCTCTGGACTTTTTCTGAAAAAGTGGTTTTTTCCAAATTAAAAATGCTTAAAAAATTCAGCAGGAAATTCTAAGAATTACGGTGCAAAAATTACCTAATGATCTGTCTAAAGCGCGGCGGATCCGTGGCATTAGCCGCCTATTTGCGGCGGTTCCGCGCCCATTTAGTCTCTTCAGTCAACCATTTTTGCACAGTAACTTCTTTATTTAAATGCTGAGTTTTATGGAAATTTTTAATATTTATTCAAGAGTTGAATTTTCTGGGGTATTTTGGGAGTTCGCAGATTCGATCGGATTATCAGACTTTGTCTATGTGGCTTTCGGGATATTTTAGAATATGTTAGAAAGTTCGACCGGATATAAATACATAACTTTTCCCCTGTCGGGAAATTTCCAAGTGTTGGATTTTTCCGTGGTTTAAAGACGTTCTAAGTAGTGCAAGTAATGCGATGGACCCTCTAGAAGACAACAAACCTTAACTCGATTATGTGACCGTCTCGAACTGCCCTTTGAACCTTAGGGTTTGGGGCAGTACGGCGTGCCACATGTGAGGCGTTGGCTTGACCCTTCTACGGCTGGACCGTCGGTACTGAGGCATGAACTGGATGTTTTTAAACTTGTTTCATGTGTTGATATGTATCGGGAAAACTTGGGTGTTCGAATGTTCGATCGGAAAGTTTAACATTTTCTATTTATCCGGAATGTGATACAATAATTGGAATTCACAATAAGTTATGAAATAACTGAATGAATGTTATAAACATAGCAGTTTAGTCTCACTTGATCGGTTTCCACGGAATTTTGATGTGATCAAAAGTCCGTCGCAATCACGTAGCGTACGCGGATACTCGCCGAGTAAACTTAATAGACAGCCTCATTCCATAGCCCCGACCAAGTGACTGTAGGAGAACCCCGTCGCCGAAAGCATCCGTTTGGGTGCTCGCGGTAGCGGTGTTCCGCCTTTGTGCACTTCGTCGACGGTATCGGGGGTGCAGCCGTCTATTGAAGTTTGCGACGAGTATTCGATCAGGATGTCGGGAATCTTGTTGAATTGCCCGACTTGATATTGAAAAGTGTTTTCGATTTTGAGACTAAAATGCGGGGTTTATAATTGTTAGGCATGTGATGTCTAAGTATTTCATTTGATTAGGCATGAGATGTCTAAAGAGATTGTGGATTCCAACTGTTGTAGTTTTACACTTTCTTTTCTGTGACCGTAAGTGTAATATGTGATATCGCCGGTTTCGTTGCTATATGTCAACGACAATTGGGATGCGCATATTTACTTACGTTGATGACATGTGATGTTATGTGTTGCTGGATATGTTATATTGGATCGTCGTGTTTGAATAGCCGGGGGGTTTTATGTGAGATGAGTGTTTTTCATTTTCATTCATGTAAAAACTTGTATGTAATATTCTTTTATTGGGGCACTTCCAGGTTGTGGAAGTTGTCACCCTTTGTATATTATTTACTTTTCTGCACTAGGATAGACCCAAGGTGGGGAGCACAAGTAACCGGGTTCTGGAGTCCAGTGGGAGACCAACTCGAGGAGTCGAGTCCGGGTCTCCTAACTCTAGAATTGGTAGGGTTGCTTGCCGCTCTCGTAGGGGTCTAGGGGTGTGGGTTTGGCTATTCATCGCGACCGTGGAATCCGTGTTTTATACTGGCTCGTATTGAAAACACGGACGTCCTAGTATATCCAATATTTCATATGTTTCTTCTGCTGCGATATCTGTGATGTGATCATGTGATATGTTCTGTGATGGATACAGTATATAGTATATATGATATATTATATAGACGTTACTTATGTTTTACACCCGCGCTAGCCCTGCCCTGCTCTGTCGTTAGTTACCTAACCTAACGGTGCATGAGGGGACATCGAGGCGAATGCGGATGGCATAAGTGTACGTCGTATTTATCTGTGATGTTTAGGTACTTAAATGATGGGACTTCATTAATGCGATTAATGAAAGAAAAGAAACCTAAGATGTTGTAGAATCGAATTTCAAAATAAAACAGGTAGCTACAGTTCTTTCTTTGCACAGCGGTATATGTGATATATCCCGCACCTTATTCGATGAGGAAAGGACCGAGATCCCTTCACCGGGAGTGACTCCTTTAGCAATAACTGGCAGATGCTACACACTCGGTTTGTCTTTTGATTGCTTTTAAGAGTTTTTGCTTTGCACAGTGATATATATGATATATCCCGCACCTCATTCTACGAGGAAAGGACCGACGATCCCTTCACCGGGAGTGACTCCTTTAGCAAAACTAGAAAAGCCTCAAAAGCACTCCATTTCAAAATCATTTGATTCTACAACGATATCAAGTTCATTACGCAATAGGTTTTAAGAAAAACCTGTCGTAGCCCTCCGTCATTTCAGATAAGTTGTATATAGTATTCATGCTACATTTGTTGGCTTTCGTCAAGGTGTAGTGTGCGGTAGCTATCTGCCGCTTATCTGCTGCATATGATGCGATTGGATTAGGGTAGTCGTGCGGCTTTGTTGGCTTTCGTCAAGGGTCGTGCGGGTGGGTTTAATTCAATCAAGAAATGTACGGGTTGAACTTGACTAGCGGGCTATGGTTTGTTGGCTTTCGTCAAGGTCATAGCACGTTAGGGGCAAAATATTATCGGGAATTTCAAGTGTTGAAATTTGCAATAAGATTGCATACCTTCTATGAGATAGTTGGATCCCGATACCCGCTGGGAGTAAGAGTTACTCCTGGGAGAGTTTTACACATTACAATTAGCCGATCAAGTAGGTGTCTAGAAAGGTGTTAAGGAGGTTACGCCTCTGGGAAAACGAGGTTTACATTAATTAGGTTCGTGCGAAAGCACGGGGGACCTCCCTCAAAGTACCGACACTGGCCTGGCTGAAAGATTGGCGAACTTGTAGTGTGTAATTAATCCCGGCTAGTCTTTCCTTTTAGGGTTTGAAGGAAGATTTGATGAAAAGCAGAGGGAGCCATCCTGATTAGATAAAATAATAACCAATCTATTCTTGCAAGAGCGCACGCTGAGTGTTTTCTTCTCTCTCTCTCCAGGTAGCGACCATATCACGCCTTAATCAAGATAATAATACGGAATATTGACCGAACCCACTTGTTATACTGTGCTGGGGAACGTTGGTCCCGCTCCAACTTATAAGTGTTATAAGACAGAGCAGGGAATTGGGGATTACCAGAATTCCCGTGCCACCCAAACGAAGAGAGTGCATGCTGATGCATCATCTTCGGGTGTGTTCATTACAAAGAACTGTTTCTCAGTATCCTCTGCATCCTGGGTATTTGATACCGGATCAGGATTCCAGATATGTAATATGTTACATAGGGCTACAGATAGGTAGAGAATTGAGAACGGGTGATAAGTTTCATGAGACAGAAAACGGGGCAAGTGTTGCAGCTAAGTCTGTTGGTCACTGTCACCCTGTATTCCAAATACATTGATTCTGAACGAATGTTATTAGATACCGAACCTGATATACAAAATCATATCAATATCTTTATTAGTAAAGAAATGATAAAATTTTGTATAGTTGGATGATGTTTTGAACATTTCCTATATCAAAGTTGATCGGTTCAGGCACGTTATCTAAAAGCATTGATGTTCTAAATCAAACTACAGTTCCTTAGTATATGGAACACACACAAGAGGAAGAGTTCAGAAATGAACGAATCCTTCTTGAGGCATTGTAGACTAGGTCATATCAATGCGATCCGACTGGCTGAAGTTACATTTTAGATGCATATTTAAATCAGTTTGAATTTACATCTTGTGAAACTTGCCAGTCATGTCACAGAGATAAGATGACCATAGCTCCGTTTACTGGAAACAGAGAAAGAGTTAGTGAACTCTTGGGATGATACATGTTGATGTATGTAGGTCCCCTGTCTACACTTGCCAAGACCGGTTCTTTATACTTCATTACATTCTCTGATCATCTTTCGAGATTCAGACCTATGTTCCTGCTGAAACACAAGTCCGAACCTTTTGAGATATTCACAGAATATAAGTTAGAAGTAGAGAACCAAAAAGGGTATAAGTATTATGTCCTGTGATGTGATCAAGGAGGAGAATACTTGAGCACGGAATTCCTGGACTTTTCTAAAGGAGAATGAGATTCTCTCTCAGCATTACTCCTCCGTATACACCATAGCACGATGGTATATCGGGGTGGAGCAATCACACCCTATGTGATAAGGTATGCTCTATGATGAGTACTACTGAGTTACCTATTTCCTTTTTGGGAGTTATGCACTTGAGAAGCTGCATACGTATTGAATAGGGTTCAAATCAAATCAGTTGCCTACCACTTCATATTTGATATGATAAGGGAAGAGCCCATATCTTAAGTTGGTTAAGATTTGGGGTTGTCCGGGCTATGTCTAAAAGCATAATCCGGACAAGCTCGAGGCAAGATCTGTTATGTAGAACTGGAAAGGTTCCAGCTATACAAAACTGCAGCTGATGATTTGATAGAACCAAAGGATTCAATAGTTACCAACGAACCTCAGCCTCTCCGCCGATCTAGTAAGGTTCCTCACCCGCCTGAGAGATACTTCAGTTACTCTATGACAGTGGGAGCGAGGATTGCATCATGAGATGATGACCCAACTAGCTTCGAGCAGGCCATCGAGAGTAGGGACTCTGTAAGAATGGCTGGATGCTTAGCGATCTGAAATGGAATCCATGTACACCAACAAAGTACGGACTTTGGCTGCTATATCTGAAGGGTTAAATCCCCATCAGGAGCAAGTATATCTTGAGAAGATTACTTGGTGTAGATGGAAAAGTTGAGACTTTCAAAGCTAGACTTGTTAAAGCTTTTCGTCATCGACCAGGCGTGGATTATGATGAAACCTTTTCAAGTGGCTATGCTTAAGTCCATCCAGATCCTACTTGCCGCGGCTACATACCATGACTACGATATCTGGCGGTTGGGTACCATGACTACTTTTCTAAATGGTGTTTTAGAAGAGTGCGTCTATAAGTACACAGCCAGAGGGCTTCGTAGACAGTGGGAGCAGCGGAAACGTGTGCAAGATGTTTTATGTAATAAAGCAGGCATCGCGGAGTTGGAACATCTGTTTTGATGTGTTAGTCAAAGAGTTTGATATCATCAAAATGGTAGATGAACCTTGTATAAAAAAAAAGGTAGTAGGGAGTATGGTGACGATCCTCGTAGAGTACGTGGATGACATACTCTTGATAAGAAAGGAGTTTCCTATGCTACGCTCGGTCAATCTCCGCTTATCACAATGATTCTCCATATAGGATCAAAGTGATACCTCCTAAATCCTGGGTTTTGGATCTATGAGATAGATCTAATTGGATATTAGGATTCTCACTAGTTGTAGTGAGATGGTATCAACCGATCCTGGGGAGAATCACTGGAAGGGTTCCAGGGTGATAAGGACGACTGAATGTCAGTCGCAGGCATTGTCAATACCCTCAGTGGAGGGACGGTATGTTGGAAGAGTACCAAGCTAGATACCGTGGCATACTAGACGATAAAGGCTCGATACATCGCTACTTAAGATGCTACCAAAGAGGCAGTCTGGATGTATATTTGTTCATGAGATGAACTTAGTTCCTCCCATTGTGTGACAATGGAGTTGTGGCTTATGCCAAGGAACATCCGTCCCATCAGTGATCCAGACATATTCTAAGGCAGTATCACCTGATCATGGAGATAGTTGATCTCCAGGGTGATCGAGGTTAGGAGAGTAGACTCAGAGGACAACACGGCGGATCCACTCACAAAGGCCTTTTCCCAGAGAGAGACTTTTATGGGATGGTTGAGTATGAGATACTGCAACCACTGCTATCAGATGGCCCTAGTGCAAGTGGGAGATTGTTAGTTATATGTATGCCCTAGAGGCCATTACTGTACATGTGTATATTGTAGTGGATGCTGGGACATATATAGGGAGGACTTTCTTGCTCGACATGATAGTATGCTATCTGGTTACTCTTTACCTTAACGTGTATACTGATTGTCTCTCTGTTACATGTTGGTAAAGCCCTTAGGATGTGTACTTGATTACCTGGACTATGATGCGGATCATACTAGTGGGGACATGGTAGTCCATAAGTACATCCTTCAAGGTCCCTAGTCGTGGGTGTATCGAGACGGGGCATCGATATACCAGAGTAGACTAGCGTATACCTTCTCGACCCATGAAGATGGGCGATGGATGATCCCATATCCATTGGTGTTTGACATCAGAGATGATATACGGGTGCTCAGTGGAGACTGGGTGTAAGCCCGCGGGGGCGCCCCGGCCGTCGATCCGACGCCGGAAACGCGGAAAACAAAAACTTTGCGAACTTTGCAAAACGGCACCACCGCGGACTTTTTACCCGGATCGGGCCATTAACCTAGCTAGCTAGCAAAAAGGAAAAGAGTAGAGATGCTATACCAAGCGATCCGTGTCCTTCGGTCTTCGTCTCCACTCCGATCTCCTGCGGAAAATCCGTCACCTCCTCGCTCGTCGGAAAGGGCACCACGTAGCCGGAATCTTTTACGGGCTCCCGCCTCTTGACCGAGGCAACTCGGGCGCGAAGTTGGCTAGCCGACGCGTCCAAGACTTGCTATAGATATAGTGTAGTGAACTTGTCTCTTGGGGTTCTTGAAGTTGCCATGATATGGTGGAGGTGAAGAAAGCAACTCAAAAAGTGCTTATGAACTTGGTAGCATGAAAAAGGATATGAAACATTTTTTTTTCACTCAAAAAGAAATGATCCTCTCTACTTCTCCAAAGTGGCCGGCCCCCCTTTTTACAAGAATGAGATTGGAGAGAGAAAAAGAATGGCACCACATTTTGTATCATAATAGAATGGAAAAATAAAAAGGAGAAAGGGAATGAATGAAGGAGAAAAGAGTCACACCAAAATCAAGTATCAATCCTTTCACAAAACCACCTCAATCTTTTTCTCATAAATGCAAGTGATAGACAAGAAAGGAATATCATGATTATGAAGTCACACTTATGCAAAGAAACCCCTCACAAAAATGTTAATTGCAAACTTGCAATTAACACCCTCCAACGAAAAGTTCGACCGGGAAGGAAAAAGAGAAAACCGGCCGGAACGGAATGCAAACTGGCAACCCCAGAAAACCGATCCCGTAATAAATTACAGGAAAACCCCACCACTGCAAATACATGCCCGCATTTGTATTCCCACTGAATACAAATGCAAAGAGATAAAACTACACTATCTAATACTAGTATCCGGCTTAAGCCAAAGCCGGCTAGTAAAAAAACCGTCCGATCACGATCCGTGCAATACCGCACGTATCTGATCGAACCCTGCCATATCTCCATACGGCCTCTACAGCGTTTCGCCCGAAACTTGAGTAACTGTCTGTGTGGTGGACTCTAAAGACTCGTCAATACTATGGCTGTGGATTTAACCACTAGCACGTCAGAGGTATAAGCCAATACGTAACGGGCTACCAGGTACTGACCAAAAGGGACGTCGATGAGCGAACTCATCCTGACACCCTACTGAGCCTGTCAGTGACAATATCCGTACAGTCCGGTCCGTTCGTCTATGAGCATCGCATGGCGGGCCTAGGGGGTTGGTAAAAGTCAGACCCCCAAAAGCGGTACAAGTCGTGTCGGAGTGTAGCCCAGAACACCCTGAGATACTACTGGAATTCCTACCAGCAAATCTCCTGCCTTGGCCAAGGACTTTTCATGTTCTGGCTCTCCTAGACACAGCACGACCTCACCCCCAATACCGGGAGAGACGAACCCCTGCAAATCCGCTCACTGCCTCCATGTGGCTCGGGACTGCACCCAACTAAAACCTGTTTGCACGACTCCTTTGAGCCGTGGTAGGGTAGTAATCAAAGTACAGTGGGAACTCACACGAGACAAATGACGATCCCAGGTCGATGAACTAACCTGTACACATGTCACCTGGGAACTGCTATCTGACATCTGGTATAATCCCAACTAGCAGGTTCCCGGCGAGTCCTGTCCGGTGTACTCATAACCCAATGAGCACCTGTATACATCTTAGGTGAACCAACTGACACCAGTGGCTTGTGAGACCGGCCACCGCCCCTCGTCGGGGTCTCGACTGTATACACTAGTCTACTGTGGAGAATCGATGCCCTGTCTCGAAACTCCCTCGACTAGGGACCATTTAAGGATGTGCTTATTAGACCCCAGCTCCCACTTATATGATCGCCCTCATACTGCTGGAAGTCAAGCAAGAATCCTAGGGGCTTTATCAACGTGTAATAGCGACTCGAAAGGTCACCTAAAGCAGTACACGATGATAAAGATAAACCAAATAGCATACTATCATCTCGAGTAAGACTGTCCTACTGGGACAGGTCCTCCCCTCAATCATTGCAATCACGTGCCTGTGATCCAATAATTGACTCTGAGGGCACTATCTCCAACACTGGGTACACTGGACAGACTCGCCGAGAACTCCCAGATGGTATTATACCTTACGTCAGATGGCAGTTCTCTGGTGACACTGGTACAGAGTAGTCTGTTGACCCGAGATCATCATAGAGTCTTGTGTGGTTCCTAATGTGCTTTGATTTCCATCTTACCACGTCCAAGAAGGCATGCAAAACGGTGGTTTTTGGGTACAGTCCCGAATCACATGGAGGCAATGAGCGATAGGAGGGGATTCGTCTCTCCCGGTATAGGGGGTTGATGTTGCGCTGTGTTCGATTGGCTATAACCGGAAATCCCTGGCCAGGGTTGCTGAGATTTACTGGTAAGTGTTACTAGTAGTTTCTCGAACTGTTATAGACCTCATATCGATACGACTTATCTAGCTATTGGGGTCTGACGTTTACCACCCCTAGGCGAGATATGCGACATATCAGACGACGAGACCGGACTGTACGGTAAGTGTTACTGGTTGGATTCACGGGAGTGTGAGCGGGCTTGCTCGTCGATCTTCTGATCGCTCAATACCCGGGTGGCCGTTACGTTTAGCAGACCGCTTGCGGCTTGTGGGTGCTTGATATGATCATCACCTGCTGCCGGCGTATTGACGAGTCTTTAGAGTCCTACACAGAGGTTTCCTGACTCAAGCGAAACGAAATAGGAGCGCATATGAGATATGTGCAGGACCGAGAATAATGCGTGTATATGATACCGTATTCTATTCTCGCGATGAATGTATCGATTGGTTGTATACGATATAACCTAGTTATCGAATCAAGGATTGATTCGATAAATCGATACATTGGATACTAGTCGGTTATGTGCGACATGACCGGATCATTGAATCAAGTGTTGATTTAATGATTTAATGTATAATTATATATTTGATATATTACTTTGCATTAACTAGTATTGGTTCACTTGAAAAGGATTTTCTCACTTGATGTACACAAATTGTATATGTGATATACTTTTGTGCACTTGTTTGTATCATGTTTGATGATACATGCTCACTTGGGTTTGTGTAAAGATTAAACCATGGTTGTGAGAGTGGTTAGGGTTTTGTTTATTTACTTATTATCTATTTATTTATTTATCATTCTTTTGGAAAAGATAAAGAGAAAAGAATGGTGGCTTGTTTTGTTTGTTTGTTGAAGCTTCTTGAAGCTTTGAACAAGTCCACCATTCTTGTCTCATGTCTAACCCTAACCATTCTTCTAACCTTAGTTAAATCTCTACACTAAACCATAGTTGAATATATGATAAGTATCATATTGTTTTATTTATTATTCAACACTTATCATAATATTATCATCTTCATCTTCTTCTTCTTCAAAGATGAAGAAAGCTTGCTCCATCAATGGCAACTTGAGCAAAAGAGTGAGAAATCCAATTCTAAAGTGAATCCACCTCCTATTTCTTCATCCTCTACCTCTTGCCAAGTAGTATAGGGTGTTTCCTTCACAAGTTTTCATGGCTTGGTGAAGGTGGAGCTTGATCTAGTGATGCCTCGACGTAGATCATCTTCGGCATCGTCGTCGATGACCTAGCCCGCTTTTTCTCCGATGAAGCCGATGCTAGAGTCATGGTTCGATTTGGACAGCGGAGAGGACTTCATCATGGAGCTATGGAGGTGGAGAAACGGATCTACAAAGGTTGTATTTCCGTTCTTTTAGTTTAGTTGTAAACTAGTTGCCTTTGTCGCCTAGATATCTAGTTAACGATCCGTATTAGGGTTTCTCGGCACCCGTAAAATTTGAAATTGGCATGGTTGATGCCTTGTGAGACCTCCTTAGTGTGCCTAGGAACCCTACAGTATATACGGTCGCGGGGTTTTCCTGTAATTTATTACGGGATCAGTTTTTTGAAGTTTCCAGTTTGCATTCCGTTTCGGCCAGTTTTCCTTTGTTCCTTCACGGCCGGATTTTTCCGATGGAGGGGGTTATTTGCAAGTGTGCAAATTAGATATGTAGAGGGGGTTTCTTGTAAATGAGGGATTATGATAATCTAGCATCTTTAGATTCTTTTTAGCTCATCATGGTTTGCATTTATGAGAAAAGAATGGATTAGATGTTGAAGTGATATAATTTCCTAATTATCATCACATTTTCCTTACACTCACCCATGCCTTTTTCTTGTACTCACCTTCCTTGTATTTTCCCTCCTCCTTTTAGATGGGCCGGCCACATTTTTGGGTGAAGGAGAGGTTTTCATTTTAGCATGAGGGAAAAGTACTCATCTCATTATGCTTGCTACAAAATTCTAGTTCATCTCCATATCTCCTTCTTCCATCAAAAAGGCAACTTCACAACCCCTTGAGACAAACCACTCTACACTAAGCCTACAGCATCCTTGGACACGTCGGCTCACCAACTTCGTGCCCGAGTTGCCTCGGTCCAGAGGTGGGAGCCCGTAAAAGAACCCGGCAATGTGGTGCCCTTTCCGACGAGGAGATGAAGACCGGAGATTCCGCGCGGAGATCGGAGTGGAGGCGAAGACCGAAGGACACGGATCGCTTGGTATAGCCTTTCTTCCCATTCTCTTGTTTGCTAGCATTAGGTTAGTGGTTACGATCCAGGTTTTTAGGATGCGGTAGTGCCGGTTTAAAGTTAAGAAAATTTTTCGTTTCCGCATTTTGGCCGAGGAAAGACGGCCGGGGCGCTACCGTAGTCCTACATATACATACATTTTATTTTCGTTCTTTTCTGGTGTGATTAATTGATGGGACTGCGTTGATTCTGATCAATGCAAAGGAAAACAAATCTGTTTGGACGTTGTTGGAACAGTTTTAAAAGTGTTATTATGAGGACGTTTTCTTTTGTTTTGTATAGCGGTATTCAGTTGGAATATCCCGCACCTCATTCGACGAGGCAAGGGCCAAGATCCCTTCACTGGGAGTGACCACTTAGGCAGAAGTTTGCGTCAGGGTAATAACTTCACTATAGTTGATTACTTGTTGCTTTGCATCACGGTATTTAGTTGGAATATCCTGCACCTCATTCCACGCGGAAAGAGCCGAGATCCCTTCACCGGGAGTGACCTCTTTAGCAAAGGTTTTCGCCACTATATTTTTATAAAAAGCTATCAGGTTCCTTCAACGAGATCAAGTTCATTGCGTTAAAGGTTTTTCGCCAAAAACCAGCCGTAGCCCTCCGTCGTTTCAGATGGGTAGTACGTAGTATTCATGCTATATTTGTTGGCCTTCATCAAGGCATAGTGGATGGTAGCCGCTTGTTACCTTTCTGTTGCATAGATAGATGAGTTGGTTTGGGACAGTCGTATTACCTTGTTGGCCTTCGTCAAGGGTATGTACGGGTGGATTCAAATTAACAAGATAATGACGGGTAGAACTTGACATGTGACTGTTTCCCCCAATCAGAGCAAAGCTCTGTTTTGAATTTCAAAATTCAAAAATTGAAGCAACGTTTCAGATCCTGTGCGCTGCGCGCTGCGTGCCACGTGTCAAAAGCAGACACGCCAGTGCCAGGAGCGCTGCGCCCTAGGCAGCGCACCCCAATCAGAGTAAAGCTCTGTTTCAAAATTCAAATTTTAAAAGTTGAAGCAACGCTTCAGATCCAGCGCTCTGCGCTGTGCGCCACGTGTCAAATACAGGCGCGCTAGCGCAGTTGCGCTGCGCTGCGTGTCAAACACAGGTGCGCTAGCGCAGTTGCGCTGCGCTGCGCGCTGCGTGTCAAGCACGGGTGCGCTGGCGCAGTTACGTGCGGTCTGCGCTGCGCACCACGTGTCAAACGCAGGTGCGCTAGCGCCAGCGCTGGAATTAAAAGAATTCCCCACCGTTAGATCAAAATATCTAATAATAATAAATTATTAATTAATAAGAATTAAAATTCTGTTCTGAAAAGATCTTTCCAATTTTGTTGAAAACAAGAAGATTGCCTTCGGTAAAACGGAAGCCCTAGGATCAAAAATCCAACGGTGGGGAAATATCCCCAAATCAATCAGAGAAAGATCTCTTCAACTAATTTAACAAATCAATTGGCCCTATATAAAGGCCCCAAGACTTCAAGTCTCAAATAAGAAGGAAAAAAACTCTCTGCAAACTTTGAGAAGAACTCAAAAAGAAAGAAAGGCAAGCTTTTGAAGAAAGAAGATCATTTCTTCATCTTTAAAGGTAAAACAATTAATTCTTGAACAATAGAGATGAAATCATCTCGTATAAAGAAGAAACATCTTCTAAAAAGATTTTAGATCTATAAAAAAGACCAAGGTCTTTGATTAAACATAAAGGATTAAAAGGTCCAATCCTTAAAATATAAAACAAAAGAAGTACTTTACTTCATTCACAGATCTTTTGATCTATAAAGGCAGAGCCTTTTGATAAAAACAAGAACTTTGGTTCTTGGATCTTGAGACAAGGCCTCCTTTGAAGAACAAAAAACCTGTTCTTTGATCTTAAATTTGATCTGATGTGCTTTGCGCTACTGGAAAGTGCTTTGCACTCTTGAACTGCGCCTTTGCGGTCCTTGGACCGGCGCTCAGCGCCAAAACATGCCACGTGTCAACCACAGACATGATCTGTGCTTTGCACTCCTGAAAATAGAGCACTGCGCTCTTGGGTCGGTGCTGAGCACCAAGCGCGCCACGTGTCATTCACTGGCGCACCCACGAACCAGCACAGCGTGCGCATGAATTAAAAGCGCAGTGCGCTAACAAACTAGCGCTAAGCGCGACATGTGTCACCCTCATGTGCGCTAACGCAATGCGCTCTTTAATTGGCGCAAAGCGTCTGATGCGCCACGTGGCGCGCTGTTAGAACACCACTTTGTTCATGATAAATGCTATGCATTCAATACTAGACAAAATGTCAGAGCCCAATGCTTGGCATTATTAAAAGGGCAGAGCCCAAATAAAGGCCTAACAGGTAGAACAAAAATGAAATGTTCTTTAACTGGACTTAGCCCAATTCTGGCCGTAAGTCCTCAATTTAAATTGAACTGAGGACACCTGCTCTTCTAATCAATTTACACCCGGTTCGAGGGTACATCTCTTTACTCCTCTGACATTTGTCGTTGTAATCCTTCAACGTTGTCAGAGAGGTGACGGGTCCCGACGACCACACATTACTATGGACTGTGGGGTCTTTAAACTCATGGACTATGATGTCCTTAACCTCAGCAGTGATGTCTTAAAACTAACATCGGACTGTGGAGTCCTTAAATCCACGGACTATGATGTCCTTAACCTTGACCGTGATGTCTTAAAACTAACATCGGACTGTGGAGTCCTTAAATCCACGGACTATGATGTCCTTAATCTCGACCGTGATGTCTTAAAACTAACATTGGACTGTGGAGTCCTTAAATCCACGGACTACGATATCCTTAACCTCGACCGTGATGTCTTAAAACTAACACCGGACTGTGGGGTCCTTAAACTCATGGACTATGATGTCTTTAACCTCGACCGCGATGTCTTAAAACTAACAATGGACCGTGATGTCCTCAAACTAATTATCGACCGCAACGTCATTAAACTAAACAATAGAGCCCGATTGCTCTCTTATCGGATCCAAACGATCCCGTTAAGTTGATCTTAGTCTAAAATTAGACTAATGTGTCCTTAACAAACGTTTATGTTGATCTTAGCCTCAAATAAGGCTAATGTATCCTTAAACACAAACTCCTCCCAAAACCAAATCTAAGAAAGATACGGATTTGGACTAATCCACGTCCTACGGGCGACAACATAACTTAGTCTCTGTATAAAATCCACGGGCAGCCACAAACAAAACAAACACCCATGATACGAAGTGATCATCTGGAGAAGGAGAAAGTTGTTACCGCGATGCGGTAGCGTAATTAACTGCAGGGGCTTGCGCCTGCTGGGAAGAGCGTCCCCACAATCAAAAAACCCCTCAGACGAGGGGGAATCTGACGAAGTCTGCTACATCGGCCGCATCCGTTTAAACCTTCGACAAAAGGTGCCATAAATCAACTTGGCATCTTCGGAGAGGTGGAAGGATAGCACCAATTGGCATCTTCCCCGAATTTCAAACAAGACGGACCTACGCGGTCGCGTCTCTGTGTTCGGAGGGGAACAGATTCTGGCACGCCCGGTGGGACCTTTTTCTCTTTCCACTCCACACTTCGTGTGTCGTGTTCGCGAACCAATCGCGGTTTGCCAATGGTTGCCCTTAGGTTTCGAGTTACTAAGATTTGGTTTCTTGCTTGGCGCAAAAAGCAAAACAGCAATTGCGTTCACCTGCTCAAAGTGTTCCACATGCAACTGCAACCCGCATCTTGCTTCAACTGGGGGCATAGCCTATGGGCCCCAAGCTGCTTCCCTGTTCACGATGCCCGTGGAACAGGTTACTCAAGCCACCACAAGGTTGTTTTTCGGGACCATGCTCCCGCCAGCAAACTTCACCGCTCCTGTGCTAGTACCGGAAGCTCCTAAGAAGTCGGTCTTTGATCGGCTTACAGCTACTACGGCCCCTCTCAACGGGTCGTCCAGCACTGGCACCTCGGTCTTCTCCAGATTGGGCCAAAATTCCTGTGGGCCCACAATGAAGCTTGCAATCCCATAGAAGGTTATTTCGAAGAGAGTAACCAACCCTGCTCCTGAAGTCGTCAAGGCGGCTTCTCCTACCAAGGGGTCGGCCTTTACAAGATTGACTGTCCCAACTCCCGTTCCTACTACTCAAAGGACATCAGTCTTCAACAGGCTGACGCCAGTAGCAGCCCCTCACCTGAACAGGGGGCAAGACAAAGCCATCCTTATCACCGAACCAACTCTATCAGCTCGACACGCTCGACGTCGCCACTAGCGCTAAGTAAGGAAGGCCGGGGGCAACTCCCCTTCTGGGCCAACTCCACCAGCCCCAACAGTGGAAATCAATGCTGATGTTCCAACTGGGAACAGCTTTGAGTTGCTGAATAAGGTACGTAGGAATTCTCCTACCGCCGTACTGAAAAGATCTCCTCCTACAATAGAGAATGTTGCGGAAGCAAAGCCAGAACAGTCCCCTCAGCGGCTGTCCTCCAAGATCTACAAAGTCTGGCGGCAGGTCCGAAACTCAGTGGTTGATCAAGATTACCCTCGCCGAAAAAATAGGGCGAAGGTTCAACAAGAAGAAAGCCATCCTGCCAAGCCACGAAAAGCTATCTGGGTGCCCACCGCGACGGCCCCCTCAACTTTGACCGCTCATAAGAAGAGAAGGCCGGAGAAGATCCCCGTGCCTGCGACAAATGTCAAAGGCACTGAGCCCAAACTCTCTAAGTCTGGGGGCATGGTGGTATATACTGTATACATGGCATCGAGGAAGGAGGATAGCCGCGCATCTACGGGCCACCGACCACTCACCCGATCCATCACAAGAGCTCAGGAACAACAACAGCAGAAGCTTCAGGAGATGCTGACTGCCATGGCCGCACTCACCGGGCCAAAAGAAAGCCCGGAGGCGTCATCGGAACAACGTCGCGAACACGAGACTGATGCTGAATTCCTTCGGAGAATGCTCGAAAAGAAGGACAAGGAGGCTGCAGAACAAGCGGCCAATATAAAGCAAATGGCTCTTCTGTTCCAGGACATGGTGGGTATGATGATCCAGCAGGACCCTCTAGCTGAAGATCTTCCGATTATCCTCGAAGATGACAGAGGAGAGACATCGAATCCTCTACCGGCTCTGTCAACAGCCAAAGAGGAAACAATCTCTAAAGCTGCCCAGGATAACTATATTGCTCAGAAAATAAGAGTTCACCAGGCAAATAAGACAGCCGGCCAAGTTGTCAAAACAGGGCGACCGTATCCAGACTGGTATGTGTTAGTGTATATGCCCTAGAGGCCATTACTGTATCATACTAGTATGTATATTACTTGATGGAACCTTGGGATATTCACAGTTGTATATACAATCTTGCTCGAAATGGTAGTATGCTACTTGGTTTGTCTCTGCTTTAATATGTGCATGTGTTTCTTTTAGCATATCGCTTATATACATATTAGTAGAGCCCTTAGGATCTTTGCTTGATTACCAGCGTTGTGATGGCGCTCACACTCGTGGGGGCTGGGTAATCCATAAGCACATCCTTATACAGGTCCCTAGTCGTTAGACTATCGAGACAGGGCATCGATGTTAGTGTATATGCCCTAGAGGCCATTACTGTATCATATAGTTTGTATATTACTTGATGGAAGCTTGGGATATTCACAGTTGTATATACAATCTTGCTCGAAATGGTAGTATGCTACTTGGTTTGTCTCTGCTTTAATATGTGCATGTGTTTCTTTTAGCATATCGCTGATATACATATTAATAGAGCCCTTAGGATCTTTGCTTGATTACCAGCGTTGTGATGGCGCTCACACTCGTGGGAGCTGGGTGATCTATAAGCACATCCTTATACAGGTCCCTAGTCGTTGGACTATCGAGACAGGGCATCGATACTCCGGAGTAGACTAGCGTATGCGCTTCTCATCCCAGCGTGGGAGACAGTCTGTCCCACAGCCGTCAGTACGTCGTACTTGAGATAGTATGTGGGTGCTCGTTAGGTTACGAGTACACTGGACAGGACTCGTCGGGAACTGTTGGTTGGTATTATACCTATCGTCAGTTATCAGTTCCCAGGTGACATGAGTACAGCTTAGTTCGCTGACTTGACACTGTCACTTCGCCTCGAGTGTGTTCCCACTGCACTTTGATTACTACCCTACCACGGCTCAAAGGAGTCGTGCAAACAGGTAGATTTTGGGTGCAGTCCCGAAGCACTTGGAGGCAGTGACGGTTAGACAGGATTCGTCTCTCCCGGTATTGGGGGTTGACATCACGCTGTGTCCAGGAGAGCCATTACACGAGTAGTCCCTGGCCAGGGCAAGCGAGATATACTGGTAGGTTTCCAGTGTTATCTCAGGGTGTTCTGGGCTACACTCCGACACGACTTGTACCGCTATTAGGGGACTGACGTTCACCGCCCCCTTAGGCCCGCCATGCGATGTATCAGACGAACAGACCGGACTGTACGGAGATTGTCACATACAGGCTCAGTGGGAGTTCAGATGGGGTTCACCGCGTCAGTCTTCTTATCGACATCTACCTGGGGACCGTTACGTACAGCTAGTGCCGCTTGCGGTCTGTGGTTAAACCCACTGCCAGCGTAGTGTCGAGTCTTTAGAGTCCCACACAGAGAGCTATTCGCCTTTAGGCAAAATGAGTAGAGGTCACATGGTTTTGCGACAGGGTTCGTTCACATCCGCGCACTTGTGCACGTTTGCTGTCCGGACAGCTTATACTAGCGGGCTTTGGTTTAAGCCGGATCCTAGTATATGATTTGGGATTGGTTTTTCTCATTGTATTCGTGTTCCTCGGATCACGAATACGGGTGCGTATGCACAGTTGCTTGAGACAGAGGGAGAGGACTTTGATTAGGGTTAATGACTATTGTCATTTGTATTAATCCTAATGATTATGTGTGTATTATTGTTAATTGATATTAGTTTAATAATTGTGCATGGTTATGGTTGTTGACCATTTGACCCACCTTGACTTGTTGACCTTGTTGACACTTTGACCATCATCATTTCATTTGGAAGATGCTCTTTGATCCTTGCAATTTGCATTAAAAATGAAATGATAATGGTCATGTCTTGATTTAGCCATGACAATTATCTTACTAATTATCTAATTACAATAATTCACATATATGAGAGAATGCTTCATATTATTCTCTCATTCTATCATTTACTTTCTCTCTCTTGTTCTTCCTCTCCCTCAAGCTCTCCTCTCTCATGTGTTGAGAAACACTTGAGCTTGAGAAAAACCCTCTCTTGATAATCTCTGCTCTCATCTAGGGTTCAAGGATTAACACTTCTTGCACCCTCGTTACTTCTAGCTTGGAGTTGAAGCCAAAGGTCGAGGCTTCCGGGTGGATCTTTCTTCGACGTGAGAAGACGACTAAGGAGACCTCCTTCCACCACTCCAAGGAGCAAGGAGAGAAGGACATAAAGCCCAAGGTATAACCTTTCTAGCACTTAGCTAGTTTCTAGTTAGCTTTAGCTTGTTTTTGTTTAGCAAAGATCCTTCATAGTCAAGTCCATGTTGCCTAAGCTCATAAAAATTCGATTTTTATTCCGTTTTCCACCTCCCCGCAAGTACCGGAGTGGGCAACGTGGACTTACAGTGGTATCAGAGCCTAACTAAACATAAACTAGCTAGGTAGTAGAGTGTATCGAAGTTCGAATAAGAAAAATCGAAAAACCGAGTTTTAAAAACCCTAACTTTCTGTTAAAATTTTTTCTGTTCAAAATAAAATTTGTCATACTCCAAAAATCGTCTCAGGGTTTTGTGAAGAAAGCCACCAAAAACGATCCAAAGATTCGACCAAAGAGCCGCGGTTCCGCAGCAATAGCAAGCTATTGCTGCGCAACCGCGGCCATCTTGGCTCATCTCTGGGTCGATTTTGGTGCAGTGTATTTCTGGCTTGGTTTTAGGATTTTTAAGATGGTTTATATGTGCCCAGATTTTCCAGAATAGAAATTTGTTTTTGGGGGCCTATAAATCCGTATTTTTTTCCGAACTTCAATACACTTTGACTAAAAGGTTATATCTGTGATGTTTATGTTGGTGTATATGCCCTAGAGGCCATTACTGTATCATACTAGTATGTATATTACTTGATGGAAGCTTGGGATATTCACAGTTGTACAGACAATCTTGCTCAATATAGTAGTATGCTACTTGGTTTGTCTCTGCTTTAATGTGTACATGTGTGTTTATTTATTATATCACCTATACGCATTAGTAGAGCCCTTAGGATCTTTGCTTGATTACCGGCGTTGTGATGGCGATCACACTCGTGGGGGCTGGGTAATCTACAAGCACATCCTTATACACGTCCCTAGTCGTGGGAGTATCGAGATAGGGCATCGATACTCCAGAGTAGACTAGCGTATGCGCTTCTCATCCCAGCACGGGAGACGGTCTGTCCCACAGCCGTCAGTACGTCGTACTTGAGATAGTATGCGGGTGCTCGTTAGGTTACGAGTATACTGGACAGGACTCGTCGGGAACTGATGGTTGGTATTATACCTATCGTCAGTTATCAGTTCCCAGGTGACATGAGTACAGCTTAGTCCGCTGACTTGACACTGTCACTTCGCCTCGAGTGTGTTCCCACTGTTCTTTGATTGCCACCCTACCACGGCTCTACTGAGTCGTGCAAACAGGTAGTAGTTGGGAGCAGTCCCGAAGCACTTGGAGGCAGTGACGGTTAGACAGGATTCGTCTCTCCCGGTATTGGGGGTTGACATCGCGCTGTGTCTAGGAGAGCCATTACACGAGTAGTCCCTGGCCAGGGCAAGCGAGATATACTGGTAGGTTTCCAGTGTTATCTCAGGGTGTATTGGGCTTCACTCCGACACGACTTGTACTGCTATTAGGGGACTGACGTTCACCGCCCCCTAGGCCCGCCATGCGATGTATCAGACGAACAGACCGGACTGTACGGAGACTGTCACATACAGGCTCAGTAGGAGTGCAGATGGGGTTCACCTCGTCAGTCTTCTTATCGACATCTGCCTGGGGACCGTTACGTACAGCTAGTGCCGCTTGCGGTCTGTGGTTAAACCCACTGCCAGCGTAGTGTCGAGTCTTTAGAGTCCCACACAGAGAGCTATTCGTCTTTAGGCTAAATGAGTAGAGGTCGCATGGTTTTGCGACAGGGTTCGTTCATATTCGCGCACTTGTGCACGTTTGCTGTCCGGACAGCTTATACTAGCGGGCTTTGGTTTAAGCCGGATCCTAGTATATGATTTGAGATTGGTTTTTCTCATTGTGTTCGTGTTCCTCGGATCACGAATGCGGGTGCGTATGCACAGTTGCTTGAGATTGAGGGAGAGGACCTTGATTAGGGTTAATGGCTATTGTCATTTTATTAACCCTAATATTTATGTGTGTGTTATTGTTAATTAGTAATTAGTTTAATAATTATCCATGGTTATGGTTGTTGACCATTTGACTTCTTTGACTTGTTGACCTAGGTTGACACTTTGACCATCATCATTTCTTTTGGAAGATGCTTTTTGATCTTTGCAAATTGAAATGATAATGGTCATGTCATGATTTACCATGATAATTATCTAGCTAATTATTCAATTAAATTAATTCACACATATTAGTGAGAATGGCTCTATTATTTTCTCATTCTCTCATATCATTTCTCTCTCTTGTTCATCCTCTCCCTCAAGCTCTCTCCCTCTCATGTGTTGAGAAACAAAAAGCTTGAGAAAAACCTTCACTTGATCTTCTCTACTCTCTTCTAGGGTTCAAGTCTTAGCATTTCTTGCACTCTAGTTACTCCTAGCTTGGAGTTGAAGCCAAAGGTCGAGGCTTTCGGGTGGATCCTTCTTTGACGGGAGAAGACAAGCAAGGTGACCTCTTTCTACCATTCCTAGGAGCAAGGAGAGAAGGACTAAAGACCAAAGGTATAACCTTTCCATCACTTAGCTACTTTGTAGTTAGGGTTAGCAAGTTTATGTTTAGCAAAGATCCTCACAAGCTTGGTCCATGTTGCCTAAGTCCATAAAAATCCAATTTTTATTATGTTTTCCGCCTCCCCGTAAGCACCGGGGTGGGCAACACGGACTAACAGTGGTATCAGAGCCTAACTAAACATAAACTAGCTTGGTAGTAAAGTGTATCGAAGTTCGAAACGGAAAAATCGAAAAAACCAAGTTATAAAAACCTGAGTTTCTGTTAAAAAGTTTTCTGGTCAAAACAAAATTTGTTATATCCCAAAAATCATCTCAGGCTTTTTAGAAGAAAACCACCAAAAACGATGCAGCAACTCAACCAAAGAGCCGCCCTTCCGCGGCAAAAGCAAGCTCTTTGCCGCGGAACCGCGGCCAACTTTGTGAGTTACTGCATCGATTTTGGTGCAGTATGTTTCTGACATGGTTTTAGGATTTTTCTGATATATTATATGTGCCCAGATTTTCCAGAATAGAAATTTGTTTTTGGGGGCCTATAATTCCGTATTTTTTCCGAACTTCAATATACTTTGACTATAAAGGTTATATCTGTGATGTTCTTATGTATTGAACGTTGGCTAATCGCTATATGACGATTAGTCGGGGTTATACATATCTGTGATCTGTGATTGTTGTTGATGGTTTGTGTATATGAACTCGTTGGATTGTCGCGGATGAATAGCCGGGGTGGATGTGAGATGAGAGTTTCTTTTTCTTTCATTCATGTAATAAATTTGTAAATTGATGTAATATTATTTGTTTGGCCGCACAACCGGGTCGGGGTTGTAGCCGTCATTGTATAATTCTTTTTACTGTTTTTGCTCCTAGGATAGACCCATGGAGGGGGTGCACAAACTACCGGGTAGCTCGAAGTGCCGAGTGGCCTACTCATGGCATTGAGGGAGGTTGCTTCGCTTCGGGTACTTGGCGGGTAGTTTGCCGCACCCGTAGGGGTCTTGGGTGGGGTTTGGCTATTCATCGCGACCGTGTAATCCGTTTTTCGTTGCAGGCTCGAACGAATTGCGGATTCCTAGTATATCCAAAGTGTTCATCTGTGATCTGGATTGGCTATCATTGCTATATTGCTATATATAATAACTATTTAGGCGTTGCTTATGTTTTACAGCCGCGCTAGCCCAGCCCCCGCTCTGTCGTTAGTTAAGTAACCTAACGGGTGATGACGGGGCCCCGTGGCAAATGCGAATGGCATAAGCGTACGTCATATTTTGGTTGTTTTCTGCAATGGTAGGATTTAAATGATGGGACGCATTAAAAGAACTAATGCAAGAAAATAAACCTAAAAGACGTTGTTGGAACAATTTTTTAAAAAAAGCTGTTATTACAAGGACGTTCATCTTTTTGTTTTGCATCGAGGTATTCGGTTATGAATGCCCAGCACCTCAATCGACGAGGCAAGGGCCGAGATCCCCTCATCGGGAGTGACCCCTTGGACAAAAGGTTTGCGTCAGGGTAATAACTTCACCATAGTCGATTATTCTTGCTTTGCATCGAGGTATTCATCTTACGGATGCCCAGCACCTCACTCGACGAGGAAAGAGCCGAGATCCCTTCACAGGGAGTGACCTCTTTAGCAAAAGTTTTCGCCACTATGTTTTTCAAAAAGACTACCAGGTTCCTTCAACGATATCAAGTTCATTACGTTAACGGGTTTTTCGCCAAAAACCCAGCCGTAGCCCTCTGTCATTTCTTATAAGTAACACTTAGTATTCGTGCTGCGTTTGTTGACTCCGTCAAGGCGTAGTGTACGGTAGCTAAGTACTGCTTGTTTGTATCGGTATATGGGATTGATTAGGACAGTCGTATAACCTTGTTGACTCCGTCAAGGGTTATGCGGGTGGGTTTAATGCAATCCAGATAATGACAGGTTGAACTTGACTAGGACTCTTTGATTTGTTGACTCCGTCAAGATCACTTGGGTCCTAGGGGCAAAAACCACATCGGGAGTTTCAAAAGAACTGAAACTTGCAGATTTAGCATACCTTCTGGAGTGTGGTGACTAGAGTGGATTCCATCTAGGTTATCACACAATGACAGTTGGATCCCGATCCCACTGATGAGTTGGTCTACTCTCGGGAGATTATTTCACTTAACGATCAATGCTATAAACCTAGTAGGTGTCTAGAAAGGTGTTAGCGGGGTTACGCCCCCAGGGAAAAGAGGTTATTTAATTAAGGAACTTCGCGAAAGCGTTGGAAAACCTCCCTCGAAGTACCGACACTAGCCTGGCTGAAAGGTTAAGCAAGTATTGTGACGTGAATTAAAACCCGGCTAGTTCTTCTTTTAAAAGGTTTTAAGAAGAATTTGAGTAAACAGTGGGAGACATCCTGGTTAGATAAATTAATAAACCAATCTAATCTTGCAAGAGCATACGCTGAGTGTTTCTTTTCTCTCTCTCCAGGCAGCAACCTTTTCACGCCCTAATCAAGATAATAAAATGTATCGCTTGACCGAACCGAATTCTTATTCGGGACTGGGGAAAGTTGGTTCAGCTCTAACTTGTGACAACAGTCATGAGTATGAGAATGGGAAAGAGGAAAGTATGGATTTCCAGGATACCCAGTTGAAGAAGAAGCATGGTTTTGCATCTACTTCAGGTGTTCTTGTAATTGAGAACTGTTTTACGGTCAGCCCTACCTCCTGGGTACTTGATACCGGATCAGGATCTCATATCTGTAATTTATTGCAGGGACTGAGAAAAAGTAGGAAAGTTGCACCGGGTGATATGTCGCTCAGAGTAGCGAACGGAGCACAAGTTAATGCGGCAGCCGTCGGTGAATATCACCTAGTATTGCCTAATGGCAAGACTATGATTTTGAACGATTGCTACTATGTACCCTCCATGGTTTGCAACATCATATCAGTTTCTTTATTCGATAAAGATGGATATGACTTTGTTCTTGAAAAGAATATCATGAACATTTACCTTCATAAGGTACTGGTTGCAGAGGGTACACTGTGTAATGGTATCTACGTTCTAAATCAGAATACAGTTCTCAATATACAAAACACACGCAAGAGGAAGAATTCAGATACGAATGAATCCTACTTGTGGCATTGTAGGCTTGGTCATATCGGAGAGAAAAGACTGAGTAAGTTGCATAAAGATGGACTCTTGAATACGTTCGAATTTTCATCTTATGAAACTTGTCAGTCTTGTCTCAAAGGGAAGATGACCAAATCTCCGTTCACCGGACATGGAGAAAGAGCAAGAGAGCTCTTGGGACTCATACACAGTGATGTGTGTGGTCCGATGTCTATACATGCAAGGGGTGGGTTCTCGTACTTCATCACATTCACTGACGATCTCTCTAGGTTCGGATATGTGTATCTGATGAAACACAAATCTGAAGCTTTTGAGAAATTCAAGGAATTCAGAAAGGAAGTAGAGAACCAGATTGGCAAAAGTATCAAGATCCTCCGGTCTGATAGAGGAGGGGAGTACTTAAGCACGGAATTCCTAGATTACTTAAAAGAGAATGGTATTCTCTCTCAGCTTACTCCTCCTTATACACCACAGCACAACGGTGTTTCGGAGCGGAGGAATCGTACCCTATTGGATATGGTTCGGTCCATGATGAGTAGTGCTGAGTTGCCTCTTTCATTCTGGGGACATGCGCTTCAGACAGCGGCGTACCTATTGAACTATGTTCCATCCAAATCAGTGCCTAAGACTCCATATGAAATATGGAGTGGAAGAAATCCGTATCTTAAGCGATTTAAGATATGGGGTTGTCCGGCCTATGTGAAAACACAGAAACCGGACAAGTTAGAGGCACGGTCAGTTCTTTGTAAATTTGTGGGATATCCTAAAGACTCACTAGGATATCTGTTCTACCACACTGAGGAACAGAAGGTGTTTGTATCTCGCCACGCTACCTTCTTAGAAAGGGAGTTTCTTGCAAAAGAAACTAGTGGGAGTTCGGTAGAACTGGAAGAAATTCAGCGACCACAAAATGTAACTGAAAATTTGGAGGAACCGCTAGATTCAATAAACCCAGACGAACCTCAGCCACTCCGCAGATCTGGTAGGATTTCTCATCCGCCCGAGAGATACTACGGTTTTCTCATAGACGGGGATCGAGAGGATTGCATCTTGGAAGAAGATGACCCTACCAGTTTCAGGCAGGCCATTATCAGTAGGGACTCTGATAAGTGGCAGGAAGCAATGCAATCCGAAATGGAGTCCATGTACGCCAATAAAGTGTGGACCTTGGATATTGCTCCAGCTGGGGTAAAACCCGTTGGATGCAAATGGATCTACAAAAGAAAACTTGGTGTAGATGGGCAGGTGGAAACCTATAAAGCTAGGCTCGTTGCAAAAGGTTTCCGTCAAAGACCTGGTTTGGACTATGACGAAACTTTTTCTCCGGTGGCTATGCTCAAATCCATTCGGATCCTACTTGCCATTGCTGCCTTCCATGACTATGAGATCTGGCAGATGGATGTTAAAACGGCTTTCCTAAACGGTTGTTTGGAAGAGTGCGTTTACATGGATCAACCAGAAGGTTTCGTAGACAGTGGGAGCAGCGGAAAGGTGTGCAAGTTGCTTAAATCCATTTTTGGATTAAAGCAGGCATCGCGGAGCTGGAACATCTGTTTTGATGAGGCAATCAAGGAATTTGATTTCATCAAGAACGAAGATGAACCCTGTGTTTATAAGAAGATTGTAGGACGAACTGTCGTATTCCTAGTCTTGTACGTGGACGACATTCTTCTGATAGGAAATGACATTCCTATGCTACAATCGGTCAAGCTGTTTTTGTCACAAAGGTTCTCCATGAAGGACCTGGGTGATGCCTCGTACATTCTGGGGATCAAGATCTATAGAGATAGATCCAAGAAACTATTGGGACTTTCACAGTCCAGGTACATAGAGACCGTACTAAAGAGATTTAGTATGGAGGATTCCAAGCGCGGTAACATACCCGCATTGCACGGAATTATCCTCTCCAAGAAGATGTCTCCTAAGACTGACGAGGAGAGGGTTCGCATGAGCACTATACCCTACGCTTCGGCGGTAGGATCTATAATGTATGCGATGCTATGTACAAGACCAGATGTAGCTTACGCGTTGAGCACGGTAAGCCGGTATCAGTCAGACCCAGGGGAGGACCACTGGACAGCAGTGAAGAACATTCTCAAGTACCTGAGAAGGACTAAGGAGATGTTCCTGGTTTACGATAATGGAGACCTTAGGGTCGAGTCCTTTACCGATTCAAGCTTCCAGAGTGACAAAGATGACAGCAAGTCCGTCTCGGGTTTTGTGTTTACCCTCAACGGAGGGGTGGTATGTTGGAGGAGTGTTAGTGTTTATGCCCTAGAAGGCCATTACTGTATCATACTAGCTTGTATATTACTTAATGGAAGCTTGGGATATTCACATGTATATAACAGTCTTGCTAAACATGGTAGTATGCTACTTGGTTTTTCTATCTTAATATGTGAGTGTACGTATTGATAGAGCTCTTAGGATCTTGCTTGTCTACCAGCGTTGTGATGGCAGTCACACTAGTGGGGGCTGGGTAGTCTACAAGCACATCCTTATTCAGGTCCCTGGTCGTTGGATTATCGAGACAGAGCATCGATACTCCGGAGTAGACTGGTGTGTACGCTTCTCATCCCAGTTGGGGAGATGGCATGTCCCACAGCCATCAGTACGTCGTACTGGAGATAGTATACAGGTGCTCGTTAGGTTACGGGTACACCGGACAGGACTCACAGGGAACTGTTGGTTGGTTTGATACCAGTCGTCAGTGAACAGTTCCCAGGTGACATGAGTACAGCGTAGTCCGCAGACTTGACACTGCTACTTCGCCTCGAGTGTGTCCCACTGTTCTTAGATTGCTACCCTACCACGGCTCAAAGGAGTCGTGCAAACAGGTAGCAGTTGGGTGCAGTCCCGAGCACTTGGAGGCAGTGGCGGTTAGACAGGATTCGTCCCTCCCGGTATTGGGAGTAGATATCGTGCTGTGTCAGAGAGCCATTACGCAAAGTCCCTGGCCAGGGCAAGCGAGATTTGCTGGTAGGTTCCAGTAGTTTCTCAGGGTGTAATGGGCTTCACTCCGACACGACTTATACCGCTATTAGGGGACTGACGCTTGCCGCCCCCCTAGGCCCGATATGCGATAGTCTTGGACGAACGGACCGGACTGTATGGAGATTGTCACATCAGACTCAGTAGGAGTTCGGATGGGTTTTTTCTCATCGGCCTTCTTATCGACAACTACCTGGGGACCGTTACGTACAGCTAGTGCCGCTTGCGGTCTGTGGTTAAACCCACTGCCAGCGTAGTAGTCGAGTCTCTAGAGTCCCACACAGAGAGTTTCCTACTCCAGGCGAAACGATATAGAGGTTGCATGGTTTTGCGACAAAGGGTTCGGACGCATACGTGCGTTTACGCACGTACGACTTTCGGACAGTTTTTACCAGTCGGCTTTGGTTTAAGCCAGTTACTGGTATCCGGTTATTGGATTTTTACAGTCTAAAGTTTTTCCGTATTTTTTCGGATCGGAGGGGCGTTCTCGTAATTACTCGAGAAGCTTCTAGAAGATGTGACTAAGGAGGTTTCTTTTGGATAAGAGAGTGAGTCATGGTGGTGATTCATTCACTTCATTAATGCACATTTATTGCTTAATGACTCATGCTAATGAATCATCACAAGATATTTTATGAAGCATGCTTATTCATTTCTTTTATTCATTTGTTGAAAATAAGAATGCTTCATAATATTATGATACACTCTCTCTCTTCTCTTATTATCTTATCTCATACTCTCTCTCCTCAAGCTCTCATCTTCAAGATACTAACCTTAATCCTCATGTGTTGAGAACAAAGGTTTAGTTAGACTTAAGCATCCATAACCTACACTCTACATCATCCTTTCATCTTTGATTAGCAATCAAAGTTGATTAGTTACCTCAAGTTAGAGGTTTAGCTTGGAGTTTCGCTCTCGGGTGGATCGTCTACTACCTAGAGAAGGTCGAGGAGAACAAAGGAGGACGTAAAGAAGAAGGACCGGTTTCATTAGGTATAATCCCTAATCACTTGTGAAAAGAAACTCATAGAATACGGTTATTTAGAGTTTAGCTTCGATTTAAGCGGTTAGTCGATGTTCGTTCCTTAAACTTGATCGTTTTTGTAAAATCCGCCTCCCCACAAGTACTGGGGTGTACTACATCGACTTACAGTGGTATCAGAGACAGGTTAAACACTAAATAACTTAATCGCAAATTTGTACGAATTTCGAACGGAAAAACGAAACCGGAAAACCCTAAAAAATGCTAGTTTCTGTCGAATTTAAAACGATGTCAGAAAATTTTTCAGGTGAGTTCAGAGAGCTTAGCATGACACCAGTAGACTACACAAGAAAAACAGTCAGCTAACTCGTTCAACTCAGCGCGGAACCGCGGCCACAGCCTACTGAGGCGCGGCGCTTCCGCGGCCGAGTCAACGAGTTAGCGGCCGAGTTTTCTTGTGTTGTCTCTGTATAACATTTGGGGTTTTCTGGAATGTTTAATTATTGCTCAGGTTACTGTTTAACAGAGCAGATTTTGGAGCAATATTGATGTTGTTTATTCGATCGAATTGTACAGTATTTGCGTATTGGATTATATCTGTGATTGTTTGATGTGTTCGTAAACCTTCCCCAACTGCTAGTATGTCGGTTGGCAGGGGGTTGCACATTTCTGAAATGGTTATATCTGTTTGTGCATATAAACTGTATTGGACTGTTGTGGTGTATAGCCGGGGTTAGCAATGGGTTATTGATTAATTCATTTGTTGTAAATGTAATTTGTTGTAATATTATTTTTGCGGGGCACTTCCAGGTTGCGGTCGTAGCCACCGTTGTATTATTTCATTTTACTGTTTTTGCTCCTAGGACTGACCCAAGGTGGGGTACACAGACTGCCGGGTGGGTAGTTTGCCGTACCCGTAGGGGTCGAGGGTGGGGTAACGGCTATTCATCACAACTGTGTAATCTGTCTTTTCTTGCAGGCTCAAAAGAAATACAGATTGCTTGCATATCCAATATTGTTTATCTGTGTTCTGGAATGAATATCATTGCGTCAGACGAATGTAAAATATCTATATTTATTGTAGCTATTTAGACGTCACTTATGTTTTACACCCGCGCTAGCCCAGCCCCCGCTCTGTCGTTAGTTAAGTAACCTAACGGGTGATGACGGGACCCCGTGGCGAATGCGGATGGCATAAGAGGACGTTGTATTTTCGTTGTTTTCTGCAATGATAGGTTAATGATGGGACGCATTATCTGTAATGCAAAGAAAATAAACCAAAGTTTAAATCGTTGGAACAATTTAAAAGAAACCATTCGGTTATTTTTAAAACAGATATTTTTAAATGCGGAGCTTTAACCACTCCTTTTAAAAGCTATCAGGTTCCTTCGGTTATATCAAGTTCACTACGTTCACGGTTTTGCCAAAACCATTCGTAGCCCTCCGTCATTTCATTTGGGTATTCAGTAGTATTCAAGCTATGCATTTTGGCCAAAGTCAAGGCATAGTGTTTGGTAGCTGCTGGGTTTTCATTTGTTGCATAAGATAGATGAGTCGGTTTGGGACAGTCGTATTACCATTTGACCAAAGTCAGGGGTATATACGAATGGGTTCAAATTGACAAGATAATGACGGGTAGAACTTGACATGTGACTTATGACATTTTGACCAAAGCCAAGGTCATAAGAGCATGGGGCAAAAACTTATATCGGGAATTTCAAAAGAAACTGAAATTTGCAAAGAGATGCATACCATTTTGAGTTTGATGAATGTTGGTAGCATTCCTACAACATTATCAGACGATGATATTTGGATCCCGATCCTACTGTGAGTATATGCTACTTATCAGGATATTCGTCACTTAACGATCAATGCTATAAACCTAGTAGGTGTCCAGAAAAGTGTCAGCGGGGTTACGCCCCCAGAGAAAAGAGGTTATTTAATTAAGGAACTTCGCGAAAGCGTTGGAAAACCTCCCTCGAAGTATCGACACCGGCCTGGCTGAACGGTTAAGCAAGTATTGTACGGTGAGAATAGTCTTGGCTAATTCTTCTTTTATGGTTTGAGGAAGGATTCGAGAAACAGTGGGAGCCATCCAGTTTAGATAAACTAAAAACCACTCTAAACTTGCAAGAGCATCGTGCTAAAGTGTTTTCTTCTCTCTCTCCTAATTGCAGCGACCCTGAAAATGACTGGACTTAAGTTACTTTTAGAAAAGAATATACTGACAGGGCCAAACTATAAAGATTGGCTGCGGAATGTCAAGATGGCCTTGACCTATGACAAATTGGGGTACGTCCTCACCGCTACGGCACCTGCTGTCCCTGGTCCCAAATCCAGCAATGCGGATAAGGAAATCCGCAAAACCTGGGATTTAGATTGCGCGAGAGCCAAGTGCATCGTGCTTGCCTCGATGAACAATGAACATCAGAGGAGGCACGAGGATATGTCCCTAGATGGCATATTTCTCCATACAAAGGAACTTTATGGAGAGCAATCTCGTATTGCAAGATACGAGACCTCGAAGAAATTATTTCGAGCGAGGTTGGCTGTCGGGTCATCGGTAGGTGAACATGTCCTACAGATGATCGGCTATATTGAGGAGCTCGCAGACCTTGGGACGACTTTGGATAATGAGCTCTATACAGACCTTATTCTCCAGTCCCTTCCTCCCACCTACGCCCAGTTAATCCTCAACTTCAACCTTCAAGGAAAAGAAGTTGAACTTGCGGAACTCCTGAACATGTTAAGGAGTGCAGAGGGCACCTTACAGAAGGTAAGGGAAACACCCGCTATGTTTGTTGGCGGTTCATCTTCTTCAGGGTCCAAGGCTAGGGCCAAAGGAAGGAAGAAGAAGGCCGCACCCAAACCTAGAGGAGGTGTTAGTAAGGTGAGAGGGAAGGGAAAGATAAAGAAAGCAGTACCGATAGTTGGTCAGGATGAGTGCTTTCATTGTCACAGGAAAGGGCACTGGAAGAAGGATTGCAAGGCGTGGAACGCCAAGAACCAGGAACCGAAGCAAGCTGTGGCTTCGACTTCAGGTGTGTTTGTAATTGAGAATTGTCTGTCGATCAACTCTACTTCCTGGGTATTGGATACCGGATCAGGATCTCATATTTGCAATTCATTGCAGGCACTGAGAAACCGTAGAGTGCTGAAGGAAGGTGATATGATCCTCAGGGTTGCTAACGGAGCTAGCGTGGGAGCTGCGTCCGTCGGGGATTATCACCTAGGATTGACGAGTGGACATATTTTGGTTTTGCATAACTGTTATTTTGTACCCAGCTTAACGTGTAATATCATATCAGTTTCCTTGTTATCAAATAAAGGTTATGATTTCACGTTTGTAAGAGATGTTGTCAACATCCACCTTAATCATGGTTTGATTGGGTCCGGTACTCTAAATAACGGCATATATGTGTTAAACCAACTCCAAATTTTCAATGTCCAGAACACACTAAAAAGAAAGTCTCCAGATTTAAATAAAGCTTTCTTATGGCATTGTAGACTGGGTCACATCAATGAGAGAAGGTTAACTAAGTTGCATAGAGAAGGATATTTAGACACGTTCGAATATCAATCCTATGACACTTGTCAATCTTGTCTCAAAGGAAAGATGACAAAGACTCCATTTACTGGACAAGGAGTAAGAGCGAGCGAGCTCTTAGGACTCATACACAGTGATGTATGTGGTCCAATGTCTACACATGCGAGAGGTGGTTTTTCCTATTTCATTACTTTCACGGATGATTACTCAAGATACGGATTCATTTATCTGATGAAACATAAATCCGAGGCTTTTGAGAAATTCCAAGAGTATAAGAATGAAGTAGAAAACCAAACCGGCAAAAGTATTAAGACACTTAGATCTGATCGAGGTGGAGAATACTTAAGTGCCGAGTTCCTAGGTTACCTAAAAGAGAAAGGAATTCTCTCTCAGCTTACTCCTCCATACACTCCACAGCATAACGGTGTATCGGAGAGACGGAATCGAACCCTATTGGATATGGTACGATCCATGATGAGTAATGCTGAGTTACCGCGATCTTTCTGGGGTTATGCGCTAGAATCAGCGGCATATCTTCTGAACAGGGCTCCTACCAAGACTGTGCCTACCACTCCATATCAGATGTGGACTGGGAAGAAACCCCATCTTCAACATATGAAGATTTGGGGATGTCCAGCTTTTGTTAAAAAGCAGCATGTGGACAAGCTCGAGGCACGATCAGTAAAATGTATGTTTGTGGGATATCCAAAGAACTCCAAGGGATATTATTTCTATTACGCAGAGGAACAAAAGGTATTTGTTTCTCGTAATGCCCATTTTCTAGAACATCAGTATTTAGAAAAGGAATCAAGTGGGAGCGAAATAGAACTGGAAGAAATTCCAGAGCCACAAACTGCTACTGAAAGTTTGGTAGAACCAGAGGTTCAAGAAGAACAGATCATTCCCGCACCCCTCCGCAGGAGTAGTAGGCCGTCTCATCCGCCTGAGAGATACTACGGTTTTCTCATAGACGGGGATAGAGAGGATTGCATCATAGATGATGATGAACCTACTGACTTCCAGCAGGCCATCCAGAGCGGCGACTCGGTACGATGGCTAGATGCAATGCGGACCGAAATGGAGTCCATGTACACCAACAAAGTATGGACTTTGGACTTTGCTCCAGATGGGGTAAAACCCATAGGATGCAAATGGATCTTCAAGAAAAAGATTGGTGTAGATGGACAGGTGGAAACCTATAAGGCTAGACTTGTTGCAAAGGGTTTTCGTCAAAGACCTGGTTTGGACTATGACGAAACTTTTTCTCCAGTGGCTATGCTCAAATCCATTCGGGTCCTTCTTGCTATTGCTGCCTTCCATGATTATGAAATCTGGCAGATGGACGTAAAGACGGCTTTTCTGAATGGAAATTTAGAAGAGAGCGTCTATATGGATCAGCCAGAGGGTTTCAATCAGAGTGGGAGCAGCGGGAAAGTATGCAAGCTGCTTAAGTCTATTTATGGACTAAAGCAGGCATCGCGGAGTTGGAACATCTGTTTTGATGAGACAGTCAAAGAATATGACTTTATCAAAAATCCAGATGAACCGTGCATATATAGTAAAGTTGTGGCCAGAAGTGTCGCATTCCTCGTCTTGTACGTGGATGACATTCTATTGATAGGAAATGACATTCCTATGCTACAATCTGTCAAAGGATTCTTGTCACACAGGTTCTCCATGAAAGACCTGGGTGATGCCTCTTACATTCTGGGGATCCGGATCTATCGTGATAGATCCAAGAGGATGTTGGGACTTTCGCAGTCCAGGTATATCGACACTGTACTGAAAAGATTCAGTATGGAAGATTCTAAGCGCGGTAATCTACCGGCTTGTCACGGAATCACCCTCTCCAAAGAGATGTCTCCCAAGACTGATTTGGAAAGGGAACGCATGTCTATTATACCCTACGCTTCTGCGGTAGGCTCTATAATGTATGCGATGTTGTGTACCAGACCAGATGTAGCTTACGCACTGAGCGTGGTAAGCCGGTATCAGTCAGACCCAGGGGAGAAACACTGGATAGCAGTAAAGAACATTCTCAAGTACCTGAGGAGGACTAAGGAGATGTTCTTGGTTTACGGCGCTAAAGACCTCAGGTTGGAGGCCTTTGCTGATTCCGGCTTCCAGAGTGATAAGGACGATTCCAAGTCCATGTCGGGTTATGTCTTTACCCTCAATGGAGGGGCGGTGTGCTGGAGGAGCTCCAAGCAGGACACCGTTGCTGACTCGACGATGGAAGCGGAGTATATAGCTGCTTGCGATGCCGCAAAAGAAGCAGTCTGGATGAAGAAGTTCCTAACAGAACTTCAGGTTGTTCCTACCATAGTTGATCCAATACCTCTGTATTGCGACAACAACGGAGCTATAGCTTTAGCGAAGGAACCAAGGTCCCATCAGAAGTCCAGACACATCTTGAGGCGGTATCACCTGATCAGGGAGATCATTGATCGTCAGGAGATCGAGGTTCGGAGAGTTGCTTCAGAAGAGAACATTGCTGATCCATTCACGAAGGCCCTTCCTCAGATTCAGTTCGAGAGGCTGCTCGAGATCATTGGTCTACGATATGCCAGTACATGGCCCTAGTGCAAGTGGGAGATTGTTAGTGTTTATGCCCTAGAAGGCCATTACTGTATCATACTAGCTTGTATATTACTTAATGGAAGCTTGGGATATTCACATGTATATAACAGTCTTGCTAAACATGGTAGTATGCTACTTGGTTTTTCTATCTTAATATGTGAGTGTACGTATTGATAGAGCTCTTAGGATCTTGCTTGTCTACCAGCGTTGTGATGGCAGTCACACTAGTGGGGGCTGGGTAGTCTACAAGCACATCCTTATTCAGGTCCCTGGTCGTTGGATTATCGAGACAGAGCATCGATACTCCGGAGTAGACTGGTGTGTACGCTTCTCATCCCAGTTGGGGAGATGGCATGTCCCACAGCCATCAGTACGTCGTACTGGAGATAGTATACAGGTGCTCGTTAGGTTACGGGTACACCGGACAGGACTCACAGGGAACTGTTGGTTGGTTTGATACCAGTCGTCAGTGAACAGTTCCCAGGTGACATGAGTACAGCGTAGTCCGCAGACTTGACACTGCTACTTCGCCTCGAGTGTGTCCCACTGTTCTTAGATTGCTACCCTACCACGGCTCAAAGGAGTCGTGCAAACAGGTAGCAGTTGGGTGCAGTCCCGAGCACTTGGAGGCAGTGGCGGTTAGACAGGATTCGTCCCTCCCGGTATTGGGAGTAGATATCGTGCTGTGTCAGAGAGCCATTACGCAAAGTCCCTGGCCAGGGCAAGCGAGATTTGCTGGTAGGTTCCAGTAGTTTCTCAGGGTGTAATGGGCTTCACTCCGACACGACTTATACCGCTATTAGGGGACTGACGCTTGCCGCCCCCCTAGGCCCGATATGCGATAGTCTTGGACGAACGGACCGGACTGTATGGAGATTGTCACATCAGACTCAGTAGGAGTTCGGATGGGTTTTTTCTCATCGGCCTTCTTATCGACAACTACCTGGGGACCGTTACGTACAGCTAGTGCCGCTTGCGGTCTGTGGTTAAACCCACTGCCAGCGTAGTAGTCGAGTCTCTAGAGTCCCACACAGAGAGTTTCCTACTCCAGGCGAAACGATATAGAGGTTGCATGGTTTTGCGACAAAGGGTTCGGACGCATACGTGCGTTTACGCACGTACGACTTTCGGACAGTTTTTACCAGTCGGCTTTGGTTTAAGCCAGTTACTGGTATCCGGTTATTGGATTTTTACAGTCTAAAGTTTTTCCGTATTTTTTCGGATCGGAGGGGCGTTCTCGTAATTACTCGAGAAGCTTCTAGAAGATGTGACTAAGGAGGTTTCTTTTGGATAAGAGAGTGAGTCATGGTGGTGATTCATTCACTTCATTAATGCACATTTATTGCTTAATGACTCATGCTAATGAATCATCACAAGATATTTTATGAAGCATGCTTATTCATTTCTTTTATTCATTTGTTGAAAATAAGAATGCTTCATAATATTATGATACACTCTCTCTCTTCTCTTATTATCTTATCTCATACTCTCTCTCCTCAAGCTCTCATCTTCAAGATACTAACCTTAATCCTCATGTGTTGAGAACAAAGGTTTAGTTAGACTTAAGCATCCATAACCTACACTCTACATCATCCTTTCATCTTTGATTAGCAATCAAAGTTGATTAGTTACCTCAAGTTAGAGGTTTAGCTTGGAGTTTCGCTCTCGGGTGGATCGTCTACTACCTAGAGAAGGTCGAGGAGAACAAAGGAGGACGTAAAGAAGAAGGACCGGTTTCATTAGGTATAATCCCTAATCACTTGTGAAAAGAAACTCATAGAATACGGTTATTTAGAGTTTAGCTTCGATTTAAGCGGTTAGTCGATGTTCGTTCCTTAAACTTGATCGTTTTTGTAAAATCCGCCTCCCCACAAGTACTGGGGTGTACTACATCGACTTACAAGGAGTTCCAAGCAGGATACCGTCGCAGACTCGACGATGGAGGCTGAATACATTGCTGCAAGCGATGCCGCAAAAGAGGCGGTCTGGATTAAGAAGTTCATTAGTGAACTTCAGGTGGTTCCGTCCATTGTTGACCCAATACCTTTGTATTGCGATAACAATGGGGCTATAGCTTTAGCGAAGGAACCAAGGTCCCATCAGAAATCCAGGCACATCTTAAGGCGGTATCACCTGATCAGGGAGATCATTGATCGACAGGAGATCGAGGTGCAGAGAGTGGACATAAAGGACAACACTGCGGACCCATTCACGAAGGCTTTACCCCAGACTCAGTTCGAGCGGCTGATCGAGATGATAGGTCTTCGATACGCCAGTACATGGCCTTAGTGCAAGTGGGAGATTGTTGGTGTATATGCCCTAGAGGCCATTACTGTATCATACTAGTATGTATCTTACTTGATGGAAGCTTGGGATATTCACAGTTGTACAGACAATCTTGCTCAATATAGTAGTATGCTACTTGGTTTGTCTCTGCTTTAATGTGTACATGTGTGTTTATTTATTATATCACCTATACGCATTAGTAGAGCCCTTAGGATCTTTGCTTGATTACCGGCGTTGTGATGGCGATCACACTCGTGGGGGCTGGGTAATCTACAAGCACATCCTTATACACGTCCCTAGTCGTGGGAGTATCGAGATAGGGCATCGATACTCCAGAGTAGACTAGCGTATGCGCTTCTCATCCCAGCACGGGAGACGGTCTGTCCCACAGCCGTCAGTACGTCGTACTTGAGATAGTATGCGGGTGCTCGTCAGGTTACGAGTACACTGGACAGGACTCGTCGGGAACTGATGGTTGGTATTATACCTATCGTCAGTTATCAGTTCCCAGGTGACATGAGTACAGCTTAGTCCGCTGACTTGACACTGTCACTTCGCCTCGAGTGTGTTCCCACTGTTCTTTGATTGCCACCCTACCACGGCTCTACTGAGTCGTGCAAACAGGTAGTAGTTGGGAGCAGTCCCGAAGCACTTGGAGGCAGTGACGGTTAGACAGGATTCGTCTCTCCCAGTATTGGGGGTTGACATCGCGCTGTGTCTAGGAGAGCCATTACACGAGTAGTCCCTGGCCAGGGCAAGCGAGATATACTGGTAGGTTTCCAGTGTTATCTCAGGGTGTATTGGGCTTCACTCCGACACGACTTGTACCGCTATTAGGGGACTGACGTTCACCGCCCCCCTAGGCCCGCCATGCGATGTATCAGACGAACAGACCGGACTGTACGGAGACTGTCACATACAGGCTCAGTAGGAGTGCAGATGGGGTTCACCTCGTCAGTCTTCTTATCGACATCTGCCTGGGGACCGTTACGTACAGCTAGTGCCGCTTGCGGTCTGTGGTTAAACCCACTGCCAGCGTAGTGTCGAGTCTTTAGAGTCCCACACAGAGAGCTATTCGCCTTTAGGCTAAATGAGTAGAGGTCGCATGGTTTTGCGACAGGGTTCGTTCACATTCGCGCACTTGTGCACGTTTGCTGTCCGGACAGCTTATACTAGCGGGCTTTGGTTTAAGCCGGATCCTAGTATATGATTTGAGATTGGTTTTTCTCATTGTGTTCGTGTTTCTCGGATCACGAATGCGGGTGCGTATGCACAGTTGCTTGAGATTGAGGGAGAGGACCTTGATTAGGGTTAATGGCTATTGTCATTTTATTAACCCTAATATTTATGTGTGTGTTATTGTTAATTAGTAATTAGTTTAATAATTATCCATGGTTATGGTTGTTGACCATTTGACTTCTTTGACTTGTTGACCTAGGTTGACACTTTGACCATCATCATTTCTTTTGGAAGATGCTTTTTGATCTTTGCAAATTGAAATGATAATGGTCATGTCATGATTTACCATGATAATTATCTAGCTAATTATTCAATTAAATTAATTCACACATATTAGTGAGAATGGCTCTATTATTTTCTCATTCTCTCATATCATTTCTCTCTCTTGTTCATCCTCTCCCTCAAGCTCTCTCCCTCTCATGTGTTGAGAAACAAAAAGCTTGAGAAAAACCTTCACTTGATCTTCTCTACTCTCTTCTAGGGTTCAAGTCTTAGCATTTCTTGCACTCTAGTTACTCCTAGCTTGGAGTTGAAGCCAAAGGTCGAGGCTTTCGGGTGGATCCTTCTTTGACGGGAGAAGACAAGCAAGGTGACCTCTTTCTACCATTCCTAGGAGCAAGGAGAGAAGGACTAAAGACCAAAGGTATAACCTTTCCATCACTTAGCTACTTTGTAGTTAGGGTTAGCAAGTTTATGTTTAGCAAAGATCCTCACAAGCTTGGTCCATGTTGCCTAAGTCCATAAAAATCCAATTTTTATTATGTTTTCCGCCTCCCCGTAAGCACCGGGGTGGGCAACACGGACTAACAGTTTATATGTATTGAACGTCAGCTAATCGCTATATGTCGATTAGTCGGGGTTATACATATCTGTGATCTGTGATTGATGATGGTATGTGTATATGAATTGGTTGGATTGTCGCGGGTGAATAGCCGGGGTGGATGTGAGATGAGTGTTGCCTTTTCTTTCATTCATTGTAATATGTAAATTGATGTAATATTATTATTTGTTTGGCCGCACAACCGGGTCGGGGTTGTAGCCGTCATTGTATAATTCTTTTTACTGTTTTTGCTCCTAGGATAGACCCATGGAGGGGGTGCACAAACTACCGGGTATCTCGAAGTGCCGAGTGGCCTACTAACGGTGGTGAGGGAGGTTGCTTCGCTTCGGGTACTTGGCGGGTAGTTTGCAGCACCCGTAGGGGTCTTGGGTGGGGTATTGGCTATTCACCGCGACCGTGTAATCCGCTTTTCGTTGCAGGCTCGAACGGATTGCGGATTCCTAGTATATCCAATGTATTCATCTGTGATCTGTAATGTCTATCATTGCTATATATTTATATATGATAACTATTTAGGCGTTGCTTATGTTTTACAGCCGCGCTAGCCCAGCCCCCGCTCTGTCGTTAGTTAAGTAACCTAACGGGTGATGACGGGGCCCCGTGGCGAATGCGAATGGCATAAGCGTACGTCATATTTTGGTTGTTTTCTGCAATGGTAGGATTAAATGATGGGACGCATTAAAAGAACTAATGCAAGAAAATAAACCAAGTAAAAGTCGATTGGAACACTTTGAAAACCACTCGGTTCTTTTCAAAACTAAACTTTTAAATGCGGAGCTTGAACCACTCCTTTTTAAAAGCTATCTCGTTCCATCGATTATATCAAGTTCACTACGTTCACGGTTTCGCCAAAACCATCCGTAGCCCTCCATCATTTCAGTTAAATATTCGGTAGTATTCAAGCTATGTATTTTGACCTCACGCCAAGGCATAGTGATTGGTAGCTGCCGGATATTTATCTGTTGCATAGATAGAATGCGTTGGTTTGAGACAGTCGTACTGCCATTTTGGCCTACGTCAAGGGTAGGTACGGGTGGGTTCAAATTAACCAGGATAATGATGGGAAGAACTTGACATGTGACTTATGACATTTTGACCTCACGCCAAGGTCATAAGAGAATGGGACAAAAATCCACATCGGGAGTTTCATAAGTACTGAAACTTGCTAGCGCTGCATACCATTTGGAGTGTGATAATTCTGGTAGGATTACTTCGGTTTTATCACGCGATGATATTTGGATCCCGATCCTACTGTGAGTATATGCTACTCCTCGGGAAAACTCTCACTTAACGATCAATGCTATAAACTTAGTAGGTGTCTAGAAAGGTGTTAGCGGGGCTACGCCCACAGGGAAAAGAGGTTACTTAATTAAGGAACTTCGCGAAAGCGTTGGAAAACCTCCCTCGAAGTATCGACACTGGCCTGGCTGAACGGTTAAGCAAGTATTGTACGGTGAGATTGATCCTGACTAATCCTTTCTTTACGGTTTGAGAAGGGATTCGAGAGACAGTGGGAGCCATCCAGTTTAGACAAATTAAAAACCACTCTAAACTTGCAAGACCATCATGCTAAAGTGTTTCTTTTCTCTCTCCTAATTGCAGCGACCATTCAACATGACCGGACTTAAGTTATTACTAGATAAAAACATATTGACAGGGCCAAACTATAAAGATTGGCTCAGGAATGTCAAGATGGCAATCACTTACGACAAGTTGGGGTATGTCCTTACCACCAAAGCTCCCCCTGTCCTAGGTCCCCAAACCAGTGTCGTAGATAGGGAAATCTACAAGACCTGGGAAATAGATTGCGCGAAGGCCAGATGCCTCGTACTTGCCTCGATGGACAACGAACATCAGAGGAGGCGCGAGAATATGGACCTAGAGTCCATATTTCTTCATACAAAAGAACTGTATGGAGAGCAGTCTCGTATCGCAAGATACGAAGTGTCGAAGAAGTTATTTTCGGCAAGGTTGGCCGTCGGATCATCGGTAGCGGAACACGTGCTTAAGATGATTGGCTACATAGAGGAGCTCGCGGACCTTGGGACCACGTTGGAGAATGAACTCTATACTGATTTGATTCTCCAGTCCCTTCCTTCCACTTGCGCCCAGTTTATTCTTAACTTCAACATGCAAGGAAAGGAGGTTGAACTTTCCGAGCTTCTGAACATGTTGAGGAGTGCTGAGGGCACCCTACAGAAGGGTAGGGAGACATCCACTTTGTTTGTAGGAGGATCTTCCTCTTCTAGGTCCAGGGCGAAAGCCAAGGGCAAGAAGAAGAAAGCCCCCGCCAAACCAAAAGGCGGTGTCAGTAAAGTGGATACGAAGGGAAAAGGAAAAGAAACAAAGGTAGCGGGAAAGCTGGTGGGGAAGGAAGAATGCTTCTATTGTCACAAAAGTGGTCACTGGAAACAGGATTGCAAGGCTTGGAAGGCCAGAACACAGGATTTGAAGCGAGTTGCAGCTTCAGCTTCAGGTGTGTATGTTATTGAAAATTGTCTATCAATAAACTCTACATCCTGGGTATTGGATACCGGATCAGGATCTCATATCTGTAATTCTTTGCAGGTGTTGAGAAGCGTAGAGTTTTGAAGGCAGGTGACATGACCCTCAGAGTTGCTAACGGTGCTAGCATGGATGCTGAGGCCTTGGGGGACTATCACCTGGGATTGTCTGATGGACACTTTTTGGTTTTACGTAGTTGTTATTATGTACCAAATGTAACCTGTAATATCATTTCTGTATCTTTATTATCTAAAGAAGGTTATGAATTTGCATTTGTAAGTAATGTAGTGAACATTCACCTTAATCAAGTTTTGATTGGGTCAGGTACATTGAACAACGGTATATACGTATTAAACCAGCCACAGATTTTCAATGTCCAGAATACACACAAAAGAAAGTCTCCAGAAATCGATAAAACTTTCTTATGGCATTGTAGACTGGGTCACATCAATGAGAGAAGGTTGACTAAGTTACACACAGAAGGATATTTGGATTCGTTCGAATATCAATCGTATGCAACTTGTCAATCCTGTCTCAAAGGAAAGATGACAAAGACTCTGTTCACTGGACACGGAGTAAGAGCGAGCGAGCTCTTGGGACTCGTACACAGCGACGTGTGCGGTCCAATGTCTACACATGCACGAAGCGATTATTCATACTTCATTACTTTTACAGATGATTTCTCAAGGTTCGGACATGTCTTCTTAATGAAGCATAAATCCGAAGCTTTTGATATGTTCCAGGAATATAAGAATGAAGTAGAAAAACAAACAGGCAAAAGTATCAAGGCACTGAGATCTGATCGAGGTGGTGAATACTTGAGTGCCGAGTTCCTGGGTTACTTAAAAGAGAATGGAATTCTCTCTCAGCTTACTCCTCCATACACTCCGCAACATAACGGTGTATCGGAGAGACGGAACCGAACCCTATTGGATATGGTACGGTCCATGATGAGTAACGCTGAGTTGCCGCGATCGTTCTGGGGATATGCGCTAGAAACAGCTGCATACCTTTTGAACCGTGTTCCCACTAAGACTGTGCCTACCACACCATATGAGTTATGGAGTGGGAAGAAACCCTATCTTCAATACTTGAAGATTTGGGGATGTCCGGCTTATGTCAAAAAGCAGCATGCGGACAAACTAGAGGCACGCTCAGTACTGTGCAAGTTTGTGGGATACCCAAAGAACTCCAGGGGGTATCTTTACTATTACGCAGAGGAACAAAAAGTCCTTGTTTCTCGTAATGCCCATTTTCTGGAACATCAGTTCTTAGAAAAAGAAATAAGTGGGAGCGCAATAGAACTGGAAGAAATTCCAGAACCACAAGCTATTACTGAAAGCTTAGTAGAACCAGAGGGTTCGAAAGATCAGGACATTCCCCCGCCACTCCGCAGGAGTAGTAGGCAGTCTCATCCGCCCGAGAGATACTACGGTTTTCTCATTGACGGGGATAGAGAGGATTGCTTCATAGACTTTGATGAGCCTACTAGCTTCTAGCAAGCCATTCAGAGCGTCGACTCGGTAAAATGGCTGGATGCAATGCGGACCGAAATGGAGTCCATGTACACCAACAAAGTATGGACGTTGGACATTGCTCCAGATGGGGTAAAACCCGTAGGATGCAAGTGGATCTTCAAAAGGAAGATTGGTGTAGATGGACAGGTTGAGACCTATAAAGCTAGACTGGTAGCAAAGGGTTTTCGTCAGCGACCTGGTTTGGACTATGACGAAACCTTTTCTCCAGTAGCTATGCTGAAATCCATTCGAATCCTTCTTGCCATTGCTGCCTTCCACGATTATGAGATTTGGCAGATGGACGTAAAGACAACTTTTCTAAATGGACATTTAGAGGAGTGTGTCTATATGGATCAGCCAGAGGGTTTCATTCAGAGTGGGAGCAGCGGAAAGGTGTGCAAGTTGCTTAAGTCCATTTATGGACTAAAGCAGGCATCGCGGAGTTGGAACATCTGTTTTGATGAGACGGTCAAGGAATTTGGCTTTATCAAAAATCCAGATGAACCATGCATCTATTGTAGATTTGTAGCGAGAACTGTAGTATTCCTCGTTTTATACGTGGATGACATTCTCTTAATAGGAAATGACATTCCTATGCTACAATCTGTCAAGGGGTTCTTGTCACACAGGTTCTCCATGAAAGACCTGGGTGATGCCTCATACATTCTGGGTATCCGGATCTACCGTGACAGATCCAAGAGGATATTAGGACTTTCACAGTCCAGGTACATCGACACCATACTGAAGAGATTCAGTATGGAAGATTCCAAGCGCGGTAATCTACCGGCTTGTCACGGGATCACCCTCTCCAAAGAGATGTCTCCCAAGACTGATTTGGAGAGGGATCGCATGTCTATTATACCCTACGCTTCTGCGGTAGGCTCTATAATGTATGTGATGTTGTGTACCAGACCGGATGTGGCTTATGCACTGAGTGTGGTAAGCAGGTATCAGTTAAACCCTGGGGAGAAACATTGGATAGCAGTAAAGAACATTCTCAAGTACCTGAGAAGGACTAAGGAGATGTTCTTGGTGTATGGCGGAAAAGACCTGCAGATTGAGGCCTTTGCTGACTCCAGCTTCCAGAGTGACAAGGATGATTCCAAGTCCATGTCGGGTTTTGTCTTTACCCTCAATGGAGGGGCGGTGTGTTGGAAGAGCTCCAAACAGGAAACCGTTGCTGACTCGACTATGGAAGCGGAATACATCGCTGCATCTAATGCCGCAAAAGAAGCTGTCTGGATGAGGAAGTTCTTGAGAGAACTTCAGGTGGTTCCGTCCATTGTTGACCCAATACCTCTGTATTGCGACAACAATGGGGCTATAGCTTTAGCGAAGGAACCCAGGTCCCATCAGAAATCCAGACACATCTTAAGGCGGTATCACCTGATCAGGGAGATCGTGGATCGCCAGGAGATCGAGGTTCGGAGGGTTGCTTCAGAAGATAACACAGCAGATCCATTCACCAAGGCCTTGTCCCAGACTCAGTTCGAGCGGCTGATGGAGATGATAGGTCTTCGATACGCCAGTACATGGCCTTAGTGCAAGTGGGAGATTGTTAGTGTATATGCCCTAGAGGCCATTACTGTATCATACTAGTTTGTATATTACTTGATGGAAGCTTGGGATATTCACAGTTGTATATACAATCTTGCTCGAAATGGTACTATGCTACTTGGTTTGTCTCTGCTTTAATATGTGCATGTGTTTCTTTTAGCATATCGCTGATATACATATTAGTAGAGCCCTTAGGATCTTTGCTTGATTACCAGCGTTGTGATGGCGCTCACACTCGTGGGAGCTGGGTGATCTATAAGCACATCCTTATACAGGTCCCTAGTCGTTGGACTATCGAGACAGGGCATCGATACTCCGGAGTAGACTAGCGTATGCGCTTCTCATCCCAGCGTGGGAGACGGTCTGTCCCACAGCCATCAGTATGTCGTACTTGAGATAGTATGCGGGTGCTCGTTAGGTTACGAGTACACTGGACAGGACTCGTCGGGAACTGTTGGTTGGTATTATACCTATCGTCATTTATCAGTTCCCAGGTGACATGAGTACAGCTTAGTCCGCTGACTTGACACTGTCACTTCGCCTCGAGTGTGTTCCCACTGCACTTTGATTACTACCCTACCACGGCTCAAAGGAGTCGTGCAAACAGGTAGTTTTTGGGTGCAGTCCCGAAGCACTTGGAGGCAGTGACGGTTAGACAGGATTCGTCTCTCCCGGTATTGGGGGTTGACATCGCGCTGTGTCCAGGAGAGCCATTACACGAGTATTCCCTGGCCAGGGCAAGCGAGATATACTGGTAGGTTTCCAGTGTTATCTCAGGGTGTTCTGGGCTACACTCCGACATGACTTGTACCGCTATTAGGGGACTGACGTTCACCGCCCCCTAGGCCCGCCATGCGATGTATCAGACGAACAGACCGGACTGTACGGAGATTGTCACATACAGGCTCAGTAGGAGTTCAGATGGGGTTCACCTCGTCAGTCTTCTTATCGACATCTACCCGGGGACCGTTACGTACAGCTAGTGCCGCTTGCGGTCTGTGGTTAAACCCACTGCCAGCGTAGTGTCGAGTCTTTAGAGTCCCACACAGAGAGCTATTCGCCTTTAGGCAAAATGAGTAGAGGTCGCATGGTTTTGCGACAGGGTTCGTTCACATCCGCGCACTTGTGCACGTTTGCTGTCCGGACAGCTTATACTAGCGGGCTTTGGTTTAAGCCGGATCCTAGTATATGATTTGGGATTGGTTTTTCTCATTGTATTCGTGTTCCTCGGATCACGAATACGGGTGCGTATGCACAGTTGCTTGAGACAGAGGGAGAGGACTTTGATTAGGGTTAATGACTATTGTCATTTGTATTAACCCTAATGATTATGTGTGTATTATTGTTAATTGATATTAGTTTAATAATTGTGCATGGTTATGGTTGTTGACTATTTGACCCACCTTGACTTGTTGACCTTGTTGACACTTTGACCACCATCATTTCATTTGGAAGATGCTCTTTGATCCTTGCAATTTGCATTAAAAATGAAATGTAATGGTCATGTCTTGATTTAGCCATGACAATTATCTCACTAATTATCTAATTACAATAATTCACATATATGAGAGAATGCTTCATATTATTCTCTCATTCTATCATTTACTCTCTCTCTCTTGTTCTTCCTCTCCCTCAAGCTCTCCCCTCTCATGTGTTGAGAAACACTTGAGCTTGAGAAAAACCCTCTCTTGATAATCTCTACTCTCATCTAGGGTTCAAGGATTAGCACTTCTTGCACCCTAGTTACTTCTAGCTTGGAGTTGAAGCTAAAGGTCGAGGCTTCCGGGTGGATCTTTCTTCGACGTGAGAAGACGACTAAGGTGACCTCCTTCCACCACTCCAAGGAGCAAGGAGAGAAGGACATAAAGCCCAAGGTATAACTTTTCTAGCACTTAGCTAGTTTCTAGTTAGCTTTAGCTTGTTTTTAGTTAGCTAAGATCCTTCATAGTCAAGTCCATGTTGCCTAAGCTCATAAAAATTCGATTTTTATTCCGTTTTCCGCCTCCCCGCAAGTACCGGGGTGGGCAACGTGGACTTACAATCGATACTCCGGAGTAGACTAGCGTATTCGCTTCTCATCCCAGCGTGGGAGACGGTCTGTCCCACAGCCGTCAGTACGTCGTAGTTGAGATAGTATGCGGGTGCTCGTTAGGTTACGAGTACACTGGACTGGACTCGTCGGGAACTGTTGGTTGGTATTATACATATCGTCGGTTATCAGTTCCCAGGTGACATGAGTACAGCTTAGTCCGCTGACTTGACACTGTCACTTCGCCTCGAGTGTGTTCCCACTGTACTTTGATTACTACCTTACCACGGCTCAAAGGAGTCGTGCAAACAGGTAGTAGTTGGGTGCAGTCCCGAAGCACTTGGATGCAGTGACGGTTAGACAGGATTCGTCTCTCCCGGTATTGGGGGTTGACATCGCGCTGTGTCTAGGAGAGCCATTACACGAGTAGTCCCTGGCCAGGGCAAGCGAGATATACTGGTAGGTTTCCAGTGTTATCTCAGTGTGTTCTGGGCTTCACTCCGACATGACTTGTACCGCTATTAGGGGACTGACGTTTACCGCCCCCTAGGCCCGCCATGCGATGTATCAGACGAACAGACCTGACTGTACGGAGACTGTCACATACAGGCTCAGTAGGAGTTCAGATGGGTTCACCTCGTCAGTCTTCTTATCGGCATCTACCTGGGGACCGTTACGTACAGCTAGTGCCGCTTGCGGTCTGTGGTTAAACCCACTGCCAGCGTAGTGTCGAGTCTTTAGAGTTCCACACAGAGAGTTATTCGCCTTTTGGCAAAATGAGTAGAGGTCGCATGGTTTTGCGACAGGGTTCGTTCACATCCGCGCACTTGTGCACGTTTGATGTCCGGACAGCTTGTACTAGCGGGCTTTGGTTAAGCCGTATCCTAGTATATGATTTGAGATTGGTTTTATCTCTTTGTGTTCGTGTTCATTGGAACATGAATGCGGGTGTGTATGCACAGTTGATTGAGGCGGAGGAAGAGGTTTTTCATTAGGGTTTTGGAACGGGTGTGTATGCCCAGTTGACAGTCGTCTTTTTCCAAACCCTAATGATATTGTGATTTATCAATTAATAATATTAATTAAGTGAAATTGTGTCATGGTTGGGCTTGTTGACTTGTTGACCATGGTTGATTAGTTGACTAGGTTTGAAACATTGACCATCATCATTACTTTTTAGATGCTCTTTGATCTTTGCAAAATCATTTATTGTGATATGATAATGGTCTCTTCAAACTAACCATCACCTTTTCATTTTTGATTAATATTATTATTTGAAAAATCACATATATTTTGTTATGGTTGTAAAAACCATTTCATTATATCATATGCTTTCTCTCTCTTGCTCTTCCTCTTCCTCATGCTCTCCCCTCTCATGAGTTGAGAAACACACGAGCTTGAGTAAAACCACTCTAAAATAATCTCTACTCTCATCTAAAGTTCTAGGATTAGCACTTCTAGCATCTTAGTTACTTCTAGTTTGAAGTTGAAGCCAAAGGTTGAGACTCTCGGGTGGATCCTTCTTCGACGAGAGAAGACGACAAGGAGATCACTTCCGTTCACTACAAGGAGCAAGGAGAGAAGGACACAAAGCCTTAGGTATAACCTCTTTTCCGAGTAGCTAACTCTCTTTAGCTTGGTAGCTAGTTTTGTTTAGAAAAGATCCCGCCTTTAGTTAGTCCATGTTGCCTTGAGTGCTAAAAATCCGATTTTTATACCGTTTCCGTCTCCCCGCAAGCACCGGGGTGGGCAATGTGGACTTACAATGGTATCAGAGCCTAACTAAACATAAACTAGCTAGGTAGTAAAGTGTATGGAAGTTCAATCGAAAAAAAATCGCAAAACTAAAAACACAAAACCCTAACTTTCTGTTGAAATTTTTTCTGCTCAAAAAATAAAAAATCATACTTCAAAAATCGGCTCAGGGTTTTGTGAAGAAGCCCACCAAAAATGGTCGAGTGAACCCTTCAAAGCGCGGCGGTTCCGCGGCAAAAGCATGCCTATTGCCGCGGAACCGCGGCCGTTTTGACTCGGTTCATGACCGAGTTTGGTGCAGTGTTCTTATGTTGTGGTTTTGGGATTTTTAAGATGGTTTATTTGTGCCCAGGTTTTCCAGAAAAGAAATTTGTTTTTGGGGGCCTATAAATCCGTATTTTTTTGATCGAACTTCACTACACTTTGACTAATGGGTTATATCTGTGATGTTTATATGTACTGAACGTTTGCTAATCGCTATACGTCGATTAGTGGGGGTTATACATATCTGTGATCTGTGTTTGTTGATGGTATGTGTATATGAATGCGTTGGACTGTCGCGGGTGAATAGCCGGGGGTTTTGTGAGATGAGAGTTTTCTTTTCTTTCAATTCATGTAATATGTAAATTGATGTAATATTATTTGTATGGACGCACAACCGGGTCGGGGTTGTAGCCGTCATTGTATAATTCTTTTTACTGTTTTTGCTCCTAGGATAGACCCATGGAGGGGGTGCACAAACTACCGGGTATTTCGAACTGCCGAGTGGCCTACTCACGGTGTTGAGGGAGGTTGCTTCGCTTCGGGTACTTGGCGGGTAGTTTGCCGCACCCGTAGGGGTCTTGGGTGGGGTTTTGGCTATTCACCGCGACCGTGTAATCCGCTTTTCGTTGCAGGCTCGAACGGATTGCGGGTTCCTAGTATATCTAATGTATTCATCTGTGATCTGTAATGTCTATCATTGCTATATATATTTATATATAATAACTATTTAGGCGTTGCTTATGTTTTACAGCCGCGCTAGCCCAGTCCCCGCTCTGTCGTTAGTTAAGTAACCTAACGGGTGATGACGGGGCCCCGTGGCGAATGCGAATGGCATAAGTGTACGTCATATTTTGGTTGTTTTCTGCAATGGTAGGATTAAATGATGGGACGCATTAAAAGAACTAATGCAAGAAAATAAACCAAGTAAAAGTCGATTGGAACACTTTGAAAACCACTCGGTTCTTTTCAAAACTAAACTTTTAAACACGGAGCTTGAACCACTCCTTTTAAAAGCTATCTCGTTCCATCGATTATATCAAGTTCACTACGTTCACGGTTTCGCCAAAACCATTCGTAGCCCTCCGTCATTCCACATGAATGGTCAAAAAGTATTCAAGCTATGTATTTTGGCCAAAGTCAAGGCATAGTGATTGGTAGCTATTGGGTATTCATGTGCAACATAGATAGATGCGTTGGTTTGGGACAGTCGTGTTGCCATTTTGGCCAAAGTCAAGGGTAGGTACGGGTGGGTCCAAATTAACCAGGAGAATGACGGGTAGAACTTGACATGTGACTTATGATATTTTAGCCAAAGTCAAGGTCATAAGAGCATGGGGCAAAAATCCACATCGGGAGTTTCATAAGTATTGAAACTTGCTAGCGCTGCATACCATTTGGAGTGTGATAATTCTGGTAGGATTCCTTCGGTTTTATCAAGCGATGATATTTGGATCCCGATCCTACTGTGAGTATATGCTACTCCTCGGGAAGGTTCTCACTTAACGATCAATGCTATAAACCTAGTAGGTGTCTAGAAAGGTGTTAGCGGGGCTACGCCCACAGGGAAAAGAGGTTACTTAATTAAGGAACTTCGCGAAAGCGTTGGAAAACCTCCCTCGAAATACCGACACTGGCCTGGCTGAACGGTTAAGCAAGTATTGTACGGTGAGATTGATCCCGACTAATTCTTTCTTTACGGTTTGAGAAGGGATTCGAGAGACAGTGGGAGCCATCTTGTTTAGACAAACTAAAAACCACTCTAAACTTGCAAGAGCATCATGCTAAAGTGTTTCTTTTCTCTCTCCTAATTGCAGCGACCATTCAACATGACCGGACTTAAGTTATTACTAGATAAAAACATACTGACAGGGCCAAACTACAAAGATTGGCTCAGGAATGTCAAGATGGCAATCACTTACGACAAGTTGGGGTATCTCCTTACCACCAAAGCTCCCCCTGTCCCAGGTCCCAAAACCTGTGTCGCGGATAGGGAAATCCGTAAGACCTGGGAAATAGATTGCGCGAAGGCCAAATGCCTCGTACTTGCCTCGATGGACAACGAACATCAGAGGAGGCATGAGAATATGGACCTAGAGTCCATAATTCTTCATACAAAAGAACTGTATGGAGAGCGGTCTCGTATCTCCAGATACGAAGTGTCGAAGAAGTTGTTTTCGGCAAGGTTGACCGTCGGATCATCGGTAGCGGAACACGTGCTTAAGATGATTGGCTACATAGAGGAGCTCACGGAACTTGGGACCACGTTGGAGAATGAGCTCTATACGGACTTGATTCTCCAGTCCCTTCCTTCCACTTACGCCCAGTTCATCCTGAACTTCAACTTACAGGAAAAGGAAGTTGAACTTTCAGAGCTCCTCAACATGCTGAGGAGTGCAGAGGGCACCCTACAGAAAGGTAGGGAGACATCCACTTTGTTTGTAGGAGGATCTTCCTCTTCTAGGTCCAGGGCGAAAGCCAAGGGCAAGAAGAAGAAAGCCCCCGCCAAACCAAGAGGCGGTATCAGTAAAGTGGATACGAAGGGAAAAGGAAAGGCAAAAGCAACAAAGGTAGCGGGGAAGCTTGTGGGGAAAGAAGAGTGCTTTTACTGTCACAAAAGTGGACACTGGAAACAGGATTGCAAGGCTTGGAAGGCCAGAACCCAGGATCTGAAGCAAGTTGCGGCTTCATCTTCAGGTGTGTATGTTATTGAAATCTGTCTATCAATAAACTCTACATCCTGGGTATTGGATACCGGATCAGGATCTCATATCTGTAATTCTTTGCAGGCGTTGAGAAAGCGTAGAGTTTTGAAGGCAGGTGACATGACCCACAGAGTTGCAAATGGAGCTAGCATGGATGCTGAGGCCGTGGGGGACTATCACCTGGGATTGTCAGATGGACACTTTTTGGTTTTGCGTAGTTGTTATTTTGTACCAAATGCAACCTGTAATATCATTTCTGTATCTTTATTATCTAAAGAAAATTTGCATTTGTAAGTAATGTAGTGAACATTCACCTTAATCAAGTTTTGATTGGGTCAGGTACATTAAACAACGGTATATACGTATAGAACCAACCACGGATTTTCAATGTCCAGAATACACACAAAAGAAAGTATCCAGAAATCAATAAAACTTTCTTATGGCATTGTAGACTGGGTCACATCAATGAGAGAAGGTTGACTAAGTTACATGCAGAAGGATATTTGGATCCGTTCGAATATCAATCGTATGCAACTTGTTAATCCTGTCTCAAAGGAAAGATGACAAAGACTCCGTTCACTGGACACGGAGTAAGAGCGAGCGAGCTCTTGGGACTCGTACACAGCGACGTATGTGGTCCAATGTCTACGCATGCACGAAGCGGTTATTCTTACTTCATTACTTTTACGGATGACTTTTCAAGGTACGGTTATGTCTTCTTAATGAAACATAAATCCGAGGCTTTTGAAAAATTCCAGGAATACAAGAATGAAGTAGAAAAACAAACAGGCAAAAGTATTAAGACACTAAGATCTGATCGAGGTGGAGAATACTTGAGTGCCGAGTTCCTGGGTTACTTAAAAGAGAATGGAATTCTCTCTCAGCTTACTCCTCCATACACTCCGCAACATAACGGTGTATCGGAGAGACGGAACCGAACCCTATTGGATATGGTACGGTCCATGATGAGTAACGCTGAGTTGCCGCGATCGTTCTGGGGATATGCGCTAGAAACAGCTGCATACCTTTTGAACCGAGTTCCAACTAAGATTGTGCCTACTACACCATATCAGATGTGGTGTGGGAAGAGACCCTATCTTAATCACATTAAGACATGGGGATGTCCAGCTTTTGTAAAAAAGCAGCATGTGGACAAGCTCGAGGCACGCTCAGTACAGTGCAAGTTTGTGGGATATCCAAAGAACTCCAAGGGATATTTCTTCTATTGCGAAGAGGAACAAAAGGTTTTTGTTTCTCGCCATGCCCACTTTCTAGAACACCAGTTCTTAGAAAAAGAAATAAGTGGGAGCGCAATAGAACTGGAAGAAATTCCAGAACCACGAGCTATTACTGAAAGCTTAGTAGAACCAGAGGGTTCGAAAGATCAGGACATTCCCACGCCACTCCGCAGGAGTAGTAGGCAGTCTCATTCGTCTGAGAGATACCATGGTTTTCTCATAGACGGGGATAGAGAGGATTGCATCATAGATTCTGATGAGCCTACTAGCTTCCAGCAAGCCATTCAGAGCGTCGACTCGGTAAAATGGCTGGATGCAATGCGGACCGAAATGGAGTCCATGTACACCAACAAAGTATGGACGTTGGACATTGCTCCAGATGGGGTAAAACCCGTAAGATGCAAGTGGATCTTCAAAAGGAAGATTGGTGTAGATGGACAGGTTGAGACCTATAAAGCTAGACTGGTTGCAAAGGGTTTTCGTCAGCGACCTGGTTTGGACTATGACGAAACCTTTTCTCCAGTAGCTATGCTGAAATCCATTTGGATCCTTCTTGCCATTGCTGCCTTCCACGATTATGAGATTTGGCAGATGGACGTAAAAACCGCTTTTCTAAATGGACATTTAGAGGAGTGTGTCTATATGGACCAGCCAGAGGGTTTCATTATGAGTGGGAGCAGCGGAAAGGTGTGCAAGTTGCTTAAGTCCATTTATGGACTAAAGCAGGCATCGCGGAGTTGGAACATCTGTTTTGATGAGACGGTCAAGGAATTTGGCTTTATCAAAAATCCAGATGAACCATGCATCGATTGTAGATTTGTAGCGAGAACTGTAGTATTCCTCGTTTTATACGTAGATGACATTCTCTTAATAGGAAATGACATTCCTATGCTACAATCTGTCAAGCGGTTCTTGTCACACAAGTTCTCCATGAAAGACCTGGGTGATGCCTCATACATTCTGGGGATCCAGATCTACCGTGACAGATCCAAGAGGATTTTAGGACTCTCACAGTCCAGGTACATCGACGCCATACTGAAAAGATTCAGTATGGAAGATTCCAAGCGCGGTAATCTACCGGCTTGTCACGGGATACCCTCTCCAAAGAGATGTCTCCCAAGACTGATTTGGAGAGGGATCGCATGTCTATTATACCCTACGCTTCTGCGGTAGGCTTTATAATGTATGCGATGTTGTGTACCAGACCAGATGTGGCTTATGCACTGAGTGTGGTAAGCAGGTATCAGTCAAACCCTGGGGAGAAGCATTGGATAGCAGTAAAGAACATTCTCAAGTACCTGAGAAGGACTAAGGAGATGTTCTTGGTGTATGGCGGAAAAGACCTCCAGATTGAGGCCTTTGCTGACTCCAGCTTCCAGAGTGACAAGGATGATTCCAAGTCCATGTCGGGTTTTGTCTTTACCCTTAATGGAGGGGCGGTGTGCTGGAAGAGCTCCAAACAGGAAACCGTTGCTGACTCGACTATGGAAGCGGAATACATCGCTGCATCTGATGCCGCAAAAGAAGCTGTCTGGATGAGGAAGTTCTTGAAAGAACTTCAGGTGGTTCCGTCAATTGTTGACCCAATACCTCTGTATTGCGACAACAACGGGGCTATAGCTTTAGCGAAGGAACCCAGGTCCCATCAGAAATCCAGACACATCTTATGGCGGTATCACCTGATCAGGGAGATCGTGGATCGCCAGGAGATCGAGGTTCGGAGGGTTGATTCAGAAGATAACACTGCAGATCCATTCACGAAGGCCTTACCCCAGACTCAGTTCGAGCGGCTGATCGAGATGATAGGTCTTCGATACGCCAGTACATGGCCTTAGTGCAAGTGGGAGATTGTTAGTGTATATGCCCTAGAGGCCATTACTGTATCATACTAGTATGTATTTTACTTGATGGAAGCTTGGGATATTCACAGTTGTATATACAATCTTGCTCGAAATGGTAGTATGCTACTTGGTTTGTCTCTGCTTGATTATGTGCATGTGTTTCTTTTAGCATATCGCTTATATACATATTAGTAGAGCCCTTAGGATCTTTGCTTGATTACTAGCGTTGTGATGGCGCTCACACTCGTGGGGGCTGGGTAATCCATAAGCACATCCTTATACAGGTCCCTAGTCGTTGGACTATCGAGACAGGGCATCGATACTCCGGAGTAGACTAGCGTATGCGCTTCTCATCCCAGCGTAGGAGATGGTCTGTCCCACAGCCGTCAGTACGTCGTACTTGAGATAGTATGCGGGTGCTCGTTAGGTTACGAGTACACTGGACAGGACTCGTCGGGAACTGTTGGTTGGTATTATACATATCGTCGGTTATCAGTTCCCAGGTGACATGAGTACAGCTTAGTCCGCTGAATTGACACTGTCACTTCGCCTCGAGTGTGTTCCCACTGTACTTTGATTACTACCCTACCACGGCTCAAAGGAGTCATGCAAACAGGTAGTAGTTGGGTGCAGTCCCGAAGCACTTGGAGGCAGTGACGGTTAGACAGGATTCGTCTCTCCCGATATTGGGGGTCGATATCGCGCTGTGTCTAGGAGAGCCATTACACGAGTAGTCCCTGTCCAGGGCAAGCGAGATATACTGGTAGGTTACCAGTGTTATCTCAGTATGTTCTGGGCTTCACTCCGACACGACTTGTACCGCTATTAGGGGACTGACGTTTACCGCCCCTAGGCCCGCCATGTGATGTATCAGACGAACAGACCGGACTGTACGGAGACTGTCACATACAGGCTCAGTAGGAGTTCAGATGGGTTCACCTCGTCAGTCTTCTTATCGGCATCTACCTGGGGACCGTTACGTACAGCTAGTGCCGCTTGCGGTCTGTGGTTAAACCCACTGCCAGCGTAGTGTCGAGTTTTTAGAGTCCCACACAGAGAGTTATTCGCCTTTTGGCAAAATGAGTAGAGGTCGCATGGTTTTGCGACAGGGTTCGTTCACATCCGCGCACTTGTGCACGTTTGATGTCCGGACAGCTTGTACTAGCGGGCTTTGGTTTAAGCCGGATCTTAGTATATGATTTGAGATTGGTTTTATCTCTTTGTGTTCGTGTTCATTGGAACATGAATGCGGGTGTGTATGCATAGTTGATTGAGGCGGAGGAAGAGGTTTTTCATTAGGGTTTTGGAACGGGTGTGTATGCACAGTTGACAGTCGTCTTTTTCCAAACCCTAATGATATTGTGATTTATCAATTAATAATATTAATTAAGTGAAATTGTGTCATGGATGGGCTTGTTGACTTGTTGACCATGGTTGACTAGTTAACTAGGTTTGAAACATTGACCATCATCATTACTTTTTAGATGCTCTTTGATCTTTGCAAAATCATTTATTGTGATATGATAATGGTCTCTTCAAACTAACCATCACCTTTTCATTTTTGATTAATATTATTATTTGAAAAATCACATATATTTTGTTATGGTTGTAAAAACCATTTCATTATATCATATGCTTTCTCTCTCTTGCTCTTCCTCTTCCTCAAGCTCTCCTCTCTCATGAGTTGAGAAACACATGAGCTTGAGTAAAACCACTCTAAAATAATCTCTACTCTCATCTAAGGTTCTAGGATTAGCACTTCTAGCATCTTAGTTACTTCTAGTTTGAAGTTGAAGCCAAAGGTTGAGACTCTCGGGTGGATCCTTCTTCGACGAGAGAAGACGACAAGGAGATCACTTCCGTTCACTACAAGGAGCAAGGAGAGAAGGACACAAATCCCTAGGTATAACCTCTTTTCCGAGTAGCTAACTCTCTTTAGCTTGGTAGCTAGTTTTGTTTAGAAAAGATCCCGCCTTTAGTTAGTCCATGTTGCCTTGAGTGCTAAAAATCCGATTTTTATACCGTTTCCGCCTCCCCGCAAGCACCGAGGTGGGCAGCGTGGACTTACAGTATGATCAGATAAAGTACCCGCTGGGCTACACGATCCCGAAATTCCATGTCTACAAGGGGACAGACAATCCCCATCAACATGTCGCCCAGTTCAGGGCTCTTTGTGGCAACACCGGCGGCGATGATTAGCTCATGCTCCGTCAATTCGTCGGCAGCTTGTCGGAAACGGTGTTTGAGTGGTACTCCGAACTTCCAAACGACTCTGTCAAAACTTTTGCAGAAATGGAGTTATTGTTCACCCAGCGATTCGCGAGCGCAAGTGAACGCACCCTGATAACAGCATTGATCAATGCGAAAGTAAAGCCGGGCGAAACTTGGGTTCAATATGCAATCTGATGGCGAAATTTGTGGTCGAAATGCGAATAGCGCATCGAAGATGCACTAGCAATGAGCATGTTCGTGGGCACTCTAGACCGTCATGCAACTATTTCACAGTTCATGATGTTCTTCAAACCGACCACGTTCCAGGCTTTGATCGACAAGCTAGCCCAGATGGATCAGATGGGTCACATACCGTCTCCTCCGAAACCAGAACCGCAGAACGACAAGGGTAAAGGGAAGGCGACCTTCATTGTGAACACCCAATAGCAGCCTTGTGCCCCAAAGCTAGCGGATCAATTGGAAGAGAGACGGCGCTATTACAATGAGAAAATGAAGCGCCCTTACTCATTCCCGCAGGATAAAACGAAGAGGCTGTTCGAGCTGGCGGTGCGCAACAGGCTTATCAATTTGCCAAATCCAAGGCGACCACCGCAACTCAGCGAAGTGAATAATCCCAATTATTGCCCTTACCACCAAACGGTAAGCCATCCGATCGAAGATTGCTTCGTTTTTAAGGTATGGATCGAGGATCAGTACCTACAAGGCAAGTTTGCGTTGTCTGAGAAGTGGAAAGTAAACGCACCACAACCGCACACTCCTAAAAAGACGGACACACCGGGGGCAATGTGCTCTTTTGTTGAAAAAGCTCCATGCGAGGTGGCTCTTTCGGCCAAAACCAAAAGGATGCTGAATGATCTCCAGACATGCCCGGCGATCAGGTGGAAGAACCTGCTGGAACCCCAGATTATCGAAGGGATGCTGAAGCCGCGACCAACTCCAAAGATTGGTGGTGATAGCCAAAGTGCTCACACCCAGCCGCCGAAATCTTCAAAAAAGAAGAAGAAATCCAAGAAGCCTGTGAAGCCTGGCGACAAGCGCACGGACCTACAGAAGCAGATTGACGCGCTGGAAGAGTATAACCAGAAGGCGTGAACTCCAACCACGCTCCAAGAGTTCCTCAGCCATGTTCTTGAAGATGATGGAGAAGAATCGTCGGACGAATCTGAGGATTACGTAGCAAGTTGCTATGTGATCTCTCATTCATCGCTAGACAATGAAGAAGCTCCCTGCACAAAGAGACTGGGGGCAGGTCCCGAGCCGGAACTTCTATGGCCATTTGACGAAATGGTCGACGCCTTCCTGAATGAGATTCATCTGAAAAGTAAAGCTAATCGGGAGCGTGAGATGGCCATATTTGAAAGAGCCAAACACCGACGACTAGACGAAAGAGTCAAGACACTCCCGCCGAATCAAGGAACATCCGTCGCGGATAAAAACAAGTTCAAGATGAGGAAAAGGTTTGCTAAAGCTATATCAATGGGGATGAAGCTACTACCCTCTGAAGGAAACACTCTCGGTGAAGCAGAAACATATCCTAGCTACTGCTTATATCATCGAAAGATTTCGCACCCTACCGAAGAGTGCGACGCTTTTAAAAGATGGTGGCAGGGATATGTTGCTCACCGGCAACATTTTAAGCGGATGAAACGCAAAACTCATCGGGAGCAAAGAAGTGCGACCGAGGAGCATGAAAGAACTACCGGTAACTGTCGCATGGTCAACACCAGGGGATCGCAGGTTCTCACTTTCGGAAGCGATTCTGACGAAGGGATGGCTCTCGGCCCTCTCTTTAAAGAATCCACCTTGGGGAAGGAGGAAGAACCGAAGGCCTGTGAAAACATTCAGCTGCGCAATCGCACGCTTCCAGAAAAGAATTTCGGACCCACGAATAGAAAAGACAAGGGAAAAGAAAAGGTCTCTGAGGATATCGCCCTGGTTGACCAAGTCATGAAAGAGCTGACCGCCAAGGACCAGCCAAAGAAAAGTAAGGTGGACTACAACGTTCTAGCACACTTGAGGAAGTTACTTTCGCAGCTCAGTATTCTCGACGCCCTTCTACTATCCAAAGAAGCGAGAGATTCACTAATCAAAGCGCTACAAGAACCAGAGCAATTCCAAGCTTTTCTCGCCGAAGAAAAGATGAAGGACGAGCTGGAGGAAGTACACACAGCCGATATCACCTTCGGCGACGAAGACCTCCTCCTTGGGACGTGCGAGCACAACCGTCCCCTCTATGTCTTAGGATACCGCCATGATATAAAAATAAGCAAAATCCTGGTTGACAATGGGTCTTCCGTCAATCTCCTTAACGTGCGAGTCTTAAAGGAAATCTGCATGAGCGTCCAGCATCTCGCTCGTGATAAAATCACCATCTCTGGTTTTGACTCCTAGTCATCGCGGACTCTCGGGTCTGTGATATTGACATTACGATTCGGGATACTTGTCACAGATATCCAGTTTCATGTCATTGACGCCAAGACATGCTACAATGCTTTGCTCGGCCGGCCTTGGTTACACGAGTACAACATCATCCTTTCTACACAACATCAGTGTATGAAATACTTTAAGGATGGTCTAGAGTATACCGTAACAGGAGAGCTGAATCCATTCTCCGTGAACGAAGTCCACAAGTACGAAGATGCAAAATACTTTTTGCCAGATTTCGAGGACACGGAGAGATTTCGCAAATTGGAGAACAAAGCTATCACCACCATTCCTGTCTTCGGGAGTGATACTGAGGAAGAGGAAGAGATAGTTTATTCCGGTCCACCCCAGTACAACAAGCCGGGACCGTCCGCTCCTATGTTGATCTTTGGCAGCGACTCGGAAGATGAGGTCCATGCTATATTCTCCGCTCGGCCTTCAATACAAACATTCGCCGATGAAGAGCAAAGTTTGCAAATTGCCATGGTTTCGCCCAAACATCATAAAGAACTAGATGCGCTTGATACCTACAGTGTGGAAGAGCTGTAGACGTTCTATGTCCCTCCCAGGCGAGAAGGCGAAAAGGCGATCCTATTCAACTACTCCGGGGAAACCAAAGTGGAGAAAGAAATCAGGCACGGCGCGGATTCTACACTTGACAGGCTCCAGCCCATCCGTTTGCCTAGATATCACACAGAAGGCTTGAAAAGGCTATTAAAGCGCCAAGGGATACCCTTCAAACAGACCGCTCGAAAAGCTAAGTTCTATGACAGGATCTGGAACGTTCCCGGAACTCAGCGCAAGTTGCCCAATGGGAGAATGGAAGCGATCGGGCTTGGATATGTTCGGTCCAAGAAACGGGAGCTACTCCGCGACTGCTATGTCGTATATGACTTTGATGAAGAAGGAGATGCTCAATGGGAGAATGCTAACCTTGAACCAGAGAGAGCCCCTGACGTGAAAATGCCCAGTCCGTCGTTCGAAGAACAAATGGACAAGCTTATAAGGGAAGCTAGTCAGAAGGTTCGAGACGACCATAATCGCGAAATGGCCATCTAAGAGAAAGCCAAGACGCAACGCCTTCTTCAACAGGCTACGAAGGATGAAAATGCCCCTCCCTGTCAACCTATTTTACAAAAGGCTCGACGCAGAGGTAGAAATAAGTCAGAGCGGAAAAGGCGTTCGACAGCGGCAAAGCGGGACCAAGAAGTCATGCACTCAAGAATCGAGTGGTCCGGATTTGTCCCTTATGAAGAAGATGAGTCGAGCATACTCGTTTCCTCAAGACAAGATAAAGAAGATACTTGATCTTGCCATAAGACATCAAATGATTACACTTCCGGAGTCTAAACACCCCAAGCGAGCCAACGAGGTCTCTCACCCAGATTATTGTTCTTATCACCAAGCGATATGACATCTCCTCGAAGATTGCTTCACCTTCAAGAACTGGGTTGAAGACCAATATCAGCTTGGCAAGTTCGCTCTATCCGACAGTTGGAGGATAACTCCGCCGCAAAAGCATGAACCCAAATCTACGAGGGTAGACCCAGATCCACATCGGTCTTGGAAGCGGGCTCGTACTTGTCATATGATAACGATATCAAAAGAAGAACCCGAGAATATGGATGACCTCCCCTGGTGCTTCGAAAACAATGATGACGAGGTGATCTCAGAGTTTCCACCGGCGCCAAAAGAGCTGGAAGATGGAATACACACCACTGCAGATAACCTTAAGAAAATTGATTTGGGGACGGCAAGTGACCCGCGACCTACATTCGTCAGTGAGCTGCTATCTGAAGAAAAGGTGGCTGCGCTAAAAGACGTGCTTATGCAGCATAGAGATTGCTTCGCATGGAACTATTCCGAAATGCCAGGATTAGATCCAGAGATTGCGGTCCACAAATTGGCGATATCCCCGGGCGTCAAGCCGATCAAATAAGCACCGAGAAGAATGAGGCTCGAGCTTGAGATAAGCATCAACGCTGAGATCAAGAAGCTAATCGACTCTGGCTTCATCCAAGAAGTACAGTATCCTGACTGGATCGCCAACATCGTCCCGGTGATGAAGCAAAATGAGACAGTGCGCATCTGCGTAGACTTTCGGGATCTCAATAAAGCCTGCCCGAAGGACGATTTCCGAGTACCGGTCACTGAACTGAGGATAGATAACACGTCCACTCACGAAGTTTTCTCCTTCATGGACGGATCATCAGGATATAACCAGATAAAGATGCATCCCGAAGACCAGAAGCACACTGCTTTCCGGACTCCTTTGGGTATATTCTGCTACAAGGTGATGCCCTTCGGTCTAAAGAACGCCGGTGCTACCTATCATAGGGCCATGACGAAGATCTTCGATGACCTTATACATGAAATCGTCGAATGCTATATCGACGACCTCGTGGTGAAAAGCAAATCATACGAGGAACATCTCGAGCATCTGAAGATCGTATTTCAATGTCTTCGGCAATACAACTTGAAGATGAACCCTCTCAAATGCGCGTTCGGAGTTTCCTCGGGCAAATTCCTAGGATTCATCGTCCGACACCGAGGTTGTTGGAGATAGTGCCCTCAGAGTCAATTATTGGGTCACAGGCACGTGATTGCAATGATTGAGGGAGGACCTATCCCGGTAGGACAATCTTACTCGAGATGATAGTATGCTATCTGGTTTATCTTTATCATCGTGTACTGTTTTAGGTGACCTGACAGGTCGCCATTACACGTTGATAGAGCCCCTAGGATTCTTGCTTGACTGCCAGCAGTATGAGGGCAATCATATACGTGGGAGCTGGTAGTCTAGAAGTACATCCTTAAAAGGTCCCTAGTCGTGGGAGTTTCGAGACAGGGCATCGATTCTCCAGAGTAGACTAGTGTATACATTCGAGATCCCGACGAGGGGCGGTGGCCGGTCTCACAAGCCACTGGTGTCAGTTGGATCACCTAAGATGTATACAGGTGCTCATTGGGTTATGAGTACACCGGACAGGACTCGCCGGGAACATGCTAGTTGGTCTTATACCTGACGTCAGATAGCAGTTCCCTGGTGACATGTGTACAGGTTAGTTCATCGACCTGAGGATCGTCATTTGTCTCGTATGAGTTCCCACTGTACTTTGATTACTACCCTACCACGCTCAAAGGAGACGTGCAAACAGGTTTTAGTTGGGTACAGTCCCGAGCCACATGGAGGCAGTGAGCGGATTTTCGGGGGTTCGTCTCTCCCGGTATTGGGGGTGAGGTCGCGCTGTGTCTAGGAGAGCCAGAACATGAAAAGTCCTTGGCCAAGGCAGGAGATTTACTGGTAGGTATTCCAGTAGTATCTCAGGGTGTTCTGGGCTGATCTCTGACACGACTTGTACCGCTTTTGGGGGTCTGACTTTTACCAACCCCCTAGGCCCGCCATGCGATGCTCATAGACGAACAGACCGGACTGTACGGATATTGTCACTGACAGGCTCAGTGGGGTGTCAGGATGAGTTCGCTCATCGACGTCCCTTTTGGTCAATAGCTGGTAGCCCGTCACGTATGGCTAATACCTCTGACGTGCTAGTGGTTAAATCCACAGCCATAGTATTGACGAGTTTTTAGAGTCCCCCACATTCAGTTGCTCAAGTTTTCGGGCGAAAAGCTGTAGAGGCCGTATGGAGATATGGCAGGGTTCGATCAGATACGTGCGGTATTGCACGGATCAGGATCGGACGGTTAATACTAGCCGTCTTTGGTTTAAGCCGGATCCTAGTATAGTACAGTGTAGATTTTGTCTTATTACATTTGTATTTCAGTCGGAATACAAATGCGGGTGTGTATACACAGTATCGGGGTTTTCCTGTAATTTATTACGGGACCAGTTTTCTGGAGTTGCCAGTTTGCTTTCCGTTTCGGCCATATTTCTTTGTATCTTTCAATAGCCGAAGATTGGTGGAGGAGGGCTTAATTGCATTTGTGCAAATAAGCTATTTGGAAGGGGGTCTTTGCATATTCTTGTGTCATGATGGTTGCACCATCCCTTGACCATTTGGCTTCTTCTTCTTTCATGATGGCTTGACCTTTGAAGCAATCATGCTTGTTGATTGGTTGGTGGAGTGAGGTTCTTGCTTTGTGATCATTGTTTTTCATCATCACATTTTCTCTCTCTCTCTCTTGTATTATTCTTGTGAGACTTACTCCCTCATGCTCACTCTCTCCATTTTGCTTTGGCTGGCCAAAGAGAAAGGGGTGGGCTGAAATTTTGTTCAGGGATTTTTAGTTCTCTTGATGCTTGTTAAAAATTCCAGGTTCACCACAAAATTCCACTTCTCATTTCCTCCACATTATGGCAACTCCATAACCCCAAAATGAGACATGGTTCTACACACATTCTACAGCAAACCTTGGGCACGTCGGCTCGCCAACTTCATGCCCGAGTTGCCTAGGTATAGAGGTGGGAGCCCGTAAAAGAAGCAGGCGACGTGGTGCCCTTCCGGCGAGGAGGTGGAGACCGGACATTCCTCGGGAGATCGGGACGACGGCGAGAAGACCGGAGGACACGGATCGCTCGGTATATCTCTCTTCCCCATCTTGTAGTCAGCTAGAACTAGTTTAATGGCACGATCCGGGTTTTAGTGCGCGGTGGTGCCGATTCAAGAAAAATTAAAGTTAACCATCGCTTCCGCATTTGGCCTCTGGATGGAGGCCGGGACGCCGCCGTGCACTTACAGAGGTATCGAGATAGATCCGTCAAAGATCAAGGCGATTATAGAAATGCCCCTGCCAAGGACTCTCAAGCAATTGCGGTCTCTCCAAGGGAAGCTCGCATATATCCGGCGATTTATAGCCAATCTCTCTGGCATGTGCCGTCCTTACAGTCACCTGATGAATAAGGGAACCCTGTTCGTCTGGGATCACAAATGCCAAGGCGCACTGGACGAAATCAAGCAGTATCTGCAGAATCTGCCAGTGCTGACCGCTCTGGTCAAGGGAAAGCCTCTCATTCTGTATACAACCGCCCTTGAAGGTTCCTTAGGCGCATTATGGGCACAAGAGAATGACCAAGGGAAAGAAAGAGCTCTCTATTACTTGAGTCGAGTTCTCCTGGGGGCAGAAAGCAATTATTCTCCCATCGAAAAACACTGCCTGGCGTTGATCTTCACGATAACGAAACTCCGGCACTATGCATTGGCGCATGAAGTCCGTCTTATATCGAAGGTGGACCCTCTCAAATATTTGATGTCAAAGGCCATATTGACAGGGCGGCTCGCTAAATGGGCCTTACTCTTGATGGAGTTCTCAATAACTTACCAGCCTCTTAAGGCAGTGAAAGGCCAGGCCATCGCCGACTTCCTCGCTGAACATACGATACCGCCCGATTCCCCTTTGAATTGCGAACTGCTAGACGAACATGCGTTTGATGCGATCGACGGTGGTGGTATCCAGTGGGAACTTTATTTTGATGGAGCGTCTTCCATGAAGAAGCGCAAACAGAACACACCTATAATCAAATCAGGGGTAGGCCTTATCTTCGTGACCCCACAAGAAGGGATAATGCGTTTCGCCTTCTCCTTGGCAGAGCCGAGGACGAACATTGAAGCCGAATACGAAGCTTTGATAGCAGGCCTCGAGATCGGATTCGACATGGGAATTGAAAATCTCCTCATATATGGAGATTCCCAACTGGTCGTTAGTCAAGTAAACGGCGACTATCAAACGTGCAAACCAGAACTGGTAAAGTACGGCGATAGGGTACAGCAACTGCTGACCCAAATACCTTCCTACACCTTGGAAAGTATACCGCGTGCGGAAAATAGCAAAGCAGATGCACTAGCTAAACTTGCTAAAGAATTGGCCGATGAGAACCTTGATGACGTGAGGATCATTATGCAAAACCGTCGGGTTCTTGCACCGGCGGAAATATCTTCGGAGTCGTCCGAAGAAAAAGAAGCGACTGAGCAGACGGCCCTGCAAATAAAAGACCAGGAAAAGGCTGAGGATTGGAAAGAAGCCTTTATAGACTACTTCAAATCCCGTCGAACGCCTGAAGATGCATCCTCAAAACATCAGCTCATGAAGCAAGCCCGATCTTTTGCCTTCGTCAACGATACTCTGTACAAGAGGTCTTTTGATTCTCTGTGGTTGAGATGTCTGGGACCTGAAGAGGCGAAGAGAGTCGTTCAGGAAACTCAAGACGGACTTTGCGGTTCTCACCAAGCTGGGCCGAAGATGAAGTTAAAGATTAAACGGACGGGCTACTATTGGCCCACGACGATTCAGGACTGCCTCGAATATGCGAAGCAATGCTGCTCATGCCAGATCCATGGGGACTTCATCCACCAGCATCCAAATCTACTACATCCAACGGTGGCTAGCTGGCCATTCGAAATGTGGGGAACTGACATAATCGGCCCCATCGAGCCGGCATCGTCCAGAGGACATCAATTCATTTTGGCGACAACTGATTACTTCTCCAAGTGGGCAGAAGCAGTACCGCTGAGGGAAGTGAAGACGGAGAATATCCTCCACTTCTTCAAGACGCACGTTATTTATCGGTTTGGAACTCCGTGACGGAATATCTCCGATAACGGGCCAGCCTACAGAAGCCACAAGATTAGCCGCTTCGCACAACAGCATAACATAGACTGGAGATACTCCTCAGTTTATAACCCCGGAGCTAACGGTCTAGCTGAGGCTTTCAAAAAAACCTTAACAAAGATCGTGAAAAAGACGGTGTCTCGAAATAAGAAAGACTGGCACGAGAGACTGCAAGAAGCTCTCTGGGCGTATCGAACTACGTTCAAGACGGCCACCGACACAACGCCGTACGCGTTGGTATTCGGTACAGAAGCGGTACTCCCCCTCGAGATAGAGTTACCCTCTCTACAAGTGGCAGTCCACTACGAGCTAACGGACGAAGAAAACGCTCACCTTCGGCTTGAGGAGCTCGATGCCCTTGATGAAACTCGGCTCCTGGCGCAGCAAAATCTGAAAGCTTATAAAGCGAAGATGATGCGCTCTTACGAAAGATTGACTAGGACGAGGACATTCTGCCAAGGCGAACTCGTACTAGTGATCAAAAGACCTATGATCTCCAATCGCGCCAAGCGGGGAAAATTCGAGCCGAACTATGAAGGCCCGTACATCATAGACAAGGTCTACCAGGGTGGAGCCTATCTACTCATGGACATGCATGGTGAAAGACCTTTCAGGCCAATAAACGGTCGCTTCCTGAAAAAATACTATGCTTGACGAGTCATGGCCTAGGTCAATGATAGATGACAACGACTATGTCCGCTCGCTATCTTCCTAAGCCCAAACTCTATCAGTAGTAACCGGCCTACTTAACAGCGGACCGAAACGTCCTTGCACTAACAGCGGACCGAAACGTCCTTAAAATACCAGCGGACCGAAACGTCCTTAAACTAACAACGGACCGAAACGTCCTTAAACTAATAGTGGACCGAAACGTCCTTAAACTACCAGCGGACCGAAACGTCCTTAAACTAACGACGGACCACTATGTCCTAAAACTAGCTGTTGACCGGGATGTCAATAAACTACGATGGATTGCAGCATCCCAAAGCTGATAAAAAAAAGGAAGAATAAAAAAAATGGTATGTCCATAAGCAAAATGGGCACGGATGAAAATCCGAAAGGGCTCCGTGAGTAAAAAAACAGCAGGGCTACCGGCGAGTATTGTGAAAACCCAAAAGGGCGCAACCTCGTTAGAATAAAAAAAGAGAGAAAAACAAAAAAAAAAAGGAAAACGGTATGTTCATAAGCAAAATGGGCATGGATGAAAACCCGAAAGGGCTCCGTGAGTAAAAACAGCAGGGCTACCAGCGAGTGTTTGTGAAAACCCGAAAGGGCGCAATCTCGTTAAAAGACACTTACAAGGTTCTCTCGACCTTGTAAGGAGAAATCACCCGCGTGAGATTCTTACGACTCACAAGGGAGCAACACACTTAGGAATCCTCACGATTCTTAAGGAGAAATTACACCTACGGGATCCTCTCGACCCTTAGGGAGAACCCTCTTATGAGACCCTCACGGCTCATAAGATTCAAAAGTCTTAAGTTACAGAGACCTGAACCTGTTCTTAAGCAACCCCTACAACCTCCGATACTGCCTTACAAGCGGTGCAACACTGACCCTTGTATACAATCCACGGGCGCGAATAAACATTTCCCTAACCAAGTCCCACCCGTGACTAGGGATATGTTCGCACGGTGAACAACCCTTGTAAGTCCTCTCAACTTATAAAGGGAAAACACTCTTGTAAGATTCTTACGACTTATAAGAGAACATACACTTAGGAATCCTCACGATTCCGAAGGAGAAAACACACCTATGAGATCCTCACGACTCGCAGGGAGAAATACCTTTGTGAGACCCTTACGGCTCACAAAGTTAAAAGCCTTAGTCGACAGGATCCTAACCCTGTTCGCTAAGCCACCTTTGTTCGATATCGACAGAGGCAAATGATGATTCGCTCCTGGCAATATCCCAGTTGTAGCGATACTGATGCCGAAATCGGTGTCTAATCCTAAGCTTGCAGCAAAAAGACAGCAAGCCACACATGCATACGAAATAGCCGAAATGATGGGGCTACTTGTAAATAAAAATCAGCAAGTAAAAAAAAAGTATGCATGCAGAATAGCCGAAATGGTTGGGCAACTCGCAATAAAAAGCAGCGTGTAAAAATAAAATAATAGCCGAAATGATTGGGCACCGCGAAAAATAGCCGAAATGATGGGGCAATCGCGACCTTCGCGATATAAAAGCTAAAATGATAGAGCATCACGGAAAGAAATAAAAAAAAATGATGAATAAAAAATGAAATTTATGCCCTATAGGTGATATTACATCAATCCCTGTATACAATCCAGGGGCGCAAATAAAGAAGGAATCACACTCCTCCCCAGGTTTCATCAGAAGAAGAAGCCAAATCTCGATGGTTCACAGACAGCCTAGAGATCATCTCAACATTCGGCTCATTACAACAGACACAATATCAAGCAAAGCGGAACAGCGGCAACTCCCAGTTCCATGACTTGGCGGTGTACAGATGACCGAGAGTCAAATTCCAACTCCGTGAAATGCGGATAAAGTCAACCTTTCCTGGCTACGTAGAACGCGGATTACGTCACTTCCGACCCCATGGAAAACGTCCAGAGCGGAGCCTGGTCCTCGCCAAACACGACAGTGAACCCGTGGGAAGCATCCAGAGCAAAATTTCAGGTCACGTGGAACACGGATAACGTCACTTATGACCCCATGGAAAACGTCCAGAGCGGAGCCTAGTCCTCGCTGAACACGGCAGTGAACCCGTGGGAAGCATCTAGAGAAAAATTCCTGGTCACGTGGAACATGGATAACGTCACTTTTGACCCCGTGGAAAACGTCCAGAGCGGATCCTGGTCCTCACAGAGCACGGCAGTGAACCCATGTGAAGCATCCAGAGCGAAGCCTGGTCCTCGCCGAACACGACAGTGAACCCGTGGGAAGCATCCAGAGCAAAATTCCTGGTCATGTGGAACGCGGATAACGTCACTTCTGACCCCGTGGAAAATGTCAAGAGCGGAGCCTAGTCCTCGCCGAACACGGCAGTGAACCCGTGGGAAGTATCTAGAGCAAAATTCCTGGTAACGCGGATAACGTCACTTCTGACCCCATAGAAAACGTCCAGAGCGGAGCCTGGTCCTCGCCAAACACGGCAGTGAACCCGTGGGAAGCATCCAGAGCAAAATTGCTGGTCATGTGGAACGCGGATAACGTCACTTCTGACCCCGTGGAAAACGTCCAGAGCGGAGCCTAGTACTCACCGAACACTGCAGTGAACCCGTGGGAAGCATCTAGAGCAAAATTCCTGGTCACGTGGAACGCGGATAACGTCACTTCTGACCCCGTGGAAAACGTCCACAGCGGATCCTGGTCCTCGCAGAGCACGGCAGTGAACCCGTGTGAAGCATCCAGAGCGGAGCCTGATCCTCGCCGAACACGGCAGTGAACCCGTGGGAAGCATCCAGAGCATAATTCCTGGTCACGTGGAACGCGGATAACGTCACTTTTGACCCCGTGGAAAACGTCCAGAGAGGATCCTGGTCCTCGCAGAGAACGGCAGTGAACCCGTGTGAAGCATCCAGAGCGGAGCCTGGTCCTCGCCGAACACGGCAGTGAACCCGTGGGAAGCATCCAGAGCAAACATCGGACTGTGGAGTCCTTAAACCCACGAACTATGATGTCCTTAACCTCGACCGTGATGTCTTAAAACTAATATCGGACTGTGAGGTCCTTAAACTCACGGACTATGATGCCCTTAACCTCAACCGTGATGTCTTAAAACTAACAATCAACCATAATGATTTTAAACTAATTTTACTTTGGTTCAAGGGTACATCTCGTCACTCCTTTGATATTTGTCGTTATAATTCCTTAACGTCTTCAAAGAGGTGATGGGTCCCGGCAACCACGCATAACATTGGACTGCGGAGTCCTTAAATCCATGGACTATGATGTCCTTAACCTCGACCGTGATGTCTTAAAACTAAAATTGGACTGTGGAGTCCTTAAATCCATGGACTATGGTGTCCTTAACCTTGACCGTGATGTCTTAAAACTAACGTCGGACTGTGGAGTCCTTAAATCCACGGACTATGATGTCCTTAACCTCGACCGTGATGTCTTAAAACTAACATTGGACTGTGAGGTCCTTAAACTCATGTACTATGATGTCCTTAACCTCGACCGTGATGTCTTAAAACTAACATTGGACTGTGGAGTCCTTAAATCCACGGACTATGATGTCCTTAACCTCGACCGTGATGTCTTAAAACTAACATTGGACTATGAGGTCCTTAAACTCGTGGATTATGATGTCCTTAACCTCAACCGCGATGTCTTTAAACTACGGTATTCTAGAAAATGTCCAGAGCGGAGCCTGGTCCTCGCCAAACACAACTTCACCCATCACTTGCGGGTCCTCACGACTCGTAAGGGAGTAAATTTTCTTGTTAAATCCTTACGACTTTCAAGAGAAAACGCACTTAGGAATCCGCATGATTCTTAAGGAAAAATTACCCCTACGGGATCCTCTCAATCGGTAGGGAGAAAATTCTTTATGAGACCCTCACGGCTCATAAAGTTGAAAAGTCTTAGGCGACAGATCCTAACCCTGTTTTCTAAGCCATCACCACTCTACAAAGGATCCAAAATTGACAGTTATACGCTATCTACAGATCGCACTTGCTAAAAGCATATTACAACAACACAGCAAGGAGAGGAAAGCAACAGCATAACAAAAAGAATATCTTTATTCATGAAACTCAATTGAATACAAGATACATCGTATAAAAAATATATATATAGATACATATTATTCAGAGATTACAAGTGTATGATACAAAGGCAGCTACTGAGAAGGAAGCGTTTTCAACAAATCCGCAAGCTGCTCTCGCACTTCTTTCGGTGCTTTCTCATGATCAGCCGCCGCGGCTAGCTCCGCTTCGATTCGAGTCCTTTGCTGCACGCATGATGAAATCTTCTCATCAATTTCCCGTTGGGCAGCTTCACGACTCTGCGTAACCCGCTCAATAGAGCCGAGCTTCCGTCTCAATACAAGCCCGTCCGAGATACATCGCTGCAAGGTATCAAAAACGGCTCTCAGTTGTACGACGTTCGCTTCGACTTGGGCACGCAACTGGATAGACTCAGTGGAAGCCTCCTCGCATTCCTTCCGCCTCAAGGTCTCTTCTTGTTCGAAATGGCATAGGAAGGACGCACTCTGCTCGACCCATGCGGCCCGCTGGGAGTTCAAAGCTTGAGTCTTAGGGGCAAGATGCATAAGTTCAAGCTAATGCAGACATGCCTCGATCTTCCTGCAGTGACTAACCCAAGACTTGACGATGCCTTCATTATGGAAATTTACAAGCGTCGCCAGCATCGGATTGACCTCAGCAGCGAAATCTGCGGCAGATGTAGGTGCTTCCACGTCAAGCTCCTCGACGCATTCGCTCAACATGCGCAAACTCGTCACAGCACCCTTTGAGGATGGACGTCTGGAGAAGGGGCCTGCCGGCATCATAAGGCGAGATTCGAAAGAGGTCGGAGTCGAAGTGACCGCTGCAAAACAAGTCACAATCAGATAACGGATCTAGGATTGTAAGAGGTTCATGAACAATGGAATTTACTATACCAGCTGCAGCAGGTGGCAAAGCCGGGAGGACCAGTGGCGCAACTGGTCTCTTATCTCCTTCTTCAATCTGTAGCACTGCAATCAGGGTAAAGAAGAATCAGAAATAATTTCATTATCGGTAAAAGAAAGAGCATTAATTGAAAGCTATATTCACCAGCGCCGCTGGATGAAGCGATCTCCGACGGAAAGGAGAAGTGGGGATGCAGCACCTGGTACAGGTGGTCAAAAAGGACTCCTGCAAAAACGCGATAACACAACGTCAGTACATAAATTATACGCTCGAGGGATAAGACTAATGGGTTACAAATCCATACCTTCCAGCATTTGCGACGGTGCGAGAGAAGGAAGAGAGGTGGTCACTGTCAGGGCGGTAACTGACGGCGCTGTCTCGAGTAGCTCGATTTCAGCACTAGCCACACCTGCATTAGAAGCAAGATAAACTTTATTAGGAAAGATTGCAGAATAAAAAAAAGGACGGTGACCCAAAATTTACCTAATGAGTCGCCAGCCGAAGCCGTGACGAGGGCGTCACTTGATACAACGGTGGCGTCTCCCTCCTCCATTGGGGTGGTCTCACCTCCCGTCTCCTCATCTCCTGACTCCACAGGAGCCGTCGTCACGCTCGCGACGCCAGGAGACGACAAGGAACCATAGGCGAGGAGAGCAATAATCGGAGCGGTGCCCGACTCTTGAGAAAGAGCGTCCATCTCGTGCCCAGCGATCGTACCCGTTTCGCCCGCTACCACCTCGGGCTCAATGGTTGCAGCCGTCTCGTCCATCGCTGCCTTAGGCTTGGCCGTAGCAGCCGTTTCATCCACTGCTGCCTCAGGCTCGGCCGTAGTAGCCGTCTCGCCCGCCGCCACCTCGGGCTCGGCATTGGTAGCCATCTCGGGCATAGCAGTCATGACTGTCTCGTCAGCCACTATCTCGGGCCCGGCAACTACGGTTACATCGCCTACCGTCGCCTCGGGTTTAGCAGCTACCTCCTCCATCGCCCCCTCAGGCTCAACGGTCGCCGCTACTCCTTCAGTAAGGCTTGGCCCTGCACGACAAGATATATAAGAACTGATAGTTTAATGCTTTGACAACGAAGCCTCAAAACACATTACCTGGGGTTGATTTACCGTTGGCTTCCCGAGCTGCACGTGCCGCCCGTCTATGAGTAGTAGACAAGGCGACCGGGAGCTCCTTTGAGGGAGTAGCAACAGGAATAACGGCGCTTGAACCTGCTTGCGCAGCCAAAGCAGCATTACGTTCCCTTGCTGCGCACCTCAGGCGCTTCCTTTCCTCCCGGGCCGTCACAACAGACCTTTTAGAGGCCTCCTTCAGCAAGGCGTCGTCGTCCGCATTCAGGGTTACCTCCAGAGCCGTCAAGGCTTCCATCATCGGTTTTTTAAGTAGGGCCTCCTGCGGCAATGCCGAAGAGGCCGGGACTTCGGTAGCTGGCCCGGGGAGAATTTCCGCATCGGCTTGCGGGATAGGCATTGTGGTCCCTGCGATAAGACAAAGAGAGGGTCAAATTACTTATAAGAAATGGAAGCAGAAACATAGCGAACCGAAATGTACCAAGGCTTAAGCACGCTCTAAGTCGTTCCTCCTCCTCGAAAGTCTTAAGAGAAGCAGCGAGGGCTTCTTCGGTCGAAATCCCTATTAAAGAAGGAAAAGCGTTAGTCAAAAACAACGATAAAGGTATGATGCAATGACGAAAAATACAACTAATGATTACCTGATTGCGCGAGTTTAGCCAACCACTCGTCGCGCCTTGCCAATCGCTCGGAAGCTACGATGGCAGCCGCCAGATCAGTGTCATTTGGCGGCGTGAATAGGCCGTCGTTGTTCCCGTACTCACTCAAGCCCTCGCTATAAGGAGCATGAGATTCCTGACCAAATACAACGTTAGCAGAAAGGATCGACTTCTTCTTCCTCTTCTGCGCGTGAACTCCGGTCGCACCCAAAATCAGCTTACGCTTCGTTGGTACCTTGGGACGCCGGGTCCCGATATCTGAGCCCACGCCGGATTCGGGTGAAACCACGTTTACCGTCTCCACATGAGCACGGGGCGCTGATGGCATGTCCACAGGATCATGGGGAAATCCACGTGTAGGGCTTAGCACACGTGGAGGCTCAACTCCAGCATCTCCTCTTAGTGGAGGAGGGACAGGGGTCCTTCGCTTTAAGGGGACGTTGCGATCGCTGGCGGGGGGCGTACTCTTACGATCGAGCAGCAGCCGCTTCTCTTCCTTGATGACAGCGCCCATCGCGTGTTGATACCAGGCCCCATATACGTTGAGGGCCCTTGGAATGCAATTCGGCTCGCTAATGAAGAAGTGGGAGCCCCTATTTAACCGCATGAAGTGATGCAGTGCACTCCGTATTCCCTCTCTGTGGCCGTAGGCTCTTCCAAAAACGCCTCCAGTGGGACCCCCTGGTTATAACTTAGCTGCTGGGCAAAACGATGGGGGTTGTATCTCATAAAAAGCACCGCCTCATTTTGCCTGAATACGAGGAAGCCCGGCCTGATGGAGTATAGATCTAGAATCTCCCGGGCTTTCAACACGGAGGCCCTGTCCTTGAAATTGTCGCGCAACGCCAGCACCGCCTAGGAGGTTTCCGGGCCGATTGTCAGGACCTTGTCCGTGAAAAACATACCCGCTCCGACCTTGCGCGGATGAAGAAGCAACCCCCTAGCCTCTCGCTGAGGCGGATTCACGATAGAAGCATCGATCAGCCGCATAATTCTCGGGAATCTGTACTTCTCGTAAAACGAGGGTCTTTTATGAATACCAAACACCCCGAGCGCGTGCATTTCCATCCACGAAGTAAAGTAGTGCATCGGGAAATTGGCGGCTTGCACCCCCGGTTCAGTTGTGTCCACCGCCACGCTAAGACCATGGTACAGGTGGGCCAACCTGGCAATCCCGATGGCCAATTGTATGCCAACCACCATTCGATATGCTAGGTAGAAGACTGACGGCCTCATATAGCGAGGGTACATGGGGAGCACGAACCAGCACAACCATAGCCCCATAAACCCGAGAAAGAAAGTCTCTTCGTCGATGCCCGGAGCAGCGATTTCCGACAAAGGGATGATTGCGGCATCGGGGAGATAAAAGCCTTTTTGATCATCTTCTAGTACTGGTCGACGATCTAAGCAAAGCCGAAGGGATCGTCAAGCATGGCAAATTTTTTGCCCCGTTGCGATAGAATCTCCGGTCGAAGAAAACGGGCAATGAAGTCTGCGAAACTAACTCCCCGGCCTCCCGATTCCAAGAAAAGACTCATACATATTCAGCACCTTTATCAGACTCGGAAACTGGTGCTGAATAGCGTTCTCTGGTGTTAGGTCCATCACCAACGGATTGGTGGCAAAAACGTATTCATCCGGAGGAAGCAGCTCCTCATAGTGCTCCCCCCTCACCGGCAGACCGGAGATCTCAGCAAATTCTTCTAGAGAGATGGAAACTTCTCTGTCCATAAGAAGAAAGGTATGGGTGGGGATGTTCCATTGCTCCACGAACGCCTTAATCCACCATGTCGGAGGAGTAGAGTACTGGAACAGCGAGGCGTAAACCGCAGGGTATAGACCGATCTTCAGCAGGTGCATCTTCTTCGCTGACAAAATGTACCTGGCCCACTGCAAATACCCGGCCGAATGTCGAGGGGTCAACCCGATGTTGTAGGGTTGTCCCCAAAGGCGTGACTCACCCTGGCATATGCACCGCCCTAAAATATCCAAAGCTGCCGGCAGCTGCATGGGTATGGCGGCAATCGAAGGTTGAAGAAGACCCTCCGAAGTCCAATTAACGACCTCCACGGCATAGTTCACCGGGGGTACATCTGCATACGAGATCGATGAGATCGGATCCGATGGCGTCACACAAGAGAAGCTTCGATGACCTTTGATAATTTGGTCGTACCACCTACCCCACAGGTGAAGGTTTTTGTATTCCGGGTCATACTCTTTAATCAGCGCAAGAACCTCCCGGTCCACCGGTGCTTCAGGGAATCCTCCCTCTGAGCGGAAAAACGGGAAAGAGAGATCAGAAGACATGTCACCTGCAAGAAAGAACGAAATTCAGTTATCAGTGTCATAATTTAATTTTAAAAATCCCGACACTCGGTACTTTAAAATTTGTATCACACTGCAATGCAGTGGAGAGGGGACCAAAGGGGGACCCACAAAATCCAGATGATAATGCATCAATTAATAAGACAGCCTCATCATTGGATGAGACTGTCAATTAATAACGAAACCCTCAAAGAATATTCTCATTGAATGAGAAATCTCTCGACAGAAGGAGAAAATCTCCATTTTAGAGCAAAGCTCTATAACAGAGTGGCACTTGTCAAACTCTGGTCACGAGGGAATAAAATTCCTTAAAGAGCCTAGCTCTGTAATGATGATGAAAAATCCACCAAAGGTTAATGAAAATTAATTCCTGAGAATTAAAATTCTGGGATCTTAAAGATCCATGAAAAAAACCTCTTAAGAGTTCTTCATCAAAAGATCAAAAGATCTATATATTGTCAAAAGAGCAGAGCTCTGACTCATGGGCTAAGAAACCCTAAGAAAAAAAAATCTATTTAGATCTATGGGTTCATGAGAGCAAGGCTCTGTTTATGAAACCCTAAAGGGGTTTTCTTTAGATCAAAAGATCTATGAGAGCAAGTCTCTGTTAATGGGTAAGAACCCCAATTTATTAGAATTAATTTGATTTAATTTTACCTAGATTTAGTAGAGTTTTAACTCTTAAAAGTTCTTGAACAAAAGAGTAAGGCTCTGAATAAAATTCTTAAGAAGAAGATGAAAAATGATCTGAGGACTAAAAGGTCCTATTTATAGGCGCTGAACCGCCTCCTCAACTTCTGAGTTGATCCAAAGACTCAGATATTGCCACCGCTGCACTCACGTGTGCGTCATATGAGCGCAACGGTGGGGGGGCATTTGTTTCCCCCAATCAGAGCAAAGCTCTGTTTTGAATTTCAAAATTCAAAAATTGAAGCAACGCTTCAGATCCTGTGCGCTGTGTGCTGTGCGCTGCGTGCTGCGCGCTACGTGTCAAAAGCAGACAATCCAGCGCCAGGAGTGCTGCGCCCTAGGCAGCGCATCCCAATCAGAGCAAAACTCTGTCTCAAAATTCAAATTTTAAAAGTTGAAGCAACGCTTCAGATCCAGCGCTCTGCGTTGCGCGCCACGTGTCAAACACAGGCGCGCTAGCGCCGTTGCGCTACGCGTCAAACACGGGTGCGCTAGCGCAGTTGCGCTGCGCTGCGCGCTGCGTGTCAAGCACGGGTGCGCTAGCGCAGTTACGCTGCGCTCTGCGCTGCGCGCCACGTGTCAAACGCAGGTGCGCTCGCGCCAAGTACGCCAGCGCTGGAATTAAAAAATTTCCCCACCGTTAGATCAAAATATCTAATAATAATAAATTATTAATTAATCAGAATTAAAATTCTGTTCTGGAAAGATCTTTCCAATTTTGTTGAAAACAAGAAGATTCCTTCTGTAAAACGGAAGCCCTAGGTTCAAAGATCCAACGGTGGGGAAATATCCCTAAATCAATCAGAGAAAGATCTCTTCAACTAATTTAACAAATCAATTGGCCCTATATAAAGGCCCCAAGACTTCAAGTCTCAAATAAGAAGAAAAAAAACTCTCTGCAAACTTTAAGAAGAACTCAAAAAGAAAGAAAAGTAAGCCTTTGAAGAAAGAAGATCATTTCTTCATCTTTAAAGGTAAAACAATTAATTCTTGAACCATAGAGATGAAATCATCTCGTAAAAAGAAGAAACATCTTTTAAAAAGATTTTAGATCTATAAAAAAGATCAAGGTCTTTGATTAAACATAAAGGATTAAAAGGTCCAATCCTTAAAATATAAAACAAAAGAAGTACTTTACTTCATTCACAGATCTTTTGATCTATAAAGGCAGGGCTTTTTGATAAAAACAAGAACTTTGGTTCTTGGATATTGAGGCAAGGCCTCCTTTGAAGAACAAAAAACCTGTTCTTTGATCTTAAATTTGATCTGATGTGCTTTGCGCTACTGGAAAGTGCTTTGCACTCTTGAACTGCGCCTTTGCGGTCCTTGGACCGGCGCTCAGCACCAAAACATGCCACGTGTCAACCACAGACACGATCTGCGCTTTGCACTCCTGAAAATAGAGCACTGAGCTCTTGGGTCGGCGCTCAGCACCAAGCGCGCCACGTGTCATTCACTGGCGCACCCATGAACCAGCGCAGCGCGCACATGAATTAAAAGCACAGTGCGCTAACAAACTAGCGCTTAGCGCTAAGCGCGACACGTGTCACCCTCATGTGCGCTAGCGCAATGCGCTCTTTAATTGGCGCAAAGCGCCTGATGCGCCACGTGGCGCGCTGTCAGAACACCACTTTGTTCATGATAAATGCTATGCATTCAATACCAGACAAAATGTCAGAGCCCAATGCTTGGCATTATTAAAAGGGCAGAGCCCAAATAAAGTAACAGGCAGAACAAAAATGAAATGTTCTTTAACTGGACTTAGCCCAATTCTGGCCGTAAGTCCTCAATTTAAATTGAACTGAGGACACCTGCTCTTCTAATCAATTTACACCCGGTTCGAGGGTACATCTCTTTACTCCTCTGACATCTGTCGTTGTAATCCTTCAACGTCGTCAGAGAGGTGATGGGTCCCAACGACCACACATTACTACGGTCTGTGGGGTCTTTAAACTCATGGACTATGATGTCCTTAACCTCGACCGTGATGTCTTAAAACTAACATCGGACTGTGGAGTCCATAAATCCACGGACTATGATGTCCTTAACCTTGACCGTGATGTCTTAAAACTAACATCGGACTGTGGAGTCCTTAAATCCACGGACTATGATATCCTTAACCTTGACCGTGATGTCTTAAAACTAACATTGGACTGTGGAGTCCTTAAATCCACGGACTACGATGTCCTTATCCTCGACCGTGATGTCTTAAAACTAACACCGTACTGTGGGGTCCTTAAACTCATGGACTATGATGTCCTTAACCTTGACCGCGATGTCTTAAAACTAACAATGGACCGTAATGTCCTTAAACTAATTATCGACCGCAATGTCATTAAACTAAACAATAGAGCCCGATTGCTCTCTTGTCAGATCTAAACGATCCCGTTAAGTTGATCTTAGTCTAAAATTAGACTAACGTATCCTTAACAAATGTTTAAATTGATCTTAGGCTCAAATAAGGCTAACGTATCCTTAAACACAAACTCCCCCCAAACTCAAATCTAAGAAAGATACGGATTTGGACTAATCCACGTCCTACGGGCGACAACATAACTTAGTCTCCGTCTACAATCCACGGGCAGCCACAAACAAAACAAACACCCACCATACGAAGTGATCATAGAAGGAGAAAGTTGTTACCGCGATGCGGTAGCGTAATTAACTGCAGGGGCTTGCGCCTGCAGGGAAGAGCGTCCCTGTAAGTCTACGGTAGCGCCCTGGCCGTCTTTCAGATGCCAAATGCGGAACAAAAACTTTTTAACTGGCGCAATCGTATATTATAACCCGGATCTGCCATTATTGCTAAACTAACAAACTACAAAGTGGGTAGAAATGTTATACCGAACGATCCGAGTTCTTCGGTCTTAAACCATCATCCCACGCTTTGTTGCGGCTGCTCGGATCTCCTCGATCTCCGGTCTTCTCGTCCAGGTGGCACCACGTCAACGGATCTTTAAACAGGCTCCCGTCTCTGACCCGAGGCAACTCGGTCATCAAATTTGCCAAAAGAGATGACCAAGATTGATGTAGAGAATGAGTAGAACACTTTTTCTCCTTACATCCAAAGTTATGGATGAACGGTTAATGAAGTTGCCTTTTGAATGGAATGAAATGAGAAATGAGCTATCAAATTTTCATGAACCAAATCAATAATCCTTTTTTTCCTTTGCAAATCCATCATCTCTCACCAAGGAGGGCGCCGGCCACATATAAGGTAAGTGTAGGAGCAAAGAGGTGACCATAAGATAAAAGATCAAGAAGAAATATCTTAAAGCTTTACAAGAAACATTAATGCAAAAGAATGAGTCACATAATACACCTCATCAACTCATTAATGCAAACAATAAGTCACTAATCCTAGTCACCAAATCTAGAAGCATCCTCTCATGACTCACCCTCATGACTCACCCAAATGAAGAAAAGATAAATCCGTATTAAACCGAATGTTTAAGACAGGTGATAGAAAAACTGGAAACTGGCAACTTCCAAAAACGATCCCGAAACGAATTTCAGGATAACCCCGTAATAGTATAAACATACCAGCATTTGTATTACGACCGAATACAAATGTGACTGAGACAAAGATATTATATCTACACAGTATAATACTCGGATCCGGCTTAAACCAAAGCCCACCAGTATTATCTGCCCGAAATATGACACGAGCGTAAACGCACGTGCATTTTCCGAACCCTGCCATAAAACCATACGGCCTCTACAATGTTTCGCCCGAACTTGGGAAACTATCTGTGGGGTACTCTAATGACTCCTCAGTACCCTGGCAGTGGGTTTACCCACGAACCGTCAGCGGTACTAGCTGTGCGTAACGGCTGTTTATGTACTGACCTCAAGGGAAGCCGATGAGCGAACTCATCCTGGAACCCTACTGAGCCTAACAGTGACAATATACATACAGTCCGGTCCGTTCGTCTATGAGTATCGTATATCGGTCTAGGGGGCTGGTAACGTCAGACCCTCAATAGCGGTATAAGTCGTTTCGGAGTGAAACCCAGAACACCATGAGATACTACTGGAGTACCTACCAGTAAATCTCCTACCTCGGCCGAGGGTTTTGTGTAATGGCTCTCCTAGACACAGTGCGATCTCACCCCCAATACCGGGAGAGACGAATCCCCTGCCGATCCCCTCACTTGCCTCCATGTGGCTCGGGACTGTACCCAAAAAAGAACTGTTTGCACGACTCCTTTGAGCCGTGGTAGGGTAGAAATCAAAGCACAGTGGGAACTCACACGAGACAAATGACGATCTCAGGTCGATGAACTAACCTGTACACATATCACCAGGGAATTGCTATCTGACGATAGGTATAATACCAACTAGCAGGTTCCCTGCGAGTCCTGTCCGGTGTACTCATAACCCAATGAGCACCTGTATACATCTTAGGTGATCCAACTGACACCAGTGGCTTGTGAGACCGGCCACCGCCCCTCGTCGGGGTCTCGAATGTATACACTAGTCTACTCCGGAGAATCGATGCCCTGTCTCGAAACTCCCATGACTAGGGACCACAATTAAGGATATGCTTATAGACTACCCAACTCTCACGTATATGATCGCCATCATACTGTTGGTAGTCAAGCAAGATCCTAAGGGCTCTATCAACGTGTAACAGTGATCAGTCATATGAACCTGTACACGACTGAGAAAGGCAAACCAGATAGCATACTATCATCTCGAGTAAGACTGTCCTACTGGTATAGCTCCTCCTCAATCATTGCAATCACGTACCTGCGATCCAATAATTGACTTTGAGGGCACTATATCCAACAATCTCCCACTTGCACTTAAGTCTAATTATTGCGATGTCGCATACTCACAACCCGTGTGATACCGAACATCCAACTCCTCTACTAATCAGTTTCACAATGCCCGTTTGTAAAACTATTGTGTTCGAGAAATAGCCTCAGCGAGTGGATCCGCCCCGATATTTCTTTCCATGTCTCTCTTAATCTCAAGTTCGCGGAGAAAGCCATCTCCCGAATTGAGTAATACCTGCCTTAGAATATGTCTGGATATCTGATGAGACCTAGTTCATAAATGAACTCCAAATCCAAACTTCTTAGACTGTATCAACAACTGAAACTAATCAGTATCCAGCACCATGCTTCCCACAGTATGCTCTTGGACCATCTGTCCATAATACTGTCCCTCGTCAGAGGGAAGACTATAACTCTGACAATCACTCTGTAATCCATGTCACCTTTGAAGCCTGGAATGATAACTGTCTCCCGAAGGAGGCTGCCGTCATCAAATCCGTAGAACATGTACTTATGTCCTAAAACTGTTTCCTTATGTTTCTTCAGGATTGGATTAATATAAATTTATCGCATCTAGTGCAAAAACAACATCTGGTGTGGTACTTGACATCTCATGATTGACTCAATTGCCTAAGCAAGTGATCTGCCAATCATGCACATCCCTCTCCCCTTTAGTCTGTAAGACACCTTTAGAGAGAGTGACTCCATCATCTACAGTTACACCACCATGCCAGGAGTCATCTATTCTAAAATACTATTAGAATACTGTCAAAGTACCCACATTAGGAAACTACCTAAATCTAGATCTAAAACCATAGATCTAGAAACCAGAATGTCAGATATTATATCCATATCCTTTGTGAAGAAACAACTGTGTGACGACCATACTTTAACCGATTATAGTATAGGAATTTTACTTCCTACTCTGTGTATGTCATCCATGTACCAGGACATCACACCCTACTACCTTCTTAACAAATCCATCCCCTATTTTGATGAAGTCTAAGCCATGACTTTCACATCAAAATTAGATGATCTATGTCCGCTATATCTGGTCAAGTCTATAAATAGATATAAGCTACTTGCTCACTATGCTTCCGCTGCTCCCACTGACCACAACAACCCTCTGGCAGAATAATATATATGTGCACTTCTAAAGCTAGTTTAGAACGACGCTATACTTAACCTCCTGCCGGGTCTCATTGCCTGGAACAACCGTAGTGTCAAGTCTGGGTAAAAAAGAACCTCCCTATCACCTTCCTTAAGGCTACCGGAGTACCTCTCGGGTGTCTGAGGTTACCCACCATATCTGCGGAGTGGCTAATGGAATGTCAAACCTTATTGAATCTTTAGGTCCTATTAAATTTTCCGTAATCGTTTGCGGTTCTGGAATCACTTCCAGTTCTAACATACTCCCACTACTGTTTTCTGAAAAAATCCATTTTACTAAAACTGTGGCGAGTCAAGAACAATATCACTATTGATCTTCCAGATGGTAGAAAGTCAACCCTCGACATAGCCTGGGCCAACCCACAAACTGCCATTACAGAAACGTGCTTTGAGTTATCCAGAGTCTGGTTTTAAGCATAAGCCGGACAACTCCCCGTACCTTAACATCGTTAAGGTATGAACCATTCTATATCCAATATAGAAACTTTGGCACTGATTTAATTGGAACCAGATTCTAATCATGCAGCTGTCTCCAGTGCATATCAACTTAATGGAGAGAGGCTAATCAGCATTACTCAACTTAGCAATATATCCAATTATGAGTAACCTGAAAGAGAAACAAGTTTCTCAAAACTATTACTATCATCTGAATACCAATCATAAGAATCTAAATTTTCGATCTCTTTGAAGAATCCCGATACTTGCGACACCTGGTTCTCTACTTTATTCTTATACCCACAACTTCTCAAAACTTAGACCTTGTATTTCTACGAAACACTTGTCTAAAAACTAGAGAAGTCACAAGTAAACAGAACATAGTACGAGGACCAACCCCTTTGTCCTGATGGACACTGGACAACATACAATATTCTGTATAAGTCCGCTGAGTTGAATAACTTAAAACCTGTGCGTCGTAGGTTGAAAACTGTACCCAGGCGATTTCCTCAAATATCACCAATTACAATGAATTCCGATATAATGAGGATGATCACCTAATTCCCAATAACTTACTCCCACTCATCATCTGTAAAACCATACAGATATGAGAATGAAACCTGGTAAATACAAACCCTGGAGTAAGTATCTAATCGAGAAAACAGTTTTGTTTTAATAATGCACTGAAACATGAAAATGTTTCGTAGGGGTATCCTGGTATTCATAGTAAAGCCTTTTCCATAATCCAATTCATGACTATAACCGTATATTTCTTTGCCATCTCTCCAAATCCCTTTATTTGTCTTTAGTCATTACCTTCTGTACACCATCGTTAGGCTGAATGGTTTTCTTCCTTCCCTACCGTTCGGCAACAGCCTATGGTTTGGAAGAAGACTATCCAGTAAGCATAATAGGTGTACTCTCCTAAACCAAGGAGTACTCGCAACTTGAGAGAAGATGATGATAAAAGACAACTGAATAATACCTTATTCTATTTCTCCCGAACTGGGGAAAAAAGCAAAGGTGAAATAGGAGTGGCGATGAAGTACGCGATTTGGTCGTGAATGATAACAGTCGCAATTTACTTTGCCCTCTTTCTAATCCCTTTATTTTGTCTTTAGTTATTACCTTCTGTACACCCTACTTAAGCTAATTGGTTTTCTTCATTCCCTACCTTTCGGCACCTGCCTATGGTTTGGAATAAGACTATCCAATAAGCGTAATAGGTGTACTCTCCTAAACTAAGGAGCCCTCGCAACCTGAGAGAAGGTGATAATAAAAGACAACTGAATAAACCAATTCTATTTCTCCTGAACCTGGATTCATCCTCGAAGAAGTCCCTCCGAGTTCGTATATAACCATACGATGGATCTATCCAATGGAAGTGGATGTCCGTAGTAATACGGGGTGTTCTGAGAAATGCAAAGGGTAAAAGAAGGAGCGGCAATGACTTATGCAACTAAGACAATCAAAAGCCAGTATTTTAAGAAGGTTCGGTCAACTTAGTCACTGAGTCATAGTCTAGGGTCGGTCAAAGGTCGCTGCCAAAGAGAGAGAGAAAAGAAACACTCTGCGTGCACTCTAACCTAAATCAGAATGGTTATCACTTTATCTAATCAGGAAACCTGTCACTGTACTGTCAAATTCTCCTCCAAACCTAAAAGAAGAATCAATCGGGATCACCCGAAGAGTAAACCAACTCATCAGTGGGAATCGGGATCCAACTCTCATCGCATGATAACGTGACGGAATCCACTCACGTTATCACACTCCAGAAGGTATGCGCATGCCTGGCAAGTTTCAGTTTTTTTAGAAACTCCCGATATGATTTTTGCCCCATGCTCTTATTGTAAGTCCATGCTACCTCTCCCGGTACTTTCGGGCAAGCGGAATTTGATAAAAAACGATTTTCTTAGAGGTGGTAACATGGACTTAAAACCCGGATCTTTGTTAAACATCTAACTAACAACCTAACTACGAGTTGCTAACTACTCGGTTAGGAGGTTATACCTTTCTTTTTCTCGAACTCCTTCGTCTTCAAGCTTCGATGGTCGTCCGAATCGGCTTCTCCCCGTCGTCTCCTTGCGCCGAAGATAGATCCACCTGAAAGCTTCAACCTTTGGCTCCTTCTTCGAACTTTGAAGAAAATAGTTCACTCGGTTTGCTAAACCTTGTGAACTAGAGTGAGTAGAGAAGAGTTTGTATGGGATTTTATCTATGGTTCTTGGTTCTCAACTCATGAGACAAGTGAACCATAGAGTCAAGAGAGGGAGAGCAAGAGGAGGAGATGAGAGCTCAAGAACAAGAGAGAGAATGAGCATGAAAGAATGAGAGAAGACTTTTCTCATTTGGCTCTCATAATCCAAAACAATCATAACACCTCATATCAATCAAGTATTATGTGATGGTTTAAGCAACCATAGCCATATCATTTCATGCACTCATTTTGCACAAAAGAGCAAGCAAGCAAAAGTCTTTGCCATGAAATGATAGCTATAGTTATCATGATGGTCAACTAGTCAAGCCTAGTCAACCGGTCAACAAAGTCAACAAGTCAACAAAAGTCAACAAGTCAACAAAGTCAATCCCTCAACAACCATGTCACCATAATACTTAATTAATATAATTGTTAATCACATATCATATTCTCATTAGGGTTGAACAAAAAGTCAATAGTCAACTGTCAACGGTCAACAACCCTAATGAGAATCCTCTGCCTCTGTCTCTCCGTCAACTGTGCATACACACCCGCATCCGCGTTCCGAGGAACGCGAATGCATACTGGATAAAACCAATCCCAAAAGGTACACTAGGATCTGGCTTAAACCAAAGCCCGCTAGTGTGAACTGTCCGGACACTGTACGTGCACAAGTGCACGGATGTGACCGAACCCTGTCTCAAAACCATGCGACCTGTCGCAAAACCATGCGACCTCTACTCTTTTGCCTAAAGGCGAATAGCTTTCTGTGTGGGACTCTAAAGACTCGACACTACGCTGGCAGTGGGTTTAACCACAGACCGCAAGCGGCACTAGCTGTGCGTAACGTGTTAGTTGTATGTATGCCCTAGAGGCCAGTATTGTACAGATGATGTATATTATATTGGATGCTTGGACATATATAGAGATGACTTTCTTGCTCGATATGATAGTATGCTATCTGGTTACTTTTTATCTTAACATGTACACTAGTCTCTTTATACTGTCTTATAGTTACATGTTGGTAAAGCCCTTAGGATATGTACTTGACTACCTGGACTGTGATGCAGATCATACTAGTGGGGACATGGTAGTCCATAAGTACATCCTTCATGGTCCCTAGTCGTGGGTGTATCGAGACGGGGCATCGATATACCAGTGTAGACTAGCGTATACGCTTCTCGACCCATGAGATGGGCGATGGATGATCCCATATCCATTGGTGTTTGACATCAGAGATGGTGTACGGGTGCTCAGTGGAGACTGGGTACACTGGACGGACTCGCCGAGAACTCCCAGATGGTATTATACCTCACGTCAGATGGCAGTTCTCAGGTGACACTTGTACAGGTTAGTCTGTAGACCCGAGATCGTCATAGAGTCTTGTGTGATTCCCACTGTGCTTTGATCTCCACCTTACCACGTCCATGAGGGCGTGCAAAACGGTGGTCTTTGGGCACAGTCCCGAGTCACATGGAGGCAATGAGCGATAGGAGGGGTTTCGTCTCTCCCGGTATTGGGGGTTGATGTTGCGCAGTGCTCGATTGGCCGTAGCAGGGAAGTTCCTGGCCAGGGCTGATCAGAGATTTGCTGGTAAGTGTTACCAGTAGTTTCTCGACCCGTTACGAGCCTCACATCGGCACGACTTATCGGGTTATTGGGGTCTGACGTTTACCACCCCTAGACTTGATATGCGACATATCAGACGAAGAGACCGGACTGTACGGTAAGTGTTACTGGTCGGATTCGCAGGAGTGTGAGCGGGCTAGCTCGTCGATCTTCTGATCGCTCAATACCCGGGTGGCCGTTACGTTTAGCAGACCGCTTGCGGCTTGTTGGTGTTTGATATGATCATCATCTGCTACCGGCGTATTGACGAGTCTTTAGAGTCCTACACAGAGGTTTCCTGGCTCAAGCGAAACGAAATAGGAGCGCATATGAGATATGTGCAGGACCGAGAATAATGTGTGTATGTGATACCGTATTCCATTCTCGCGATATATGTATCGAATGGTTATATTCGATATAACCTAGTTATCGAATCGAAGATCGATTCGATAAGCCGATACATTGAATACTAGTCGGTCATGTGCGACATGACCGGATCATTGAATCAAGTGTTGATTTAATGATTTAATGTATAATTATATATTTGATATATTACTTTGCATTAACTAGTATTGGTTCACTTTAAACGGATTTTTCTCACTTGGATTGCACATTGTATATGTGATATACTTTTGTGCACTTTTTTGTATCATGTTTGATGATACTTGATCATATGGTTAAGTGAATAGAATTAAACCATGGTTATTATGATAATTAGGGTTTTGCATATTTATTTATTCATTTATTTGTTTATTCATTTATTTGGATAAGTTTAAAGAGAATGGTGGCTTTCTTTTGTCATTAGTTGAAGCTTCATGAAGCTTTGACTTCTTTAACCATTCTTGTCTTCTTGCTTAACCCTAACCCACTTAATTCACCATGGTTTATTCTCTACACTTAACCCTAGTTTAAGTTATGATAAGTATTGATTTTCTATTTCTTTTTAATAGAACTTATCATAACAATCTTCATCATCTTCTTCTTCTTCAAGCTTGCTACTTTAATGGCAACTTGAGATCTAGTGAGAGAAATCCAAATCTAAAGTGAACCCACCTCCTATTTCTTCGTCCTCTACCTCTTGCCAAGTGGTTTTGGGTGTTTTCTTCACAAGTTTCACTACTTGGTGAAGTCAGAGCTTGAACTAGTGCAACCTCGACGTAGATCGTCTTTGACACGAAGCCGACGACCTTGCTCGCCCGTTTTCCCGATGAAGCCGACGAATGAGTCTAGGATTCATGATGGACAGCAAGAGCACACCCACGTGGAGCTAAGGAAGTGGAAATCCGGATCTACAAAGGTTGTAGCATCTAACTTCTAGTTAAATAGTTAACTAGTTTCTTGTTTCGCCTAGAAATCTAGTCTAAGATCCGTATTAGGGTTTCTCGGCACCCATAAAATTTTAAATTGGCATGTTCGATGCCTTGTGAGACCTCTATTGTGTGCCTAGGAACCCTACAGTGGTATCAGAGCCTAGCTAGAGCCTTAGGCGAAGTCTAGACGGAGTTTGAAGTCCGAACGAACCCGAAACCCCAAAACCCATGAGCTCTCTGGACTTTTTATAAAATCTGGGATTTTTCCATATTAAAAATGCCTAAAAAATTCAATAGGAAGATCTAAGAATTATGGTGAAACACGAGATCATGAGGCTTCCAACCAAGAGCGGAAACGCGGCAGAAGCATGGCTTCTGCCGCGGTTCCGCCGCCAACTGTTCACATTACCCAATTTGTGTTGCACAGTAATTCATCATTTCTGCAGCTGAGTTTTATGGGTATTTTTAATAATTATTCAAGAGTTGAATTTTCTGGGGTTGCTTTGGGGATTCGGTGTTTCTATCGGGATATCAAATTTTGTCTTTGTGTATTTCCGGATAATTTTTAGAATATGTTAAAAAGTTCGACCGGATATAAATACCCAATTTTTCCCCTGTCGGGAAATTTCCAAGTGTTGGAATTTTCCGTAGTTTAACGACGTTCTAAGTAGTGCAAGTAACGCGATGGACCCTCTAGAAGACAACAAACCTTAACTCGATTATGTGACCGTCTTGAACTGCCCTTTGAACCTTCGGGTTTGGTGCAGTACGGCGTGCCACATGTGAGGCGTTGGCTTGACCCTTCTATGGCTGGACCGTTGGTACTGAGGCACGAACTGAATGTTGTTAGACTTATTTCATGTGTTGAGCTGTATCGGGAAAACTTGGGTATTCGACTGTTCGATCGGAAAGTTTAACATTTTCTGTTTATCTGGAATGTGATACAATAACTGGAATTCACAAATAGTTATGAGATAACTGAATGAATGTTATAAATCTAGCAATTTAGTCCCATATGATATTGAAAAGAGTTTTCGATAATGAGACTAAAATGCGGGATTTATATCTGTTAGGCATGCGATGTCTAAAGAGGTTGCGGATTCCAACTGTTGTAGTTTTACACTTTCTTTTCTGTGACCGTAAGTGTAGTATGTTCATATCGCCGGTTTCGTTGCTATACGTCAACGACAATTGGGGTATGCATACTTACTTACGTTGATGACATGTGATGTTATGTGTTGCTGGATATGTTATATTGGATCGTCCTGTTCGAATAGCCGGGGTTTTTTATGTGAGATGAGTGTTTTTCATTTTCATTCATGTAAAAACTTGTATGTAATATTCTTTTATTTGGGGCACTTCCAGGTAGCGGAAGCTGTCACCTTTTGTATATTATTTACATTTCCGCATTAGGATAGACCCAAGGAGGGGAGCACAAGTAACCGGGTTCTGGGGTCCAGTGGGAGACCAACTCGAGGAGTCGAGTCCGGGTCTCCTAACCCTAGAATTGGCAGGGTTGCTTGCCGCTCTCGTAGGGGTCTAGGAGTGGGATTGGCTATTCATCACGACCGTGGAATCCGTGTTTTATACTGGCTCGTATTGAAAACACGGACGTCCTAGTATATCCAATGTTTCATATGTTTCTTCTGCTGCGATATCTGTGATGTGATCATGAGATGTTCTGTGATGGATATAGTATATAGTATATATGATATATTATATAGACGTTACTTATGTTTTACACCCGCGCTAGCCTTGCCCTGCTCTGTCGTTAGTTACCTAACCTAACGGTGCACGAGGGGACATCGAGGCGAATGCGGATGGCATAAGTGTACGTCGTATTTATCTGTGATGTTTAGGTATTTAAATGATGGGACTTCATTAATGTGATTAATGAAAGAAAAGAAACCAAATGATGTTGTAGAATCAGATTTTAAAATAAAACAGGTAGCTACAGTTCTTGCTTTGCATAGCGGTATATATGATATACCCTGCACCTTATTCGATGAGGAAAGGACCGAGATCCCTTCACCGGGAGTGACTCCTTTAGCAGTAACTGGCAGATGCTACACACTCGGTTTGGCTTTGATTGCTTTTAAGAGTTTTTTTCTTTGCACAGTGATATATATGATGTAGGGTTCCTAGGCACTCTATGAAGGTCTCACAAGGCATCGAACATGCCAATATAAAAATTTACGGGTGCCGAGAGACCCGACTACGGATCGTTTGCTAGAAAACTAGGCGAAAAAGCTAACTAGTTAACATTTAACTAATGAGAAACAGAAATACAACCTTTGTAGATCCGGTCCTCCACCTCCACGGCTCCGAGATGAGGTCCTCTCCGCTGTCCAAATCTAATCCGGGCTCTAGCGTCGACTTCATCGGAGAATAAGCGAGCTAGGTCGTCGATGTCCATGCCGAAGATGATCTACGTCGAGGCATCGCTAGATCAAGCTCACAACTTCACCAAGTCATGAAACTTGTGAAGTAAACACACTCTACTACTTGGCAAGAGGTAGAGGATGAAGAAATAGGAAGTGGGTTCAATTTAGAATTGGATTTCTCACTCTTTATCATCAATCACCATTGATGAAGAAAGCTTTTTCTTCATGAAAGAAGATGAAGAAGAAGAAGAATATTGTGATAAGTTAATTCAAAAAAGAAAAGAATAACAATACTTATCATAATATTAACTCTAGTCAAGTGTAGAGAATGAATCATGGTTAGTGGGAATGGTTAGGGTTAAGGATGAGATAAGAATGGTTGACTTGATCAAAGTTTCAAGAAGCTTCAACATAAAACAAAAATAGCCACCATTCTTTTCTCTTGCCTTTTATTTTCCAAAAAACAATAAATAAATAAATAAGTAAATAAAACAAAACCCTAACCATAATCATGTAACCATGGTTTGATCTTTACACAAAAACCCTAGCATTTCATGTATCATCAAACATGATACAATCAAGTGCACAAAATCATATCACATATATAATGCGCACATCCGAGTGAGAAAATCCATTCAAAGTGAACCGATACTAGTTAATGCAAAGTAATATATCAAATATATAATTATGCATTAAATCACTAAATCAACACTTGATTCAATGATCCGGTCATGTCGCACATAACCGACTGGTATCTTCAGTAACAACTTATCGAATCAACACTTGATCCGATAACCCGGCTATATCGCATATAACCGATCAATGTTACATCGCGAGAATCGAATACAGTATCACATACTGGTATCATTCTCGGTCCCGCACATATCTCATATGCGCTCCTATTTCGTTTCGCTTGAGCCAGGAAACCTCTGTGTAGGACTCTAAAGACTCGTCAATACGCCGGTAGCAGATGATGATCATATCAAACACCCACAAGCCGCAAGCGGTCTGCTAAACGTAACGGCCACCCGGGTATTGAGCGATCTGAAGATCGACGAGCAAGCCCGCTCACACTCCAGTGAATCCAACCAGTAACACTACCGTACAGTCCGGTCTGATCGTCTGATATGTCGCATATCTCGCCTAGGGGTGGTAAACGTCAGACCCCAATAGCTCGATAAGTCGTGTCGATATGAGGTCTATAACTATTCGAGAAACTACTGGTAACACTTACCAGTAAATCTCAGCAACCCTGGCCAGGGATTTCCTGTTATAAGCCAATCGAACACAGCGCAACATCAACCCCCTATACCGGGAGAGACGAATCCCCTCCTATCGCTCATTGCCTTCATGTGACTCGGGACTGTACCCAAAAAACACCGTTTTGCACGCCCTCTTGGATGTGGTAAGATAGAAATCAAAGCACAGTGGGAACCACACAAGACTCTATGACGATCTCGGGTCAACAGACTACTCTGTACCAGTGTCACCAGAGAACTGCCATCTGACGTGAGGTATAATACCATCTGGGAGTTCTCGGCGAGTCCGTCCAGTGTACCCAGTCTCTACTGAGCACCCATATATCATCTCCGATGTCAAACACCAATGGATATGGGATCATCCATCGTCCATCTGTATGGGTCGAGAAGGTATACGCTAGTCTACTCTGGTATATCGATGCCCCGTCTCGATACACCCACGACTAGGGAATTTGAAGGATGTACTTATGGACTACCATGTCCCCACTAGTATGATCCGCATCATAGTCCAGGTAGTCCAGTACAGATCCTAAGGGCTTTACCAACATGTAACAGAGAGACAATCAGTATACACGTTAAGGTAAAGTTCAACCAGATAGCATACTATCATGTCGAGCAAGAAAGTCCTCCCTATATACGTCCGAGCATCCACTACAATATACATCCTATGTACAGTAATGGCCTCTAGGGCATACATATAACTAACAATCTCCCACTTGCACTAGGGCCATCTGATAGCAGTGGTTGTAGTATCTCATACTCAACCATCCCATAAAAGTCTCTCTCTGGGAATAGGCCTTTGTGAGTGGATCCGCTGTGTTGTCCTCTGAGTCTACTCTCCTAACCTCGATCACCCTGGAGATCAACTATCTCCATGATCAGGTGATACTGCCTTAGAATATGTCTGGATCACTGATGGGACCGACGTTCCTTGGCTCACAATGGTTGGAACAAAGTTCATCTTATGAACTAATATACACCCAGACAGCCTCTTTGGTAGCATCTTAAGTAGCGATCTATCCTGCCTTCATCGTCTAGTATGTCACGGTATCTAGCTTGGAACTCTTCCAACATACCGTCCCTTTACTGAGGGTAAAGACAATGCCTGCGACTGACATTCAGTCGTCTTTATCACCCTGGAACCCTTCCAGTGATTCTCCCCAGGATCAACTGATACCATCTCACTACAGCTAGTGAGATTCCTAATATCCAATTAGATCTATCTCATAGATCCAAAATCCAGGATTTAGTAGGTATCACTTTGATCCTATGTGGATAATCATTGTGATAATCGGAGATCGACCGAGCGTAGCATAGGAAACTCCTTCCCTATCATGAGTATGTCATCCACGTACTCTATGAGGATCACCACCATACTCCCTACTACCTTTTTGTTTATACAAGGTTCATCTACCATTTTGATGATGTCAACTTCTTTGACTACTACATCAAAATAGATGTTCCAACTCCGCGATGCCTGCTTTATTCTATAAAGCATCTTGCACACGTTTCCGCTGCTCCCACTGTCTACGAGGCCCTCTGGCTGTGTACTTATAGACGCACTCTTCTAAAACATCATTTAGAAAAGCAGTCAAGACACCCAACCACCAGAGATCGTAGTCATGGTATGTAGCCGTGGCAAGTAGGATCTGGATGGACTTAAGCATAGATCCTTAGAAAAAGGTTTCATTATGATCCATATCTGGTCAATTATGCAAACCTTTAACAAGTCTAGTTTTGAAAGTCTCAACTTTTCCATCTACACCAAGTAATCTTCTCAAGATTTACCTGCTCCTGATGGGGATTTAACCCTTCAGATATAGCAACCAAAGTCCATACTTTGTTGGTGTACATGGATTCCATCTCAGATCACTAAGCATCCAGCCATTCTTATAGAGTCTTACTCCTGATGGCCAGCTCGAAACTAGTTAGGTCATCATCTCATGATGCAATCCTCGCTCCCACTGTCATAGAGAAACAGAAGTATCTCTCAGGTGGGTGAGGAACCCTACTAGATCGGCGGAAAGGCTGAGGTTCGTTGGAATCTACTGAATCCTTTGGTTCTACCAAATCATCTGCTGTTGTTTGTATAGCTGGAACTTTTCCAGTTGTACATAACAGATCTTGCCTCGAGCTTGTCCGGATTTTGCTTTTAGACATAGGCCGGTCAACCCCAAATCTTAACTAACTTAAGATGTGGGCTCTTCCCTTTCCATATCATATATGAAGTGGTAGGCAACTGATTTGATTTGAACCCTATTCAATAGGTATGCAGCTACTCAAGTGCATAACTCCCATAAGGAAATAGGTAACTCAGTAGTACTCATCATAGAGCACACCTTATCATATAGGGTGTGATTGCTCTGCCCCGATATACCATCGTGCTATGGTGTATACGGAGGAGTAATGCTGAAAGAGAATCTCATTCTCCTTTAGAATAGTCCAGTATTTCCGTGCTCAAGTATTCTCCTCCTTGATCACATCAAAGGACATAATACTTATACCCGTATTCTGGTTCTCTACTTCTAACTTATATTCTGTGAATATCTCAAAAGGTTCGGACTTGTGTTTCAACAGGAACATAGGTCTGAATCTCAAAAGATCATCAGAGAATGTAATGAAGTACAAAGAACCGGTCCTGGCATGTGTAGACAGGGGACCTACATACATCAACATGTATCATCCCAAGAGTTCACTAACTCTTTCTCTGTTTCCAACAAACAGAGCTGGTGTCATTATATTTTTGTGACATGACTGGCGAGTTTCACAAGATGTAAATTCAAACTAATTTAAATATGCATCTTTATGTAACTCTAGCTAGTCGGGTCACATTGATTTGACCTAGTCTACAATATCTCAAGAAGGATTCGTTCATTTCTGAACTCTTCCTCTTGTGTGTGTTCTGTATACTAAGAACTGTAGTTTGATTTAGAACATTAATGCTTTTAGATAACGTGCCTGAACCGATCAACTTTTGATATAGGAAATGTTCAAAACATTATCCATCAATACAAAATTATATCCTTTCTTTACTAATAAAGAGACTGATATGATTTTGTATATCAGGTTCGGTATCTAACAACATTCGTTCAGAATCAATGTATTGGTAATACAGGGTGACAGTGACCAACAGACTTGGCTGCAACATTTGCCCCGTTTTCTGCCTCATGAAACTTATCACCCGTTCTCAGTTCTCTACCTTTCTGTAGCCCTATGTAACAGATTACATATCTGGGATCCTGATCCGGTATCACATACCCAGGACGTAGAGGTTACAGAGAAACAGTTCTGTATAATGAACACACCCGAAGATAATGCATCAGCATGCACTCTCTTCGTTTGGGCGGCACGGGAAATCTGGTATTCCCCAATTTCCTGCTCTGTCTTATAACATTTATAAGTTGGAGCGGGACCAACGTTCCCCAGCACAGTATAACAAGCGGGTTCGGTCAAAAATCCGTATTATTATCTTGATTAAGGCGTGATATGGTCACTACCTGGAGAGAGAGAGAAGAAAACACTCAGCGTGCGCTCTGTCAAGAATAGATTGGTTTTTATTTTATCTAATCAGGATGGCTCCCACTGCTTTTTATCAAATCTTCCTTCAAACCCTAAAAGGAAAGACTAGTCGGGATTAATTACACACTACAAGTTCGCCAATCTTTCAGCCAGGCCAGTGTCGGTACTTTGAGGGAGGTCCCCCGTGCTTTCGCACGAACCTAATTAATGTAAACCTCGTTTTCCCAGAGGCTTAACCTCGTTAACACCTTTCTAGACACCTACTTGATCGGCTAATTGTAATGTATAAAACTCTCCCAGGAGTAACTCTTACTCGCAGCGGGTATCGGGATCCAACTATCTCATAGAAAGTATGCAATCTCATTGCAAATTTCAACACTTGAAATTCCCGATAATATTTTGCCCCTAGCGTCCTATGACCTTGACGCAGGCCAACAAACCATAGTCCGCTAGTCAAGTTCAACCCGTCGTTTCCTGATTGAATTAAACCCACCCGCACGACCCTTGACGCAGGCCAACAAAGTCGCACGACTACCCTAATCCAATCTGCATCATATGCATAAGCAGATAAATACCAGTTAGCTACCGCACACTACGCCTTGACGCAGGCCAACAAACGTAGCACGAATACTAACTACTACTTATCTGAAATGACGGAGGGCTACGACAGGTTTTTCTGAAAACCTATTGCGTAATGAACTTGATATCGTTGTAGGATCGAATGATTTTGAAATGGAGTGTTTTTTTTAGGCTTTTCTAGTTTTGCTAAAGGAGTCACTCCCGGTGAAGGGATCGTCGGTCCTTTCCTCGTCGAATGAGGTGCGGGATATATCATATATATCACTGTGCAAAGCAAAAACACTTAAAAGCTATCAAAAGACAAACCGAGTGTGTAGCATCTGCCAGTTATTGCTAAAGGAGTCACTCCCGGTGAAAGGATCTCGGTCCTTTCCTTATCGAATAAGGTGCAGGATATATCATATATACCGCTGTGCAAAGCAAGAACTGTAGCTACCTGTTTTGTTTTGAAATTCGATTCTACAACATCTTAGGTTTCTTTTATTTCATTAATCACATTAATGAAGTCCCATCATTTAAGTACCTAAACATCACAGATAAATACGACGTACACTTATGCCATCCGCATTCGCCTCGATGTCCCCTCGTGCACCGTTAGGTTAGGTAACTAACGGCAGAGCAGGGCAGGGCTAGCGCGGGTGTAAAACATAAGTAACGTCTATATAATATATCATATATACTATATATAGTATCTATCACAGAATATCAGATGATCACATCACAGATATCGCAGCAGAAGAAACATATGAAATATTGGATATACTAGGACGTCCGTGTTTTCAATACGAGCCAGTATAAAACACGGATTCCACGGTCGTGATGAATAGCCAAACCCACACCCCTAGACCCCTACGAGAGCGGCAAGCAACCCTACCAATTCTGGAGTTAGGAGACCCGGACTCGACTCCTCGAGTTGGTCTCCCACTGGACTCCAGAACCCGGTTACTTATGCTCCCCTCCTTGGGTCTATCCTAGTGCGGAAAAGTAAATAATATACAAACGGTGACAACTTCCGCAACCTGGAAGCGCCCCAAATAAAAGAATATTACATACAAGTTTTTACATGAATGAAAATGAAAAACACTCATCTCACATAAAAACCCCCGGCTATTCAAACACGACGATCCAATATAACATATCCAGCAACACATAACATCACATGTCATCAACGTAAGTAAATATGCGCATTCCAATTGTCGTTGACATATAGCAACGAAACCGGCGATATCACATATTACACTTACGGTCACAGAAAAGAAAGTGTAAAACTACAACAGTTGGAATCCGCAACCACCTCAGACATCGCATGCCTGACCAAATGAATTTCTTAGACATCGCATGCCTAACAATTATAAACCCCGCATTTTAGTCTCATTATCGAAAACTCTTTTCAATATCAAGTCGGGAAAATCAACAAGATTCCCGACAGTCTGATCGAATGCTCGTCGCAAACTTCAGTAGACGGCCGCACCCCCCACGCCGTCGACGAAGTGCACCAAGGCGGAACAACGCTGCCGCGAGCACCCGAACGGATCCTTTCGGCGACGGGGTTCTCCTACAGTCACTTGGTCGGGGCAATGAAGTGAGGCTGTCTATTAAGTTTACCCGGCGAGTATCCACGTACGCTACGTGATTGCGACGGACTTTTGATCACATCAAAATTCCGTGGCAACCGATCAAGTGAGACTAAACTGCTATGTTTATAACATTCATTTAGTTATCTCATAACTACTTGTGAATTCCAATTATTGTATCCCATTCCAGATAAATAGAAAATGTTAAACTTTTCGATCGAACAATCGAACACCCAAGTTTTCCCAATACAGATCAACACATGAAATAAGTTTAACAACATTCAGTTCGTACCTCAGTACCAACGGTCCAGCCGTAGAAGGGTCAAGCCAACGCCTCACATGTGGCACGCCGTACTGCCCCAAACCCGAAGGTTCAAAGGGCAGTTCAAGACGGTCACATAATCGAGTTAAGGTTTGTTGTCTTCTAGAGGGACCATCGCGTTACTTGCACTACTTAGAACGTCGTTAAACTACGGAAAAATCCAACACTTGGAAATTTCCCGACAGGGGAAAAATTGGGTATTTATATCCGGTCGAACTTTTTAACATATTCTAAAATTTATCCGGAAAGCCACATAGACAAAATTTGATACTCCGATCGAAACACCGAATCCCCAAAAACACATCAGAAAAATTCAACTCTTGAATAAATATTAAAAATTCCCAGAAAACTCAGCACTACAAGACATGAGTTACTGTGGAAGACACGTGCTGTAATTCAATACAGTGGCCGCGGAACCGTCGCGCATCCCATGGTGGGGGCCGCGGTTCCGCGCCTCTGTTGTGGAATTACGATCACGTGCTTCACAGTATCTCATGTAATTACCTGCTGATATTTTTGGCAATTTTTAATTTGGAAAAACTCACTGTTTTCAAAAAAGTACAGAGAGCATATTTTGGGTTTCGGTTTTGGGTCGTTCGGACTTCAAATTCCGTCTACGCATCGCCTAAGACTCTAACTAGGCTCTGATACCACTGTAGGGTTCCTAGGCACTCTATGAAGGTCTCACAAGGCATCGAACATGCCAATATAAAAATTTACGGGTGCCGAGAGACCCGACTACGGATCGTTTGCTAGAAAACTAGGCGAAAAAGCTAACTAGTTAACATTTAACTAATGAGAAACGGAAATACAACCTTTGTAGATCCGGTCCTCCACCTCCACGGCTCCGAGATGAGGTCCTCTCCGCTGTCCAAATCTAATCCGGGCTCTAGCGTCCTCCCTATATACGTCCCAGCATCCACTACAATATACATCCTATGTACAGTAATGGCCTCTAGGGCATACATATAACTAACATATGATATATCCCGCACCTCATTCGACGAGGAAAGGGCCGACGATCCCTTCACCGGGAGTGACCCCTTTAGCAAAACTAGAAAAGCCTCAAAATCATTCCATTTTAAAACTTCATTTGATTCTACAACGATATCAAGTTCATTACGCAATAGGTTTTCAGAAAAACCTGACGTAGCCCTCCGTCATTTCAGATAAGTACTAGTTAGTATTCGTGCTACGTTTGTTGACTATGTTAAGGCGTAGTGCGCGGTAGCTAATTAGTGCTTATCTGTATAAGCATATGATGCGATTAGATTAGGGTAGTCGTGCGACTTTGTTGACTATGTTAAGGGTCGTGCGGGTGGGTTTAATTCAATCGGGAAATGACGGGTTGAACTTGACTAGCACTTATGATTTGTTGACTATGTTAAGGTCATATAGCTGCTAGGGCCAAAATATTATCGGGAATTTCAAGTGTTGAAATTTGCAATGAGATTGCATACCTTCTATGAGATAGTTGGATCCCGATACCCACTGCGAGTAAGAGTTACTCCTGGGAGAGTTTTACACATTACAATTAGCCGATCAAGTAGGTGTCTAGAAAGGTGTTAACGAGGTTACGCCTCTGGGAAAACGAGGTTTACAGTAATTAGGTTCGTGCGAAAGCACGGGGGACCTCCCTCAAAGTACCGACACTGGCCTGGCTGAAAGATTGGCGAACTTGTAGTGTGTAATTAATCCCGGCTAGTCTTTCCTTTTAGGGTTTGGAGGAAGATTTGATAAAAAGCAGTGGGAGCCATCCTGATTAGATAAGATAATAACCAATCTGATCTTGCACGAGCATACGCTAAAGTGTTTTCTTCTCTCTCTCTCCAGGTAGCGACCATTTCATGCCCTAATGAAGATAATAATATGGATGTATTGACCGAACCCGCATGTTATACTGTGCTGGGGAACGTTGGTTCCGTTCTTTCCTATAAGAGTTATAGGAATGAACAGGATATAGGGGAATACCAGGATTCCCATGCCACCCGAATGAAGAAAGTACATGTTGATGCATTTTCTTCGGGTGTGTTCGTTACTGAGAACTGTTTCTCTATTTGCTCTACGTCCTCGGTATTGGATACCGGGTCGGGATCCCATATATGTAATCAGTTACATGGGCTAAGGAAAGGTAGAGAACTTGGAGAAGGTGATAAAGACATTAGAGTTGGAAATGGTGCAATTGTTGCAGCTAAAACTGTCGGGGAATATCACCTTGTATTACCAACTGGTAATACATTGGTTCTGAACGAATGCTATTACATGCCGAACCTGATATGCAACATTATATCGGTTTCTTTGCTAAGTAAAGAAGGATATAATTTTGTATTACAGGACAATGTTATGAACATTTTCCATAACCAAAAGTTGGTTGGATCAGGCACGTTGTGCAATGGCATTTATGTTCTAAACCAATCAACAGTTCTGAGTATAACAAACACACACAAGAGGAAGAGTTCAGAACTGAACGATTCTTTCTTGTGGCATTGTAGACTAGGTCACATCAATGCGACACGACTGGCTAAGTTTCATAAAGATGGATATTTGAAACCTTTCGAATTTTCATCTTATGACACTTGCCAGTCATGTCTCAAAGGCAAGATGACCAAAACTCCGTTTACGGGACACGGAGAAAGAGTTACCGAACTCTTGGGACTGATACATAGTGATGTATGTGGTCCCATGTCTACACATGCCAGGGATGGTTCTTCATACTTCATTACATTCACTGACGATCTCTCTAGATTCGGATATGTGTTCCTGATGAAACACAAATCAGAAGCTTTTGAGAAATTTAGAGAATATAAACAAGAAGTCGAGAACCAAACCGGAAAAAGTATTAAAATCCTTCGATCTGATCGAGGAGGTGAATACTTGAGCAATGAATTCCTGGACTTCCTAAAAGAGAATGGGATTCTCTCTCAGCTGACTCCTCCATATACACCACAGCACAACGGTGTATCTGAACGGAGGAACCGCACCCTAATAGATATGGTGCGCTCTATGATGAGCACAGCTGAGTTACCTATTTCCTTCTGGGGATATGCGCTGGAGACAACAGCATACCTATTGAATCAAGTTCCATCTAAATCTGTACCTACCACACCATATGAGATATGGAGTGGGAAAAGACCATATTTTAAACGAGTTAAAATATGGGGTTGTCCGGCCTATGTCAAAAGACAAAATCCAGACAAACTCGAGGCACGGTCAGTTCTTTGCAAGTTTGTGGGATATCCTAAGAATTCCCAAGGATATTTTTTCTACCATGCTGAAGAACAAAAAGTGTTTGTTTCTCAATATGCCATCTTTTTAGAAAAGGAATTTCTTGAAAAAGAAATTAGTGGCAAAGTGGTAGAGCTGGAAGAGGTTCCAGACACACAAACAGTAACTGAAGATTTAGTGGAACCAGAAGATTCATTAGCTCCCAATGAACCTCAGCCTCTCCGCCGATCTAGTAGGGTTCCTCGCCAGCCTGAGAGATACTACGGTTTTCTCATGGATGGTGGAAGCGAGGATTGCATCATGGATGATGATGACCCAACTAGCTTCGAGCAGGCCATCACGAGTAGGGACTCAGTGAAATGGCTGGATGCTATGCGGTCCGAGATGGAATCCATGTACACCAACAAAGTATGGACTTTGGAAGTTGCTCCTGAAGGGGTTAAACCCATTGGGAGCAAGTGGATCTTCAAGAAGAAACTTGGTGTAGATGGGAAAGTGGAGACTTTCAAAGCTAGACTTGTAGCTGTTAGTTATATGTATGCCCTAGAGGCCATTACTATACATAGGATGTATATTGTAGTGGATGCTGGGACTTATATAGGGAGGACTTTCTTGCTCGACATGATAGTATGCTATCTGGTTAATCTTTACCTTAACGTGTACACTGATTGTCTCCCTGTTACATGTTGGTAAAGCCCTTAGGATCTGTACTTGACTACCTGGACTATGATGCGGATCATACTAGTGGGGACATGGTAGTCCATAAGTACATCCTTCAAAGTCCCTAGTCGTGGGTATATCGAGACGGGGCATCGATATACCGGAGTAGACTAGCGTATATCTTCTCGACCCATACAGATGGGCGATGGATGATCCCATATCCATCGGTGTTTGACATCAGAGATGATATACGGGTGCTCAGTAGAGACTGGGTACACTGGACGGACTCGCCGAGAACTCCCAGATGGTATTATACCTCACGTCAGATGGCAGTTCTATGGTGACACTGGCACAGAGTAGTCTGTTGACCCGAGATCGTCATAGAGTCTTGTGTGGTTCCCACTGTGCTTTGATTTCCATCTTACCACGTCCAAGAGGGCGTGCAAAACGGTGGTTTTTGGGTACAGTCCCGAGTCACATGGAGGCAATGAGCGATAGGAGGGGATTCGTCTCTCCCGGTATAGGGAGTTGATGTTGCGCTGTGTTCGATTGGCTATAACAGGAAATCCCTGGCCAGGGTTGCTGAGATTTACTGGTAAGTGTTACCAGTAGTTTCTCGAATAGTTATAGACCTCATATCGACACGACTTATTGAGCTATTGGGGTCTGACGTTTACCACCCCTAGGCAAGATATGAGACATATCAGACGATCAGACCGGACTGTACGGTAGTGTTACTGGTTGGATTCACTGGAGTGTGAGCGGGCTTGGTCGTCGATCTTCAGATCGCTCAATACCCGGGTGGCCGTTACGTTTAGCAGACCGCTTGCGGCTTGTGGGTGTTTGATATGATCATCATCTGCTGCCGGCGTATTGACGAGTCTTTAGAGTCCTACACAGAGGTTTCCTGGCTCAAGCAAAACGAAATAGGAGCGCATATGAGATATGTGCGGGACTGAGAATAATACCAGTATGTGTTACTGTATTTGATTCTCGCGATGTGACATTGATCGGTTATATGCGATATAGCCGGGTTATCGGATCAAGTGTTGATTCGATAAGTTGTTACTAAAGATACTAGTCGATTATATGCGATATGACCGGATCGTTAAATCAAGTGTTGATTTAATGATTTGATGCATAATTATATATTTGATATATTACTTTGCATTAACTAGTATCGGTTCACTTTAAATGGATTTTCTCACTCGGGTGTGCACATTGTATATTCGATATAGTTTTGTGCACTTGATTATATCATGTTTGATGATACATATTTACTTGTGTTTTGTGTAAAGTTTAAACCATGGTTATGTAATGGTTAGGGTTTACATTTTCATATCTATTTATTTATTTATTCATTCATTATGGAAAATGAAAAGCAAATGAGAAAATGGTGGCTTCTTTTGTTTTGTTCATGAAGCTTCATGAAGACTTTGACCAAGTGACCATTTTGTCTCATGCTTAACCCTAACCATCCCACTAACCATGATTTATTCTCTACACTTGACCATGGTTCAATTATGATAAGTATTCTATTTTCTTTTCATTTTTATTTATGCTTATCATAATATATTTCTTCTTCTTCTTGCTTCAACTCAAGAAGAAAAACCTAGACTACATCAATGGTGGATTGATGATATGAGTGAGAAATCCAATTCTAAAGTCTACCCACTTCCTATTTCTTCATCCTCTACCTCTTGCCAAGTAGTAGAGTGTGTTTCCTTCACAAGTTTCTTGACTTGGTGAAGTGAGAGCTTGATCTTGCGATGCTTCGACGTAGATCATCTTCGGCATGGACATCGACGACCTAGCTCGCTTATTCTTCGACGAAGCCGACGCTAGAGCCCGGGAGTTCACTTGGACAGCGAAGGAACTTCGTTGCGGAGCTATGGAGGTGGACAAACGGATCTACAAAGGTTGTATTTCCGTATTCCCTTAGTTAATTGTTAACTAGTTAGCTTTTTCGCCTAGTTTTCTAGCAAACGATCCGTAGTCGGGTCTCTCGGCATCTATAATTTTTGAAATTGGCATGTTCGATGCCTTGTGAGACCTCACTAGGGTGCCCAGGAACCGTACAGTGGTATCAGAGCCTAGCTAGAGCCTTAGGCGAAGTCCGGACGGAGTTTGAAATCCGAACGAACCCGAAACCCATATTCAAAAATGCTCTCTGTCCAGATTTTAAAATTGTGGATTTTTCAAGATTAAAAATATCCAGAAAATCAAGCAGGGTTTGTTATGAGTCTATATAATATATCGATACCACTGTAGGGTTCCTAGGCACCCTAATGAGGTCTCACAAGGCATCAACCATGCCAATTTCAAAAATTCTAGGTGCCGAGAAACCCTAATACGGATCGTTGGCTAAAGTTTTGGCGAAACTAGAAACTAGTTAACAACTTAACTATAAAGAATACGGGAATACAACCTTTGTAGATCCGGTGCTCCACCTCCATAGCTCCGCAACGAAGTCCCCTCGCTGTCCAAATGAGTTACCGGGCTCTAGCGTCGGCTTCGTCGGAGAATGGGCAAGTTAGGTGGTCGATGTCCATGCCGAAGATGATCTACGTCGAGGCATCGCTAGATCAAGCTCCAACTTCACCAAGTCTTTAAAACTTGTGAAGGAAACACACTCTACTACTTGGCAAGAGGTAGAGGATGAAGAAATAGGAAGTGGGTTCAATTTAGAATTGGATTTCTCACTCATTTTCACATTCCACCATTGTTGGTAGAAAGCTTTCTTCAAGGTTGAAGATGATGAAGAAGAAGATAATGATATGATAAGTTCTTTTAAAATTGGAAAAGAAATGAATACTTATCATATTAGAACCATGGTTAGGTGTAGAGAATCAATCATGGTTAAAAGAAATGGTTAGGGTTAAGCATGAGACAAAATTGGTGACAAAGTCAAACATTCATTGAAAGTTCATGAAAGAATAAAAGAAAGCCACCAATTCTTCTTATGCAAAATAATTTCCAAAAAGGAATAAATGAATAATATGAATAAGGAAATAGTAAACCCTAATCATTTCATTAACCAAGGTTTAATTCTTTACACTTAACCAAAAAGCATGTATCATCAAACATGATACAAGCATGTGCACAAAATCATATCGCATATGCAATGCGCACATCCGAGTGAGAAAATCCATCTTAAGTGAACCGATACTAGTTAATGCAAAGTAATATATCAAATATATAATTATGCATTAAATCATTAAATCAACACTTGATTTAAAGATCCGGTCATATCGCATATAACCGGCTAGTATCCTATGTATCGGCTTATCGAATTAATCTTCGATTCGATAACTAGGTTATATCGCATACAACCATTCGACACATTCATCGCGAGAATGGAATACGGTATCACATACACGTATTATTCTCCGTCCGCACATATCTCATATGCGCTCCTATTTCGTTTCGCTTGAGCCAGGAAACCTCTGTGTAGGACTCTAAAGACTCGTCAATACGCCGGCAGCAGATGATGATCATATCAAACACCCACAAGCCGCAAGCGGTCTGCTAAACGTAACGGCCACCCGGGTATTGAGCGATCTGAAGATCGACGAGCAAGCCCGCTCACACTCCAGTGAATCCAACCAGTAACACTACCGTACAGTCCGGTCTGATCGTCTGATATGTCGCATATCTCGCCTAGGGGTGGTAAACGTCAGGCCCCAATAGCTCGATAAGTCGTGTCGATATGAGGTCTATAACTGTTCGAGAAACTACGGGTAACACTTACTAGTAAATCTCAGCAACCCTGGCCAGGGATTTCCTGTTATAGCCAATCGAACACAGCGCAACATCAACTCCCTATACCGGGAGAGACGAATCCCCTCCTATCGCTCATTGCCTCCATGTGACTCGGGACTGTACCCAAAAACCACCGTTTTGCACGCCCTCTTGGACGTGGTAAGATGGAAATCAAAGCATAGTGGGAACCACACAAGACTCTATGACAATCTCGGGTCAACAGACTACTCTGTACCAGTGTCACCAGAGAACTGCCATCTGACGTGAGGTATAATACCATCTGGGAGTTCTCGACGAGTCCGTCCAGTGTACCCAGTCTCTACTGAGCACCCGTATATCATCTCTGATGTCAAACACCAATGGATATGGGATCATCCATCGCCCATCTGTATGGGTCGAGAAGGTATACGCTAGTCTACTCTGGTATATCGATGCCCCGTCTCGATACACCCTCGACTAGGGACTTTGAAGGATGTACTTATGGACTACCATGTCCCCACTAGTATGATCCGCATCATAGTCCAGGTAGTCAAGCACACATCCTAAGGGCTTTACCAACATGTAACAGAGAGACAATCAGTATGCACGTTAAGGTAAAGTTCAACCAGATAGCATACTATCATGTCGAGCAAGAAAGTCCTCCCTATATATGTCCCAGCATCCACTACAATATACATCCTATGTACAGTAATGGCCTCTAGGGCATACATATAACTAACAATCTCCCACTTGCACTAGGGCCATCTGTAGCAGTGGTTGTAGTATCTCATACTCAACCATCCCATAAAAATCTCTCTCTGGGAACAGGCCTTTGTGAGTGGATCCGCTGTGTTGTCCTCTGAATCTACTCTCCTAACCTCGATCACCCTGGAGATCAACTATCTCCATGATCAGGCGATGCTTCCTTAGAATAAGTCTGGATCAGTGATGGGACCGGCGTTCCTCGGCATGAGCCACAACTCCATTGTCTCACAATGGTAGGAACGTAGTTCATCTCATGAACTGATATACACCCAAACATCCTCTTTGGTAGCATCTTAAGTAGCGATGTATCCTGCCTTTATCTCTAGTATGTCACGGTATCTAGCTTGGAACTCTTCCAACATACCGTCCCTTTACTGAGGGTAAAGACAATGCCTGTGACAGACACTTAGTCGTCTTTATCACCCTGGAATACTTCCAGTGATTCTCCCCAGGATCGAATGATACCATCTCACTACAGCTAGTGAGTAGCCTAACATCCATTTAGATCTATCTCATAGATCCAAAGTCCAGGATTTAGTAGGTATCACTTTGATCCTATATGGAGAATCATAGTGATAAGCGGAGATTGATCGAGCGTAGCATAAGAAACTCCTTTCTTATCAAGAGTATGTCATCCACGTACTCTACGAGGATCACCACCATACTCCCTACTACCTTTTTGATTATACAAGGTTCATCTACCATTTTGATGATGTCAAACTCTTTGACTAATCCATCAAAACAGATGTTCCAACTCCGCGATGCCTGCTTTAATCCTATAAAGCATCTTGCACACGTTTCCGCTGCTCCCACTGTCTACGAAGCCCTCTGGCTGTGTACTTATAGACGCACTTTTCTATAACATCATTTAGAAAAGCAGTCATGACACCCAACCGCCAGATATCGTAGTCATGGTATGTAGCCGTGGCAAGTAGGATCTGGATGGCCTTAAGCATAGCTACTTGAAAAGGTTTCATCATTATCCATGTCTGGTCGATGATGAAAAAAGCTTTAACAAGTCTAGCTTTGAAAGTCTCAACTTTTCCATCTACACCAAGTAATCTTCTCAAGATATACTTGCTCCCGATGGGGATTTAACCCTTCAGATATAGCAACCAAAGTCCATACTTTGTTGGTGTATAAGGATTCCATCTCAGATCGCTAAGCATCCAGCCATTCTTACAGAGTCTCTACTCTCGATGGCCAGCTCGAAACTAGTTGGGTCATCATCTCATGATGTAATCCTCGCTCCCACTGTCATAGAGAAACCGAAGTATCTCTCAGGTGGGTGAGGAACCCTACTAGATCGGCGGAGAGGCTGAGGTTCGTTGGTAACTATTGAATCCTTTGGTTCTTTCAAATCATCAGCTGCAGTTTGTATAGCTGGAACATTTCCAGTTCTATATAACAGACCTTGCCTCGAGCTTGTCCGGATTTTGCCTTTTAGACATAGGCCGGTCAACCCCAAATCTTAACTAGCTTAAGACATGGTGTTGGAGATAGTGCCCTCAGAGTCAATTATTAGGTCACAGGTACGTGATTGTAATGATTGATGGAGGACCTATCCCGGTAGGACAGTCTTACTCGAGATGATAGTATGCTATCTGGTTTACCTTTATCATCGTGTACTGTTTTAAGTGACCTGACACGTCGCTATTACACGTTGATAGAGCCCCTAGGATTCTTGCTTGACCACCAGCAGTATGAGGGCGATCATATAAGTGGGAGCTGGGGGTCTATAAGCATATCCTTAAAAGGTCCCTAGTCGTGAGAGTTTCGAGACAGGGCATCGATTCTCCATAGTAGACTAGTGTATACAGTCGAGACCCCGACGAGGGGCGGTGGCCGGTCTCATAAGCCACTGGTGTCAGTTGGATCACCTAAGATGTATACAGGTGCTCATTGGGTTATGAGTACACCGGACAGGACTCGCCGGGAACATGCCAGTTGGTTATATACCAGACGTCAGATGGCAGTTCCCTGGTGACATGTGTGCAGGTTAGTTCATCGACCTGGGGATCGTCATTTGTCTCGTGTGAGTTCCCACTGTACTTTGATTACTACCCTACCACGGCTCAAAGGAGTCGTGCAAACAGGTTTTAGTTGGGTACAGTCCCGAGCCACATGGAGGCAGTGAGCGTATCTTCAGGGGTTCGTCTCTCCCGGTATTGGGGGTGAGGTCGTGCTGTGTCTAGGAAAGCCATTACACGAAGCCCTCGGCCGAGGCAAGGAGATTTACTGGTAGGTATTCCAGTAGTATCTCAGGGTGTTCTGGGCTACACTCCGACACGACTTGTACCGCTTTTGGGGGTCTGACTTTTACCAACCCCCTAGGCCCGCCATGCGATGCTCATAGACGAACGGACCGGACTGTACGGATATTGTCACTGACAGGCTCAGTAGGGTGTCAGGCTGAGTTCGCTCACAGACGTCCCTTTTGGTCAATACCTGGTAGCCCGTTATGTATTGGCTTATACCTCTAATGTGCTAGTGGTTAAAACCACAACCAAGGTGTTGACGAGTCTTTAGAGTCCCCCACATTCAGTTACTCAGCTTTCGGGCGAAAGGTTGTAGAGGCCGTATGGAGATATGTAAAGGTCCCATCAGATACGTGCGGTATTGCACGGATCAGGATCGGACAGTTTGTACTATAGGCCGTATGGATATATGGCAGGGTTCGATCAGATACGTGCGGTATTGCACGGATCAGGATCGAACAGATATTACTAGCCGGCTTTGGTTTAAGCCGGATCCTAGTATAGTACAGTGTAGATTTTGTCTCATTGCATTTGTATTTCGGTCGAAATACAGATGCGGGTGTGTATGCACAGTATCGGGGTTTTCCTGTAATTTATTACGGGACCAGTTTTCTGGAGTTGCCAGTTTGCTTTCCGTTTCGGCCAATTTCCATTGTTCCATTCATTGGCCGAAGATTGGTGGAGGAGGGCTTATTTGCATTGTTGCAAATAAGCAATTGTGGAGGGGGTCTTTGCATATTTCCTTGTATCATGATGGCTCACCATACCTTGACCTTGCTTGTCTTTTTGCTTCATGATGGTGTCATGATGGCTTGACCTTTGTTGTGATGATGAGGTTGGTGGAGTATGGCTTTGTTGATAATCATTTCCTTTCATGATATCATTTCCCTCTCTGTCTTGCATTATGTGATGGGTAATCTTTTGATACATGGTTCCTCACTCTCACTCTCCCCTCTCAATTAAGCATGGCTGGCCATTCTTTGGAGAAGGTGGCTGTCCCAATTTTGGGAGGGTCATTTTGGTTGATATCATATCATTTTCTTCACCAAAATTCCCAAGAAAAACTCCTTGTATCATCCCTCCACCAAAAGGTAACCTCCACTACCCCAAAGTGAGACTTGAAGACTACATATTCTACAGCGAATCTTGGGCACGTCGAGTAGCCGGCTTCGTGCCCGAGTTGCCTCGGCATTGAGGTGGGAGCCCGTAAAAGAAGTAGGCGATGTGGTGCACTTCCGGCGACGAGGAGGAGACGGGACATTCCGCAAGAGATCGGGACGATGACGAGAAGACCGGAGGACTTGGATCGTCGGTATATCTCTTTCCCATCTTATTGTTAGCTAGGACTAGTTAGTGGTTCGATCCGGGTATCAGTGCGCGGCGGTTTGCCAGTTCAAGAAAAATTAAAGTTTATCACCGCTTCCGCATTTGGCCGTCGGATTGACGGCCGGGGCGCCGCCGTGCACTTACAGTGGTATCAGAGCCTCGCCATTAACTTAGTCTAGCTTTGTGTAATGTGTTTTTCTGTTTCGATCGATCGAATGTTCCAAAACTGCATTTTAGTTCGCATCAGTTTCTGTTGAAATTTTTTGGTGTCGAAAATTTTTTCAGGTTACAGAAAAGTGATGTACTGGAAAATATAAGGCCACTGTAGAAATTCGACAAAGTGACTCTATAGTTGGAGCGCGGAACCGCGGCGAAACCCCCCTTTGGGCCGCGGTTCCGCCGCACTATGATAAGATCACTCTGTCAATTTTCTCCAGTGGGCTTCTGGGCTAAAAATAGGGGTTTTGGAAAATTAACATTGGGCCCAGAATTTCTTGATCTGCTACAGTAGTACTTTGGGGCCCACTTGTTAATGTTTGATCGATCGGATATTTAAACACATTATTTCACAGTATTTACATTATATCTGCGACCGTGAATGTCACTCGATCGGTAAATCCGGTCTAACTGCTATAGCCCGGTTAGACGGATTTGCGAACGTGACTTTCACGTTGATGTTCTGTTTTTGCTGTGTTGTTGCGGATCGGTCGTGGGGATAGCCTGGATGCAATGCTAGTACAGTTGTGGTTGTATTATGTACATTTGATATTGCGGGGCGAGCGTCCGACATGTGGACTGCCGTCACTGCCTGTTTGTATTATTATTTTGGGGCACGACCTGGTTGCGGTCGATGTACCCGTTGTATGTATATTTTACTTTCTGTACTAGGATTGCCCCGCGGAGGGGTGCACGGATAGCCGGATTCTAGAGGGCAACAAGCCCGCATCTCATGGCATTGAGACGGAGGGGGCTTCACTCTAGGATTGGCGGGATATTCGCCGCACTCGTAGGGGGTACAGGTTGACCCAGGAGGGGTGCCCAAGTTACCGGATTTCGTGAAGTGCTGGGTGGTCCATTCACGGTGCTGAAGGGGGCTGCCTCGCTTCAGGTTTTGGCGGGTGACTTGCCGCGCCCGTAGGGGTCTAGGTTTTCATTGCACAGGCTATCCACACGACCAGGGGAACGTCGGGTTTCAGCAGTGGCTCTATGAAACCCGGGGATCCCAGATATCTGTATTGTTTCTGTGATGCTGTTCATTCTCTGTGATGTTGCATTTTATTCACGCCTTGAGCGAATATAATATATTGGTATATATATTAGTAGATGTTGTATATGTTTTGCATCCGCGCTAGTCCAGTCCCCGCTCTGTCGTTAGTTAGCTAACCTAACGGGTAATGACGGGACCCAGTGGCGAATGCGGATGGCATATACGTACATCAGTATATTTTCGTTCTTTGTGGTGTGATCAATTGATGGGACTGCATTGATTCGGATCAATGCAAGTTAAAACAAACCTAATCTGATGTTGTTGGAACACTTTTCAAAAAGCTGTTATTGCAACGACGTTCACTTTTGTTTTGCATCGTGGTATTCGTTTGGAATATCCTGCTCCTCAGTCGACGAGGCAAGGGCCGAGATCCCTTCACCGGGAGTGACCCCTTGGACAAAAAGTTTGCGTCAGGGCAATGACTTCACTATAGCCGATTACTTTTGCTTTGCGTCGTGGTATTCAGTTGGAATATCCTGCACCCCATTCTACGGGGAAAGAGCCGAGATCCCTTCACCGGGAGTGACCTCTTTAGCGGAAGTTGTCGTCACTATATTTCTAAAAAGCTATCCGTTCCTTCGACGATATCAAGTTCATTACGTTAAAAGTTTTCGCCAGAAACCATTCGTAGCCCTCCGTCGTTTCATATGGATAGTCAATAGTATTCAAGCTGTGTTTGTTGGCCAAAGTCAAGGCACAGTGTTTGGTAGCTGTTGGTTATTCATATGCAGCATAGATAGATGCGTTGGTTTGGAACAGTCGTATAGCCTTGTTGGCCAAAGTCAAGGGCTTGTGCGGGTGGATTCGAATCAACCTGGAGAATGACGGGTAGAACTTGACATGTGACTTATGATTTGTTGGCCAAAGTCAAGGTCATAAGAGCATGGGGCAGAAATCAAATCGGGAGTTTCAAAAGAACTGAAACTTGCCAGATATGCGCATACCTTCTGGAGTGTGATTGCGTGAGCGGATTCCGTCACGTTATCATGCGGTGATAGTTGGATCCCGATTCCCACTGATGAGTTAGTTTACTCCTCGGGTGACCCCGACTAATTCTTCTTTCAGGTTTGGAGGAGAATTTGAGGTACAGTGGGAGGATTCCAGGTTAGATAAATTGGTAACCATTCTGATCTAGGTTAGAGTGCACGCTGAGTGTTTCTTTTCTCTCTCTCTCTTTGGCAGCGACCATTGACCTAACCCTAAGACTATGACTCAGTGACCAAGTTGACCGAACCTTCTTAACACTGGTTTTTGGATTGTCAGAATTGCAGACCTCATTGCCACTCCTACTTTTACCCTTTTCTCCAGGACACCCCGTATTACTACGAACGTCCACTTCCATTGGACAAAACCATCGTATGGTTAAATACGAACTCGAAAGAATTTATTCGAGGATGGTTTCAGGTTCTGGAGAAAACGGATAGGATTATTCAGTTGTCTTTTCCTTTTACCTTCTCTCAAGTTGTGAGTACTCCTTGGTTTAGGAGTAGTACACCTGTTACGCAAATTGGATAGTCTTCTTCCAAACCTTAGGCTGGTGCCGACCGGTAAGGAATGAAGAAAACCAATTAGCCTAATGATGGTGTACAGAAGGTATTAAGTTCAGACAAAGCAAGGGATTAGTAAGAGGGCAAAGTAAATTGCAACTGATATTCACGACCAAACCAAGTATTCCTTCGCCAATCCTAAATCACCTTTGTATTTCTCCAGGACACTCCGTATCACTACGAAGATCCACAGTTTATTGGATACTCCATCGTATGGTTATATACGAACTCGAAAGGAACTTGTTCCAGTTCGGGGATGGATTCTGGTCCAGGAGAAATAGGAATAAGGTTCATTCGGTTGTCTTTTATCCTCACCTTCTCTCGCATTGCGAGTGTTCCTAGGATTAGGACAGTACACCCATTATGCTTATTGGATAGTCTTCTTCCAAACCATAGGCTGGTGCCGAACGGTAGGGAAGGAAGAAAACCATTTGGCCTAAAGGGGTGTGCAGAAGGTAATGACTAAAGACATATGAAGGGATTTGGAGAGGTGGTAAAGAATTATACGGTTACAGTCGTGAATCTGGAAGAGGCATTACTAGGAATACCAGGATACCCCATCGAAACATTTCAATGTTTCAGTTTCGCTGTGTACTGTTAAAGGAAAACTGATTTCCCAATTAGATACTTACTCCAGGGTATGTATTTACCAGGTATGATTCTCACATCTGTATGGTTTTACAGATGATGAGTGGGAATAGGTTATTGGGAATTGGGTGATCATCCTCATTATATCGGGATTCGTTGTAATCGGTGATATTTGAGGAAATCACCTGGGTTGTTTGCCGGTCGGCAAATATTTGGTTTTGAATATCCGCTGTTATGCACCAATTTCAAATTGATATATCTGTACGTCTATTTTCATAGAGTGAGATGTACCTTTTTGAAATTATGTCTATGACATTTACCTATATCAGTGGATGGTTAGGTAAGGAGCATTGAACAGCGGTGTAATTCTTCTTAACCATAAGTACAGTTTTCAACCTACGACACACAGTGAATGAGTTATCAGACTCAAGGGACATATACAGAGTATTGTATGTTGTCCAGGGTCCATCAGGACAGAGGGGTTGGTCCTCGTACTATATTCGGTTTACTTATGACTTCTCTACTTTTTAGACAGGTGTTTCGTGGAAACACAGGGTCTGAATTTTGAGAAGTTATAGGTATTTGAATAGAGTAGAGAACCAGGTGTAGCAAGTATCGGGATTCTTCAAAGTGATCGAAGATGTAGATACTTGTATATGGTATTCAGTTGATAGTAATGATAAAGAGAACTTGCTTCTCTTTCAGGTTACTCATAATTGGAAGCATTCCTAAGTTGATTAACGCTGATCGGCCTCCTTCCATTTTAGTTGACATGCACTGGAGACAGCTGCATGATTTGAATCTGGTTCAATTAAATCAGTGCCTCTGGTCCTATATTGGATATAGAACAGTTCGTATCTTAACGATGTTAAGGTACGGGGAGTTGTCCGGCTTATGCTTAAAACCAGACACTGGACAACTCAAGGCACGTTTCTGTAATGGCTGTTTGTGGGTTGACCCAGGCTATGACGCGGGCTGACTTTCTACCATCTGGATGAACAATAGCAATATTATTCTAGACTCGCCACAGTTTTAATAAAAAATAGATTTTTTCAGAAAACAGTAGTGGGAGTATGGTAGAACTGGAAGTGATTCCAGAACCACAAACGATTACTGAAGATTTGATAGGAACCTAAAGATTCAATCTGGTTTGACATTCGATTGGCCACTCCGCAGATGCGGTGGGTAACTTCAGGCACCCGAGGGGTACTCCGGTAGCCTCAAGGACGGTGACAGGGAAGTTCTTGTTTACCCACACTTACCATTATTGTTGTTCCAGGCTGCGAGACCCGGCGGGAGGATGAGTATAGCGTCGTTCTAAACTAGTTTTAGAAGTGTACGTCTATATGACTCTGCCAGAGGGTTGTCGTAGTCAGTGGGAGCAGCGGAAGCATTGGTGGACAGGTAGCTTATGTCTATTTATAGACTAAAGCAGATGTAGCGGAGATAGATCATCTATTTCTGACGTGACAGTCATGGGTTTGACTTCATCGGAATAGGGGATGGATCTGTTGAGAAGGTAGTAGGGTGTGATATCCTAGTATTTGGATGACATACACAGAGTAGGAAAAGAAACTCCTATACTACAATCGGTTATACTTTGGTCGTCACACAGTAGTTTCTCCACAAAGGAAATGGATTTTATATCAGACATACTGGTTACTAGATCTATGGTTTTAGATCTAGATTTGGGTAGTCTCTCAATCTGGGTACTTAGACAGCATTCTAAGGGTATTTAGAATGGATGACTCCTGGCACGGTATTATACCTGCAGGTGATGGAGTCACCCTCTCTAAAGGTGTCTTATAGACTAAAGTAGAGAGGGAAGTGCATGATTGGCAGATCACTTGCTCAGGCAATTGAGTCAATCATGAAATGTCAAGTACCACGCCAGATGTTGTTCTTGCACTAGATGCAATAAGTTGACATTAATCCAATCCTGGAGAAACAGTCGGAAGCAGTTATAGAACATAAGTGGATGTTCTAGGGATATGATAACGATAGCCTCATGCGGGAGACAGTTATCATTCCAGGCTTCCAAGATGACCTAGACGACAAGGACGTTGTCAGAGTTATAGTCTTCCCTTATGACGAGGGGCAGTATTTTGGACAGGTGATCCAAGGCAATACTGAAGGAGGCATGGCGCAGGACACTGATTAAGTTCAGTAGTCGATACAGTCTAAGAAGTTTGGATTTGGAGTTCATTTATGAGCTAGGTCCCATCAGACATCCAGACACATTCAAAGACTGGTATTACTCTTTTCGGGAGATGGCTTTCTCCGCGAACTTGAGATTTAGAGAGACATAGAAAGAAACACCAAAGCGGATCCACTCACTGAGGCTATTCCTCGAACGCAATAGTTTCGCAAACGAGCTTTGTGAGATTGACTAGTAGAGGAGTTGGGTGTTCGGTATCACACGGGCTGTGAGTATGCGACATCGCAATAATTAGCCTTGAGTGCAAGTGGGAGATTGTTGGAGATAGTGCCCTCAGAGTCAATTATTAGGTCACAGGTACGTGATTGTAATGATTGATGGAGGACCTATCCCGGTAGGACAGTCTTACTCGAGATGATAGTATGCTATCTGGTTTACCTTTATCATCGTGTACTGTTTTAAGTGACCTGACACGTCGCTATTACACGTTGATAGAGCCCCTAAGATTCTTGCTTGACCACCAGCAGTATGAGGGCGATCATATAAGTGGGAGCTGGGGGTCTATAAGCATATCCTTAAAAGGTCCCTAGTCGTGAGAGTTTCGAGACAGGGCATCGATTCTCCATAGTAGACTAGTGTATACAGTCGAGACCCCGACGAGGGGCGGTGGCCGGTCTCACAAGCCACTGGTGTCAGTTGGATCACCTAAGATGTATACAGGTGCTCATTGGGTTATGAGTACACCGGACAGGACTCGCCGGGAACATGCCAGTTGGTCATATACCAGACGTCAGATGACAGTTCCCTGGTGACATGTGTGCAGGTTAGTTCATCGACCTGGGGATCGTCATTTGTCTCGTGTGAGTTCCCACTGTACTTTGATTACTACCCTACCACGGCTCAAAGGAGTCGTGCAAACAGGTTTTAGTTGGGTACAGTCCCGAGCCACATGGAGGCAGTGAGCGTATCTTCAGGGGTTCGTCTCTCCCGGTATTGGGGGTGAGGTCGTGCTGTGTCTAGGAGAGCCATTACACGAAGCCCTCGGCCGAGGCAAGGAGATTTACTGGTAGGTATTCCAGTAGTATCTCAGGGTGTTCTGGGCTACACTCCGACACGACTTGTACCGCTTTTGGGGGTCTGACTTTTACCAACCCCCTAGGCCCGCCATGCGATGCTCATAGACGAACGGACCGGACTGTACGGATATTGTCACTGACAGGCTCAGTAGGGTGTCAGGCTGAGTTCGCTCACAGACGTCCCTTTTGGTCAATACCTGGTAGCCCATTATGTATTGGCTTATACCTCTAACGTGCTAGTGGTTAAAACCACAACCAAGGTGTTGACGAGTCTTTAGAGTCCCCCACATTCAGTTACTCAGCTTTCGGGCGAAAGGTTGTAGAGGCCGTATGGAGATATGGAAAGGTCCGATCAGATACGTGCGGTATTGCACGGATCAGGATCGGACAGTTTGTACTATAGGCCGTATGGATATATGGCAGGGTTCGATCAGATACGTGCGGTATTGCACGGATCAGGATCGAACAGATATTACTAGCCGGCTTTGGTTTAAGCCGGATCCTAGTATAGTACAGTGTAGATTTTGTCTCATTGCATTTGTATTTCGGTCGAAATACAGATGCGGGTGTGTATGCACAGTATCAGGGTTTTCCTGTAATTTATTACGGGACCAGTTTTCTGGAGTTGCCAGTTTGCTTTCCGTTTCGGCCAATTTTCATTGTTCCGTTCATTGGCCGAAGATTGGTGGAGGAGGGCTTATTTGCATTGTTGCAATTAAGCAATTGTGGAGGGGGTCTTTGCATATTTCCTTGTATCATGATGGCTCACCATACCTTGACCTTGCTTGTCTTTTTGCTTCATGATGGTGTCATGATGGCTTGACCTTTGTTGTGATGATGAGGTTGGTGGAGTATGGCTTTGTTGATAATCATTTCCTTTCATGATATCATTTCCCTCTCTCTCTTGCATTATGTGATGGGTAATCTTTTGATACATGGTTCCTCACTCTCACTCTCCCCTCTCAATTAAGCATGGCCGGCCATTCTTTGGAGAAGGTGGCTGTCCCAATTTTGGGAGGGTCATTTTGGTTGATATCATATCATTTTCTTCACTAAAATTCCCAAGAAAAACTCCTTGTATCATCCCTCCACCAAAAGGCAACCTCCACTACCCCAAAGTGAGACTTGAAGACTACATATTCTACAGCGAATCTTGGGCACGTCGAGTAGCCGGCTTCGTGCCCGAGTTGCCTCGGCATTGAGGTGGGAGCCCGTAAAAGAAGTAGGCGATGTGGTGCACTTCCGGCGACGAGGAGGAGACGGGACATTCCGCAAGAGATCGGGACGATGACGAGAAGACCGGAGGACTTGGATCGTCGGTATATCTCTTTCCCATCTTATTGTTAGCTAGGACTAGTTAGTGGTTCGATCCGGGTATTAGTGCGCGGCGGTTTTCCTGTTCAAGAAAAATTAAAGTTTATCACCGCTTCCGCATTTGGCCGTCGGATTGACGGCCGGGGCGCCGCCGTGCACTTACACATGGGCTCTTCCCTTTCCATATCACATATGAAGTGGTAGGCAACTGATTTGATTCGAACCCTATTCAATAGGTATGCAGCTTCTTAAGTGCATAACTCCCAAAAAGGAAATAGGTAACTCAGTAGTACTCATTATAGAGCACACCATATCAGATAGGGTGTATCTGCTCCGCCCCGACATACCATCGTGCAATGGTGTATACGGAGGAGTAATGCTGAGAGAGAATCTCATTCTCCTTTAGAATAATCCAGGAATTCCGTGCTCAAGTATTCTCCTCCTTGATCTCATCAAAGGACATAATACTTGTACCCTCATTGGTTCTCTACTTCTAACTTATATTCTGTGAATATCTCAAAAGGTTCAGACTTGTGTTTCAACAGGAACATATGTCTGAATCTTGAGAGATTATCAGAGAATGTAACGAAGTACAAAGAACCAGTCCTGGCATATGTAGACAGGGGACCTAACATACATCAACATGTATCATCCCAAGAGTTCACTAACTCTTTCTCTGCTTCCAATAAACAGAGCTATGGTCATCTTATCTTTGTGACATGACTGGCAAGTTTCACAAGATGTAAATTCAAACTGATTTAAATATGCATCTACATGTAACTTCAGCCAGTCAGGTCGCATTGATATAACCTAGTCTACAATGCCTCAAGAAGGATCCGTTCATTTCTGAACTCTTCCTCTTGTGTGTGTTCCGTATACTAAGAACTGTAGTTTGATTTAGAACATCAATGCTTTTAGATAGTGTGCCTGAACCGATCAACTTTTGATATAGAAAATGTTCAAAACATTATCCAACAATACAAAATTTTATCATTTCTTTACTAATAAAGAGATAGATATGATTTTGTATATCAGGTTCGGTATCTAATAACATTCGTTCAAAATCAATGTATTTGTAATACAGGGTGACAGTGACCAACAGACTTGGCTGCAACTCTTGCCCCGTTTTCTGCCTCATGAAACTTATCACCCGATCTCAGTTTTCTACCTATCTGTAGCCCTATGTAACAGATTACATATCTGGGATCCTGATCTGGTATCACATACCCAGGACGTAGAGGATACAGAGAAACAGTTCTTTGTAATGAACACACCCGAAGATGATGCATCAACATGCACTCTCTTCGTTTGGGCGGCACGGGAAATCTGGTATTCCCCAATTTCCTGCTCTGTCTTATAACAATTATAAGTTGGAGCGGGACCAACGTTCCCCAGCTCAGTATAACAAGCGGGTTCGGTCAATAATCCATTTTATTATCTTGATTAAGGCGTGATATGGTCGCTACCTGGAGAGAGAGAGAAGAAAACACTCAGCGTATGCTCTTGTAAGATTAGATTGGTTATCTAATATATCTAATCAGGATGTCTCCCACTGTTTTAATCAAATCTTCCTTCAAACCCTAAAAGGAAAGACTAGCCAGGATTAATTACACGCTACAAGTTCGCCAATCTTTCGGCCAGGCCAGTGTCGGTACTTTGAGGGAGGTTCCCCGTGCTTTCGCACGAACCTAATTAATGTAAACCTCGTTTTCCCAGAGGCGTAACCCCGTTAACACCTTTCTAGACACCTACTTGATCGACTAATTGTAATGTGTAAAACTCTCCCAGGAGTAACGCTTACTCGCAGCGGGTATCGGGATCCAACTATCTCATAGAAGGTATGCAATCTCATTGCAAATTTCAACACTTGAAATTCCCAATAATATTTTGCCCCTAGCAGCTATATGACCTTAACATGGTCAACAAATCATAAGTGCTAGTCAAGTTCAACCCGTCATTTCCCGATTGAATTAAACCCACCCGCACGACCCTTAACATGGTCAACAAAGTCGCACGACTACCCTAATCCAATCGCATCATATGCTTATACAGATAAGCACTAATCAGCTACCGCACACTACGCCTTAACATGGTCAACAAACGTAGCACGAATACTAACTAGTACTTATCTGAAATGACGGAGGGCTACGACGGGTTTTTCAGAAAACCCTTTGCGTAATGAACTTGATATCGTTGTAGAATCGAGTGATTTTAAATGGAGTGTTTTTTAGGCTTTTCTAGTTTTGCTAAAGGGGTCACTCCCGATGAAGGGATCGTCGGCCCTTTCCTCATCGAATAAGGTGCAGGATATATCATATATACCACTGTGCAAAGCAAGAACTATAGAAGCAATCAAAAGACAAACCGAGTGTGTAGCATCTGCCAGTTATTGCTAAAGGGGTCACTCCCGGTGAAGGGATCTCGGCCCTTTCCTTATCGAATAAGGTGCTGGATGTTCTACAAGGAACACCGCTATGCAAAGCAAGAACTGTAGCTACCAGTTTTTATAAACAAGTTTCTACAACATTTTAGGTTTCTTTTAGTTTCATTAATCTCATTAATGAAGTCCCATTTTATTATGCTTCACAAGCATCACAATTGAAACGAAATCTGCAATATAACATATATCTCATATATATAATATAAACATTCGTCACAGGCAGTAATATGATCTCATCACAGAACATTGCAGCAGAAGAACATATATGAAATATTGGATATACTAGGACGTCCGTGTTTTCAATACGAGCCTGTATAAAACACGGATTCCACGGTCGCGATGAATAGCCAAACCCACATCCCTAGACCCCTACGAGAGCGGCAAGTAACACTGCCAATTGTAGGGTTAGGAGACCCGGTCTCGACTCCTCGAGATGGTCTCCCACTGGACCCAAGAACCCGGTTACTTGTTCTCCCCGCCTTGGGTCTACCTAATGCGGAAAAGTAAATAATATACAACGGTGACAGCTTCCGCTACCTGGAAGTGCCCCAATAAAAGAATATTACATACAAATGAATTTTACATGAATGAAAAAGAAAAAAAACTCTCATCTCACATAAAACCCCCAGCTATTCAAAAGCGACGATCCAATACAACATATCACAGCAACACATAATATCTCATATCATCAACGTAAGCAAGTATGCGTATCCCGATTGTCGTTGATGTATAGCAACGAAGCCGGCGATACACCACATACTACGCTTACGGTCACAGAAAAGAAAGTGTAAAACTACAACAGTTGGAATCCGCAACCTTCTTAGACATCGCATGCCTAACCAAATGAATTCCTTAGACATCACATGCCTAACAATTATAAACCCCGCATTTTAGTCTCATTATCGAAAACTCTTTTCAATATCAAGTCGGGCAATTCAACAAGATTTCTGACGTCCTGATCGAATGCTCGTCGCAAACTTTAGTAGACGGCCGCACCCCCAGATGCCGTCGACGAAGTGCACTAAGGCGGAACACCGCCGCCGCGAGCACCCGAACGGATGCTTTCGGCGACGGGGTTCTCCTACAGTCACTTGGTCGGGGCTATGGGGCATGGCTGTCTATTAAGTTTACCCGGCGAGTATCCGCGTACGCTACGTGATTGCGACGGACTTTTGATCGCATCAAAATTCCGTGGCAACCGATCATCTGAGACTAAACTGCTATGTCTATAATATTCAAATCAGTTATCTCATAACTACCTGTGGATTCCAAATATTGTATCACATTCCAGATAAATAGACAAAGTTAAACTTTCCGATCGAATCATCAAACACCCAAGATTTCCCCAATATATCTCAACACTTGAAATCAGTTTAAAAACATCCATCACATGCCACAGTACCAATGGTCCAGCCGTAGAAGGGTCAAGCCAACGCCTCACATGTGGCACGTCGTACTGCCCCAAACCCTAAGGTTCAAAAGGCAGTTCAAGACGGTCACATAATCGAGTTAAGGTTTGTTGTCTTCTAGAGGGTCCACCGCATTACTTGCATGACTTAGAACATTCTTAAACACGAGAAAAAATCCAACTTTTGAAAAAATTTCCGATAGAGGAAAAAGTGAGTTATTGATATCCGTTCGAACTTTTTAACAGTTTCTAAAAATTATCCGGACAAACTAAACAAAGTTAAATTATCCGATCGAATCAACGATTTCCCAATACAACCCTTGAAAACTCAACACTTGAGTGGAATTAAAATATTCACAGAAAAAAATAACAAGAAAGGGCCTAAAAATAATTACATGAAATTTCAGGGACTAAGTCCAAATTTTGGCCGCGGAATCGCCGCAAAACGCATGGTTTCGCCGCGGTTCCGCGGTCAAATTTTCGAGTTAGACGTCCGTACTTCACAGTAATTCTTAGTTTTTCCTGATTAATTTTCTGAGAATTTTTAATTCAGAAAAATACAGAGAGGGTTCCGTGTCGGGGTTTCGACGTTCGATCGGACTTTAAACTTCGTCTAGACTTCGCCTAAAGCTCTAGCTTGGCTCTGATACCACTGTAGGAGCACATATGTGATATGTGCGGGACCGAGGATAATACGATATGAGATACCGTATTCTATTCTCGCGATATTTGATATCAACCGGGTCATCGGATCAAGTGTTGATTCGATGAATCGGTACGGATAAATATTAGTCGGTTATATGCGATATAGCCGGATTGTCGGATCAAGTGTTGATTCGATAATTTAATGTATAATAATATATATGATATATTAAATGACATTAACTAATATTAGCTCACTAAAAGATTCTTTTTCTCACGTTCGATCGGACTATAATAATATATATGATATATTAAATACAGAGAGGGTTCCGTGTCGGGGTTTCGACGTTCGATCGGACTTTAAACTTCGTCTAGACTTCGCCTAAAGCTCTAGCGTCCGATCGAACGTGAGAAAAAGAATATTTTAGTGAGCTAATATTAGTTAATGTCATTTAATATATCATATATATTATTATACATTAAATTATCGAATTAACACTTGATCCAACAATCCGGCTATATCGCATATAACCGACTAATATTTATCCGTACCGATTCATCGAATCAACACTTGATCCGATGACCCGGTTGATATCAAATATCGCGAGAATAGAATACGGTATCTCATATCGTATTATCCTCGGTCCCGCACATATCACATATGTGCTCCTACTCCGTTTTGCCTGAGCCAAGAAACCTCTGTGTAGGACTCTAAAGAATCGTCAATACGCCGGTAGTAGGTGATGATCATATCAAACACCCACAAGCTGCAAGCGGTCAGCTAAACGTAACAGCTACCCAGGTATTGAGAGTTCAGAAGATCAACAAGCAAGCCTGTACATTCTCCTATGAATCCAAACAGTAACACTCCCGTACAGTCCGGTCTCGTCGTCTGATATGTCGCATATCTCGCCTAGGGGTGGTAAACGTCAGACCCCAGTAGCTCGATAAGTCGTGTCGATATGAGGTCTATAACAGTTCGAGAAACTACTGATAACATTTACCAGTAAATCTCAGCAACCCTGGCCAGGGATTTCCGGTTATAGCCAATCGAACACAGCACAACATCAACTCCCTATACCGGGAGAGACGAATCCCCTCCTATCGCTCATTGCCTCCATATGATTCGGGACTGTACCCAAAAGCCACCTTTTTGCACGCCCTCTTGGACGTGGTATGATGGAAATCAAAGCACAGTGGGAATCACACAAGACTCTATGACGATCTCGGGTCAACAGACTACTCTGTACCAGTGTCACCGGAGAACTGCCATCTGACGTGAGGTATAATACCATCTGGGAGTTCTCGGCGAGTCCGTCCAGTGTACCCAGTCTCTACTGAGCACCCGTACACCATCCTTGATGTCAAACACCGATGGATATGGGATCATCCATCGCCCATCATATGGGTCAAGATGCGTATACGCTAGTCTACTCTGGTGCATCGATGCCCTGTCTCGATACACCCTCGACTAGGAACAATTATAGGATGTACTCGTCGACTACCGTGGCCCCACTAGTATGATCTCATCATAGTCCCAGTAGTTGAGTACATATCCTAAGGGCTTTATCAACATGTAATATAGAGACAATCAGAGTACATGTTAAGATAAAGTACAACCAGATAGCATACTATCATGTCGAGCAAGAAAGTCCTCCCTATATATGTCCTAGCATCCACTACAATATACATCGTATATACAGTAATGGCCTCTAGGGCATAGATATAACTAACAATCTCCCACTTGCACTAAGGCCATCTGTTGTGGTATCGCATACCCAACAATTAGCTGCGGTTGAAGTATCTCATACTCAACCATCCCATAAAAGTCTCTACTGGGAAAAAGGTCTTTGTGAGTGGATCCGCGCTGTCGTCCTCTGTGTCTACTCTCCTAACCTTGATTTCCCTGGAGATCATCCATCTCCATGATCAGGTGATACTGCCTAAGAATTATATCTGGATTTCTGATGGGACGGTAGTTCCTTGGCTAAAGCCACAACTCCATTGTCACACAATGGTAGAAACGAAGTTCATCTTATGAACTTATATTATATCCAGACTGCCTCTTTGGTAGCATCCTTGGTAACGATGTATCTTGCCTTTAATCGTCTAGTAAGTCACGGTATCTAGCTTGGAACTCTTCCAACATACCGTCCCTCCACTGAGGGTAAAGACAATGCCTGCGACTGACATTCAGTCGTCCTTATCACCCTGGAACCTTTCCAGTGATTCTCCCCAGGATTGATTGATACCATCTCACTACAACTAGTGAGTATCCTAACATCCAATTAGATCTATCTCATAGATCCAAAAACCCAGGATTTAGGAGGTATCATTTTGATCCTATATGGAGAATCCTTGTGATAAGCGGAGATTGACCGAACGTAGCATAGGAAACTCCTTCCCTATCAAGAGTATGTCATCCACGTACTTTACGAGGATCACCACCATACTCTCTACTACCTTTTCGTATATACAAGGTTCATCTACCATTTTGATGAAGTCAAACTCTTTGACTACCACATCAAAACAGATATTCCAACTCCGCGATGCCTATTTTATCATATAAAACATCTTGCACACGTTTCCGCTGCACCCACTGTCTACGAAGCCCTCTGGCTGTGTACTTATAGACGTTCTCTTCTAAAACATCACTTAGAAAAGCAGTCATGACACCCAACCACCAGATATCTTAGTCATGGTATGTAGCCGTGGCAAGTAGGATCTGGATGGACTTAAGCATAGCTTTGAAAGTCTCAACTTTTCCATGTACACCAAGTAATCTTCTCAAGATATACTTGCTCCTGATGGGGATTTAACCCTTCAGATAAAGCAACCAAAGTCCATACTTTGTTGGTGTATAAGGATTCCATCTCAGATCGATAAGCATCCAGCCATTCTTACAGAGTCCCACTCCTGATGGCCAGCTCGAAACTAGTTGGGTCATCATCTCATGATGCAATCCTCGCTCCCACTGTCATAGAGAAACCGAAGTATCTCTCAGGTGGGTGAGGAACCCTCCTAGATCGGCGGAGAGGCTGAGGTTCGTTGGAAACTATTGAATCCTTTGGTTCTACCAAATCATCAGTTGCATTTTGTATAGCTGGAACATTTCCAGTTCTACATAACAGACCTTGCCTCGAGCTTGTCTGGATTTTACTTTTAGACATAGGCCGGACAACCCCAAATCTTACCAAGCTTAAGATATGGGCTCTTCCCTTTCCATATCACATATGAAGTGGTAGGCAACTGATTTGATTTGAACCCTATTCAATAGGTATGCAGCTTCTCAAGTGCATAACTCCCCAAAGGAAATAGGAAACTCAGTAGTACACATCATAGAGCACACCATATCAAATAGGGTGCTAATGCTCCTCCCCGATACACCGACGTGCTGTGGTGTATACGGAGGAGTAATGCCGAGAGAGAATCTCATTCTCCTTTAGAATAGTCCAGGAATTCCGTGCTAAAGTATTCTCCTCCTTGATCTCATCAAAGGACATAATACTTATACCCGTATTTTGGTTCTCTACTTCTAACTTATATTCTGTGAATATCTCAAAAGGTTCGGACGTGTGTTTCAACAGGAACATATGTCTGAATCTTGAGAGATCATCAGAGAATGTAATGATGACAAAGAACCGGTCTTTGCATGTGTAGACAGGGGACCTTTCATACATCAACATGTATCAATCCCAAGAGTTCACTAACTCTTTCTCTGTTTCCAATAAACAGAGCTGTGATCATCTTATCTTTGTGACATGACCGGAAAGTTTCACAAGATGTAAATTCAAACTAATTTAAATATGCATCTAAATGTAACTTCAGCCAGTCGGGTCGCATTGATATAACCTAGTCTACAATACCTCAAGAAGGATTCATTCATTTCTGAACTCTTCCTCTTGTGTGTGTTCCGTATACTAAGAACTGTAGTTTGATTCTGAACAAATGTTATTAGATACCGAATCTGATATACAAAATCATATCAGTCTCTTTATTAGTAAAGAAAGGATATAATTTTTTATTGTTGGATAATATTTTGAACATTTCCTATATCAAGAGTTGATCAGTTCAGGCACGTTATCTAAAAGCATTATCGTACAAAATGGTCACTTGGTCAAAGTCTTCATGAAGCTTCATGAACAAAACAAAAGAAGCCACCATTTTCTCATTTGCTTAACCCTAACCATCCCACTAACCATGATTTATTCTCTACACTTGACCATGGTTCAATTATGATAAGTATTCTATTTTCTTTTCATTTTTATTTATGCTTATCATAATATATTTCTTCTTCTTCTTGCTTCAACTCAAGAAGAAAAACCTAGACTACATCAATGGTGGATTGATGATATGAGTGAGAAATCCAATTCTAAAGTCTACCCACTTCCTATTTCTTCATCCTCTACCTCTTGCCAAGTAGTAGAGTGTGTTTCCTTCACAAGTTTCTTGACTTGGTGAAGTGAGAGCTTGATCTTGCGATGCTTCGATGTAGATCATCTTCGGCATGGACATCGACGACCTAGCTCACTTATTCTTCGATGAAGCCGACGCTAGAGCCCGGGAGTTCACTTGGACAGCGAAGGCACTTCGTTGCGGAGTGATTTGGTGTCAAAAACTTATATTTACCGCAATCAAGAAACGGCGTCGCTTCGCAGCTAGCCGGTGAGTGCGGGTCGATCCACAGAGACGGGTAAATTCCTTTTATGTGTTTTAACGAGTTGATTCTATTTGTCGTTTTGATTGGTTTATAAAAATCTATAAAAACTAGATCTAATTAATCTAATTAAGAGTCTTGCTAGGGTTAGGCTTAGGGGAAGTTTTGGAGATTAATGTTTCCTTCACCGCTTTCAATGCCTTCTTTTTTAGATCTATTAGATGTTACGTTAATTATCAATAAAGTGGATACGAATCTTTTGGGAAGATGTTTCTTCCTCTAGATTTGTATCCTTCCTTTGTTGATAATTACCCTAACCCCCATGGAAAACGCGCGCAACCGGCCCTTTATACTACGGTTCACCGTTACCTCGAGGGGTAGGGTGCCATAGGGAGCGGATGTGTGCGTATGCATGAAGTTCTAACTCTAAAGTGAAGATGACATTGAATGGGGTGAGAGATCTCATCTCTCAACCCTTTCGCTAAGGCTAACCCTAACAAGCGAGGAGACTACTCGCTCATTAGGGGATGATAAATTATACTAGAAAATAAAAGCAAGGAAATAAATTACCTACAGATTTGATGGCTCCCTCCAAGTAGAAGACAGAATAGATCTGAATGTCACTCCCAGAAATTCTGAACTTTTATTTATTGAAAAGAGGCATAGAGTTTTACAGATCTAAAACTACAATTTATAGGAAAATAGGAAACCTAGGATTACAGACTCTCGCACATGCAAAATTACAGATTTGCCCACGTAAAATCCTGACACCAGAACCGTCGCGCCGCCTCAGAGATTTTCCACCGACACGTGCATTTGATGGCCGCGGAACCGCGGCGCCAGCATGGGTTTGGCCGCGGTTCCGCGGCCAATTAAGGGAGTTGGGCTCTGAGCTTTTGTGGGCTTTCTTCTGGGCTTCTTGGCTTTCTGTTTCTATGTGTATTTTCTCTGTTGGGCTTCGAGGTCTTTTCCAGATCTTTCAGTGAACATTTGTAGCGATCTTTTAACCGTTCACTTGACTTTTTGGACCTTGCACTGTTCTTCGACTAGGCTTGACTAGGATCCGTCTAATGGTTGGTCAAAAATCCCTTTTTCTGTTGTTTTGTGTCTTTTTCAATGTATTTGCTCCAGAAACCTGTATCCTGTAATATGCAACAAACGTGCGTCAAGAGTACCTGTTTATTTGTAAAAAGGATAAGAATAGGGGAATGATAAATGCTATATTATAGTCTGAACACGGAGCTATGGAGGTGGACAAACGGATCTACAAAGGTTGTATTTCCGTATTCCCTTAGTTAATTGTTAACTAGTTAGCTTTTTCGCCTAGTTTTCTAGCAAACGATCCGTAGTCGGGTCTCTCGGCACCTATAATTTTTGAAATTGGCATGTTCGATGCCTTGTGAGACCTCACTAGGGTGCCCAGGAACCCTACAGTTATCATATTGTTAGTTATATGTATGCCCTAGAGGCCATTACTGTACATTGGATGTATATTGTAGTGGATGCTGGGACATATATAGGGAGGACTTTCTTGCTCGACATGATAGTATGCTATCTGGTTGCTCTTTACCTTAACGTGTACACTGATTGTCTCCCTGTTACATGTTGGTAAAGCCCTTAGGATCTGTACTTGACTACCTGGACTATGATGCGGATCATACTAGTGGGGACATGGTAGTCCATAAGTACATCCTTCAAAGTCCCTAGTCGAGGGTGTATCGAGACGGGGCATCGATATACCAGAGTAGACTAGCGTGTACCTTCTCGACCCATACTGATGGGCGATGGATGATCCCATATCCATCGGTGTTTGACATCAGAGATGATATACGGGTGCTCAGTAAAGACTGGGTACACTGGACGGACTCACCGAGAACTCCCAGATGGTATTATACCTTACGTCAGATGGCAGTTCTCAGGTGACACTGGTACAGAGTAGTCTGTTGATCCGAGATCGTCATAGAGTCTTGTGTGGTTCCCACTGTGCATTGATTTCCACCTTACCACGTCCAAGAGGGCGTGCAAAATGGTGGTTTTTGGGTACAGTCCCGAATCACATGGAGGCAATGAGCGATAGGAGGGGATTCGTCTCTCCCGGTATAGGGAGTTGATGTTGCGCTGTGTTCGATTGGCTATAACCGGAAATCCCTGGCCAGGGTTGCTGAGATTTACTGGTAAGTGTTACCAGTAGTTTCTCGAACTGTTATAGACCTCATATCGACACGACTTATCGAGCTATTAGGGTCTGACGTTTACCACCCCTAGGCGAGATATGCGACATATCAGACGATCAGACCGGACTGTACGGTAGTGTTACTGGTTGGATTCACTGGAGTGTGAGCGGGCTTGCTCGTCGATCTTCTGATCGCTCAATACCCGGGTGGCCGTTACGTTTAGCAGACCGCTTGCGGCTTGTGGGTGCTTGATATGATCATCATCTGCTGCCGGCGTATTGACGAGTCTTTAGAGTCCTACACAGAGGTTTCCTGGCTCAAGCGAAACGAAATAGGAGCGCATATGAGATATGTGCGGGACCGAGAATAATGCGTGTATGTGATACCGTATTTCATTCTCGCGATGAATGTATCGAATGGTTGTATGCGATATAACCTAGTTATCGATTCAAGCGTTGATTCGATAAGCCGATACATTGTATACTAGTCGGTTGTGTGCGACATGACCGGATCATTGAATCAAGTGTTGATTTAATGATTTGATGCATATTTATATATTTGATATATTACTTTGCATCAACTAGTATCGGTTTACTTAAGATGGATTTTCTCGCTCGGATGTGCACATTGTATATGTGATATACTTTTTGTGCACTTGATTGTATCATGTTTGATGATACATGCTCTTTAGGGTTTGTGTAAAGATTAAACCATGGTTGTATATTGGTTAGGGTTTTCTTTTTCATTTATTTATTTATTGCATTTATTTTATTTTGGAAAAGAAATGGCAAAAGAAAAGAAAATGGTTGCTAGTTTTGTTTTACATTGAAAGTTCATGAAGCTTTGACTAAGTGACCATTTTGTCTTCATGCTTAACCCTAACCACTCCTTCTAACCATGATTTATTCTCTACACTTGACCATGGTTGTCACATGATAAGTGTTCAATTTATTTTCTATTTTGAATTAACTTATCATAAGATTTATCATCTTCTTCTTCTTCTTCAAGAAGAAAGCTTGCTTCAACAATGGCAATTTGAGCATAAGTGTGAGAAATCCAATTCTAAAGTCTACCCACTTCTTATTTCTTCATCCTCTACCTCTTGCCAAGTAGTAGAGTGTGTTTCCTTCACAAGTTTTCAAGACTTGGTGAAGGGGGAGCTTGATCTAGCGATGCTTCGACGTAGATCATCTTCGGCACGTCGTCGATGACCTAGCCCATCCATTCTCCGATGAAGCCGACGCTAGAGCCCGGGATCCGTCTTGGACAGCGAGGAGACTTCATTGCGGAGCCGTGGAGGTGGAGCACCGGATCTACAAAGGTTGTATATCCGTATTCTCATAGTTAAGTGTTAACTAGTTAGCTTTTTCGCCTAGTTTTCTAGCAAACGATCCGTAGTCGGGTCTCTCGGCACCCGTAAATTTTTATATTGGCATGTTCGATGCCTTGTGAGACCTCCATAGGGTGATTAGGAACCCTACAGTGGTATCAGAGCCTAGCTAGAGCCTTAGGCGATGCGTAGACGGAATTAGAAGTCCGATCAGACCGAAACCCAAACCCTAAAATGCTCTCTGTACATTTTTGAAATTCGTGGATTTTTGTGAATTAAAAATATGCAGAAAAGTAAGCAGGAAAAACTAAGAATTACTGTGAAGTTTGGGCCCCTAATTCCATAATTAGACCGCTGAACCGCGGCCAAACCAGGGGTTTAGCGGCGCTTCCGCGGCCCAAATTTGGACTTAGTCCCTCAAATTTCATATATTTATTCTTAGCTCCTTTCTTGGCAATTTTTTATGTGAATTTTTTAATTCCACTCAAGTGTTGAGTTTTCTAGGGTTTTATTGGTGATTCGTTAATTTGATCGGATAATTTAACTTCGTTTATGTTTTTCCGGATATTTTAGAAACTGTTAAAAAGTTCGACCGGATATAAATACCCACTTTTTCCCCTGCCGGGAAATTTCCAAGTGTTGGATTTTTCCATGGTTTAAAGACGTTCTAAGTAGTGCAAGTAACGCGATGGACACTCTAGAAGACAACAAACCTTAACTCGATTATGTGACCGTCTTGAACTGCCCTTTGAACCTTAGGGTTTGGGGCAGTACGGCGTGCCACATGTGAGGCGTTGGCTTGACCCTTCTACGGCTGGACCGTTGGTACTGAGGCACGAACTGAATGTTGTTAGAATTATTTCATGTGTTGAGCTGTATCGGGAAAACTTGGGTGTTCGATTGTTCGATCGGAAAGTTTAACATTTTCTATTTATCTGGAATGTGATACAATAATTGGAATTCACAAGTAGTTATTAGATAACTGAATGAATGTTATAAATCAAGCACTTTAGTCTCACTTGATCGGTTGCCACGGAATTTTGATGTGATCAAAAGTCCGTCGCAATCACGTAGCGTACGCGGATACTCGCCGGGTAAACTTAATAGACAGCTACACCCCATAGCCCCGACTAAGTGACTGTAGGAGAACCCCGTCGCCGAAAGCATCCGTTCGGGTGCTCGCGGTAGCGGTGTTCCGCCTTGGTGCACTTCGTCGACGGTATCAGGAGTGCGGCCGCCTACTAAAGTCTGCGACGAGTATTCGATCAGGATGTTGGGAATCTTGTTGAATTACCCGACTTAATATTGAAAAGTGTTTTCGATTTAGAAACTAAAATGCGGGGTTTATAATTGTTAGGCATGCGATGTCTAAGGAATTCATTTGATTAGGCATGCGATGTCTATGCAGGTTGCGGATTCCAACTGTTGTAGTTTTACACTTTCTTTTCTGTGACCGTAAGTGTAATATGTGATATCGCCGGTTTCGTTGCTATATGTCAACGACAATTGGGATGCGCATATTTACTTACGTTGATGGCATGTGATGTTATGTGTTGCTGGATATGTTATATTGGATCGTCGTGTTTGAATAGCCGGGTTTTTTTTATGTGAGATGAGTGTTTTTCATTTTCATTCATGTAAAAACTTGTATGTAATATTCTTTTATTTGGGGCACTTCCAGGTTGCGGAAGTTGTCACCCTTTGTATATTATTTACTTTTCCCCACTAGGATAGACCCAAGGAGGGGAGCACAAGTAACCGGGTTCTAGGGTCCAGTGGGAGACCATCTCGAGGAGTCGAGTCCGGGTCTCCTAACTCTAGAATTAGTAGGGTTGCTTGCCGCTCTCGTAGGGGTCTAGGGGTGTGGGTTTGGCTATTCATCGCGACCGTGGAATCCGTGTTTTATACTGGCTCGTATTGAAAACACGGACGTCCTAGTATATCCAATATTTCATATGATTCTTCTGCTGCGATATCTGTGATGTGATCATGTGATGTTCTGTGATAGATACTGTATATAGTATATATGATATATTATATAGACGTTACTTATGTTTTACACCCGCGCTAGCCCTGCCCCGCTCTGCCGTTAGTTACCTAACCTAACGGTGCACGAGGGGACATCGAGACGAATGCGGATGGAATAAGTGTACGTCGTATTTATCTGTGATGTTTAGGTACTTAAATGATGGGACTTCATTAATGAGATTAATGAAATAAAAGAAACCTAAGATGTTGTAGAATCGAATTTCAAAATAAAACAGGTAGCTACAGTTCTTGCTTTGCACAGCGGTATATGTGATATATCCTGCACCTTATTCGATAAGGAAAGGACCGAGATCCCTTCACCGGGAGTGACTCCTTTAGCAATAACTGGCTGATTCTACACACTCGGTTTGTCTTTTGATTGCTTTTAAGAGTTTTTGCTTTGCACAGTGATATATATGATATATCCCGCACCTCATTCGACGAGGAAAGGACCGACGATCCCTTCACCGGGAGTGACTCCTTTAGCAAAACTAGAAAAGCCTAAAAAACACTCCATTTTAAAATCATTTGATTCTTCAACGATATCAAGTTCATTACGCAATAGGTTTTTAGAAAAACCTGTCGTAGCCCTCTGTCATTTCAGATAAGTTGTATATAGTATTCGTGCTGCATTTGTTGGCTTTCGTCAAGGTGCAGTGTGCGGTAGCTATATACTGCTTATCTGCTGCATACGATGCGATTGGATTAGGGTAGTCGTGCGGCTTTGTTGGCTTTCGTCAAGGGTCGTGCGGGTGGGTTTAATTCGATCAAGAAATGTACGGGTTGAACTTGACTAGCGGGCTATGGTTTGTTGGCTTTCGTCAAGGTCATAGCACGTTAGGGGCAAAATATTATCGGGAATTTCAAGTGTTGAAATTTGCAATGAGATTGCATACCTTCTATGAGATAGTTGGATCTCGATACCCGCTGCGAGTAAGAGTTACTCCTGGGAGAGTTTTATACATTACAATTAGCCGATCAAGTAGGTGTCTAGAAAGGTGTTAACGAGGTTACGCCTCTGGGAAAACGAGGTTTGCATTAATTAGGTCCGTGCGAAAGCACGGGGAACCTCCCTCAAAGTACCGACACTGGCCTGGCTGAAAGATTGGCGAACTTGTAGTGTGTAATTAATCCCGGCTAGTCTTTCCTTTTAGGGTTTGAAGGAAGATTTGATAAAAAGCAGTGGGAGCCATCCTGATTAGATAAAATAATAACCAATCTGATCTTGCAAGAGCGCATGCTGAGTGTTTTCTTCTCTCTCTCTCTAGGTAGCGACCATATCACGCCTTAATCAAGATAATAATACGGATATTTGACCGAACCCGCTTGTTATACTGAGCTGGGGAACGTTGGTCCAGCTCCAACTTATAATTGTTATAAGACAGAGCAGGAAATTGGGGATTACCAGAATTCCCGTGCCGCCCAAACGAAGAGAGTGCATGCTGATGCATCATCTTCGGGTGTGTTCATTACAAAGAACTGTTTCTCAGTATCCTCCGCATCCTGGGTATGTGATACCAGATCAGGATCCCAGATATGTAATCTGTTACAAAGGGCTACAGCTAGGTAGAGAACTGAGAACGGGTGATAAGTTTCATGAGGCAGAAAACGGGGCAAGTATTGCAGCCAAGTCTGTTGGTCACTGTCACCCTGTATTCCAAATACATTAATTCTGAACGAATGTTATTAGATACCGAACCTGATATACAAAATCATATCAGTCTCTTTATAAGTAAAGAAATGATAAAATTTTGTATTGTTGGATAATGTTTTGAACATTTCCTATATCAAAAGTTTATCGGTTCAGGCACGTTATCTAAAAGCATTAATGTTCTAAATCAAACTACAGTTCTTAGTATACGGAACACACACAAGAGGAAGAGTTCAGAAATGAATGAATCCTTCTTGAGGCATTGTAGACTAGGTCATATCAATGCGACCCGACTAGCTAAAGTTACATGTAGATGCATATTTAAATCAGTTTGAATTTACATCTTGTGAAACTTGCCAGTCATGTCACAAAGATATAATGACACCAGCTCTGTTTATTGGAAACAGAGAAAGAGTTAGTGAACTCTTGGGATGATGCATGTTGATGTATAAAGGTCCCCTGTCTACACATGCCAAGACCGGTTCTTTGTACTTCATTACATTCTCTGATAATCTCTCAAGATTCAGACATATGTTCCTGTTGAAACACAAGTCCGAACCTTTTGAGATATTCACAGAATATGATTTAGAAGTAGAGAACCAAAACGGGTATAAGTATTATGTCCTTTGATGTGATCAAGGAGGAGAATACTAGAGCATGGAATTTCTGGACTTTTCTAAAGGAGAATGAGATTCTCTCTCAGCATTACTCCTCCGTATACACCATAGCACGATGGTATATCGGGGCGGAGCAATCACACCCTATATGATAAGGTGTGCTCTATGATGAGTACTACTGAGTTACCTATTTCCTTTTGGGAGTTATGCACTTGAGAAGTTCCATACCAATTGAATTGGGTTCCAATCAAATCAGTTGCCTACCGCTTCATATGTGATATGGAAAGGGAAGAGCCCATATCTTAAGTTAGTTAAGATTTGGGGTTGACCGGCCTATGTCTAAAAGCAAAATCCGGACAAGCTCGAGGCAAGGTCTGTAATGTAGAACTGGAAATGTTCCAGCTATACAAACTACAGCACATGATTTGATAGAACCAAAGGATTCAGTAGATTCCAACGAACCTCAGCCTCTCCGCCGATCTAGTAGGGTTCCTCACCCACCTGAAAGATACTTCGGTTTCTCTATGACAGTGGGAGCGAGGATTACATCATGAGATGATGACCCAACTAGTTTCGAACTGGCCATCAGGAGTGAGACTCTGTGAGAATGGCTGGATGTTTATCGATCTGAGATGGAATCCTTATACACCAACAAAGTATGGACTTTAGTTGCTATATCTGAAGGGTTAAATCCCCATCAGGAGCAAGTAAATCTTGAGAAGATTACTTGGTGTACATGGAAAAGTTGAGACTTTCAAAGCTAGACTTGTTAAAAGTTTGCATCATTGACCAGGTGTGGATAATGATGAAACCTTTTCAAGTAGCTATGCTTAAGTCCATCCAGATCCTACTTGCCACGGCTACATACCATAACTACGATATCTGGCGGTTGGGTATCATGACTGCTTTTCTAAATGATGTTTTAGAAGAGTGCGTCTATAAGTACACAGGCAGCGGGCCTCGTAGACAATGGGAGCAGCGGAAACGTGTGCAAGATGTTTTATCTGATAAAGCAGGCATCGCGGAGTTGGAACATCTGTTTTGATGGATTAGTCAAAGAGTTTGACATCATCAAAATGGTAGATGAACCTTGTATAAACAAAAAGGTAGTAGGGAGTATGGTGGTGATCCTCGTAGAGTACGTGGATGACATACTCTTGATAAGAAAGGAGTTTCTTATGCTACGATCGATCAATCTCCGTTTATCACATGGATTCTCCACATAAGGATCAAAGTGATACCTACTAAATCCTGGATTTTGAATCTATGAGATAGATCTAAATGGATGTTAGGAATCTCACTGGTAGTAGTGAGATGGTATCAATCGATCCTGGGGAGAATCACTGGAAGGGTTCCAGGGTGATAAAGACGACTGAATGTCGGTCGCAGGCATTGTCTTTACCCTCAGTAAAGGGACGGTATGTTGGAAGAGTTCCAAGCTAGATACCGTGACATACTAGATGATAAAGGCAGGATACATCGCTACTTAAGATGCTACCAAAGAGGCTGTTTGGGTGTATATTGGTTCATGAGATGAACTATGTTCCTCCCATTGTGTGACAATGGAGTTGTGGCTTATGCCAAGGAACGCAGGTCCCATCAGTGATCCAGACATATTCTAAGGCACCCTATGGAGGTCTCACAAGGCATCGAACATGCCAATATAAAAATTTACGGGTGCCGAGAGACCCGACTACGGATCGTTTGCTAGAAAACTAGGCGAAAAAGCTAACTAGTTAACACTTAACTATGAGAATACGGATATACAACCTTTGTAGATCCGGTGCTCCACCTCCACGGCTCCGCAATGAATTCTCCTCGCTGTCCAAGATGGATCCCGGGCTCTAGCGTCGGCTTCATCGGAGAATGGATGGGCTAGGTCATCGACGACGTGCCGAAGATGATCTACGTCGAAGCATCGCTAGATCAAGCTCCCCCTTCACCAAGTCTTGAAAACTTGTGAAGGAAACACACTCTACTACTTGGCAAGAGGTAGAGGATGAAGAAATAAGAAGTGGGTAGACTTTAGAATTGGATTTCTCACACTTATGCTCAAATTGCCATTGTTGAAGCAAGCTTTCTTCTTGAAGAAGAAGAAGATGATGATAAATCTTATGATAAGTTAATTCAAAATAGAAAATAAATTGAACACTTATCATGTGGCAACCATGGTCAAGTGTAGAGAATAAATCATGGTTAGAAGGAGTGGTTAGGGTTAAGCATGAAGACAAAATGGTCACTTAGTCAAAGCTTCATGAACTTTCAATGTAAAACAAAACTAGCAACCATTTTCTTTTCTTTTGCCATTTCTTTTCCAAAATAAAATAAATGCAATAAATAAATAAATGAAAAAGAAAACCCTAACCAATATACAACCATGGTTTAATCTTTACACAAACCCTAAAGAGCATGTATCATCAAACATGATACAATCAAGTACACAAAAAGTATATCACATATACAATGTGCACATCCGAGCGAGAAAATCCATCTTAAGTAAACCGATACTAGTTGATGCAAAGTAATATATCAAATATATAAATATGCATCAAATCATTAAATCAACACTTGATTCAATGATCCGGTCATGTCGCACACAACCGACTAGTATACAATGTATCGGCTTATCGAATCAACGCTTGAATCGATAACTAGGTTATATCGCATACAACCATTCGATACATTCATCGCGAGAATGAAATATGGTATCACATACACGCATTATTCTCGGTCCCGCACATATCTCATATGCGCTCCTATTTCGTTTCGCTTGAGCCAGGAAACCTCTGTGTAGGACTCTAAAGACTCGTCAATACGCCGGCAGCAGATGATGATCATATCAAGCACCCACAAGCCGCAAGCGGTCTGCTAAACGTAACGGCCACCCGGGTATTGAGCGATCAGAAGATCGACGAGCAAGCCCGCTCACACTCCAGTGAATCCAACCAGTAACACTACCGTACAGTCCGGTCTGATCGTCTGATATGTCGCATATCTCGCCTAGGGGTGGTAAACGTCAGACCCCAGTAGCTCGATAAGTCGTGTCGATATGAGGTCTATAACAGTTCGAGAAACTACTGGTAACACTTACCAGTAAATCTCAGTAACCCTGGCCAGGGATTTCCGGTTATAGCCAATCGAACACAGCGCAACATCAACCCCCTATACCGGGAGAGACGAATCCCCTCCTATCGCTCATTGCCTCCATGTGACTCGGGACTGTACCCAAAAACCACCGTTTTGCACGCCCTCTTGGACGTGGTAAGGTGGAAATCAAAGCACAGTGGGAACCACACAAAACTCGATTATGTGACCGTCTTGAACTGCCCCAAATAAAAGAGTATTACAAGTGCCAGTACGGCCGCGGAACCGCCGCACCATGAATAGCACGTGCCGCGGTTCCGCGGTGGAAAATTCGATTCAGACCCTCGTATTTCACAGTAATTCATAATTCTGAGTGCTGTATTTTCTGGGATATTTTAACTTTTACTACACAGTTGAGCATTCTGGAGTATTGGGAATCAAAGATTCGATCGGGGTTTCAAATTTTGTCTGTGTGGCTTTCCGGATAAATTTTAGAATATGTTAAAAAGTTCGACCGGATATAAATACCCAATTTTTCCCCTGTCGGGAAATTTCCAAGTGTTGGATTTTTCCGTAGTTTAACGACGTTCTAAGTAGTGCAAGTAACGCGATGGTCCCTCTAGAAGACAACAAACCTTAACTCGATTATGTGACCGTCTTGAACTGCCCTTTGAACCTTCGGGTTTGGGGCAGTACGGCGTGCCACATGTGAGGCGTTGGCTTGACCCTTCTACGGCTGGACCGTCGGTACTGAGGCACGAACTGAATGTTGTTAGACTTATTTCATATGTTGATCTGTATCGGGAAAAGTTGGGTGTTCGATTGTTCGATCGGAAAGTTTAACATTTTCTGTTTATCTGGAATGGGATACAATAATTGGAATTCACAGTAGTTATGTGATAACTGAATGAATGTTATAAACATAGCAGTTTAGTCTTACTTGATCGATTGCCACGGAATTTTGATGCGATCAAAAGTCCGTCGCAATCACGTAGCGTACGCGGATACTCGCCGGGTAAACTTAATAGACAGCCTCACTCCATAGCCCCGACCAAGTGACTATAGGAGAACACCGTCGCCGAAAGCATCCGTCCGGGTGCTCGCGGTGGCGGTGTTCCGCCTTGGTACACTTCGTCGACGGTATCGGGGGTGCAGCCGTCTACTGAAGTTTGCGACGAGCATTCGATCAGGATGTCGGGAATCTTGTTGAATTACCCGACTTAATATTGAAAAGTGTTTTCAATGATGAGACTGAAATGCAGGGTTTATAATTGTTAGGCATGCGATGTCTAAGGAATTCATTTGGTCAGGCATGCGATGTCTGAGGTGGTTGCGGATTCCAACTGTTGTAGTTTTACACTTTCTTTTCTGTGACCGTAAGTGTAATATGTGATATCGCCGGTTTCGTTGCTATATGTCAACGACAATTGGGATGGACATATTTACTTACGTTGATGACATGTGATGTTATGTGTTGCTGGATATGTTATATTGGATCGTCATGTTTGAATAGCCGGGGTTTTTTTTATGTGAGATGAGTGTTTTTCATTTTCATTCATGTAAAAACTTGTATATAATATTCTTTTATTGGGACGCTTCCAGGTTGCGGAAGTTGTCACCCTTTGTATATTATTTACTTTTCCGCACTAGGATAGACCCAAGGAGGGGAGCACAAGTAACCGGGTTCTGGGGTCCAGTGGGAGACCAACTCGAGGAGTCGAGTCCGGGTCTCCTAACTCTAGAATTGGTAGGGTTGCTTGCCGCTCTCGTAGGGGTCTAGGGGTGTGGGTTTGGCTATTCATCACGACCGTGGAATCCGTGTTTTATACTGGCTCGTATTGAAAACACGGACGTCCTAGTATATCCAATATTTCATATGATTCTTCTGCTGCGATATCTGTGATGTGATCATGTGATGTTCTGTGATAGATACAGTATATAGTATATATGATATATTATATAGACGTTACTTATGTTTTACACCCGCGCTAGCCCTGCCCCGCTCTGCCGTTAGTTACCTAACCTAACGGTGCACGAGGGGACATCGAGACGAATGCGGATGGAATAAGTGTACGTCGTATTTATCTGTGATGTTTAGGTACTTAAATGATGGGACTTCATTAATGAGATTAATGAAATAAAAGAAACCTAAGATGTTGTAGAATCGAATTTCAAAATAAAACAGGTAGCTACAGTTCTTGCTTTGCACAGCGGTATATGTGATATATCCTGCACCTTATTCGATAAGGAAAGGACCGAGATCCCTTCACCGGGAGTGACTCCTTTAGCAATAACTGGCAGATGCTACACATTCGGTTTGTCTTTTGATTGCTTTTAAGAGTTTTTGCTTTGCACAGTGATAGATATGATTTATCCCGCACCTCATTCGACGAGGAAAGGACCGACGATCCCTTCACCGGGAGTGATTCCTTTAGCAAAACTAGAAAAGCCTCAAAAGCACTCCATTTTAAAATAATTTGATTCTACAACGATATCAAGTTCATTACGCAATAGGTTTTCAGAAAAACCTGTCGTAGCCCTCCATCATTTCAGATAAATCCTGTTTAGTATTCGTGCTGCGTTTGTTGACCTTGTCAAGGCGCAGTGTGCGGTAGCTAACCAGTATTTATCTGCTTATGCATATGATGCAGATTGGGTTAGGGTAGTCGTGCGGCCTTGTTGACCTTGTCAAGGGTCGTGCGGGTGGGTTTGATTCAATCAAGAAATGACGGGTTGAACTTGACTTGCAGTCTATGGTTTGTTGACCTTGTCAAGGTCATAGATCGTTTGGGGCAAAATATTATCGGGAATTTCAAGTGTTGAAATTTGCAATAAGATTGCATACCTTCTATGAGATAGTTGGATCCCGATACCCGCTGCGAGTAAGAGTTACTCCTGGGAGAGTTTTATACATTACAATTAGCCGATCAAGTAGGTGTCTAGAAAGGTGTCAACGGGGTTACGCCTCTGGGAAAACGAGGTTTACATTAATTAGGTTCGTGCGAAAGCACGGGGGACCTCCCTCAAAGTACCGACACTGGCCTGGCTGAAAGATTGGCGAACTTGTAGTGTGTAATTAATCCCGGCTAGTCTTTCCTTTTAGGGTTTGAAGGAAGATTTGATAAAAAGCAGTGGGAGCCGTCCTGATTAGATAAAATAATAACCAATCTATTCTTGCAAGAGCACACGCTGAGTGTTTTCTTCTCTCTCTCTCCTGGTAGCGACCATATCACGCCTTAATCAAGATAATAATACGAAATATTGACCGAACCCGCTTGTTATACTGAGCTGGGGAACGTTGGTCCCGCTCCAACTTATAATTGTTATAAGACAAAGCAGGATATTGGGGAATACCAGATTTCCCGTGCCGCCCAAACGAAGAGAGTGCATGCTGATGCATCATCTTCGGGTGTGTTCATTATACAGAACTGTTTCTCAGTATCCTTTACGTCCTGGGTATATGATACCGGATCAGGATCCTAGATATGCAATCTGTTACATAGGGCTACAGATAGGTAGAGAACTGAGAACGGGTAATAAGTTTCATGAGGCAGAAAACGGGACAAGAGTTGCAGCCAAGTCTGTTGGTCACTGTCACCCTGTATTACCAATACATTGATTCTGAACGAATGTTATTAGATACCGAACCTGATATACAAAATCATATCTGTCTCTTTATTAGTAAAGAAACGGTAAAATTTTGTATTGTTGGATAATGTTTTGAACATTTCCTATATCAAAAGTTGATCGGTTCAGGCACGTTATCTAAAAGCGTTAATGTTCTAAATCAAACTACAGTTCCTTGTATACGGAACACACAGAAGAGGAAGAGTTCAGAAATGAACGGATCCTTGTAGAGGCATTGTAGACTAGGTCAGATCAATGTGACCCGACTAGCTAGAGTTACATATAGATGCATATTTAAATCAGTTTGAATTTACATCTTGTGAAACTCGCCAGTCATGTCACAAAGATAAGATGACCATAGCTCCGTTTATTGGAAACAGAGAAAGAGTTAGTGAACTCTTGGGATGATACATGTTGATGTATGTAGATCCCCAGTCTACATATGCCAAGACCGGTTCTTTGTACTTCATTACATTCTCTGATAATCTCTCAAGATTCAGTCATATGTTCCTGTTGAAACATGAGTCCGAACCTTTTGAGATATTCATAGAATATAAGTTAGAAGTAGAGAACCAGAATACGGGTATAAGTATTATGTCCTATGATGAGATCAAGGAGGAGAATACTTGAGCACGGAAATACTGGACTATTCTAAAAGAGAATGAGATTCTCTCTCAGCATTACTCCTCTGTATACACCATAGCACGATGGTATATCGGGGTGGAGCAGATACACCCTATATGATAAGGTGTGCTCTATGATGAGTACTACTGAGTTACCTATTTCCTTTTTGGGAGTTATGCGCTTGAGAAGCTGCATACCTATTGAATAGGGTTCGAATCAAATCAGTTGCCTACCACTCCATATGAGATATGGTATGGGAAGAGCCCATGTCTTAAGTCAGTTAAGATTTGGGGTTGTCCGGCCTATGTCTAAAAGGCAAAATCTGGACAAGCTCGAGGCAATGTAAGTTATGTAGAACTGGAAAGGTTCCAGCTATACAAACTACATCAGATGATTTGGTATAACCAGAGGATTCAGTAGATACCAACGAACCTCAGCCTCTCCGCCGATCTAGTAGGGTTCCTCACCCACCTGAGAGATACTTCTGTTTCTCTATGACAGTGGGAGCGAGGATTGCATCATGAGATGATGACCCAACTAGTTTCGAGCTGGCCATCAGGAGTAAGACTCTGTAAGAATGGCTGGATGCTTAGTGATCTGAGATGGAATCCATGTACACCAACAAAGTACGGACTTTGGTTGCTATATCTGAAGGGTTAAATCCCCATCAGGAGCAAGTATATCTTGAGAAGATTACTTGGTGTAGATGGAAAAGTTGAGACTTTCAAAGCTGGACTTGTTAAAGGTTTTCGTCATCGACCAAGCGTGGATAATGATGAAACCTTTTCAAGTAGCTATGCTTAAGTCCATCCAGATCCTACTTGTCACGGCTACATACCATGACTGCGATATCTGGTGGTTGGGTGTCTTGTCTGCTTTTCTAAATGATGATTTAGAAGAGAGAGTCTATAAGTACACAGCCAGAGGGCCTCGTAGACAGTGGGAGCAGCGGAAACGTGTGCAAGATGCTTTATAGGGTTAAAGCAGGCATCGCGGAGTTGGAACATCTGTTTTGATGGATTAGTCAAAGAGTTTGACATCATCAAAATGGTAGATGAACCTTGTATAAACAAAAAGGTAGTAGGGAGTATGGTAGTGATCCTCGTAGAGTACGTGGATGACATACTCTTGATAAGAAAGGAGTTTCTTATGCTACGCTCGATCAATCTCCGCTTATCACAATGATTCTCCATATAGGATCAAAGTGATACCTCCTAAATCCTGGGTTTTTGGATCTATGAGATAGATCTAATTGGATGTTAGGACTCTCACAAGTTGTAGTGAGACGGTATCAACCGATCCTGGGGAGAATCACTGGAAGAGTTCCAGGGTGATAATGACGACTGAATGTCAGTCGCAGGCATTGTCTTTACCCTCAGTAAAAGGACGGTATGTTGGAAGAATTCCAAGCTAGATACCGTGACATACTAGACGATGAAGGCAGGATACATCGCTACTTAAGATGCTACCAAAGAGGAAGTCTGGGTGTATAAAAGTTCATAAGATGAACTTTGTTCCTACCATTGTGTGACAATGGAGTTGTGGCTTATGCCAAGGAACGCCGGTCCCATCAGTGATCCAGACATATTCTAAGGCAGTATCACCTGATCATGGAGATGGTTGATCTCCAGGGAGATCGAGGTTTAGAGAGTAGACTCAGAGGACAACACAGCGGATCCACTCACAAAGGCCTGATCCCAGATTGTCTCCCTGTTACATGTTGGTAAAGCCCTTAGGATCTGTACTTGACTACCTGGACTATGATGCGGATCATACTAGTGGGGACATGGTAGTCCATAAGTACATCCTTCAAAGTCCCTAGTCGTGGGTATATCGAGACGGAGCATCGATATACCAGAGTAGACTAGCGTATATCTTCTCGACCCATACAGATGGGCGATGGATGATCCTATATCCATCGGTGTTTGACATCAGAGATGATATACGGATGCTCAGTAGAGACTGGGTACACTGGACGGACTCGCCGAGAACTCCCAGATGGTATTATACCTCACGTCAGATGGCAGTTCTATGGTGACACTGGCACAGAGTAGTCTGTTGACCCGAGATCGTCATAGAGTCTTGTGTGGTTCCCACTGTGCTTTGATTTCCATCTTACCACGTCCAAGAGGGCGTGCAAAACGGTGGTTTTTGGGTACAGTCCCGAGTCACATGGAGGCAATGAGCGATAGGAGGGGATTCGTCTTTCCCGGTATAGGGAGTTGATATTGCGCTGTGTTCGATTGGCTATAACAGGAAATCCCTGGCCAGGGTTGCTGAGATTTACTGGTAAGTGTTACCAGTAGTTTCTCAAATAGTTATAGACCTCATATCGACACGACTTATTGAGCTATTGGGGTCTGACGTTTACCACCCCTAGGCAAGATATGCGACATATCAGACAATCAGACCGGACTGTACGGTAGTGTTACTGGTTGGATTCACTGGAGTGTGAGCGGGCTTGCTCGTCGATCTTCAGATCGCTCAATACCCGGGTGGCCGTTACGTTTAGCAGACCGCTTGCGTCTTGTGGGTGTTTGATATGATCATCATCTGCTGCCGGCGTATTGACGAGTCTTTAGAGTCCTACACAGAGGTTTCCTGGCTCAAGCAAAACGAAATAAGAGCGCATATGAGATATGTACGGGACCGAGAATAATACCAGTATGTGTTACTGTATTTGATTCTCGCGATGTTACATTGATCGGTTATATGCGATATAGCCGGGTTATCGGATCAAGTGTTGATTCGATAAGTTGTTACTAAAGATACTAGTCGATTATATGCGATATGACCGGATCGTTAAATCAAGTGTTGATTTAATGATTTGATGCATAATTATATATTTGATATATTACTTTGCATTAACTAGTATCGGTTCACTTTAAATGGATTTTCTCACTCGGGTGTGCACATTGTATATTCGATATAGTTTTGTGCACTTGATTATATCATGTTTGATGATACATATTTACTTGTGTTTTGTGTAAAGTTTAAACCATGGTTATGTAATGGTTAGGGTTTACATTTTCATATCTATTTATTTATTTATTCATTCATTTTGGAAAATGAAAAGCAAATGAGAAAATGGTGGCTTCTTTTGTTTTGTTCATGAAGCTTCATGAAGACTTTGACCAAGTGACCATTTTGTCTCATGCTTAACCCTAACCATCCCACTAACCATGATTTATTCTCTACACTTGACCATGGTTCAATTATGATAAGTATTCTATTTTCTTTTCATTTTTATTTATGCTTATCATAATATATTTCTTCTTCTTCTTGCTTCAACTCAAGAAGAAAAACCTAGACTACATCAATCGTGGATTGATGATATGAGTGAGAAATCCAATTCTAAAGTCTACCCACTTCCTATTTCTTCATCCTCTACCTCTTGCCAAGTAGTAGAGTGTGTTTCCTTCACAAGTTTCTTGACTTGGTGAAGTGAGAGCTTGATCTTGCGATGCTTCGACGTAGATCATCTTCGGCATGGACATCGACGACCTAGCTCGCTTATTCTTCGACGAAGCCGACGCTAGAGCCCGGGAGTTCACTTGGACAGCGAAGGCACTTCGTTGCGGAGCTATGGAGGTGGACAAACGGATCTACAAAGGTTGTATTTCCGTATTCCCTTAGTTAATTGTTAACTAGTTAGCTTTTTCTCCTAGTTTTCTAGCAAACAATCCGTAGTCGGGTCTCTCAGCACCTATAATTTTTGAAATTGGCATGTTCGATGCCTTATGAGACCTCACTAGGGTGCCCAGGAACCCTACAGTAGCAAAGGGTTTTCGTCAAAGACCAGGTGTGGACTATGACGAAACCTTTTCTCCAGTGGCTATGCTTAAATCCATCCGGATCATGCTTGCCATTGCTGCCTTTCATGACTACGAAATCTGGCAAATGGATGTTAAGACTGCATTTCTAAATGGTGATTTAGAAGAGTGCGTGTACATGACTCAGCCAGAGGGCTTCGTAGACAGTGGGAGCAGCGGGAAGGTGTGCAAGCTGCTTAAATCCATTTATGGATTAAAGCAAGCATCGCGGAGTTGGAACATCTGCTTTGACGTCGTTATCAAAGAGTTTAATTTCGTCAAAAATCCAGATGAACCTTGTATCTACAAGAAGGTGGCAGAGAGTAAGGTTGTCTTCCTCGTATTGTACGTGGACGACATACCCTTGATAGGAAATGACATTCCTATGCTGCAATCGGTCAAGCTCTTCTTATCACATAGATTCTCAATGAAAGATCTTGGTGATGCCTCCTGCATATTGGGAATCAGGATCTATAGAGATAGATCCAAAAGGATATTGGGATTGTCCCAATCCAGGTACATTGACACCATACTAAAGAGGTTTAGTATGGAAGAGTCCAAGCGTGGGAATTTGCCCACGATCTCTGGAGTCACTCTCTCCAAAGAGATGTCTCCCAAGACTGATTTGGAGAGAGCTCGCATGCAAGGGATACCCTATGCTTCGGCAGTAGGCTCTATCATGTATGCGATGCTATGTACCAGACCCGATGTAGCATACTCACTAAGTGTAGTGAGCAGGTATCAAGCTGATCCTGGAGAGAGTCACTGGACAGCTGTGAAGAGCATTCTCAAGTACTTGCGAAGGACTAGAGATATGTTCTTGGTGTATGGTAACGGAGAGCTCCAAGTGGAGTCCTTTACCGATTCGAGCTTCCAGAGTGATAAGGACGACTCTAAGTCGCAGTCGGGTTTTGTCTTTACCCTTTACGGAGGGGCGGTTAGCTAGAAGAGTTCCAAGCAGGAAATCGTGGCAGACTCGACGATGGAGGCTGAATACATCGCTGCCAACGATACTGCCAAAGAGGCTGTCTGGATCAAGAAGTTCATTACTGAACTTGGAGTGGTTCCATCCATTGAGCGTCCAATACCTTTGTATTGCGATAACAATGGAGCGGTGGCTTTGGCCAAGAAACCCAGGTCCCATCAGCGATCCAGGCATATTCTGAGGCGGTATCACCTGATCCGGGAGATAGTTGATCGCCGGGAGATCGAGGTCAGGAGGGTTGACACGAAGAACAACACGGCGGATCCACTCACGAAGGCCATTCCCCAGACACAGTTTGAGAGACTCTTCGGGATGCTCGGTATGCGATACTACAGCAGCTGGCCCTAGTGCAAGTGGGAGATTGTTAGTTGTATGTATGCCCTAGAGGCCAGTATTGTACAGATGATGTATATTATATTGGATGCTTGGACATATATAGAGATGACTTTCTTGCTCGATATGATAGTAAGCTATCTGGTTACTCTTTATCTTAACATGTACACTAGTCTCTTTATACTGTCTTATAGTTACATGTTGGTAAAGCCCTTAGGATATGTACTTGACTACCTGGACTGTGATGCAGATCACACTAGTGGGGACATGGTAGTCCATAAGTACATCCTTCATGGTCCCTAGTCGTGGGTGTATCGAGACGGGGCATCGATATACCAGTGTAGACTAGCGTATACGCTTCTCGACCCATGAGATGGGCGATGGATGATCCCATATCCATTGGTGTTTGACATCAGAGATGGTGTACGGGTGCTCAGTGGAGACTGGGTACACTGGACGGACTCGCCGAGAACTCCCAGATGGTATTATACCTCACGTCAGATGGCAGTTCTCAGGTGACACTTGTACAGGTTAGTCTGTAGACCCGAGATCGTCATAGAGTCTTGTGTGATTCCCACTGTGCTTTGATCTCCACCTTACCACGTCCATGAGGGCGTGCAAAACGGTGGTCTTTGGGCACAGTCCCGAGTCACATGGAGGCAATGAGCGATAGGAGGGGTTTCGTCTCTCCCGGTATTGGGGGTTGATGTTGCGCAGTGCTCGATTGGCCGTAGCAGGGAAGTCCCTGGCCAGGGCTGATCAGAGATTTGCTGGTAAGTGTTACCAGTAGTTTCTCGACCCGTTACGAGCCTCACATCGGCATGACTTATCGGGTTATTGGGGTCTGACGTTTACCACCCCTAGACTTGATATGCGACATATCAGACGAAGAGACCGGACTGTACGGTAAGTGTTACTGGTCGGATTCGCAGGAGTGTGAGCGGGCTAGCTCGTCGATCTTCTGATCGCTCAATACCCGGGTGGCCATTACGTTTAGCAGACCGCTTGCGGCTTGTGGGTGTTTGATATGATCATCATCTGCTACCGGCGTATTGACGAGTCTTTAGAGTCCTACACAGAGGTTTCCTGGCTCAAGCGAAACGAAATAGGAGCACATATGAGATATGTGCAGGACCGAGAATAATGCGTGTATGTGATACCGTATTCCATTCTCGCGATATATGTATCGAATGGTTATATTCGATATAACCTAGTTATCGAATCGAAGATCGATTCGATAAGCCGATACATTGAATACTAGTCGGTCATGTGCGACATGACCGGATCATTGAATCAAGTGTTGATTTAATGATTTAATGTATAATTATATATTTGATATATTACTTTGCATTAACTAGTATTGGTTCACTTTAAACGGATTTTTCTCACTTGGATTGCACATTGTATATGTGATATACTTTTGTGCACTTTTTTGTATCATGTTTGATGATACTTGATCATATGGTTAAGTGAATAGAATTAAACCATGGTTATTATGATAATTAGGGTTTTGCATATTTATTTATTCATTTATTTGTTTATTCATTTATTTGGATAAGTTTAAAGAGAATGGTGGCTTTCTTTTGTCATTAGTTGAAGCTTCATGAAGCTTTGACTTCTTTAACCATTCTTGTCTTCTTGCTTAACCCTAACCCACTTAATTCACCATGGTTTATTCTCTACACTTAACCCTAGTTTAAGTTATGATAAGTATTGATTTTCTATTTCTTTTTAATAGAACTTATCATAACAATCTTCATCTTCTTCTTCTTCTTCAAGCTTGCTACTTTAATGGCAACTTGAGATCTAGTGAGAGAAATCCAAATCTAAAGTGAACCCACCTCCTATTTCTTCGTCCTCTACCTCTTGCCAAGTGGTTTTGGGTGTTTTATTCACAAGTTTCACTACTTGGTGAAGTCGGAGCTTGAACTAGTGCAACCTTGACGTAGATCGTCTTTGACACGAAGCCGACGACCTTGCTCGCCCGTTTTCCCGATGAAGCCGACGAATGAGTCTAGGATTCATGATGGACAGCGAGAGCACACCCACGTGGAGCTAAGGAAGTGGAAATCCGGATCTACAAAGGTTGTAGCATCTAACTTCTAGTTAAATAGTTAACTAGTTTCTTGTTTCGCCTAGAAATCTAGTCTAAGATCCGTATTAGGGTTTCTCGGCACCCATAAAATTTTAAATTGGCATGTTCGATACCTTGTGAGACCTCTATAGTGTGCCTAGGAACCCTACATAACGGTCCCCAGGTAGATGCCGACAAGAAGACTGACGAGGCGAAACCCATCTGAACTCCTACTGAGCCTGAATGTGACATTCTCCGTACAGTCCGGTCTGTTAGTCTGATACATCGCATGACGGGCCTAGGGGGCGGTAAACGTCAGTCCCCCAATAGCGGTACAAGTCGTGTCGGAGTGAAGCCCAAAACACCCTGAGATAACACTGGAAGCCTACCAGTATATCTCGTTTGCCCTGGCCAGGGACTACTCGTGTAATGGCTCTCCTAGACACAGCGCGATGTCAACCCCCAATACCGGGAGAGACGAATCCTGTCTAACCGTCACTGCCTCCAAGTGCTTCGGGACTGCACCCAACTACCACTTGTTTGCACGACTCCTTTGAGCCGTGGTAGGGTAGTAATCAAAGTACAGTGGGAACACACTCGAGGCGAAGTGACAGTGTCAAGTCAGCGGACTAAGCTGTACTCATGTCACCTGGGAACTGATAACTGACGATAGGCATAATACCAACTAGTCAGTTCCCGATGAGTCCTGTCCAGTGTACTCGTAACCCAATGAGCACCCGCATACTATCTCAAGTACGACGTACCGACGGCTGTGGGACAGACCGTCTCCCACACTGGGGTGAGAAGCGCATGCGCTAGTCTACTCCGGAGTATCGATGCCCTGTCTCGATAGTCCTGCGACCAGGGACCTGCATAAGGATTTTCTTATTGATTACCCAGCCCTACTAGTGTGACTGCCACACAACGCTGGTAATCAAGCAAAGATCCTAAGGGCTCCACTAATGTGTATAGGCGATATACTAAAATAAACACATGTACACATTGAAGTAGAAACAAACCAAGTAGCATACTACTATTTTGAGCAAGATTGTATATACAAGGTGAATATCCCAAGCTTCCATTAAGTAATATACAAACTAGTATGATACAGTAATGGCCTCTAGGGCATATACACTAACAATCTCCCACTTGCACTAAGGCCATGTACTGGCGTATCGAAGAACTATCATCTCGATCAGCCGCTCGAACTGAGTCTGGGGCAAGGCCTTGGTGAATGGATCTGCAGTGTTATCTTCTGAAGCGACTCTCCGAACCTCGATCTCTTGGCGATCCACGATCTCCCTGATCAGGTGATACCGCCTCAAGATGTGTCTGGATCTCTGATGGGACCTGGGTTCCTTTGCTAAAGCTATAGCCCCGTTGTTGTCGCAATACAGAGGTATTGGATCAACAATGGACGGAACCACCTGAAGCTCTTTCAAGAACTTCCTCATCCAGACAGCTTCTTTTGCGGCATCAGATGCAGCGATGTATTCCGCTTCCATCGTCGAGTCTGCAACGGTTTCCTGTTTGGAACTCTTCCAACACACCGCCCCTCCATTGAGGGTAAAGACAAAACCCGACATGGACTTGGAATCATCCTTGTCACTCTGGAAGCTGGAGTCAGCAAAGACCTCGATCTGGAGGTCTTTTCCGCCATACACCAAGAACATCTCCTTAGTCCTTCTGAGGTACTTGAGAATGTTCTTTACAGCTATCCAGTGTTTCTCCCCAGGGTTTGACTGATACCGGCTTACCACACTTAGTGCATAAGCTACATCCGATCTGGTACACAACATCACATACATTATAGAGCCTACTGCAGAAGCGTAGGGTATAATAGACATGCGATCCCTCTCCAAATCAGTCTTGGGAGACATCTCTTTAGAGAGGGTGATCCCGTGACAAGCCGGTAGGTTACCGCGCTTGGAATCTTCCATACCGAATCTTTTCAGTATGGTGTCGATGTACCTGGACTGTGAAAGTCCTAATATCCTCTTGGACCTATCACGATGGATCCGGATCCCCAGGATGTATGAGGCATCACCCAGGTCTTTCATGGAGAACCTGTGTGACAAGAACCCCTTGACAGATTGTAGCATAAGAATGTCATTTCCTATTAAGAGAATGTCATCCACGTACAAAACGAGGAATACTACAGTTCTCGCTACAAATCTACAATAGATGCATGGTTCATCTGGATTTTTGATAAAGCCAAATTCCTTGACCGTCTCATCAAAACAGATGTTCCAACTCCGCGATGCCTGCTTTAGTCCATAGATGGACTTAAGAAACTTGCACACCTTTCCGCTGCTCCCACTCTGAATGAAACCCTCTGGTTGGTCCATATAGACACACTCCTCTAAATTTCCATTTAGAAAAGCGGTCTTTACGTCCATTTACCAGATCTCATAATCGTGGAAGGCAGCAATGGCAAGAAGGATCCAAATGGATTTCAGCATAGCCACTGGAGAAAAGGTTTCGTCATAGTCCAAGCCAGGTCTTTGACGGAAACCCTTTGCAACAAGTCTAGCTTTATAGGTCTCAACCTGTCCATCTACACCAATCTTCCTTTTGAAGATCCACTTGCATCCTACGGGTTTTACCCCGTCTGGAGCAATGTCCAACGTCCATACTTTGTTGGTGTACATGGACTCCATTTCGGTCCGCATTGCATCCAGCCATTTTACCGAGTCAACGCTCTGAACGGCCTGCTGGAAGCTAGTAGGCTCATCATAACCTATGATGCAATCCTCTCTATCCCCGTCTATGAGAAAACCGTAGTATCTCTCGGGCGGATGAGACTGCCTACTACTCCTGCGGAGCAGCGTAGGAATGTCCTGTTCTTTTGATCCCTCGGTTCCACTAAGCTTTCAGTAATAGCTCGTGGTTCTGGAATTTCTTCCAGTTCTACTGCGCTCCCACTAATTTCCTTTTCTAAGAACAGGTGTTCTAGAAAGTGGGCATGACGAGAAACAATAACTTTTTGTTCCTCTTCGCAGTAGAAGAAATATCCCTTGGAGTTCTTTGGATATCCCACAAACTTGCACTGTACTGAGCGTGCCTCGAGCTTGTCCGCATGCTGCTTTTTGACAAAAGCTGGACTTCCCCATGTCTTAATATGATTAAGATGGGGCCTCTTCCCACACCACATCTCATATGGTGTGGTAGGCACAGTCTTAGTGGGAACTCGGTTCAAAAGGTACGCAGCTGATTCTAGCGCATACCCCCAGAATGATCGCGGTAACTCAGCGTTACTCATCATGGACCGTACCATATCCAATAGGGTGCGGTTCCGTCTCTCCGATACACCGTTATGTTGCGGAGTGTATGGAGGAGTAAGCTGAGAGAGAATTCCATTCTCTTTTAAATAGTCCAGGAACTCGGCACTCAAGTATTCACCACCTCGATCCGATCTTAGAATCTTGATACTTTTGCCGGTTTGTTTTTCTACTTCATTCTTATATTCCTGGAATTTTCCAAAGGCTTCGGACTTATGTTTCATTAAGAAGACATAACCGTACCTTGGAAAGTCATCCGTAAAAGTAATGAAGTAAGAAAAACCGCTTCGCGCATGTGTAGACATTGGACCGCACACGTCGCTGTGTACGAGTCCCAAGAGCTCGCTCGCTGTTACTCCGTGTCCAGTGAACAGAGACTTTGTCATCTTTCCTTTGAGACAGGATTGACAAGTGGCATACGATTGATATTCGAACGGATTCAAATATCCTTCTGTATTTAACTTTGTCAACCTTCTCTCATTGATGTGACCCAGTCTACAATGCCATAAGAAAGTTTGATTTATTTCCGGAGACTTTCTTTTGTGTGTATTCTGGACATTGAAAATCTGTGGTTGGTTTAATACGTATATACCATTGCTCAATGTACCTGACCCAATCAGAACTTGATTAAGGTGAATGTTTACAACATTTCTTACAAACGCAAATTCATAACCTTCTTTAGAAACCAAAGATACAGAAATGATATTACAAGTTGCGTTGGGTACAAAAAAACAATTACGCAAAACCAAAACATGTCCATCTGACATTCCCAGGTGATAGTCCCCCACGGCTTTAGCATCCATGCTAGTTCCGTTCGCAACTCTGAGGGTCATGTCACCTGCTTTCAAAACACTACGGTTTCTCAACGCCTGCAAAGAATTACAGATATGAGATCCTGATCCGGTATCCAATACCCAGGAAGTAGAGTTTATTGAAAGACAGTTTTCAATAACATACACACCTGAAGCTGAAGCTGCAACCTGCTTCAATTCCTGTGTTCTGGCCTTCCAGGCCCTGCAATCATTCTTCCAGTGTCCTTTCTTATAACAATAGAAGCATTCTTCCTTATCCACAAGCTTCCCCGCTTTCTTTGTTGCTTTAGCTTTTCCCTTTGTATCCACTTTACTAACACCGCCTCTTGGTTTGGCGGGGGCTTTCTTCTTCTTTCCCTTGGCTTTCGCCTTGAACCTAGAAGAAGATGATCCTCCTACAAACAAAGTGGATGTTTCCCTACCTTTCTGTAGGGTGCCCTCTGCGCTCCTCAGCATGTTGAGGAGCTCTGAAAGTTCAACTTCTTTTTCTTGTAAGTTGAAGTTCAGTATAAACTGGGCGTAAGTGGAAGGAAGGGACTGGAGAACTAAGTCCGTATAGAGCTCACTCTCCAATGTGGTCCCGAGGTCCGCGAGCTCCTCAATGTAGCCGATCATCTTAAGCACGTGTTCTGCTACTGATGATCCGACGGCCATCCTTGCCGAAAATAACTTTTTCGACGCTTCGTATCTTGCGATACGAGATTGCTCTCCATACAGTTCTTTTGTATGAAGAAATATGGATTCCAAGTCCATATTCTCGTGCCTCCTCTGATGTTCATTGTCCATAGAGGCAAGTACGAGGCACTTGGCCTTTGCGCTATCAATCTCCCAAGTCTTACGGATTTCCTTATCCGCAACGCTGGAAGTGGGACCAGGGACAGGGGGAGCTTTGGTGGTAAGAAGATACCCCAGCTTGTCGTAAGTGATTGCCATTTTGACATTCCTGAGCCAATCTTTGTAGTTTGGCCCTGTCAGTATGTTTTTATCTAGAAGTAACTTAAGTCCAGTCATGTCGATTGGTCGCTGCAATTAGGGGAGAGAGAAGAAACACTCAGCATGATTCTCTTGCAAGTTTAGAGTGGTTTTTAGTTTGTCTAAACATGATGGCTCCCACTGTTTCTCGAATCCCTCCTCAAAGCATAAAGGAAGAATTAGTCGGGATCAATCCCACCGCACAATACTTGCTTAACCGTTCAGCCAGGCCAGTGTCGGTACTTCGAGGGAGGTTTTCCAACGCTTTCGCGAAGTTCCTTAATTCAAGAAGCTCTTTTCCCTGGGGGCGTAGCCCCGCTAACACCTTTCTAGGCACCTACTAGGTTTATAGCATTGATCGTTTTAGTGAGAAATTTCCCGAGGAGTAGCATATACTCACAGTAGGATCGGGATCCAAATATCATCGCGTGACGAAACTGAAGGAATCCTACCAGAATCATCACACTCCAAGTGGTATGCAAATCTAGCAAGTTTCAGTACTTATGAAACTCCCGATGTGGATTTTTGCCCCATGCTCTTATGACCTTGACTTTGGCCAAAATATCATAAGTCACATGTCAAGTTCTACCCGTCATTATCCAGGTTAATTTGGATCCATTCGCACCTACCCTTGACTTTGGCCAAAATGGCAGTACGACTGTCCCAAACCAACGCATCTATCTATGCTACACATGAACACCCAATAGCTACCAATCACAATGCCTTGACTTTGACCAACATACATAGCTTGAATACTATTGACTATTCATGTGAAACGACGGAAGGCTACGAATGGTTTTGGTGAAACCGTGAACGTAGTAAACTTGATATAGTCGATGGAACGAGATAGCTTTTAAAAGGAGTGGCTCAAGCTCCGCATTTAAAAGTTGGTTTTGAAAAGAACCGAGTGGTTTTTCGAAAGTGTTCCAACGACTTTTGCTTGGTTTATTATCTTGCATTAGTTCTTTTAATGCGTGATATTCTTGTATTAGTTCTTTTAATGCGTCCCATCATTTAATCCTACCATTGCAGAAAACAACCAAAATATGACATACGCTTATGCCATTCGCATTCGCCACTGGGCCCCGTCATTACCCGTTAGGTTACTTAACTAACGACAGAGCGGGGGCTGGGCTAGCGCGGCTGTAAAACATAAGCAACGCCTAAATAATATCATATATAGATATATTTCAATGATAGCCATTTTAGATCACAGATGAATACATTGGATATACTAGGAATCCGCAATTCGTACGAGCCTGTAACGAAAAGCAGATTACACGGTCGCGGTGAATAGCCAATACCCCACCCAAGACCCCTACGGGTGCGGCAAACTACCCGCCAAGTACCCGAAGCGAAGCAACCTCCCTCAACTCCGTGAGTAGGCCACTCGGCACTTCGGCATACTCGGTAGTTTGTGCACCCCCTCCATGGGTCTATCCTAGGAGCAAAAACAGTAAAAAGAAATTATACAATGACGGCTACAACCCCGACCCGGTTGTGCGGCCATACAAATAATTATTACATCAATTTACAAATTTACATGAATTGAAAGAAAAGAAAACTCTCGTCTCACAACCCCCGGCTATTCACCCGCGACAATCCAATGAATTCATATACACATTCCAGCAACATTACAGATCACAGATTTGTATAACCCCCACTAATCGACATATAGCGATTAGCAGACGTTCAATACAAATATCACATTACAGAAAAACCCGTCAGCTAAAGTCTTTTAGAAGTTCTATCAAAAAATACGGATTTTTAGGACCCCAAAAATAAAATTTTCGTTCTGGAAAATCTGGGATGAAAATACATATACCAAAATTCCCAAAATAACCCCATAAGCACACTGTAGCAAAGAACAACCAGAGAGGAGCCAGGACGGCCGCGGAACCGCGGCAACAGCAAGCTATTGCCGCGTTTCCGCGGCGCAATGAAGAGATCAGGTGATCATTTTTCTACAGTATATTTTAAAAACCCTGAGTCGATTTTTGATGCATGATTTATCATTTTTACAGGACATAAAAAATCGACAGCAAGTTTGAAAACGGGGTTCATTTCGGGACTTTTTCTTTGATCGATCTTCTAGCTACTTTGCTAACATGTTAGATAGAGTTTAACTAGGCTCTGATACCACTGTAAGTCCATGCTACCTCTCCCGGTACTTTCGGGCAAGCGGAATTTGATAAAAAACGATTTTCTTAGAGGTGGTAACATGGACTTAAAACCCGGATCTTTGTTAAACATCTAACTAACAACCTAACTACGAGTTGCTAACTACTCGGTTAGGGGGTTATACCTTTCTTTTTCTCGAACTCCTTCTTCTTCAAGCTTCGATGGTCGTCCGAATCGGCTTCTCCCCGTCGTCTCCTTGCGCAGAAGATAGATCCACCTGAAAGCTTCAACCTTTGGCTCCTTCTTCGAACTTTGAAGAAACTAGTTCACTCGGTTTGCTAAACCTTGTGAACTAGAGTGAGTAGAGAAGAGTTTGTATGGGATTTTATCTATGGTTCTTGATTCTCAACTCATGAGACAAGTGAACCATAGAGTCAAGAGAGGGAGAGCAAGAGGAGGAGATGAGAGCTCAAGAACAAGAGAGAGAATGAGCATGAAAGAATGAGAGAAGACTTTTCTCATTTGGCTCTCATAATCCAAAACAATCATAACACCTCGTATCAATCAAGTATTATGTGATGGTTTAAGCAACCATAGCCATATCATTTCATGCACTCATTTTGCACAAAAGAGCAAGCAAGCAAAAGTCTTTGCCATGAAATGATAGCTATAGTTATCATGATGGTCAACTAGTCAAGCCTAGTCAACCGGTCAACAAAGTCAACAAGTCAACAAAAGTCAACAAGTCAACAAAGTCAATCCCTCAACAACCATGTCATCATAATACTTAATTAATATAATTGTTAATCACATATCATATTCTCATTAGGGTTGAGCAAAAAGTCAATAGTCAACTGTCAACGGTCAACAACCCTAATGAGAATCCTCTGCCTCTGTCTCTCCGTCAACTGTGCATACACACCCGCATCCGCGTTCTGAGGAACGCGAATGCATACTGGATAAAACCAATCCCAAAAGGTACACTAGGATCTGGCTTAAACCAAAGCCCGCTAGTGTGAACTGTCCGGACACTGTACGTGCACAAGTGCACGGATGTGACCGAACCCTGTCGCAAAACCATGCGACCTGTCGCAAAACCATGCGACCTCTACTCTTTTGCCTAAAGGCGAATAGCTTTCTGTGTGGGACTCTAAAGACTCGACACTACGCTGGCAGTGGGTTTAACCACAGACCGCAAGCGGCACTAGCTGTGCGTAACGGTCCCCAGGTAGATGCCGACAAGAAGACTGACGAGGCGAAACCCATCTGAACTCCTACTGAGCCTGAATGTGACATTCTCCGTACAGTCCGGTCTGTTCGTCTGATACATCGCATGTCGGGCCTAGGGGGCGGTAAACGTCAGTCCCCCAATAGCGGTACAAGTCGTGTCGGAGTGAAGCCCAAAACACCCTGAGATAACACTGGAAGCCTACCAGTATATCTCGTTTGCCCTGGCCAGGGACTACTCGTGTAATGGCTCTCCTAGACACAGCGCGATGTCAACCCCCAATACCGGGAGAGACGAATCCTGTCTAACCGTCACTGCCTCCAAGTGCTTCGGGACTGCACCCAACTACCACCTGTTTGCACGACTCCTTTGAGCCGTGGTAAGGTAGTAATCAAAGTACAGTGGGAACACACTCGAGGCGAAGTGACAGTGTCAAGTCAGCGGACTAAGCTGTACTCATGTCACCTGGGAATTGATAACTGACGATAGGCATAATACCAACTAGTCAGTTCCCGACGAGTCCTGTCCAGTGTACTCGTAACCCAACGAGCACCCGCATACTATCTCAAGTACGACGTACTGACAGCTGTGGGACAGACCGTCTCCCACACTGGGATGAGAAGCGCATGCGCTAGTCTACTCCGGAGTATCGATGCCCTGTCTCGATAGTCCTGCGACCAGGGACCTGCATAAGGATGTGCTTATAGATTACCCAGCCCCACTAGTGTGACTGCCATCACAACGCTGGTAATCAAGCAAAGATCCTAAGGGCTCCACTAATGTGTATAGGCGATATACTAAAATAAACACATGTACACATTGAAGTAGAAACAAACCAAGTAGCATACTACTATTTTGAGCAAGATTGTATATACAAGGTGAATATCCCAAGCTTCCATTAAGTAATATACAAACTAGTAAGATACAGTAATGGCCTCTAGGGCATATACACTAACACTTATGACCTTGGCGTTGGTCAAAATGTCATAAGTCACATGCCAAGTTCTACCCGTCACTATCTTGTCAATTTGAACCCACCCGCACATGCCCTTGGCGTTAGGTCAAAATGGCAGAACGACTGCCCCAAACCAACTCATCTATCTATGCAACAAATGAATACCTAGCAGCTACCAAGCACTATGCCTTGGCGTTAGATCAAAATACATAGCTTGAATACTACTGAATACCCAAAAGAAATGACGGAGGGCTACGGCTGGTTTTTGGCGAAAAACCTTTAATGTAACGAACTAGATATCGCTGAAGGAACCTGATAGCTTTTTATAAAAATATAGTGGCGAAAACCTTTGCTAAAGAGGTCACTCCCGGTGAAGGGATCTCGGCTCTTTCCTCGTGGAATGAGGTGCAGGATATTCCAACTGAATACCGCGATGCAAAGCAACTTGTAATCGACTATAGTGAAGTTATTACCCTGACGCAAACTTCTGCCCAAGGGGTCACTCCCGGTGAAAGGATATCGGCCCTTGCCTCGTCGAATGAGGTGCAAGATATTCCAACCGAATACCGCTATGCAAAATAAAAGGAAACGTCTTTATAATAACACTTTTTAAAACTGTTCCAACAACTGCCAAATAGGTTATTTTTCCTTTGTATTGATCAGAATCAACGCAGTCCCATCAATTAATCACACCAGAAAAGAACAAAAATAAAATGTACGTATATGCCATCCGCATTCGTCACTGGGTCCCGTCATCACCCGTTAGGTTACTTAACTAACGACAGAGTGGGGACTGGACTAGCGCGGGTGTAAAACATATACAACATCTAATAGTATATATACCAATATACAATAATCGCTCCAGGAGTGATAATATGCAGCATTACAGAAAAATAATAAGTATCATAGAACAATACAGATAATCTGGGATCCCCGGGTTTCACAGAGCCGCTAATGAAACCCGACGTTCCCCTGGTCGTATGGATAGCCTGTACAATGAAACCTAGACCCCTACGGGTGTGGCAAGTTACCCGTCAAAAGATGAAGCGAGGCAGCCCCCTACAGCATAGTGAATGGACAACCCTGCACTTCACGGAATCCGGTAACTTGAGCACCCCTCCTTGGGTCAACCTGTACCCCCTACGAGTGCGGCGAATAGTCTGGCAATTCTAGAGTGAGGCCCCTCTGCCTCTCAAAGCCATGAGACGCGGACCCGTTGCCCTCTAGAACCCGGCTATCCGTGCACTCCGTCGTGGGGTAAAACCTAGTACAGAAATGAAAAATATGTACAACGGGTACATCGACCTCAGCCCGGTCGTGCCCCAAAAGAATATTATACAAACTGGCAGAGACGGCAGTCTACATGTTGGACGCTCGTCCCGCAATATCAAATGTATAAATAAATTCAAACTGCACTACCATTGCACACTGCTATCCACCACGACAAATCCGCAACATCACAGCACAACACAGAACATCAACGCGAATGTCACGTTCGCAAATCCGTCTAAAAGGACTATAGCAATTAGACGCAATTTACCGCTCAAATGACATTCCTGGTCGGAGATATAATGTAAGTACAGTAAATTAACAAGTTTAAAATTTCGATCGACAAAACTTCCCGAAGTGGGCCCACGCACATCTGCTGTACAGTAACAAAATCTGGGCCCAAAAGAAATATTCCAGAAACCACAATTTACCATGAAGAACACGCTGTAAAAATTTGGAGCATTGATCCCATAATATAGCGGCGGATCCGCGGCCAAATCCTGGTTTAGGCCGCGGATCCGCGGTGGAACAGTAAGATCACGTGACCAAATTTCACCAGTTTTCTTAGAAAAGCCTGCTCAATTTTCTGTGATGCTCAAAATAATTTTTAGGCCTGTTTTAAAATCGACAGAAACTTTGAACAGAAAAATTCTAGTTTTCGAAATTCCGTTCGATCGATATTTTAAACACGTTAGCACAAGTTAGTAAAGCTTAATGGCGTGGCTCTGATACCACTGTAAGTCTACGAAAGCGCCCCGGCCGTCTTTCAGACGCCAAATGCGGAACAAAAACTTTTTAACTGGCGCTATCGTATACTATAACCCGGATCTGCCATTATTGCTAAACTAACAAACTACAAAGTGGGTAGAAATGTTATATCGAACAATCCGAGTCCTTCGGTCTTTAACCATCATCCCACGCTTTGTTGCGGCTGCTCCGATCTTCTCGATCTCCGGTCTTCTCGTCCAGGTGGCACCACGTCAACGGATCTTTAAACAGGCTCCCGCCTCTGACCCGAGGCAACTCGGTCATCAAATTTGCCAAAAGAGATGACCAAGATTGATGTAGAGAATGAGTAGAACACTTTGTCCCGTTACATCCAAAGATATGGATGAACCGTTAATGAAGTTGCCTTTTGAATGGAATGAAATGAGAAATGAGCTATCAAATTTTTATGAACCAAATCAATAATCCTTTTTTTCCTTTGCAAATCCATCATCTCTCACCAAGGAGGGGGCCGGCCACATATAAAGAAGAGGGGGGGTGAGTGTAGGAGCAAAGAGGTGACCATAAGATAGAAGATCAAGAAGAAATATCTTAAAGCTTTACAAGAAACATTAATGCAAAAGAATGAGTCACATAATACACCTCATCAACTCATTAACGCAAACAATGAGTCACTAATCCTAGTCACCAAATCTAGAAGCATCACCCTCATGACTCACCCAAATGAAGAAAAGATAAATCCGTATTAAACCGAATGTTTAAGACGGGTGATAGAAAACTGGAAACTGGCAACTTCCAAAAGCGATCCCGAAACGAATTTCAGGATAACCCCGTAACAGTATAAACATACCCGCATTTCTATTACGACCGAATACAAATGCGACTGAGACAAAGATATTATATCTACACAGTATAATACTCGGATCCGGCTTAAACCAAAGCCCACCAGTATTATCTGCCCGAAATATGACACGTGCGTAAACGTACGCACGTGCATTTTCCGAACCCTGCCATAAAACCATACGGCCTCTTCAACATTTCGCCCGAACTTGGGAAACTATCTGTGGGGGACTCTAATGACTCCTCAGTACCCTGGCAGTGGGTTTAACCATGAACCGTCAGCGGCACTAGCTGTGCGTAACGGCTGTTTATGTACTGACCTCAAGGGAAGCCGATGAGCGAACTCATCCTGGAACCCTACTGAGCCTAACAGTGACAATATACATACAGTCCGGTCCGTTCGTCTATGAGTATCGCATATCGGCCTAGGGGGCTGGTAACGTCAGACCCCCAATAGCGGTATAAGTCGTGTCGGAGTGAAACCCAGAACACCCTGAGATACTACTGGAGTACCGACCAGTAAATCTCCTACCTCGGCCGAGCGTTTTGTGTAATGGCTCTCCTAGACACAGTGTGATCTCACCCCCAATACCGGGAGAGACGAATCCCCTGCCGATCCGCTCACTTGCCTCCATGTGGCTCGGGACTGTACCCAAAAAAGACCTGTTTACACGACTCCTTTGAGCCGTGGTAGGGTAGAAATCAAAGCACAGTGGGAACTCATACGAGACAAATGACGATCTCAGGTCGATGAACTAACCTGTACACATGTCACCAGGGAACTGCTATCTGACGATAGGTATAATACCAACTAGCAGGTTCCCGGCGAGTCCTGTCCGGTGTACTCATAACCCAATGAGCACCTGTATACATCTTAGGTGATCCAACTGACACCAGTGGCTTGTGAGACCGGCCACCGCCCCTCGTCTGGGTCTCGACTGTATACACTAGTCTACTCCGGAGAATCGATACCCTGTCTCGAAACTCCCACGATAAGGGACCACAATTAAGGATATGCTTATAGACCACCCAACTCTCACGTATATGATCGCCATCATACTGTTGGTAGTCAAGCAAGATCCTAAGGGCTCTATCAACGTGTAACAGTGATTAGTCACCTGAACCTGTGCACGACTGATAAAGGCAAACCAGATAGCATACTATCATCTCGAGTAAGACTGTCCTACTGGTATAGGTCCTCCTCAATCATTGCAATCACGTACCTGCGATCCAATAATTGACTTTGAGGGCACTATATCCAGTAGTCCCCACAATCAAAAAACTCCTCAGACGAGGGGGAATCTGACGAAGTCTGCTACATCGGCTGCATCCGTTTAAACCTTCGACACACGGTGCCATAAATCAACTTGGCATCTTCGGAGAGGTGGACGGATAGCACCAATTAGCATCTGTCCCGAATTTCAGGCAAGGCGGACCTACGCGGTCGCGTCTCTGTGTTCGAAGGGGAACAGTGACTTATGATTTGTTGGCCTTCGTCAAGGTCATAAGAACATGAGGTAAAAATCATATCGGGAGTTTCTAAAGAAACTGAAACTTTCCAGGCATGCGCATACTTTCTGGAGTGTGATAACATGAGTGAATTCTTTCACGTTATCATGCGATGAGAGTTGGATCCCGATTCCCACTGATGAGTTAGTTTACTCTTCGGGTGATCCCGATTGATTCTTCTTTCAGGTTTGGAGGAGAATTTGACAGTACAGTGGGAGGTTTCCTAATTAGATAAAATGATAACCATTCTGATTTAGGTTAGAGTGCACGCAGGGTGTTTCTTTTCTCTCTCTCTTTGGCAGCGACCTTTGACCGACCCCAGACTATGACTCAGTGACCAAGTTGACCGAACCTTCTTAAAATACTGGCTTTTGGATTGTCTAAGTTGCATAATTCATTGCCGCTCCTTCTTTTACCCTTTGCATTTCTCAGAACACCCCGTATTACTATGGACATCCACTTCCATTGGATAGATCCATCGTATGGTTATATACGAACTCGAAGGGACTTCATTGAGGATGGATCCAGGTTCAAGAGAAATTGAATTGGTTTATTCGGTTGTCTTTTATTATCACCTTCTCTCAGGTTGCGAGGGCTCCTTAGTTTAGGAGAGTACGCCTATTACGCTTATTGGATAGTTTTCTTCCAAACCATAGGTAGGTGCCGAAAGGTAGGGAATGAAGAAAACCAATTAGCCTAAGTAGGGTGTACAGAAGGTAATAAGTAAAGACAAAATAAAGAGATTAGAAAGAGGGCAAAGTAAATTGCGACTGCTATCATTCATGACCAAACCGCGTACTTCATTGCCACTCCTACTTCACCTTTGCTTTTTTCCCCAGTTCGGGAGAAATAGAATAAGGTATTATTCAGTTGTTTTTTATCATCACTTTCTCTCAAGTTGCGAGTACTCCTTGGTGTAGGAGAGTACACCTATTATGCTTACTGGATAGTCTTCTTCCAAACCATAGGCTGGTGCCGAACGGTAGGGAAGGAAGAAAACCACTTAGCCTAAAGGGATATACAGAAGGTAATGAATAAAGACAAATAAAGGGATTTGGAGAGATGGCAAAGAAATATACGGTTATAGTCATGAATTGGATTATGGAAGAGGCATTATTAGGAATACCAGGATACCCCATGAAACATTTTCATGTTTCAGTTTCACTGTGCATTGTTAAAGGAAAACTGATTTCCCGATTAGATACTTATTCCAGGGTATGTATTTACCAGGAATGATTTTCACATCTGTATAGTTTTACAGATGATGAGTGGGAGTAAGTTATTGGGAATAAGGTGATCATCCTCATTATATCGGAATTCGTTATAATTGGTGATATTTGAGGAAATCGCCTGGGTTTTTGCCGGAAGACAAGTATTTGGTTTTGAGTATCCGTTGTTGTGCTCCAATTTCAAACTGATATATCTGTACGTTTATTTTTATAAAGTGAGATATAACTTTTCTGAGATTATGTCCTTGACATTTACCTATATCAGATGATGATTAGGTAAGGAGCATTGAACAGCGGAGTAGTTCTTAATCATAAGTACAGTTTTCAACCTACGATGCATAGGTTTTGAGTTATTCGACTCAAGGGACTCATACAGAGTATTGTATGCTGTCCAGTGTCCATTAGGACAAAGGGGTTGGTCCTCGTACTATGTTCTGTTTACTTGTGACTTCTCTAGTTTTTAGACAAGTGTTTTGTAGAAATACAAGGTCTAAGTTTTGAGAAGTTATCGGTATAGGAATAAAGTAGAGAACCAGGTATCGCAAGTATCGGGATTCTTCAAAGAGATCGAAGATGTAGATACTTGTGATTGGTATTCAGTTGATAGTAATGCTTTTGAGAAACTTGTTTCTCTTTCAGGTTACTCATAATTGGATGAATTCCCAAGTTGAGTAATGCTGATTAGCCTCTCTCCATTAAGTTGATATGCACTGGAGACAGCTGCATGATTAGAATTTGGTTCCAATTAAATAAGTGCCAAAATTTCTATATTGGATATAGAATGGTTCATATCTTAACGATGTTAAGGTATGGGGAGTTGTCCGGCTTATGCTTAAAACCAGACTCTGGATAACTCGGGGCATGTTTCTGTAATGGCAGTTTGTGAGTTGGCCCAGGCTATGACGAGGGTTGACTTTCTACCATCTGGAAAATCAATGGTGATATTGTTCTTGACTCGCCACAGTTTTAGTAAAATGGATTTTTTCAGAAAACAGTAGTGGGAGTATGGTAGAACTGGAAGTAATTCCAGAACCGCAAACGATTACGGAAAATTTAATAGGACCTAAAGATTCAATCAGGTTTGACATTCCATTAGCCACTCCGCAGATATGGTGGGTAACCTCAGGCACCCGAGAGGTACTTTGGTAGCCTCAAGGACGGTGACAGGGAGGTTCTTGTTCACCCAGACATGACACTACTGTTGTTCCAGGCTATGAGACCCGGCAGGAGGTTATGTATAGCGTCGTTCTAAACTAGTTTTAGAAGTGCACGTATATATTATTCTGCCAGAGGGTTGTTGTGGTCAGTGGGAGCAGCGGAAGCATAGTGGACAAGTTGCTTATGTCTATTTATAGACAAGAGCAGATATAGCGGAGATAGATCATCTAATTTTGATGTGACAGTCACGGTTTTGACTTCATCAGAATAAGGGATGGATCTGTTAAGAAGGTAGTAGGGTGTGATGTCCTGGTATTTGGATGACATACACAGAGTAGGAAGTAAAATTCCTATACTACGATCGGTTATACTGTGGTTGTCACACAGTTGTTTCTCCACAAAGGATATGAATATAATTTTTGACATTCTGGTTACTAGATCTATGGTTTTAGATCTAGAATTGGGTAGTTTCCAATCTGGGTACTTTGACAGTATTCTAATAGTATTTTAGAATAGATGACTCCTGGCATGGTGGTGTACCTGCAGGTGATGGAGTCACCCTCTCTAAAGGTGTCTTACAGACTAAAGGGGAGAGGGATGTGCATGATTGGCATATCACTTGCTTAGGAAATTGAGTCAATCATGAGATGTCAAATACGACACCAGATGCTTTTTTTGCACTAGATACAATAAGTTTATATTAATCCAATCCTGGAGAAACATTCGGAAGCAGTTTTAGAACATAAGTGAATGTTCTACGGATTTGATAACGGCAGCCTCCTTCGGTAGACGGTTATCATTCCAGGCTTCCAAAGGTGACATGGATGACGGAGTGAATGTCAGAGTTATAGTTTTCCCTATGACGAAGGGGGCAGTATTATGGACAGGTGGTCTAAGAAGATACTGTGGGAGGCATGGTGCAGGGGTTCAGTTGACGATACAGTCTAAGAAGTTTGGATTTGGAGTTCATTTATGAACTAGGTCCCATCAGATATCCAGACATATTCTAAGACATGTATTACTCAATTCGGGAGATGGCTTTCTCTGTGAACTTGAGATTAAGAGAGACATAGAAAGAAACATCAGGGCGGATCCACTCACTGAGGCTATTTCTCGAACACAAGAGTTTTTTTACAAACGAGCTTTGTGAAACTGATTAGTAGAGGAGTTGGGTGTTCGGTATCACACGGGCTATGAATATGCGACATCGCAATAATTAGCCTTACGTGCAAGTGGGAGATTGTTGGATATAGTGCCCTCAAAGTCAATTATTGGATCGTAGGTACGTGATTGCAATGATTGAGGGAGGACCTATACCGGTAGGACAGTCTTACTCGAGATGATAGTTTGCTATCTGGTTTGCTTTTATCAATCGTGTACAGCTTTAGGTGACATGATCACTATTACACGTTGATAGAGCCCTTAGGATCCTGCTTGACTACCAACAGTATGATGGCGATCATATACGTGAGAGTTGGGTAGTCTATAAGCACATCCTTAAAAGTGGTCCATAGTCGTGGGAGTTTCGAGACAGGGCATCGATACTCCGGAGTAGACTAGTGTATACAGTCAAGACCCCGATGAGGGGTGGTGGCCGGTCTCACAAGCCATTGGTGTCAGTTGGATCACCTAAGATGTATACAGGTGCTCATTGGGTTATGAGTACACCGGACAGGACTCGCCGGGAACCTGCTAGTTGGTATTATACCTATCGTCAGATAGCAGTTCCATGGTGACATGTGTACAGGTTAGTTCATCGACCTGAGATCGTCATTTGTCTCGTGTGAGTTCCCACTGTGCTTTGATTACTACCCTACCACGGCTCAAAGGAGTTGTGCAAACAGGTTTTAGTTGGGTACAGTCCCAAGCCACATGGAGGCAAGTGAGCGGATCGGCAGGGGATTCGTCTCTACCGGTATTGGGGGTGAGATCACGCTATGTCTAGGAGAGCCATTACACATAGCCCTCGGCCGAGGCAGGAGATTTACTGGTAGGTACTCCAGTAGTTTCTCAGGGTGTTCAGGGCTACACTCCGACACGACTTATACCGTTTTTGGGGGTCTGGCGTTACCAGGCCCCTAGGCCCGATATGCGATGCTCATAGACGAACGGACCGGACTGTACTTATATTGTCACTGATAGGCTCAGTAGGGTTCCAGGATGAGTTCGCTCATCGGCTTCCCTTTCGGTCAGTACATGGGCAGCCGTTACGCACTGCTAGTGTCGCTGACGTGCTTGTGGTTAAACCCACTGCTAGGGTACTGACGATTCTTTAGAGTCCCCCACAGATAGTTTCCCAAGTTCGGGCGAAACGTTGTAGAGGCCGTATGGTTTTATGGCAGGGTTCGAAATTGCACGTGCACTTGTGCACGTGTATTATTTCAGACAGATAATACTGGTGGGCTTTGGTTTAAGCCGGATCCAAGTATTATATTGAGTCGGAATATTTTAGTCTCTCGTATTCGTATTCGGTCGGAATACGGATACAGGTATGTAAATACAGGTGAGGGGTATTCTCGTAATCCGTTACGAGAATATTTTAGAAGATGCATTTCTTTTGGTTAATCATTTTGGTTTAAATGATTAAATGGATTTTGGAAAGTGTGACTCATTATGGACGACACATTTCTTCTAGCATGTTCATTAGTGACTCATGCTAATGAGTCACTAAGTGAGTCATGATAGAATTAATGTGTTTTGTTTTGGGTATAGAAATTTGAGGAGATATTTTCATAAGATTTTTTCTTTGGTTTTTGATAAATAAACCTCATATATCTATTCACAAAAGGATGAGAAAATAAGAGAGAAGTTTATATGCTTGGTTTTCTTTTGCTCTCTTGATTTTCTTATGTTCACCATTTCCAATCCTTAGCATCTTCTTCAACCTCCACCCTAACCCTCTCATGTGATGAGAACCCTAGGGTGTTTGAGACAAAGTATTCTACTCATTCTCTACTTCATCTTGGTCATCTCTTTTAGCAGACTTAATGACCGAGTTGCCTCGGTATAGAGGCAGGAGCCCGTTTAAAGATCCGTTGATGTGGTGCCACCTCGAGGAGGAGACAGGAGATCGGAGTTGCCGGGAGGAGCATGGGATGATGGCTAAAGACCGAAGGACTCGGATCGATCGGTATAGCCTTTCTACCTCTTTACAGTTTGTTAGTTTAGCTTTAATGGCAAGATCCGGGTTATAGTGTTAGTTATGTATATGCCCTAGAGGCCATTGTTGTACATATGATGTATATTATAATGGATGCTTGGATATATATAGAGATGACTTTCTTGCTCGTCATGATAGTATGCTATTTGGTTTCACTTTATCTTAACATGTTGACTTGTATTGGTTTACTGTTTTACTCTCACATGTTGATAAAGCCCTTAGGATCTGTACTCGACTACTGGGACTATGATGAGATCATACTAGTGGGGCCATGGTAGTCGATGAGTACATCCTATAACTGTTCCTAGTCGAGGGTATATCGAGACAGGGCATCGATACACCAGAGTAGACTAGCGTATACACATCTTGACCCATATGATGGGCGATGGATGATCCCATATCCATCGGTGTTTTGATATCAGAGATGGTGTACGGGTGCTCAGTGGAGACTGGGTACACTGGACGGACTCGCCGAGAACTCCCAGATGGTGATATACCACACGTCAGATGGCAGTTCTCCGGTGACACGGTACAGGGTAGTCTGTAGACCCGAGATCGTCATAGAGTCTTGTGTGATTCCCACTGTGTTTTGATTTCCACCTTACCACGTCCAAGAGGGCGTGCAAAACGGTGGCTTTTGGGTACAGTCCCGAATCACATGGAGGAAATGAGCGATAGGAGGGGATTCGTCTCTCCCGGTATAGGGAGTTGATGTTGTGCTTTGTTCGATTGGCTATAACTGGAAGTCCCTGGCCAGGGCTGATATAGAGATTTACTGGTAAGTGTTACTAGTAGTTTCTCGACCCGTTATGAGCCACACATCGACACGACTTATCGGTTACTGGGGTCTGACGTATACCACACCTAGACTTGATATGCGATATATCAGACGAACAGACCGGACTGTACGGGAGTGTTACTGATTGGATTCACAGGAGAACGCACAGGCTAGCTTGTTGATCTTCTGATCGCTCAATACCTGGGTGGCTGTTACGTTTAGCTAACCGCTTGCAGCTTGTGGGTGTTTGATATGATCATCACCTGCTACCGGCGTATTGACGATTCTTTAGAGTCCTACACAGAGGTTTCTTGGCTCAGGCGAAACGGAGTAGAGGCACATATGTGATATGTGCAGGAACGAGAATAATGCGATATGGGATACCGTATTATATTCTCGCGATATTTAGAAATGAACCGGGTCATCGGATCAAGTGTTGATTCGATAAATCGGTACATGATATATTAGTCGGTAATATTCGATATAGCCGGATCGTCGGATCAAGTGTTGATTCGATGATTTAGTGTATAATAATATATATGATATATTATTACATTATCTAATATTGGCTCGCTTTATTATTTCATTTTCTCACTGGATGATACATTGATATATATGCGATATATGTTAATTGTATTATTTTCTTTTGTTGCAAATATATAATATATATGTGATATATATTATTGTGACATGATATGATTAATTGTTAAACATGTTTAAGGATGATTAATTGAGATTGAGGTTAGGGTTTGATTAGGGTTAGTTGCTTCATGCACCTTCTAGAAGCAACTTCTTTTGTCATGGTTAAGATATTTTGTGATGACACATTCTTAACCCAACCAAACCCTAACTCTAGTTTATTCTCTATACAATCTTATCCACTCATCCTTGACCATGGTTAATATATCAATCATATAGCTTTGTTTTCTATTCATCACAAAAGAATTAATCATTATCTATTTCCATTATCATCTTCTTCTCTCTTGAAAAAGCTTACTAGATTTTCTTCATGTGATGAAAAAATATGAGAAAATGATATAACAAGAAAGAAAAAAATACTACTCCCTCATCCTCATCTCATATAGCCCATGAGATTAGTGTGTTCATCTCTTTAGAGTGAGAAAGCTTGAGTCTTTGCAACTTCAAGGTAGATCATCGGAGATTTGGAATACTTCGAGCTAGCATGGATCGTTCGAGTCGTGGAGCCTCTCATGAGTCCGGGAGATCGTGGATCGCGGCAAAGGGACTTCTACTCGGAGCTTCTGAAGCGAAGGAGCGGACTACAAAGGTTGTAATCCCTCACACTTAGATAAAAGTTATCATCTTGCATGTTTAACCCTAATAATCTAGCAAAGATCCCGGTTTTGGGTTGTTCGGCACGTCTAAATTTTTATCCGGGCATGTTTGATGCCTTATGAACCTTCACAAGAGTGCCTAGGAATCCTACAGTGGTATCAGAGCCTAGCTAGAGCATTAGGCGATGTGTTTACGAAGTTAAAACTCCGATCGAACCCGAAACGACGAAACTAGACCCCTCTCTGGAAATTTTTTAAATTTTGGGATTTTTCTGAATTAAAAATATGTAAAAAAATCAGCAGGGAATTCTAAGAATTACCATAAAACCCGAGCCCCCAATTCGATCAAACGGCGGCAGAACCGCGGCGTAAGCATGCTTACGCGGCGGTTCCGCGACGGATTGATAGGATTGTGACACGTGGCTTTTCTGGTAATGTCCGTAGGTGCTTGTTGATGCTTCTGGATATTTTTAACAGTGATTCCAGTATTGTTTAAATCTGGGGTTTATTTTGTAATAGTAGATTCGATCGGAATATTTAAGTTCGTATTTCTTTCCGGATATTTAGAAACTGTTAAACTATTTGAACGGATATCATTAACTCACTGTTTCCCGGTACGGCAAACTTTCAAGTGTTGAATTTTTATCGGGTTTAAATCTTTCGGAAAAATTGTACAAGTTAAGCTGTGGACCCTCTAGAAGACAACAAACCTTAACTCGATTATGTGACCGTCTTGAACTACCTTTTGAACCTTCGGGTTTGGGGCAGTACGGCGTGCCACATGTGAGGCGTTGGCTTGACCTTTCTACGGCTGGATCACTGGTACTTTGACATATTCTGGGATTATTTGAACTCCGCTCAAGAGTTGAGCACTTTGGGAAATTTTGGGTATTTGATTATCTGTTCGGAAAGTTTAACACTGTCTATTTATCTGGAATGTGATACAATATGTGGAATTCATAGAGTTAGGCATGAAATGCGGAGTATGTGATATTTCGGATTTATGATGTCTAAAGTGATAGTGAATTCCAAATATTGTAGTTTTACACTTTCTTTTCTGTGACCGTAAGTGTAATATGTGATATCGCCGGTTTCGTTGCTATATATCAACGAAAATTGGGATGCGCATATTTACTTACGTTGATGATATGAGATATTATGTGTTGCTGTGATATATTATATTGGATCGTCGCGTTCTGAATAGCCGGGGGTTTTATGTGAGATGAGGATTTTTATTTTCATTCATGTAAAATTCATTTGTAATGTAATATTCTTTTATTTGGGGCACTTCCAGGTTGCGGTTGCTGTCACCAGTGTATATTATTTACTTTTCCGCATTAGGTAGGCCCAATGAGGGGAGCACAAGTAACCGGGTTCTAGGGTCCAGTGGGAGGCCATCTCGAGGAGTCGAGACCGGGTCTCCTAACCCTAGAATTGGCAGTGTTACTTGCCGCTCTCGTAGGGGTCTTGGGATGTGGGTTTGGCTATTCGTCGCGACCGTGGAATCCGTGTTTTATACAGGCTCGTATTGAAAACACGGACGTCCTAGTATATCCAATATTTCATATATGTTCTTCTGCTGCAATGTTCTGTGATGAGATCATATTACTGCCTGAGACGAATGCTTATACTATATATATATGCTGATATATAAATATTACTGCTTTCGTTTCTTCTGTGATGCTTAGGAAGCATAAGCTGATGGGATTTTTATTAATGAGATTAATAAAAGAAAAGAAACCTAAAGATGTTGTAGAATCAAAACTTTATAAAAAGGGGTAGCTACAGTTTTGCTTTGCACAGTGATATATATGATATATCCTGCACCTTATTCGATGGGGAAAGGGCCGACGATCCCTTCACTGGGAGTGACCCCTTTAGCGAAACTGGCAGATGCTACAAAACGCGGTTTGTCTTTTGATTGCTTTTAGAGTTTTGCTTTGCACAGCGGTATATATGATATATCCTGCACCTTATTCGATGAGGAAAGGGCCGACGATCCCTTCACCGGGAGTGACCCCTTTAGCGAAACTAAGAAAAGCCTCAAAAACACTCCTTTTCAAAACTTCACTCGATTCTACGACGATATCAAGTTCATTACGCTTAGGGTTTTCTGAAAAACCTGCGTAGCCCTCCGTCATTTCAGATAAAGACTATTTAGTATTCGTGCTGCGTTTGTTGGCCTTTGTCAAGGCGTAGTGTGCGGTAGCTAACTGGTACTTATCTGTTTAAACATATGATGTGATTGGATTAGGGTATTCGTACGACCTTGTTGGCCTTTGTCAAGGGTCGTGCGGGTGGGTTTAATTTCAATCAAGAAATGACGGGTTGAACTTGACTAGCTTCCTATGTTTGTTGGCTTTTGTCAAGGTCATAGGGGTTAGGGGCAAAAGCATTATCGGGAATTTCAAGTGTTGAAATTTGCAATGAGATTGCATACCTCCTATGAGATAGTTGGATCCCGATACCCACTGCAAGTAAGTGTTACTCCTGGGAGAGTTTTACACAGGACAATTAGTCATTCAAGTAGGTGTCTAGAAAAGTGTTAACGGGGTTACGCCTCTGGGAAAACGAGGTTTACTTTAATTAGGTCCATGCGAAAGCACGGGGAACCTCCCTCAAAGTACCGACACTGATCTGGCTGAAAGATTGACGAAGTTGTAGGGTGTAATTAATCCCGGCTAATCTTACCTTTTTGGGTTTAAAGGTAGATTTGATAAAAAACAGTGGGAGACATCCTGATTAGATAAGATAATAACCAATCTAATCTTGCAAGAGCATACGCTAAAGTGTTTTCTTCTCTCTCTCTCCAGGTAGCGACCATGTCATTCCATAATCAAGATAATAATATGGATGTATTGACTGAACCTAATTATTGTACTGAGCAAGGGAACGTTAGACCCGTTCTTTCTTATAAGAGTTATAAGATTGAACAGGAAACAGGAGAATATCTGGATTCTCACACCACCCAAAAGAATGTGCATGTTGATGCATCTTCTTCAGGTGTGTTAGTTATTGAGAACTGTTTCTCAGTTCACCCTACGTCCTGGGTATTAGATACCGGATCAGGATCCCACATATGTAAATTGTTACATGGGCTGCGAAAAGGTAGAGAACTAGGAAAATGTGATCATTCCGTTCAAGTAGGGAACGGTGCAAGTATTGTAGCCAAAGCAGTTGGCGAGTATCACCTTGTATTACCAAGTCGTAATACACTGATTCTTTAAGTAAAGAAGGATATAATTTTGTAGTAAAGGATAATGTTATGAACATATTCCTAGATCAAAAGTTGATTGCATCAGGCTCGTTACATAATGGCATATTCATTCTAAATCAGAATACAGTCCTGAATATACAAAACACACACAAGAGGAAAAGTTCAGAAATGAACGAATCCTACTTGTGGCATTGTAGACTTGGTCATATCAATGCGACACGACTGGCTAAGTTACATAAAGATGGTTATTTGAATTCGTTCGAATTATCATCTTATGATACTTGCCATTCATGTCTCAAAGGAAAAATGACCAAAGCTCCGTTTAGTGGACACGGAGAAAGAGTTACCGAACTCTTAGGACTGGTACATAGTGATGTATGCGGTCCCATGTCTACGCATGCCAGGAACGGTTCTTCCTACTTCATTACATTCACTGACGATCTCTCAAGATTCGGATATGTGTTCCTGATGAAACACAAGTCTGAAGCTTTTGAGAAATTCAGAGAATATAAGCACGAAGTAGAGAATCAAACGGGCAAAAGTATTAAGATTCTTCGATCTGATCGAGGAGGTGAATACTTAAGCAGTGAGTTCCTAGATTATCTAAAAGAGAATGGGATTCTCTCTCAGCTTACTCCTCCTTATACACCACAGCACAACGGTGTATCTGAGCGGAGGAATCGCACCCTATTAGATATGGTGCGCTCGATGATGAGTACAGCTGAGTTACCTATTTCCTTCTGGGGGCATGCACTGAAGATAGCAGCATACCTATTGAATCAAGTTCCAACTAAATCTGTACCTACCACACCATATGAGATATGGAGTGGGAAGAGACCATGTCTTAAACAAGTTAAGATATGGGGTTGTCTGGCCTATGTCAAAAGGCAAAATCCAGACAAACTCGAGGCACGGTCAGTTCTATGCAAGTTTGTGGGATATCCCAAACATTCACATGGATATCTTTTCTACCATCGCGAGGAACAAAAGGTGTTTGTTTCTTGACATGCCACCTTTTTAGAAAAGGAATTTCTTACAAAAGAAATTAGTGGCGAAGAGGTAGAACTGGAAGAAATTCCAGCTACACAAACTCAAACTGAAACTGAAGATTGTTGCGCCACGGCAGCGCCCCGGCCATCTTACTCGAGGCCAAATTGCGGAATCAAAAATTTTCCTTACTCGGAAACCGGCGCTACCGCGGACAAAGAAAACCCGGATCGTTAACCATTAACCTAAGCTAGCTAACAAGAGATGGGAAAAGAAAAGTATACCGAGTGATCCGAGTCCTCCGGTCTTCTCTTCATCATTCCGATCTCCCGCGGAAAGTCTTGGCTCCACATCGTCGCCTCCTCGCCGGAAAGGGCACCACATCGCCTTCGTCTTTTACGGGCTCCCGCCTCAATACCGAGGCAACTCGAGCATGAAGCCGGCAACTCGACATGCTCAAGATATGCTGTAGAATGTAGTGTAGAAGATGCTTGTCTCTTTGGGGTTATGTTGTTGCCAATGAGGATGATGGAGGAAACAAGGATTAGAAAAATGGTGCTTGCATTTTTCTAGCATGAAAACAAGATCAAGAAAGAAACTCTCAACAATGAAGCTCTCTCTTCTTCTTCTCACAACCATGAAAGACTTATTCATCCAAGTGAGAATAAAGGGTGGAGGAAAAACAATATGAAAGCAAGAGGGAGGTGAGTGTAGGAGCACAAGAATGGTGACCACATCCAAGGAACATCAACCATGCTTAATCAACTATTCAACCCATACCCTCACTTTATCACAATAAAAAGCAAGTCAATGTGCAAGATATGAAAGGTGTCATAATCAATCATTATGCAAGAAAACCCCTCCACAAAAGTAATTTGCAAAACTGCAAATTACCCCCTCCATCAGAAAAGTCCGGCCGGGAAAGAACAAAGGAAAAACCGGCCGGAACGGAATGCAAACTGGCAACTCCAGAAAACTGGTCCCGTAATAAATTACAGGAAAACCTCGATACTGTGCATACACACCCGCATCTGTATTCCGACCGGATACAAATGCAATGAGACAAAATCTACACTGTACTAGACTAGGACCGGCTTAAACCAAAGCCGGCTAGTAAAAAACCGTTCGATCCTGATCCGTGCAATACCGCACGTATCTGATCGAACCTTGCCATATATCCATACGGCCACTAGTACAAAACTGTCCGATCCTGATCCGTGCAATACCGCACGTATCTGATCGGACCCTGCCATATCTCCATACGGCCTCTACAGCATTTCGCCCGTAAGCTGAGTAACTGGAAGTGTGGTGGACTCTAAAGACTCGTCAATACTATGGCTGTGGATTTAACCACTGGCACGTCAGAGGTATAAGCCAATACGTGACGGGCCACCAGCTATTGACCAAAAGGGACGTCGATGAGGAAGCTCACCCCGACACCCAACTGAGCCTGTCAGTGACAATATCCGTACATTCCGGTCCGTTCGTCTATGAGTATCGCATGGCGGGCCTAGGGGGTTGGTAAAAGTCAGACCCCCAAAAGCGGTACAAGTCGTGTCGGAGTGTAGCCCAGAACGCCCTGAGATACTACTGGAATACCTACCAGTAAATCTCCTGCCTCGGCCGAGGGCTTTGCGTAATGGCTCTCCTAGACACAGCGCGACCTCACCCCCAATACCGGGAGAGACGAACCCCTGAAGATCCGCTCACTGCCTCCATGTGGCTCGGGACTGTGCCCAACTAAAACCTGTTTGCACGACTCCTTTGAGCCGTGGTAGGGTAGTAATCAAAGCACAGTGGGAACTCACACGAGACAAATGACGATCCTCAGGTCGATGAACTAACCTGTACACATGTCACCTGGGAACTGCTATCTGACGTCAGGTATAAGCCCAACTAGCAGGTTCCCGGCGAGTCCTGTCCGGTGTACTCATAACCCAATGAGCACCTGTATACATCTTAGGTGAACCAACTGACACCAGTGGCTTGTGAGACCGGCCACCGCCCCTCGTCGGGGTCTCGACTGTATACACTAGTCTACTAATGGAGTATCGATGCCCAGTCTCGAAACTCCCACGACTAGGGACCTTTTAAGGATGTGCTTATAGACTACCAGCTCCCACGTATATGATCGCCATCATACTGCTGGAAGTAAAGCAAGAATCCTAGGGGCTCTATCAACGTGTAATAGCGACATGTCAGGTCACCTAAAACAGTACACGATGATAAAGGTAAACCAGATAGCATACTATCATCTCGAGTAAGACTGTCCTACCGGGATAGGTCCTCCCTCAATCATTGCAATCACGTGCCTGTGATCCAATAATTGACTCTGAGGGCACTATCTCCAACAATCTCCCACTTGCACTCAAGGCTAATTATTGCGATGCCGCATACTCACAGCCCGTGTGATACCGAACACCCAACTCCTCTACTAGTCAGTCTCACAAAGCTCGTTTGCGAAACTATTGCATTCGAGGAATAGCCTCAGTGAGTGGATCCGCTGTGATGTTTCTTTCTATGTCTCTCTATATCTCAAGTTCGCGGAGAAAGCCATCTCCCGAAATGAGCAATACCTGTCTTAGAACGTCTGGATGTCTGATGGGACCTGGCTCATAAATGAACTTCAAATCCAAACTTCTTAGACTGTATCGTCAACTGAACTTAATCAGTATCCTGCGCCATGCCTCCCTCAGTATTGCCTTGGACCACCTGTCCAAAATACAGTCCCCCATCAGAGGGAGAACTATAACTCTGACAACCTCCTTGTCGTCCATGTCACCTTGGAAGCCTGGAGTGACAACCGTCTCCTAAAGGAGGCAGCCGTTATCATATCCCTAGAACATTCACTTATGTTCTAAAACTGCTTCCGACTGTTCCTCCAGGATTGGATCAATATCAACTTATTGCATCTAGTGCAAGAACAACATCTGGTGTGGTACTTGACATCTCATGATTGACTCAATTGCCTAAGCAAGTGATCTGTCAATCATGCACATCCTCTCCCCTTTAGTCTGTAAGACACCTTTAGAGAGGGTGACTCCATTACCTGCAGGTATACTACCGTGCCAGGAGTCGTCCATTCTAAATACTCATAGAATGCTGTCAAGGTACCCTGATTGGGAAAACACCCAAATCTAGATCTAAAACCATAGGTCTAGTAACCAGTATGTCTGATATAATATCCAAGTCCCATGTGGAGAAAACACTGTGTGACGACCAAAGTATAACCGATCGTAGTATAGGAATATCACTTCCTACTACCTTCTCAACAGATCCATCCCCTATTCTGATGACGTCAAACCCATGACTGTCACATCAGAAACAGATGATCTAACTCCGCTATATCTGCTCTAGTCTATAAATAGACATAAGCCTGATGTCCACCAATGCTTCCGCTGCTCCCACTGACTACGACAACCCTCTGCCAGAGTCATATAGACGTGCACTTCTAAAGCTAATTTAGAACGACGCTATACTCATCCTCCTGCCGGGTCTCGCAGCCTGGAACAACAACAATGGCAAGTGTGGGTAAACAAGAACTTCCCTGTCACCGTCCTTGAGGCTACCGGAGTACCTCTCGGGTGCCTGAAGTTACCCACCTTATCTGCGGAGTGGCCAATGGAATGTCAAATCAGATTGAATCTCTAGGTTCCTTATCAAATCTTCAGTAATCGTTTGTGGTTCTGGAATTACTTCCAGTTCTACCATACTCCCACTACTGTTTTCTGAAAAAATCCATTTTTAATAAAACTATGGCGAGTGTAGAACAATATTGCTATTGTTCATCCAGATGGTAGAAAATCAACCCTCATCATAGCCTGGGTCAACCCACAAACAGCCATTACAGAAACGTGCCTTGAGTTATCCGGAGTCTGGTTTTAAGCATAAGCCGGGCAACTCCCCGTACCTTAACATCGTTAAGATATGAACTGTTCTATATCTAATATAGAACCAGAGGCACTGATTTAATTGAACCAGATTCAAATCATGCAGCTATCTCCAGTGCATGTAAACTAAATGGAAGGAGGTCGATCAGCGTTACTCAACTTAGGAACGTTTCCAATTATGAGTAACCTGAAAGAGAAGCAATCTGTCTTCATCATTACTATCAACTGAATACCATACACAAGTATCTACATCTTCGATCACTTTGAAGAATCCCGATACTTGCTACACCTGGTTCTCTACTCTATTCAAATACCTATAACTCCTCAAAACTCAGACCCTGTGTTCCTACGAAACACATGTCTAAGAACTAGAGAAGTTAAAAGTAAAAAGAATATAGTATAAGGACCAACCCCTCTGTCCTAATGGACACTGGACAACATACAATACTTTGTATAAGTCCAATGAGTCTAACAACTCTTTCACTGTGTGTCGTAGGTTGAAAACTGTACTTATGGTTAAGAAGAATTACACCGCTGTTTAATGCTCCTTACCTAACCATCCACTGATATAGGTAAATGTCATCGACATAATATCAAAAGGTATATCTCACTCTATGAAAATAAACGTACAGATATATCGATTTGAAATTGGTGCACAACAGCGGATATTCAAAACCAAAATGTTTGCCGTCCGGCAAACAACCCAGGTGACTTCCTCAAATATCACCGATTACAACGAATCCTGATATAATGAGGATGGTCACCTAATTCCCAATAACTTACTCCCACTCAGCATCTGTAAAACCATACAGATGTGAGAATCATACCTGGTAAATACATACCCTGGAGCAAGTGTCTAACTGGGAAATCAGTTTTCCATTAACAGCACACAGTGAAACTGAAACATTGAAATGCTTCGGTGGGGTATTCCGGTATTCTTAGTAATGCCTCTTCCATTATCCAGATTCACAACTGTAACCGTATATCTCTTTGCCATCTGTCCAAATCCCTTTATATGTCTTTAGTCATTACCTTCTGTACACCCCCTTAGGCCAAATGGTTTTCTTCCTTCCCTACCGTTCGGCACCAGCCTATGGTTTGGAAGAAGACTATCCAAAAAGCATAAAGGGTGTACTGTCCCAATCCTAGGAACACTCGCAATGCGAGAGAAGGTGAAGATAAAAGACACCTGAATGAACCTTATTCCTATTTCTCCTGAACCAGAATCCATCCCCGAACTGGAACAAGTTCCTTTCGAGTTCGTATATAACCATACGATGGATTATCCAATAAAATGGGATCTTCGTAGTGATACGGAGTGTCCTGGAGAAATACAAAGGTGATTTAGGATTGGCGAAGAAATACTTGGTTTGGTCGTGAATATCAGTCGCATTTTACTTTGCCCTCCTACTAATCCCTTTATTTGTCTTAACTTAATACCTTCTGCACACCATCGTTATGCTAATTGGTTTTCTTCATTCCCCACCGTTCGGCACCAGCCTAAGGTTTGGAAGAAGACTATCCAATTTGCGTAATAGGTGTACTATCTCCTAAACCAAGGAGTACTCGCAACCTGAGAGAAGGTGAAAAGAAAAGACAACTGAATAGTCCTATCCGTTTTCTCCAGAACCAGAAACCATCCTCGAAATCCTTCGAGTTCGTATATAACCATACGATGGTTTTGTCCAATGGAAGTGGACGTTCGTAGTAATACGGGGTGTCCTGGAGAAATGGGTAAAAGTAGGAGTGGCAATGAGGTCTGCAACTCTGACAATCCAAAAGCCAGTGTTAAGAAGGTTCGGTCAACTTGGTCACTGAGTCATAGTCTTAGGGTCAAGTCAATGGTCGCTGCCAGAGAGAGAGAAAAGAAACACTCAGCGTGCACTCTAACCTAGATCAGAATGGTTATCACTTTGTCTAATCTGGAAACCTCCCACTGTACCTCAAATTCTCCTCCAAACCTGAAAGAAGAATTAGTCGGGATCACCCGAGGAGTAAACCAACTCATCAGTGGAAATCGGGATCCAACTCTCATCGCATGATAACGTGACGGAATCCACTCACGTCACCACACTCCAGAAGGTATGCGCATGCCTGGCAAGTTTCAGTTCTTTTAAAACTCCCGATGTGTGTTTTTACCCCTAGGACCCAAGTGACCTTGACTGAGCCAACATATCAAAGGATCCTAGTCAAGTTCAACCCGTCATTATCTTGATTGCATTAGACCCACCCGCACGAGTCCTTGACTGAGCCAAAATGACCGTACGACTGTCCTAACCAATCACATATCCATGCAACAGAAAAGCACTACATAGCTACCGAACACTACGCCTCGGCTGAGCACGACATACGCAGCACGAATACTAAGTAATACTAATCTGAAATGACGGAGGGCTACGACTGGTTTTTGGCGAAAAACCTTTAACGTAATGAACTTGATATCGTTGAAGGAACTGCACAACCTTTTTTTTTTTTTATAAAATATAGTGACGAAAACCTTTACTAAAGAGGTCACTCCCGGTGAAGGGATCTCGGCTCTTTCCCCGTAGAATGAGGTGCAGGATATTCCAACTGAATACCACGATGCAAAGCAAAAGTAATCGGCTATAGTGAAGTTAATGCCCTGACGCAAACTTCTGTCCAAGGGGTCACTCCCGGTGAAGGGATCTCGGCCCTTGCCTCGTCGACTGAGGAGCAGGATATTCCAAATGAATACCACGATGCAAAACAAAAGCGAACGTCCTTGCAATAACAGATTTTTGAAAAAGTGTTCCAACAACATCAGAAAAGGTTTGTTTAAACTTGCATTGATCCGAATCAATGCAGTCCCATCAATTGATCACACCACAAAAAACGAAAATATACTGACGTACGTATATGCCATCCGCATTCGCCACTGGGTCCCGTCATCACCCGTTAGGTTAGCTAACTAACGGCAGAGCGGGGACTGGACTAGCGCGGATGAAAAATATATACAACATCTACTAATATATATACCAATATATAGTATTTCGCTCAAGGCGTGAATAAAATGCAACATCACAGAAATGTACAGCATCACAGAACAATACAGATATCTGGAAGCCCCGGGTTTCACAGAGCCGCTGCTGAAACCCGACGTTCCCCTGGTCGTGTGGATAGCCTGTGCAATGAAATCCTAGACCCCTACGGGCGCGGCAAGTCACCCGCCAAAACCTGAAGCGAGGCAGCCCCCTTCAGTACCGTGAATGGACCACCCAGCACTTCACGGAATCCGGCAACTTGGGCACCCCTCCTGGGTCAACCTGTACCCCCTACGAGTGCGGCGAATAGCCCGCCAATTCCAGACTGAAGCCCCCTCCGTCTCAATGCCCTGAGATGCGGGCCCGTTGCCCTCCAGAACCCGGCTATCCGTGCACCCCACCGCGGGGCAAACCTAGTACAGAATGTAAAATATACATACACCGGGTACATCGACCGCAACCAGGTCGTGCCCCAAAAGAATAATACAAACAGGCAGTGACGGCAGTCCACATGTCGGACGCTCGCCCCGCAATATCAAATGTACATAATACAACAAAACAGTACTAGCATTGCATCCAGGCTATCCCCCACGACCGATCCGCAGCATCACAGCATAAACATAGAACATCAACGTGAAAATCACGTTCGCAAATCCGTCTAACCGGGCTATAGCAGTTAGACCGGATTTACCGATCGAGTGACATTCACGGTCGCAGATATAATGTAAATACTGTGAAAAATGTGTTTAAAATTTTCCGATTGATCAAACCTTAACAAGTGGGCCCCCAATCAAAACTGTAGCACTCACAGAAAACCTGGGCCCAATTTTAATATTCCAAATACCCCATTTACATGTAAATACCTCACTGGAAAAATTTGGTCCAGAGACCAAACTGAACCGCGGCGGAAGAGCGGCGCCAAGGCGGGTTACGCCGCGCTTCCGCGGCGGATCTACAGTAACTCATGCCCAAAATTTCCCAGATGTCTTATAATTTCCTGTACATCATTCTGCAATCACCTGAAAAATTTTTCGAGCCCGGAAAAAATCGACAGAAAACTGATGTACACAAAACGCGGTTTTTGGAATTTCGGTCGATCGGAAACGCAAACACATCAAACGAAGCTATGTTAGGTTAATGGCGTGGCTCTGATACCATGTTGCGCCACGGCAGCGCCCCGGCCATCTTACTCGAGGCCAAATTGCGGAATCAAAAATTTTCCTTACTCGGAAACCGGCGCTACCGCGGACAAAGAAAACCCGGATCGTTAACCATTAACCTACGCTAGCTAACAAGAGATGGGAAAAGAAAAGTATACCGAGTGATCCGAGTCCTCCGGTCTTCTCTTCATCATTCCGATCTCCCGCGGAAAGTCTTGGCTCCACATCGTCGCCTCCTCGCCGGAAAGGGCACCACATCGCCTTCGTCTTTTACGGGCTCCCGCCTCAATACCGAGGCAACTCGAGCATGAAGCCGGCAACTCGACATGCTCAAGATATGCTGTAGAATGTAGTGTAGAAGATGCTTGTCTCTTTGGGGTTATGTTGTTGCCAATGAGGATGATGGAGGAAACAAGGATTAGAAAAATGGTGCTTGCATTTTTCTAGCATGAAAACAAGATCAAGAAAGAAACTCTCAACAATGAAGCTCTCTCTTCTTCTTCTCACAACCATGAAAGACTTATTCATCCAAGTGAGAATAAAGGGTGGAGGAAAAACAATATGAAAGCAAGAGGGAGGTGAGTGTAGGAGCACAAGAATGGTGACCACATCCAAGGAACATCAACCATGCTTAATCAACTATTCAACCCATACCCTCACTTTATCACAATAAAAAGCAAGTCAATGTGCAAGATATGAAAGGTGTCATAATCAATCATTATGCAAGAAAACCCCTCCACAAAAGTAATTTGCAAAACTGCAAATTACCCCCTCCATCAGAAAAGTCCGGCCGGGAAAGAACAAAGGAAAAACCGGCCGGAACGGAATGCAAACTGGCAACTCCAGAAAACTGGTCCCGTAATAAATTACAGGAAAACCCCGATACTGTGCATACACACCCGCATCTGTATTCCGACCGGATACAAATGCAATGAGACAAAATCTACACTGTACTAGACTAGGACCGGCTTAAACCAAAGCCGGCTAGTAAAAAACCGTTCGATCCTGATCCGTGCAATACCGCACGTATCTGATCGAACCTTGCCATATATCCATACGGCCACTAGTACAAAACTGTCCGATCCTGATCCGTGCAATACCGCACGTATCTGATCGGACCCTGCCATATCTCCATACGGCCTCTACAGCGTTTCGCCCGTAAGCTGAGTAACTGGAAGTGTGGTGGACTCTAAAGACTCGTCAATACTATGGCTGTGGATTTAACCACTGGCACGTCAGAGGTATAAGCCAATACGTGACGGGCCACCAGCTATTGACCAAAAGGGACGTCGATGAGGAAGCTCACCCCGACACCCAACTGAGCCTGTCAGTGACAATATCCGTACAGTCCGGTCCGTTCGTCTATGAGTATCGCATGGCGGGCCTAGGGGGTTGGTAAAAGTCAGACCCCCAAAAGCGGTACAGGTCGTGTCGGAGTGTAGCCCAGAACGCCCTGAGATACTACTGGAATACCTACCAGTAAATCTCCTGCCTCGGCCGAGGGCTTTGCGTAATGGCTCTCCTAGACACAGCGCGACCTCACCCCCAATACCGGGAGAGACGAACCCCTGAAGATCCGCTCACTGCCTCCATGTGGCTCGGGACTGTGCCCAACTAAAACCTGTTTGCACGACTCCTTTGAGCCGTGGTAGGGTAGTAATCAAAGCACAGTGGGAACTCACACGAGACAAATGACGATCCTCAGGTCGATGAACTAACCTGTACACATGTCACCTGGGAACTGCTATCTGACGTCAGGTATAAGCCCAACTAGCAGGTTCCCGGCGAGTCCTGTCCGGTGTACTCATAACCCAATGAGCACCTGTATACATCTTAGGTGAACCAACTGACACCAGTGGCTTGTGAGACCGGCCACCGCCCCTCGTCGGGGTCTCGACTGTATACACTAGTCTACTAATGGAGTATCGATGCCCAGTCTCGAAACTCCCACGACTAGGGACCTTTTAAGGATGTGCTTATAGACTACCAGCTCCCACGTATATGATCGCCATCATACTGCTGGAAGTAAAGCAAGAATCCTAGGGGCTCTATCAACGTGTAATAGCGACATGTCAGGTCACCTAAAACAGTACACGATGATAAAGGTAAACCAGATAGCATACTATCATCTCGAGTAAGACTGTCCTACCGAGATAGGTCCTCCCTCAATCATTGCAATCACGTGCCTGTGATCCAATAATTGACTCTGAGGGCACTATCTCCAACAAAGATTTGGTAGAACCGGAGGATTCAATAGTACCCAACGAACCCCAGCCTCTCCGCTGATCTAGTAGGGTTTCTCGTCCACCTGAGAGATACTACGGTTTTCTCATTGATGGTGGAAGCGAGGATTGCATCATGGATGATGATGACCCGACTAGTTTCGAGCAGGCCATCACGAGTGGTGACTCTGTGAAATGGCTGGATGCAATGCGATCTGAGATGGAATCCATGTACACCAATAAAGTATGGATTTTGGAAAATGCTCCTGAAAGGGTAAAACCCATTGGGAGCAAGTGGATTTTTAAAAAGAAATTTGGTGTAGATGGAAAAGTTGAGACTTTCAAAGCTAGACTTGTAGCAAAGGGTTTTCGTCAACGACCAGGTGTGGATTATGACGAAACCTTTTCTCCAGTGGCTATGCTTAAGTCCATCCGGATCTTACTTGCCATTGCTGCATACCATGACTACGAAATCTGGCAAATGGATGTTAAGACCGCCTTTCTAAACGGTGATTTAGAAGAGAGCGTGTACATGACTCAGCCAGAGGGCTTCGTAGATAGTGGGAGCAGCGGAAAGGTGTGCAAGCTGCTTAAATCCATTTATGGGTTAAAGCAAGCATCGCGGAGTTGGAACATCTGTTTTGATGTTGTAGTCAAAGAGTTTGACTTCATCAAAAATATAAATGAACCTTGTATCTATAAGAAGGTAGCAGAGGGTAAGGTTGTCTTCCTCGTATTATACGTGGATGACATACTCTTGATAGGAAATGATATTCCTATGCTGCAATCAGTCAAGCTCTTCTTATCACAGAGATTCTCAATGAAAGATCTAGGTGATGCCTCCTGCATATTGGGAATCATGATCTATAGAGATAGATCTAAACGGATACTGGGATTGTCCCAATCCAGGTACATTGACACCATACTAAAGAGGTTTAGTATGGAAGAATCCAAGCGTGGGAACCAACCCACGATCTCTGGACTCACTCTCTCCAAAGAGATGTCTCCCAAGACTGATTTGGAGAGAGCTCGCATGCAAGGGATACCCTATGCTTCGGCAGTAGGCTCTATCATGTATGCGATACTATGTACCAGACCCGATGTAGCATACTCACTAAGTGTAGTGAGTCGGTATCAAGCAGATCCTGGAGAGAGTCACTGGACAGCTGTGAAGAACATTCTCAAGTACTTGCGAAGGACTAAGGAGATGTTCTTGGTGTATGGTAACGGAGAACTCCAGGTGGAGTCCTTTACCGATTCCAGCTTCCAAAGTGATAAGGACGACTCTAAGTCGCATTCGGGTTTTGTCTTTACTCTCAATGGAGGGGCGGTATGTTGGAAGAGTTCCAAACAGGATACCGTTGCAGACTCGACGATGGAGGCTGAATACATCGCTGCCAACGATGCTGCCAAGGAGGCTGTCTGGATAAAGAAGTTCATTAGTGAACTTGGTGTGGTTCCATCCATTGAGCATCCAATACCTCTGTATTGCAATAACAATGGAGCTGTGGCTTTAGCCAAGGAACCCAGGTCCCATCAAAAGTCCAGACATATTCTGAGGCGGTATCACCTGATCAGGGAGATAGTTGATCGCCGGGAGATCGAGGTCAGGAGAGTAGATACGAAGGACAACACTGTGGATCCATTCACGAAGGCTATTCCCCAGATACAGTTTGAGAGATTATTCGGGATGCTAGGTATGAGATACTACAGCAGCTGGCCTTAGTGCAAGTGGGAGATTGTTAGTTATGTATATGCCCTAGAGGCCATTGTTGTACATATGATGTATATTATAATGGATGCTTGGATATATATAGAGATGACTTTCTTGCTCGTCATGATAGTATGCTATTTGGTTTCACTTTATCTTAACATGTTGACTTGTATTGGTTTACTGTTTTACTCTCACATGTTGATAAAGCCCTTAGGATCTGTACTCGACTACTGGGACTATGATGAGATCATACTAGTGGGGCCATGGTAGTCGATGAGTACATCCTATAACTGTTCCTAGTCGAGGGTATATCGAGACAGGGCATCGATACACCAGAGTAGACTAGCGTATACACATCTTGACCCATATGATGGGCGATGGATGATCCCATATCCATCGGTGTTTTGACATCAGAGATGGTGTACGGGTGCTCAGTGGAGACTGGGTACACTGGACGGACTCGCCGAGAACTCCCAGATGGTGATATACCACACGTCAGATGGCAGTTCTCCGGTGACACTGGTACAGGGTAGTCTGTAAACCCGAGATCGTCATAGAGTCTTGTGTGATTCCCACTGTATTTTGATTTCCACCTTACCACGTCCAAGAGGGCGTGCAAAACGGTGGCTTTTGGGTACAGTCCCGAATCACATGGAGGCAATGAGCGATAGGAGGGGATTCGTCTCTCCCGGTATAGGGAGTTGATGTTGTGCTGTGTTCGATTGGCTATAACTGGAAGTCCCTGGCCAGGGCTGATATATAGATTTACTGGTAAGTGTTACTAGTAGTTTCTCGACCCGTTATGAGCCACACATCGACACGACTTATCGGTTACTGGGGTCTGACGTATACCACCCCTAGACTTGATATGCGACATATCAGACGAACAGACCGGACTGTACGGGAGTGTTACTGATTGGATTCACAGGAGAACGCACAGGCTAGCTTGTTGATCTTCTGATCGCTCAATACCTGGGTGGCTGTTACGTTTAGCTGACCGCTTGCAGCTTGTGGGTGTTTGATATGATCATCACCTGCTACCGGCGTATTGACGATTCTTTAGAGTCCTACACAGAGGTTTCTTGGCTCAGGCGAAACGGAGTAGAGGCACATATGTGATATGTGCAGGAACGAGAATAATGCGATATGGGATACCGTATTATATTCTCGCGATATTTAGAAATGAACCGGGTCATCGGATCAAGTGTTGATTCGATAAATCGGTACATGATATATTAGTCGGTAATATTCGATATAGCCGGATCGTCGGATCAAGTGTTGATTCGATGATTTAGTGTATAATAATATATATGATATATTATTACATTATCTAATATTGGCTCGCTTTATTATTTCATTTTCTCACTGGATGATACATTGATATATATGCGATATATGTTAATTGTATTATTTTCTTTTGTTGCAAATATATAATATATATGTGATATATATTATTGTGACATGATATGATTAATTTTTAAACATGTTTAAGGATGATTAATTGAGGTTAGGGTTTGATTAGGGTTAGTTGCTTCATGCACCTTCTAGAAGCAACTTCTTTTGTCATGGTTAAGATATTTTGTGATGACACATTCTTAACCCAACCAAACCCTAACTCTAGTTTATTCTCTACACAATCTTATCCACTCATCCTTGACCATGGTTAATATATCAATCATATAGCTTTGTTTTCTATTCATCACAAAAGAATTAATCATTATCTATTTCCATTATCATCTTCTTCTCTCTTGAAAAAGCTTACTAGATTTTCTTCATGTGATGAAAAAATATGAGAAAATGATATAAAAAGAAAGCAAAAAATACTACTCTCTCATCCTCATCTCATCTAGCCCATGAGATTAGTGTGTTCATCTCTTTAGAGTGAGAAAGCTTGAGTCTTTGCAATTTCAAGGTAGATCATCGGAGATATGGAATACTTCGAGCTAGCATGGATCGTTCGAGTCGTGGAGCCTCTCATGAGTCCGGGAGATCGTGGATCGCGGCAAAGGGACTTCTACTCGGAGCTTGTGAAGCGAAGGAGCGGACTACAAAGGTTGTAATCCCTCACACTTAGATAAAAGTTATCATCTTGCATGTTTAACCCTAATAATCTAGCAAAGATCCCGGCTTTGGGTTGTTCGGCACGTCTAAATTTTTATCCGGGCATGTTTGATGCCTTATGAACCTTCACAAGAGTGCCTAGGAACCCTACATATAGTATGCAATAGCGCCAGTTATAAAAGTTTTTGTTCCGCGTTTGGCGTCAAAATGACGGCCGGGGCGCTACCGTAGACTGACATACTCTCGATCTTGAAAACACTTTTCAATATCTAGTCGGGCAATTCAACAAGATTCCCGACATTCTGATCGAATGCTCGTCGCAAACTTTAGTAGACGGCCGCACCCCCGGATGCCGTCGACGAAGTGCACTAAGGCGGAACACCGCTGCCGCGAGCACCCGAACGGATGCTTTTGGCGACGGGGTTCTCCTACAGTCACTTGGTCGGGGCTATGGGGCGTGGCTATCTATTAAGTTTTCCCGGCGAGTATCCGCGTACGCTATGTGATTGCGATGGAATTTTGATCACATCAAAATCCCATGGCAACCAATCAAATGAGACTAAACTGCTAGATTTATAACATTCAAATTAGTTATCTCATAACTACTTGTGGATTCCAAATATTGTATCACATTCCAGATAAATAGACAATGTTAAACTTTCCGATCGAATAAACAAACACCCAAGATTTCCCAAATAGCTCAACACTTGAGCAGGGTTCAAAAAAGTATCCATCACATGCCACAGTACCAATGGTCCAGCCGTAGAAGGGTCAAACCAACGCCTCACATGTGGCAACGCCGTACTGCCCCAAACCCTAAGGTTTAGAGGCAGTTCAGACGGTCACATAATCGAGTTAAGGTTTGTGTTCTTCTAGAGGGTCCACCACATTATTTGCACATCTAAGAACGTTCTTAAACTACGGAAAAATCCAACACTTGGAAATTTTCCGGCAGGGGAAAAAGTGAGTTATTGATATCCGTTCGAACCTTTTAACACGTTCTAAATTACCCGGAAAAATTAAATGAAGTTAAACTTTCCGATCGAATCAACGAGTTCCCAATACATCCCAGAAAACTCAACACTTGAGTAGAATTAAAAATTCCCAGAACTATGAAAAAGGACCCAAGAATTAAGACCTGAAGTATTAGACCCCAACTCCAATGTTTGGCCGCGGAACCGCCGCCAAACGAGTGGTTTGGCCGTGGTTCCGCGGTCACGTGATCGAGTTGGTGGTCCGTACTTCACAGTAATTCTTATATTTACCTGCTTTATTTTCTGAGTATTTTTAATATGAAAAATGTCAACTTTTTGAAAAAATTTCCAGAAACTAGGATTTTACAGGTATTCGGAGTTCGATCGGATTTTAAACTTTGCCAACACATCGCCTAAAGCTCTAGCTTGGCTCTGATACCACTGTAGGGTTACTAGGCACTGTCAAAAGGTTCTACAAGGCATCGACCATACCAAAATCAAATTTTAGACGTGCCGAGCGAGAATCTTAGACTAAAGATTAAGCGAAACAAAGCAAGTAAACAACTTTACTTCTAAGAGTTAGGGATTACAACCTTTGTAGTCCGTTCCTTCACTTCTAAAGCTCCGTGTTGAGATCCGTTGACTGCGATCATCGAGTACCCGGACTCTAAAGAGGCTCCATGAAGAGAAAAATGCAAGCTTGCTTCCGATCTTCGATAACAAAGATGATCTACCTTGAAGAAACTCAAGCCCAAACATTTGCTTTACTAATCAAGTATTAGCAAAGCAAACACCCTAATCTAAGTGGCTAGAATAGACGAGGATGATGAAGTAGGAATTTAGCTCTCATTTGTTTTTTTTATCTCACTCATTTTCATCACTTCATAAAAGGCTAGAAAGCTTTTCATGCAAAAAAGAAGAAGAAGAAGCTAACTCTTTTGTGATGAATAATGAATCCCATGTGAGGTTAGAATTGCAACCTTGGGTTAAGAATCAAAACTTAACCCTTGTAGAGATTTAACTATGGTGAAGGGTTGGGTTGGGTTAAGCAAATATCTACAAAATATCCAAAGTCAAAGTCAAAGCTTCAAGAAGCTTCTTGAAAGCTTCATGAATGTTTAACCCTAATCCAAACCCTAACCATATTTAAACTCCACAAATCATGTTGCATTTATAACCATAACATGTTACAATATTACATATCACATATACAATATTTATTGTAACAAAAATAAAATAATACAATTAACATATATCACATATATATCAATGTATTACCCGAGTGAGAAAAAGAATCTTTAAGTGAGCTTATACTAGTTAATGTAATTTAATATATCAAATATATAATTATACATTAAATTATCGAATCAACATTTGATCCGATAATCCGGCTATTTCACAAATAACCGACTAATATAATCTGTATTAGTTCATTGAATCAACACTTGATCCGATGACCCGGCTATATCACATATACCCGGCCGATATCTCATATCGCGAGAATCTGATACTGTATCACATACACGTATTGTTCTCGATCCCGCACATATCATATATGTGCTCTTACTCCGTTTTGCCTGAGCCAGGAAACCTCTGTGTAGGACTCTAAAGAATCGTCAATACGCCGGCAGTAAGTGATGATCATATCAAACACCCACAAGCTGCTAACGGTCAGCTAAACGTAACAGCCACCCAGGTATTGAGCAATCAGAAGATCAACAAGCAAGCCTGTACATTCTCCCATGAATCCAACCAGTAACACTCCCGTACAGTCCGGTCTCTTCGTCTGATATGTCGTATATCTCGCCTAGGGGTGGTAAACGTCAGACCCCGGTAGCTTGATAAGTCGTGTCGATATAAGGTCCATAACAGTTCGAGAAACTACTGATAACACTTACCGGTAAATCTCAGCAACCCTGGCCAGGGATTTCCAGTTATAGCCAATCGAACACAGCGCAACATCAACTCCCTATACCGGGAGAGACGAATCCCCTCCTATCGCTCATTGCCTCCATGTGATTCGGGACTGTACCCAAAAGCCACCGTTTTGCACGCCCTCTTGGACGTGGTATGATGGAAATCAAAGCACAGTGGGAATCACACAAGACTCTATGACGATCTCGGGTTTACAGACTACTCTGTATCAGTGTCACCAGAGAACCGCCATCTGACGTGAGGTATAATACCATCTGGGAGTTCTCGGCGAGTCCGTCCAGTGTACCCAGTCTTCACTGAGCACCCGTATACCTTCTTTGATGTCAAACACCAATGGATATGGGATCATCCATCGCCCATCATATGGGTCAAGAAGTGCATATGCTAGTCTACTCTGGAGTATCGATGCCATGTCTCGGTACTCCCACGACTAGGAACATTTGAAGGATGTACTTGGCGACAACTCTGTCCCCACTAGTATGATCTGCATGTAGTCCTGGTAGTCAAGTACTCATCCTAAGGGCTTTATCAACATGTGACATAGAGACAATCAAAGTACATGTTAAGATAAAGAGTAACCAGATAGCATACTATCATGTCGAGCAAGAAAGTCATCCCTATATATGTCCAAGCATCCACTATAATATACAACGTATGTACAGTAATGGCCTCTAGGATATACATATAACTAACAACTGCGGTGCACAAAATCTCAATCCAGTGCAACTAACATGCACGAATGGAAATCCCAATCGAGCGCATCTGGTGTGCACAAAACCATATCCCATATCATGCGCTCAATATGCGCGAAAATCCAATTCAAGTACATCCGTCATTCATGAATGAAATCTAAATTAAGGGCATCCAACATGCACGAATAAAATCTAAATCAAGTGCATCCAACATGCACGAATAAAATCTAAATCAAGTGCATCCGATGCGCACAAAATCCAATATTAAGCGCCTAATATGCGCAAAAATCCAACCCAAGCGCGTCAGTCCGTGAAAAGTATCTAGTGCAGTAACATGCATGAAAACGAACATCAAGTGCAGACGCGCCCAAAACACAAATCTGGTAACACAAATGCTCAAAGACATAAATCGGGTGCAACCAAGGTACGGAGTATAATTCCGGTGCAACCAATGCACAAAATACCTAGCTGGTGCAACAAATGCTCGAAATATGAATCCGGTGCATCTAGTGCACGAAATACAATACAGTGCAACAATCGCACAAAAATACAAATATGGTGCATCAAGTGCACAAAATACCAACTCCAGTGCATCCAGTGCACGAAATATCAAATACAGTGCATCCAGTGCACGAAATACCAAATACAGTGCATCCAGTGCACGAAATACAATATGGTGCAACAATGTACAGCGTAAAAGCCTAGTGCAACAACTGCACAAAATACAAATCGGGTGCAACAAGTGCACGGAAATGCATCAATAACTCAAATGCGTATAAAAAGCAACACCGAGTGTGCCAAGGTGTATAAAATCATAAACGCGTGCAACTGCGTGCACAAAACATGTATCCATGCACTGCAAGCACATGTAAGCTATACCGAGTGCAAAAACCAAATCGAGTGCATACTACCTGCACAAAAATCAAATCAGCTGTATGCAATCCATGAAATCATAAACATGTGCAGCCAAGGCTCAAAATCAACATCAAGTGAAATAAATACGCACAAATTATAAATCAACACGACGGTGTATAAAAAACATATCTCAAGTGCAATAGCTATGCACAAAAACGTAAATACCCAGTAGGTGCAGCCATGGTGCACGAAAACAATACCATGAAGCCCAACCATCAAAACTCAAATCCAAGCGATATAAATGTGATACTCGGATCACAAACGCAAATCGCAACAAATGACATTGAGGTACACCTCCTACAATGTCGAAAAGTGTCGGTACTTCCAAAACTGGAAGAGCAAGAACATCTCTGCCTCCTGCTCGCGGTCTGGCGTCTTCTATCTCTGGGTCCTCATTTCTCTGTGAATTACCGATCTCGCAATCTCTCGGCTCGTCGGCCCGGTCCGGTGTACTAACGGAAACGATCCGCTCTAGTACTTCTCTGGTCCTCTCACGGCCAATTAGCACGACCATCCATCAAGCGGCACGTCTCTGGCGTCGGTCTCTGGTCCTCTGAATATACGTCATACATCTGATCCTCGGTGAAAATCTCATTGCACCAGTGTCCTGGGAAGAACCTGCTCAGGGTCTCTTCCGATCTCGCCTATGCCGAACTGTACGGAGGCTGGTACTCTAGCATAATCTTTTCTCTTTTTCTGGACATCTGCGTTCTCAGCACAACTCCTCCTCGGAAACTGGTCGTATCTCAACACCTCTGTATGCATATCAGCTCTTTGATGTTAGCGGAGTGGAACGTCATCTCACGATCTCGTACGAACCTCTTACTCCACTTTTCTCTAATGTCGACCGATTCAGACTCGTCTCCTCGTGGCTGCATGGACTGCGCTCCAATGGCTATACTAGTATCTGGAATCTCCTAAGCAATGCATCCCATCATATGATATCCGAATGATGTCGAACTTTTCGATCGATTCGTCAAGGTTCCATAATCCCCCAAGAGCTCAACATTTTGGGTACAGTTTAATAATACCGAATATATGCCACAACACCTATGGACCAACCGTAGGAGGGCAAACCTAAGCCTCATTAATGGCACCGCGGAACTGCCGGAAACCCTAAGGTTCAAAGGCTTTCACATGGTCATTATGTCGAGTTAGGGTTTCATTCTTCTAGAGAGTCTGTAGAATTACTTGCATTGTTTTCCGAACACTTTAAACTTGGAAAATGGGTTCCTGACATTCGATCGTCTATATCGACTCTCAACGTATCAACGTGAAGTCGTCTCTAGCTGGAATCAATCAATCTGATGACCTCGCATCGGGGTAGGCAATGAATCACATGTTCTAGTCTTTCATCTCTGGTAACTAGCTATCTTCTATCATATCTCGAAGTATAACTCGTGCGGCATTAGCTCCAAACATCTGGGGCGATATCTCCTCATTCGCAGCAGCAACTGGCTCATTTGTCCGCACGTTGAACAGTGCCTCAATCATCAAGTATAATCGGTGCTTTAACGGTCATCACATCCTGGCTGGCCTCTATCAGTGGCCCAATTTTCTGGTGCTGATCTACACGTCCGAGAAATCTCTTAACAGCGATCCATCAACGCTAATGGCGCAAAAACGCAAATAAACGATACGTCTATGCAATCGTATGTCCCTGGAATCACGCCCTGGTCAGTCCTCGTCCGTGACGAGCTCGTGCTGACCGCAACTCTAGCCGTAGCTCTCTGTTCCCGTACAACCGTGGTAAAGAAACCATAACTGGTACTGATGAGGCTAGATCATAGGAATGAATATAATACTGTGCAAGGAAATGTACATCCTAAGGCTTCTTAAGCGGAGTATCGTATCGTAAGTATGCCGCGGAACATACACACGGTACGTCACTCTGCTTGAGTCACCTACTCTATCAACCAAGGGTCATCCTACACTCAGGAGGTAAAACCTAACGCTCTGATACCAACTTTGTCACGTCCCGAAAAGTACCGAGCGTGACTAGCACTTAAATTACGAAACATCTCAAGGCGAACGTAATCTAAGTAAGCCAAAACCCAGAAATCAAAACCAAGTAAAGCAGTAGAGTGAAGGAAAAACCAATTTTTAAAGCAAGAAGTTTAACAGCATAAGCCGAAATATGCATTTTTAAAAGTCAAGTCTTTTCTGAAAATTTCGGCAGAGTTTCCTTTCTAAATTCAAACCCCAAACGGGTACAAAACCTGATAAAGCATATATAATGAATAAACGCATCCCCAAACGGGAGCTAGCACTTCGCCAACCGGCGGACAAAACCATGCAATGCAATATAATATACAACGCCGAAGGACGAGAATCAAAACAAAGAATGAAAACCATCATCATCAAGAAAACCAGAGGAAAACAATAATAATACAGCGCGCGACTCTAAGGTCGAAAGAATATACACTGGTCACCTATCTCTATCAAATATACAAGTCTGGTTGATGGAGTTTACAAGATACAACTGAAACAATAAATGTACAATGGTGGTCACGATGCAAGTGAACCCACCTACCAAAACAATCACCTGAAATGAAAGCAGTGTGCCAGTAAGCCATCAAGATACCTGTACGGCAAAACCTGCAAGAAACTGTGGCACAACGGGGGTGAGTTGCCAACTCGTGAGTAGAAAATATCACAGAGCAGAAATTGAATGTATGACGCTATCCTAGGTCATATCAAGTAATATCCTCAAATAAAAATCCTAATCCATCTACACATAAGTGCAATACCACGTGCTCGTGTCAGTGCCTCAGATAGCAACATATCAGATATATGATGTATGAATGCATTACCAATGGAAACAGAACACATCATGAATGAGACAACTGTTTTCTTTCTTTAATGAGATTTCTGTATGTATATAAATCGAGTATCATCGATGAAATCAACAGAGAAATCAGTGTCAAGTATCGACACAAAACATAAATCTCAGTATCTCAATATCTCAGACTCCGGCTATCCGGACTGGCCTATATCATCAAATCTCAATATCTCAATGTCTCAAATCTCAATATCTCAATACTTCGGACTTCGTCAGTCCGGATTGGCCCATATCATCAATCACACGACAATGAACGGTATCCACCGGATATCCACCGCCCCAAACAATCACCGGTAGGCAGTCTGCCCTTGCCGGGCTCGTCTACAACTCGAGCTTCTTGTCCCGGGGTACCATACCGGGTCCACCATGTACCCACAGACGGTTTATCCAACTCCTCGAATCGGATCTCGAAAACCATCTCAGAACCGAGAAAACATCATGGTGGACAATACTCATCATATCAAGGAAAACCGCATCAATCTCTTTAAAACAAATCATCAGTTTATAAAACTTTCACATGCGGTTTCCAAATCCCGAAATCTCAAGAAGGATCCGAAATCATAAAATTCATGATATCAATAAACAGTGAATACCGGCATAAATCTCCATAATACTGCATGACCAATGAATATATAAATGCATATGATATCATGCAATATGTGCAATAGTTAAACTAGTATATGAAAGCTATAACATGTTGCAACTATCAACTAGCAAGCTATGTCAATGAATAGTATTTTCTAAAGTGTACGTGACATGGCAATTACCGATGATGATGTGTGTGAGCCAGCAAGCAGGTGTACGTGGAACATGTAGGGTTCCTAGGCACACCCATGAGGTTCTACAAGTGATCAAACATGCCCAATTGAAATTTTTCATGTACCTACAAACCCTAATACGGATCGTTAACTAGATGATAAGGCGATGCAAGCAAGTAAACGACTTTATTGCTAAAGGAAAGTGACTACAACCTTTGTAGATCCGGTTCTCCACCTCCATAGCTCCGCATTGACGTCCCTCCACTGTACCTATCGGAATCCGGACTCTGGCGAAGGTTTCGTCGGAGAAATGATCGGGCTAGGTCGTCGACTTCGATGCCGAAGATGATCTACGTCGAGGCAACTCAAGATCAAGCTCCAACTTCACCAAGTCATGAAAATTGTGAAGAAAACACCCTATACTACTTGGCAAGTGGTAGAGGATGAAGAAATAGGAAGTGGGTTCACTTTAGAATTGGATTTCTCACTCTTTTTCTCATTTCACCATTGATGGTAGCAAGCTTTTCTTCATCTTGAAGAAGGAGAGGAAGAAGAAAAGAATATGATAAGTCTTTTTGAAAAATAAAATAAAATGATACTTATCATATTTTCAACCATGGTTTAGTGTAGAGAATTAACTAGTGTTTAGTTGAATGGTTAGGGTTAGGAGAAGAAGACAAGAATGGTCACTTAGTCAAAGATGCATGAAGCATCAAGAAGTTTCATGTATGAAAGCAACCATTTTGTTTTCCTTTTCTTTTAAACAAAAATTAATAGATAAATAAATGAGTGAAAAGAAACCCTAACCATTCACTAAACATGGTTTAAGTCTTACACAAACCCAAGTTTGCATGTATCATCAAACATGATACAAACAAGTGCACAAAAGTATATCACATATACAACTTGTGCACATCAAGTGAGAAAATCCATTTTAAGTGAACAAATACTAGTTGAGGTAAAGTAATATATCAAATATATAATTATACATTAAATCATTAAATCAACACTTGATTTAACGATCCGGTCATATCGCATATGACCGACTAATATCCAATGTATCGGCTTATCGAATCAATCCTCGATTCGATAACTAGGTTATATCGCATACAACCAATCGATACATTCATCGCGAGAATAGAATACGGTATCACATACACGCATTATTCTCGGTCCCGCACATATCTCATATGCGCTCCTATTTCGTTTCACTTGAGCCAGGAAACCTCTGTGTAGGACTCTAAAGACTCGTCAATACGCCGGCAGCAGGTGATGATCATATCAGACACCCACAAGCCGCAAGCGGTCTGCTAAACGTAACAGCCACCCGGGTATTGAGCGATCAGAAGATCGACGAGCAAGCCCGCTCACACTCCTGTGAATCCAACCAGTAACACTTACCGTACAGTCCGGTCTGTTCGTCTAATATGTCGCATATCTCGCCTAGGGGTGGTAAACGTCAGACCCCAGTAGCTTGATAAGTCATGCCGACGTGAGGTCCATAACGATCGTGAAACTACTGATAACTCTTACCAGTATATTACTGCAACCCTGGCCAGGGATTTCCTGTAATGGCCAGTCGAGCATAGCGCAACATCAACCCCCAATACCGGGAGAGACGAATCCCCTCCTATCGCTCATTGCCTCCATGTGAATCGGGACTGTACCCAAAAACCACCTGTTTGCACGACTCAGTAGAGCCGTGGTAGGGTGGAAATCAAAGCACAGTGGGAGACACACAAGACTCTATGACGATCTTGGGTCAACAGACTAAGCTGTACCAGTGTCACCAGAGAACTGCCATCTGACGTGAGGTATAATACCATCTGGGAGTTCTCGGCGAGTCCGTTCAGTGTACCCAGTCTCCACTGAGCACCCGCATACCATCTCTGATGTCAAACACCAATGGATATGGGATCATCCATCGCCCATCACATGGGTCAAGAAGATATACGCTAGTCTACTCTGGAATATCGATGCCCCGTCTCGATATTCCCACGACTAGGAACATTGAAGGATGTACTCATGGACTACCCAGGCCCCACTAGTATGATCTGCATCATAGTCCTGGAAGTCGAGTACACATCCTAAGGGCTTTATCAACATGTAACATGTTGGAGATAGTGCCCTCATAGTCAATTATTGGATCGCAGGTACGTGATTGCAATGATTGCGGAGGACCTATCCCGGTAGTACAGTCTTACTCGAAATGATAGTATGCTATCTGGTTTGCCTTTATCAGTCGTGTTCATGTTCAGGTGACTGATTGCATGTTACACTTTGATAGAGCCCTTAGGATCTTGCTTTACTACCAACTGTATGAGGGCGATCATATACGTGAGAGTTGGGTAGTTTATATGCATATCCTTAATTGTGGTCCCTAGTCGTGGGAGTTTCGAGACAGGGCATCGATACTCCGGAGTAGACTAGTGTGTACAGTCGAGACCCCGACAAGGGGCGGTGGCCGGTCTCACAAGCCACTGGTGACAGTTGGATCACCTAAGATGTATACAGGTGCTCATTGGGTTATGAGTACACCGGACAGGACTCGCCGGGAATCTGCTAGTTAGTATTATATCTACCGTCAGATAGCAGTTCCCTGGTGACATGTGTACAGGTTAGTTCATCGACCTGAGGTCGTCATTTGTCTCGTGTGAGTTCCCACTGTGCTTTGATTTCTACCCTACCACGGCTCAAAGGAGTCGTGCAAACAGGTAGCTTTTGGGTACAGTCCCGAGCCATATGGAGGCACGTGAGCGGATCGGCAGGGGATTCGTCTCTCCCGGTATTGGGGGCGAGATCGTGCTGTGTCTAGGAGAGCCATTACACAAAGTCCATGGCCATGGCAAGAGATTTACTGGTAGGTACTCCAGTAGTATCTCAGGGTGTAATTGGGCTTCACTCCTGCTTCTGGGGGTCTGACGTTACTAGCCCCCTAGGCGGATATGCGATACTCATTGACGAACGGACCGGACTGTATATACATTGTCACTGTTAGGCTCAGTAGGGTTTTCGGAGGAGTTCGCTCATCGGTCTCCCTTGAGTTCGCTCCTCGGCCACCCTTGAGGTCAGTCCGTGGGCAGCCCTTACGCATTGCTAGTGCCGCTGACGGTTTGTGGTTAAACCCACTGCCAGGGTGCTGACGAGTCATTAGAGTCCCCCACAGGCAGTTTCCCAAGTTCGGGCGAAACGTTGTAGAGGCCGTATGGTTTTATGGCAGGGTTCGGAAAATGCACGTGCGTTTACGCACGTGTTATTTTTCGGGCAGATAATACTGGTCGGCTTTGGTTTAAGCCGGATCCGAGTATTATATTGAGTAGGTATAATATCTTTGTCTCAGTTGCATTTGTATTCGGTCGTAATACAAATGCGGGTATATTTATACAGTTTCGGGGTTTTCCTGAAAGTTGTTTCAGGATCACTTTTGAAAGTTGCCAGATTCCAGTTTTCTATCAGCCGTCTTTTAACATTCTGTTAAAGACGGATTTATCTTTTCTTCTGATATGAGTGAGTCATCATTCTAGAAGCTTCTAGAAGTGATGATAAGGCATATGACTCATTAGTGCATTAATGGTTTCATTAAAGGCATGATGAGGTGTTTAAGTGACTCATGGTTTTCATTAATGAGTTTTGTTTAGCTAAGGATATTTCTTCTTGATCTTTTGAGTGAGAAGCTTTCTTATACTCACCCTTTGCTCCTACACTCACCTTCCTCCTTTGATATATATAGCCTCCTCTCTCTTTCTCATTCACACACTTGATTCAAGAGAGAAAAGATTATGATAGATATTTGGGGTGTATGGAATTCACAGATCATTTCATTCCATCACCCAATTTCCACGGCAACTTCATTAACCGTCCGTCCATAGCTTTGGACGGGACGAGACAAAGTCATCTACTCAATCTCTACATCATTCTTGGTCGTCTCTTTTAGCAAACTTGACGACCGAGTTGCCTCGAGTCAGAGGCGGGAGCCCGTTTAAAGAACCGATCATGTGGTGCCACTTCGACGATGGACTTGGAGATCGACGAGATCGGAGCAGCCGCAACGGAGCGTGGGATGATGGTTGAAGAACGAAGGACTCGGATCGTTCGGTACAATCCTTCTTCCCTCTTTGTAGATTGTTAGTTTAGCAATAATGGCAGATCCGGGTTAAAGTATACGATAGCGCCAAGTTTAAAAGTTTTATTCCGCATTTGGCGTCTGTAGACTGCCGGGGCGCTAACGTAGACTTACAGTGGTATCAGAGCCTAACCATTTTGCTATACTAACTTGTGCTAACGTGTTCAAAACATCGACCAAACCGAAACTCAAAAACGACAAAATCCTAAATTGACAGTTTCTGTTGTTTTTAAACGGTCTCAAAATTGATTTCTGGATGTCTTAAAAATCCGTGGAGATAATTATAAGACCCACGACGAAATTTGGAGTCGTGACTCCTCCAAGTTGCCGCGGAAGGGCGGCCAAACCCATGGTTTGGCCGCGCTTCCGCGGCCATGTGAGGAGCACGTGCTCCAATTTTTTTTTCAGTGGGTTCTGTTTGGGATTTTGGGGTTTTTGGTTTATAAAGTTTTGGCCCAGATTTTGTTACTGTTCACCAGTAAGCCTTGGGGCCCACTTTTTGAAATTTGGTCTTTGGTCGATCGAAATTTAAACACGTTAGTTTACAGTGCTTACATTATATCTCCGACCGGGAATGTCATTTGATCGGTAAACCGCGTTTAATTGCTATAGTTCTTTTAGACGGGTTTGCGAACGTGACATTCGCGTTGATGTTCTGTGTTGTGCTGTATTGTTGCGGATTTGTCGTGGTGGATAGCAGTGTGCAATGGTAGTACAGTTTGAGTTTATTTGTACATTTGATATTGCGGGGCGAGCGTCCAACATGTGGATAGCCGTCACTGCCTGTTGTATAATATTCTTTTGGGGCACGACCAGGTTGCGGTCGATGTACCTATTGTACTATTTTTCATTTCTGTACTAGGTTTTACCCCGCGACGGAGTGCACGGATAGCCGGGTTCGGGAAAGCAACGGGTCCGCATCTCATGGTTTTGAGAGGCAGAGGGGCCCCACTTCAGAATTGGCAGACTATTCGCCGCACTCGTAGGGGGTACAGGTTGACCCAAGGAGGGGTGCCCAAGATTACCGGATTCTGTGAAGTGCCGGGTGTTCCATTCACTATGTTGTGGGGACTACCTCGCTTCAGGTTTTGGAGGGTAACTTGCCGCACCCGTAGGGGTCTAGGTTTCATTGCACAGGCTATCCACACGACAGGGGAACGTCGGGTTTCAGCAGCGGCTCTGTGAAACCCGGGGATCCCAGATATCTGTATTGTTCTGTGATGCTTATTACTTTTCTGTAATGTTGCTTATTATCACGCCTGGAGCGATTATGTATATTGGCTTATATACTATTAGATGTTGTATATGTTTTACACCCGCGCTAGTCCAGTCCCCGCTCTGTCGTTAGTTAAGTAACCTAACGGGTGATGACGGGACCCAGTGACGAATGCGGATGGCATATACGTACATTTTATTTTCGTTCTTTTCTGGTGTGATTGATTGATGGGACTGCGTTGATTCTGATCAATGCTAAGTTAAACAAACCTGTTTGAGTTGTTGGAACAATTTAAAAAGTGTTATTGCAAAGACGTTTCCTTTTGTTATGCATAGCGGTATTCGGTGTGAATATCCAGCACCTCATTCGACGGGGCAAGGGCTGATATCCCTTCACCGGGACTGACCCCTTGGGCAGAAGTTTGCGTCAGGGTAATAACTTCACTATAGTCGATTACAAGTTGCTTTGCATAGCGGTATTCAGTGGAATATCCTGCACCTCATTCCACGAGGAAAGAGCCGAGATCCCTTCACCGGGAGTGACCTCTTTAGCAAAAGGTTTTCTCCACTATATTTTAAAAAGCTATCAGGTTCCTTCAGCGATATCAAGTTCACTACGCTAAAGGTTTTTCGCCAAAAACCAGCCGTAGCCCTCCGTCACTTCTTTTGGGTATTCAGTAGTATTCAAGCTATGTATTTTGACCTAACGCCAAGGCATAGTGTTTGGTAGCTGCTGGGTATTCAATTGTTGCATAGATAGATGAGTTGGTTTGGGACAGCCGTTCTGCCATTTTGACCTAACGCCAAGGGCATGTGCGGGTGGGTTCAAATTAACAAGATAGTGATGGGTAGAACTTGGCATGTGACTTATGACATTTTGACCTAACGCCAAGGTTATAAGAGCATGGGGCAAAAACAATATCGGGAGTTTCTAAAGAAACTGAAACTTGCCAAGTATGCGCATACCATCTGGAGTATAAGTAACGTGGATGCATTCCATCACGTTATCATACGATGAGAGTTGGATCCCGATTCCCACTGATGAGTTGATTTACTCTTCGGGTGATCCCGATTGATTCTTCTTTAGGTTTGGAGGAGAATTTGACTGGACAGTGGGAGGTTTCCGGATTAGATAAAGTGATGACCATTCTAATCTAGGTTAGAGTGCACGCAGAGTGTTTCTTTTCTCTCTCTCTCTTTGGCAGCGACCTTTGACCGACCCTAGACTATGACTCAGTGACCAGGTTGACCGAACCTTCTTAAAATACTGGCTTTTGGATTGTCTATGTTGCATAAGTCATTGCAACTCCTTCTTCTACCCTTTGAATTTCTCAGAACACCCGTATTACTACGGATATCCACTTCCATTGGATAGATCCATCGTATGGTTATATACGAACTCGAAGGGACTTCTTCGGGGATGGATCCAGGTTCAGGAGAAATAGAATTGGTTTATTCAGTTGTCTTTTATTATCACCTTCTCTCAGGTTGCGAGAGCTCCTTGGTTTAGGAGAGTACACCTATTACGCTTATTGGATAGTCTTATTCCAAACCATAGGCTGGTGCCGAAAGGTAGGGAATGAAGAAAACCAATTAGCCTAAGTAGGGTGTGCAGAAGGTAATATGTAAAGACAAAATAAAGGGATTAGAAAGAGGGCAAAGTAAATTGCGACTGATATCATTCACGACCAAAACCGCGTACTTCATCGCCACTCCTATTTCACCTTTAAAAGAATAAGGTATTATTCAGTTGTCTTTTATCATCACCTTCTCTCAGTTGCGAGTACTCCTTGGTTTAGGAGGGTACACCTATTATGCTTACTGGATAGTCTTCTTCCAAACCATAGGCTGGTGCCGAACGGTAGGGAAGGAAGAAAACCATTTAGCCTAACGATGGTGTACAGAAGGTAACGACTAAAGACAAATAAAGGGGATTTGGAGAGATGGCAAAGAGATATACGGTTGAAGTCATGAATTGGATTATGGAAGAGGCATTGCTATGAATACCAGGATACCCCTACGAAACATTTTCATGTTTCAGTGCATTGTTAAAGAAAAACTGTTTTCCCGATTAGATACTTACTCCAAGGGTATGTATTTACCAGGTTTCATTTTCATATCTGTATGGTTTTACAGATGATGAGTGGGAGTAAGATATTGGGAATTAGGTGATCATCCTCATTATATCGGAATTCGTTGTAATTGGTGATATTTGAGGAAATCGCCAGGGTACAGTTTTCTACCTACGACGCACAGGTTTTGAGTTGTTTAACTCAGCGGACTTATACAGAGTATTGTATGTTGTCCAAGTGTCCTTCAGGACAAAGGGGTAGGTCCTCGTACTTTGTTCTGTTTACTTATAACTTCTCTAGTATTTAGACGAGTGTTTCGTAGAAATACAAGGTCTAAGTTTTGAGAAGTTGTGGGTATAAGAATAAAGTGGAGAACCAGGTGTCACAAGTATCGGGATTCTTCAAAGAGATCGAAGATGTAGATTCTTGTGATTGGTATTCAGATGATAGTGATGGTTTTGAGAAACGTGTTTCTTTTTCAGGTTACTCATAATTGGATGGTTTCCTAAGTTGAGTAATGCTGAATAGCCTCTTTCCATTAAGTTAATATGCACTGGAGACAGCTGCATGGTTTGAATATGGTTCCAATTAAATAAGTGCCAAAGTTTCTGTATTGGATATAGAATGGATCGTACCTTAAAAGAAATTAAGGTATGGGGAGTTGTCCAGCTTATGCTTAAAACCAGACTCTGGATAACTCAGGGCACGTTTCTGTAATGGCTGTTTTGTGGGTTGACCCTGGCTATGACGAGGGTTGATATTCTACCATTTGGAAGATCAATAGTGATATTGTTCTTGACTCGCCACAGTTTTAGTAAAATGGATCTTTTTCAGAAAACAGTAGTGGGAGTATGGTAGAACTGGAAGTGATTCCAGAACCGCGAACGATTACGGAAAATTTAATAGGACCTATACATTCAATCAGGTTTGACATTCCAATAGCCACTCCGCAGATTTGGTAGGTAACCTCAGACACCCGAGAGGTACTTCGGTAGCCTCAAGGACGGTGACAGGGAGGTTCTTATCTACCCAGACTTGACACTACTGTTGTTCCAGGATATGAGACCCGGTAGGAGGGTTGTCGTAGTCAGTGGGAGCAGCGGAAGCATAGTGGGCAAGATGCTTATATCTATTTATAGACCTGAGCAGTTATAGAGGAGATAGATCATCTAATTTTGATGTGACAGTCATGGGTTTGACTTCAATCAGGATAGGGGATGGATCTGTTAAGAAGGCAGTAGGGTGTGATGTCATGGTATCAGGATGACATACACAGAGTGGGAAGCAAAATTCCTATACTACAATCGGTTGTACTGTGGTCGTCACACAGTTGTTTCTCCAGACAAGACATGGATATAATATTAGACATTCTGGTTTCTGGATCTATGGTTTTAGATCTAGATTTGGGTGGTTTCCCAATATGGGTACTTTGACAGATATTCTAATGGTTTTTAGAATAGTTGACTCCTAGCATGGTAGAGTACCTGCAGGTGATGGAGTCACCCTCTCTAAAGGTGTCGTATAGACTAAAGGGGAGAGGGATGTGCATGATTGGCAGATCACTTGCTTAGGCAATTGAGTCAATCATGAGATGTCAAGTACCGCACCAAATGTTGTTTTTGCACTAGATGCAATAAGTTTGTATTAATCCAATCCTGGAGAAACATAAGGAAGCAGTTTTAGAACACTAGTACATGTTCTACGGATTTGATAACGGCAGCCTCTTTCGGGAGACGGTTATCATTCCATGCTTCAAAGGTGACATGGATGACAGAGTGATTGTCAGAGTTTTAGTTTTCCCTCTGACGAGAGACAGTATTATGGACAGGTGGTCCAAAGGATACTGTGGGTGGCATAGTGCCCGATACTGATTAGGTTCAGTGATCGATACAGTCTAAGAAGTTTGGATATGGTGTTCATTTATGAACTAAGGTCCCATCAGATATCCAGACATATTCTAAGACAGGTACTACTCAATTCGGGAGATGGTTTTCTCCGCGAACTTGAGATTATGAGAGATACAGAAAGAAACTTCTAGGCGGATCCACTCACTGAGGCTATTTTCTCGAACACAATAGTTTTACAAACGGGCTTTGTGAAACTGATTAGTAGAGGAGTTGGATGTTCGGTTTCACACGGGCTGTGAGTAGTCGACATCGCAATATTAGCCTTGAGTGCAAGTGGGAGATTGTTGGAGATAGTGCCCTCATAGTCAATTATTGGATCGCAGGTACGTGATTGCAATGATTGCGGAGGACCTATCCCGGTAGTACAGTCTTACTCGAAATGATAGTATGCTATCTGGTTTGCCTTTATCAGTCGTGTTCATGTTCAGGTGACTGATTGCATGTTACACTTTGATAGAGCCCTTAGGATCTTGCTTTACTACCAACTGTATGAGGGCGATCATATACGTGAGAGTTGGGTAGTTTATATGCATATCCTTAATTGTGGTCCCTAGTCGTGGGAGTTTCGAGACAGGGCATCGATACTCCGGAGTAGACTAGTGTGTACAGTCGAGACCCCGACAAGGGGCGGTGGCCGGTCTCACAAGCCACTGGTGACAGTTGGATCACCTAAGATGTATACAGGTGCTCATTGGGTTATGAGTACACCGGACAGGACTCGCCGGGAATCTGCTAGTTAGTATTATATCTACCGTCAGATAGCAGTTCCCTGGTGACATGTGTACAGGTTAGTTCATCGACCTGAGGTCGTCATTTGTCTCGTGTGAGTTCCCACTGTGCTTTGATTTCTACCCTACCACGGCTCAAAGGAGTCGTGCAAACAGGTAGCTTTTGGGTACAGTCCCGAGCCATATGGAGGCACGTGAGCGGATCGGCAGGGGATTCGTCTCTCCCGGTATTGGGGGCGAGATCGTGCTGTGTCTAGGAGAGCCATTACACAAAGTCCATGGCCATGGCAAGAGATTTACTGGTAGGTACTCCAGTAGTATCTCAGGGTGTAATTGGGCTTCACTCCTGCTTCTGGGGGTCTGACGTTACTAGCCCCCTAGGCGGATATGCGATACTCATTGACGAACGGACCGGACTGTATATACATTGTCACTGTTAGGCTCAGTAGGGTTTTCGGAGGAGTTCGCTCATCGGTCTCCCTTGAGTTCGCTCCTCGGCCACCCTTGAGGTCAGTCCGTGGGCAGCCCTTACGCATTGCTAGTGCCGCTGACGGTTTGTGGTTAAACCCACTGCCAGGGTGCTGACGAGTCATTAGAGTCCCCCACAGGCAGTTTCCCAAGTTCGGGCGAAACGTTGTAGAGGCCGTATGGTTTTATGGCAGGGTTCGGAAAATGCACGTGCGTTTACGCACGTGTTATTTTTCGGGCAGATAATACTGGTCGGCTTTGGTTTAAGCCGGATCCGAGTATTATATTGAGTAGGTATAATATCTTTGTCTCAGTTGCATTTGTATTCGGTCGTAATACAAATGCGGGTATATTTATACAGTTTCGGGGTTTTCCTGAAAGTTGTTTCAGGATCACTTTTGGAAGTTGCCAGATTCCAGTTTTCTATCAGCCGTCTTTTAACATTCTGTTAAAGACGGATTTATCTTTTCTTCTGATATGAGTGAGTCATCATTCTAGAAGCTTCTAGAAGTGATGATAAGGCATATGACTCATTAGTGCATTAATGGTTTCATTAAAGGCATGATGAGGTGTTTAAGTGACTCATGGTTTTCATTAATGAGTTTTGTTTAGCTAAGGATATTTCTTCTTGATCTTTTGAGTGAGAAGCTTTCTTATACTCACCCTTTGCTCCTACACTCACCTTCCTCCTTTGATATATATAGCCTCCTCTCTCTTTCTCATTCACACACTTGATTCAAGAGAGAAAAGATTATGATAGATATTTGGGGTGTATGGAATTCACAGATCATTTCATTCCATCACCCAATTTCCACGGCAACTTCATTAACCGTCCGTCCATAGCTTTGGACGGGACGAGACAAAGTCATCTACTCAATCTCTACATCATTCTTGGTCGTCTCTTTTAGCAAACTTGACGACCGAGTTGCCTCGAGTCAGAGGCGGGAGCCCGTTTAAAGAACCGATCATGTGGTGCCACTTCGATGATGGACTTGGAGATCGACGAGATCGGAGCAGCCGCAACGGAGCGTGGGATGATGGTTGAAGAACGAAGGACTCGGATCGTTCGGTACAATCCTTCTTCCCTCTTTGTAGATTGTTAGTTTAGCAATAATGGCAGATCCGGGTTAAAGTATACGATAGCGCCAAGTTTAAAAGTTTTATTCCGCATTTGGCGTCTGTAGACTGCCGGGGCGCTAACGTAGACTTACATAACAGAGAGACAGAAAGTATACATGTTAAGATAAAGAGTAACCAGATAGCGTACTATCATGTCGAGCAAGAAAGTCCTACCTATATATGTCCCAGCATCCACTACATTATACATCCAATGTACAGTAATGGCCTCTAGGGCTTACATATAACTAACAATCTCCCACTTGCACTAGGGCCATCTGTAGCAGTAGTTGCAGTATCACATACTCAACCATCCCATATAAGTCTCTCTCTGGGAAAAAACCTTTGTGAGTGGATCCGCCGTGTTGTCCTCTGAGTCTACTCTCCTAACCTCGATCACCCTGGAGATCAACTATCTCCATGATCAGGTGATGCTGCCTCAGAATATGTCTGGGTCACTGATGGGACCAGGGTTCCTGGGCCAAAGCCACACTTCCATTGTCATACAATGGTAGGAACCTAGTTCATCTTATGAACCAATATACACCCAAACTGCCTCTTTGGTAGTATCTTTAATAGCGATGTTACCAGCCTTTATCGTCTAGTTTGCCACGGTATCTAACTTGGAACTCTTCCAACATACCGTCCCTTTACCGAAGGTAAAGACAATGCCTGCGACTGACATTCAGTCGTCCTTATCACCCTGGAACTTTTCCGGTGATTCTCCCCAGGATCGAGGAGGTATCACATTTATCCTATTTGGAGAATCCTTATGACAAGAGGAGATTGACCGATCGTAGTATAGGAAACTCCTTTCCTATCAAGAGTATGTTGTCCACGTACAATACGAGGATTACTACCTCACTCTCTACTACCGTTTTGTATATACAAGGTTCATCTACTATTTTTGATGAAGTCAAACACTTTGACTATCACATCAAAACAGACGTTCCAACTCCGCGATGCCTGCTTTATTCTGTAAAGCAACTTGTACACGTTTCCGCTGCTCCCACTGTTTACGAAGCCCTCTGGCTGTGTTCTTATAGACGTTCTCTTCTAAATCATTTTAGAAAAGCAGTCATGGCACCCAACCACCAGATATCGTAGTCATGGTATGTAGCAATGGCAAGTAGGATCTGGATGGACTTAAGCATAGTCCCTGGAAAAGATTTCATCATTATCCACGCCTGGTCGATGACGAAAACCTTTAACAAGTCTAGCTTTGAAAGTCTCAACTTTTCCATCTACACCAAGTAATCTTCTCAAGATATACTTGCTCCTGATGGGGATTTAACCCTTCAGATATAGCAACCAAAGTCCATACTTTGTTGTTGTACATGGATTCCATCTCAGATCGCTAAGCATCCAGCCATTCTTACAGAGTCCTTACTCTCGATGGCTTGCTCGAAACTAGTTGGGTCATCATCTCATGATTCATTCTTCGCTCCCACTGTCATCGAGAAACCAAAGTATCTCTCTGGCGGATGAGGAACCCTACCAGATCGGCGGAGAGGCTGAGGTTCGTCGGAGACTATTGAATCCTCTGGTTCTATCAAATCAGCTGCAGTTTTGTATGGTTGGAACCTTTCCAGTTCTACAGAAATGACCTTGCCTCGATCTTCTCCGGATTTTGCTTTCAGACATAGGCCGGACAATCCCAAAACTTAACTTACTTAAGAGATAGGCATTTCCCACACCATTTCTTATATGGAGTGGTAGACACTGATTTGATTCGAACCCAATTCAATAGGTATGCAGCTTCTCAAGTGCATAACCCCCTTAAAAGAAACAGGTAACTCAGTAATACTCATCATAGAGCACACCATATCATATAGGGTGCTATTGATCCGCCCTGATACACCATTGTGCTGTGGTATATTCAGAGGAGTAATACGGAGAGAGAATCTCATTCTCCTTTAGAATAATTCAGGAATTCTATGCACAAGTATTCTCCTCCCTGATCACATCAAAAGACATAATACTTATACCCGTATCGGTTCCCTACTTCTATCTTATATTCCTTGAATATCTCAAAAGGTTCGGACTTGTGTTTCAACAGGAACATATGTTGGAATCTTGAGAGATCATCAGAGAACGTAATGAAGTATAAAGAACCAGTCCTGGCATGTATAGACAGGAGACCCTACATACATCATTATGTATCAGTCCCAAGAGTTTACCAACTCTTTCTCTGTTTCCAATAAACAGAGCTATGGCCATCTTATCTTTGAGACATGACTGGCAAGTTTCACAAGATGTAAATTCAAACTGATTTAAATATGCATCTAAAATGTAACTTCAGCCAGTCGGGTCGCATTGATATGACCTAGTCTACAATGCCTCAAGAAGGATTCGTTCATATCTGAACTCTTCCTCTTGTGTGTGTTCTGTATACTAGGAACTGTAGTTTGATTTAGAACGTCAATGCTTTTAGATAACGTGCCTGAACCGATCAACTTTTGATATAGGAAACGTTCAAAACATTATCAAACAATACAAAATTTTATCATTTCTTTAATAAATAAAGAGACCGATATGATTTTGTATATCAGGTTCGGTATCTAATAGCATTTGTTCAGAATCAATGTATTTGTAATACAGGGTGACAGTGACCAACAGACTTGGCTGCAACACTTGCCCCGTTTTCTGTCTCATGAAACTTATCACCCGTTCTCAGTTTTCTACCTTTCTGTAGCCCTATGTAACAGATTACATATCTGGGATCCTGATCCGTTATCAAATACCCAGGATGCAGAGGATACTGAGAAACAGTTCTTTGTAATGAACACACCCGAAGGAGATGCATCATATGCACTTTCTTCGTTTGGGCGGCATAGAAATTCTGGTATTCCCCTATTTCCTGCTCTGTCTTATAACCATTATAAGTTGGAGCGGGACCAACGTTCCCTAGCTCAGTATAACAAGCGGGTTCGGTCAATATCCGTATTATTATCTTGATTAAGGCATGATATGGTCGCTACCTGGAGAGAGAGAGAAAAGAAAACACTCTGCGTGCGCTCTTGCAAGATCAGATTGGTTATTTGTTTTATCTAATCAGGATGGCTCCCACTGTTTTTATCAAATCTTCCTTCAAACCTTAAAAGGAAAGACTAGCCGGGATTAATTACACTCTACAAGTTCGCCAATCTTTCAGCCAGGCCAGTGTCGGTACTTTGAGGGAGGTTCCCCGTGCTTTCGCACGGACCTAATTACAGTAAAACTCGTTTTCCCAGAGGCGTAACCCCGTTGACACCTTTCTAGACACCTACTTGATCGGCTAATTGCAAAGTGCAAAACTCTCCCAGGAGTAACAATTACTCGCAGTGGGTATCGGGATCCAACTATCACATAGAAGGTATACAATCTCATTGCAAATTTCAACACTTGAAACTCCCGATAAAGATTTTTACCCCTAGCACTTATGACCTTAACTATGGTCAACAAATCATAAGTACTAGTCAAGTTCTACCCGTCATTTCGTGATTAATTAGATCCACCCACATGACCCTTAACTAAGGTCAACAAAGTCACGCGACTGTCCTAACTAATCGCATCATATGCGGTGTCGGAAGGCATCACTTAGCTACCGTACACTGTGCCTTGACTATGGTCAACAAACACAATACGAATACTAAGTACTCTACTTCCTAAAATGACGAAGGGTTGCGAATGGTTTTTATGAAAACCTTTAACGCTTTGAACTTGATCTCGTTGCGGAATCAAATGGTTTTTAAATAGAATGTTTTTTAGGCTTTTCTAGTTTTGCTAAAGGGGTCACTCCAGGTGAAGGGAACGTCGTCCCTTTCCTCGTCGAATGAGGTGCGGGATATATCATATATATCACTGTGCAAAGCAGAAACTATAGAAGCAATCAAAAGACAAACCGAGGGTGTAGTATCTGCCAGTTATTGCTAAAGGAGTCACTCCCGGTGAAGGGATCTCGGTCCTTTCCTCATCGAATAAGGTGCAGGATGTTCTACAAGGAACACCGCAATGCAAAGCAAGAACTGTAGCTACCTGTTTTTATTTTGAAATTCGATTCAACAACATCAATTAGGTTTATTTTCTTTCATTAATCTCATTAATGAATATCCCATCATTTAAGTCCACCTAAACATCACAGATAAATATAACGTACGCTTATGCCATCCGCATTCGCCTCGATGTCCCGTCTGCACCGTTAGGTTAGGTAACTAACGCTAGAACGAGGCAGGGCTAGCGCGGGTGTAAAACATAAGCAACGCCTATATAATATATCATATATACTATATACAGTATCTATCTGAACAAATCACATGATCACATCACAGATAACGCAGCAGAAAATATCATACGAAATATTGGATATACTAGGACGTCCGTGTTTTCAATACGAGCCAGTATAAAACACGGATTCCACGGTCGTGATGAATAGCCAATCCCACACCCCTAGACCCCTACGAGAGCGGCAAGCAACCCTACCAATTCTAGGGTTAGGAGACCCGAACTCGACTCCTCGAGATGGTCTCCTACTGGACCCCAGAACCCGGTTACTTGTGCTCCCCTCTTTGGGTCTATCCTAATGCGGAAAAGTAAATAATATACAAAGGGTGACATCTTCCACAACCTGGAAGTGCCCCAATAAAAGAATATTACATACAAGTTTTTACATGAATGAAAATGAAAAACACTCATCTCACATAAAAAAAAACCCGGCTATTCAAACACGACGATCCAATATAACATATCCAGCAACACATAATAACACATGTCATCAACGTAAGTAAATATGCGCATCCCAATTGTCGTTGACATATAGCAACGAAACCGGCGATATCATATATTACACTTACGGTCACAGAAAAGAAAGTGTAAAACTACAACAGTTGGAATCCGCAAACTCTTTAGACATCGCATGCCTAATCAAATGAAATACTTAGACATCGCATGCCTAACTATTATAAACCCCGCATTTTAGTCTCAAAATCGAAAACACTTTTCAATATCAAGTCGGGCAATTCAACAAGATTCCCGATATCCTGATCGAATGCTCGTCGCAAACTTTAGTAGGCGGCTGCACCCCCGACGCCGTCGACGAAGTGCACCAAGGCGAAACACCGCTGCCGCGAGCACTCGAACGGATGCTTTCGACGACGGGGTTCTCCTACAGTCCCTTGGTCGGGGCTATGGGGTGAGGCTGTCTATTAAGTTTACCCGGCGAGTATCCGCGTACGCTACGTGATTGCGACGGACTTTTGACCACATCAAAATTCCGTGGCAACCGATCAAGTGAGACTAAACTGCTATGTTTATAACATTCATTCAGTTATCTCATAACTACTTATGAATTCCAAATGTTGTATCACATTCCGGATAAATAGAAAATGTTAAACTTTTCGATCGAACAATCGAACACCCAAGTTTTCTCGAAGCAGCTCAACACATGAAATAAGTTCAAAAAACATTCACTTCATGCCTCAGTACCAACGGTCCAGCCGTAGAAGGGTTAAGCCAACGCCTCACATTTGGCACGCCGTACTGCCCCAAACCCTAAGGTTCAAAGGGCAGTTCAAGATGGTCACATAATCGAGTTAAGGTTTGTTGTCTTCTAGAGGGACCATCGCGTTACTTGCACAACTTGGAACGTCATTAAACTATGGAAAATCCAACAATTGGAAATTTCCCAGCAGGGGAAAAGTGGGTATTTATATCCGGTCGAACTTTTTAACATATTCTAAAATTACCCGGAAAAATACATAGACAAAGTTTGATAATCCGATCGAATTTACGAACTCCTAATACAACCCCAGAAAACTCAATTCTTGAGTACGATTTAAAAATTCCCAGAAAATACAGCACCAGAAAATAGGAATTACTGTGCAAAAATGAATGGAAGAAGCGGCTAAGTGGCCGCGGAACCGCCGCATTAGCCATGCTAATGCCGCGGTTCCGCCGCGCTTTGATCGAATCAGAAGCACGTGCTTCACAGTAATTCTTAGAAACTCCTACTGATTTTTCTGCATATTTTTAATTCGTAAAAATCCCCGATTTCAAAAAATATACAGAGAGCAATTTGAGATTAGGGTTTCGGTTCGATCGGACTTCTAATTCCGTCTACGCATCGCCTAAGGCTCTAGCTAGGCTCTGATACCACTGTAGGGTTCCTAGGCACACCCATGAGGTTCTACAAGTGATCAAACATGCCCAATTGAAATTTTTCATGTGCCTACAAACCCTAATACGGATCGTTGACTAGATGATAAGGCGATGCAAGCAAGTAAACGACTTTATTGCTAAAGGAAAGTGACTACAACCTTTGTAGATCCGGTTCTCCACCTCCATAGCTCCGCGTTGACGTCCCTCCGCTGTACCTATCGGAATCCGGACTCTGGCGAAGGTTTCGTCGGAGAAATGATCGGGCTAGGTCGTCGACTTCGATGCCGAAGATGATCTACGTCGAGGCAACTCAAGATCAAGCTCCAACTTCATCAAGTCATGAAACTTGTAAAGAAAACACCCTATACTATTTGGCAAGTGGTAGAGGATGAAGAAATAGGAAGTGGGTTCACTTTAGAATTGGATTTCTCACTCTTTTTCTCATTTCACCATTGATGGTAGCAAGCTTTTCTTCATCTTGAAAAAGGAGAGGAAGAAGAAAAGAATATGATAAGTCTTTTTGAAAAATAAAATAAAATGATACTTATCATATTTTCAACCATGGTTTAGTGTGGAGAATTAACTAGTGTTTAGTTGAATGGTTAGGGTTAGGAGAAGAAGACAAGAATGGTCACTTAGTCAAAGATGCATGAAGCATCAAGAAGCTTCATGTATGAAAGCAACCATTTTGTTTTCCTTTTCTTTTAAACAAAAATAAATAGATAAATAAATGAGTGAAAAGAAACCCTAACCATTCACTAAACATGGTTTAAGTCTAACACAAACCCAAGTTTGCATGTATCATCAAACATGATACAAACAAGTGCACAAAAGTATATCACATATACAACTTGTGCACATCAAGTGAGAAAATCCATTTTAAGTGAACAAATACTAGTTAATGTAAAGTAATATATCAAATATATAATTATACATTAAATCAACACTTGATTTAACGATCCGGTCATATCGCATATGACCGACTAATATCCAATGTATCGGCTTATCGAATCAATCCTCGATTCGATAACTAGGTTATATCGCATACAACCAATCGATACATTCATCGCGAGAATAGAATACAGTATCACATACACGCATTATTCTCGGTCCCGCACATATCTCATATGCGCTCCTATTTCGTTTCACTTGAGCCAGGAAACCTCTGTGTAGGACTCTAAAGACTCGTCAATACGCCGGCAGCAGGTGATGATCATATCAGACACCCACAAGCCGCAAGCGGTCTGCTAAACGTAACGGCCACCCGGGTATTGAGCGATCAGAAGATCGATGAGCAAGCCCGCTCACACTCCTGTGAATCCAACCAGCAACACTTACCGTACAGTCCGGTCTGTTCGTCTAATATGTCGCATATCTCGCCTAGGGGTGGTAAACGTCAGACCCCAGTAGCTTGATAAGTCATGCCGACGTGAGGTCCATAACGATCGTGAAACTACTGATAACTCTTACCAGTATATCACTGCAACCCTGGCCAGGGATTTCCTGTTATGGCCAGTCAAGTATAGCGCAACATCAACCCCCAATACCGGGAGAGACGAATCCCCTCCTATCGCTCATTGCCTCCATGTGAATCGGGACAGTACCCAAAAACCACCTGTTTGCACGGCTCAGTAGAGCCGTGGTAGGGTGGAAATCAAAGCACAGTGGGAGACACACAAGACTCTATGACGATCTCGGGTCAACAGACTAAGCTGTACCAGTGTCACCAGAGAACTGCCATCTAACGTGAGGTATAATACCATCTGGGAGTTCTCGGCGAGTCCGTTCAGTGTACCCAGTCTCCACTGAGCACCCGCATACCATCTCTGATGTCAAACACCAATGGATATGGGATCATCCATCGCCCATCACATGGGTCGAGAAGATATACGCTAGTCTACTCTGGAATATCGATGCTCCGTCTCGATATTCCCACGACTAGGAACATTGAAGGATGTACTCATGGACTACCCAGGCCCCACTAGTATGATCTGCATCATAGTCCTGGAAGTCGAGTACACATCCTAAGGGCTTTATCAACATGTAACAGAGAGACAGAAAGTATACATGTTAAGATAAAGAGTAACCAGATAGCGTACTATCATGTCGAGCAAGAAAGTCCTACCTATATATGTCCCAGCATCCACTACATTATACATCCAATGTACAGTAATGGCCTCTAGGGCATACATATAACTAACAGAACATACGCATCATCGGTAATGGTGCTAGTGTCCTGACAGCAGAGTTTCATGATAATTACAGATAACATATGTACAAGCATGCAATGCGATAAAACATCATGAATATACAGAAGGTGATGTAGTAACAGCAACACTGAAAAATATACCTACCCAATATACGAGTCATACAGTTTGGTATTTAAAATACTCACGATTCTCCACTTTTGAAAATGAGTATGACTCGAGCCCAATCAAAAGGGTAAGCGAATCCACCTAAGTCTGAGTCGATCTATATATATATCTAGTAGTCGGTGATCTCGCTTCAATAGTATAACGTACGATACAATAAATAATATGACATTCTCGAGTCAAGAGTGCGGATCTATCCTCATAACTATATCTCGTACGGTAAATCTATCGTACGGCATCCCAAATCTGAGTACGGATCAAATATCACATTTATCTCATTATTCATCTGGTATCCAATCATCACATATCGTGAGCAGGGGTACTGATCTAAGTCGAGTACACTACTAATATCATCAACAATATCATGATCTGGCTACTGATCTAAAGCCTCATACAATCCGATATCATCAACACATATTATCATATAGAAGTATACATCGCCCAAGCGATCCATTATAAATATCATAACATATCTCATCTCATATCTCGATCATATGTCAACTATCATATATATATCATCATCCACATGGTATCGTCGTCCAACGATCCGCTATAACATCATGACATATCTCGGTCACATATTAAATATCTCACGGCATCATGCCCGATCATATCGACTCATTCCCGAATATCATATAACATCCTCATCATCCAAGCATATGAATACCAATATATATATATATATGTGTCCCCAATACGCACAAGGAAGTAAATGTATGTGAGGATGTGTATGTGCCTGTATGCAAATCTTTACTCTAGGGTTCCGTGACTAAGAAATCGAATAAAGTCCTTTCTTCAATTCTCGCTAACACTAACCCATGATCTCCTAAAGCTTTTCTTGCTAAGTGTTCATATCTCTCAATAACACATCTAAGTAAATCTATATCACATCATACCATTTCTTACGACATTGTGGGGGTGTTATACGCCATCCACCCGACTTCCTCCGTAGATATATATCTACTCACCTCCTCTTGCTTGCCGATGTCGATGTCGCCATCCTCTTCTTCATCGTCTCAAAATCCACGCGGGGGTACGTACATATATAACACAATCGCAATTCGTATTAAAAATCAAGTTGGAAAACCAAAACGGCACACGTTCCGCTCATAGGTCAAAACCTATAGCCTCGCATGCAAAACACGATCAGTAACCCTAGCCGTTGATGTTCAAACGCCACACGACGGAAACACAATATCAAAAACCACAACCAAATGCATTAAAAGCCGCAAAATGAATTCAGAAACTTAGAAAACATGCTCCAGATTTTACCATAAGTGAAATTAGCCAATTCTGCATATGCCTAGGGTCTAGATTACAGATAAAGGAGCCACAGAACCAACACGAGGCAAAACAACCCTGACCTGGCCGCAATTTGTGGCCAGTATAAATTAATCTGCGGCCTGGGTGGTTGGGTAGGGGCTCGGGTCTTCAGGGTATGCTTCTGGTCACCTGTATAACTCTCAGTCTTCGCTAAATAATTTTCCAGGTCCCCGAGTCACTCTAGATTCCAAAATACCCTCACAATTCACACAATTATCCGATGTTGGGGTTTCTAAGTCCGTGTTTTGGGTTCTATTCTCTGTTCTAGGTCAGTAAAAACATCACTCAAGTCTTGTTAACAGCCACTATATCACCACAACACCACTCAAACCCTAATCCTTTTCTAGAAATTTTCTAACCTCACTAATCAATACCAATTTAAATCTAAACTACTATAAGGTGCTATTAAACTTTAAATTAAACTAGATGGAAGAATTTATGTTAGTTGTATGTATGCCCTAGAGGCCAGTATTGTACAGATGATGTATATTATATTGGATGCTTGGACATATATAGAGATGACTTTCTTGCTCGATATGATAGTATGCTATCTGGTTACTCTTTATCTTAACATGTACACTAGTCTCTTTATACTGTCTTATAGTTACATGTTGGTAAAGCCCTTAGGATATGTACTTGACTACCTGGACTGTGATGCAGATCATACTAGTGGGGACAAGGTAGTCCATAAGTACATCCTTCATGGTCCCTAGTCGTGGGTGTATCGAGACGGGGCATCGATATACCAGTGTAGAATAGCGTATACGCTTCTCGACCCATGAGATGGGAGATGGATGATCCCATATCCATTGGTGTTTGACATCAGAGATGGTGTACGGGTGCTCAGTGGAGACTGGGTACACTGGACGGACTCGCCGAGAACTCCCAGATGGTATTATACCTCACGTCAGATGGCAGTTCTCAAGTGACACTTGTGCAGGTTAGTCTGTAGACCCGAGATCGTCATAGAGTCTTGTGTGATTCCCACTGTGCTTTGATCTCCACCTTACCACGTCCATGAGGGCGTGCAAAACGGTGGTCTTTGGGTACAGTCCCGAGTCACATGGAGGCAATGAGCGATAGGAGGGGTTTCGTCTCTCCCGGTATTGGGGGTTGATGTTGCGCTGTGCTCGATTGGCCGTAACAGGGAAGTCCCTGGCCAGGGCTGATCAGAGATTTGCTGGTAAGTGTTACCAGTAGTTTCTCGACCCGTTATGAGCCTCGCATCGGCACGACTTATCGGTTATTGGGGTCTGACGTTTACCACCCCTAGACTTGATGTGCGACGTATCAGACGAACAGACCGGACTGTACGGTAAGTGTTACTGGTTGGATTCACAGGAGTGTGAGCGGGCTAGCTCGTCGATCTTCTGATCGCTCAATACCCGGATGGCCGTTACGTTTAGCAGACCGCTTGCGGCTTGTGGGTGCTTGATATGATCATCATCTGCTACCGGCGTATTGACGAGTCTTTAGAGTCCTACACAGAGGTTTCCTGGTTCAAGCGAAACGAAATAGGAGCGCATATGAGATATGTGCAGGACCGAGAATAATGCGTGTATGTAATACCGCATTTCATTCTCGCGATATATGTTTCGATTGGTTATATTCGATATGACCTAGTTATCGAATCATTGATTCGATAAATCGATACATTGAATACTAGTCGGTTATGTGCGACATGACCGGATCATTGAATCAAATGTTGATTTAATGATTTAATGTGTAATTATATATTTGATATATTACTTTGCATTAGCTAGTATAGGTTCACTTTAAATGGATTTTCTCACTTGATGTGCAAGTTGTATATGTGATATACTTTTGTACACATGTTTGTATCATGTTTGATGATACTTGCTTTCATGGTTAAGTGTAAAGAATTAAACCATGGTTAAGTGTTGATTAGGGTTTGCAAATTCATTTATCTATTTATTTATTTATTTGAAATGGATTAAGATAAGAATGGTGGCTTTATTTGTTTTATGTTGAAGCTTCATGAAGCTTTGACCTTAGTGACCATTCTTGTCTTCATGCTTAACCCTAACTCATCCAAGTAACCATGGTCCATTCTCTACACTCAACTAAGGTTAGATTATGATAAGTATTGATTTCTTTTTTAATTTATCATAACACTTATCATAAACTAGCTTCATCTTCTCCTTCTTCTTCAAGAGAGGAAACTAGATGCCATCAATGGCAACTTGAGAAAAAGTGAGTGAAATCCAATTCTAAAGTGAACCCACCTCCTATTTCTTCACCCTCTATCTCTTGCCACGTTGTTTTGGGTGTTTTCTTCACAAGTTTCACAACTTGGTGAAGTTGGAGCTTGAACTTGCGCAATCTCGACGTAGATCGTCTTTGATACGAAGCCGACGACCTATTCCGCTCGTTTTCCCGATGAAGCCGACGAATGAGTCTAGGATTCGAAAAGGACAGCGAGAGGATGACTACGTGGAGCTAAGGAAGTGGATATCCGGATCTACAAAGGTTGTAGCATCTAACTTTTAGTTAAAGTGTTAACTAGTTTATAGTTTCGCCTAGAAATCTAGCCGACGATCCGTATTAGGGTTTCTCGGCACCCATAAAATTTTAAATTGGCATGTTCGATGCCTTGTGAGACCTCTATAGTGTGCCTAGGAACCCTACAGTGGTATCAGAGCCTAGCTAGAGCCTTAGGCGAAGTCTAGATGGCGTTTGAAGCCCGAACGAACCCGAAACCCCAAACCAAACATGCTCTCTGTCCTTTTTCTAAAATCGGGAATTTTTCCACATTAAAAATATGCAGAAAAATCAGCAGGCTAATCTAAGAGTTACTGTGAATTTCGATGGACTAATTCCATCAAAGAGTCGCGGGTCCGCGGCACGAGCATGGCTCCTGCGGCGGATGCGCGGCGCTTTTGTCGTTTTATGCATTTTAATTTTCACAGTAATTCTCATTTTTCTGTGGTGGTTTTCCTGGGAATTTTTAATATTCATTCAAGAGTTGAATTTTCCAGGGTTGTTTTGGGGATTCGGTATTTCGATCGGATTATCAAATTTCGTCTTTTGTGTTTTTCCGGATAATTTTCAGAATATGTTAAAAAGTTCGACCGGATATAAATACCCAATTTTTCCCCTGTCGGGAGATTTCCAAGTGTTGGATTTTTCCGTAGTTTAACGACATTGTAAGTAGTGCAAGTAACGCGATGGACCCTCTAGAAGACAAAAAACCTTAACTCGATTATGTGACCGTCTTGAACTGCCCTTTGAACCTTCGGGTTTGGGGCAGTACGGCGTGCCACATGTGAGGCGTTGGCTTGACCCTTCTACGGCTGGACCGTTGGTACTGAGGCACGAACTGAATGTTGTTAGACTTATTTCATTTGTTGAGTTGTATCGGGAAAACTTGGGTATTCGACTGTTCGATCGGAAAGTTTAACATTTTCTATTTATCTGGAATGTGATACAATAATTGGAATTCACAAGTAGTTATGAGATAACTGAATGAATGTTATAAATCTAGCAATTTAGTCCCATATGATATTGAAAAGAGTTTTCGATAATGAGACTAAAATGCGGGATTTATATATGTTAGGCATGCGATGTCTAAAGAGGTTGCGGATTCCAACTGTTGTAGTTTTACACTTTCTTTTCTGTGACCGTAAGTGTAGTATGTTCATATCGCCGGTTTCGTTGCTATACGTCAACGACAATTGGGGTATGCATACTTACTTACGTTGATGACATGTGATGTTATGTGTTGCTGGATATGTTATATTGGATCGTCGTGTTCGAATAGCCGGGGGTTTTTATGTGAGATGAGTGTTTTCCATTTTCATTCATGTAAAAACTTGTATGTAATATTCTTTTATTTGGGGCACTTCCAGGTAGCGGAAGTTGTCACCCTTTGTATATTATTTACTTTTCCGCATTAGGATAGACCCAAGGAGGGGAGCACAAGTAACCGAGTCCGGGTCTCCTAACCCTAGAATTGGCAGGGTTGCTTGCCGCTCTCGTAGGGGTCTAGGGGTATGGGATTGGCTATTCATCACGACCGTGGAATCCGTGTTTTATACTGGCTCGTATTGAAAACACGGACGTCCTAGTATATCCAATGTTTCATATGTTTCTTCTGCTGCGATATCTGTGATGTGATCATGTGATGTTCTGTGATGGATATAGTATATAGTATATATGATATATTATATAGACGTTACTTATGTTTTACACCCGCGCTAGCCCTGCCCTGCTCTGTCGTTAGTTACCTAACCTAACGGTGCACGAGGGGACATCGAGGCGAATGCGGATGGCATAAGTGTACGTCATATCTATCTGTGATGTTTAGGTATTTAAATGATGAGACTTCATTAATGTGATTAATGAAAGATAAGAAACCTAAGATGTTGTAGAATCAAATTTTTAAACTAAACAGGTAGCTACAGTTCTTGCTTTGCATAGCGGTATATATGATATACCCTGCACCTTATTCGATGAGGAAAGGACCGAGCTCCCTTCACCGGGAGTGACTCCTTTAGCAATAACTGGCAGATGCTACACACTCGGTTTGTTTTTGATTGCTTCTATAGTTTCTGCTTTGCACAGCGATATATATGATATATCCCGCACCTCATTCGACGAGGAAAGGGCCGACGATCCCTTCACCGGGAGTGACCCCTTTAGCAAAACTAGAAAAGCCTCAAAATCACTCCATTTTTAAAACTTCATTTGATTCTACAACGATATCAAGTTCATTACGCAATAGGTTTTCAGAAAAACCTGACGTAGCCCTCCGTCATTTCAGATAAATCCTACTTAGTATTCGTGCTACGTTTGTTGACCTCCGTCAAGGCGTAGTGTGCGGTAGCTAACTAGTATTTGTCTGCTTATGCATGTGATGCAGATTGGATTAGGGTAGTCGTACGACCTTGTTGACCTCCGTCAAGGGTCGTGCGGGTGGGTTTGATTCAATCAAGAAATGACGGGTTGAACTTGACTTGCACCCTGTGGTTTGTTGACCTCCGTCAAGGTCATAGGATGCTTGGGGAAAAATATTATCGGGAATTTCAAGTGTTGAAATTTGCAATGAGATTGCATACCTTCTATGAGATAGTTGGATCCCGATACCCACTGCGAGTAAGAGTTACTCATGGGAGAGTTTTACACATTGCAATTAGCTGATCAAGTAGGTGTCTAGAAAGGTGTCAACGGGGTTACGCCTCTGGGAAAACGAGATTTACATTAATTAGGTTCGTGCGAAAGCACGGGGGACCTCCCTCAAAGTACCGACACTGGCCTGGCTGAAAGATTGGCGAACTTGTAGTGTGTAATTAATCCCGGCTAGTCTTTCCTTTTAGGGTTTGAAGGAAGATTTGATAAAAAGCAGTGGGAGCCATCCTGATTAGATAAGATAATAACCAATCTGATCTTGCACGAGCATACGCTAAAGTGTTTTCTTCTCTCTCTCTCCAGGTAGCGACCATTTCATGCTCTAATGAAGATAATAATATGGATGTATTGACCGAACCCGCATGTTATTGTAGGGTTCCTAGGCATCCTAAGGAAGTCTCACAAGGCATCGAACATGCCAATTTCAAAAATTATTGGTGCCGAGAAACCCTAACACGGATCGTTTACTAGATGTTTAGGCGAAACGGAAAACTAGTTAACTATTTAACTATAGGTTAGATGCTACAACCTTTGTAGATCCGGATTTCCACCTCCTTAGCTCCACGTGGTCATGCCCTCGCTGTCCATCATGAATCCTCGACTCGTTCGTCGGCTTCATCGGAAAACGGGCGGAATAGGTCGTCGGCTTCGTGTCAAAGACGATCTACGTCGAGGTTGCACTAGTTCAAGCTCCGACTTCACAAAGTTGTGAAACTTGTGAAGAGAACACCCAAAACAACTTGGCAAGAGGTAGAGGGTGAAGAAATAGGAGATGGGTTCACTTTAGATTTGGAATTCTCTCACTAAAACTCAAGTTGCCATTGATGTAGCAAGCTTGAAGAAGAAGAAGAAGATGATAGAATTGTTATGATAAGTCTTTTCTAAAATGAATAATAAAATGAATTCTTATCATCTTCTAACCATGGTCAAGTGTAGAGAATTGACCATGGTTAGTGGGAGTGGTTAGGTTTAAGCAAGGAGACAAAATGGCATCATTACTAAAAGCTTCATGAAGCTTCACCACACTTCATGATAAAATGAAACCCTTTTGTTTCCATAAATCCATTTAATAAATAATAAATGGATTTAATAATAATAAGAGAATAAATCTTAAACCCTAACCACTCTCATAACCATGGTTGCATTCTTTACACAAAGCCAAAACTACATGCATCATCAAACATGATACATATATGTGCACAAAAGTATATCACATATACAATGTGTAAATCAAGTGAGAAAAATCCGTTTAAAGTGAACCAATACTAGTTAATGCAAAGTAATATATCAAATATATAATTATACATTAAATCACTGAATCAACACTTGATTCAATGATCCGGTCATGTCGCACATAACCGACTAGTATTCTTTGTATCGGCTTATCGAATCTATGATTCGATAACTAGGTCATATCGAATATAACCAATCGAAACATTTATCGCGAGAATCAAATACGGTATCACATACACGCATTATTCTCGGTCCCGCACATATCTCATATGCACTCCTATTTCGTTTCGCTTGAACCAGGAAACCTCTGTGTAGGACTCTAAAGACTCGTCAATACGCCGGTAGCAGATGATGATCATATCAAGCACCCACAAGCCGCAAGCGGTCTGCTAAACGTAACGGCCACCCGGGTATTGAGCGATCAGAAGATCGACGAGCTAGCCCGCTCACACTCCTGCGAATCCGACCAGTAACACTTACCGTACAGTCCGGTCTCTTCGTCTGATATGTCGCATATCAAGTCTAGGGGTGGTAAACGTCAGACCCCAATAACCCGATAAGTCGTGCCGATGTGAGGCTCGTAACGGGTCGAGAAACTACTGGTAACACTTACCAGCAAATCTCTGATCAGCCCTGGCCAGGGACTTCCCTGTTACGGCCAATCGAGCACTGCGCAACATCAACCCCCAATACCGGGAGAGACGAAACCCCTCCTATCGCTCATTGCCTCCATGTGACTCGGGACTGTACCCAAAGACCACCGTTTTGCACGCCCTAATGGACGTGGTAAGGTGCAGATCAAAGCACAGTGGGAATCACACAAGACTCTATGACGATCTCGGGTCTACAGACTAACCTGTACAAGTGTCACCTGAGAACTGCCATCTGACGTGAGGTATAATACCATCTGGGAGTTCTCGGCGAGTCCGTCCAGTGTACCCAGTCTCCACTGAGCACCCGTATACCATCTCTGATGTCAAACACCAATGGATATGGGATCATCCATCGCCCATCACATGGGTCGAGAAGCGTATACGCTAGTCTACTCTGGTATATCGATGCCCCGTCTCGATACACCCATGACTAGGGACCTTGAAGGATGTACTTATGGACTACCATGTCCCCACTAGTATGATCTGCATCATAGTCCAGGTAGTCAAGTACACATCCTAAGGGCTTTACCAACATGTAACTACAAGACAGTATAAAGAGACTAGTGTACATGTTAAGATAAAGAGTAACCAGATAGCATACTATCATATCGAGCAAGAAAGTCATCTCTATATATGTCCAAGCATCCAATATAATATACAACATCTGTACAATACTGGCCTCTAGGGCATACATACAACTAACAATCTCCCACTTGCACTAGGGCCAGCTGCTGTAGTATCGCATACCGAGCATCCCGAAGAGTCTCTCAAACTGTGTCTGGGGAATGGCCTTCGTGAGTGGATCCGCCGTGTTGTTCTTCGTGTCTACCCTCCTAACCTCGATCTCCCGGCGATCAACTATCTTCCGGATCAGGTGATACCGCCTCAGAATATGCCTGGATCGCTGATGGGACCTGGGTTCCTTGGCCAAAGCCACCGCTCCATTGTTATCGCAATACAAAGGTATTGGATACTCAATGGATGGAACCACTCCAAGTTCAGTAATGAACTTCTTGATCCAGACAGCCTCTTTGGCAACATCGTTGGCAGCGATGTATTCAGCCTCCATCGTCGAGTCTGCCACGGTTTCCTGCTTGGAACTCTTCCAGCTAACCGCCCCTCCGTAAAGGGTAAAGACAAAGCCCGACTGCGACTTAGAGTCGTCCTTATCACTCTGGAAGCTCGAATCGGTAAAGGACTCCACTTGGAGTTCTCCGTTACCATACACCAAGAACATATCTCTAGTCCTTCGCAAGTACTTGAGAATGCTCTTCACAGCTGTCCAGTGACTCTCTCCAGGATCAGCTTGATACCTGCTCACTATACTTAGTGAGTATGCTACATCGGGTCGGGTACATAACATCGCATACATGATAGAGCCTACTGCCGAAGCATAGGGTATACCTTGCATGCGAGCTCTCTCCAAATCAGTCTTGGGAGACATCTCTTTGGAGAGAGTGACTCCAAAGATCGTGGGCAAGTTCCCACGCTTGGACTCTTCCATACTAAACCTCTTTAGTATGGTGTCAATATACCTGGATTGGGACAATCCCAAAATCCTTTTGGATCTATCTCTATAGATCCTAATTCCCAATATGCAGGAGGCATCACCAAGATCTTTCATTGAGAATCTTTGTGATAAGAAGAGCTTGACCGATTGCAGCATAGGAATATCATTTCCTATCAAGAGTATATCGTCCACGTACAATACGAGGAAGACAACCTTACTCTCTGCCACCTTCCTGTAGATTCAAGGTTCATCTGGATTTTTGACGAAATCAAATTCTTTGATAACGACGTCAAAGCAGATGTTCCAACTCCGCGATGCTTGCTTTAATCCATAAATGGATTTAAGCAGCTTGCACACCTTCCCGCTGCTCCCACTGTCTACGAAGCCCTCTGGCTGAGTCATGTACACGCACTCTTCTAAATCACCGTTTAGAAAGGCGGTCTTAACATCCATTTGCCAAATTTCGTAATCATGATATGCAGCGATGGCAAGCATGATCCGGATGGATTTAAGCATAGCCACTGGAGAAAAGGTCTCGTCATAGTCCACACCTGGTCTTTGACGAAAACCCTTTGCTACAAGTCTAGCTTTGAAAGTCTCCACTTTCCCATCTACACCAAGTTTCTTCTTAAAGATCCACTTGCTCCCAATGGGTTTTACCCCTTCAGGAGCAACTTCCAAAGTCCATACTTTGTTGGTGTACATGGAATCCATCTCGGACCGCATAGCATCCAGCCATTTCACTGAGTCCCCACTCGTGATGGCCTGCTCGAAGCTAGTTGGGTCATCATCCTCCATGATGCAATCCTCACTACCACCATCAATGAGAAAACCATAGTATCTCTCAGGTGGACGAGAAACCCTACTAGATCGGCGGAGAGGCTGGGGTACGTCGGGCACCACTGAATCCTCTTGTTCTACTAAATTGTCAATTGCAGTTTGTGGTGCTGGAACCTCTTCCAGCTCTACCTCTTTGCCATTAATTTCTTTTGCAAGAAATTCCCTTTCCAAAAAGGTGGCATGTTGAGCAACAAACACTCTTTGTTCCTCAGCTTGGTAGAAAAAATATCCTTGAGAATTCTTAGGATATCCCACAAACTTGCAAAGGACTGATCGTGCCTCGAGTTTGTCCGGATTTTGCTTTTTGACATAGGCCGGACAACCCCATATCTTAATTCGCTTAAAATATGGTCTCTTCCCACTCCATATCTCATATGGTGTGGTAGGTACAAATTTAGACGGAACCAGATTCAATAGGTATATGGCTGTCTCAAGCGCATACCCTCAAAAGGAAATAGGTAACTCAGCATTACTCATCATTGAACGCACCATATCTAATAGGGTGCGATTCCTTCGTTCCGATACACCGTTGTGCTGTGGTGTATAAGGAGGAGTAAGCTGAGAGAGAATCCCATTCTCTTTTAGATAATCCAGGAATTCACTGCTTAAGTATTCACCTCCTCGATCAGATCGAAGAACCTTAATACTTTTGCCCGTTTGGTTCTCTACCTCGTGCTTATATTCTTTGAATTTCTCAAAAGCTTCAGACTTGTGTTTCAACAGGAACACATGCCCGTATCTAGAGAGATCGTCAGTGAATGTAATGAAGTAGGAAGAACCATTTCTGGCGTGTGTAGACATTGGACCGCATACATCACTATGCACCAGTCCCAAGAGTTCAGTAACTCTTTCTCTATGTCCTTTAAACGGAGTTTTGGTCATTTTTCCTTTGAGACATGAATGGCAAGTGTCATAAGATGATAATTCGAATGAATTCAAATATCCGTTCTTATGCAACTTAGCTAGTCGTGTCTCATTGCTATGGCCAAGTCTACAGTGCCACAAGAAGGATTCGTTCATTTCTGAGCTTTTCCTTTTGTGTGTGTTTTGTATATTGAAGACTGTATTTTGATTGAGAATGAATATGCCATTATGTAGCGAGCCTGATGCAATCAACCTTTGATCTAGGAATATATTCATAACATTATCCTTTACTACAAAATTATAACCTTCTTTACTTAATAAAGAAATTGATATAATGTTGCACATCATGTTCGGTATATAATAGCACTCATTCAGGACTAGTGTATCACCATTTGGTAATACCAGGTGATATATGCCAATTGCTTTGGCTGCAACATTTGCCCCATTCCCTACATGAACGGAATGTTCACCTTTTCTCAGTTCTCTACCTTTTCGCAGCCCATGTAACATCTTACATATGTGGGATCCTGACCCGGTATCTAATACCCAGGACGTAGGGTGAACTGAGAAACAGTTCTCAATGACAAACACACCCGAAGATGATGCATCAACATGCATGTTCTCCATTTGGGCGGTGTGAGAATCCAGATATTCTCCTGTTTCCTGTTCAGTCTTATAACATTTATAAGATAGAACGGGTCCAACGTTCCCCTGCACAGTATAACATGCGGGTTCGGTCAATACATCCATATTATTATCTTCATTAGGGCATGAAATGGTCGCTACCTGGAGAGAGAGAGAAGAAAACACTTTAGCGTATGCTCGTGCAAGATCAGATTGGTTATTATCTTATCTAATCAGAATGGCTCCCACTGCTTTTTATCAAATCTTCCTCCAAACCCTAAAAGGAAAGACTAGCCGGGATTAATTACACACTACAAGTTCGCCAATCTTTCAGCCAGGCCAGTGTCGGTACTTTGAGGGAGGTCCCCCGTGCTTTCGCACGAACCTAATTAATGTAAACCTCGTTTTCCCAGAGGCGTAACCTCGTTAACACCTTTCTAGACACCTACTTGATCGGCTAATTGTAATGTATAAAACTCTCCCAGGAGTAACAATTACTCGCAGTGGGTATCGGGATCCAACTATCTCATAGAAGGTATGCAATCTCATTGTAAATTTCAACACTTAAAATTCCCGATAATATTTTGCCCCAGGCGATCTATGACCTTGACTGAGTCAACAAACCATAGACCGCAAGTAAAGTTCAACCCGTCATTTCCTGATTGAATTAAACCCACCCGCACGACCCTTGACTAAGTCAACAAGGCCGCACGACTACCCTAATCCAATCTGCATCATATGCATAAACAGATAAATAGTAATCAGCTACCGCACACTACGCCTTGACTGAGTCAACAAACGCAGCACGAATACTAACTATTACTTATCTGAAATGACGGAGGGCTACGTCAGGTTTTTTTAAGAAAACCCTTTGCGTAATGAACTTTATATCGTTGTAGAATCAAATGAAGTTTTGAAATGGAGTGATTTTGAGGCTTTTCTAGTTTTGCTAAAGGAGTCACTCCCGGCGAAGGGATCTCGGTCCTTTCCTCATCGAATGAGGTGCGGGATATATCATATATATCGCTGTGCAAAGCAAAAACCCAAAAGCAGTCAAAAGCATACCGAGTGTGTAGCATCTGCCAGTTATTGCTAAAGGAGTCACTCCCGGTGAAGGGATCTCGGTCCTTTCCTCATCGAATAAGGTGCAGGGCATATCACATATACCGCTATGCAAAGCAAGAACTGTAGCTACCTATTTTATTTTAAAATTCGATTCCACAACATCTTAGGTTTCTTATCTTTCATTAATCACATTAATGAAGTCCCATCATTTAAATACCTAAACATCACAGATAGATATAACGTACACTTATGCCATCCGCATTCGCCTCGATGTCCCCTCGTGCACCGTTAGGTTAGGTAACTAACGACAGAGCAGGGCAGGGCTAGCGCGGGTGTAAAACATAAGTAACGTCTATATAATATATCATATATACTATATACTATATCCATCACAGAATCACATCACAGATATCGCAGCAGAATAAACATATGAAATATTGGATATACTAGGACGTCCGTGTTTTCAATACGAGCCAGTATAAAACACGGATTCCACGGTCGTGATGAATAGCCAATCCCACACCCCTAGACCCCTACGAGAGCGGCAAGCAACCCTGCCAATTCTAGGGTTAGGAGACCCGGACTCGACTCCTCGAGTTGGTCTCCCACTGGACCCCAGAACCCGGTTACTTGTGCTCCCCTCCTTGGGTCTATCCTAATGCGGAAAGGTAAATAATATACAAAGGGTGACAGCTTCCGCTACCTGGAAGTGCCCCAAATAAAAGAATATTACATACAAGTTTTTACATGAATGAAAATGGAAAACACTCATCTCACATAAAAACCCCCGGCTATTCAAACACGACGATCCAATATAACATATCCAGCAACACATAACATCACATGTCATCAACGTAAGTAAATATGTCCATCCCAATTGTCGTTGACATATAGCAACGAAACCGGCGATATCACATATTACACTTACGGTCACAGAAAAGAAGGTGTAAAACTACAACAGTTGGAATCCGCAACCTCTTTAGACATCACATGCCTAACAGTTACAAACCCCGCATTTTAGTCTCATTATCGAAAACTCTTTTCAATATCGTATGGGACTAAACTGCTAGATTTATAACATTCATCCAGTTATCTCATAACTGTTTGTGAATTCCAATTATTGTATCCAATTCCGGATAAATAGAATATATTAAACTTTCCGATCGAACATTTGAACACCCAAGTTTTCCCGACACCGATCAACACATGAAATAGGTTCAAAAACATTCACTTCATGCCTCAGTACCAACGGTCCAGCCGTAGAAGGGTCAAGCCAACGCCTCACATGTGGCACGCCGTACTCCCCCAAACCCGAAGGTTCAAAGGGCAGTTCAAGACGGTCACATATTGTGACGTTTGGAAAATCGTTTCGGTGGAATTTCGAAAAAAACGGTAAAATAAGGGGGTTTTCTGTAAAAAGTCAAAATACAAATATCTTATTATAAAAATTAAATATACATATTCTAGATATGTAATTGCTATTATTTGGTGTTTATTGAGCCGCTGGTGAAATTTCAAATTTTCTGAAAAAAATATTATTTTATTATTATTTTAAGCCGTCACTAATACATTTAATTAGGGAAAATTACAAATTGGAATGAGTTGAAACAAATTTTGTGCATCATAAAACATTAAATAAAAATTTGTCATGTGGTTTTTGGAACGAAATCATTTGCCAAAACGGTTTAGAAATTATTGAAGAAAAAAAAGGCTTTTTTTTAGCGTTAATGGATGTTTGGGGTATTGTATTTATCATTTTTCATCACCCCACACCCGTACCCACACCCACACACCCCCACTTACTCCCCCCATGGCTGAATTCAGCAGCCCCCCCTCTTGTCCCCACTTGGTTTTCAAAAGAAAAGGAAACAAAGAAATGAAAAGAAAGTGAATGGATAAAAGAGTATGGTCTTTGTTTGACTTGGTCTTCTTTCTCCCCTTGACTTCACCCACCCCACTCCACACCTCAATCCCATTCTCTCCTGGCCGAGACCAGCAACAGCCCTCCCAAAATTTTCCATCTCAATTCTATATCAAAACTCCACCATTTCTTCATCAAAAATCCAAAGAAAAACACACAAAATCAAGCTAAAATCCAAATCCAAACCCTACCCATTTTTCCTTAGGCTATCTAATATAGATCTTGATGAAAGGAAGCTAATTTTGGAGGGCTAAGTTTGCTTGTGAGATCTTCAAATTGTTGGGTATAAATTCTAACCCTTTGGTAAATTGTTAGTTAATTACTTTAATTTAGTTATTAAGTGTTTAATTAGGTTTTAAATTGGTTCTAATTGCATGAATGGAAATTCAAGAAAATGGTTTGTGATCAAATTAGTGTGTTTATCATTAGATTATGGTTGTGATGAGTAGATTAACATGTTAATGCTATGCTAAAACTAATCTGATTGCTAATTTGCTAATTGTAACATTTAAAATGTCCAAATTAAGTTTTTAGCAAACTAGGTTTTGTAATTTAATTGCAAATGTGAGATTTAAATCTAGTTAGGGTTTTATATCATTTGAACATGGTTTAAGTGTGTAATTTATCATATTAAGGCATGTTAAATCAAACCTAGTAACTAGTTTGCAAATCGTATTTTAGAATTTTACTATTTAAGCTAAATTGCAAACTAGAATTTTGGGATTTATGGAAATGAGTAAGTTTAAAATCTAGTAATGGTTTGGGTGGCTTAGTTAAGATATTTAGTGAGCATTGTAGCCACTAAAATCATTAAAACATTTAGTTTTGTACAAAAATGGAAAAGTTTGCTTACTAGGTTTTCGGAAAAATCGCTTTTAAAGTGAGTTTGAGGTTGTTGTGAATTCTAACCTATTTCATATTATAATTAGTGTTTGTGAATGCGCAAGGGGTGCGTTTGGGTTTTTTTTTCTCGATGGTTTGACGTTCGTACATCGACATCGAGGGTTGGTTTGACTATTCTTGCATGTGTAGGCGATAGGTTTTGACCTATGCATGATACGCGTGCCGATTTAGTTTTCGTATGCCGTTTCGATTTTGAATTGGGTTTTTATGCGATACGATACATTGTGATATGTAGGTACCCCATGTGGACTTCGAGACGGCAAGCAAGCGCGTGGCGACGTCGGCACCGGCGAGCGAGGACCAGGTGAGTAGATTTATATCTACGGGGAGAAGTCGGGTGGATGGCGTATAGCACCCCCGCAGTTCGTGGTGATGTATACGAATACGTATACACACACATATATATATATATTTTGACTATAATTTGTTGATATTATCGATGATATAGATATTTGGTGTTCTTGGATGATTTAGTGTCGCGAAACCCTAGAGTAGTGGTCGCACCACACATGCACACACACACCCATACTTGCATACTTTCTTCTTTCATTTGTGCTTACGGGATTATATAGTTATGTGTTCACATGGATATGGGACTATGTGTTCACATACGGATTGAGGATGATAGTACTTGGGATTTATGATGAGTCGATGAGATTTGATTTGAGGCCGTGAGATCGGTGATATAGCAGGGTTCGTATCTTAGATACGACATGACGTTGTAGCGGGTCCTTGACGTAGTGTTTCACACACGTCCATGCGTACGTAGGTGGTATCAATATGGTACTAGACGTAGATCCGTACCCCGATCATGATACTTGATAAAGAGGATATCAGATGAATAGTATGAAGAATGTGATATTGACCCGTACCCAGATTGGGATGCCGTACGACGGATTTACGTACGAGCTATATTGATGATTGATCCGCACTCTTGACTTGGGATGCCTGATTATAGATATGGTATCGGATATGATATTATTGAGGCGGGATCACCGACTATACATATACAGGTATGTATATATAGCGACTCAGATGATAGGCGGTTTCCTTACCTGTAGTTCAGCTTGTTAGTTCAGCCGTATAGTCTAGTGTAGTTGTTAGATTAGATTAGACTTCTTACCTATTTCAAAAACTAACGAATCGTGGGCATTTTTAAAGACAGCTCAAGGGAATCTACGGATATTTCAAAAAACGACGTATCTTTTCATAAAAACACCGTAGCCCCTATTTTCAAAACCCCATGATTCGTGTTATTTCAAAAGGCACCATTCGTAGGACTTATATTAGATTATTGCAGATTAGTTATCGTTGTGTCTAGTATTCAGCTCCCGCACATTATTGTTGTTCGCTCTGCCTCGCATATTTATTTTGCTGCATATTCCATTATTGATATCATGTTGTTAGGACACCAGCACCATTACCGATGATGCGTATGTACCACGTACACCTACTTGCCGGCTCACACACATCTTCATCGGTAATTTCCATGTCACGTACACTTTAGAGAATATAATTGCTTGACTTAGATTGTTAGCTAGTAGTGTTGACATGATATTAGTGTACTTCCCCTATATGCCATATTAGACATTGTAGTTATTACCTACCACTTCATGCATACTGTTATTCAGTTGTTCATGCCTAGTTCATTATCATTGACATATGCACTTGTGATGATTTCTTGAGATTTATGATATTTCTGGATTTCGGGGAAAGCCGCAAAATTTACAACTTATGATCTTTTAAAATATAAAATGTGCGGTTTTCTAGTGATGTAAAGTGTCGTCCACCATGAGTTTGCTGTGGTTTTGGAGATCCGTGTCGAGGAGTGGAGGAACCGTCACGGGTACATGGTGGGCCCGGTATGGTACCCCGGGGCAAGAGGAATGTGGTGTTGACGTTGAGCCTGGCTGGGGAGCACTACCTACCGGTGATATTACCCGACGCGTCGGATATCCGGAGGATACCGTCGTGGTCTTGAGATGGATGGTAGGGGCCGGTCTGGACTGACGGCGCCCTAGATATTGAGATTGAGACATTGATATTTCGAGACAGTGAGATTTATGTTTTGTGTCGATGCTAGACACTGTTGATACTGATTTCATTATGATACCTCAGTTTTAAAAATACGAAGGAAATCTCACTAATTTATGAGACAGTTTCTTCATTTACATGCATTCTGTTTCATGCATTCATACCTCATTCATATGATATATTGCTACCTGAGGCACTGACACGGGCACATGTGATTACACTCGGGTTAGATATTACCCTAGACATTGTCATAGGCTGCCTGTTATACATATATTTGAGGATATATTATGATCATTGACCTAGGATTGCGTTATTGATGCGATTTCTGTGCGTAGATATTTTCTATTCACGAGTTGGCAACTCACCCCCGTTGTGCCCCAGTTTCTTGCAGGTTTGCCGTACCGGTTTCCTTACGGCTTTGCGGGCATAGTTTCATTCGGGTGATTTGCTAGTAGGTGGGTTTACTTGTATCATACCCCCATTATTTACCTTGTATGATATTATTCAGTTGTATCTAGTAAAATCCATCAACCAAACATGTATTTTTTTGAGATAGAGACCAGTGTTGGTTATTCTTTCGACCTTAGAGTCGCTCATTATTTTTCTGGTGGTTTTGAGTTTCCTTTTGAGTTTTGATCCTCGCCGTTGGCGTTGTATATTATATTGCTTGTGTGGTTGTGACCGTCGATTGACGAAGAGCTAGCTCCCGCTTGGGGATGCCTTTTATTGATTTCGTATACTATTCATGTTGTATCCCGTTTGGGAGCCAGTATTTACAAAGGAGACTCTGCCGAAATTTTCAGTAAAATTTTGATGTTTTAAAAACCGCATAATTCGGCTTATGCTATTGAAATTACTTGCCTTAAGTTGTTTTTCCTGCACTCTACTATTTTCTTGGTTTGGATTTCTGGGTTTTCGGTTTACTTAGATTACGTACGCCTCGAGACGTTCGTAGTTTAAGTGCCGGTCATGTTCCGTACTTTCGGGACGTGACAAAGTTGGTATCAGAGCGTTAGGTTTTACCTTCGGAGCGTAGGATGACCCTTGGTTGATGGAATAGGTGACTAAAGTAGAGTGACGTACCGTTGGTATGTTCCGCGGCATATTTACGACACGCCACTCCACTTATGAAGCCTTAGGATGTACATTTCCTTGTTCAGTATTATATTCCTTCCTGATCCAGCCTCATCAGTACCAGTTATGGTTTTGCTGCCACGATTACGGGCAGGGAGAGGTACAGCTAGAGTTGTGGTCAGCACGAACTCGTCATGAACGAGGACTGACCAAGGCGGAATTCCGGCGACACACGATTGCGGAGATGTGTCTTTTTACTGTGTTTCCGCGCCACGAGCGTTTGGCGGATCGCCTTTATGAGGTTACTCGGACGTGTCGATTTGCACTAGAGGATTGAGCCGCTGATAGAGGCCAGCCAGATTTTGATGACCGTTGATATATTGCCTATTCATGATGATTGAGGCACGGTTCAGCGTGCAGACGAGTGAGCCCGTTATTGCTGCGAACGACGAGATATCGCCCCAGATGTAGGAGCTATTGCAGTACGAGTTATACTAAGAGATGATTGAAGGTCGCTAGTCACCGAGGATGAATGACTAGGACATGTGGTTCGTTCGCTACCCCGATGCGAGGTCATCAGATAGATTGTTTCCAGCTAGAGACGACTTCACGCGGAGACGTTGGGAGTCGACAGAGACGATCGAATGTCAGAAACCTACTATTCCAAGTTTAAAGTATTCGGAAAGACATGCAGGCAATTCTATGGTCCCTCTAGAAGAATGAAACCCTAACTCGACTTAATGACCGTATGAAAGCCTTTGAACCTTAGGGTTTGCGGCAGTTCTGCGGCGCCATTAGTGAGGCTTGGGTTTTCCCTTCTACGGCTGGACCACCGATGCTGTGGTATGTACTCGATACTATTAAACTGTGCCCAAGATGTTGAGCTCTTGGGGGATTAGGAGGTTTTGACGACTCGATCGGATGGCTCGACTTAATTCGGATGCTAGGTGGTGAGATGCATTCTTGGGAGACTCCAGATACGAGGATAGTCGTTGGGGCTCAATCCATGCAGCCGCGACGAGACGAGTCCAAAGCAGACGACATTAGAGAAAAGTGAAGTAAGAGGTTCGTACCAGATCTAGATGAGATGACGTTCCACTCCGCCGACATCAGAGATGCGATGCGCATGCCGAGGCAGAGTACTGGATATACCTTCCAGAAGGAGTCGCGATGGGTATGCAGCCGTTACAGAGCAAGATGCAGATATAGGAAAGGACAATGACTTCCGGACAGTTGGCAGAAGACGAGACATGGAAGAGACCGTGAGCAGGATTCCTTCCAGGACACTGCTGCAATGATACTTGCACCCAGGATCAGATGTGTCACGTACATTCAGAGAGCCAGAGGCCGACGCCAGTGATATGCTGTCTCACGAGTGGTCGCGATGAGTGACCAAAAGATGACCAGAGGAGTGCCAGAACGGAATCGTCCCCGTTAGCACACCTGACAGGGCCGATGAGCCGATGGACCGAAAGATTGGTAATTCACAGTGAAGACCTTGACCCAGGAGTGGTCATGGTTACGCACACCAGCAGGACAGAGTTCATGATTATCGACGAGACGTCCCACTAGTGACCGCGACAGTTGCCGAGATTCTTAGAGGATGCGCTTGAGCAGTACTATTCCGCCATTATTGATTACGATGTTTTGGGTGATTTATTCGTATGATTTGATTTTGATGATTGAGGATTTACGACCTTTGCACAGTGTTGCACTTGATATCGTTTTCGTGCTTTAGTTTCACATGTTTGTGATATTACGGTTTTAAATAGTTGAGTTGGTTTTGTGCGTATGCATGCACACGATTTCGTTCCTGCACTCGGTATAGTTTATATATGCTTGCAGTGCAGTGATACGCCTTATGTGCACTTAGATGCACTGGACTTCGATTTCGATTATGATACTCGATATTGTTTTGTGCACCTTGTGCACCTGATTGATTTTCCGCACGTTCGGCGCTTGATATTGGATTTCATGATTTCGTGCGCGATGGATGCACCTGATTTGGATTTTCGCGCATGTTGAGCGCATGTCTTGAGACGCGATTTTGGTGCACACCAGATGCACTAAAGTGAGATTTTTCGTGCATGTTAGATGCACCTGATTTTGCTGTCAGGCACACATGTTGCCTACGACAGATGTTTCGTGCACACCCGATGCACTTAGGTGTTGTTTCTGTGCGCATGTATGGCACATTCATGGATTTTGATTTCCGTGCGCACCAGACGCACGTAGCATTCATGTGCATATTTTGGGGATTGATTTCGTATAGAGCAGTACGTTTTTATGATATTGCTATGTGTTTTCGTACTGAGCAGGACTAGTCAGAGGACAATACCTGAATACATTTTGCATGCATTGATAGTTATTGATGGGATTTCCAAAAGCGAGCTATAGCCTCAGTATTTACCTACGTGTCTGATATGACACGAAATGTTTAAAACAAGGAGACCCTTCTAAATTGTTTCCAAAACGGCGGAACGTACATTTCAAACAAAAGTATATATGTATATAGTTATTTTCTTATGGTAGACGTCCGCCACTGTGCAGTGTTATACGCGTTGCACAGCGACTTAAAGAGATTTGGCATGCATTTCCTTCAGATGCTTACAGATATAGATTCGATATTTACATTTATAGTTTCGAGTTATATCATATTGGTTTTGATTTGGATTTGGCATTGATGTCTTCTCCACGACTCCGATGATCGCGGGATGCTTGGAGGAGTTTTGATTTGAGTTATATACTCATTTTTCAAGCGCATGCGCTGCGCTACGACTTGTTTTATGTATTTACAATTTCGGAGCCCCGACGACTTGATAGGTTTTCTTAGATGTTTTAGTATTTGGGGAGTTTGAATTTAAATTCGGGGACCGAATTTCTTTAAGGGGGGAAGATTGTGACGTTTTGAAAATCGTTTCGGTGGAATTTCGAAAAAAACGGTAAAATAAGGAGGTTTTCTGTAAAAAGTCAAAATACAAATATCTTATTATAAAAATTAAATATACATATTCTAGATATGTAATTGCTATTATTTGGTGTTTATTGAGCCGCTGGTGAAATTTCAAATTTTCTGAAAAAAATGTTATTTTATTATTATTTTAAGCCGTCACTAATACATTTAATTAGGGAAAATTACAAATTGGAATGAGTTGAAACAAATTTTGTGCATCATAAAACATTAAATAAAAATTTGTCATGTGGTTTTTGGAACGAAATCATTTTCCAAAACGGTTTAGAAATTATTGAAGAAAAAAAAGGCTTTTTTTTAGCGTTAATGGATGTTTGGGGTATTGTATTTATCATTTTTCATCACCCCACACCCGTACCCACACCCACACACCCCCACTTACTCCCCCCATGGCTGAATTCAGCAGGCCCCCCTCTTGTCCCCACTTGGTTTTCAAAAGAAAAGAAAACAAAGAAATGAAAAGAAAGTGAATGGATAAAAGAGTATGGTCTTTGTTTGACTTGGTCTTCTTTCTCCCCTTGACTTCACCCACCCCACTCCACACCTCAATCCCATTGTCTCCTGGCCGAGACCAGTAACAGCCCTCCCAAAATTTTCCATCTCAATTCTATATCAAAACTCCACCATTTCTTCATCAAAAATCCAAAGAAAAACACACAAAATCAAGCTAAAATCCAAATCCAAACCCTACCCATTTTTCCTTAGGCTATCTAGTATAGATCTTGATGAAAGGAAGCTAATTTTGGAGGGCTAAGTTTGCTTGTGAGATCTTCAAATTGTTGGGTATAAATTCTAACCCTTTGGTAAATTGTTAGTTAATTACTTTAATTTAGTTATTAAGTGTTTAATTAGGTTTTAAATTGGTTCTAATTGCATGATTGGAAATTCAAGAAAATGGTTTGTGATCAAATTAGTGTGTTTATCATTAGATTATGGTTGTGATGAGTAGATTAACATGTTAATGCTATGCTAAAACTAATCTGATTGCTAATTTGCTAATTGTAACATTTAAAATGTCCAAATTAAGTTTTTAGCAAACTAGGTTTTGTAATTTAATTGCAAATGTGAGATTTAAATCTAGTTAGGGTTTTATATCATTTGAACATGGTTTAAGTGTGTAATTTATCATATTAAGGCATGTTAAATCAAACCTAGTAACTAGTTTGCAAATCGTATTTTAGAATTTTACTATTTAAGCTAAATTGCAAACTAGAATTTTGGGATTTATGGAAATGAGTAAGTTTAAAATCTAGTAATGGTTTGGGTGGCTTAGTTAAGATATTTAGTGAGCATTGTAGCCACTAAAATCATTAAAACATTTAGTTTTGTACAAAAATGGAAAAGTTTGCTTACTAGGTTTTCGGAAAAATCGCTTTTAAAGTGAGTTTGAGGTTGTTGTGAATTCTAACCTATTTCATATTATAATTAGTGTTTGTGAATGCGCAAGGGGTGCGTTTGGGTTTTTTTTCTCGATGGTTTGACGTTCGTACATCGACATCGAGGGTTGGTTTGACTATTCTTGCATGTGTAGGCGATAGGTTTTGACCTATGCATGATACGCGTGCCGATTTAGTTTTCGTATGCCGTTTCGATTTTGAATTGGGTTTTTATGGGATACGATACATTGTGATATGTAGGTACCCCATGTGGACTTCGAGACGGCAAGCAAGCGCGTGGCGACGTCGGCACCGGCGAGCGAGGACCAGGTGAGTAGATTTATATCTACGGGGAGAAGTCGGGTGGATGGCGTATAGCACCCCCGCAGTTCGTGGTGATGTATACGAATACGTATACACATATATATATATATATATATATTTTGACTATAATTTGTTGATATTATCGATGATATAGATATTTGGTGTTCTTGGATGATTTAGTGTCGCGAAACCCTAGAGTAGTGGTCGCACCACACATGCACACACACACCCATACTTGCATACTTTCTTCTTTCATTTGTGCTTACGGGATTATATAGTTATGTGTTCACATGGATATGGGACTATGTGTTCACATACGGATTGAGGATGATAGTACTTGGGATTTATGATGAGTCGATGAGATTTGATTTGAGGCCGTGAGATCGGTGATATAGCAGGGTTCGTATCTTAGATACGACATGACGTTGTAGCGGGTCCTTGACGTAGTGTTTCACACACGTCCATGCGTACGTAGGTGGTATCAATATGGTACTAGACGTAGATCCGTACCCCGATCATGATACTTGATAAAGAGGATATCAGATGAATAGTATGAAGAATGTGATATTGACCCGTACCCAGATTGGGATGCCGTACGACGGATTTACGTACGAGCTATATTGATGATTGATCCGCACTCTTGACTTGGGATGCCTGATTATAGATATGGTATCGGATATGATATTATTGAGGCGGGATCACCGACTATACATATACAGGTATGTATATATATCGACTCAGATGATAGGCGGTTTCCTTACCTGTAGTTCAGCTTGTTAGTTCAGCCGTATAGTCTAGTGTAGTTGTTAGATTAGATTAGACTTCTTACCTATTTCAAAAACTAACGAATCGTGGGCATTTTTAAAGACAGCTCAAGGGAATCTACGGATATTTCAAAAAACGACGTATCTTTTCATAAAAACACCGTAGCCCCTATTTTCAAAACCCCATGATTCGTGTTATTTCAAAAGGCACCATTCGTAGGACTTATATTAGATTATTGCAGATTAGTTATCGTTGTGTCTAGTATTCAGCTCCCACACATTATTGTTGTTCGCTCTGCCTCGCATATTTATTTTGCTGCATATTCCATTATTGATATCATGTTGTTAGGACACCAGCACCATTACCGATGATGCGTATGTACCACGTACACCTACTTGCCGGCTCACACACATCTTCATCGGTAATTTCCATGTCACGTACACTTTAGAGAATATAATTGCTTGACTTAGATTGTTAGCTAGTAGTGTTGACATGATATTAGTGTACTTCCCCTATATGCCATATTAGACATTGTAGTTATTACCTACCACTTCATGCATACTGTTATTCAGTTGTTCATGCCTAGTTCATTATCATTGACATATGCACTTGTGATGATTTCTTGAGATTTATGATATTTCTGGATTTCGGGGAAAGCCGCAAAATTTACAACTTATGATCTTTTAAAATATAAAATGTGCGGTTTTCTAGTGATGTAAAGTGTCGTCCACCATGAGTTTGCTGTGGTTTTGGAGATCCGTGTCGAGGAGTGGAGGAACCGTCACGGGTACATGGTGGGCCCGGTATGGTACCCCGGGGCAAGAGGAATGTGGTGTTGACGTTGAGCCTGGCTGGGGAGCACTACCTACCGGTGATATTACCCGACGCGTCGGATATCCGGAGGATACCGTCGTGGTCTTGAGATGGATGGTAGGGGCCGGTCTGGACTGACGGCGCCCTAGATATTGAGATTGAGACATTGATATTTCGAGACAGTGAGATTTATGTTTTGTGTCGATGCTAGACACTGTTGATACTGATTTCATTATGATACCTCAGTTTTAAAAATACGAAGGAAATCTCACTAATTTATGAGACAGTTTCTTCATTTACATGCATTCTGTTTCATGCATTCATACCTCATTCATATGATATATTGCTACCTGAGGCACTGACACGGGCACATGTGATTACACTCGGGTTTGATATTACCCTAGACATTGTCATAGGCTGCCTGTTATACATATATTTGAGGATATATTATGATCATTGACCTAGGATTGCGTTATTGATGCGATTTCTGTGCGTAGATATTTTCTATTCACGAGTTGGCAACTCACCCCCGTTGTGCCCCAGTTTCTTGCAGGTTTGCCGTACCGGTTTCCTTACGGCTTTGCGGGCATAGTTTCATTCGGGTGATTTGCTAGTAGGTGGGTTTACTTGTATCATACCCCCATTATTTACCTTGTATGATATTATTCAGTTGTATCTAGTAAAATCCATCAACCAAACATGTATTTTTTTGAGATAGAGACCAGTGTTGGTTATTCTTTCGACCTTAGAGTCGCTCGTTATTTTTCTGGTGGTTTTGAGTTTCCTTTTGAGTTTTGATCCTCGCCGTTGGCGTTGTATATTATATTGCTTGTGTGGTTGTGACCGTCGATTGACGAAGAGCTAGCTCCCGCTTGGGGATGCCTTTTATTGATTTCGTATACTATTCATGTTATATCCCGTTTGGGAGCCAGTATTTACAAAGGAGACTCTGCCGAAATTTTCAGTAAAATTTTGATGTTTTAAAAACCGCATAATTCGGCTTATGCTATTGAAATTACTTGCCTTAAGTTGTTTTTCCTGCACTCTACTATTTTCTTGGTTTGGATTTCTTGGTTTTCGGTTTACTTAGATTACGTACGCCTCGAGACGTTCGTAGTTTAAGTGCCGGTCATGTTCCGTACTTTCGGGACGTGACACATAATCGAGTTAAGGTTTGTTGTCTTCTAGAGGGACCATCGCGTTACTTGCACTACTCAGAACTTCTTTTAACCACAGAAAAATCCAACACTTGGAATTATTCCGGCAGGGGAAAACTTGGGTATTTATATCCGGTCGAACTCTTTAACATATTCTACAGTTATCTGGAAAAACACTTAGACAAAGTTTGATATTCCGATCGAATCGTCGATTCCCAATTTAACCCCAGAGCACTCAATCTTAGAGTCAATTTAAAAATACCCAGAAAACTCAGTAGAATTTATCAGGAATTACTGTGCAATTAAGTATGGCTGACGTCACCTTTTGAGCGCGGAACAGCGGCAGAAGCCATGCTTCTGCCGCGGTCCCGCGGCTTAAGGAACTGTTCATGTGAAATATTTTGCATCGTAATTCTTATAATTCTTTACTGAATTTTTAGACATTTTTAATATTAAAAAAATCACAGATTTTAGAAAATTTCCAGAGAGCTCATGGGTATATGGGTTTCGGGTTCGTCCGGACTTCAAACTCCGTCTAGACTTCGCCTAAGGCTCTAGCTAGGCTCTGATACCACTGTAGGGTTCCTAGGCATCCTAAGGAAGTCTCACAAGGCATCGAACATACCAATTTCAAAAATTATTGGTGCCGAGAAACCCTAACACGGATCGTTTACTAGATGTTTAGGCGAAACGGAAAACTAGTTAACTATTTAACTATAGGTTAGATGCTACAACCTTTGTAGATCCGGATTTCCACCTCCTTAGCTCCACATGGTCATGCCCTCGCTGTCCATCATGAATCCTCGACTCGTTCGTCGGCTTCATCAGAAAACGGGCGGAATAGGTCGTCGGCTTCGTGTCAAAGACGATCTACGTCGAGGTTGCACTAGTTCAAGCTCCGACTTCACAAAGTTGTGAAACTTGTGAAGAGAACACCCAAAACAACTTGGCAAGAGGTAGAGGGTGAAGAAATAGGAGATGGGTTCACTTTAGATTTGGAATTCTCTCACTAAAACTCAAGTTGCCATTGATGTAGCAAGCTTGAAGAAGAAGAAGAAGATGATAGAATTGTTATGATAAGTCTTTTCTAAAATGAATAATAAAATGAATTCTTATCATCTTCTAACCATGGTCAAGTGTAGAGAATTGACCATGGTTAGTGGGAGTGGTTAGGTTTAAGCAAGGAAACAAAATGGCATCATTACTAAAAGCTTCATGAAGCTTCACCACACTTCATGATAAAATGAAACCCTTTTGTTTCCATAAATCCATTTAATAAATAATAAATGGATTTAATAATAATAAGAGAATAAATCTTAAACCCTAACCACTCTCATAACCATGGTTGCATTCTTTACACAAAGCCAAAACTACATGCATCATCAAACATGATACATATATGTGCACAAAAGTATATCACATATACAATGTGTAAATCAAGTGAGAAAAATCCGTTTAAAGTGAACCAATACTAGTTAATGCAAAGTAATATATCAAATATATAATTATACATTAAATCACTGAATCAACACTTGATTCAATGATCCGGTCATGTCGCACATAACCGACTAGTATTCTTTGTATCGGCTTATCGAATCTATGATTCGATAACTAGGTCATATCGAATATAACCAATCGAAACATTTATCGCGAGAATCAAATACGGTATCACATACACGCATTATTCTCGGTCCCGCACATATCTCATATGCACTCCTATTTCGTTTCGCTTGAACCAGGAAACCTCTGTGTAGGACTCTAAAGACTCGTCAATACGCCGGTAGCAGATGATGATCATATCAAGCACCCACAAGCCGCAAGCGGTCTGCTAAACGTAACGGCCACCCGGGTATTGAGCGATCAGAAGATCGACGAGCTAGCCCGCTCACACTCCTGCGAATCCGACCAGTAACACTTACCGTACAGTCCGGTCTCTTCGTCTGATATGTCGCATATCAAGTCTAGGGGTGGTAAACGTCAGACCCCAATAACCCGATAAGTCGTGCCGATGTGAGGCTCGTAACGGGTCGAGAAACTACTGGTAACACTTACCAGCAAATCTCTGATCAGCCCTGGCCAGGGACTTCCCTGTTACGGCCAATCGAGCACTGCGCAACATCAACCCCCAATACCGGGAGAGACGAAACCCCTCCTATCGCTCATTGCCTCCATGTGACTCGGGACTGTACCCAAAGACCACCGTTTTGCACGCCCTAATGGACGTGGTAAGGTGGAGATCAAAGCACAGTGGGAATCACACAAGACTCTATGACGATCTCGGGTCTACAGACTAACCTGTACAAGTGTCACCTGAGAACTGCCATCTGACGTGAGGTATAATACCATCTGGGAGTTCTCGGCGAGTCCGTCAAGTGTACCCAGTCTCCACTGAGCACCCGTATACCATCTCTGATGTCAAACACCAATGGATATGGGATCATCCATCGCCCATCACATGGGTCGAGAAGCGTATACGCTAGTCTACTCTGGTATATCGATGCCCCGTCTCGATACACCCACGACTAGGGACCTTGAAGGATGTACTTATGGACTACCATGTCCCCACTAGTATGATCTGCATCATAGTCCAGGTAGTCAAGTACACATCCTAAGGGCTTTACCAACATGTAACTACAAGACAGTATAAAGAGACTAGTGTACATGTTAAGATAAAGAGTAACCAGATAGCATACTATCATATCGAGCAAGAAAGTCATCTCTATATATGTCCAAGCATCCAATATAATATACAACATCTGTACAATACTGGCCTCTAGGGCATACATACAACTAACAGTTATACTGTGCTGGGGAACGTTGGTTCCGTTCTATCTTATAAGAGTTATAGGAATGAACAGGAAATAGGGGAATACCAGAATTCCCATGCCACCCGATTGAAGAAAGTACATGTTGATGCATTTTCTTCGGGTGTGTTCGTTACAGAGAACTGTTTCTCCATTTGCTCTACGTCCTGGGTATTAGATACCGGGTCAGGATCCCATATATGTAATCAGTTACATGGGCTTAGGAAAGGTAGAGAACTTGGAGAAGGTGATAAAGACATTAGAGTTGGAAATGGTGCAATTGTTGCAGCTAAGACTGTCGGGGAATATCACCTTGTATTACCAACTGGTAATACATTGGTTCTGAACGAATGCTATTACATGCCGAACCTGATATGCAACATTATATCGGTTTCTTTATTAAGTAAAGAGGGATATAATTTTGTATTACAGGACAATGTTATGAACATTTTCCGTAACCAAAAGTTGGTTGGATCAGGCACGTTATGCAATGGCATTTATGTTCTAAATCAATCAACAGTTCTGAGCATAACAAACACACACAAGAGGAAGAGTTCTGAACTCAACGAATCCTTCTTGTGGCATTGTAGACTGGGTCACATCAATGCGACACGACTGGCTAAGTTGCATAAGGATGGATATTTAAATCCGTTTGAATTTTCATCTTATGACACTTGCCAGTCATGTCTCAAAGGCAAGATGACCAAAACTTCGTTTACGGGACACGGAGAAAGAGTTACCGAACTCTTGGGACTTATACATAGTGATGTATGCGGTCCCATGTCTACACATGCCAGGGATGGTTCTTCGTACTTCATTACGTTCACTGACGATCTCTCTAGATTCGGATATGTGTTCCTGATGAAACACAAATCAGAAGCTTTTGAGAAATTTAGAGAATATAAACAAGAAGTTGAGAACCAAACCGGAAAAAGTATTAAAATCCTACGATCTGATCGAGGAGGAGAATACTTGAGCATTGAATTCCTTGACTTCCTAAAAGAGAATGGGATTCTCTCTCAGCTAACTCCTCCATATACACCACAGCACAACGGTGTATCAGAGCGGAGAAACCGCACCCTATTAGATATGGTGCGCTCTATGATGAGTGTAGCTGAGTTACCTGTTTCCTTCTGGGGATATGCACTGGAAACAGCAGCATACCTACTGAACAGGGTTCCCACCAAATCTGTACCTACCACACCATATGAGATATGGGAAAGGAAGAGACCATATCTTAATTTTATAAAGATATGGGGTTGCCCGGCCTATGTCAAAAGACAAAAACCGGACAAACTCGAGGCAAGATCTGTTTTGTGTAAGTTTGTTGGATATCCCAAACATTCGCGAGGGTATATCTTCTACCACAGTGAGGAACAAAGAGTATTTGTTGCTCAACATGCCACCTTTTTAGAAAAGGAATTTCTTGCAAAAGAAATTAGTGGCTCTGAGGTAGAACTGGAAGAGGTTCCAGCTGAACAAAACACAACAGAAGATTTAGTGGAACCAGAGCATTCAGTAGCTTCCGACGAACCCCAGCCTCTCCGTCGATCTAGTAGGGTTTCTCGTCCACCTGAGAGATTCTACGGTTTTCTCATTGATGGTGGAAGCGAGGATTGCATCATGGAAGATGATGACCCAACTAGCTTCGAGCAGGCCATCACGAGTGGGGACTCAGTGAAATGGCTGGATGCTATGCGGTCCGAGATGGAATCCATGTACACCAACAAAGTATGGATTTTGGACGTTGCTCCTGAAGGGGTAAAACCCATTGGGAGCAAGTGGATCTTCAAGAAGAAACTTGGTGTAGATGGTAAAGTGGAGACTTTCAAAGCTAGACTTGTAGCAAAGGGTTTTCGTCAAAGACCAGGTGTGGACTATGACGAGACCTTTTCTCCAGTGGCTATGCTTAAATCCATCCGGATCATACTTGCCATCGCTGCTTATCATGATTACGAAATCTGGCAAATGGATGTTAAGACCGCCTTTCTAAATGGTGATTTAGAAGAGTGCGTGTACATGACTCAGCCAGAGGGCTTCGTAGACAGTGGGAGCAGCGGGAAGGTGTGCAAGCTGCTTAAATCCATTTATGGATTAAAGCAAGCATCACGGAGTTGGAACATCTGCTTTGACGTCGTTATCAAAGAGTTTGATTTCGTCAAAAATCCAGATGAACCTTGTATCTACAAGAAGGTGGCAGAGAGTAAGGTTGTCTTCCTCGTATTGTACGTGGACGACATACTCTTGATAGAAAATGATATTCCTATGCTGCAATCGGTCAAGCTCTTCTTATCACAAAGATTCTCGATGAAAGATCTTGGTGATGCCTCCTGCATATTGGGAATTAGGATCTATAGAGATAGATCCAAACGGATTTTGGGATTGTCCCAATCCAGGTACATTGACACCATACTAAAGAGGTTTAGTATGGAAGAGTCCAAGCGTGGGAACTTGCCCACGATCTCTGGAGTCACTCTCTCCAAAGAGATATCTCCCAAGACTGATTTGGAGAGAGCTCGCATGCAAGGGATACCCTATGCTTCGGCAGTAGGCTCTATCATGTATGCGATGCTATGTACCAGACCCGATGTAGCATACTCACTAAGTGTAGTGAGCAGGTATCAAGCTGATCCTGGAGAGTGTCACTGGACAGCTGTGAAGAGCATTCTCAAGTACTTGCGAAGGACTAGAGATATGTTCTTGGTGTATGGTAACGGAGAGCTCCAAGTGGAGTCCTTTACCGATTCGAGCTTCCAGAGTGATAAGGACGACTCTAAGTCGCAGTCGGGCTTTGTCTTTACCCTTTACGGAGGGGCGGTTAGCTGGAAGAGTTCCAAGCAAGAAACCGTGGCAGACTCGACGATGGAGGCTGAATACATCGCTGCCAACGATGCTGCTAAAGAAGCTGTTTGGATCAAGAAGTTCATTACTGAACTTGGTGTGGTTCCATCCATTGAGCATCCAATACCTTTGTATTGCGATAACAATGGAGCGGTGGCTTTGGCCAAGGAACCCAGGTCCCATCAGCGATCCAGGCATATTCTGAGGCGGTATCACCTGATCCGGGAGATAGTTGATCGCCGGGAGATCGAGGTCAGGAGGGTTGACACGAAGAACAACACCGCGGATCCACTCACGAAGGCCATTCCCCAGATACAGTTTGAGAGACTCTTCGGGATGCTCGGTATGCGATACTACAGCAGCTGGCCCTAGTGCAAGTGGGAGATTGTTAGTTGTATGTATGCCCTAGAGGCCAGTATTGTACAGATGATGTATATTATATTGGATGCTTGGACATATATAGAGATAACTTTCTTGCTCGATATGATAGTATGCTATCTGGTTACTCTTTATCTTAACATGTACACTAGTCTCTTTATACTGTCTTATAGTTAAATGTTGGTAAAGCCCTTAGGATATGTACTTGACTACCTGGACTGTGATGCAGATCATACTAGTGGGGACATGGTAGTCCATAAGTACATCCTTCATGGTCCCTAGTCGTGGGTGTATCGAGACGGGGTATCGATATACCAGTGTAGACTAGCGTATACGCTTCTCGACCCATGAGATGGGCGATGGATGATCCCATATCCATTGGTGTTTGACATCAGAGATGGTGTACGGGTGCTCAGTGGAGACTGGGTACACTGGACGGACTCGCCGAGAACTCCCAGATGGTATTATACCTCACGTCAGATGGCAGTTCTCAGGTGACACTTGTGCAGGTTAGTCTGTAGACCCGAGATCGTCATAGAGTCTTGTGTGATTCCCACTGTGCTTTGATCTCCACCTTACCACATCCATGAAGGCGTGCAAAACGGTGGTCTTTGGGTACAGTCCCGAGTCACATGGAGGCAATGAGCGATAGGAGGGGTTTCGTCTCTCCCGGTATTGGGGGTTGATGTTGCGCTGTGCTCGATTGGCCGTAACAGGGAAGTCCCTGGCCAGGGCTGATCAGAGATTTGCTGGTAAGTGTTACCAGTAGTTTCTCGACCCGTTATGAGCCTCCCATCGGCACGACTTATCGGTTATTGGGGTCTGACGTTTACCACCCCTAGACTTGATATGCGACGTATCAGACGAACAGACCGGACTGTACGGTAAGTGTTACTGGTTGGATTCACAGGAGTGTGAGCGGGCTAGCTCGTCGATCTTCTGATCGCTCAATACCCGGATGGCCGTTACGTTTAGCAGACCGCTTGCGGCTTGTGGGTGCTTGATATGATCATCATCTGCTACCGGCGTATTGACGAGTCTTTAGAGTCCTACACAGAGGTTTCCTGGTTCAAGCGAAACGAAATAGGAGCGCATATGAGATATGTGCAGGACCGAGAATAATGCGTGTATGTGATACCGCATTTCATTCTCGCGATATATGTTTCGATTGGTTATATTCGATATGACCTAGTTATCGAATCATTGATTCGATAAATCGATACATTGAATACTAGTCGGTTATGTGCGACATGACCGGATCATTGAATCAAATGTTGATTTAATGATTTAATGTGTAATTATATATTTGATATATTACTTTGCATTAGCTAGTATAGGTTCACTTTAAATGGATTTTCTCACTTGATGTGCAAGTTGTATATGTGATATACTTTTGTACACATGTTTGTATCATGTTTGATGATACTTGCTTTCATGGTTAAGTGTAAAGAATTAAACCATGGTTAAGTGTTGATTAGGGTTTGCAAATTCATGTATCTATTTATTTATTTATTTGAAATGGATTAAGATAAGAATGGTGGCTTTATTTGTTTTATGTTGAAGCTTCATGAAACTTTGACCTTAGTGACCATTCTTGTCTTCATGCTTAACCCTAACTCATCCAAGTAGCCATAGTCCATTCTCTACACTCAACTAAGGTTAGATTATGATAAGTATTGATTTCTTTTTTAATTTATCATAACACTTATCATAAACTAGCTTCATCTTCTCCTTCTTCTTCAAGAGAGGAAACTAGATGCCATCAATGGCAACTTGAGAAAAAGTGAGTGAAATCCAATTCTAAAGTGAACCCACCTCCTATTTCTTCACCCTCTACCTCTTGCCAAGTTGTTTTGGGTGTTTTCTTCACAAGTTTCACAACTTGGTGAAGTTGGAGCTTGAACTTGCGCAACCTCGACGTAGATCGTCTTTGACACGAAGCCGACGACCTATTCCGCTCGTTTTCCCGATGAAGCCGACGAATGAGTCTAGGATTTGAAAAGGACAGCGAGAGGATGACTACGTGGATCTAAGGAAGTGGATATCCGGATCTACAAAGGTTGTAGCATCTAACTTTTAGTTAAAGTGTTAACTAGTTTATAGTTTCGCCTAGAAATCTAGCCGACGATCCGTATTAGGGTTTCTCGGCACCCATAAAATTTTAAATTGGCATGTTCGATGCCTTGTGAGACCTCTATAGTGTGACTAGGAACCCTACAATTTATACCTCACTTGGGCAACCCAAGAAAAACCCTAGCTCCCCAATGTTGTCAAAATCCTACTTTGCTTGGTCCATTGTGTAGAGGGTGAAGAGGGGATCAGTTTTAATGAAAGGGGTTTAGGGTTTTGATGGAGATTTGGAGATGATTTCTGGGGATGAAGGTGGAGGGAGATGAGGTTGAAGGAGGAGGAGAAGAAAATGATGTAAAAATGGTGGAGGTAGAGAATGTGGCAGCCCTCCCTCTCTCCCCTCTTTTATTCTCACCCACTCTCTCACTAATTACCTTTTTGGCATTCCTCTTTTCTTTTCTTTTCTCTTTTAAAACCAAATCACAATAATACCCACAAAACAACACAAATGCAACAACATGTAACCAAATGCAACACCCCATGGTGCACTAGCCATGAAAAACTGTAAAAACACGGATTTGGCCTAATCGCGATTAGCAGTGCACTAATCAGGTTTTCAATTAAACTACATATAATAAATCTTTAAAATGCTAAATCCTTTAAATATATTTTTAAGTGAATAAATCATTTTAATTCCCAATTATTTCACAATTATTAGTATATATTTATACTTTTTTTCGAAAACCCCAATTTCGCAAATCGGCAGTTTTCGGGAAAAATATTATTTTAATATTAAATTCCAAAAATAATATTTTATATTTTCTGAAATGTTACACTATTGAAGTGAAGGACCGGTCTACTAAGGTTATATTCTTCGTTCACTTAGATGTAAAGATGTTTACAACTTGTTCGTTTAATTCTCTAGTTAAGATTCTTGGTTAGGGTTCTTTAGAACGGCAAATTTTTGAAATTGGCATGGACGATACCTCCCGAAACCTTACTGCCGCCCTAGGAAACCCAACAGTGATATCAGAGCCAAGCTAGAGAATTAGACGATATTTGTAGGATTACGAAACCGAAACAACTCCGAAACACACGAAATAAAAATCTAGTTTCTGTCGAAATTTTTAAAGTGTTAAATTTTTTTTAAACAATTGCAGAATGTTATATGAGATGTAACATGAACACAGTAGAAAATTTAGCCCCCCTCACTGGATTTTGGCCGGCCACAGAGCAGGAAAATCCGGCCTGGCCGGTTTTTGATGATGTTTCTGGGTTGAAATTTCTGCGGTGTTCCTAGCTCTGGGTTTTGGTATTTCAAGTGTTGCTTGCTTTTGCTAAATTTGCATGTGATATTATCTTTGTGCAAAGGAAATTTGGTGTGCTTCGTAGTCGTAATTCTAATATCTATTCGGGTTATTTAGACGACGTTAAAAAGTTAAAACGGATATCAATAACCCAATTTTTCCCTCGCTGGAAATTTTTCAAGAGTTGTATTTTTTCCAAGTTTGAAATCTTCAGAAAATCATACAAGTGTTTTCTATGGACCTTCTAGAAGAACAAAACCCTAACTCGATTCTGTGACCGTCGAAACCGCCACCAAACCCTAGGGCTTGGGGTAGTTCCGCGGCGCCACAGGTGAGGCAAGGGTTGACCTTTCTACGGTTGGTCCATAAGTGCCGTGGCATATTCTAGATACCTTTTAAACTCCGCTCAAGTGTTGAGCTCTTTGGGAAATTTTGGGTGTTTGTTGATTCAATCAAAAAGTTTAATATCGTCTAGCTATCTGTGATTATGATACAATATTTGGAATCCACAAAATTATTTATGTGATAACTAGTTTGAATTTTGTAAATCTAGCAATTTAGTCTCATTTGATCGGTTGCCACGGAATTTTGATGTGGATCAAAAGTCCGTCGCAATTACGTAGTGTACGCGGATACTCGCCAGATAACCTTACTAGATAGCCATGCCTCATAGCCCTGACTAAATGACTGTAGGAGAGTCCTGTCGCCAAAAGCATCCGTTCGGGTGCTCACGGCCGCAGTGTTCCGCCTAAGTGCACTTCGTCGACGACATCGGGGGTACGGCCGTCTACTGAAGTTTCCGACGAGCATTCGATCAGGTTATCGGGAATCTTGTTGAATTACCCGACTTGTTATTGAAAAGTGTTTTCAATATCGAGACTAAAATGCGGGGTTTATAATTATTAGGCATGTGATGTCTAAGGAATTCATTTGGTTGGGCATGAAATCGAACGTATGTGATACATTGGGTTTATGATATCTAAGGTGGTTGCGGATTCCAATTGTTGTAGTTTTCACTTTCTTTTCTGTGACTGTAAGTGTAATATGTGGTGTATAGCCGGTTTCGTTGCTATATGTCAACGACAATTGGGATACGCATATTTACTTACGTTGATGACATGCGATGCTATGTGTTGCTATGATATGTTATATTGGATCATCGTGTTTTGAATAGCCGTGGTTTTTTTATGTGAGATGAGAGTTTTTCATATTCATTCATGTAAAAGCTTGTATGTAATATTCTTTTATTGGGGCACTTCCGGGTTGGGGATGATCTCACCAATGATATATATTATTTACTTTTCCGCATTAGGATAGACCCAAGGAGGAGAGCATAAGTAACCGGGTTTTAGGGTCCAGTGGGAGACCATATCGAGGAGTCGAGACTGGGTCTCCTAACTCTAGAATTGGTAGGGTTGCTTGCCGCTCTCGTAGGGGTCTAGGGATATAGGTTTGGCTATTCATCACGACAGTGGAATCCACGTTTTTTACTGGCTTAATTAAAACACGGAATTCCTAGTATATCCAATATTTCATATGTGTTCTTCTGCTGCTGATATTCTGTGATGTGATCACTTTATATGTTGAGACGAATACTTATATTATATATATGATGATATATAGTAAATATTGATGCTTTCGTTTCTTCTGTGATGCTTAGGAATCATAATTGATGGGACTTCATTAATGAGATTAATGAAATAAAAGAAACCTAAACATATTGCAGAATCTTGTTTCAAAAACTGGTACCTCTAGTTCTTGCTTTGCATAGCGGTATTTCTTGTAGAATATCCAGCACCTTATTCGATAAGGAAAGAGCCGAGATCCTTTCATAGGGAGTGACCTCTTTAGCGAAATTGGCATATGCTACAACCCACTCGGTTTGTATTTTGACTGCTTTTTTAGTTCTTCCTTTGCATAGTGGTATTTATGAAATATCCAGCACCTTATTCGATAAGGAAAGAGTCGAGATCCCTTCACGGGGAGTGACCTCTTTAGCAAAACTAGCAAAAGCCTAAAAAACACTCCTTTTCAAAATCTTCGATTCTACAACGAGATCAAGTTCATTACGCAAAAGGTTTTCTTAAAAACCTGTCATAGCCTTCCGTCATTTTAGATAAGTACTGCTTAGTATTCGTACTACGTTTGTTGGCCTTCGTCAAGGCGTAGTATGCGGTAACTAACTAGTGCTTATCTGCTAAAACATGAGATGCGATTGGATTAGGGTAGTCGTGCGATTTTGTTGGCCTATGTCAAGGGTCGTGCGGGTGGATTTAATTCAATCTTGAAATATACGGGTTGAACTTGACTAGCGGCATATGGTTTGTTGGCCTTCGTCAAGGTCATTGGAAGCTAGGGGCAAAATATTATCGGGATTTTCAAGTGTTGAAATTTGCAATGAGATTGCATACATTCTATAAGATAGTTGGATCCCGATACCCACTGCGAGTAAGAGTTACTCCTGTGAGAGTTTTGCATATTACAATTAGCCGATCAAGTAGGTGTCTAGAAAAGTGTTAAACGTCCCCTGGGAAAACGAGGTTTATTTTAATTAGGTCCGTGCGAAAGCACGGGGAACCTCCCTCAAAGTACCGACACTGTCCTGGCCGAAAAATTGGCGAATTTGTAGGGTGTAATTAATCCCGGCTAGTCTTACTTTTTAGGGTTTGAAGAAAGATTTGATAAAAACAGTGGGAGCCATCCTGATTAGATAAAATAATAACATTTTGCAAGAGCGCACGCAAAGTGTTTTCTTCTCTCTCTTTTCTGGTAGCGACCATGTCACGCCTTAATCAAGATAATAATATGGATGAATTGACCGAACCTGCTTATTATACTGAGCCGGGGAACGTTGGTTTCCGCTCTATCTTATAATTGTTATAAGTCCGAGTAGGAAATAGGGGAATATCCGGATTCCCATGCCACCCAATGTGGAATGAGCATATTGATGCATATTCTTCGAGTGTGTTCCATTACCAAGAACTGTTTCTCAGTATCCTCTACATCCTTGGTATGAGATACCGGATTAGGATCCCACATATGTAAGAGTTACATGGGCTATAGAAAGTAGAGAACTGGGATTGGGTGATATGTCTCTAAGGGTTAGAGAATGGTGTAATTGTTTCAGCCAAATCAGTTGGCAAATATCACCTTGTATTACCAAATGGTAAATACATTGATTCTGAACGAATGTTATTACATACCGAACCTGATATACAACATTACATCAGATTCTTTATTAAGTTAAAGAAGGATATAATTCTGTATTGGAGGATAATATTGTGAACATTTTCCTTAATCAAGAGTTGATTGGATCAGGCACGTTATGAAATGGCATATACGTTCTAAATCAAACCATAGTTCAAAGTATATTGAACACACACTAGAGGAGTAGTTCAGAAATGAACGAATCCTTCTTGTGGCATTGTAGACTAGGTCATATCTATGCGACACGACCAGCTAAGTTACATAAGGATGAATATGAGAATCTGTTCGAATTTTCATCTTATGATACTTTCCAGTCTTGTCACAAAGGTAAAATGACCAATACTCCGTTTACTAGAAACAGAGAAAGTGTTATTGAACTCTTGGGACGGATACATGATGATGTATACGGTCCTATGTCTACAAATGCCCAGGTTGGTTCTTTGTACTTCATTACATTCATCGACGATCTCTCAAGATTCGGACATGTGTTCCTGTTGAAACACGAGTCTGAAACTTTTGAGAAATTCAAGGAATATAAGTTTGAAGTTGAGAACCAAACGGGTAAAAGTATTAAGTCCTTCGATATGATCGAGGAGGAGAATACTTGCGTATGGAGTTCCTGGAGTTTCTAAAAGGAGAATGAGATTCTCTCTCAGCTTACTCTTTCGTATACACCACAACACAACGGTGTATCGGGGCGGAGGTATCGTGCCCTATGAGATATGGTGCGCTCTATGATGAGTACTGCTGAGTTGCCTGTTTCCTTTTGGAGTTATGCACTTGAGAAGCTGCATACCTATTGAATGGGGTTCCATCCAAATCAGTGCCTACCACTCCATATGTGATATGGAATGGGAAGAGACCATGTATTAAATGAGTTAAGATATAGGGTTGTCCGGCCTATGTTGAAAAGCAAAATCTGAACAAACTCGAGGCATGGTCAGTTCTGTATAAGTTTGTTGGATATCCCAAACATTTGAGAGGGTATATCTTTTACCACACTGAGGAGCAAAAAGTGTTTTGTTTCTCAGCATGCCACCTTTTTTAGAAAAGGAATTTCTTGTGAAGAAATTTATGGTCATGAGGTAGAACTGGAAGGAGTTCCAGCTGGACAAACTGACAACTGACGATTTGGTGAAACCGAAGGATTCAATAGTCTCCAACGAACCTCAGCCTCTTCGCGAATCTGGTAGGGTTCCTCATCCACCTAAGAGATACTACGGTTTTCTCGGTGACGGTGGGAGCAAGAATTGCATCATGGTAGATGATGACCCAACTAAGGTTCAGGCAGGCCGTCACGAGTGGGGACTCTGTGAAATGGCTGGATGCTATGCGATCAAAGATGGAATCCATATACACCAATAAAGTATGACTTTGAATGTTGCACCTAAAGGGGTAAAACCCATCGGGTGCAACTGGATCTTGAGAAGATTCTTGGTATAAATGGAAAAGTTGAGACTTTCAAAACTATGCTTAAGTCCATCAGGATCAATGCAAGCATCGTGGAGTTGGAACATCTGTTTTGATGTGACAGTCAAAGAGTTTGACTTCATCAAAATGGTAGATGAACCTTGTATATACAAGAAGGTTGTAGAGAGCGAGGTTGTCTTACACGTATTGTACGTAGATGACATACTCTTGATAGGAAATGGTTTCCTATGCTACACTCGGTCAAGCTCCTCTTATCATGAGGATTCTCAATAGAAGATCTGAGTGATACCTTCTACATATTGTGGATTATGATCTATGGTGATAGATCTAAGTGGATGTTGGCAGTGTCCAAAATCCAGGTACATTAACATCATACTAAAGGGGTTTAGTATGGAAGATTCTAAGTATGGTGGTTCACCCACTTACTTATGGATCACTCTCCCCAAAAAGATGTCTCCTAAGACTGATTTGGAGAGAGTTCGCGTGCAAGGGAAACCCTATGCTTCGGTAGTAGGCTCTATCATGTGTGCGATGTTATGTACCAAACCAGATGTAGCTAACTCACTTGGTGTAGTGATTAGGAATCAATCAGATCTTGGGAGAATCACTGGATAGCTGTGGAGGACATTCTTAAGTACTTGAGAAGCACTAAAAGAATGTTCTTGGTTCGAGCTTCCAGAGTGATAAGGTCGACTGAAAGTCAGTCACAGGCATTGTCTTTACCCTCAGTGGAGGGACGGTATGTTGGAAGAGTTCCAAGCTATATACCGTGGCAAACTAGACGATAAAGGTTGAATAGATTCCTACCAACGATGCTGCCAAAGTGGCTGTCTGAGCATTTCTTGTTCATGAGATGAACATGGTTCCTACCATTGAGCGTCCAATAACTGTTATTGTGACAACAATGGAGTTGTGGTTTTGGCCTAGGAACGCCGGTCCCATCAGCGATCCATACATATTCTGAGGCAAGTATCACCTGATCAGGGAAATGGTTGATCTCCAGGGGATCGAGGTCAGGAGAGTTGACGCGAAGGATAACACGACGGATCCACTCACAAAGGCCTTTCCCTAGAGAGACTTCTATAGGACGTTGAGTATATGATACTACAACAAATGACCTTAGTGCAAGTGGGAGATTGTTAGTTATATGTATGCCCTAGAGACCATTACTGTACATGTGATGTATATTGTAGTGGATGCTTGGACATATATAGGAAGGACTTTCTTGCTCGACATGATAGTATGCTATCTGATTGCACTTTATCTTAACATGTACACTTATTGTCTCTCTATTACATGTTGATAAAGCTCTTAGGATGAGTACTTGACTACCAGGATTATGATGTAGATCATACTAGTGTGGATAGGGTAGTCGGTAAGTACATCCTTCTAATGTTCCTAGTTGTGGGAGTATCGAGACAGGACATCGATACTCCAGAGTAGACTAGCATATGCGCTTCTTGATCCATATGATGGGTGATGAATGATCCCACATCCATTGGTGTTTGACATTAGAGAAGGTATACGGGTGCTTAGTGGAAACTGGGTACACTGAACGGACTTGCCAAGAACTCCTAGATAGTATTATACCTATCGTCAGATAGCAGTTCTCTGGTGACTCGAGATGTCATAGAGTCTTGTCTGATTCCCACTGTGCTTTGATTTCCACCTTACCACGTTCAAGAGATTGTGCAAAACGGTGGTTTTTGGGTACAGTCCCGAATCACATGGAGGGAATGAGCGATAGGAGGGGATTCGTCTCTCCCGGTATTGGGGGTTGATGTTGCGCTATGCTCGATTGGCCATAACAGGAAATCTCTGGCCAGGTTTGCTAAGATCTACTGGTAAGTGTTATCAGTAGTTTCTCGAACCGTTATGGACATTGCATCGGCATGACTTATCAGGCTATTGGGGTTTGGCGTTATACCACCCCCGGGCTGCGATATGCGACATATTTGATGAAGAGACTGGACTGTTCGGTAGTGTTACTGATTGGATTCGCAGGAGTATGAGCAGGCTTGTTTGTTAATCTTCTGATCGCTCAATACCCGGGTGGCCGTTACATTTAGCAGACTGCTTGCGGCTTGTGGGTGGCTGATATGATCACCACCTACTGCCGGAGTATTGACGAGTCATTAGAGTCCTACACAGAGGTTTCCTGGCTCAAGCGAAACAAAGTAGGAGCACATATGTGATATGTGCGGGACCGAGATTAATACGCGTATGTGATACCGTATTCTGTTCTCGCGATATGTGATATCGGTCGGTTATATATGATATAACCGGGCTGTCGAATCAAGTGTTGATTCGTCCGGTTGATACATTTCATATTAGTCGGTTGTATATGATATAACCGGATTATTAAATCAAGTGTTGATTTAATAATTTAATGTATAATTATATATTTGATATATTAATTTACGTTAACTAATATTAGCTCACTTAATATTTCTTTTTCTCACGAGTGTACACTTAGTATATATGTCATATATATTAATATACATCTTTTGTGTCATGCTTGATGCCACATGCTACATGGGTGTATGAGACTCATACCATGCTTATAATAATGATAAGGTTTTATTTATTTAAAGTAAATCAAATTAGTTGGAATTTAGTCACATGGTTGAAGCTTGTAGAAGCTTGTGGAACTATTGACCAAGTTCACTAATTTTGTTTTACTTATAAATATTTATTAATCTAACCGTTATTGTTAGCCATAGTTTAGTCTCTACATGAGTTAGTATATGATATTAACTCACCCATGGTTGCTATTCTCACCTCATGAGTTTCATTCTCTTCTCTCTTCATCTTCTTCTTCATCAAGAGCTTAGCTCTCTAGGTTTATGGGAGATGAAGAAAAATAGTGAGAAAACAATTTCTAAAGTGAGCAAAATTCCTACTTCATCAACCTTTTCTCTACTAGCCATTTAGATTGGATTTTTTATTCACTAGTTCATCACTTAGTGAAGAGGTAGCTTGAGTTAGTGTCTCCTCAACGTAGATCATCTTCGGCCTCGAAGACTTCAAGCAAGCTTGTTCATTTCATCTTGTGGAGCCTCACTAGAGTCCGGGAGATCACTACTTGGAGCGAAGGGACTACTACACGGAGCTATTGAAGTGAAGGACCGGTCTACAAAGGTTGTATTCCTCGTTCACTTAGATGTAAAGATGTTTACATGCTTGTTCGTTTAATTCTCTAGTTATGATTCTAGGTTAGGGTTCTTCAGAACGGTAAATTTTTGAAATTGGTATGGACGATGCCTCCCGAAACCTTACTGCCGCCCTAGGGGACCCAACACAGAATCCCTGATATTTTATCCAGATCCTACGAGGAGAAATACCTTGTGACAACCACAGTATAACCGATCGTAGTATATGAATATCACTTCCTATCAAGAGCATGTCATCCAAATACCAGGACATCACTCCCTACTCCCTTCTTACCAGGTCCATCTATTGTTCTGATGAAGTCAAACTCTATGACTGTCACATCAAAAATAGACGATCTATCTCCGCTATACTTGCTTTTGTCTATAAATAGACATAAGCAACTTGCCCACCATGCTTTCGCTGCTCCCACTGACTACAACAACCCTCTGGCAGAGTAATATACACGAGCACTTCTAAAGCTAATTTAGATCGATGTTATCATCCACCTACCAGATCTAATAGTCTGGAACAGCAGTAGTGGCAAACTTGGGTCATCAAAACCTCGCTGTCACCGTCCTCGAGGAGACCGAAGTACCTTTCGGGTGGCTGAGGTTACCCATAAAATCTGCGGAGTGGCTAATGGATTGTCGAATCCAGTTGAATCTTTAGGTCCTATAAATTTTCAGTAATCGTTTGTGGTTCTGAAATCACTTCCAGTTCTACCATACTCCCACTAATGTTTTCTGAAAAGAATTCATTTTACTAAAATGGGTGGTGAGTCAAGAGCAATATTGAAAGGTTATGCTAACGCCTTGGCCATCAATTGAGGCCGATTGCGGAACAAAATTTTTTCTAACGATGTAAACTTGGCGCTAGAATAACCCTGAACCGGATCTACCTTAGACCTAACTAGCAACCAAAAAGGTTATCTACTATGAAAGAAGTTTATACCAAGAACTCGAGTCCTTTGGGTCTTCAGTCCTCACCTTTAGCATGCTCCTAGTGGTATCTATGATCGAGCTTGATCAACGGCTTCCTCACGTAAAAGATGATCCACCCGAGAGTACCTACTTTGAGCTCCTACCTCTAAACTGAGGTAACTATGTTACTTAGTATGCTAGTCTAAGTAGCCTAGATGATGTAGAGAGTGATGATGGATTGTTTTGTCTCAAGTGTTGGATATAGTGCCCTCAGAGTCAATTATTGGGTCACAGGCACGTGATTGCAATGATTGAGGGAGGACCTATCCGGTAGGACAGTCTTACTCAAGATGATAGTATGCTATCTGGTTTATCTTTATCATCGTGTACATGCTTTAGGTGACATTACAGGTCACTATTGCACTTTGATAGAGCCCTTAGGATTCTTGCTTGACTACCAGCAGTATGATGGTGATCATATACGTGGGAGTTGGGTAGTCTATAAAAGCACATCCTTAAAGTGGTCCCTAGTCGTGGGAGTTTCGAGACTTCGCATCAATACTCCATTAGTAGACTAGTGTATTAGTCGAGACCCCGACGAGGGGCGGTGGCCGGTCTCACAAGCTATTGGTGTCAGTTGGATCACCTAAGATGTATACGGGTGCTCATTGGGTTATGAGTATACCGGACAGGACTCGACGGGAACATGCTAGTTGGTATTATACCTGACGTCAGATAGCAGTTCCCTGGTGACATGTGTACAGGTTAGTTCATCGACCTGAGATCGTCATTTGTCTCATGTGAGTTCCCACTGTACTTTGATTACTACCCTACCACGGCTCAAAGGAGTCGTGCAAAAAGGTTTTAGTTGGGTACAGTCCCGAGCCACATTGAGGCAGTGAGCGGATCGGCAGGGGTTTCGTCTCTCCCGGTATTGGGGGTGAGATCGCACTGTGTCTAGGAGAGCCATTACACGAAGTCCTTGGCCAAGGCAGGAGATTTACTGGTAGGTATTCCAGTAGTATTTCAGGGTGTTCTGGGGGCTTCACTCTGACACGACTTGTACCGCTTTTGGGGGTCTGACTTTTACCAACCCCCTAGGCCCGCCATGCGATGCTCATAGACGAACGGACCGGACTATACGGATATTGTCACTGACAGGCTCAGTAGGGTATCAGGATGAGTTCGCTCATCGACCTTCCTTTTGGTCAATACCTGGTAGCCCGTTACATACAGCTAGTACCACTGACGTGCTAGTGGTTAAATCCACAGCCAAACTATTGACGAGTCTTTAGAGTCCCCCACAGACAGTTTCTCAAGTTTCGGGCAAAACGTTGTAGAGGCCGTATGATATATGCAGGGTTCGATCATATACGTGCAGTAGTGCACGGATCATGATCGGGCAGATCATACTAGTGGGCTTTGGTTTAAGCCGGATCCTAGTATTAGATTTGTTGGATTACTTTAGTCTCATCGCATTCACATTCAATCGGAATGCAGATGCAGGTATGCATATACAGGTGAGGGATATCCTTGTGATCCGTCACGAGTTTACTTTAGATGTTGCCGTATCTTTTTTATTGTTGTAAACATTTGGATTAATGTTTACAAATGGAAATTGTGAGCTTAATTCATCATTTTGTGCATTAAATGTGACATGGACTTCATTAGTGACTCGTGGTCTCTTTTCTTGTGCTAATGTCACATTATGTGATTGATTTATGGTTTGAATTGAGAGGAAGAGAGAGAAGGGCAGCCATTGTAAAGTGTTTGGTCTTGTATTTTTCATTCTCACTCTCTCATTTTATCATAGAACAAAAGAAAGAAAATGGCTCCTCTTCCTCTTCTTCCTCTAGCTCACAAATTCCATCAATGGATTCATCTCTAACCTCCATCCATACACTCTCATGTGATGAGAATCAATGGATGCTTGAGACAAAGTGATCACACACATTCTCTACTTCACCTTGGACACGTCGGTTAGCGAACTTCGTGCCCGAGTTGCTTCAGATGAAGCAGGAGCCCGTAAAAAGACTCGATGATGTGGTGCCCTTTCCGACGAGGAGACCGGAGCTTGGAGATGCCGCGAGGAGCTTGGGATGGTGGCCAAAGACCGAAGGACACGGATCGATCGGTATATCTTTTCTATCCCTTCTCTAGTTGCTAGTTATAGGTTAATAGTTCGATCCGGGATTAAAGTCTGCGATAGCGCCGGTTTCTAGTTTAGAAAAAGTTTTCGTTTCCGCATTTTGGCCTCGGACAGACGGCCGGGGCGCTACCGTAGACTTACATCAAGAACCCTAGGTTTCTCAACACATGAGACTATTAGGGTTTGAGATAGAAGAAGAGAAGCTTGGAGAAGATGAGAGCGTTGTAGTGGGCATAATAGAATAGAATGAAGAATGGCCAAGTCTTGTGACTAATAAAGCAAGCATCCCAAAATAATAATATTAAAAATATCTCCACTACAAAATATCTAGATATTTTCCACAAAATATCTAGATGTCACCTTGCCTCAATAGTAATCCATGACTCACTAAGTGAGTCACCAAGTAGCCATGCTTCATTCAATGAATGATAACACCTCACCCTCCTCCTCATTAAGCATTAAACTAAACGGTTAAAACAAATAATGAGGTGTCTTCTTCTAGAAGCACTCTTGTAACAAATTATAAGAATACCCCTCACCGTATATACATACCCGTATCCGTATTCAAAAAAATACGAATACAAAAGAGACAAAAATAATCCAATAATACAATACTAGGATCTGGCTTAAACCAAAGCGCGCTAGTATTATCCGCCCGAACATCATACGTGCACAAGTACACGTATGTGATTGAGCCCTTCCGTAAAAACATACGGCCTCTACATCGTTTCGTCCGAAGCAGGGAAACCCTCTGTATGGGACTCTAAACACTCGACAGTACGCCGGCAGTACGTTACTTGATAAATCCACAACCTCAAGCACGTCAGTGGCACTAGCTGTACGTAACAGCTACCCGGGTACCTGTCAAAAAGGAAAGGCGACGAGCAAACTCATATGGATCCCTACTGAGCCTATCCGTGACAATATCCGTACAGTCCGGTCTCTTCGTCCAAGAGTATCGCATACCGGATCTAGGGGGTGGTAATCGTCAGACCCTAATAACCTGATAATTCGTGCCGATGCGGCTCAGGACCAACCGGGAAACTACTGATCAACCTATCAGTAAATCCCAACTGCCATGGCCAAGGTCTTATGGTCCCGACCAATCGAACACAGTATGATATCAACTCCCAATACCTGGAGAGACGAATCCCCGACAATCACTCACTACCTCCATGTAGCTCGGGACTGTACCCAACCAAAACCTGTTTGCACAACTCAGTAGAGCCATGGTAGGGTAGTGATCAAAGCACAGTGGGAACTCACACGAGACAAATGACGATCTCAGGTCCAAAGACTAACCTGTACACATGTCACAAGAGAACCGCTATCTGACGATAGGTATAATACCATCTAGAGGTTCTTAGCTAGTCCATCCAGTGTACTCACCCCAAGTGAGCACCCGTATACAATCTTAGGTGATCACACCACTAGTTGTGGGACCAACCACCGCCCCTCGTTGGGGTCTAAAAATGTACACGCAAGTCTACTCTGGAGTATCGATGCCAGATCTCGATACTCCTGCGACTTGGGACATTTAAGGATGTGCTTATAGACTACCCAGCTCCCACAAGTATGATCGCCATCACAACGCATGTAGTCAAGCAAGATCCTACGGGTTTTATCAATATGTAACTGAAATATGTAATAACGTGTATAAAATATGCCATGTTAAGATAAAATCAAACAATAATAGTATACTACTATATCAAGTCTTTCTCAATATATGCAAGCTGGATAAAACATCAATAGAAACAAATACACATATCCTGATAAAGACAACTGAAATAATATACTATATAACTGAGCAAGATCATCCTATACATACATATCCCCAGCATCCATATGTATACATATACAATAATGGCCTCTAGGGCATATATATCCAATAATCTCCCACGTGCACTAAAAGCTAGTTATTGGCGTACCGAATACCCAACGTCTGCTGTAAGTCCAGCTGCTGGCGTACCGCATACCCAACATCTCAAAAATTCGCTCGAACTATGGTTGAGGGAGGGCCTTTGTAAATGGATCCGCCGTGTTCTCTTTTGTATCCACTCTCCGGACCTCGATCTTATGGCGATCTATGATCTCCCTGATCAGGTGATACTGCCTTAAGATGTGTCTGGATTTCTGATGGGACCGTGGTTCCTTCGCTAAAGCTATAGCTCCATTGTTATCGCAATACAAAGGTATCAGATCAACAATGGACGGAACTACCTGAAGTTCAGCAATGAACTTCTTCATCCAGACCGCTTCTTTTGCGGCATCGCTCGCAGCAATGTATTCAGCCTCCATCGTCGAGTCTGCGACGGTATCCTGTTTGGAACTCCTCCAACATACGGCCCCTCCATTGAGAGTAAACACAAAATCCGAGACAGATTTACTGTCATCCTTATCACTCTGGAAACTTGAATCGATAAAGGACTTGACCTTGAGGTCTCCATTACCGAAAACCAATAACATCTCCTTAGTCCTTTTCAGGTACTTGAGAATGTTCTTCACTGCTGTCCAGTGGTTCTCACCTGGGTTCGACTGATATCGGCTCACCACGCTTAGCGCGTAAACTACATCTGGTCATGTACATAGCATCGCATATATTATAGATCCTACCGCCGAAGCGTAGGGTATAGTGCTCATGCTCCTCATCAGTCTTGGGAGACATTTTCTTAGAGAGGGTGATTCCGTGCAATGCGGGTATGTTACCGTGCTTGAAATCTTCCATACTAAATCTCTTTAGTACGGTCTCTATGTACCTGAACTGCGAAAGTCCCAGTAATCTCTTGGATCTATCTCTGTAGATCCTGATCCCCAGAAAGTACGAGGCATCACCCAGGTCCTTTATGAAGAACCTTTGTGACAAGAACTGCTTGACCGATTGTAGCATAGGAAATATCGTTTCCTATCAAAAGAATGTCGTCCACGTACAAAACTAGGAATACGACAGTTCGTCCTACAATCTTCTTATAAATACATGGCTTATCCTCGTTCTTGATGAAGTCAACTTCCTTGACTGTTTCATCAAAACAGATGTTCCTGCTCTGCGATGCCTGCTTTAATCCATAAATGGATTTAAGCAACTTGCACACCTTCCCGCTGCTCCCACTGTCTACAAAACCTTCTGGCTGATCTATATAAACACACTCTTCCAAACTACCGTTTAGAAAATCCGTTTTTACGTCCATCTGCCAGATCTCATAGTCATGGAAGGCAGCAATGGCAAGTAGGATCTGAATGGATTTGAGCATAACCACTGGAGAAAAGTTTCGTCATAGTCCAATCCTGGTCTTTGACGAAAGCCTTTTGCAACAAATCTAGCCTTATAGGTTTCCACCTGCCCATCTACACCAATCTTCTTTTGTAGATCCATTGCATCCAACGGGTTTTACCCCAGGTGGAGCAATTTCCAAAGTCCACACTTTATTAGTGTACATGGACTCCATTTTAGATTGCATAGTATCCAGCCACTTATCAGAGTCCCTACTAATAATGGCCTGCCTGAAACTAGTAGGATCATCTTCTTCCAAAATGCAATCCTCTCGATCCCCGTCAATGAGAAAACCGTTGTATCTCTCGGGCGGATGAGAAATCCTACTAGATCTGCGGAGTGGCTGAGGCTCGTCAGGGACTATTGAATTCTCTGGTTCTACCAAATCCTCAATTCTAGTTTGTCCTTCTGGAATTTCTTCCAGTTCTACTGTGCTCCCACAAATTTCTTTCACAAGAAATTCCTTCTCTAAAAAGACGGCGTGGCAAGCAACAATAACCTTCTGTTACTCGGTGTGGTAGAACAGATATCCTTTCGAATGTTTAGGATATCCTACAAACTTACACAAAACTGATCGGGCCTCTAGCTTATCCGGATTATGTTTTTTAATATAAGCCGGACAACCCCATATCTTAATAAAATTAAGGTATGACCTCTTCCGCTCCCACATATCATGAGGAGTGGTAGGCACAGTTTTGGTAGGAACCCTATTCAATACATATATTGCCATTTCAAGAGCATATCCCCAGAATGAAAGAGGTAACTCGGCATTACTCATCATGGAGTGAACCATGTCCAATAGGGTACGGTTCCTCCGCTCCGATACACCGTTGTGCTGTGGTGTATACGGAGGAGTAAGCTGAGAGATAATACCATTCTCTTTTTGAATGTCCCGGAATTTCATGCTCAAGTACTCCCCTCCTCTATCAGACCGGAGGATCTTGATACTTTTGCTAGTCTGGTTCTCTACTTCCTTTCTGAATTCTTTGAATTTCTCAAAAGCTTCAGATTTGTGTTTCAAAAGATACACATACCCGAATCTAGAGAGATCGTCAGTGAACGTGATGAAGTACGAGAACCCAACATTTGCATGTATAGAGATCGGACCACATATATCACTGTGTATGAGTCCCAAGTGCTCTGCTGCTCTTTCTCCGTGTCCGGTGAACAGAGATTTGGTCATTTTTCCTTTGAGACAGGACTGACAAGTTTCATAAGATGAAAATTCGAACGTATTCAAATATCCATCCTTATGCAATTTACTCAGTCTTTTCTCTCTGATATGGCCAAGTCTACAATGCCACAAGTAGGATTAGTTCGTATCTAAACTTTTCCTCTTACGTGTGTTTTGTACATTGAAAACTGTGTTTTGATTTAGAACATAGATACCATTACACAGTGTACCTTCTGCAACCAATACCTGATTAAGGTAAATGTTCATGATATTTTTATCAAGAACAAACTTATATCCATCTTTACCAAGTAAAGAAACCGATATGATGTTGAAAACCATGGAAGATATATAGTAGCAATTGTTCAAAATCATAGTATTGCCTTTTGGCAACACTAGGTGATATTCACCGACGGCAGCAGTATCAACTTGTGCTCCGTTCCCTACTCTGAGGGACATATCACCAGGTTCAACAATCTTATTTTTCTCAGTCCCTGCAATAAATTACAGATATGAGATCTTGATCCAGTATCTAGTACCCAGGAGGTAGGACTGACCGAAAAGCAGTTCTCAATAACAAAAACACCTGAAGGAGACGCAGTAGTATGCTTTCTCTTCGTTGGGGTCATTAAGGAATTCATGCAATCTTCTTTCCCTTACTCATACTCATGACAACTGTCACAGTTTAGTGCCGAACCGACGTTCCCCAGCCCCGAATTAGAATTCGGATCGTCAAGCGATACATTTTATTATCTTGATTAGGGCGTGAAACGGTTACTACCTGGAAAGAGAGAAAAGAAACACTTAGCGTGCGCTCTTGCAAAATTAGATTGGTTATTAATTTATCTAATCAGAATGGCTCCCAACGTTTCCTTAAATTCTTCTTCAAACCCTAAAAGAAGAACTAGTCAGGATTAATCGCACGTCACAATAATTGCTTAAACTTTCAGCCAGGATAGTGTCGGTACTTCGAGGGAGATTTTCCAACGCTTTCGCGAAGTTCCTTAATTATGTAACCTCTTTTCCCTGGAGGCGTAGCCCCGCTAACACCGTTCTAGACACCTACATGGTTTATAGCATTGATTTTTAAGTGAAATAATCTCCCACGAGTAATCCTACTCATCAGTGGGATCGGGATCCAACTATCATTGTGTGATGACCTAGATTGAATCTATTTAGTCACCACACTCCAGAAGGTATGCTAAAAACTGTAAGTTTCTTGTATATTTGAAACTCCTGATGTGGTTTTTGCCCCTAACGACCTATAACCTTGACCCTTGCCAACAAGTTATAAACCACTAGTCAAGTTCAATCCGTCATTGTCCTGGATTAACTCGAACCCACCCGCACAAACTCTTAACGCTTGCCAACAAAGCTGTACGACTGTCTCGATTAATCGCATATCCATGCAACAGATAAATATCACTCAGCTACCGCTCACTATGACTTGACACTTGCCAACAAACATAGCACGAATACTAAGTGGTACCCATCTGAAATGACGGAGGGCTACGGTTAGGTTTTTGGCGAAAAAACCCTTTAACGTAATGACTTGATATTGTTGAAGCAACCTGAGCAATTTTGAAAAGGAGTGATTTAAGCTCCGCTTTTAAAAACTTCTAGTTTTGAAGAAAACCGAGTAATCTAAAGTATAAACTTTTGGTCAAGAGGTCACTCCCTGCGAAGGGATCTCGGCTCTTGCCTCCTAAAATGAGGTGCTGGATATTCACGACCGAATACCACTATGCAAAGCGAAAGAATATAACTATAGTTTTTCGAAATTTGTTCCAACAACATCTTTTTAGGTTTCTTTTCTTGCATTAATCAAAATTAATGTGGTCCCATCAATTAATCCTATCACACCAGAAAAGAAATAAAATACAATGTACGTATATGCCATCCGCATTCGCCACAGGGCCCTGTCATCACCTGTTAGGTTATTTAACAAACGGCAGAGCGGGGGCTGAACTAGCACGGGTGTAAAACATATATAATATCTACTAGTATATATATAAATATATATAACATTCGTCCCAGACATGATATAATCAACATCACAAAATCTCAGCAAGCAACATAGAATGGTGGATAATTTTGGAGCCTCGGGTTTCATTTGAGCCGCAAATAAAACCTGACATTCCCGGTCGTGTGGATAGCCTGTGCAATGAAACCTGGATGCCTACGAGTGCGGCAAGTTACCCGCCAATCTCAGAAGTGAGGCAACCCCAATCAACAAAGTGAATGGGCCACCCAGCATTCCACGGGATCCGGTAACTTAAGCGCCCCTCCGTGGGTCATTCTATACCCCCTACGAATGCGGCGAATAACCCTCCAATTCTAGAGTGATTCCCCCTCCATCTCAACACTATGAGATGCTGGCTTGTTGCCTTTTAGAACCCGGCTATTCGTGCACTCCACTGTTGGGTAATCCTAGTACAGAAAATAAAAATAACATGTACAATGGTGACATTGACCTCAACCCAGTCATGCCCCCCAAAAAATAATATACAACACGGCAAAGACGATAGTCCAGATGTCGGACGCTCATCCCGCAATAACAAATGTACAAATGAATTTCAACTGTACCACTAACATTGCACCACAAGCTATCCACCATGACTATCCAACCACAACCATAGCATAAACACATAACATCAATGTAAGTGTCATGTTCGCAAATCCGTCTAAAAGAACATATAGCAGTTAGACGAGCTATTCCGCTCTAATGACATTCACGGTCGCAGATAGTAATGTATGTACTGAAACTATTAAACAATGTTAAAAATAACGACTTCGAAATACCCCGAACTATCCCAAAACACAAGATAACAGAATATCCAACCTGGGCAAAACAAACAATACCTGATACCCTAAATCCAAGAGACAAGAACACAGACCAAAACCTAACTCAATTTCACCCTACAAAACCGGTGGGGCCGGCCAATTTGGCACTTTGGTTGGCCACAAGGAGGTGAAATCATCTCGTTTTTGGTTTGTGTTCAAATCACAACTAAAGGAGCACTCTGCAATTGTTTTAAAAAAAATTTAGGGCCTCTGAAAATTTTGACATAAACTTGGATTTTCGTTTCGTGTTTCAGAGTTATTTCGGTTTCGTTACTTTAACATTGTTTAAACCAGTTAGTGTAGGGTTTATGGGCTGTCTCTGATACCACGAAAGGTTATGCTAATGCTCTGGCCATCAAATGGTAGAATTCATTTTACTAAAACGGGTGGCGAGTCAAGAGCAATATAATTATTGATCCTCCAAATGGTAGAATGTTAACCCTCGTCAAAACCCGGGAAAACCCACAAACTTCCATTACTGAAAAGTGCCTTGGGTTTATCCAAATTCTGGTTTTAAGCATAAGCTGGATTACTCCATATACCTTAACTTCGTTAAGATATGAATCCATTCTATATCCAATATAGAAACAAAGGCACTAATTTAATTGGACCCAGATTCAAAATACATGCAGCCGTTTCCAGTGCATATCGACTAAATGGAAGAAAGCCAAGCAGCATTACTCATCAAGGAGCGTACTCATAGATGAGTAACCTGAGAGAGAAGCAAGTTCTCAAATATATTATTTACAATGGAATACCCAGCATAAGTATTTACATCTTCGATCACCTCGAAAAATCCTGATACTTGCAACATATGGTTCTCTATTTTATTCTTATGCCTATAACTTCTCAAAATTTTGACCTTGTATTTCAACGAAATACTAGTATAAAACCAGAGAAGTCATAAGTAAACGGAATATAGTACAAGTACCAACTTTTTTGTCCTAACGGACATCAGACAACATATAATACTTTGTATAAATTTTCTGAGTTTAATAACTCAAACCCTGTGCGTCGTAGGTTGAAAACTGAACTATGGTTTAGAAGAACTACACCGCTGTTGAATGCACCTTACCTAACCATCAACTGATATAGGTAAATATCATAGACATAATTCTAAAAAGTTATATTTTACTTTATAAAATAAACGTACAGATATATCAGTTTGAAATTGGTGCGTAACAACGGATATTCAAAACCAAATATTTACCGTTAGGCAAAACCCAGGCGATTTCCTCAAATATCACTAATTACAAAGAATTTTGGTATATAGAGGATCTAATCACCCAATTCCCAATATCTTACTCCCACTCAGCATCTGTAACGCCATACAGATGTGAGAATCAAATCTGGTAAATACATACCCTGGAGTCAGAATCTAATTGGGAAAACAGTTTTCAATTAATACCGCACAGTAAAACTGAAACATGAAAATGTTTCGAAGGGATGGCCGGGTATTCTTAGTAATTCCTCTTCCACTATCCAGATTCATGACAGTGACCATATATTTCCTTGCCCTCACTCCAATCTCTTCATATGTCTTTACTTCTTACCTTCTGTACACCATACTTAGGCTAATTGGTTTTCTTCTTTCCCTACCTTTCGTCACCAGCCTAAGGTTTGGAAGAAGACTATCCAATAAGCGTAATAGGTGTACTCTCCTAATACTAGGAGCCCTCGCAACCTGAGAGAAGGTAAAGAGAAAAGGCAACCGAATAATCCTATTCAATTTCTCAAAAACTAGAAACCATCATCGAACAGAAACAAGTTTCTAAAAGGTTATGCTAACGCCTAGGCCATCAACCGAGGCCGATTGCTGAACAATTTTTTTTCTAACGATGTAAACTTGGTGCTAAAATAACCCTAAACCGGATCTACCATAAACTTAACTAGCAACTTAAGAAGCTATCTACTATGAAAAGAGTTTATACTAAGAGGCTCAAGTCCTTCAGGTCTTCACTCTTTTCCTTAGCATGCTCCTAGTGGCCTACATGATCGATCTTGATCGACGGCTTCCTCACGTCAAAGATGATCCACCCGAGAGTGTCAACTTTGAGCTCCTACCTTTAAACCAAGATAAGTAGGTTACTTAGTATGCTAATCTAAGTACCCTAGATGATGTAGAGAGTGGTTAGGATTTGTTTAGTCTCTTGAACCCTAGGATTCTCAACTCATGAGACAAGTTAGGGTAAGAAGAAGAAGAAGAGAGCTTGGAGGAGAGAGAGTGTGAAAGATATTATCAAGTGAATAATGGCTCATGTTATATATATATTAAGCAAAGATATTTACCACAAATTATCTAGATATTTTCCACAAAATATCTAGATGCCGCCCTGCCTCAATAGTAATCTATGACTCACTAAGTGAGTCAACAAGTAGCCACGGTTCACTTAATAAAAGTCAACACCTCATACCTCCACCTCATTTAACATTTAATCAAAAAGATTAAATAACAAATGAGGTGTCTTCTTCTAGAAGCATTCTTGTCAAAAATTACAAGAATACCCCTCATCCGTATATACATACCCATATCAGTATTCCGAAAAATCCGAATACAAAAGAGGAGAAAATAATCCAACAATATAATACTAGGATCTGGCTTAAACCAAAGCCGCTAGTATTATCCGCCCGAACATGATACGTGCACAAGTACACGTATGTGATCGATCCCTGCCGTAAAACCATACGGCTTCTACATCGTTTCGCCTGAAGCAGAGAAACCCTCTGTGTGGGACTCTAAAGACACGACAGTACACCGACAGTACGTTACTGGATAAATCCATAACCACAAGCACGTCAGCAGCACTAGCTGTACGTAACGGCTACCCGGGTACCTGTCGAAAAGGAAAGCTGACGAGCATACTCATCCGGATCCCTACTGAGCCTATCCGTGACAATATCCGTACAGTCCGGTCTCTTCGTCTAAGAGTATAACATACCGGATCTAGGGGTGGTAAGCGTTAGACCCTAATAACCCGATAATTCGTGCTGATTCGGCTCAGGACCAATCGGGGAAACTACTGATCAACTAATTAGTAAATCCCAACTACCTTGGCCAAGGTCTTATGGTCCTGACCAATCGAATACAGTGCGATATCAACTCCCAATACATCGAGAGACGAATCCCCGACAATCACTCACTACCTCCATGTGGCTCGGGACTGTGCCCAACCAAAACCTGTTTGCACGACTCAGTAGAGCCATGGTAGGGTATTGATTAAAGGATAGTGGAAACTCACACGAGACAAATGACGATCTCAGGTCCAAAAACTAACCTGTACACATGTCACAAGAGAACCACTATCCGACGATAGGTATAATACCATATAGAGGTTCTCAGTGAGTCTATCCAGTGTACTCACCCCCAGTGAGCACCCGTATACAATCTTAGGTGATCACACTAATGGTTGTGGGACCAACCACCGCCCCACGTTGGGGTCTAGAATCGTACACGCAAGTCTACTCTGGAGTATCGATGCCCGATCTCGATACTCCTGCGACTTGGGACATTTAAGGATGTGCTTATAGACTACCCAGCTCCCACAAGTATGATTGCCATCACAGCGCATGTTGTCAAGCAAGATCCTATGGGCTTTATCAACATGTAACCGCAATATGTAATAACGTGTATAACATATGCTATGTTAAGATAAAGTCAAACCATAATAGTATACTACTATATCAAGTCTTTATCAATATGTGCAAGCTGGATAAAGCATCAATAAAAATAAATACACGTATCCTCATAAAGACAACTGAAATAATATACTATATAACTGAGCAAGATTGTCCTATACATACATATCCCCAGTGTTTACCGCTGAAAACCGGGAAAGACAAAGGTCTTGCCTGAATTTGGGGGCAGATGCTATTTGGATTTATTCGTCCACTTCTCTGAAGATGCCAAGTTGATTTATGGAACTGTGTATCGGAGGTTTGGACAGATGCGGCCATTGTAGCAGACTTTGTCAGATTCCCCCTCGTTTGTGATGGGTTTTTGATTGTGGGGACGCTCCTCCCTGCAGGCGCAAGCCCCTGCAGTTAATTACGTTACCGCGTAGCGATAACCACTTTCTCCTGCTCCAGATGTTCACTTCATGCGTGTGTGTTTGTTTTATTTTTTGTTGCTCGTGGATTGTATACGGAGACTAATTTATGTTGCCGCCCGTAGGACGTGGATTAGTCCAAATCCGTATATTCTTAGATTTGGGTTTGGGTCGATTTAAGAATCGTTAATCTCGTTTAAGATTAAGATCAACTTAAATGTTTGTTGAGGATACGTCAGTCTAATTTTAGACCAAGATCTACTCAACAAGGTTTTGGGATCATTTAGATCCAACAAAAGAGCATTTGGGCTCTATTGTTTTAGTTTAAGGACGTTACAGTCCGTTGTTAGTTTAAGGACGTTGCGGTCCATAGATCACCATTTTTGGTATGAGGGTTTAGTTTAAGAACGTTTCGGTCCATAGCTAGTTTAAGGACATTGCGGTCCAGAGCTAGTTTAAGGACATAGCTGTCCATGTTAGTTATATGTATGCCCTAGAGGCCATTACTGTACATACGATGTATATTGTAATGGATGCTTGGACATATATAGGGAGGACTTTCTTGCTCGACATGATAGTACGCTATCTGGTTGTACTTTATCTTAACATGTGCTCTGATTGTCTCTATGTTACATGTTGATAAAGCCCTTAGGATATATACTCGACTACTGGGATTATGATGAGATCATATTAGTGGGGCCACGGTAGTCGACGAGTACATCCTATAACTGTTCCTAGTCGAGGGTGTATCGAGACAGGGCATTGATACACCAGAGTAGACTAGCGTATACGCATCCTGACCCATATGATGGGCAATGGATGATCCCATATCCATTGGTGTTTGACATCAAGGATGGTGTACGGGTGCTCAGTGGAGACTGGGTACACTGGACGGAGTCGTCGAGAACTCCCAGATGGTATTGTACCTCACGTCAGATGGCAATTCTCCGGTGACACTGGTACAGAGTAGTCTGTTGACCCGAGATCGTCATAGAGTCTTGTGTGATTCCCATTGTGCTTTGATTTCCATCATACCACGTTCAAGAGGGCGTGCAAAAAGGTGGCTTTTGGGTACAGTCCCGAATCACATGGAGGCAATGAGCGATAGGAGGGGATTCGTCTCTCCCGGTATAGGGAGTTGATGTTATGCTGTGCTCGATTGGCTATAACCGGAAATCCCTGGCCAGGGTTGCTGAGATTTACTGGTAGGTGTTATCAGTAGTTTCTCAAACTGTTATAGACCTCATATCGACACGACTTATCAAGCTACTGAGGTCTGACGTTTACCACCCCTAGGCGAGATATGCGACATATCAGACGACGAGACCGGACTGTACGGGAGTGTTACTGATTGGATTCACAGGAGAATGTACAGGCTTGCTTGTTGATCTTCTGAGCGCTCAATACTAGGGTGGCTGTTACGTTTAGCTGACCGCTTGCAGCTTGTGGGTGTTTGATATGATCATCACCTACTGCCGGCGTATTGACGATTCTTTAGAGTCCTACACAGAGGTTTCTTGACTCAGGCAAACGGAGTAGGAGCACATATGTGATATGTGCGGGACCGAGGATAATGCGATATGTGATACCGTATTGGATTCTCGCGATATGAGATATCGGCCGGGTATATGTGATATAGCCGGGTCATAATATTAGTCGGTTATATGCGATATAGCCGGATTGTCGAATCAAGTGTTGATTCGATAATTTAATTTATAATAATATATATGATATATTAAATTACATTAACTAATATTAGCTCACTAAAAGATTCTTTTTCTCACTCGGGTAATACATTGATATATATGCGATATATGTTAATTGTATTATTTTCTTTTGTTACAAAATATATTGTATATGTGATATATAATATTGTAACATGATATGATAACTAATGCAACATGTTTAGTAGAGATTAAACAAGATTAGGGTTTGATTTGGGTTAATGCTTTTTAGATGATTCTAGAAGGTTTAGTTTTGTTTTGTGAAAGATATTTTGTTATGACTCATTCCTTAACCTAACCCAAACCTTAACCCTAGTTAATTCTCTACATGGGTTTAGTTGACCATGGTTGCATTAATCATCATATTTATCCTTTCATTATTCATCACAAAAGATTTCATGTTGATTGTTCATCTTCTTCCTTCTTTCTTTCATAGAAAAAGCTTTCTAGCATTTTCAAGGTGATGAAAAATGAGTGAGAAAATGAAAATAAAAGAGAGCAAAAATCCTACTTCATCATCCTCATCTACCCTTGCCATTTAGATGAGGGTGTTCACATCATTTTATGAGTGTTAGCTTGTGTTAATGAAACTTCAAGGTAGATCATCTTTGTTATCGAAGATCGGAAGCAAGTTTGCATCTTTCTCTCCGCGGAGCCTCTCGAGAGTCCGGAACACGATGATCGCAGCGAAGGGACTTCAACACGGAGCTTAAGAAGTGAAGGACCGAATCTACAAAGGCTGTAATCTCTCTCACTTAGTGTTAAAGAGTTTAACATGCTTGTTTTCGCCTAAACCCTAGTTTAAAGATCCGGCTTCGAGTTGTTCGGCACGGCTAAAATTTAAATCGGGCATGGTTGATGCCTCGTAGACCCTTGTGCGTGTGCTTAGCAACCCTACAGTGGTATCAGAGCCAAGCTAGAGCTTTAGGCGAAGTCTAAACGAAGTTTAAACTCCGATCGAACCCCGAAACCCTAATTTGAACCCTTCTCTGGACATTTTCTGAAAATGTGATTTTTTATGAATTAAAAATGCTCAGAAAATAGAGCCGAAAAAACTAAGAATTACTGTGAAGTACGGACCACTAATGCTTTTATATAAGCGCGGACCGCGGCCAAACCAAGGGTTTGGCGGCGGTTCCGCGGCCAAAATTATGAATTAGTCCCTGGTATTTCATATATTTATTCTTAAGTCCTTTCTTGTCATTTTTTTTCTGGGAATTTTTTAATTCCACTCAGGTGTTGAGTTTTCTTGGGTTGTATTAGGGACTCGTTGATTCGATTGGATAATTTAACTTCGTTTAGTTTGTCCGGATAATTTTTAGAAACTGTTAAAAAGTTCGACCGGATATCAATAACTCACTTTTTCCCGACCCGGAAAATTTCCAAGTGTTGGATTTTTCCGTAGTTTGAGAACGTTCTAAGTCGTGCAAGTAACGCGGTGGACCCTCTAGAAGACAACAAACCTTAACTCGATTATGTGACCATCTTGAACTGCCTCTGAACCTTAGGGTTTGGGGCAGTACGGCGTGCCACATATGAGGCGTTGACTTGACCCTTCTACGGCTGGACCATTGGTACTGTGGCATGTGATGGATGTTTTTAAACTGATTTCAAGTGTTGAGATATATTGGGGAAAACTTGGGTGTTTGATTATTCGATCGGAATGTTTAACACTGTCTATTTATCTGGAATGTGATACAATATTTGGAATCCACATGTAGTTATGAGATAACTAATTTGAATGTTATAAATCTAGCAGTTCAGTCTCAGATGATCGGTTGCCACGGAATTTTGATGTGATCAAAAGTCCGTCGCAATCACGTAGCGTACACGGATACTCGCCGTGTAAACTTAATAGATAGCCACGCCCAATAGCCCCGACCAAGTGACTGTAGAAGAACCCCATCGCCAAAAGCATCCGTTCGGGTGCTCGCGGCAGCGATGTTCCGCCTTAGTGCACTTCGTCGACGGCATCCAGGGGTGCGGCCGTCTACTAAAGTTTGCGACGAGCATTCGATCAGGTTGTCGGGAATCTTGTTGAATTGCCCGACTTGATATTGAAAAGTGTTTTCAATAATGAGACTAAAATGCGGGGTTTATAATTTTTAGGCATGAGATGTCTAAAGAATTCATTTGGTTAGGCATGCGATGTCTAAAGAGGTTGCGGATTCCAACTGTTGTACTTTTACACTTTCTTTTCTGTGACCGTAAGCGTAGTATGTGGTGTATCGCCGGCTTCATTGCTATACATCAACGACAATCGGGATACGCATACTTGCTTACGTTGATGATATGAGATATTATGTGTTGCTGTGATATGTTATATTGGATCGTCGCGTTCTGAATAGCCGGGGGTTTTATGTGAGATGAGAGTTTTTTTCTTTTTCATTCATGTAAAATTCATTTGTATGTAATATTCTTTTATTGGGGCACTTCCGAGCTGAGGATGATGTTACCATTGTATATTATTTACTTTTCTGCATTTGGTAGACCTAAGGCGAGGAGCACAAGTAACCGGGTTCTAGGGTCCAGTGGGAGACCATCTCGTGGAGTCGAGACCGGGTCTCCTAACCCTAGAATTGGCAGTGTTGCTTGCCGCTCTCGTAGGGGTCTAGGGATGTGGGTTTGGCTATTCATCGCGACCGTGGAATCCGTGTTTTATACAGGCTCGTATTAAAACACGGACGTCCTAGTATATCCAATATTTCATATGTGTTCTTCTGCTGCAATGTTCTGTGATGAGATCATATTACTGCCTGAGACGAATGTTTATATTATATATATGAGATATATGTTATATTGCAGATTTCGTTTCAAAAGTGATGCTTGTGAAGCATAATAAAATGGGACTTCATTAATGAGATTAATGAAATAAAAGAAACCTAAGATGTTGTAGAAACTTGTTTAAAAACTGGTAGCTCTAGTTCTTGCTTTGCATAACGGTGTTCCTTGTAGAACATCCAGCACCTTATTCGATAAGGAAAGAGCCGAGATCCCTTCACCGGGAGTGACCTCTTTAGTGAAACTAGCAGATGCTACAAACTCGGTTTGTCTTTTGATTGCTTCTATAGTTCTTCCTTTGCATAGTGATATTTATGAAATATCCTGCACCTTATTCGATGAGGAAAGGGCCGACGATCCCTTCACCGGGAGTGACCCCTTTAGCAAAACTAGAAGATCCTAAAAAACATTCCATTTAAAATCACTCGATTCTACAATGATATCAAGTTCATTACGCAAAGGGTTTTCTTAAAAACCTGTCGTAGCCCTCCGTCATTTCAGATAAGTACTAGTTAGTATTCGTGCTGCGGTAGTTTGGCCTCCGTCAAGGCGTAGTGTACGGTAGCTAACTAATGCTTATCTGCTAGCATACGATGCGATTGGATTAGAGTATTCGTACGATGTAATTTGGCCTCCGTCAAGGGTCGTGCGGGTGGGTTTAATTCAATCAGGAAATGACGGGTTGAACTTGACTAGCGGACTATGGGTAGTTTGGCCTTCGTCAAGGTCATAGGACGTTAGGGGTAAAATATTATTGGGAATTTCAAGTGTTGAAATTTGCAATGAGATTGCATACCTTCTATGAGATAGTTGGATCCAGATACCCGCTGCGAGTAAGAGTTACTCCTGGGAGAGTTTTACACATTACAATTAGCCGATCAAGTAGGTGTCTAGAAAGGTGTCAACGGGGTTACGTCCCTGGGAAAACGAGGTTTACATTAATTAGGTTCGTGCGAAAGCATGGGGGACCTCCCTCAAAGTACTGGCACTGGCCTGGCTGAAAGATTGGCGAACTTGTAGCGTGTAATTAATCCCGGCTAGTCTTTCCTTTTAGGGTTTGAAGGAAGATTTGATTAAAACAGTGGGAGACATCCTGATTAGATATATTAGATAACCAATCTAGGCTTGCAAGAGCATACGCTGAATGTTTTCTTCTCTCTCTCTCCAGGTAGCGACCATATCACGCCTTAATCAAGATAATAATACGGATGTATTGACCGAACCCGCTTGTTATACTGAGCTGGGGAACGTTGGTCCCGCTCCAACTTATAATTGTTATAAGACAGAGTGGGAAATTGGGGAATACCAGATTTCCCGTGCCGCCCAAACGAAGAAAGTGCATGTTGATGCATCATCTTCGGGTGTGTTCATTACATAGAACTGTTTCTCAGTATCCTTTACGTCCTGGGTATGAGATACCGGATCAGGATCCCGCATATGTAATCTGTTACATGGGCTATAGATAGGTAGAGAACTGAGAACGGGTGATAAGTTTCATGAGATAGAAATGGTGCAAGTGTTGCAGCCAAGTCTGTTGGTCACTATCACCCTGTATTACCAGAATACATTAATTCTGAACGAATGTTATTAGATACTGAACCTGATATACAACATCATACCAGTCTCTTTATTAGTAAAGAAATGATATAATTTGTATTGTTGGATAATGTTTTGAACATTTCCTATATCAAGGGTTGATCGGTTCAGGCACGTTATCTAAAAGCATTAACGTTCTAAATCAAACCACAGTTCTTAGTATACAGAACACACACAAGAGGAAGAGTTCAGAATTGAACGAATCCTTCTTGAGGCATTATAGACTAGGTCATATCAATGCGACCGGACTAGCTGAAGTTACATAAAGATGCATATTTAAATTAGTTTGAATTTACATCTTGTGAAAGTTGCCGGTCATGTCACAAAGATAAGATGACCACAACTCTGTTTATTAGAAACAGAGAAAGAGTTAGTGAACTCTTGGGATTGATACATGATGATGTATGATGGTACCCTGTCTACATATGCCAAGACTAGCTCTTTGTACTTCATTAAATTCTCTGATGATCTTTCAAGATTCGGACATATGTTCCTGTTGAAACACAAGTCTGAACCTTTTGAAATATTCACAGAATATAAGTAAGAAGTAGAGAACCAAAAAAAAACGGGTATAAGTATTATGTCCTTTGATGAGATCAAGGAGGAGAATACTTGAGCACGGAATTCCTAGACTATTCTAAAGGAGAATAAGATTCTCTCTCAGCATTACTCCTCCGTATACACCATAGCACGATGGTATATCGGGGTGGAGCAATAACACCCTATGTGATATGGTGTGCTCTATAATGAGTACTACGGAGTTTCCTATTTCCTTTTGGGAGTTATGCACTTGAGAAGCCGCATACCTATTGAATAGGGTTCAAATCAAATCAGTTGCCTACCACTTCATATGTGATATGGAAAGGGAAGAGCTCATATCTTAAGTTTGTTAAGATTTGGGGTTGTTCGGCCTATGTCTAAAAGCAAAATCCGGACAAGCTCGAGGCAAGGTCAACTCTGTAAAACTGGAAGTAGTTCCAGCTATACAAACTGCAGCTGATGATTTGGTAGAACCAAAGGATTCAGCAGTTTCCAACGAACCTCAGCCTCTCCGCCGATCCAATAGGGTTCCTCACCCACCTGAGAGATACTTCGGTTTCTCTATGACAGTGGGAGCGAGGATTGCATCATGAGATGATGACCCAACTAGTTTCGAGCTGGCCATCAGGAGTGGGACTCCGTAAGAATGGCTGGATGCTTAGTGATCTGAGATGAAATCCTTATACACCAACAAAGTATGGACTTTGGTTGCTTTATCTGAAGGGTTAAATCCCCATCAGGAGCAAGTATATCTTGAGAAGATTACTTGGTGTACATGGAAAGGTTGAGACTTTCAAAGCTATGCTTAAGTCCATCCAGATCCTATTTGCCACGGCTAAATACCATGACTACGATATCTGGTGGTTGGGTGTCATGACTGCTTTTCTAAATGATGTTTTAGAAGAAAGCGTCTATAAGTACACAGCCAGATGGCTTCGTAGACAATGGGAGCAGCGGAAACGTGTGCAAGATGTTTTATTCGATAAAACATGCATCGCGGAGTTGGAACATCTGTTTTGATGTGGTAGTCAAAGAGTTTGACTTCATCAAAATAGTAGATGAACTTTATATATACAAAAAGGTAGTAGGGAGTATGGTGGTGATCCTCGTAGAGTACGTGGATGACATACTCTTGATAGGGAAGGAGTTTCCTATGCTATGCTCGGTCAATCTCCGCTTATCACAAGGATTCTCCATATAGGATCAAAGTGATACCTCCTAAATCCTGGGTTATGGATCTATGAGATAGATCTATTTGGATGTTAGGATTCTCACTAGGAGTAGTGAGATGGTATCGATCGATCCTGGGGAAAATCACTGGAAAGGTTCCAGGGTGATAAGGACGACTGAATGTCAGTCGCAGGCACTGTCTTTACCCTCAGTGGAGGGACAGTATGTTGGAAGAGTTCCAAGCTAGATACCGTGACATATTAGACGATTAAAGGCAAGATACATCGTTACCAAGGATGCTACCAAAGAGGCAGTCTGGATATATATAAGTTCATGAGATGAACTTCTTTCCTACCATTGTGTGACAATGGAGTTGTGGTTTTAGCTACGGAGCTACCGTCCCATCAGAAATCCAGATATAATTCTTAGGCAGTATCACCTGATCATGGAGATGGTTGATCTCCAGGGAGATCGAGGTTAGGAGAGCAGACACAGAGGACAACAGCGCGGATCCACTCACAAAGGCCTTTTTCCCAGCAGAGACTTGTATGGGAAGGTTGAGTATGAGATACTTCAACCATAGCTAATTGTTGGGTATGTGATACCACAACAGATGGCTCTAGTGCAAGTGGGAGATTGTTAGTTATATGTATGTCCTAGAAACCATTACTGTACATATGATGTATATTGTAATGGATGCTTGGACGTATATAGGAAGGACTTTCTTGCTCGACATGATAGTAAGCTATCTGGTTGTACTTTATCTTAACATGTACTCTGATTGTCTCTATATTATATGTTATAAAGCCCTTAGGATATGTACTCGACTACTAGGATTATGATGAGATCATACTAGTGGGGCCACGGTAGTCGACGAGTACATCCTATAACTGTTCCTAGTCGAGGGTGTATCAAGACAGGGCATCGATACACCAGAGTAGACTAGTGTATACGCATCTTGACCCATATGATGGGCGATGGATGATCCCATATCCATTGGTGTTTAACATCAAGGATGGTGTACGGGTGCTCAGTGGACACTGGGTACACTGGACGGACTCGCCGAGAACTCCCAGATGGTATTATACCTCACGTCAGATGGCAGTTCTCCGGTGACACTGGTACAGAGTAGTCTGTTGACCCGAGATCGTCATAGAGTCTTGTGTGATTCCCACTGTGCTTTGATTTCCATCATACCACGTCCAAGAGGGCGTGCAAAAAAGTGGCTTTTGGATACAGTCCCGAATCACATGGAGGCAATGAGTGATAGGAGGGGATTCGTCTCTCCCGGTATAGAGAGTTGATGTTGTGCTGTGCTCGATTGGCTATAACCGGAAATCCCTGGCCAGGGTTGCTGAGATTTACTGGCAGGTGTTATCAGTAGTTTCTCGAACTGTTATAAACCTCATATCGACATGACTTATCAAGCTACTGAGGTCTGACGTTTACCACCCCTAGGCGAGATATGCGACATATCAGACGACGAGACCGGACTGTACGGGAGTGTTACTGATTGGATTCACAGGAGAATGTATAGGCTTGCTTGTTGATCGTCTTAGCGCTCAATACCTGGGTGGCTGTTACGTTTAGCAGACCGCTTGCAGCTTGTGGGTGTTTGATATGATCATCACCTACTGCCGGCGTATTGAAGATTCTTTAGAGTCCTACACAGAGGTTTCTTGACTCAGGCAAACGGAGTAGGAGCACATATGTGATATGTGCGGGACCGAGGATAATGCGATATGTGATACCGTATTGGATTCTCGCGATATGAGATATCGGCCGGGTATATGTGATATAGCCGGGTCATAGTATTAGTCGGTTATATGCGATATAGCCGGATTGTCGGATCAAGTGTTGATTCGATAATTTAATGTATAATAATATATATGATATATTAAATTACATTAACTAATATTAGCTCACTAAAAGATTCTTTTTCTCACTCGGGTAATACATTGATATATATGCGATATATGTTAATTGTATTATTTTTTTTTGTTACAAAATATATTGTACATGTGATATATAATATTGTAACATGATATGATAACTAATGCAACATGTTTAGTAGAGATTAAATAAGATTAGGGTTTGATTTGGGTTAATGCTTTCTAGATGATTCTAGAAGGTTTAGTTTTGTTTTGTGAAAGATATTTTGTTATGACTAATTCCTTGACCTAACCCAAACCCAAACCCTAGTTAATTCTCTACATGGGTTTAGTTGACCATGGTTGCATTAATCATCATATTTATCCTTTCATTATTCATCACAAAAGGTTTCATGTTGATTGTTCATCTTCTTCCTTCTTTCTTTCATAGAAAAAGCTTTCTAGCTTTTTCAAGGTGATGAAAAATGAGTGAGAAAATGAAAATAAAAGAGAGCAAAAATCCTACTTCATCATCCTCATCTACCCTTGCCATTTAGATGAGGGTGTTCACATCATTTTATGAGTGTTAGCTTGTGTTAATGAAACTTCAAGGTAGATCATCTTTGTTATCGAAGATCGGAAGCAAGTTTGCACCTTTCTCTTCGCGGAGCCTCTCGAGAGTCCGGAACACGATGATCGCAGCGAAGGGACTTCAACACGGAGCTTAAGAAGTGAAGGACCGAATCTGCAAAGGTTGTAATCTCTTTCACTTAGTGTTAAAGAGTTTAACATGCTTGTTTTCGCCTAAACCCTTGTTTAAAGATCCGGCTTCGGGTTGTTCGGCACGGCTAAAATTTAAATCGGGCATGGTTGATGCCTCGTAGACTTTTGTGCGTGTGCCTAGCAACCTTACAGTCTATTGGGATGTGCTCATGGGTTTGGGAATGCACCAAAGAGCTGTTGGTTGTCGGGACACTCCACCTCTCTGAAGACGTTGAAGAATTACAACGACATGTATTAGAGGCATGGAGAGATGTACCCTTGAACCGAATTCCAGATTGAAGGGAGAGATCATGGTGAAATGAACATCATTTTAGATACCATCTGTTAGGAGATCATTAGTCATCTTTGAAACTAAGATCGATTTGGGGAGACCTGCGCATGGGAGGGCTCGGTTGATTGGTGATCAAAAGGGTTTTGTCCTCGGGAGACTTGGCTAATTTGGGCTAAGGTTGGCCTCTCATAGTGTTAAACACTAATATTGCTCGGTGCTCATGTGCTCCCATGTGAGGCTCTAAAGCAGTGTTAAACACTCAAATTTGGAGAGCTCACGTGTGGCACATGAGGCGCCTGAGAATTTAGGCACCGCTTCTTTGGGCTTATTCCCTTGTTCTTTTATAAGTGCTAAGCATCATTGGGGGTCACGTGGGATCACGTGAGGCGCCCCAGAAATGGGAACTGTCTTTGGTTTATTCCCTTTTTCTTTTATAAGTGCTAAGCACTATTGGGGTCACGTGGGATCACGTGAGGCGCCCTAAAATGGGAACTGTCCTTGGTTTATTACCCTTTCTTTCATAAGTGCTAAGCACTTAATTCATTGATGCTCACGTGAAAACACGTGAGGTGCTCTCAAAACGTGAGCGCTGCCTTTGGGTTTATTTCCTTTTCTGTATAAATGCTTGGGGGTCACGTGAGAACACGTGACTGCCCTAGGAGGCACCTCTTATTCTTCTTTTTAGACGCTTGCGTGTGAATCATCAGTTTCTCTCTCTATGTGTATGAAGATCTTGATCTTAGTTTTAAGAATTTCAAGTCCCTTGTTCTATAGGAATTACATTCTTTTACAGGGTTAAACCATAGTTTTATCAGAGGAATTAAATTCCTATATACTTTTGGAAGAATTAAATTCTTTGGACATAGTTCTTTCCCCTAAGTTTTGAATCTGCATAACAGAATCTCCCTTGATGAGAATTAAATTCTCAACTTGTGGGAAGATCTGCTTCTGCAGACCTCAACCAGATGAAGAACTAAGTTCTTTGAGAAGAGTTAAACTCTTGGTTTGAGAATTAAATTCTCTTTTGTTTTGTGGGAGCTTTTCGAAGGCTTCTGTATATTTTTTTAGAAGCTTATGGAGTGGTCTCCTTCTTTTTGAGAATTAAATTCTCTCTCTATTATTCTTCCTCTCCCCCTCTCTGTATATGTCATTCCTCCTCTCCTTGCTTCTATTTATATGAGAAGAAAAAGAATCAATTTGTTAAGAAAATCTCTCATTGAGAGATCATGATTGATTCCATGATCTTTGAGATCAATCGGTGAATTTTATTCACCGTTGGATTTTTAATCCAAAAGTTCTCTGTTTAACAGAGAAGATTTCTTATTTATTTAGCAAGATTATGAATATCTTGTTAGTTTTAACAAGATCAGAATTTTATTCTATCATATCTTTTAGTTTAACAAGATCATAAATATATTTTCTTAATATAGAATTTAATTCTATCATATGGATATCTCGTTAGTTTAACATAGAATTTTATTCTTATCATATGAATATCTTGTTAGTTTAATAAGATTAGGAAAATATTTTCCTTTGATAGAACTTTATTCTACCAGATGATCACCGTTGGATTTTTGATCCAAAGGTCCTCTGTTTAACAGAGAAGATCTTTCTAGTTTGAGGAAGATAAGGAAAATATTTCCCAAATAAAATTTAATTCTAGAATTTGACAGAAGCATTTTAAATTGGGGCGCTCACATGCTTTGCATGTGAGTAGCAAGAGAACTTATGTGTTTAACACGTGACCCCTAGTGTGGGTTTTAGCCTATTTGTTTTCAGCGCTCATATGCTTTACATATGAGCGCTTACGTGTTTAGCACGTAAGGCCTATTTGGCCATTAGTTGTTTGTTTTCAGCGCTCATATGCTTTGCATATCAGCGCCTACGTGTTTAACAAGGGAGACCAAATTTTGAGAACTCTCCCCCTCTTTTTTATAAGAGAACAAGTAGCTCTTGGCCGAAAATTTTGGCGGGAACAAATGCCCCCACTACTTTACCCACATAAGTATGTACGTGGGTGAAGTAGTGCAGAGTCAAGCATGGCTATAGAATTGATGACTCGGGAGACAAGTTTAGGGTCCTTGGAGCCTAAGACTTTTTTTATGAGCCGTAAGTTCTCACAGGAACATTGTTTTGCCTACGAGTCGAGACGAGTCGAGGAGTTCTCGCAGGAACATTGTTTTCCCCACTAGTCGAGACAAATCGAGAAGTTCTCGTAAGGAGATTATTTTCCCTACGAGTCGAGATGAATTGAGAAGTTCTCGCAGGAACATTTTTCCCTACGAGTCGAGACGAATAGAGAAGTTCTCGCAGGAACATTATTTTCCCTACAAGTCAAGACGAATCGAGAAGTTCTCGAAGGAATATTATTTTCCCTACGAGTCGAGACGAATCGAGAAGTTCTTGCAAGGACATTATTTTCCCTACGAGTCGAGACAAATCGAGAAGTTCTCGCAGAAACATTGTTTTCCATACGAGTCGAGACGGATCGAGAAGTTCTCGCAAGGACATTATTTTCCCTACGAGTCGAGACGAATCGAGAAGTTCTCGCAGGAACATTTTTCCCTACGAGTCGAGACGAATCGAGAAGTTCTCGTAGGAACATTATTTTCCCTACGAGTCGAGATGAGTCGAGAAGTTCTCGCAGGGACATTATTTTCCCTACGAGTCGAGACGAATCGAGAAGTTCTCGCAGGAACATTGTTTTCACTACGAGTCGAGACGAATCGAGAAGTTCCCGCAAGGACATTATTTTCCCTACGAGTCGAGACGAATCGAGAAGTTCTCGCAGGAACATTTTTCTCTACGAGTCGAGACGAATCAAGAAGTTCTCGTAGGAACATTATTTTCCCTACGAGTCGAGACGAATCGAGAAGTTCTCGCAGGAACATTATTTTCCCTATGAGTCGAGATGAATTGAGAAGTTCTCGTAAGGATATTATTTTCCCTACGAGTCGAGACGAATCGAGAATTTCTTGCAAGGATGTCCTAACGTCACAGTTAATTTCTGCTGATAGAAGTCCGTTAGGGTCTGTGGTACTAGGGTTTTTACCCGTCGTACCGTCACGTTGGCCGATATATTCCCCGATATGCAATCTTGCTATTCGAGTAGCCTTGCGACTGTCGTGTCTCTGATCCCTTCGAGGGCTGGACAAGACATCTTCAAGTAATCTTCCAGGTGATATTATCGTCGAAAGAGCAAGCGTTAGGGATTTTCCATGCCGATTTTTACTGGAGGTTAGGCTCAATTTAGGAGCCCCGATGAGTCATGACCACTCCGCGCTGGTGTGGGATGATCTCCGATAGTCTTTCACGTCTCATTTGAGTTTCCGTCAAGACCCTGAAGCTAGGGATTTTCCTTTGCTTCGCTTGTTGATATTGTGTCTGCAATATTGTGACAAACGTCGAGGTTGTCTCTAGGTTGTCTGTGAACCGTCAAGTCTTGGAACTAGGGGTTTTGCCGTGGCTCCATTGTTTTGACCCTGGGGTCGGTTGTTGACGTTGTGCCTGCATCCAGCTGGAGTGGAGAAGAAACGCCGTTGTTGAACTCTATGCTTTAGATGTTGCCGTCGAGATCCTTAAGCTAGGGATCTTCCTCTACTTCGTTTGTTGACATTGTGTCCGCAATATTGCGATGAATGTCGAGGTTGCCTCTAGGTTGTCAGTGAACCGTCGAGTCTTGGAACTAGGGACTTTGCCATGGCTCCATTGTTTTGACCCTGGGGTCGGTTGTTGACGTTACGTCTGCATCCTGCTGGAGTGAGAAGAAACGCCGTAGTGACCTCTAGGCTTTAGATATTGCCGTCGAGATTTGGCTCTCTTTCTGATGGAGCCTGGTGGGAAATGTAGTTCCCCTCGTCGTTTGTGCCCATGAATTGTATACAAGGGTTGATGCGGACTCAACTGCAGGGCAAAAGTTTCATTTTCATTTTTTTGTTTCTTTTCGCGATGTTCTATCATTTCAGCTTTTTATATCGCGAAAGTCGCGATTGCCCAATCATTTCGGCTATTTTTCGCGGTGCCTAATCATTTCAGCTGTTTTTCTTTTTACTCGCTGTTTTTTATTGCGAGTTGCCCAAACATTTCGGCTGTTTTGTATGCATATATTTTGCTTGCTGCTTTTTATTGCGAGTTGCCCCATCATTTCAGCTATTTTTGTATGCATATATTTTGCTCGCTACTTTTTATTGCGAGTTTAGAACTTGAGATCTGATACCAATCTTAGCATCAGCATCGCTGTGACTGGAATATTGCCAGGAGCGAATCATCATTTGCCGTGAAAGGACTTGGAATTCGATACCGATTTAGGTATCAGTATCGCTATAACTGGGATATTGCCAGGAGCAAATCATCACTTGCCTTTGTCGATTTGAACAAAGGTGGCTTAGAAGACAGGGTTAGGATCCTGTTGACTAAGGCCTTTTGACTTTACGAGCCGTAAGGGTCTCATAAAGGTATTTCTCCCTACGAGTCGTGAGGATCTCGTAGGTATAGGTTCTCCCTAGAAGTCGTGAGGACTCCTAAGTGATATTTTCTCTTGCAAGTCGTAAGGATTTTACAAGAGTGTTTTCTCCTTACAAGTCGAGAGGACTCATAAGTGTCGTTCACCACATGAGGACATTCTTCATCACGGGTGGGACTTGGTGAGGGAACGTTTGTTTGTGCCCGTGGATTGTATACAAGAGTCAATATTAAACCGTTTGTAGGGAAACTTGGGGAGTGTGATGGCTTAAGAACATGTTTAGATCCCTGTAACTTTAAGGCTTTTGAATCCTATGAGCCATGACGGCCTCACAGAGGGAATCCTCCTTACGAGTCGTGAGGATCTCGTAAGTGTAATTTCTCTTTAGGAATCATGGGGATCCCAAATTGTGTTGCTCCCTTGTGAGTCATAAGGATCTCACGCAGGTGTTTTCTCAAGGTCGAGAGGACCTTACAAGTGCACATGAATTTTTTACGAGTCTGCGCCCTTTTGGGTTTTCATAAACTCGCCGGTAGCCCTGCTGTTTTTACTCACGGCGCCCTTTCGAGTTTTCATCCGTGCCCATTTCACTTGTGGACGTACCGTTTTTTTTTCTTTTTTCTTTTTTACGAGTCTGCGCCCTTTCGGCTTTTCACAAACTCGCCAGTAGCCCTGCTGTTTTTACTCACGGAGCCCTATCGGGTTTTCAGCCGCGCCCATTTCGCTTATGGACGTACCGTTCTTTTTTTAGAACGATGAAACTCTTAAAAAATAGTTTCGCCGCAGGTGACCCATCTGTTCGCCAGTGGGACTTGGGGTGTCTTCATTGTTGGAGTAGCTGTGTAGCCGGTAGGACTTGAGTTGCAACCTTTGCCGTTGGGACTTCGATTGCAATATAAATCTCAAGAGGATATCGCCGTATTTGGGGCGATGTGCCATGTTTGAGGCGATACACTAGTTTAGGGACATTTCGGTCCATTATCGCCATATTTGAGGCGAATTTCTAGTTTAAGGACTTTTCGGTCCAATGTTAGTTTAAGGACATCTCGGTCCATTGTTAGTTTAGGGACATTTCAGTCCATTGTTAGTTTAGGGATATTTCGGTCCACAACTAGTTTAAGGATGTTGCGGTCCGTTGTTTCGAGGTGAAGCTTTGCCAGGTACTACTTACAGAGTCTTGACTCAGGAAAATAGCGAGCAGACACGAGCGTCGTTATCTATCGTTAACCTGAGTTGTGACTTTATCAGGGGTAGTATTTCTTAAGGAAGTGGTCATTTATTGGCCGGAAGGGTATTTTGCCATGCATATTCATGAGCAAGTAGGCACCAACTTGATAAACCTTGTCTATGACGTATGGGCCCTCATAGTTCGGCTTGAATTTCCCCCGTTTGGCACGGTTGGGGATCATAGGTCTTTTGACAACTAGCACGAGTTCGTCTTGGCGGAATGCTCTTGGCCTAGTTAGCCTTTCGTATGAGCGCGTCATCCTCGCTTTATAAGCTTCTAGGTTTTGCTGAGCGATGAGACGAGTTTCATCGAGGGCATCGAGCTCCTCAGGCCGAAGGTGGGCATTTTCTTCATCCGTCAGCTCATGTCGGATCGCTACTCGCAAATAGGGTAGTTATATCTCCAAGGGGAGAACCGCTTCCGTTCCGAATACCAACACAAATGGCGTTGTATTCGTGGCCGTCTTGAACGTGGTCCGATAAGCCCAGAGAGCTTCATGCAATCTCTCGTGCCAATCCTTTATGTTTCTAGACACCGTCTTCTTTATGATTTTCGTCAAGGTCTTGTTGAAAGCTTCAGCTAGATCGTCAGTTCGGGGGTTATAGACTGAGGAGTATCTCCAGTCTATATTATGCTGCTGCGCGAAGCGACTGATCTTATGACTTCTGTAGGCCGGCCCATTATCCGAGATGATTCGTCACGGAGTGCCGAACCGGTAAATGACATGTGTCTTGAAGAAATGGAGGATATTCTCTGTTTTCACATCTCTTAGCGGTATTGCTTCTGTCCACTTGGAGAAGTAATCGGTTATTTCTAGTATGAACCGATGTCCCTCGGATGATGCTGGTTTGATGGGCCCGATTATATCGGTTCCTCACATTTCGAATGGCCAGCTAGCCGATGTTGGGTGTATCGGATTCGGATGCTGGTGGATGAAGTCCCCGTGAATTTGGCATGAGTGACACTGCTTCGCATATTTGAGGCACTTCTGAATCATTGTGAGCCAATAGTAACCCATTCTTTTGATCTTCAGCTTCATCTTTGGCCCGGCTTGATGGGAACCGCAGAGTCCGTCATGAGTTTCTTGGACGACTTTCCTTGCTTCTTTCGGTCCTAAGCATCTTAGCCACAAACTATCAAACGATTTCTTATATAGAGTATCATTGACGAAGGCGAAGGATAGAGCTCGTTTCATGAGCTGATGTCTTGACGACGCGTCTTCGGGCGTATGATGAGATTTGAAGTAGTCTACAAAGACTTCTCTCCAATCCTTCGCCTTTTCTTCATCCTCTAACTGGAATGCCGCTTGTTCGGTCGCTTCCTTTTCTTCAGACGACTCCGGAGATATTTCTACCGGTGCGAGAATCCGGCGGCTTTGCACAATGATCCTTACGTCATCGAGATTTTCGTCAGCCAGTTCTTTATCGAGTTTGGCTAACGCATCTGCCTTGCTATTTTCCACTCGTGGTATGCTTTCCAGGACGTAGGAGGGGATTTGAGATAGCAGTTGCTGCACTCTTTCGCCATATTTCACCAATTTTGGCTTACACGTCTGATAGTCACTCTTTACTTGGCTAACGACCAGCTGGGAGTCTCCATATATGAGGAGGTTCTCGATTCCCATGTCAATGGCGATCTCGAGACCTGCTATCAAAGCTTCATATTCCGCTTCGTTGTTTGTTCTTGGCTCCATTAAGGAAAGAGCAAAACGCATTATCCCTCCTTGTGGAGTCACAAAGATAAGGCCTACTCCGGCTTTGATTATAGGGGTGCTTTGCTTCCGCCTCTTCATAGACGATGTCCCATCGAAGTAGAGTTCCCACGTGTTCATCTGGCAACTCGCAGTTTAAAGGAGAGTCGGCTGGTATCGGATACTCAGCGAGAAAGTCGGCGATGGCCTGGCCTTTTATTGCCTTGAGGGGTCAATATATTATCGATAACCAATCAAAATGAGGGCCCATTTGGCAACCCTTCCTGTTAATATGGCCCTTGACATCAAATACTTGAGATGATCCACCTTTGATATGAGATGGGCCTCATATGCCAGGGCATAGTGTCGAAGCTTCATTATCGTGAAGATCAGTGCCAGGCAATGCTTTTCAATGGGGGAGTAGTTGTTTTCTGCCCCCAGAAGAACTCGACTCAAATAATAGAGAGCTCTCTCCTTCCCTTGGTCGTTCTCTTGTGCCTATAGCACGTCTAAAGAACTCTCAAGGGTTGTTGTGTACAGGATGAGGGGCTTTCCTTTAACCGGGGTGATCAGTACCAGCGGATTCTGCAGGTATTGCTTGATTTTGTCCCGTGCACTTTGGCATTTCTGATCCCAACCGAACGGGGTCCCCTTCTTCATTAGATGGTTGTAGGGACGACATTTGCCGGATAGGCTGACTTTGGAGTTTAACACCTGTTTAGGCATCTGTATCGCTGGAACTGGGATATTGCCAAGAGCGGCTCATCATTTTCCTCGAGAGGACTCGGGATTTGATACCGATTTAGGCATCAGCATCGATACAACTGGAATAGTGCCAGGAGAGAATCATCATTTGCCCTGAGAGGACTCAGGATTTGATACCGATTTAGGCATCAGCATCGCTACAAATGAAATGGTGCCAGGAGTGAATCATCATTTGCCCCTGTCGATTTGGACAAAGGTGGCTTAGTAGACAGGGTCAGGATTCTGTCGACTAAGACTTTTTACTTTATGAGCCGTAAGGGTCTCATAAAGGGTTTTCTCCCTACGAGTCGTGAGGATCTCATAGGCGTATTTTCTCCTTAAGAATCATGGGGATTCCTAAGTAATGTCTTCTCTTGTAAGTCGTAAGGATCTTCCAAGAGTGTTTTCCTCCTTATAAGTCGAGAAGTCCTACAAGTGTTATTCACCATATGGGGACATTTCTTGCCATTTGTAGAACTTGGCAAAGAAATATTTATTCGTGCCTATAGATTGTATACAAGGGTCAATATGGACCGCCTGTAGGGCAATTTGAAAGATATGATGGCTTAAGAACAGGTCTAGATCCCTGTAACTTAAGGCTTTTGAATTCTATGAGCTGTGAGGGTCTCATAGGGGGGATTCTCCTCACGAGTTGTGAAGATCTCGTATGTGTATTTATTTTAACGAGGTTGCGCCTTTCCGGGTTTTCACAAGCTCGCCGGCAGTCCTGCTGTTTTTACTCACGGCGTCCTTTCGGGTTTTCATCCGTGCCCATCTTGCTTGTAGACGTACCGTTTTTTTAACGAGATTGCCCCTTCCGGGTTTTCACAAGCTCGCCAGCAGTCCTGCTGTTTTTACTCACGGCGCCCTTTCGGGTTTTCATCCATGCCCATTTTGCTTGTGGACGTACCATTTTGCGGGTTATTCTACTAGATTGTAGGACCTGTTTGTAAGCCCCTTAATATCCTTCCTGTCCTTTGAGAAGAAAGGACCATTCTACATAGAGATTCTTCCGCCGGTGAGAAATATGCCTCCTGTGTATATCTCGGGATGGGGGGAACGAGTACCCATGCCGTCGCTATTTTGGCGACAAGTTGCTTCAGAGCCACTTATTTTTGTTGAGTGTAGGCGACAAACGTCATCACTCGTCATTATCAGATGAGAAAGAGTCTTGGCCCATTTGATCCAATCGAGCCATTTTATCCATGAGTTCTTGGAAGGTCGTCGGCTTGAAAAGGGCCATATACGGGAACGCCTTTGAATTTGGGTCAAGTGTGGCTATGAGCATTCCCATAGCTGCAACTTCATCGATGCATTGCTTGCATTTGACCAGAGAGTTCGCTATCGGGTAACATATTGAACCCAACTCTCATTCGGTCTAACCCTTTCATTGACCAGCGCCGTCACGGTAGTACATTCGTTCTCATTAGCGAATCCCTGACAGAAGAGCATATCCATTTCGTCGAAGCTCTTCACGAAATCATTTGGGAGTTCCGCATACCATTCGAAGGTGATGCCCGCCACACCGCTGACGAACTGTTAGAGGAGTAGTATGTCATTTCCTCCAGTATTTCCGCACAAGGATTTAAATCGCGCAATGTGTTGGCGAGGATTCCTAGTTCCTTTGTATATGTGGAACGTTGGAAGTGTGTACTCTGTCGGGTACTGTATTTGGTCGTACCAAGTTGAATACGGTCGACCAGACTTGATTGATCTATTTGTGGCTTCACTAGCGCAGTGAGATTTGATTTGCTGAGCGATATATGTGTCCAGCTTTTCTTTTAGGAATCATTTCCTCCTCAGCTGTTGATGAGATTTGTAGAGGATTTGAAATGTCATCCTTATCTTTAAGACCAACTACCGACGGTTCATTTGTCAGTGGTTCTAATTGAACCATCATTCCAACTATATTCTGAATCAGAAGGGCCATCTGGTTCATTTTAGTGGAAATTTCTGCCGCTTCTTCATCTCTCTTTTTCAGAGCGCGCTTTAGGAAATCAATATCTGACTCCTTCTCTACTCTTTCTTCGGGTGCGTCCTCGTGATTATCCTTAAGCGATAGATTAGCGTTTGCTTCCGCCTGAGCGAGCATCTCCTGCAGCTTTTCACGTTGCAGTTGAACTTTTGCAAGGGACCGAGTTTGAGGTCGGTGACTAGTAGAAGCTCGAATTTCGTCTTTGGAATTCACCACATAGACTATGTGAACTACCATGCCCCTAGGCTTAGGGTGTTTGGAGTTTTGGTCTTTGGAGTTTGCTTCGGGCACTTGAGCTTTATTAGGCCTCTCTTTTTTTGTGAAAAGCTGCTTTGGTTTTAGGAGGAACCGCTGTATCAGAATTCGTCTTGGGATGAGTCCCCTTGTATTTTAAAGGGGATTTGTCAGAATTTGGCTGACGTCTAAGCGAAGAGCCACAGTTGACGACAGAGAGCTTCACCTGCTTCCACACATTATATATAGATGATGAAAGTTGTCTTAGGGAGAGAACTAGTTTTTGCTCTCGCGGGGATATGCATGGACTGCGGAGACTTTTTCAATATTGCGGTAGGAGAATTTTGTCTGACCCTTCACAACAGTTTGAAGCTGTTCCTGGTTGGAACAACAACATTCACCACTGGGGTTAAAACAGGACCATACGGAGAACTGCCCCCAGCTCGTTTCGTATGATGCCGATATCGACGTCGACCGTTTCTTGCGGCCGTGATTTGATTAGCCTCAGGATTTTTCCGAGCCTGCCCCCTGTTTCCTTTGAGAGTTTGAATATTCTGCCCCCTGCATCGACCGTGGTCCTTGGCAGGTGCTAGTTGTTTGAAGACTGATTTCGTCGGCAAAGCTGCATCTTGGGGAGCCAGCCTGTGGAAGACAGACTTCCTCTAGGCTTCCTCCCTCGGCGTTGAGGCACCAAGGGTGGGAGTATCGACCTAAATTGAAGCCCGTTGATTTCTTGAAGAGCCGGATTGCAGAGATTTGAGGCTGCAAGTGACCCATACTTGACTCTGCCAGATGTGACAGAGCCTGAGTTGTGGTGAGTGAAAGCAAACGCCATTCTCGGAAAAGACGGAACGCCAGCTTCAGTATCTCATCACCCAAGGGCAACTACAAAACATATACACAGCGATGATCTGATTGCAGGAAAAACACGACACACGAAGTTTGGAGTGGAAAGAGGAAGAGATCCCACCGGGCGTGCCAGAATCTGTTTACCAAAGAATATCGGGAAAGACAAACGTCTTGCCTGAATTTGGGAGCAGATGCTTTTTGGATTTATCCGTCCATCTCTCCAAAGATGCCAAGTTGATTTATGGCACCGTATATAGGAGGTTTGGACAGATGCGGCCGTTGTAGCAGACTTCGTCAGATTCCCCCTCGTTTGTGAGGAGTTTTTGATTGTGGGGAAGCTCTTTCCTGCAGGCGCAAGCCCTTGCAGTTAATTACATTACCGCGCAGCGATAACCACTTTCTCCTGCTCCAGATGTTCACTTCGTGTCGTGTGTGTTTATTTTATTTTTGTTTTCCCATGGATTGTATACGGAGACTAATTTATGTTGCCGCCCGTAGGGCATGGATTAGTCTAAATCCGTATATTCTTAGATTTGGGTTTGGGTCGATTAACGGATCGTTAATCTCGTTTGAGATTAAGATCAACTTAAATGTTTGTTGAGGATGCGTTAGTCTAATTTTAGACTAAGATCTACTCAACAGGGTTTTGGAATCATTTAGATCCAACAAAAGAGCATTTGGGCTCTATTGTTTTAGTTTAAGGACGATATGGTCCATTGTTAGTTTAAGGACGTTGCGGTCCATAGATCACCATTTTTGGTATGCGGGTTTCGTTTAAGGACGTTTCGGTCCATAACTAGTTTAAGGACGTTTCGGTCCAGAGCTAGTTTAAGGACATTGCGGTCTATTAGAATGTGCTCATGGGTTTGGGAATGCTCCAAAGAGCTGTTGGTTGTCGGGACCCTCCACCTCTCTGAAGACGTTGTAAAATTACAACGACATGTATTAGAGGTATGGAGAGATGCACCCTTGAACCGAATTCCAGATTGAAGGGAGAGATCATGGTGGAATGAACATCATTTTAGATACCATGTGTTAGGAGATCATTGGTCATCTTTGGAACTAAGATCGATTTGGGAAGAACTAAGAATATGAGGGTTCGGTTGATTGGTGATCAAAAGGGTTTTGGCCTCGGGAGACTTGGCTAATTTGGGCTAAGGTTGGCCTCTCATAATGTTAAACATTAATATCTACTCGGCGCTCACGTGCTCCCACGTGAGGCTCTAAAGCAGTGTTAAACACTTAAATTTGGAGCGCTCACGGGTGGCACGCAAGACGCCTGAGAATTTGGGCACTGCTTCTTTGGGCTTATTCCCTTGTTCTTTTATAAGTGCTAAGGATTATTGGGGGTCATGTGGGATCACCCCAGAAATAGGAACTGTCTTTGGTTTATTCCCTTTTTCTTTTATAAGTGCTAAGCACTATTGGGTGTCACGTGGGATCACGTGAGGCGCCCCTAAATGGGAACTTTCCTTGGTTTATTCCCTTTTCTTTCATAAGTGCTAAGCAATTAAGTCATTGATGCTCATGTGCAAACACGTGAGGTGCTCTCAAAACGTGAGCGCTGCCTTTGGGTTTATTCCCTTTTCTGTATAAATGCTTAGGGGTCATGTAGGAACACGTGACTGCCCTAGGAGGCACCTCTTGTTCTTCTTTTTAGACGCTTGTGTGTGAATCATCAGTTTTTCTCTCTATGTGCATGAAGATCTTGATCTTAGTTTTAAGAATTTCAAGTCCCTTGTTCTATAAGAATTAAATTCTTTTACAGGGTTAAACCTTAGTTTTATCAGAGAAATTAAATTCCTATATATTTTTGGAAGAATTAAATTCTTTGGAGTTGGTTCTTTCCCCTAAATTTTGAATCTGCATAATAGAATCTCCCCGATGAGAATTAAATTCTCAACTTGTGGGGAGATCTGCTTCTGCAGACCTCAACCAGAGGAAGAACTATGTTCTTTGAGAAGAGTTAAACTATTGGTTTGAGAATTAAATTCTCTTTTGTTTTGTGGGAGCTTTTGGGAGGCTTCTGTATATTTTTTTAGAAGCTTATGGGGTGGTCTCCTTCTTTTTGATAATTAAATTCTCTGTCTATTTTTCTTCCCCTCCCCCTCTCTGTGTATGTCTTTCCTCCTCTCCTTACTCCTATTTATATGAGAAGAAAAAGAATCAATTTGTTAAGATAATCCCTCATTGAGAGATCATGATTGATTCTATGATCTTTTAGATCAATCGGTGAATTTTATTCACCGTTGGATTTTTAATCCAAAGGCTCTCTGTTTAACAGAGAAGATTTCTTATTTGTTTAGCAAAATTATGAATATCTTATTAGTTTTAACAAGATCAGAATTTTATTCTATCATAACTTTTAGTTTAACAATGTCACGCCCCGCTTCCCGGTGTACGGCGAAGGGGATGGGACCGGTCCGCTACGTATATACTCAGAAGTATATATGCTAAGCGTATCTAAGCAATATAAAAATAAATGCACAAGTGACAAGATATAGTAAAAACAGCAACTTTTATTTATTAACATTCTTTTGTACAATGCATGAAAAGCAAATACAACTGAAATAAAAAGATCCCTAAACATAACAGGAAATCAAAAGTACTGAATGGAAATGTACAATGAAACTAGAGCTCTGGTTCGTCAGCAAACTGCTCCAAGTCTTCTGCAGATGGCTCTATCTCTGCCGGGTCCAAACCACCTGACGACATTCAAAGAAGAAAGAAATAGAATGTCGTCAGCGAACAGGTCGCTCGGTAAGTCCCAAAGATAAGTGAAAAGTATAGTAGACAGAATAAGAAGGTATCTTTTAAAATTGTATTATAGTATTGTATTGTTGTGTTAATGCTGTTGTTTGTAGCTTGGTACAGAAGATGCCAGTGTATACGAGAGGGGTCTCTATATGCTAGAGATCAGGGCAAACGGAATGTACAAGGAACCGTTAAGCCACGGTACAACAGCAACGGAATATAGGTTAGGTGTCTTAATCTTACCGCCTCGTGCCACTTTTAACACCTTACGTACCAATCTACCCCTTAACCCCGTAGTGTTATGATTGTATTGTTTATCTTGTAAATTGAATTGAGTGTATAATTGAAAGACTGACCAAAACCATGATATCAGTAAACGGATGTATCCGTAGAATCATGTAAATGGAATAACTGGAGAACCATGTATATGGAATGTATATCCATGGTTCGGTTCAATCAAGTTGTATAGATTGATAATTGGATTCATGAATTCATGTTGAAGATTGAAGATTGTAGATTGTAGATTGACTTGAATTATATTCAAGTCAGATTAATTAGACTCAAACCCGAGTCAGACAATTAGAAATGTAAGTCGAAGTATTGATTATTTCTTAAACCTATAATTGCTAGGATCCTTAGGGTAATTTATAAAACTTGAGGGGGTTTTATGTAAAAATACTTTTATATACTTTTCAAAATACACCTCAAGTATTCATTATTCATCTTTAGAGTTGTAATGAAGGTGGATTTTATATTGTGATATTTCTAGTGAAAATATCCTAATTTCATAAATAAAGATATTTATTTGTAATATTGATTTATGTGAAATTTATGGTATTTTAGTGTAAAATTGATTCTTGTGATTTTTAGAAAAAGGTGGAATATTTATATCATAACAAAATAGATATTTTAATGATAAATATACATATATTTATACAGAAATAATTTTAATAAATATTTTATATTCTAAAAATCTCATTTTCTTAAGATGTCGTATTTTAAATCTTTCGAGACCGAATGCTCCTTGCGGATGTCTGAATCTCGCACTACTAAGCCCGAGAATGTGCGATAATCCGCACCATCCTGAACGGGTTCCCCAAAATGGGTTGTAGTGGCGCTTTGCAAAGATTGTAAAATACTAAATCCTTTAGAAAACGTTTTTATGAAGTAAATGGTATTTATTTGTCAATTTTCCGTATTTTATGTTTTAGGGTCTCCTAAGTTAATTAGACTATTCCTAACTGGTCCAAATGACAAGTTGTTAGATGCCTCAAATCGCCTCTTCACCGCCAATTGTGGGCAGGTAAGTACAAGTGAGGAAAGGAGGGATCCGCTCACGAATCACCGTGAGACGGGCCTTTTAAAGTTACCTTTCTCACTTGCCTAGCATAGACACCACAAAGTCGGGTTTAGATAAACGACCGATGTCCACAATTTATCGTATTTTCATAATAAGTGGTATTTCTTTAAAAAGTGTATCGAAACTAACTCTTTTAGAAATGGTTTTATTAAGTATATGGTATTTAAATGAAATTGTTTGTTTTCTCGTATTCTAGGTTCTCAGGGGGTGTTGCATATGAGTGTGTGAGGAGGTAGGTCGTTACCTCGTGATCTACTTTAAATGTATAGCAACTTTGATGGGGTTAAATGAAGAATTGAAACAATGTGGTATTTAAGTGAAAAATACGATAAATTGAAATGGCTATCATTTCATGTGATGAAACTTGTTCAAATTGTTTGATTAGTGTATAGTAGTCAACATGAGGAAGTTTAAGTATGATTGTATTAGCGAGAAGTGGAATTTTATAGAAAACCGAATCGGAAATCGGATTTGTTCCGATTCCGTCGGGTTTTGTAATTTCGTAATTTTTGAATAGAAAAAAGGGAAAGAAGAGGGACTTACGGGTTTTAGATTACTCATGGGAGTGAGAGGGAACTAGAGGGATCGCCGATGTGTCGCGTCGTCGCCGGTAGTTCCTAAAACGTTCGCCGGAAGTTCCGCCGGGAATTCGTCGGAGTTTCGCCTCGAGCTTGTTTTCAAAGTACACAACTCTTGGAAATTTTTTTGAGAGAGTGGGCTCAGGATTTTGGGGTGAGAGGGTAGAGGGTAGGGGGTGTATTTATAGGGTAGGCTAGGGTTAGGGTAGATGAAGGTGTTTTAATTAAAAAAATGAAAAAATATAAAAAATTCATTAAAAATTGTAGTAATTAGGTGTTAATAAGAATTTTGGAACCGATCCAATAAATTAGAGTGTGCAGGGGAGTTGGGTACCTGAAGTGACAGATTTTTCATGTTGGCGACTCGGCCGTCCAGCAGAGTCCGGCCGGTGGCGCCGGCCCGAGTCGGGCCGAGTCGGGGGTCGAGAAGGTGGGTTGTCGCCGGGGTAAGACACTGGTATTTTTAGTTTTTCAGGTACGGTTCAAGTTTTGGGAGTTATGGTGTGTGGACTGTTGGGCTTCCAAAGGATTTAAAACAAAATAATATTAAAAAATAATGTGGGGCATGGGATTTGAATTCTGGTGGCTTGGTTCAGCAGTGCAAGATGTTACCAATGAGCTAGAAGCTCCTTCTTGTAATTATTGTGGGAAATAAATACTTAAAGTGGTAACAGCAGCATTAAATACCCCAAGTATACTTCAAATCTAAATCAAATTTATGTACACTAGAAATAGAGTTGTTACTGTTAGGTCCACGTTACCTCTCCCGGTACTTTCGGGGTTGTGGAAACGGTAAAACAAAATTTTTTCTAAACTTGGTAACATGGACCGTAAAAGCCGGATCTTTGCTAAACGATACACTAGCATCCTAACTAGAGATCTATCAACTCGGTTAGGGGTTATACCTCAACTTGAACTCCTTCTCTTCTTGTTGTTCTTCTCCTTGCTTGCTCCGAGGCTTGATCCGGACTTTGGTCACCTCCGCGGCCTCCTTGAGTCGTAGACGATCCACCCGAGAGATGTGTACCGTGCTCCACCTCGAGCCGAGGTAACTAGGGCAAAGAGATTGCTAATCTAAAAGCCCTAGGTTGTGTAGAAGTGATGAAGGGATGGTTTTGTCTTTGTGGGATCTTTATCTCTCAACACATGAGATCAAAAGATAAAATCAAGAGGAGGAAGAAGAAGGAGGAGCAACAACCATGGTTCATTTCTTTTCTTCTCACTTGAAAAAACAAGAGAGAGAATGAGAAAGAAATTATGATACAAAGAAAAGTAACCATGGTTGCAATAATGTAAAAACAACATCATTACTAATCCCATCAAGATAAAATTTGATGGCTACATTGAAATGACCATTATCATAATCCAAATGGAAAAAGAAAAAGAAAAGAAAAGAAGAGTGTAGATCCCTCTTGAAAGACAATGGCCAACTCGGTCAACCGGTCAACATAGTCAAGAGAGGTCAACGGGGTCAAATGGTCAATGCAATTAGCCATCATAAAATTATCACTAATAGGATTAGTAAATGATGTCCGCGGCTCATAATGGTTTTGACCAAACGAACTGTCAAAACCCTAATGAGACCGCCTCAAAATGGTTTTGACCGAATCAACTATCAAAACCCTAATGAACCTGCCACATAACGGTTTTGGCCGAACCAACTGCCAAAAGCCCTAATGAGGCACCTCCTCCTTCATCGCTCCGGAAAACTGTGCATACACACCTGCATCCGTATTCCGTAGAATGCGGATGCACAGAAGACAAAACAAAACCATCCGTGCAATACTAGGATCCGGCTTAAACCAAAGCCCACTAGTATTGCCTGCCCGAACACCACACGCATACAAGTATACGTAAGTGATCGCAGCCCGGCCGTAAAACCATACGGCCTCTACACGTTTCGCTCAGTGCAGGGAAACTCTCTGTGTGGGACTCTAAAGACTCGACACTACGCTGGCAGTGGGTTTAACCACAGACCGCAAGCGGCACTAGCTGTACGTAACGGTCCCCAGGTAGATGTCGATAAGAAGGCCGATGAGGTAAACCCATCCGAACTCCTACTGAGCCTGTATGTGACAATCTCCGTACAGTCCGGTCTGTTCGTCTGATACATCGCATGGCGAGCCTAGGGGGCGGTAAACGTCAGTCCCCTAATAGCGGTACAAGTCGTGTCGGAGTGAAGCCCAGAACACCCTGAGATAACACTGGAAACCTACCAGTATATCTTGCTTGCCCTGGCCAGGGACTACTTGTGTAATGGCTCTCCTAGACACAGCGCGATATCAACCCCCAATACCGGGAGAGACGAATCCTGTCTAACCGTCACTGCCTCCAAGTGCTTCGGGACTGCTCCCAACTACTACCTGTTTGCACGACTCAGTAGAGCCGTGGTAGGGTAGTAATCAAAGAACAGTGGGAACACTCGAGGCGAAGTGACAGTGTCAAATCAGCGGACTAAGCTGTACTCATGTCACCTGGGAACTGATAACTGACGATAGGTATAATACCAACCATCAGTTCCCGACGAGTCCTGTCCAGTGTACTCGTAACCTAACGAGCACCCGAATACTATCTCAAGTACGGCGTACTGACGGCTGTGGGACAGACCGTCTCCCGTGCTGGGATGAGAAGCGCATACGCTAGTCTACTCCGGAGTATCGATGCCCTATCTCAATACTCCCACGACCAGGGATGTGTATAAGGATGTGCTTGTAGATTACCCAGCCCCCACGAGTGTGATCGCCATCACAACGCCGGTAATCAAGCAAAGATCCTAAGGGCTCTACTAATACGTATAGGTGATGTAATGAATAAACACACATGTACACATTAAAGCAGAGACAAACCAAGTAGCATACTACTATATCGAGCAAGATTGTCTATACAACTGTGAATATCCCAAGCATCCATCAAGTAATATACATACTAGTATGATACAGTAATGGCCTCTAGGGCATATACACCAACAATCTCCCACTTGCACTAAGGCCATGTACTGGCGTATCGAAGACCTATCATCTCGATCAGCCGCTCGAACTGAGTCTGGGGTAAGGCCTTCGTGAATGGGTCCGCTGTGTTGTCCTTTGTGTCCACTCTCCGCACCTCGATCTCCTGGCGATCAATGATCTCCCTGATCAGGTGATACCGCCTTAAGATGTGCCTGGATTTCTGATGGGACCTTGGTTCCTTCGCTAAAGCTATAGCCCTATTGTTATCATAAAACAAAGGTATTGGGTCAACAATGGACGGAACCACCTGAAGTTCACTAATGAACTTCTTCATCCAGACCGCCTCTTTTGCGGCATCGCTTGCAGCAATGTATTCAGCCTCCATCGTCGAGTCTGCGACGGTATCCTGTTTGGAACTCCTCCAACATACCGCCCCTCCGTTGAGGGTAAACACAAAACCCGAGACAGACTTGCTGTCATCTTTGTCACTCTGGAAGCTTGAATCGGTAAAGGACTCGACCCTGAGGTCTCCATTACCGTAAACCAGGAACATCTCCTTAGTCCTTCTCAGGTACTTGAGAATGTTCTTCACTGCTGTCCAGTGGTCCTCACCTGGGTCTGACTGATACCGGCTTACCGCGCTCAGCGCGTAAGCTACATCTGGTCTTGTACATAGCATCACATACATTATAGATCCTACCGCCGAAGCGTAGGGTATAGTGCTCATGCGAACCCTCTCCTCGTCAGTCTTGGGAGACATCTTCTTGGAGAGGGTAATTCCGTACAATGCGGGTATGTTACCGCGCTTGGAATCCTCCATACTAAATCTCTTTAGTACGGTCTCTATGTACCTGGACTGTGAAAGTCCCAGTAGTCTCTTGGATCTATCTCTATAGATCTTGATCCCTAGAATGTACAAGGCATCACCCAGGTCCTTCATGGAGAACCGTTATGACAAAAATAGCTTAACCGATTGTAGCATAGGAATGTCATTTCCTATCAAGAGAATGTCGTCCACGTACAAGACTAGGAATACGACAGTTCGTCCTACAATCTTCTTATAGACACAAGGTTCATCTTCGTTCTTGATGAAATCAAATTCCTTGATTGCCTCATCAAAACAGATGTTCCAGCTCCGCGATGCCTGCTTTAATCCATAAATGGATTTAAGCAACTTGCACACCTTCCCGCTGCTCCCACTGTCTACGAAACCTTCTGGTTGATCCATGTAAACGCACTCTTCCAAACAACCGTTTAGGAAAGCCGTTTTAACATCCATCTGCCAGATTTCATAGTCATGGAAGGCAGCAATGGCAAGTAAGATCCGAATGGATTTGAGCATAGCCACCGGAGAAAAAGTTTCGTCATAGTCCAAACCAGGTCTTTGACGAAAACCTTTTGCAACGAGTCTAGCTTTATAGGTTTCCACCTGCCCATCTACACCAAGTTTCCTTTTGTAGATCCATTTGCATCCAACGGGTTTTACCCCAGGTGGAGCAATATCCAAGGTCCACACTTTATTGGCGTACATGGACTCCATTTCGGATTGCATTGCTTCCTGCCACTTATCAGAGTCCCTACTGATAATGGCCTGCCTGAAACTGGTAGGGTCATCTTCTTCCAAGATGCAATCCTCTCGATCCCCGTCTATGAGAAAACCGTAGTATCTCTCGGGCGGATGAGAAATCCTACCAGATCTGCGGAGTGGCTGAGGTTCGTTTAGGGTTATTGAATCTAGCGGTTCCTCTAAATTTTCAGTTACATTTTGTGGTCGCTGAATTTCTTCCAGTTCTACTGAACTCCCACTAGTTTCTTTTGCAAGAAACTCCCTTTCTAAGAAGGTAGCGTGGCGAGATACAAACACCTTCTGTTCCTCAGTGTGGTAGAACAGATATCCTAGTGAGTCTTTAAGATATCCTACAAATTTACACAGAACTGATCGTGCCTCTAGCTTGTCCGGTTTCTGTGTTTTCACATAGGCCGGACAACCCCATATCTTAAATCGCTTAAGATACGGATTTCTCCCACTCCATATTTCATATGGAGTCTCAGGCACAGATTTGGATGGAACATAATTCAGTAGGTATGCTGCTGTCTCTAGCGCAAGTCCCCAGAATGAAAGAGGTAACTCAGCATTACTCATCATGGATCGAACCATATCCAATAGGGTACGATTCCTTCTCTCCGATACACCGTTGTGCTGTGGTGTATAAGGAGGAGTAAGCTGAGAGAGAATACCATTCTCTTTTAAGTAATCTCGGAATTCCGTGCTTAAGTACTCCCCTCCCCTATCAGACCGGAGGATCTTGATACTTTTGCCTGTCTGGTTCTCTACTTCCTTTCTGAATTCCTTAAATTTCTCAAAAGCTTCAGATTTGTGTTTCATCAGATACACATATCCGAACCTAGAGAGATCGTCAGTGAATGTGATGAAGTAGGAGAACCCACCCCTTGTATGTATAGACATCGGACCACATACATCACTATGTACGAGTCCCAAGAGCTCTGCTGCTCTTTCTCTATGTCCGGTGAACGGAGATTTGGTCATCTTCCCTTTGAGACAAGACTGACAAGTTTCATAAGATGAAAACTCGAACGCATTCAAGAGTCCATCTTTATGCAACTTACTCAGTCTTTTCTCTCCGATATGACCAAGTCTACAATGCCACAAGTAGGATTCATTCGTATCTGAATTCTTCCTCTTGCGTGTGTTTTGTATATTGAGAACTGTATTCTGATTTAGAACGTAGATACCATTACACAGTGTACCCTCTGCAACCAGTACCTTATGAAGGTAAATGTTCATGATATTCTTGTCAAGAACAAAGTTATATCCATCTTTATCGAGTAAAGAAACTGATATGATGTTGCAAACCATGGAGGGTACATAGTAGCAATCGTTCAAAATCATAGTCTTACCATTTGGCAATACTAGGTGATATTCACCGACGGCTGCCGCATTAACTTGTGCTCCGTTCGCTACTCTGAGCGACATATCACCCGGTGCAACTTTCCTACTTTTTCTCAGTCCCTGCAATAAATTACAGATATGAGATCCTGATCCGGTATCAAGTACCCAGGAGGTAGGGCTGACCGTAAAACAGTTTTCAAATATAAGAACACCTGAAGTAGATGCAAAACCATGCATCTTCTTCAACTGGGTATCCTGGAAATCCATACAATCCCCTTTCCCTTTCTCATACTTATGACTGTTGTCACAAGTTAGAGCTGAACCAACGTTCCCCAGCCCCGAATAAGAAATCGGATCGGTCAAGCGATACATTTTATTATCTTGATTAGGGCGTGAAATGGCTGCTACCTGGAGAGAGAGAGAAAAGAAACACTCAGCGTGCGCTCTTGCAAGATTAGATTGGTTTATTAGTTTATCTAACCAGGATGTCTCCCACTGTTTCCTCAAATTCTTCTTAAAACCTTTTAAAAGAAGAACTAGTCGGGATTTCATTCACGTCACAATACTTGCTTAACCTTTTAGCCAGGCTAGTGTCGGTACTTCGAGGGAGGTTTTCCATCGCTTTCGCGAAGTTCCTTAATTTAAGAACCTCTTTTCCCTGGGGGCATAGCCCCGCTAACACCTTTCTAGACACCTACTAGGTTTATAGCATCGATCGTTAAGTGAAAGTAATCTCCCGAGAGTAATCCAACTCATCAGCGGGATCGGGATCCAACTATCATTGTGTGATGATCTAGATGGAATCCACTCTAGTCACTCCACTCCAGAAGGTATGCTAAATCTGCAAGTTTCAGTTCTTTTGAAACTCCCGATGTGGTTTTTGCCCCTAGGACCCAAGTGATCTTGACGGAGTCAACAAATCAAAGAGCCCTAGTCAAGTTCAACCCGTCATTATCTGGATTTCATTAAGCCCACCCGCATAACCCTTGACGGAGTCAACAAGGTTATACGACTGTCCTAATCAATTCCATATACCGATACAAACAAGCAGCACTTAGCTACCGTACACTACGCCTTGACGGAGTCAACAAACGCAGCACGAATACTAAGTGTTACTTGTAAGAAATGACGGAGGGCTACGGCTGGGTTTTTGGCGAAAAACCCGTTAACGTAATGAACTTGATGTCGTTGAAGGAACCTGGTAATCTTTTTTGAAAACATAGTGGCGAAAACTTTTGCTAAAGAGGTCACTCCCTGTGAATGGATCTCGGATCTTTCCTCGTCGAGTGAGGTGCTGGGCATTCGTAAGATGAATACCTCGATGCAAAGCAAGAATAATCGACTATGGTGAAGTTATTACCCTGACGCAAACTTTTTGTCCAAGGGGTCACTCCCGATGAGGGGATCTCGGCCCTTGCCTCGTCGATTGAGGTGCTGGGCATTCATAACCGAATACCTCGATGCAAAACAAAAAGATGAACGTCCTTGTAATAACAGCTTTTTGAAAAACTTGTTCCAACAACGTCTTTTAGGTTTATTTTCTTGCATTAGTTCTTTTAATGCGTCCCGTCATTTAAATCCTACCATTGCAGAAAACAACCAAAATATGACGTACGCTTATGCCATTCGCATTCGCCACGGGGGCTCGTCATCACCCGTTAGGTTACTTAACTAACGACAGAGCGGGGGCCGGGCTAGCGCGGCTGTAAAACATAAGCAACGTCTAAATAGTTATTATATATAGATATACAGCAATGATAGCCAATCCAGATCACAGATGAACACTTTGGATATACTAGGAACCCGCGATTCGTTCGAGCCTGCAACGAAAAGCGGATTACACGGTCGCGATGAATAGCCAATACCCCACCCAAGACCCCTACGGGTGCGGCAAACTACCCGCCAGTACCCGAAGCGAAGCAACCTCCCTCAACGCCATGAGTAGGCCACTCGGCACTTCGAGATACCCGGTAGTTTGTGCACCCCCTCCATGGGTCTATCCTAGGAGCAAAAACAGTAAAAAGAATTATACAATGACGGCTACAACCCCGACCCGGTTGTGCGGCCATACAAATAATATTACATCAATTTACAAATTTATTACATGAATGAAAGAAAAAGAAACACTCATCTCACATCTACCCCGGCTATTCATCCGCGACAATCCAACGAGTTCATATACACATACCATCAACAACACAGATCACAGATGTGTATAACCCCCACTAATCGGCGTATAGCGATTAGTAGACGTTCAATACACATATAACATTACAGATATAACCATTAGCCAAAGTCTACAGAACATCGACCAAAAATACGGACTTTTAAGCCCCAAAAACAAATTTTGCTTTCTGGAAAATCTGGGCAGAAAAGTCATATACCAAAAATCCCAAAATACCCAAATATGAAAACAGCAAGAAAAAAATTCCCCAACAGAGCCAAGGAAGCCGCGGAAACGCGGCGCTTTGGACGAGTTGGGGGATGAAATTTTTCCAGTTTTCAAATAAAAGCCTGAGCCGATTTTTAGTGTATAAATTTTTAATTTTGGAACAGATCTGAAAATCGGTAGAAACTGAATTTTTCGGGGTGATTTTGCGGTTTTTCGTCCGGTCGATATTCTTAATACTTTGCTAACATGCTAGGGTGTGTTTAGTTAGGCTCTGATACCACTGTTAGGTCCACGTTACCTCTCCCGGTACTTTCGGGGTTGCGGAAACGGTAAAATAAATTTTTTTCTAAACTTGGTAACATGGACCGTAAAAGCCGTATCTTTGCTAAACGATACACTAGCATCCTAACTAGAGATCTATCAACTCGGTTAGGAGTTATACCTCAACTTGAACTCCTTCTCTTCTTGTTGTTCTTCTCCTTGCTTGCTCCGAGGCTTGATCCGGACTTTGGTCACCTCCGCGGCCTCCTTGAGTCGTAGACGATCCACCCGAGAGATGTGCACCGTGCTCCACCTCGAGCCGAGGTAACTAGGGCAAAGAGATTGCTAATCTAAAAGCCCTAGGTTGTGTAGAAGTGATGAAGGGATGGTTTTGTCTTTGTGGGATCTTTATCTCTCAACACATGAGATCAAAAGATAAAATCAAGAGGAGGAAGAAGAAGGAGGAGCAACAACCATGGTTCATTTCTTTTCTTCTCACTTGAAAAAACAAGAGAGAGAATGAGAAAGAAATTATGATATAAAGAAAAGTAACCATGGTTGCAATAATGTAAAAACAACATCATTACTAATCCTATCAAGATAAAGTTTGATGGCTACATTGAAATGACCATTATCATAATCCAAATGGAAAAAGAAAAAGAAAAGAAAAGAAGAGTGTAGATCCCTCTTGAAAGTCAATGGTCAACTCGGTCAACCGGTCAACATAGTCAAGAGAGGTCAACGGGGTCAAATGGTCAATGCAATTAGCCATCATAAAATTATCACTAATAGGATTAGTAAATGATGTCCGCGGCTCATAATGGTTTTGACCAAACGAACTGTCAAAACCCTAATGAGACCGCCTCAAAATGGTTTTGACCGAATCAACTGTCAAAACCCTAATGAACCTGCCACATAACGGTTTTGGCCGAACCAACTGCCAAAAACCTTAATGAGGCACCTCCTCCTTCATCGCTCCGGAAAACTGTGCATACACACCTGCATCCGTATTCCGTAGAATGCGGATGCACAGAAGACAAAACAAAACCATCCGTGCAATACTAGGATCCGGCTTAAACCAAAGCCCACTAGTATTGCCTGCCCGAACACCACACGCATACAAGTATACGTAAGTGATCGCAGCCCGGCCGTAAAACCATACGTCCTCTACACGTTTCGCTCAGTGCAGGGAAACTCTCTGTGTGGGACTCTAAAGACTCGACACTACGCTGGCAGTGGGTTTAACCACAGACCGCAAGCGGCACTAGCTGTACGTAACGGTCCCCAGGTAGATGTCGATAAGAAGGCCGATGAGGTAAACCCATCCGAACTCCTACTGAGCCTGTATGTGACAATCTCCGTACAGTCCGGTCTGTTCGTCTGATACATCGCATGGCGGGCCTAGGGGGCGGTAAACGTCAGTCCCCTAATAGCGGTACAAGTCGTGTCGGAGTGAAGCCCAGAACACCCTGAGATAACACTGGAAACCTACCAGTATATCTCGCTTGCCCTGGCCAGGGACTACTTTTGTAATGGCTCTCCTAGACACAGCGCGATGTCAACCCCCAATACCGGGAGAGACGAATCCTGTCTAACCGTCACTGCCTCCAAGTGCTTCGGGACTGCTCCCAACTACTACCTGTTTGCACGACTCAGTAGAGCCGTGGTAGGGTAGCAATCAAAGAACAGTGGGAACACACTCGAGGCGAAGTGACAGTGTCAAGTCAGTGGACTAAGCTGTACTCATGTCACCTAGAAACTGATAACTGACGATAGGTATAATACCAACCATCAGTTCCCGACGAGTCCTGTCCAGTGTACTCGTAACCTAACGAGCACCCGCATACTATCTCAAGTACGGCGTACTGACGGCTGTGGGACAGACCGTCTCCCGTGCTGGGATGAGAAGCGCATACGCTAGTCTACTCCGGAGTATCGATGCCCTATCTCGATACTCCCATGACCAGGGACGTGTATAAGGATGTGCTTGTAGATTACCCAGCCCCCACGAGTGTGATCGCCATCACAACGCCGGTAATCAAGCAAAGATCCTAAGGGCTCTACTAATGCGTATAGGTGATGTAATGAATAAACACACATGTACACATTAAAGCAGAGACAAACCAAGTAGCTATATCGAGCAAGATTGTCTATACAACTGTGAATATCCCAAGCATCCATCAAGTAATATACATACTAGTATGATACAGTAATGGCCTCTAGGGCATATACACCAACAGTTACAGTCTACACTCCTTACAAAAATTTCGTCCTCGAAATTTACAACTTTTATTTGAGGACTAGTTTACAAAGAGGTGAGGATATCTTGCACGCATTTCATCTTCCCTTTCCCAAGTGGATTCTCCTGGAGTGTTTTTCCTCCATATTACTCGGACCAAGTTAACTTCCTTGTTCCGAAGTGTCTTCACTTTCCTATCCAGGATCTCCACAGGTTGTTGCTCACAAGACAAGTCGGGCTGTATAGTGAGCTCGGAATGATCAAGAAAATGGCTGGGGTCACTCACATACTTTCTGAGTTGGGATATGTGGAACACATTATGCACTCCTTCCAATGAGGGTGGCAGCGCTAAGCGGTATGCCACTTCACCGACTCGTTCGAGTATGTCGAACGGTCCAATGTATCTCGGACTCAATTTACCCCGTCTTCCAAATTGGATCACTCCGTAGTTCGGAGATATCTTCAAGAATACGTGATCTCCTGGCTGGAACTCCAAGTGTCATCTCTTCGCATCAGCCCAGTGTTTCTGTCGATCTTAGGCTATGCGCATCCTTTACCTGATAGTACGAACCACATCAACGGTTGCTACTATCATCTCTGATCCAAGAAGTTCCCTATCTCCGATGCCGTCCCAACTTAATGGTGATCGACACTTCCTTCCATACAATGCTGCAAAAGGTGCCATTCCTATGCTTGCTTGGTAGCTGTTATTGTACACGAACTCCACAAGATGCAGGTGATCTTCCCACGATCCTTTGAAGTCTAGCATACACGCTCCGAGCATATCCTCCAAGATCTGAATAGTTCATTCCGACTGACCATCTGTTTGTGGATGATAAGCCATGCTGAAGTTCAGACTTGTTCCCAAGCTTACTTGCAGACTCTGCCAAAATTGCGATCGGAACCTGGTGTCACGATCGGAGACAATGCAGACCGGTACTCCATGAAGTCTCACAATTTCCTGTATGAGTTCATGGGTATCAGAGATAGTACATTATGAAGAGTTAAAATCTTAAATAGATTATTACTTCCATGTACTTCTTTGCTAGTGTCTCAGTTGATTGGCCAACCCGAAATGGGATGAAATGAGCCGACTTTGTAAGTCGATCCACAATGACCCATATAACATCGTTACCCTTTGTCCTGCAAGGAAGAGTAGTCACAAAATCCATCGTGATGTGCTGCCATTTCCATTCTGGGATTGGTAACGGTTGAAGTAGTCCAGCTGTCCTGTGATGTTCAGCCTTTACTTGCTGACACACCAAGCATTTTGCGACGCTTCTGGCTACTTCACGCTTTATTCCATGCCACCAATAGTTCTGACGTAGATCTTTGTACATTTTGGTACCTCCAGGATGTATTGAGTAGGGAGAGCTGTGAGCTTCTTTCATTAACTCTTCCCGTACAGGACCTTTTGGTACACACAATCTGCTGCCGTATCTCAAAAATCCGTCTTCATGGATGATGAAGTCTGTTCTGAGTCCATCTCCACTTGTTCTCTGATCTTTTGCAACTTAGCATCACTTGCTTGAGCTGCTTTGATCTGATTGACAATGGTTGATTGAACTTGTAAATTCATCAAACTTGAAGCATTACCTGGCATGACTACTTCAATCTCCATCTGATTCAAGTCTTGTTGAAGCTTCCACTGAGCGGTGAGATTCATTGCTAATGGTTGGCGACTAAGCGCATCAGGTACTACGTTCACCTTCCCTGGGTGATATTGCAAGTTGATGTCAAAGTCCGCCATGAGTTCTAACCATCTTCTCTGCCGCATATTCAACTCCTTCTGAGTAAACACGTACTTCAGAATTTTATGATCTGTGTAGATGTTCACTCGTTCACCAAGTAGATAATGGCGCCAAATCTTGAGAGTAAAGATGATGGCTGCCAACTCCAGATCATGCGTTGGATAATTGCGCTTATGAGTCTTCAGTTGTCTTGAAGTATAAGCCACAACCTTACCATGCTGATGTAGAACACATCCTAATCCCTTACCGGATGCATCACAATGTACTTCGAATCCTCCAGATTGATCCGGTATTACGAGAATAGGTGCTGATGTCAACCTTGACTTGAGTTCTACGAAAGCTTGTTCGCATGCTTCTGACCACACAAACTCTTCATCTTTACGTGTGAGCTTGGTCAGGGGTGTTGCTATCTTTGAAAATCCTTCAATGAACCTTCTGTAATATCCAGCTAAACCCAAAAAACTTCGAATGTCCTTCACTGAATTTGGTGTAGGCCATTCGCTGACTGCTGAAACCTTTGCTGGATCCACAGAGATTCCTTCTCCTGATACGATATGTCCAAGAAAACCAACTTGCTTTAGCCAAAACTCGCACTTGCAGTACTTGGCATAGAGCTTATGTTTTCGAAGAGTTTCCAGGACAATTCGTAGGTGCTCTGCATGCTCTTTCCGATTCTTAGAATACACCAGGATGTCATCGATGAAGATGACAACAAACCTATCTAAGTACTCCCGGAAAACTTGATTCATTAAGTTCATGAATATTGCTGGTGCATTGGTCACTCTAAATGGCATCATTAGAAATTCGTAATGTCCATAGCGAGTTCTGAAAGCTGTTTTGTGAATATCAGCTTCCTTGACCTTCACTTGATGATAACCTGAACGAAGATCCAATTTAGAGAACACACAAGATCCACTTAGCTAATCGAATAAATCATCGATGCGCGGGAGTGGGTACTTGTTCTTTATAGTGACTTCATTCAAGGCTCTATAATCGATGCACATTCTGTATGAACCTTCCTTCTTCTTCATAAGTAGTACAGGGGCTCCCCAACTTGAAGTGCTGGGACGAATCCATCCTTTCACCAATAATTCGTCCAACTGTGTTCGGACTTCCTTCAAACCTTCCGGACTTAATCTATAAGGTGCTTTGATCACCGGTTGTGCTCCTGGTACTAAATCAATACTGAATTCAAGAGCTCGACCGGGAGGCAAACCTGATATATCGTCAGGAAATACATCATCGAACTCTCGAACTACCTCTGGTCTTGATTCTTTCTCCGCTCGAGCTACTGCAACTACTGCTTCTCTTGGCTTCGCTTTGTAGGTACTTGGCTCCAGGGTACGGTCTCCACTTTTGAAATAGAAGACCGGATGGTCTGGAATCTCGAATACTACCCTCCTTTGACGACAGTCGATGGTAGCATAAAAAGTTCCAAGACAATCCATTCCTAGAACCACATCGAAGTTCGGTATGTCCAGTACTTTGAAATCAGCATAAAACTCTCTGCTGTAAATGACTGGACACAAGCTGTATCCCATAGTTGCTTTTAGAACGCCATTTCCTGAACTGACATTCCAGCTAGATACAAGCGGTGAGACTGGAATCGCATGGGTTTGGACGAACCGTTGCGACATAAAGCAGTGCGATGCTCCAGTGTCAAACAGTGCTAGTGCAGGTAGTGAGACTACTAAGATTGTACCTAAAGTATGTGGGATATGTTTTAGGTAACCTTTTGCCCGGTGCAGGGAAACTCTCTATGTGGGACTCTAAACACTCGACACTATGTTGGCAGTGAATTTAACCACAGGCCGCAAGCGGTACTAGATGCACGTAACGGTCCTCAGGTAGATGCCGATAAGAAGGCCGATGAGCTAACTCATCCAAACTCCTACTGAGCCTGAATGTGACAATCTCTGTACAGTCCGGTCTGTTCGTCTAAGAGTATCGCATATCAGGCCTACGGGGACGGTAATCGTCATACCCCTAGTAGCACAATAAGTCGTGTCAGAGAGTAGCCCAATACATCCTGAGAAACTACTGGAATACCTATCAGTAAATCTCGCTTGCCTTGGCCAAGGACTTTATGTAATAGACTTCCAAACACAGCGCGATATCAACCCCCAATACCGGGAGAGACGAATCCTATCTACCTACAAACAGTTCCCGACGAGTCTTGTCCAGTGTACTCATAACCTAATGAGCACCTGCATACAATCTCCAGTACGACGCACTGATAGCTGTGGGACAGACTATCTCTCATGCTGGGATGGGAAGCGTATACACTATTGTACTGTGGAGTATCGATGCCCTGTCTCGATAATCCTACGACTAGGGACCTGTATAGGATGTGCTTATAAACTACCCAGCTCCCACTAGTGTGACTGCCATCACAACGCTGGTAATCAAGCAAAGATCCTAAGGGCTCTACCAATATGTATAAGCGATATGCTAAGAAAACACATGCACATATTGAGGTAGAAACAAACCAGGTAGCATACTACCATTTTGAGCAAGACTGTTACTATATCCGTGTATATCCTAAGCTCCCATTAAGTAATATACAATCCAGTATGATACAATAATGGCCTCTAGGGCATATATCACTAACAATCTCCCACTTGCACTAAGGCCATATACTGGCATATTGCAGACCGAAGGTCTCGAATATCCTTTCGAACACTGTCTGAGGGATGGCCTTTGTGAGTGGATCTGCAGTGTTGTTCTCCGTATCTACTCTCCTCACCTCGATCTCCTGGGATCAACGATCTCCCTGATCAGGTGGTATAGCCTCAAGATATGTCTGGATCTCTGATGGGACCTGGATTCCTTCCCTAAAGCTATAGCACCGTTGTTATCACAATACTAAAGTATTGGACCAACAATGGAAGGAACCAGCTGTAGTTCAGTTAATAACTTTCATATCCCGATTGCCTCTTTTGCGCCGTCTCATGCAGCGAACTACTCCATTTCCAACGTCGAGTTTGCAACGGTGTCCTGCTTGGACCTCTTCCAACAGACCGCCCCTCCACTGAGGTTGGAGTTTGCAACGGTGTCCTCACTCTGGAAGCTGGAGTTAGAAAAGGTCTCGATCTGGAGGTCCTTTTCCGCCATACACCAAGAACATTTCCTTAGTCCTTCTCAGGTACATGAGAATGTTCTTTACTACTTCCCAGTGCTTCTCCCCTGGGTTTGACTGATACTGGCTTACCACGCTCAGTGCGTAATCTACATCTGGTCTGGTACACAACATCGCATACATTATAGAGACTGCCGCAGAAACGTAAGGTATAATCGACATGCGAACTCTTTCCAAATCAATCTTGGAAGACATCTCTTTGGAGAGGGTGATTCCGTGACAAGCCGGTAGACTACCGCGCTTAGAATCGTCCATACTAAATATTTTCAGTATGGTGTTGCTGTACCTTGACTGTAACAGTCCCACCATCCTCTTTGATCTATCACGATAGATCTGGATCCCAAGAATGTAGTTGGTATCATCCAGGTTTTTTATGGAGAACCTCTGTGACAAGAATCCTTTGACTAATTGTAGCATAGGAATGTCATTTCCTATCAAGAGAATGTCATCGACGTACTCAACGAGAAATTCCACAGTTCTTGCTACAATCTTACTATAAATGCATGGCTCATCTGGATTTTTTTTTGATAAAGTCGAATTCTTTGACTGTCTCAATAAAAAATAGATGTTCCAACTCCGCGATACCTGTTTTAGTCTATGAATGGACTTAAGCATCTTGCACATTTTCCCGCTGCTCCCACTTTGATTGAAATCCTCTGGCTGATCCATATAGATGCACTCTTCCAAATAAGCATTTAGAAAAGCCGTCTCTACTTCTATCTGCCCGATATCAAAATCTTGGGAGGCAGTAATGGCAAGAAGGATCCAAATGGATTTGAGCATAGACACTGGAGAAAAGGTTTCATCATGGTCCAAACCAGGTCTTTGATGAAAACCTTTTGCAACAAGTTTAGCCTTATAGGTTTCAACCTATCCATCTACACCAATCTTCTTTCTGAAGATCCATTTGCAGCCTACGGGTTTTACCCCTTCTGGAGCAATGTTCAAAGTGCATACTTTGTTGGTGTACATGGACTCCATTTCGGTCCGCATTTCATCCAGCCATTTTACTGAGTCACCGCTCTTAATGGCTTACTGGAAGCGAGTTGGCTCATCATTGTCAATGATGAAATCCTCTCAATCCCGATTTATAAGAAAACCGTAGTATCTCTCAGGCAGATGAGACTGCCTACTAGTCCTGCGGATTGGCGTAGGGATGTCCGGTTCTTTTGAAACCTCTGGTTCTACCATACTTTCAGTAATAGTTTGTGGTTCTCGAATTTCTTCCAGTTCTATTGCGCTCCCACTATTTCCTTTTACAAAAAAATCGATTTTCTAAAAAAGTGGGCATGACGAGGAACAAAAACCTTTTGTTCCTCTGCGTAATAGGAAAGATACCCCCGGAGTTCTTTGGGCATCCCACAATACAGTACTGAGCATGCCTCGAGCTTGTCCGCATACTGCTTTTCAACAAAAGCTGGACATCCCTATATCTTCAGATACTGAAGATAGGGTTTCTTCCCACTCCACATCTGATGTGGTGTGGTAGGCACAGTCTTGGTAGAAACCTTTTTCAAAAGATATGCAGCTGATTCTAGTGCATAATTTCAGAAGGATCGCTGCAACTCAGTGTTACTCATCATGGAACGAACAATATCCAATAGGGTTTTGTTCCGACTTTTCTATACACCATTGTGTTGTGGTGTGTATGGAGGAGTAAGCTGAGAGAGAATTCCATTCTCTTTTAAGTAATCCAGGAACTCAGCAATTTAAGTATTCACCATGTCGATCAGATCCCAGTGTCTTGATACTTTTGCCTGTTTGTTTTTCCACTTTATTCTTATATTCCCGGGATTTTTTCAAAGGGTTCGGATTTATGCTTTCACAAGAAGACATGTCCTAACCTAGAGAAATTATCCGTAAAAGTAATGAAATACGAATAACCACTTCGTGTATCTGTAGATATTGGACTACACACATCGTTGTGTATGAGTTCCAAGAGCTCGCTTGCTCTTACTCCGTGTCCAGTGAACGGATTCTTTGTCATCATTCCTATGAGACAAGATTGACAAGTTGCATAAGACTGATATTTGTACAGATCCAAATATCTCTCTCTATGTAATTTCGACAACTATGTTTCATTGATGTGACCCTATCTACAATGCCATAAGAAAGTTTTATTTAATTCTGGAGACTTTCTTTTTAATGTGTTCTGGACGTTGAAAACCTGAGCTTGATTCAATATATATTGTCCTCTTGTGTACCAGACCCAATCAAACTTTGATTTAGGTGGATGTGGACCACATCGCATACAAACTAGACTAGGTACACACAAACAGTTATGTAGAATCAATATCTACCCACTTGTCAATTCTAGGTGATATACCCTACGGATACAGCGTCCACGCTCATTTCGTTAGCAACCCTGAGAGTCATATCACCTGCCCTGATAACTCTACGGTTTCTCAAAGCCTGTAATGAATTAAAGATATGAGATCCCGATCCGGTATCTTGTAATCAGGAAGTAGAGTTAATTGACAGACTGTTTTCAATCACAAACACACCCGAAGTTGAAGCCACAACATGCTTCGGATCCTTGCTTTCCAAGCCCTGCATCCCTTCTGCCAATGCCCCTTCTCGTAACAATAGGAACATCCTTCCTTCCCTACTGTTAACCCCAAAACTTTTGCCCTTCCCTTTTCTTCTACCTCACCGACACCGCCTATCAGCTTTGTGGAGGTCTTCTTCTTCTCACCCTTGGCATCCGCCTTAGATCTAGAAGAGGAAGATTTCCCAATAAGCAGAGCGGGTGTCTCCCTGGTTTCGTTCAGGGTGCCCTCAACTGGAAGTATAATTTTCTTCCTCTGGGCATAAGTAGAAGGTAAGAACTGTAGAATCAAGTCAGCATATGACTCGTTCTCCAACGTGGTCTCCAGGTCCGTGAGCTTTTTAATATAGCTAATCATTGTAGGGACGTGGTCCCCTACAGATGACCTGACAGCCAACCTCGCTTGAAGCAATTCTTTTGAGGTCTCATATCTTGCAATATGAGATTGCTTTCTATATAAAATTTTGTTATGGAGGAAGATAGAAACTAAGTCCATCTTTTCGTGCTGCCTCTGGTATATACCATCAACTGAGGCCAACACGAGACACTTGGTATTCGCACTGTCCTTTTCCTTTGTCTTACGGATATCCTTATCCGCGACGGTAGAAACTGGACTTGGGACGGCGGGGGCTTGAGTAGTGATGAGATGGTCCAGCCTATCATAGGTAATGGACATCTGGACAAAACTTTGCCAGTCATTATAGTATAACTCAGTCATTTTATTATCTATCTGTAACCTAATCTGGTCACCTGGTCGCTACAATTAGGAGAGAGAGAAGAATACACTCATCATGATGCTCTTGCAAGTTTAGATTGGTTTTTAATCTATCTAAACAGGATGGCTCCCACTGTTTCTCGAATCCTTCCTCAAACTATAAAAGAAGAATTAGTCAGGATTAATTTTACCGTACAATACTTGCTTAACCGTTCTGCCAGGCTAGTGTCAGTACTTCGAGGGAGGTTTTACGATACTTTCGCGAAGTTCCTTAGTTAAATAACCTCTTTTCCCTGGAGGCGTAGCCCCGCTAACACTGTTCTAGACACCTACTTGGTTTATAGCATTGATCGTTAAGTGAAGAATCTCCCGAGGAGTAGCGGATACTCACAGTAGGATCAGGACCCAAATATCATTGTGTGATAATCCCGAAGGAATCCTACCAACATTATCACACTCCAAATGGTATGCAACACTAGCAAGTTTTAGTTTCCTTCGAAACTCCCGATGTGGATTTCTGCCCTATGATCTTATGACCTTGACGAAGGTCAACAAATCATAAGTCACATGTCAAGTTCTACCTATCATTGTCCAGGTTAATTTGAACCCACCCGTATATACCCTTCACGAAGGTCAACAAGGTAATACGACTGTCCCAAACCAATGCATCTATCTATACTATATATGAACACCCAGCAGCTACCAATCACTTTGCCTTGACGAAGGTCAACAAACATAGCTTGAATACTATTGAATATTCATATGAAATGACGAAGGGTTACGGCTGGTTTTGGCGAAATCGTGAATGTAGTGAACTTGATATAATCGAAGGAACCTGATAGCTTTTAAAATAGGTGGTTTAAGCTCCGCATTTAAAAGTCTCCTGTTTTAAAATAACCGAGTGGTTTTAAAATTTATTCCAACGATTCATCTTTGGTTTGTTTGCTTTGCATTAATTTAATGCAGTCCCATCAATTAACTTACCATTGGAGAAAACAACGAAAATACAACGAACGCTTATGCCATCCGCATTCGCCATGGGGCCCCGTCATCACCCGTTGGGTTACTTAACTAACGACAGAGCGGGGGCTGGACTAGCGCGGATGCAAAACATAAGCAACGTCTATTATATAATATATATAATAATAATATCCATTCGTCAGACATAATGATAGGCATTCCAGATCACAGATGAACACATTGGATATACTAGGAATTCCGCGTTTCGTTTGAGTCTATAATGAAAGACGGATCCCACGGTCGTGATGAATAGCCAAACCCCATCCTAGACCCCTACGGATGCGGCAAACTACCCGCCAAATACCCGAAGTAAAGCAACCTCCCTCAACAAAATGAGTAGGCCACTCGGCACTTCAAAATACCCGGTAGTTTGTGCACTCCACCCATGGGTCTATCCTAGGAGCAGAAAACAGTAAAAGAAATAATACAACGGTGGATATAACCTCAACCCAGATGTGCCCCGCAAAAATAATATTACATCACTTTACAAATTTATATCGAATGAAAGAATGAAAACCCTCATCTAACATCCCCGGCTATCCATCCACGACAATCCAACAAGTTCATATACACAAACCATCATAACATCATCACAGATATGTGCAACCCTGACTAATCGACGTATAACAATTAGTCAACGTTTCCAAACACATATATACATCACAAAGCTTGTAAAGTAACTACGACATTAGAATTCCGCGCGCAACTAGCAAACTTAACCAATTTTCCAAGACATGAAAATCCAGTGAGTTAAAGTTCCAGAACCGATCGTTTTGAGCCAATCCGGTAGTCGAAACGAACTCGAAACCCGCCCGAATCTTCGCAGAGAGTTAGAGAACGAAATTAACTTCAATTTGGGGGCCTGGAGGGGGTACCCCACCCCCGAGGCCACCACGAGGTGGCCAGAGGGTGAGGCAAACCCGAAACTTCTTATGGTGGGGCAGTTTCGGGTCCCCACCGCGAAGACCACCTTGTGGTGGTCTTGGGGAGTGGGCCCAGCCGTTCGGTCCCCCCGGGGTGTCCCCGGGGTGTGAATGCTCCACCCTGAGGCTTCTCGGTTCAAACCGTGAGCCCGCGGGGTGTGCAAACAACTCAAAACTTTACTTTTGAAAACTGTTTCTGTCGGCAGTTTTTGCGCGACAAAAATGGCAGAATTTTAACATCGCTACAAGCTATATAAGGTTTATAAGAGGATTTGATACCACTGTAAGTCGATGTCGCGCACCCTACATGTTTGCGGGGAGGCGGAATTTGCAAAAAATGATTTTAACGAGCTTCGCAACAACCGGCTAGAACCAAGGATTGTACATAAATCATAGCTAGCATACTACATGAGGTTTAACTACTATGATACGAAGTTATACCTCATGATTCAAGTCTTTCAAGTCTTCATCTCTGTCCTTCTCGTCATCGTAGGCTACAAGGATCGATCCGGATCATACCAATCTCGACGGCCTCCTCGAGTCAAAGACGTTCCACCCGAGAGTCTATATAGTCCGAGCTCCTACCTCAAATCCGAGGTAACTAGGGCAACAAGCTTGCTAAACTTGATGGCCTAGGTGGTGTAGTGAATGAAGATGGATTTATTTGTCTTTTGAAACCCTAGTTTACTCAACTCACGAGACTTAAGGATTTTTGATGTGAGGAAGAAGAAGAGAGCTAACATGAGGAAAAAGAAATGATTTTTGATAATGATAATGATCATGATAAAAACTGAGATAGCTCCCTTGACTTGACTATAAACAAGGCATGAAAAATATCTCATCCAAAATATCTAATGCCATAAAATATCTCACAAGAAATATCTAGTCAAAGAGTCAAACCAAGTCAAGTGGTCAAACCAAGTCAAATGGTCAAACCAAATCAAGTAGTCAAAAACAAGTAGCCATGCCTTAATTATCATTTACAAAAATAAAAAATACTTTCCCCCGCCTCATAATTGTTTTAATCAAGTCAATGGTCAAAACCCTAATAAAGTGTCTCCTTCTATGTCCCTCTCATCCGTATATACATACCCACATCCACGTTCCGAGAAACACGAATACAAAGAGAAGAAACTGATTCATCAATATAATACTAGGATCCGGCTTAAACCAAAACCTACTAGTATTATCCGCCCGAACATCATACGCGCACAAGTGCACGTACGTGATCGAAGCCCTTCCGTAAAACCTTACGACCTCTACACCTTTTTCCCAGTGCAGGGAAACTCTCTATGTAGGACTCTAAAGACTCGACACTATGCTGGCAGTGAGTTTAACCACAGGCCGCAAGCGGTACTAGCTGCACGTAACGGTCCCCAAGTAGATGTCGATAAGAAGGCCAATGTGCTAACTCATCCGAACTCCTACTGAACCTGAATGTGACAATCTCTGTACAGTCCGGTCTGTTCGTCTAAGAGTATCGCCTATCGGGCCTAAGGGGCGGTAATCGTCAGACCCCTAATAGCGCAATAAGTCGTGTCGGAGAGTAGCCCAATACACCCTGAGAAACTACTGGAATACCTACCAGTAAATCTCGCTTGGCCTGGCCAAGGACTTTGTGTAATGGCCTTCCGAACACAGCGCGATATCAAACCCCAATACCGGGAGAGACAAATCCTATCTAACCGTCATTGCCTCTAAGTGCTTCGGGACTGCACCCAACTACTACATGTTTGCATGACTCCTTTGAGCCGTGGTAGGGTAGTAATCAAAGTACAGTGGGAACACACTCGAGACGAAGTAGCAGTGTCAAGTTGACGGACTAAGCTGCACTCATGTCACCTTGGAACAGCTACCCGACAACAGGTACAATACCCACCAATAGTTCCCGTCGAGTCGTGTCCAGTGTACTCATAACCTAATGAGCACCTGAATACTATCTCCAGTACGACGTACTGATGGCTGTGGGACAAACCATCTCCTCTGTTGGGATGAGAAGCGTATACACTAGTCTACTGTGGAGTATCGATGCCCTGTTTCGATAATCCTACGACTAGGGACCTGTATAGGATGTGCTTATAGACTACCCAGCCCCCACTAGTGTGAATGCCATCACAATGCTGGTAATCAAGCAAAGATCCTAAGGGCTCTACCAATATGTATAAGCGATATGCTAAGAAAACACATGCACATATTGAGGTAGAAACAAACCAGGTAGCATACTACCATTTTGAGAAAGACTGTTACTATATCCGTGTATATCCCAAGCTCCCATTAAGTAATATACAATCCAGTATAATACAATAATGGCCTCTAGGGCATATATCACTAACACCATGGAGAGCGAAAATCAAGTGGTTAGGTTTTGTAAAACATTTCTTTCATTTTTAAAAGCCACCCATACTTAAATAGTATGCACAAATGAATTAATAATTCATTTGTGCACACTATGCAAGCATGGTCCTCACCATACTCCCCTCACATCATTGCCACCTCATAATCCATTTAATAAAAAAATGGTCAAACCAATATGATGTGTCCACCTTCTAGAATTTTTTCCGGAAAAAATACGGATTACATTCTACTGTATATACATACCTGCATTCGTACCGAAATACGAATAGCCAAAGAGATAAAATAACACAAAGAACATAATACTAGAATATACATATCGAAATATATATACGTAAATTATTAAATCAATACCTAATTTAATAATCCAACTCAAATCCGAGCCGGCTAGTATTATCAACTGTCTAATCGAAAGTCCGGATACATAGAACAATCAATCGATCGGAACCCTGCACGTATCCAATATGGCCACTACATCGTTTCGCCAGAACCAGGTCAATACGAATACCCAAAACCCGAAGTTAGAATTTCCCGACATTGGTATTTCGACAGAATTGTGATAGTATTTTTGAATATGGGATGACCCGAGACCACTACAAAATAAGTTCACATGACCATGACACAAGCAGGCAACCTAGAACCTACCCTAGAAACCTGAGCCCTCCCCTTCATGTTTGGCTGCAGATTTAATCATGGTGGCCGCAAATTGCGGCCACATGTTGGCGAAATTGTGTGATTCTTGGTGTATAACTTTGTTATACAGTGTTTAGACCAACCCTATATGAAAAATGTTCTAGTTTGACCTAGGGTAAAATCCGGGATAGATTACCTTAGTTGTTGATTACGGGTTTTGTGATTTCTGAACTTGGGTTTTGGTGTTTGATATCGTATTTGGTCGTTGGACGTTTGTACGTCAACGACGAGGTTTATTTGGTTGTTTTTGCATGCATAGGCTATAGGTTCTAACCTATAAGCAATTCGTGTGTCGTGTCGGTTTTCCGGACATTGATTTTAATAGCATTACGATGTGCTATGATTGTAGGTACCTTCGCGTGGATTCCGAGACGACGAAGCACATCGACTACGACTGAAAAAGGAGTTTTGCAGGTGAGTAGATTTATATCTACGGGGGAAAGTCGGGTGGATGGCGTATAGCATCCCAGCAATTATAAAATGGAAACCGATATATATATATATATATATATATATATATATAATATAGTCGGAGAAACCTATACTAGGAACCTACGGATGTGATCAAGGGATTTAGCGTGAAATGATATAATGAATATGAAATGAAAATATGAATCGTGATATATAATTATATATGTGACTGAAAGATGATAAATATGAGAATTATAGTGGTATGTTATGAGATCGATATCGATATGTTATGAGATCGATATCGATGAGATCTGTGAACGATAATACGAAAAGATTGGGATAGTTGTGTTATGAGATGATGTAAATGACTGTAGATCCGTACTATTATTGTGATGATACCGTACGATGGAGTTTCCGTACGTGATATATATAAGGATGAAACCCGATGTTTATTCCGACCTGAGAGCCCCTTTCATTTCATATCACAAAGTAGATGTTGTGATATGGTTGGAGTCATACCCATTTCAAAACTAACGAATCGTTGCACCCTTTTTAAATGATGAATTCAAGGAGACGTGATAAACTTTTCAAATGGTATCGTTTCTAAATAATATCATAGTCTCATATTTTCAAAATAACGATTCACACTATTTTAAACTGTAACTGTATGACTTCTACGTAGTTGCATATTTGATACTGTTCGCGTTTACAATATCTCATTTTTACATACGCTCGCGTTTCTTTTACTAGGATATATATGTATATACGATATTTCATATCCGTCAATTACCTGATTTGCTAGTACACGTGCACAATTATCGATGATGCGCATGTTACACTCACATAAAATCGTCGGCTCACACACATTCATCATCGGTAATTGCTATGCCACTTACACATTAGAATTGCTATTCCACTTACACCATACAATTTCTATATCCCAGATATTATTCTTAATTGATCAGTACTATCATATGACGTGTTTGCATGATATATTCGATATGCTCACCTTACTGTTCCATATTGCGTACATCGCACCTTATAATTTTATGCTTTGAGATGCTAGTTTTATAAGATCTCTGGATTTGAGAACCGTTGTTAATTTCAACGGAAATTGTGTATTGTTTTAAAAACGCGGTTTCTCATGATATAATATTTCGAGGTGTCCACCATGTGTTTTCTCGGTTCTGAGTTGTGAGCATACCTGATTCGAGGAGTGGGAGACGCCGTCTGCGGGTACATGGTGGACCCGGTTGTTAGTGTTTATGCCCTAGAAGGCCATTACTGTATCATACTAGCTTGTATATTACTTAATGGAAGCTTGGGATATTCACATGTATATAACAGTCTTGCTAAACATGGTAGTATGCTACTTGGTTTTTCTATCTTAATATGTGAGTGTACGTATTGATAGAGCTCTTAGGATCTTGCTTGTCTACCAGCGTTGTGATGGCAGTCACACTAGTGGGGGCTGGGTAGTCTACAAGCACATCCTTATTCAGGTCCCTGGTCGTTGGATTATCGAGACAGAGCATCGATACTCCGGAGTAGACTGGTGTGTACGCTTCTCATCCCAGTTGGGGAGATGGTCTGTCCCACAGCCGTCAGTACGTCGTACTGGAGATAGTATGCAGGTGCTCGTTAGGTTACGGGTACACCGGACAGGACTCACAGGGAACTGTTGGTTGGTTTGATACCAGTCGTCAGTGAACAGTTCCCAGGTGACATGAGTACAGCGTAGTCCGCAGACTTGACACTGCTACTTCGCCTCGAGTGTGTCCCACTGTTCTTAGATTGCTACCCTACCACGGCTCAATGGAGTCGTGCAAACAGGTAGCAGTTGGGTGCAGTCCCGAGCACTTGGAGGCAGTGGCGGTTAGACAGGATTCGTCCCTCCCGGTATTGGGAGTAGATATCGTGCTGTGTCAGAGAGCCATTACGCAAAGTCCCTGGCCAGGGCAAGCGAGATTTGCTGGTAGGTTCCAGTAGTTTCTCAGGGTGTAATGGGCTTCACTCCGACACGACTTATACCGCTATTAGGGGACTGACGCTTGCCGCCCCCCTAGGCCCGATATGCGATAGTCTTGGACGAACGGACCGGACTGTATGGAGATTGTCACATCAGACTCAGTAGGAGTTCGGATGGGTTTACTCATCGGCCTTCTTATCGACAACTACCTGGGGACCGTTACGTACAGCTAGTGCCGCTTACGGTCTGTGGTTAAACCCACTGCCAGCGTAGTAGTCGAGTCTCTAGAGTCCCACACAGAGAGTTTCCTACTCCAGGCGAAACGATATAGAGGTTGCATGGTTTTGCGACAAAGGGTTCGGACGCATACGTGCGTTTACGCACGTATGCCTTTCGGACAGTTTTTACCAGTCGGCTTTGGTTTAAGCCAGTTACTGGTATCCGGTTATTGGATTTTTACAGTCTAAAGTTTTTCCGTATTTTTACGGATCGGGGGGCGTTCTCGTAATTGTACGAGAAGCTTCTAGAAGATGTGACTAAGGAGGTTTCTTTTGGATAAGAAAGTGAGTCATGGTGGTGATTCATTCATTTCATTAATGCACATTTATTGCTTAATGACTCATGCTAATGAATCACCACTAGATATTTCATGAAGCATGCTTATTCATTTCCTTTATTCATTTTTCTTAAAAAGAAATGCTTCATGATATATTATGATACACTCTCTCTCTTCTCTCATGATCTCATTCACATTCTCTCTCCTCAAGCTCTCATCTTCAAACCCTAATCCTTACACCTCATGAGTTGAGATCAAAGGATTAGTTAGACTAAGCAATCCATAACCATCACTCTTTATCATCCTTTCATCTTTGATTAGCAATCAAAGTTGATTAGTTACCTCAAGTGAGAGGTTTAGCTTGGAGTTTTGCTCTCGGGTGGATCGTCTACTACCTAGAGAAGGCCGAGGAGAACAAGGAGATCGTAAAGACGAAGGACTAGTATCGATAGGTATAATCCCTTAACACTTTAGTTTAGTATAACTATGTGTTTGGTTATTAGTTGTTTAGCTTCGATTTAAGCGGTTAGTCGATGTTCGTTCTTTAAACTTGATCGTTTTTGAAATTTCCGCCTCCCCACAAGTACTGGGGTGTACTACATCGACTTACAGTGGTATCAGAGCCTCGCTAAACACTAAATAACTTAATTGCAAATTTGTACGAATTTCGAACGGAAAAACAAAGCCGGAAAACCCTAATTCTGTTCAGTTTCTGTCGAACTTAAAATGAAGTCCTAAAATTTTTCAGGTAAGCTCAGAAAGCTAAAAAAGAGTACAGGAGAACACCCAAAAAGTTTGGGCTTCTGATTCGTCTACAGTGCCGCGGAAGCGCGGCGGATCGCACCGATCCGCCGCGCAACCGCGGCCGAGTTGACGAGTCAGGAACTCGTTTGTTTTGGGTGGGTCCCCTGTGGTGTTTAGGGTTTTCTGGAATGTTTAATTATTGCTCAGGTTACTGTTTAACAGAGCAGATTTTGGAGCAATATTGATGTTGTTTATTCGATCGAAATTGTACAGTATTTGCATATGGATTATATCTGTGATTGTTTGATGTGTTCGTAAACCTTCCCCAACTGCTAGTATGTCGGTTGGCAGGGGGTTGCACATTTCTGAAATGGTTATATCTGTTTGTGCATATAAACTGTATTGGACTGTTGTGGTGTATAGCCGGGGTTTGCAATGGGTTATTGATTAATTCATTTGTTGTAAATGTAATTTGTTGTAATATTATTTTTGCGGGGCACTTCCAGGTTGCGGTCGTAGCCACCGTTGTATTATTTCATTTTACTGTTTTTGCTCCTAGGACTGACCCAAGGTGGGGTACACAGACTGCCGGGCGGGTAGTTTGCCGTACCCGTAGGGGTCGAGGGTGGGGTAACGGCTATTCATCACAACTGTGTAATCTGACTTTTCTTGCAGGCTCAAAAGGAATACAGATTGCTTGCATATCCAATATTGTTTATCTGTGTTCTGGAATGAATATCATTGCGTCAGACGAATGTAAAATATCTATATTTATTGTAGCTATTTAGACGTCACTTATGTTTTACACCCGCGCTAGCCCAGCCCCCGCTCTGTCGTTAGTTAAGTAACCTAACGAGTGATGACGGGACCCCGTGGCGAATGCGGATGGCATAAGAGGACGTTGTATTTTCGTTGTTTTCTGCAATGATAGGTTAATGATGGGACGCATTATCTGTAATGCAAAGAAAATAAACCAAAGTTTAAATCGTTGGAACAATTTAAAAGAAACCATTCGGTTAATTTTAAAACAGATATTTTTAAATGCGGAGCTTTAACCACTCCTTTTAAAAGCTATCAGGTTCCTTCGGTTATATCAAGTTCACTACGTTCACGGTTTCGCCAAAACCATTCGTAGCCCTCCGTCATTTCATTTGGGTATTCAGTAGTATTCAAGCTATGCATTTTGGCCAAAGTCAAGGCATAGTGTTTGGTAGCTGCTGGGTTTTCATTTGTTGCATAAGATAGATGAGTCGGTTTGGGACAGTCGTATTACCATTTGACCAAAGTCAGGGGTATATACGAATGGGTTCAAATTGACAAGATAATGACGGGTAGAACTTGACATGTGACTTATGACATTTTGACCAAAGCCAAGGTCATAAGAGCATGGGGCAAAAACTTATATCGGGAATTTCAAAAGAAACTGAAATTTGCAAAGAGATGCATACCATTTTGAGTTTGATGAATGTTGGTAGCATTCCTACAACATTATCAGACGATGATATTTGGATCCCGATCCTACTGTGAGTATATGCTACTTATCAGGATATTCGTCACTTAACGATCAATGCTATAAACCTAGTAGGTGTCCAGAAAAGTGTCAGCGGGGTTACGCCCCCAGAGAAAAGAGGTTATTTAATTAAGGAACTTCGCGAAAGCGTTGGAAAACCTCCCTCGAAGTATCGACACCGGCCTGGCTGAACGGTTAAGCAAGTATTGTACGGTGAGAATAGTCCTGGCTAATTCTTCTTTTATGGTTTGAGGAAGGATTCGAGAAACAGTGGGAGCCATCCAGTTTAGATAAACTAAAAACCACTCTAAACTTGCAAGAGCATCGTGCTAAAGTGTTTTCTTCTCTCTCTCCTAATTGCAGCGACCCTGAAAATGACTGGACTTAAGTTACTTTTAGAAAAGAATATACTGACGGGGCCAAACTATAAAGATTGGCTGCGGAATGTCAAGATGGCCTTGACCTATGACAAATTGGGGTACGTCCTCACCGCTACGGCACCTGCTGTCCCTGGTCCCAAATCCAGCAATGCGGATAAGGAAATCCGCAAAACCTGGGATTTAGATTGCGCGAGAGCCAAGTGCATCGTGCTTGCCTCGATGAACAATGAACATCAGAGGAGGCACGAGGATATGTCCCTAGATGGCATATTTCTCCATACAAAGGAACTTTATGGAGAGCAATCTCGTATTGCAAGATACGAGACCTCGAAGAAATTATTTCGAGCGAGGTTGGCTGTCGGGTCATCGGTAGGTGAACATGTCCTACAGATGATCGGCTATATTGAGGAGCTCGCAGACCTTGGGACGACTTTGGATAATGAGCTCTATACAGACCTTATTCTCCAGTCCCTTCCTCCCACCTACGCCCAGTTTATCCTCAACTTCAACCTTCAAGGAAAAGAAGTTGAACTTGCGGAACTCCTGAACATGTTAAGGAGTGCAGAGGGCACCTTACAGAAGGTAAGGGAAACACCCGCTATGTTTGTTGGCGGTTCATCTTCTTCAGGGTCCAAGGCTAGGGCCAAAGGAAGGAAGAAGAAGGCCGCACCCAAACCTAGAGGAGGTGTTAGTAAGGTGAGAGGGAAGGGAAAGAAAAAGACTGCAGTACCGATAGTTGGTCAGGATGAGTGCTTCCATTGTCACAGGAAAGGGCACTGGAAGAAGGATTGCAAGGCGTGGAACGCCAAGAACCAGGAACCGAAGCAAGCTGTGGCTTCGACTTCAGGTGTGTTTGTAATTGAGAATTGTCTGTCGATCAACTCTACTTCCTGGGTATTGGATACCGGATCAGGATCTCATATTTGCAATTCATTGCAGGCACTGAGAAACCGTAGAGTGCTGAAGGAAGGTGATATGATCCTCAGGGTTGCTAACGGAGCTAGCGTGGGAGCTGCGTCCGTCGGGGATTATCACCTAGGATTGACGAGTGGACATATTTTGGTTTTGCATAACTGTTATTTTGTACCCAGCTTAACGTGTAATATCATATCAGTTTCCTTGTTATCAAATAAAGGTTATGATTTCACGTTTGTAAGAGATGTTGTCAACATCCACCTTAATCATGGTTTGATTGGGTCCGGTACTCTAAATAACGGCATATATGTGTTAAACCAACTCCAAATTTTCAATGTCCAGAACACACTAAAAAGAAAGTCTCCAGATTTAAATAAAGCTTTCTTATGGCATTGTAGACTGGGTCACATCAATGAGAGAAGGTTAACTAAGTTGCATAGAGAAGGATATTTAGACACGTTCGAATATCAATCCTATGACACTTGTCAATCTTGTCTCAAAGGAAAGATGACAAAGACTCCATTTACTGGACAAGGAGTAAGAGCGAGCGAGCTCTTAGGACTCATACACAGTGATGTATGTGGTCCAATGTCTACACATGCGAGAGGTGGTTTTTCCTATTTCATTACTTTCACGGATGATTACTCAAGATACGGATTCATTTATCTGATGAAACATAAATCCGAGGCTTTTGAGAAATTCCAAGAGTATAAGAATGAAGTAGAAAACCAAACCGGCAAAAGTATTAAGACACTTAGATCTGATCGAGGTGGAGAATACTTAAGTGCCGAGTTCCTAGGTTACCTAAAAGAGAAAGGAATTCTCTCTCAGCTTACTCCTCCATACACTCCACAGCATAACGGTGTATCGGAGAGACGGAATCGAACCCTATTGGATATGGTACGATCCATGATGAGTAATGCTGAGTTACCGCGATCTTTCTGGGGATATGCGCTAGAATCAGCGATATATCTTCTGAACAGGGCTCCTACCAAGACTGTGCCTACCACTCCATATCAGATGTGGACTGGGAAGAAACCCCATCTTCAACATATGAAGATTTGGGGATGTCCAGCTTTTGTTAAAAAGCAGCATGTGGACAAGCTCGAGGCACGATCAGTAAAATGTATGTTTGTGGGATATCCAAAGAACTCCAAGGGATATTATTTCTATTACGCAGAGGAACAAAAGGTTTTTGTTTCTCGTAATGCCCATTTTCTGGAAAATCAGTTTTTAGAAAAGGAAATAAGTGGGAGCGAAATAGAACTGGAAGAAATTCCAGAACCACAAACTGCTACTGAAAGTTTGGTAGAACCAGAGGTTCAAGAAGAACAGATCATTCCCGCACCCCTCCGCAGGAGTAGTAGGCCGTCTCATCCGCCTGAGAGATACTACGGTTTTCTCATAGACGGGGATAGAGAGGATTGCATCATAGATGATGATGAACCTACTGACTTCCAGCAGGCCATCCAGAGCGGCGACTCGGTACGATGGCTAGATGCAATGCGGACCGAAATGGAGTCCATGTACACCAACAAAGTATGGACTTTGGACTTTGCTCCAGATGGGGTAAAACCCATAGGATGCAAATGGATCTTCAAGAAAAAGATTGGTGTAGATGGACAGGTGGAAACCTATAAGGCTAGACTTGTTGCAAAGGGTTTTCGTCAAAGACCTGGTTTGGACTATGACGAAACTTTTTCTCCAGTAGCTATGCTCAAATCCATTCGGGTCCTTCTTGCTATTGCTGCCTTCCATGATTATGAAATCTGGCAGATGGACGTAAAGACGGCTTTTCTGAATGGAAATTTAGAAGAGAGCGTCTATATGGATCAGCCAGAGGGTTTCAATCAGAGTGGGAGCAGCGGGAAAGTATGCAAGCTGCTTAAGTCTATTTATGGACTAAAGCAGGCATCACGGAGTTGGAACATCTGTTTTGATGAGACAGTCAAAGAATATGACTTTATCAAAAATCCAGATGAACCGTGCATATATAGTAAAGTTGTGGCCAGAAGTGTCGCATTCCTCGTCTTGTACGTGGATGACATTCTATTGATAGGAAATGACATTCCTATGCTACAATCTGTCAAAGGATTCTTGTCACACAGGTTCTCCATGAAAGACCTGGGTGATGCCTCTTACATTCTGGGGATGATCTATCGTGATAGATCCAAAAGGATGTTGGGACTTTCGCAGTCCAGGTATATCGACACTGTACTGAAAAGATTCAGTATGGAAGATTCTAAGCGCGGTAATCTACCGGCTTGTCACGGAATCACCCTCTCCAAAGAGATGTCTCCCAAGACTGATTTGGAAAGGGAACGCATGTCTATTATACCCTACGCTTCTGCGGTAGGCTCTATAATGTATGCGATGTTGTGTACCAGACCAGATGTAGCTTACGCACTGAGCGTGGTAAGCCGGTATCAGTCAGACCCAGGGGAGAAACACTGGATAGCAGTAAAGAATATTCTCAAGTACCTGAGGAGGACTAAGGAGATGTTCTTGGTTTACGGCGCTAAAGACCTCAGGTTGGAGGCCTTTGCTGATTCCGGCTTCCAGAGTGATAAGGACGATTCCAAGTCCATGTCGGGTTATGTCTTTACCCTCAATGGAGGGGCGGTGTGCTGGAGGAGCTCCAAGCAGGACACCGTTGCTGACTCGACGATGGAAGCGGAGTATATAGCTGCTTGCGATGCCGCTAAAGAAGCAGTCTGGATGAAGAAGTTCCTAACAGAACTTCAGGTTGTTCCTACCATAGTTGATCCAATACCTCTGTATTGCGACAACAACGGAGCTATAGCTTTAGCGAAGGAACCAAGGTCCCATCAGAAGTCCAGACACATCTTGAGGCGGTATCACCTGATCAGGGAGATCATTGATCGTCAGGAGATCGAGGTTCGGAGAGTTTCTTCAGAAGAGAACATTGCTGATCCATTCACGAAGGCCCTTCCTCAGATTCAGTTCGAGAGGCTGCTCGAGATCATTGGTCTACGATATGCCAGTACATGGCCCTAGTGCAAGTGGGAGATTGTTAGTGTTTATGCCCTAGAAGGCCATTACTGTATCATACTAGCTTGTATATTACTTAATGGAAGCTTGGGATATTCACATGTATATAACAGTCTTGCTAAACATGGTAGTATGCTACTTGGTTTTTCTATCTTAATATGTGAGTGTACGTATTGATAGAGCTCTTAGGATCTTGCTTGTCTACCAGCGTTGTGATGGCAGTCACACTAGTGGGGGCTGGGTAGTCTACAAGCACATCCTTATTCAGGTCCCTGGTCGTTGGATTATCGAGACAGAGCATCGATACTCCGGAGTAGACTGGTGTGTACGCTTCTCATCCCAGTTGGGGAGATGGTCTGTCCCACAGCCGTCAGTACGTCGTACTGGAGATAGTATGCAGGTGCTCGTTAGGTTACGGGTACACCGGACAGGACTCACAGGGAACTGTTGGTTGGTTTGATACCAGTCGTCAGTGAACAGTTCCCAGGTGACATGAGTACAGCGTAGTCCGCAGACTTGACACTGCTACTTCGCCTCGAGTGTGTCCCACTGTTCTTAGATTGCTACCCTACCACGGCTCAATGGAGTCGTGCAAACAGGTAGCAGTTGGGTGCAGTCCCGAGCACTTGGAGGCAGTGGCGGTTAGACAGGATTCGTCCCTCCCGGTATTGGGAGTAGATATCGTGCTGTGTCAGAGAGCCATTACGCAAAGTCCCTGGCCAGGGCAAGCGAGATTTGCTGGTAGGTTCCAGTAGTTTCTCAGGGTGTAATGGGCTTCACTCCGACACGACTTATACCGCTATTAGGGGACTGACGCTTGCCGCCCCCCTAGGCCCGATATGCGATAGTCTTGGACGAACGGACCGGACTGTATGGAGATTGTCACATCAGACTCAGTAGGAGTTCGGATGGGTTTACTCATCGGCCTTCTTATCGACAACTACCTGGGGACCGTTACGTACAGCTAGTGCCGCTTACGGTCTGTGGTTAAACCCACTGCCAGCGTAGTAGTCGAGTCTCTAGAGTCCCACACAGAGAGTTTCCTACTCCAGGCGAAACGATATAGAGGTTGCATGGTTTTGCGACAAAGGGTTCGGACGCATACGTGCGTTTACGCACGTATGACTTTCGGACAGTTTTTACCAGTCGGCTTTGGTTTAAGCCAGTTACTGGTATCCGGTTATTGGATTTTTACAGTCTAAAGTTTTTCCGTATTTTTACGGATCGGGGGGCGTTCTCGTAATTGTACGAGAAGCTTCTAGAAGATGTGACTAAGGAGGTTTCTTTTGGATAAGAAAGTGAGTCATGGTGGTGATTCATTCATTTCATTAATGCACATTTATTGCTTAATGACTCATGCTAATGAATCACCACTAGATATTTCATGAAGCATGCTTATTCATTTCCTTTATTCATTTTTCTTAAAAAGAAATGCTTCATGATATATTATGATACACTCTCTCTCTTCTCTCATGATCTCATTCACATTCTCTCTCCTCAAGCTCTCATCTTCAAACCCTAATCCTTACACCTCATGAGTTGAGATCAAAGGATTAGTTAGACTAAGCAATCCATAACCATCACTCTTTATCATCCTTTCATCTTTGATTAGCAATCAAAGTTGATTAGTTACCTCAAGTGAGAGGTTTAGCTTGGAGTTTTGCTCTCGGGTGGATCGTCTACTACCTAGAGAAGGCCGAGGAGAACAAGGAGATCGTAAAGACGAAGGACTAGTATCGATAGGTATAATCCCTTAACACTTTAGTTTAGTATAACTATGTGTTTGGTTATTAGTTGTTTAGCTTCGATTTAAGCGGTTAGTCGATGTTCGTTCTTTAAACTTGATCGTTTTTGAAATTTCCGCCTCCCCACAAGTACTGGGGTGTACTACATCGACTTACACCGGTATGGTACCCCGGGACAAGAAATGGTTTTTGTGGTGTAGAGGATGAGCATGGCAGAGGGAACACTACCTACCGGTGATTGGTTGGACCCGGCGGTTGTCCGGAGGATACCGGCCGGAGTCGTGAGATGGATATGAAGGTCGATCAGTGTATGCGGCGCCTGAGATGAGATAGATATGAGGGCCGATCTGAGGATGCGGCGCCTGAGGTATGGAGATTTATGCGTCGATGCTGGACATAGGTTTTCATGATGTTTCGAGTGTCGATGTTGGATACTCAGGTTCCATGATTTTGATGTGTCGTTGATAGACACACATAGTTGATATCATCATACATACAGATACATGTTTTCATGATGTTTCGAGTGTCGATGTTGGACACTCAGATTCCATGATATGGTTTGTGTCGTAGATGGACACGTGGATGATATCCACACGCATGCTAGCATATGCTGTCAGATGTTATTTCTGTATGTCATTGCATTGACTCGATTGTTGACATATTTTCATTATTGTCACCCTAGATATCATAACATTACCTTTATGATATAGTATGACCTAGGAAATCGTTGTTTTATTCGATTTTCTACCTGCTGATGTTTTCTACTCACGAGTTGGCAATTCACCCCCGTTGTGCCACAGTTCTTGAAGGTTTGACCGCTTGGGATCAGTTGCGGTATCGCTGGCACACAGTTTCTTCCAGGATGTTTTGCTTCGATGGGTGGGACACATATTGGATCGTGCCTACTCTCGTACTTTTACATATTCTGTTGTATCTAGATAAACTCCATCAATCAGAAACTAGAATTTGTGTATTTGTAGACTAGAAAGACTTGTATTGGTTGCGAGACTTAGAGCGATAGGTGTGTGTTCGCTTTCCTTGAGGTTTTTGATGTCTTGCTTATTTATTTGTTCTTTCTGGGTTGATCTTCGCCGTTGGGTGTCGTATATTTATTGTCTACTTGCATGGTTGGGTTTCCGCCAAATGGGCGAAGAGCTAGCTCCCGCTTCGGGATGCCTATATATATTGTTGTATGTGGTTTTTGGATCAAAATATACAAGGGGGTGCTGCCTGAAATTTCAAGGACGAAAAATGTTTCAACTATAGTATAATCAACTTGCATTTTCATGTTTCATTACCTATGCATTTAAAGAAAAACTTGATTTCATTATGCCTTTATTTCAAAACCGCACCTCCATTATTTTCCACAAAAAGTTTTAGATTTCTGGGCTTCGGCTTACTTGAGTTACCTTACTCCTTTTGACGTTGTGTGATTTAAGTGCCGGTCACGAGCTCAATTACAGGTCGTGACAAAGTTGGTATCAGAGCATTAGGTTTAACCTTAGTTTGAGTTTAGGTTTAACTATGCGGAGTCTAGGGCGTAAAATATTTCGGAACCTAGGTTTGACCTTACGGAACATAGACTTGAATGGGGGGTATTAGACCCGAATTTTCGTTACATAGGTTGACCTTGATCGATGGAGTAGGTAGCTTGACTGGATTGACATACCGTGCTTATGTTCCGCGGCATACTCACGATACAATACTCCGCTTAAGTAACCTTAGGATGTACTTATTTTGAGATCTATGATTCGATTTGTTCCTATGATCATATATCCATTTGGGATCTATTGATTTCTTTCGTTCCTTTGATCTATCTTCTTCGATACCTGCTTGAGGTTCCTGTCACCATGGTTTGAGCGCAGATTGAGCTGCTGCTAGAGTTGCGGTCAGAGCGAGCTCGTCACGGACGAGGGCTGATCATGATGTTTGCCGGTGACATGGGAACGTGTAGGTATAGTGTTGTGTTGTGATCTTTCGTTTGAGGCGAGTGTTCGGTTTTGCACCGGATGATCGGGCCATTGATAGAGGCTGTTAGATTGAGAGGACTGTTGCTGTACAGCCTACCCGGAGATCGTAATGTTATCTATCATGCAGATAGATGATCCAGCTGTTGCTGAGATTGGTGGGATGTCGCTTCCAGAGCTTATGAGTTGAAACCGCTGGAGCTTTCAGGCATAGATGTAACAGAAGATAGCTAGTCTATCTTGAGTTGAGCGACTGAGATGATTCGTCTAATGTGATGCGCTGACGCAGGCTCAGTTGAGTTGAAGAATTCCAATTGAAGGATCTTACTTAGATCTAGAGTAGATCGATCAAAAGAGGATGCTGTTCGTCGGATGCTTCGATGTGAGATCTGTAAGTTGACCGGCTTCAGATATAAGGACCTCACCCAGAGGCGGTGTGAGTTGATCAAGAACGGACGAATAAAGTGTATTCCTCCGATGAATAGAACGAGTTCCCGAGGACATATTCGGCTAGATATCTTCCGCGGAGTGGTGAAGATACCGAGTTCGTAATTTTGAGTTCTTGTGAGAGACTCCAGATTGACCGTAGCCGAGGATGGATTGCCGTACGAAGACAGCAAGGGATGACGTCAAAGTGGGCGCTACTGAAGACAAGTGGAACAAGAGGTTCATGCGAGATGTTAACGAGCGGTTATTACTGCCCGATAATGCCAGAGGATTGACATGTATGCAGAGGCATTAGTTATGGACGATTTTAGAGGAAAGCCGTGCTGAGCACGCAGCTATCCGGTTGTGAGGAAGAGAGTTAAGCAAGAGTGCTAACCTTTATATAGTTCAGCATAGATGAGATCGGAAGATACCTCGAGTAGGTTCTTTCTAGGGCACCGCATTGAAAGGATTACACCAGGATCAGTCGTATCGCGCGTATTCGGAGGGCTAGATGCCACTGTCAGTAACGTGCCATTTGCGAGCGGTCATGTTGATCGGGCCAAACGTTGATCAGAGGAGTTCCAGAGCGGAACTATTCCGTTAGTACACCTGATCGGGCCGACGAGCCGAAGGATCACGAGATTTGTAATCCAGTGGATAAACGAGGATCCATAGACCGAAGACGCCAGACCGTGAGCAGGAGGCGAGTAGATATTCTTGCTCTGCCAGCTTTTGGCGCACTGGCATTTTTCGACATTGTAGGAGGTATACCTCAATGTCATTTATTGCGATTTGCGTTTTGTGATCCGAGTATCACACTGTTATCGCTTGGATTTGAGTTTCAGGATATGTTTTCATGCACCATGGCTACACCTACTGGAGATTTCATTTATGTGCATAATTATTGCACTCGATTTATATTTATACACCACTATATCGGGTTGCGATTTGTGCATATCAGTTGCACTTGATATTGATTTTGTGCCTTGGCTGCATGTATTTATGATTTTGCGGATTTCATACAGTCTATTTGATTTTGGGCATGTAGTGCACACTCGATTTGATTTTTGCACTCGATATAGCTCACATGTGCTTGCAGTGCATTTATACGTGTATTGTGCATGCAGTTGCACTCGTTTATGATTTTGTACATCTTAGTACGCTCGGTGTTGTTTTTATGCGTATTTGAGATATTGATGAGTTTTTGGGCACATAGTGCACCTGGGGTTATGTTTTCGTACATTGTTGCACTAGATCTATGTTTTCGTGCACCGTTATACTTGATGTTCGTTTTTGTGCGCTTTACTGCACTAGATGTTTTGTGCGGACCTGACACACTTGATTTGGATTTTCGCGCATATTGGACGCATGGGATGAGATTTTGTGCATGCCAGATGCACTTGATTGAGACTTTATTCATGCATGAATGTTGCGCTTGATTGAGGTTTTCGTGCACACTAGATGCACTCGATATTTTTGTCGTGCACATCCGTTGCACTGGACAGTGTTAGTTATGTGTATGCCCTAGAGGCCATTACTGTACATGTGATATATATTGTAGTGGATGCTTGGACATATATAAGGACTTTCTTACTCGACATGATAGTATGCTATCTGGTTGCACTTTATCTTAACATGTACACTTATTGTCTCTCTATTACATATTGATAAAGACCTTAGGAAGAGTACTTGACTACCAGGATTATGATGCAGATCATACAAGTGGTGCAGAGGTAGTCGATAAGTACATCCTTCAATTGTTCCTAGTCATGGGAGTATCGAGACAGAGCATCGATACTCCAAAGTAGTCTGGCGTATATGCTTCTTGACCTATATGATGGGCGATGGATGATCACACATCCAATGGTGTTTGACATCAAAGAAAGTATACGGGTGCTCAATGGAGACTGGGTACACTGGACGGACTCGCCGAGAACTCCTTGATGGTATTATACCTATCGTCAGATAACAGTTCTTTGGTGACACTAGTACAGGTTAGTCTGTCGACCCGAGATCGTCATAGAGTGTTGTATGATTCCCACTGTACTTTGATTTCCACCTTACCACGTTCAAGAGATCGTGCAAAACGGTGGTTTTTGGGTACATTCCTGAGTCACATGAAGGCAATGAGCGATAGGAGGGGATTCGTCTCTCCTGGTATTTGTGGTTGATGTTGCGCTATGCTCGATTGGCCATAACAGGAAATCACTGTCCAGGGTTGCTGAGATCTACTGGTAAGTGTTATCAGTAGTTTCTCGAACCGTTATAGACCTTTCATCGGCATGACTTATCAGGCTATTGGGGTCTGACGTTATACCACCCCAGGCTGTGATATGCGACATATCTGACGAAGAGACCGGACTGTACGGTAATGTTACTGATTGGATTCGCAGGAGTATGAGCAGGCTTCCTTGTTGATCTTCTGATCGTTCAATGCCCGGATGGCCGTTATGTTTAGTAGACCGCTTGTGGCTTGTGGGTGACTGACATGATCACCACCTATTGCCGGCGTAATGACGAGTCTTTAAAGTCCTACACAGAAGTTTTCTGGCTCAAGCGAATCGGAGTAAGAGCACATATGTGATATGTGCGGGACCGAGATTAATACGCGTGTGTGATACCGTATTCTATTTTCGCGATATGTGATATCGGTCGGTTATATTTGATATAGCCGAGTTATCGGATCAAGTGTTGATTCGATAAGTTGTTACATTTCATATTAGCCGGTTGTATATGATATAGCCGGATTATTAAATCAAGTGTTGATTTAATAATTTAATGTATAATTATGTATTTGATATATTGAATTACATTAACTAATATTAGCTCACTTAAACATTTCTTTTTCTCACTTATGTACACTTAGTATATATGTGATATATATTAATGTACATCTTTTGTGTCATGCTTGATGCCACATGATACATGGGTGTATGAGACTTACACCATGCTTATAATAATGTGAGGGTTTTTTTTATTTAAAGTAAATCAAATTAGTTAGAAATTTTCACATGGTTGAAGCTTGTAGAAGCTTGTAGAACCATTGACCAAGTCCACTCATTTTGTTTTACTTGAAGATATTTATTAACCCAACCATTATTGTTTAGCCATGGTTTATTCTCTACATGAGTTGGTGTATGACACTAACTCACCCATGGTTGCTATTCTCACTCATTATTCTATTCACACTTCATCTTCTTCCTCATCTCCAAAAAGCTTTCTAGCTTCATGAGAGGTGAAGAAATATCCTGAGAAAAATAAATCTAAAGTGAGCAAAATTCCTACTTCATCACCCTCTACTATACTAGTCATTTAGTTTAGGGTATTTGCTTCACTAATTCCACATTAGTGAAGAGGTAGCTTGAGTTGGTGTCTCCTCGACGTGGATCATCTTCGGCCTCGAAGACTTCAAGCAAGCATGTTTCGTTCATCTTGTGGAGCCTTTCTAGAGTCTGGGAGTTCACTACTTGGAGCAAAGGGACTACTACACGGAGCTATTGAAGTGAAGGACCGGTCTACAAAAGTTGTATTCCTTCTTCACTTAGATGTAAAGATGTTTACATGTTTGTTCGTCTAATTCTCTAGTTTAGATTCTAGCGTTAGGGTTCTTTAGCGCGACAATTTTTTGAAAATGGCATGGTCGATACCTCCCGAAACCTTGCTGTCGTGCTGAACATCCCTATAGTGGTATCAGAGCCATGCTAGAGAATTAGACGATATTTGTAGAATTATGAAACTGAAACAACTCTGAAACACACGAAATCAAAATCTAGTTTCTGTCGAAATTTTTAAAGTGTCAAAATTTTTTGTAAGCAATTGCAGAATGTCATATGAGATGTAACATGAACACCACAGAAACCTGAGCCCCTCTCGCCGGAAAATGGCCGTCCACAATCCCAGAATAACCGGCCTCCTCGGTTTTTGGGTAGAATCCTGGCTTCGGTTTTTTATGGTGTTCCAGTCTCTGGGTTTTGGTATTTCAGGTGTTGCTTGTTTTTGCTAAAACTGCATGTGATGTTATTTTTTGTGCAAAGGCAATTCGGAGTGTTTCGTAGTCGCAATTCTAATATCATTTCGGGTTTTTTAGACGACGTTAAAAAGTTCGAACGGATATCAATAACCCATATTTTCCCTCGCTGGAAATTTTCCAAGAGTTGGATTTTTTCCAAGTTTAAATCTTCAGAAAATCATGCAAGCGATTCTGTGGACCCTCTAGAAGAACGATACCCAAACTCGACTTTTTGGATCGCGGAACCACGGTCATACCCTAGGGTTTGCGGCAGTTCCGTGGCGACATGAGTGAGGCATGAGTCGGCCCTTCTACGGATGGTTCATAAGTGTTGTGGTATATTCTGGGTACTTTTTAAACTCCGCTCAAGTGATGAGCTCTTTGGGAAATTTTGGATGTTTGTTTATTCGATCGAAAAGTTTAACATCGTCTAGCTATCTGTGATTGTGATACAATATTTGGAATCCACAATAATTAGTTATGTGATAACTAGTTTGAATTTTATAAATCTAGCAATTTAGTCTCATTTGATCGGTTGCCACGGAATTTTGATGTGGATCAAAAGTCCGTCGCAATCACGTAGCGTACGCGGATACTCACCGGGTAACCTAGTAGATAGCCACGCCCCATAGCCCCGACCAAGTGACTGTAGGAGAACCCCGTCGCCAAAACATCCGTTCGGGTGCTCGCGGCCGCGGTGTTCTACCTAAGTGCACTTCGTCGACAGCATCGGGGGTGCGGCCGTCTACTAAAGTTTCCGACAAGCATTCGATCTGGTTGTCGAGAATCTTGTTGAATTACCCGACTGATTATTGGAAAGTTTTTTCAATATCGATACTAAAATGCGGGCTTTATAATTGTTGGGCATGTGATTTCTAAGGAATTCATTTGGTAAGGCATGAAATCCAAAGTATGTGATACATTGGGTTTATGATGTCTAAGGTGGTTGCGGATTCCAATTGTTGTAGTTTTTCACTTTCTTTTCTGCGACTGTAAGTGTAATATGTGGTGTAACACCGGTTTCGTTGCTATATGTCAACGACAATTGGGATACACATATTTACTTACGTTGATGACATGTGATGTTATGTGTTGCTGTGATATGTTATATTGGACCGTCGTGTTTTGAATAGCCGTGGTTTTTTATGTGAGATGAGAGTTTTTCATTTTCATTCATGTAAAAGCTTGTATGTAATATTCTTTTATTGGGACACTTCCGGGTTAAGGATGATGTCACCATTGATGTATATTATTTACTTTTCCGCATTAGAATAGACCCAAGGAGGAGAGCACAAGTAACCGGGTTCTAGGGTCCAGTGGGAGACCATCTCGAGGAGTCGAGACCGGGTCTCCTAACTCTAGAATTGGTAGGGTTGCTTGCCACTCTTGTAGGGGTCTAGGGATGTGGGTTTGACTATTCATCGCGACCGTGGAATCCGTGTTTTATACTGGCTTAATTTAAAATACGGAATTCCTAGTATATCCAATATTTCCTATGTATTCTTCTGCTGCTGATATTCTGTGATGTGATCACTTAATATTCTGAAACGAATGCTTATATTATATATATGATATATAATAAATATTACTGTTTTCGTTTCTTATATGATGCGTAGGAAGCATAATTGATGGGACTTCATTAATGAGATTAATGAAATAAAAGAAACCTAAAGATATTGCAGAATCTTGTTTTAAAAACTGGTAGCTCTAGTTTTTGCTTTGCATAGTTGTATTCCTTGTAGAATATCCAGCACCTTATTCGATAAGGAAAGAGCCGAGATCCCTTCACCGGGAGTGACCTCTTTAGCAAAACTAGCAGATGCTACAACACACTGGGTTTTGTCTTTTGACTGCTTTTTTAGTTCTTGCTTTGCATAGTGGTATTTGTGAAATATCCTGCACCTTATTTGATAAGGAAAGAGCCGAGATCCCTTCACCGGGAGTGGCCTCTTTAGCAAAACTAGTAAAAGCCTAAAAAACACTCCTTTTCAAAATCACTCGATTCTACAACGATATCAAATTCATTACGCAAAAGGTTTTCATAAAAACCTGTCGTAGCCCTCCGAGATTTCAGATAAGTAGTATTTAGTATTCGTGCTACGGTAGTTTGGCCTCCGTCAAGGCGTAGTACGGTAGCTGATTAGTACTTATCTGTAGCATGAGATGCGATTGGATTAGGATATTCGTACGGCGTTGTTTGGCCTCCGTCAAGGGTCGTGCGGGTGGGTCTAATTCAATCAAGAAATGAACGGGTTGAACTTGACTAGCGCCCTATGGATAGTTTGGCCTCCGTCAAGGTCATAGGTGTAGGGTTCCTAGGCATGCTAATGAGGTCTCACATGGCATCAACCATGCCAATTTCAAATTTTACAAGTGCCGAGAAACCCTAATACGGATCGTTAACTAGATTTTAGGCGAAACATGCAACTAGTTAACAACTTAACTAATGGAACGGAAATACAACCTTTGTAGATCCGGTCCTCCACCTCCTAGGCTTCGTGATGATGTCCCTCCGCTGTCCATATCGGATTCCGGACTCTAGCATCGGTTTCATCGGAGAAATGGACGGGCTAGGTCGTCGACTTCGATGCCGAAGATGATCTACGTCGAGGCATCACAAGATCAAGCTCCCACTTCACCAAGTCATGAAACTTGTGAAGAAAACACCCTATACTACTTGGCAAGAGGTAGAGGATGATGAAATAGGAAGTGGGTTCACTTTAGAATTGGATTTCTCACTCTTTTTCACTAGTTGCCATTGATGGAGGCAAGCTTTCTTCATGTTGAAGAAGGAGAAGAAAAAGAAGATAAAGAAAGTATATGATAAGTATATTTTAAAAAAGGAAAATAATATGAATACTTATCATATGCTAACCATGGATATGTGTAGGGAATAGACTATGGTTAGGTGGAATGGTTAGGGTTAAGCATGAGACAAAATGGTCACTTAGTCAAAGCTTCATGAAGCTTCAACAACAAACAAAGAAAGCCACCATTTTTCTCTTTATCATTCCTTAATAAAAGAATAAATAAATAGATATGAAAATCAAAACCCTAACCATTTAAATAACCATGGTTTAATCTTTACACAAACACAAGTAAGCATGTATCATCAAACATGATACAAACAAGTGCACAAAAGTATATCACATATACAACTTGTGTACATCAAGTCAGAAAATCCATTTAAAGTGAACAAATATTAGTTAATGCAAAGTAATATATCAAATATATAATTATACATTAAATCATTAAATCAACACTTGATTTAACGATCCGGTCATATCGCATATAACCGACTAATATCCAATGTATCGGCTTATCGAATCAATCCTTGATTCGATAACTAGGTTATATCGCATACAACCAATCGATACATTCATCGCGAGAATAGAATACGGTATCACATACACGCATTATTCTCGGTCCCGCACATATCTCATATGCGCTCCTATTTCGTTTTGCTTGAGCCAGGAAACCTCTGTGTAGGACTCTAAAGACTCGTCAATACGCCGGCAGCAGGTGATGATCATATCAAACACCCACAAGCCGCAAGCGGTCTGCTAAACGTAACGGCCACCCGGGTATTGAGCGATCAGAAGATCGACGAGCAAGCCCGCTCATACTCCTGTGAATCCATCCAGTAACACTTACCGTACAGTCCGGTCTCATCGTCTGATATGTCGCATATCTCGCCTAGGGGTGGTAAACGTCAGACCCCAATAACTCGATAAGTCGTGTCGATATAAGGTCTATAACAGTTCGAGAAACCACAGGAAACACTTACCAGTAAATCTCAGCAACCCTGGCCAGGGATTTTCGGTTATAGCCAATCGAACACAGCGCAACATCAACTCCCTATACCGGGAGAGACGAATCCCCTCCTATCGCTCATTGCCTCCATGTGATTCGGGACTGTACCCCAAAACCACCATTTTGCACGCCCTCTTGGACGTGGTAAGGTGGAAATCAAAGCACAGTGGGAATCACACAAGACTCTACGACGATCTCGGTTCAACAGACTACTCTGTACCAGTGTCACCAAAGAACTGCCATCTGACGTAAGGTATAATACCATCTGGGAGTTCTCGGTGAGTCCGTCCAGTGTACCTAGTCTCCACTGAGCACCCGTATATCATCTCTGATGTCAAACACCAATGGATATGGGATCATCCATCGCCCATCTGTATGGGTTGAGAAGGTATACGCTAGTCTACTCTGGTATATCGATGCCCCGCCTCGATATACCCACGACTAGGGACCTTGAAGGATGTACTTATGGACTACCCTGTCCCCACTAGTATGATCCGCATCATAGTCCAGGTAGTCAAGTACACATCCTAAGGGCTTTACCAACATGTAACAGAGAGACAATCAGTGTACACGTTAAGGTAAAGAGCAACCAGATAGCATACTATCATGTCGAGCAAGAAAGTCCTCCTTATATATGTCCAAGCATCCACTACAATATACATCCTATGTATAGTAATGGCCTCTAGGGCATACATATAACTAACAATCTCCCACTTGCACTAGGGCCATCTGATAGCAGTGGTTGCAGTATCTCATACTCAACCATCCCATAAAAGTCTCTCTCTGGGAAAAGGCCTTTGTGAGTGGATCCGCCGTGCTGTCCTCTAAGTCTACTCTCCTAACCTCGATCTCCTTGGAGATCAACCATCTCCATGATCAGGTGATACTGCCTTAGAATATATCTGGATCATTGATGGGACGGACGTTCCTTGGCAAATGCCACAACTCCATTGTCACACAATGGGAGGAACTAAGTTCATCTCATGAACAAATATACATCCAGACTGCCTCTTTGGTAGCATCATAAGTAGCGATGTATCATGCCTTTATCGTCTAGTTTGCCACGGTATCTAGCTTGGAACTCTTCCAACATACCGTCCCTTTACTGAGGGTAAAGACAATGCCTGTGACTGACATTTGTTCATATCAGATTTTTGCATTTTCATACCGCCCAATTTTTATCACATTGCATATCCGTAGATACTCTTGAGCCGTGTTTGCTAGTCAATTGCAGGATACAGGTTCTCGGTTCCAAAACGATGAAATTCATGGAAAACACGAAAAAATCCGGGTTCCTGCCAACCACAGATAAAACACGGTCTCTGCTCTTCATCCGTATGTTGCCAGATATCAATAGGAAGACAAAAGATCAAATCAATGTCATTCTCATGCACAAGGCTCAATGGTAGCACAAAATCCAAGAGATCTACGCGGAGCTCGAGGCAAATCATGACAAAATCTTGACAAAAAGTCCACCTTTCCCTCAACAGAAATTCTGGAAAATTCGTGAAGGAATTATGAAAAAATACATATACCAGAATTATGTACACAGAAGAACAGGGAAGCACCAAAAAGATGAAGGTCCAAATCCTCCAATGGGCCGCGGATCCGCGGCCAAAGTGGGGTCCAGGCCGCGGATCCGCGGCCATATAGTGGCGGCAGTTGAAGATTTTTGGGGGGTGTTTTGGTCTTTTTGTTTAGGTTCTGGTGGTTGCCCTAGGGTTTCATTCTCTGGCCTATAAATAGCCCAGAAGTTTGTGAAGGAAAGGGTCCAATTTTGTATTCTCATTTTGCCTAGTTTTAGTGTTGTTCTTCTTCCTCTTCTCACCTCTTCTCCATTAAACTTGTAGTGAGCTTTTGAGTGAAGAGTGATGAATAAAGAAGACCATTTTTATTATTATCATGCTTGTCTCTTTCTTTACTTGTTATAATTGTTGTAACTTTAAATTCGTTAAGTAGTTGTTATTTCTTTGTTGTTTCTTTCTTCTCTTTTTTTCTTTATCCTTACATACGACAATGATACTTACGCTCGATCCTCGCCAAGGTGAGGTCGCAAACAGTTAGTCGTATTCTTCTAATCTCCTTCTTTCTATCTTCCTCTTTTGTTTGTTTTATTTTTCCGTATTATGAAGTGTGAGTAGTTTTATACTTGTTAGGGTAGGATAAGGGAAGTTTGAGAGAAGGAAATCTCTTTCACTCTTTCCTTGCCCAACAACTTAAATCGACTCCCGTTAATTGAACCACAATCCGCTCCTTACGGCACCCTATCCTACATGATAGCGGTGATTCCGTAGTGAGACCGGTTGTGGTTGAATTAACCGGAGGTTATGGATAAGAGCCAAGAACGGACGGACAAGCACCAAAAGGAAGGACTATGCGTTGGAAAGCCTAGCTTATACTCGCAAGTTCCTTCCTAGTCGTGCTAATCCTCGTTGTTGCCGATTACCGTAACACCGATATTAAGAGGGGCAACGAAAGATGTGGAGACTCCTAACTCAAACTAACCTAATCCTAACCCTAACAAGCTCTCTTTAAATATCAACTTAACACTTAGATAACCACAACAAAAATCTGAACAACCGGACTTAACTCGTAGAAAAACACATAGAAAAAGATTCCCATCTCCCTGCGGACGACCCGTACTCAACCGGCTAGCTACGTGCGAAACCGTCTTGATTGCGGTATTTAAACTAGAACTTGAACACGCACTTATCCTATCAATCAAATGGCGCCGTTGCCGGGGAGACGGTAGTTTATTTCCTTGTGTAATTTCGGGTTAATTTGTAAGTATAAAAAAAAACGAAAAAAAAAATATACTTTGTAAAAGAAACCATCTTGTTATTCTTGATTAGTTTTTGTGCAAGTGTGCAGGAAATACGAAGCTCAAGATCGACGCCAAAGACGTTGGAAATACGGAGTTCAAGTACAGTGCCAAAGACGTGGGAAGATAGACCCACATTTTCGCGGCTACACCGCGACGGACAAAACGAAGCATACGGTCTACTGTACAAATCTGGAGCAAATACAGTGAGCAAATCAAGATTCAGTACATCCAGAAAAGCAGAGGACTCCAAGACCAGCAACCAGAAAAAAATTGTGATCCCAATCTCTCTGTCTAGCCGCTGAACCGCGGCCATATCTGGTGTTTGGCCGCGGAAACGCGGCTAGTTGGTGCCTTCGGGTTGCCAAAAATTTTTGGTGAGTCTCTCTTGCTTCTTCCACTCCTCTGAGCTCCACTGAATTGTGTTTTCTGCAGGCTTCTTTGCGCAAACTCTTCTCCCCCTTCCAATAAACTGTTCTTGTGCAGGATTCTTTGCGCCGCAAATAAAAATTGTTTGCAGTTGATTTGTTACTGCTTTGCATTTCTTTAATACGGACTTAAGGGGCTTGAAACCAATCCAGATTGGGTGGGGATTTCATCACCCTTCCCAGGACCCCGGAAATCACTAAAGCATATGCATTGTCCATTGTAAATTAAAAAAATACTAGACTTCAGCCCTAAGGACTTCGCGCTCATTAGGAGAAGATAAACCTTGTTTAGAACCTTGCTTAACCGTATATTGTTTACGGGGTGTCTAGGAAAGTGTTAAAGGCGCAACCGCCGAAAGAGAAAGGGTTATTTAATTAAGGAACTTCGCGAAAGTGTTGGACAACCTCCCCTTATCTCTGCACTTACCTGGCCTCGTGATCAGTGTATTTTTAAGCCTGTTTCTCGACACTGTTTAACTTCGACAATCAAGTTCAGGAGCAGGTCTAGTAGACCTAGGTTACCCTAGATCTAGGTGTGATTGTGCATATCTTGTTTGTGATTGCTTAAGCCGTATTTCCGTACATACTTCTGTAAATCTCTTTCTAAAAACAAAAGAAAAAAGAAAAAATCAAAAACTTTTATAAAAACTTGCCCTTTTGTCGCCAAATCCATTTTCACCCACCACCCATCGCCTTTCTCCATTGACGTTTTCTTACCCTCACCTTCTCCGCTTTGACTATACTAAACTCGTTTAGTGTATGTCCGCTTGGACTCGGGACACTAGCGCCCGTCTAGTCCGCGTTACGTTAGTCGCGGCCGACTACGCGATCGACTCCGAAGTCGATACTCCGTCCACTCCTCTTTCTCCCCTTCCTTTGCCGGCCAACTCCGACGTTGACCGGAATTCTGTTCATACATCCTCACCTTCACCTTCACCTTCACCAACCTCTTCTTCCGCGATGTCGGGATTTAATCCGAACATCTCTTTGACCACCCCTGGATTGGCTCCACCTCCTACGGAGACCAATCTTCCACCACCTCCGCCTGTTGTAGCGCCGCAGCGAATTGCGCTCCAGGATCGTTTCTACCCCACCCGTTCTGCACTTCCCACCTGCCTTTCTCTTCCTCCGGCCAATGGGGACAACTTTGAAATTAAGCCCCATTTCATCAACATGCTTCCACGTTTTCATGGGCTTGAATCTGAAGATGCCTATATCTTCATTAACAAATTTCAAAACGTCTGTGCCATGATGAAAACAACCCAGCTGTCGGACGATGCTATACGTCTATGGGTCATTCCGTTCACTTTATGCGATCTCGCAGAAAAATGGCTGTATAGCACCGCTTCCCACTCAATCACCAGCTGGGACGAGTTTGTTAAAGCGTTTCTGAAAAAATTCTACCCAAATCATAAGACCGCAAGAATTCGAAATGAGATCAACCAATTCTCCCAGCTTCCTTCTGAACCCTTCTGGAAGTGCTTTGACCGGTACAAAGACCTTCTTGTTCAGTGTCCTCACCACGGTATAGAGAAATGGCAACTCTGCCAAACCTTATACGAGGGACTGAACCCAGCAACGAAGCAGTTGCTGGAAACCATCTGTCAGGGCCACTTCCTATCCAAATCTGACGAGGAAGCGTGGCAGTTCTTTGACGATCTTGCGGAGCAAACGCTACAGTGGGAGAGCACCAGAACGACTTCTTCTTCTTCTACCTCCACTTCTACCGGTCAGTCTAGGGTAGGAATCCACCAACTCGATGTCTCTATTGCGATGAAAGCTGAAATGGCTGCAATAACACGAAAGCTTGAAGCGATAGAGAGCAAATTTTCTGCTCCTGCCCCCACACCTGTTCTCCCCCTTCGTACCATCTGCGCTTGTTGTTCCGACCCTTCCCACTTGACCGAAGAGTGTCCTTACAATCCACCCTCGCAAGGACAGGATCAGGTTAATGCTGCCTTCCAGCAAAGACCGAGGAATGATCCATACTCTTCCACCTACAATCCTGGTTGGAGGAACCACCCCAATTTCGCCTGGAATCAGAATCAGAATCAATTCCAGGGCAACAATTTCCAAAGGGCCCCTCCGCCGCAACAACAAGCGCAACAACAAACTCAGTATCAGCAGCCCTTCCAACCCCAACCTTACCAAAACCAGACGAACAACTTTGCACCCAACAACTCTTTTCCACCAAACAACAACTTTGTTCCGTCCAACAACGATAAGGTTTCCTCGCTCGAGCGAAGTCTGGAGGCGTTCGTTAAGCAGTCGACCCAATCCACCGCCAACATCCAGTCTTCGATTCAATCTTTAGTGCAACACACTGCCGCACACGGGCAAAGCATCAAGACCATCGAGGCCCAGATTGCACAACTGAACGCGGCCTTGAGCGAGCGAGAGAAGGGGAAGCTCCCGTCTCAGCCACTTCCAAATCCCGGTCACCCACATAATGCACATGTTGCTCTTGAACAACAAAACCATAATGTGAGTGCCGTGACCACACTGAGATCAGGGAGGATGCTGCCAAACAACATTGGCAAACGGATCAATGATGATGCCCCGGCCGCTGCTTCTTCTTCTTCTCCTTCTTCTTCTTCGTCTTCCGAGCCTATTCTCCGTTCTTCACAAGGCTCTCCCTCTTCTTCTTCTGCTCTGAACGGACCCACTTCTCACTCCACGAAAACACCTATTCTGGGATCCGTTCCAACTCCAAAATCTCCTCCTCCAGTATTAGACTCAACCAATTTTCAAAATGTTCCATTTCCAAACCGGTTGAGGTCTAACAAACAAAATCCACAAATGGAGAAGATTTTGGAGTTATTCAAGCAAGTTAACATTAACATTCCTCTTTTAGATGCTGTCCAACAAGTCCCATCTTACGCGAAAATCTTAAAGGACTTGTGCACGAAAAAGAGAAAGTCTCAGGTACCCAAGAAAGTTTTCTTGGCTAGTGCAGTGAGTGATGCCCTTACCCAATCTTTACCACAAAAACGGAAGGACCCTGGCTGTCCTACGATTTCAATTACTATTGGGGATAAGAACATCAACCGCGCACTATTAGATCTTGGTGCCAGTGTTAACTTGCTTCCGTATTCAGTATACGAGCAATTAGGCGTCGGAGAGCTGAAACCCACCCACTGCACTCTCCAGATGGCCGACCGATCGATCACCCATCCTAGGGGTGAGCTAGAGGATGTGTTAATAAAAGTCGGGGACTTCATATTCCCCGTCGACTTCATTGTCTTAGATACACAGCCTGTAGCTAACCCCCGGAGTCAAATTCCGGTGATACTCGGTCGCCCATTTCTCGCAACCTCAAATGCTGTGATCAATTGTCGCAATGGTTCAATGAACCTCTCTTTTGGAAATATGACGATTGAACTCAACATTTTTAGGTTGGGGAATCAGCCCGCCGAACCTAATGCTCATATACTGGATGTTTGCTCGATCCAGGAGATCACACCAGAAGAGTGTGAATTCGAGGAGTTTCTGTTTGAACACGATAATCTTGACGCCACTAGTGCGTTTCTCTTCGAACCTGCTGCTGCTTCTGCGCCCGACAACGAATACGAGTGTTTCACATTCTTGAACGATCTTAGCCGCGCACAACCCGAGTTTGAATCTTTTGACTTTTCGGATGAGTTACCTGAACCATCCGACTCGGTTTCCTACACTCGTTTTGAACCTTTGCTGGAGTCCTTTGAGTTCGAGACCCTTGCACCAGTCTTGCCTTCCATCATTTCACCTCCAACGCTCGAACTCAAGCCGTTGCCGTCTCACCTTAAGTATGCTTACTTAGGTGAGAACGAGACCCTCCCTGTCATCATTTCGGCGTCTCTAGCTCCAGAGCAAGAGAAAGCCCTTCTCGCGGTCTTGCACAGCAACAGGCAAGCTTTTGGCTGGTCCATGGCGGGCATCAAGGGGATTAGTCCCCTAATCGTTGAGCATCATATTCATCTGATGGATGATGCCAAACCAGCCCGGGATCCACAAAGACGTCTTAATCCAGTCATGAAGGAGGCTGTGAAGAAGGAGATCGTCAAATGTCTAGATAGTGGTATCATTTACCCTATCTCTGATAGTCAGTGGGTTAGCCCCATTCATGTTGTCCCCAAGAAGTCGGGCATCAAGGTCATAACCAACGAGGCGAATGAGTTAATCCCTACTCGCACCCAAACTGGGTGGCGAGTTTGCATTGATTACAGAAAACTCAACGCCGCAACGCGGAAAGACCACTTTCCGCTACCTTTCATTGACCAGATGCTGGAACGATTGGCCGGACATGAGTACTATTGTTTTCTTGATGGCTACTCTGGCTATAATCAAATTCCCATCGCCGAAAAAGACCAGGACAAGACCACTTTCACTTGTCCTTTCGGCACGTTTGCATATCGACGCATGCCCTTTGGGTTATACAATGCGCCCGCTAACTTCCAGCGGTGTATGATGGGAATTTTTTCGAACATGGTGGAAAAATTTCTGGAGATTTTCATGGATGACTTTTCCATCTTCGGCGACTCCTTTGACGAGTGTTTGCTGCATCTTGACGCTGTCCTTACCCGATGTAAGGACAAGAATCTCACTTTGAACTGGGAGAAATGCCACTTCATGGTGCGCGAAGGTATTGTCTTAGGACATATCATCTCGCAAAATGGCATAGAGGTCGACAAAGCAAAGATTGAGGTCATTTCCAATCTGCCTCCTCCCCGTTGCGTCAGAGATATCCGAGCCTTCCTTGGCCATGCCGGTTTCTATAGACGGTTTATCAAGGACTTTAGCAAGATTGCTAGGCCCTTGACTCTTTTGCTGGCCAAGGATACACCATTTGACTTCAACTCGAGCTGTGTGACTGCCTTCGAGTCACTAAAACGCTCACTCACTTCTGCTCCCGTTCTTTCTTCTCCTGACTGGACGCACCCATTCGAGATTATGTGCGATGCATCCGACTTTACCATCGGTGCTGTCCTTGGACAGCACATCAACAAGATGCCGTATGTAATCTATTACGCGAGCCGGACCCTGAACGACGCCCAACTTAACTATACAACAACTGAGAAGGAATTCTTAGCTGTTGTATTTGCTTTAGAAAAGTTCAGGCCCTACCTCATCGGCTCTCCAGTCATTGTCTACACTGACCATTCTGCTCTGCGCCATCTTTTTGCCAAGAAAGATGCCAAATCTCGGTTAATACGTTGGATCCTCTTGCTTCAAGAGTTTGACCTTGTCATTAAGGATAAACGAGGATGTGAAAACGTAGTTGCCGACCATCTCTCACGACTTCCTTCTTCGCCTTCGCTTCCAATTCCGATCAATGACGTTTTCCCGGATGAACAACTCTTGACAGTATCTTGCGAACCCTGGTTCGCAGATATTGTGAACTATTTGGCCACGGGATTGCTACCGACCGAATGGTCACGTCAGGACAGACTTCGCTTCTTATCCCAAGTAAAACACTTTTACTGGGACGAACCCTACTTGTTCAAGTACTGTCCCGACCAGATTATTCGTCGGTGTGTCCCTGATGAGGAATTCAAGAGTGTGCTGTCATTTTGCCACGATCAAGCGTGTGGCGGGCATTTTGGGCCCAGAAAGACAGCTGAGAAGATCTTGCAATGTGGTTTCTACTGGCCACAACTTTTCAAAGACGCTCACGACTATTGCAAGACTTGCTCCCGGTGCCAACACATGGGCCGGATATCCCGGAGGAACGAGATGCCGCTCCAACCGATCTTGGTTGTGGAGATTTTCGATGTTTGGGGGATAGACTTCATGGGGCCGTTTCCCAACTCTTTTGGGAACTTGCACATCCTTCTAGCTGTTGATTACGTCTCTAAATGGGTCGAGGCTGTGCCCAGCCGGACTAACGACAACAAGGTTGTCGTTAGGTTCCTTAAAGAAAACATTTTTTCCCGGTTTGGGCACCCCCGAGCGATCATTAGCGACAATGGAAGTCATTTCTGCAATAAAACTTTCGAAGCCTTAATGCGGAAATACTCCATTAATCATAAGCTTTCTACGCCCTACCACCCCCAAACCTGCGGGCAGGCCGAAGTTTCAAATCGGCAAATCAAGCAGATACTGGAGAAGACGGTTTCCAAGAACCGTAAGGATTGGTCTCTGAAACTCACTGATGCCCTTTGGGCATTTAGAACCGCTTATAAGACCGACCTTGGCATGTCTCCCTATCGGCTTGTGTACGGAAAAGCCTGCCACCTTCCTGTCGAAATCGAGCATCGCGCATTTTGGGCGATAAAGGAGCTGAATCTGTCTCTTGAGGACGCGGGCAGCCATCGGAAGCTGCAGTTGAACGAATTGAGCGAGCTTAGGGATGAGGCTTACGATAACGCGGTTGTCGTTAAGAATCGAACGAAGGTGTTTCATGATAAACACCTTGTGCGCAAAACCTTCGTACCTGGTCAGCAGGTACTGCTTTACGACACCCGACTTCACTTCCATCCTGGAAAGCTCAGATCTCGCTGGAAAGGGCCGTATTTCGTGCGGAATGTGTATCCGCAGGGCGCTGTGGATTTGGAGAATCCGAAGGACGGTTCACTCTTCAAGGTAAATGGACACCGATGCAAACCGTACCTTAGCGCCGAACCAACAGAGGAGCTCCTGTTCTTACAGGAGCCGGTTTACCCTGAATGATCTTCCTCTGCCTACCTCCAAACTTCGGTTATCCAGCCACGAACAGCGGACACTGTTCCAAATAAGTTTGGGGGTATGTACAAACCGTTTTGTTTATATTTGTGTATATTCTTTTTCTTTTCTTTAAAAACAAAAACAAATAAAATTTGTATATCACTAACCGACAATTTTGAACCTTCAAACTGATCTCTTCATGCAACGACAGTGAGGACACTGTCCAGTTTAAGTTTGGGGGTACGCTCGGTACGCATTTCTTACCTTCGCATTCATATGTATATTTTGCATCTGCATATTTAAATCCATAAAATCCATAAAAATTTGAAAATTTTCTAAAAAATATAAAAACTTTTTTGTCAAGTTAGCTTGTGGAAGAACCCGGATTCAACATTCGACGGTTTTTGTTTGAAAAAAATAGGAATAACTAGATCTTATGTTTGGATTTTGAAAACCTGAAAGATAACTCTCCTTTGAAGTTAACTATAGCTGATATACGTCTTTACATCACACTACACGTGTCGTAAGATTTTGGGAATTAGACGACAAGTCTGTCATGTTTAAACTTTTAAACAGATAAATGATTTTCTGGGGATCAAATAGGTATGTTCTGAAATAAGTAATGTCAAGAATAGTTTATGAAGTAAAGCGAATATGAAGGAATGTTATTGATGCCATAATTGGAGTTAAGTCGGAAAAATAACCCATCTAAAACTTGATTGGAATGATTACACACCAAACCCACTAAACACGTCTTTTATCCAAAAAAAAAATATTTGAACTGCCAGTTATATCTCCGTTCGTATTGAATCATCTGATTTTCACGACAAACTGTCTTTTGTTTTTGGACCTAGGTAACTTGAGTAATTAAGTCCGCTGGGGTGTTTTTACACCTAATGCCCTAAAACCAACTGGTTTGGGTGCATTGGCCCAAAGCTCGCTAAGAAGCCTAGAAAGTCCAGTTTTAAAACAAAGTCAAGCAAGTGTTCTCTTCGAGTTAAAATTCCTAACGGTTCTTTGTGTGAGAATAATCTTGATAAAAGACAGGCTTTTAAAAAAAAATTTAACGGAGATATGAAGGTTTTACTCTTTGATAAAGACTATTGCACGTTCACAGAGGTGTGTATGAAATGAAAACAAGAAAAAGGTGGAGTGAAAAATACGACTTAGTTTCCTGTTAAGGAAGATAGAAATTCTGAAGTTGAAACCTTACTGGAAAACGAAACTTGAAAAATGCTTAACTCGTTATAAAACTTATGTGATCCTTTTAAAATTATTATCTGGGCTTTATTGTGCGACATGATGACTTTAATCGATCCTTCTGGAACTTAACGACACTATTTGCACTGCACGTAAAGACATATAAAATCTGTAGTTAAATAAGAAGTGAGGTGTGAAAAATAAAGGTTCGATGATCTAGACTTAGGATTATAGAATTGTTATTTTCTAAAACAAAACATTAGGGTTTGAAGCTTAGTTATTTTACAAAACCAACTTGACTGGATTTTGTGGGTAGTATCCGCTGAAAACCCTCAGGAGACAACACTCCTCCTACTAGGGACACCTAGAGGTTTAACGGCTTGTTGCACGTGCTCAGTGCAATCGCGTTCCCTGCGAAAGTGAGGTTAGGAAATTTTTTTGTGAATAAATGGGCTTTGCTCGGGACGAGCAAATGATAAGTTTGGGGGTATTTGTTCATATCAGATTTTTGCATTTTCATACCGCCCAATTTTTATCACATTGCATATCCGTAGATACTCTTGAGCCGTGTTTGCTAGTCAATTGCAGGATACAGGTTCTCGGTTCCAAAACGATGAAATTCATGGAAAACACGAAAAAATCCGGGTTCCTGCCAACCACAGATAAAACACGGTCTCTGCTCTTCATCCGTATGTTGCCAGATATCAATAGGAAGACAAAAGATCAAATCAATGTCATTCTCATGCATAAGGCTCAATGGTAGCACAAAATCCAAGAGATCTACGCGGAGCTCGAGGCAAATCATGACAAAATCTTGACAAAAAGTCCACCTTTCCCTCAACAGAAATTCTGGAAAATTCGTGAAGGAATTATGAAAAAATACATATACCAGAATTATGTACACAGAAGAACAGGGAAGCACCAAAAAGATGAAGGTCCAAATCCTCCAATGGGCCGCGGATCCGCGGCCAAAGTGGGGTCCAGGCCGCGGATCCGCGGCCATATAGTGGCGGCAGTTGAAGATTTTTGGGGGGTGTTTTGGTCTTTTTGTTTAGGTTCTGGTGGTTGCCCTAGGGTTTCATTCTCTGGCCTATAAATAGCCTAGAAGTTTGTGAAGGAAAGGGTCCAATTTTGTATTCTCATTTTGCCTAGTTTTAGTGTTGTTCTTCTTTCTCTTCTCACCTCTTCTCCATTAAACTTGTAGTGAGCTTTTGAGTGAAGAGTGATGAATAAAGAAGACCATTTTTATTATTATCATGCTTGTCTCTTTCTTTACTTGTTATAATTGTTGTAACTTTAAATTCGTTAAATAGTTGTTGTTATTTCTTTGTTGTTTCTTTCTTCTCTTTTTTTCTTTATCCTTACATATGACAATGATACTTACGCTCGATCCTCGCCAAGGTGAGGTCGCAAACAGTTAGTCGTATTCTTCTAATCTCCTTCTTTCTATCTTCCTCTTTTGTTTGTTTTATTTTTCCGTATTATGAAGTGTGAGTAGTTTTATACTTGTTAGGGTAGGATAAGGGAAGTTTGAGAGAAGGAAATCTCTCTCACTCTTTCCTTGCCCAACAACTTAAATCGACTCCCGTTAATTGAACCACAATCCGCTCCTTACGGCACCCTATCCTACATGATAGCGGTGATTCCGTAGTGAGACCGGTTGTGGTTGAATTAACCGGAGGTTATGGATAAGAGCCAAGAACGGACGGACAAGCACCAAAAGGAAGGACTATGCGTTGGAAAGCCTAGCTTATACTCGCAAGTTCCTTCCTAGTCGTGCTAATCCCCGTTGTTGCCGATTACCGTAACACCGATATTAAGAGGGGCAACGAAAGATGTGGAGACTCCTAACTCAAACTAACCTAATCCTAACCCTAACAAGCTCTCTTTAAATATCAACTTAACACTTAGATAACCACAACAAAAATCTGAACAACCGGACTTAACTCATCGAAAAACACATAGAAAAAGATTCCCATCTCCCTGCGGACGACCCGTACTCAACCGGCTAGCTACGTGCGAAACCGTCTTGATTGCGGTATTTAAACTAGAACTTGAACACGCACTTATCCTATCAATCAAATGCGCGGATCCGCGGCCCATTGGAGGATTTGGACCTTCATCTTTTTGGTGCTTCCCTGTTCTTCTGTGTACATAATTCTGGTATATGTATTTTTTCATAATTCCTTCACGAATTTTCCAGAATTTCTGTTGAGGGAAAGGTGGACTTTTTGTCAAGATTTTGTCATGATTTACCTCGAGCTCCGCGTAGATCTCTTGGATTTTGTGCTACCATTGAGCCTTGTGCATGAGAATGACATTGATTTGATCTTTTGTCTTCCTATTGATATCTGGCAACATACGGATGAAGAGCAGAGACCGTGTTTTATCTGTGGTTGGCAGGAACCCGGATTTTTTCGTGTTTTCCATGAATTTCATCGTTTTGGAACCGAGAACCTGTATCCTGCAATTGACTAGCAAACACGGCTCAAGAGTATCTACGGATATGCAATGTGATAAAAATTGGGCGGTATGAAAATGCAAAAATCTGATATGAACAACATTCAGTCGTGTTTATCACCCTGGAACCTTTCCAGTGATTCTCCCCAGGATCAATTGATACTATCTCACTATTGCTAGTGAGAATCCTAACATCCAATTAGATCTATCTCATAGATCCAAAACCCAGGATTTAGGAGGTATCACTTTGATCCTTTATGGAGAATCATTGTGATAAGCGGAGATTGACCGAGCGTAGCATAGGAAACTCCTTCCCTATCAAGAGTATGTCATCCACGTACTCTACGAGGATCACCACCATACTCCCTACTACCTTTTTGTTTATACAAGGTTCATCTACAATTTTGATGATGTCAAACTCTTTGACTAATCCATCAAAACAAATGTTCCAACTCCGCGATGCCTGCTTTATCACATAAACCATCTTGCACACGTTTTCGCTGCTCCCACTGTCTACGAAGCCCTCTGACTGTGTACTTACAGACTCTCTTTTCTGAAACATCATTTAAGAAAAGCAGTCATGACACCCAACCGCCAGATATCGTAGTCATGGTATGAAGCCGTGGCAAGTAGGATCAGAATGGACTTAAGCATAGCTCCTTAGAAAAGGTTTGATCATGATCCATACCTGGTTAATGATGCAAACCTTTAACAAGTCTACCTTTGAAAGTCTCAACTTTTCCATCTACACCAAGTAATCTTCTCAAGATATACTTGCTCCTGATAGGGATTTAACCTCCAGATTTAGCAACCAAAGTCCATACTTTGTTGGTGTACATGGATTCCATCTCAGATCGCAAAGCATCCAGCCATTCTTACAGAGTCACTACTCTCGATGGCCTGCTCGAAACTAGTTGGGTCATCATCTCATGATGCAATCCTCGCTCCCACTGTCATAGAGTAACCGAAGTATCTCTCAGGCGGGTGAGGAACCTTACTAGATCGGCGGAGAGGCTGAGGTTCGTTGGCAATCTACTGAATTCTTTGGTTCTACCAAATCATCTGCTGTAGTTTGTATAGCTGGAACCTTTCCAGTTTTATATAACAGACCTGGCCTCGAGCTTGTCCGGATTTTTCTTTTAGACATAGGCCGGACAACCCCAAATCTTAACTAGCTTAAGACATGGGCTCATCCCATTCCATAGCTCATATGGAGTGGTAGGCAGTGATCTGATTCGAACCCTATTCAATAGGTATGCAGCTTCTCAAGCGCATAACTCCCAAAAGGAAATAGGTAACTCAGTAGTACTCATCATAGAGAACACCTTATCATATAAGGTGTGATTGCTCCGCCCCGATATACCATCGTGCTATGGTGTATACGGAGGAGTAATCCTGAGAGAGAATCTCATTCTCCTTTAGAATAGTCCAGGAATTCCGTGCTCAAGTATTCTCCTCCCTGATCACATCAAAGGACATAATACTTATATCCTTATTGGTTCCCTAGTTCTAACTTATATTCTGTGAATATCTCAAAAGGTTCGGACTTGTGTTTCAACAGGAACATATGTCTGAATCTAAAGAGATCATCAGAGAATGTAATGAAGTACAAAGAACCGGTCTTGGCATGTGTAGACAGGGGACCTTTATACATCAACATATATCATCCCAAGAGTTCACTAACTCTTTCTCTGTTTCCAATAAACAGAGCTGGTGTCATTATATCTTTGTGACATGACTGGCAAGTTTCACAAGATGTAAATTCAAACTGATTTAAATATGCATCTAGAAGTAACTTCAGCTAGTCGTGTCGCATTGATATTGTAGGGTTCCTAGGCACACTAGTGAGGTCTCCCAAGCCATCAACCATGGCAATTTCAAAAATTATGGTGCCGAGAAACCCTAAACTACGGATCGATAACTAGATGTCTAGGCGAACAATGAACTAGTTAACAATTAACTAAGGGAATACGGAAATACAACCTTTGTAGATCCGGTCCTCCACCTCCACGGCTCCGCAACGAGGTCGTCTCCGCTGTCCAAATCAAATCCGGGCTCTAGAGTCGGCTTCGTCGGAGAATGGGCAAGCTAGGTCGTCGATGTCCATGCCGAAGATGATCTACGTCGAAGCATCGATGAATCAAGCTCCACCTTCACCAAACCGTGAAAAGTTGTGAAGGAAACACACTCTACTACTTGGCAAGAGGTAGAGGATGAAGAAATAGGAAGTGGGTAGACTTTAGAATTGGATTTCTCACTCATATGCATCAATCACCATTGATGGACTTCAAGCTTCTTCACTTGAAGAATGAAGAAGAAGAAGAAAGATATTATGATAAGATTATTGAAAAAGAAAAGAATTATCCATTCTTATCATAACTAAACCATGGTTAGATGTAGAGAGTTAATCATGGTTAAAGAATGGTTAGGTTTAGACAAGAAGACAAAGATGGTTGCTTTGGTCAAATGTTCATGAAGCTTCAAAGAATACAAACAAATAAAGCCACCATTTTCTCTTCATCATATTTCTTTTGCTAAAATAACAAAAAGGATAAATAAATGAATAAATAAATAAGTAAATGAAGCAAAAGAAAACCCTAACCATTGACCAACCATGGTTTAAACCATACACCAAACAATCATGTATCATCAAACATGATACAATCAAATGCACAAAAGTATATCACATATACAACTTGCACATCCGAGCGAGAAAATCCATCTTAAGTAAACCGATACTAGTTAATGCAAAGTAATATATCAAATATATAATTATACATTAAATCATTAAATCAACACTTGATTCAATGATCCGGTCATGCGAACATAACCGACTGGTATCCAATATATCGGCTTATCGAATCAACGCTTGAATCGATAACTAGGTTATATCGCATACAACCATTCGATATATTTATCGCGAGAATAGAATACGGTATCACATACTCGTATTATTCTCGGTCCCGCACATATCTCATATGCGCTCCTATTTCGTTTCGCTTGATCCAGGAAACCTCTGTGTAGGACTCTAAAGACTCGTCAATACGCCGGCAGCGGATGATGATCATATCAAACATCCACAAGCCACAAGCGGTCTGCTAAACGTAACGGCCACCCGGGTATTGAGCGATCTGAAGATCGACGAGCAAGCCCGCTCACACTCCAGTGAATCCGACCAGTAACACTACCGTACAGTCCGGTATGATCGTCTGATATGTCGCATATCTCGCCTAGGGGTGGTAAACGTCAGACCCCAATAGCTCAATAAGTCGTGTCGATATGAGGTCTATAACTGTTCGAGAAACTACTGGTAACACTTACCAGTAAATCTCAGCAACCCTGGCCAGGGATTTCCTATTATAGCCAATCGAACACAGCGCAACATCAACCCCCTATACCAGGAGAGACGAATCCCCTCCTATCGCTCATTGCCTCCATGTGACTCGGGACTGTACCCAAAAACCACCGTTTTGCACGCCCTCTTGGACGTGGTAAGATGGAAATCAAAGCACAGTGGGAACCACACAAGACTCTATGACGATCTCGGGTCAACAGACTACTCTGTACCAGTGTCACCAGAGAACTGCCATCTGACGTGAGGTATAATACCATCTGGGAGTTCTCGGCGAGTCCGTCCAGTGTACCCAGTCTCTACTGAGCACCCGTATATCATCTCTGATGTCAAACACCGATGGATATGGGATCATCCATCGCCCATCTGTATGGGTCGAGAAGGTACACGCTAGTCTACTCTGGTATATCGATGCCCCGTCTCGATACACCCACGACTAGGGACTTTGAAGGATGTACTTATGGACTACCATGTCCCCACTAGTATGATCCGCATCATAGTCCAGGTAGTCAAGTACAGATCCTAAGGGCTTTACCAACATGTAACAGAGAGACAATCAGCATACACGTTAAGGTAAAGTTCAACCAGATAGCATACTATCATGTCGAGCAAGAAAGTCCTCCCTATATATGTCCCAGCATCCACTACAATATACATCATATGTACAGTAATGGCCTCTAGGGCATACATATAACTAACAATCTCCCACTTGCACTAGGGCCATCTGTAGCAGTGGTCGCAGTATCTCATACTCAACCATCCCATAAAAGTCTCTCTCTGGGAACAGGCCTTTGTGAGTGGATCCGCTGTGTTGTCCTCTGAGTCTACTTTCCTAACCTCGATCTCCCTGGAGATCAACCATCTCCATGATCAAGTGATACTGCCATAGAATATGTCTGGATCACTGATGGGACTGGCGTTCCTTGGCTTAAGCCACAACTCCATTGTCTCACAATGGTAGGAACATAGTTCATTTCATGAACCATTTTACACCCAGACAGCCTCTTTGGTAGCATCTTAAGTAGCGATGTATCCTGCCTTTATCGTCTAGTATGCCACGGTATCTAGCCTGGAACTCTTCCAACATACCGTCCCTTTACTGAGGGTAAAGACTATGCCTGCGACTGACATTCAGTCGTCTTTATCACCCTGGAACCCTTTCAGTGATTCTCCTCAGGATGTGTTGATACCGTCTCACTACATCTAGTGAGAATTCTAACATCCATTTAGATCTATCTCATAGATCCAAAATCCAGGATTTAGTAGGTATCACTTTGATCCTATATGGAGAATTCTAGTGATAAGCGGAGATTGACCGAGCGTAGCATAAGAAACTCCTTTCTTATCAAGTGTATGTCATCCACGTACTCTACGAGGATCACCACCATACTCCCTACTACCTTTTTGTTTATACAAGGTTCATCTACCATTTTGATGATGTCAAACTCTTTGACTAATTCATCAAAACAGATGTTCCAACTCCGCGATGCCTGCTTTATCCTATAAAGCATCTTGCACACGTTTCCGCTGCTCCCACTGTTTACGAAGCCCTCTGGCTGTGTACTTACAGACGCACTCTTCTAAATCATCATTTAGAAAAGCAGTCATGGCACCCAACCGCCAGATATCGTAGTCATGGTATGTAGCCGTGACAAGTAGGATCTGGATGGACTTAAGCATAGTCACTTGAAAAGGTTTCATCATTATCCACGCCTGGTCAATGATGCAAACTTTTAACAAGTCTAGCTTTGAAAGTCTCAACTTTTCCATCTACACCAAGTAATCTTCTCAAGATATACTTGCTCCTGATGGGGATTTAACCCTTCAGATATAGCAGCCAAAGTCCATACTTTGCTGGTGTATAAGGATTCCATCTCAGATTACTAAGCATCCAGCCATTCTTACAGAGTCCCACTCCTGATGGCCAGCTCGAAACTAGTTGGGTCATCATCTCATGATGCAATCCTCGCTCCCACTGTCATAGAGAAACCGAAGTATCTCTCAGGTGGGTGAGGAACCCTACTAGATCGGCGGAGAGGCTGAGGTTCGTTGGTATCTACTGAATCCTTTGGTTGTACCAAACCATCTGCTGTATTTTGTATAGCTGGAACCTTTCCAGTTCTACATTACAGACTTTGCCTCGAGCTTGTCCGGATTTTGTTATTAGACATAGGCCAGACAACCCCAAATCTTAACTAGCTTAAGACATGGGCTCTTCCCTTTCCATATCGCATATGAAGTGGTAGGTATTGATTTGATTCGAACCTATTCAATAGGTATGCAGCTTCTCAAGTGCATAACCCTTAAAAGGAAATAGGTAACTCAGTAATACTCATCATAGAGCACACCATATCAAATAGGGTGTATCTGCTCCGCCCCGATATACCATTGTGCTATGGTGTATACAGAGGAGTAATGCTGAGAGAGAATCTCATTCTCCTTTAGAATAGTCCAGTATTTCCGTGCTCAAGTATTCTCCTCCTTGATCTCATCATAGGACATAATACTTATACCCGTATTCTGGTTCTCTACTTCTAACTTATATTCCGTGAATATCTCAAAAGGTTCGGACTTGTGTTTCAACAGGAACATTTGTCTGAATCTTGAGAGATTATCAGAGAATGTAATGAAGTACAAAGAACCAGTCCTGGCATGTGTAGACAGGGGACCTTACATACATCAACATGTATCATCCCAAGAGTTCAGTAACTCTTTCTCTGTTTCCAATAAACAGAGCTGTGGTCATCTTATCTTTGTGACATGACTGGCGAGTTTCACAAGATGTAAATTCAAACTGATTTAAATATGCATCTTTATGTAACTCTAGCTAGTCGGGTCACATTGATCTGACCTAGTCTACAATGCCTCAAGAAGAATTCGTTCATTTCTGAACTCTTCCTCTTGTGTGTGTTCCTTATACTAAGAACTGTAGTTTGATTTAGAACATCAATGCTTTTAGATAACGTGCCTGAACCGATCAACTTTTGATATAGGAAATGTTCAAAACATTATCCAACAATACAAAATTTTATCATTTCTTTACTGATAAAGAGACTGATATGATTTTGTATATCAGGTTCGGTATCTAATAACATTCGTTCAGAATCAATGTATTGGTAATACAGGGTGACAGTGACCAACAGACTTGGCTGCAACTCTTGCCCCGTTTTCTGCCTCATGAAACTTATCACCCGTTCTCAGTTTTCTACCTTTCTGTAGCCCTATGTAACAGATTACATATCTGGGATCCTGATCTGGTATCACATACCCAGGACGCGGAGGATACTGAGAAACAGTTCTTTGTAACGAACACACCCGAAGATGATGCATCAGCATGCACTTTCTTCGTTTGGGCGGCACGGGAAATCTGGTATTCCCCAATTTCCTGCTCTGTCTTATAACAATTATAAGTTCGAGCGGGACCAACGTTCCCCAGCTCAGTATAACAAGCGGGTTCGGTCAATAATCCGTATTATTATCTCGATTAAGGCGTGATATGGTCGCTACCTGGAGAGAGAGAGAAGAAAACACTCAGCGTGCGCTCTGTCAAGAATAGATTGGTTATTATTTTATCTAATCAGGATGGCTCCCACTGCTTTTTATCAAATCTTCCTTCAAACCCTAAAAGGAAAGACTAGCCGGGATTAATTACACACTACAAGTTCGCCAATCTTTCAGCCAGGCCAGTGTCGGTACTTTGAGGGAGGTCCCCCGTGCTTTCGCACGAACCTAATTAATGTAAACCTCGTTTTCCCAGAGGCGTAACCTCGTTAACACCTTTCTAGACACCTACTTGATCGGCTAATTGTAATGTATAAAACTCTCCCAGGAGTAACTCTTACTCGCAGCGGGTATCGGGATCCAACTATCTCATAGAAGGTATGCAATCTCATTGCAAATTTCAACACTTGAAATTCCCGATAATATTTTGCCCCTAGCATCTTATGACCTTGGCTAAGGTCAACAAATCATAAGTGCTAGCCAAGTTCAACCCGTCATTTCCCGATTGAATTAAACCCACCCGCACGACCCTTGGCTAAGGTCAACAAAGTCGCACGACTACCCTAACTCAATCGCATCATATGCTTATACAGATAAGCACTAATCAGCTACCGCACACTACGCCTTGGCTAAGGTCAACAAACGTAGCACGAATACTAACCAGTACTTATCTGAAATGACGGAGGGCTACGACAGGTTTTTCTGAAAACCTATTGCGTAATGAACTTGATATCGCTGTAGAATCAAATGATTTTTAAAATGGAGTGTTTTTTAGGCTTTTCTAGTTTTGCTAAAGGAGTCACTCCCGGTGAAGGGATCGTCGGTCCTTTCCTCGTCGAATGAGGTGTGGGATATATCATATATATCACTGTGCAAAGCAAAAACACTTAAAAGCAATCAAAAGACAAACCGAGTGTGTAGCATCTGCCAGTTATTGCTAAAGGAGTCACTCCCGGTGAAGGGATCTCAGTCCTTTCCTCGTCGAATGAGGTGCAGGATATATCACATATACCGCTATGCAAAGCAAGAACTGTAGCTACCTGTTTTATTTTGAAATTCGATTCTACAACATCTTAGGTTTCTTTTATTTCATTAATCACATTAATGAAGTCCCATCATTTAAGTACCTAAACATCACAGATAGATATGACGTACACTTATGCCATCCGCATTCGCCTCGATGTCCCCTCGTGCACCGTTAGGTTAGGTAACTAACGGCAGAGCAGGGCAGGGCTAGCACGGGTGTAAAACATAAGTAACGTCTATATAATACATCATATATACTATATACTATATCCATCACAGAACATCTCATGATCACATCACAGATATCGCAGCAGAAGAATCATATGAAATATTGGATATACTAGGACGTCCGTGTTTTCAATACGAGCCAGTATAAAACACGGATTCCACGGTCGTGATGAATAGCCAAACCCACACCCCTAGACCCCTACGAGAGCGGCAAGCAACCCTACCAATTCTAGAGTTAGGAGACCCGGACTCGACTCTTCGAGTTGATCTCCCACTGGACTCCAGAACCCGGTTACTTGTGCCCTCCTCCTTGGGTCTATCCTAGTGCGGAAAAGTAAATAATATACAACAGGTGACAACTCCCGCAACCTGGAAGCGCCCCAATAAAAGAATATTACATACAAGTTTTTACATGAATGAAAATGAAAAACACTCATCTCACATAAAAAAACCCCGGCTATTCAAACACGACGATCCAATATAACATATCCAGCAACACATAACATCACATGTCATCAACGTAAGTAAATATGCGCATCCCAATTGTCGTTGACATATAGCAACGAAACCGGCGATATCACATATTACACTTACGGTCACAGAAAAGAAAGTGTAAAACTACAACAGTTGGAATCCGCAACCACCTCAGACATCGCATGCCTGACCAAATGAATTACTTAGACATCGCATGCCTAACAATTACAAACCCCGCATTTTAGTCTCATAATCGAAAACTCTTTTCAATATTTAGTCGGACAATTCAACAAGATTCCCGACATCCTGATCGAATGCTTGTCGCAAACTTCAGTAGACGGCCGCACCCCTGATACCGTCGACGAAGTGCACCAAGGCGGAACACCGCTGCCGCGAGCACCCGAACGGATGCTTTCGGCGACGGGGTTCTCCTACGGTCACTTGGTCGGGGCTATGGAGCGAGGCTGTCTATTAAGTTTACCCGGCGAGTATCCGCGTACGCTACGTGATTGCGACGGACTTTTGATCACATCAAAATTCCGTGGCAACTGATCAAGTGAGACTAAACTGCTACGTTTATAACATTCATTCAGTTATCTCATAACTTTTGTGAATTCCAATTATTGTATCCCATTCCAGATAAACAGAAAATGTTAAACTTTTCGATCGAACAATCGAACACCCAAGTTTTCCCGAAACAGATCAACACATGAAATAAGTCTAACAACATTCCGTTCGTGCCTCAGTACCAACGGTCCAGCCGTAGAAGGGTCAAGCCAACGCCTCACATGTGGCACGCCGTACTGCCCCAAACCCGAAGGTTCAAAGGGCAGTTCAAGACGGTCACATAATCGAGTTAAGGTTTGTGTCTTCTAGAGGGACCATCGTGTTACTTGCACTACTTAGAACGTCGTTAAACTACGGAAAAGTCCAACACTTGGAAATTTCCCGACAGGGGAAAAATTGGGTATTTATATCCGGTCGAACTTTTTAACATATTCTAAAATTTATCCGGAAAGCCACACAGACAAAATTTGATACCCCGATCGAAACACCAAATTCCCAAAACAACTCAGATTATTCAACACTTGAATAAAATTTTAAAAATATCCAGAGAACTCAGCACAGTTAAATAGGAGTTACTGTGCAAACAAACCCACATAATACTACAAAACGGCCGCCCTTCCGCCGCACGAGCCATGCTCGTGCCGCGGAAGCGCGGCGCTTTAATGGAGTTAGGGCTACGGGTTGCACAGTTAATCTTATATTTTCCTGCATGTTTTTCTGAATATTTTTAATGTGGAAAAATGCACTGTTTTGAAAAAAGTACAGAGAGCATATTTGATTTGGAATTCCGGGTTCGTTCGGACTTCAATTTCCGTCTGGTCTTCGCCTAAGGCTCTAGCTAGGCTCTGATACCACTTGTAGGGTTCCTAGGCACACTAGTGAGGTCTCCCAAGCCATCAACCATGGCAATTTCAAAAATTATGGTGCCGAGAAACCCTAAACTACGGATCGATAACTAGATGTCTAGGCGAACAATGAACTAGTTAACAATTAACTAAGGGAATACGGAAATACAACCTTTGTAGATCCGGTCCTCCACCTCCACGGCTCCGCAACGAGGTCGTCTCCGCTGTCCAAATCAAATCCGGGCTCTAGAGTCGGCTTCGTCGGAGAATGGGCAAGCTAGGTCGTCGATGTCCATGCCGAAGATGATCTACGTCGAAGCATCGATGAATCAAGCTCCACCTTCACCAAACCGTGAAAAGTTGTGAAGGAAACACACTCTACTACTTGGCAAGAGGTAGAGGATGAAGAAATAGGAAGTGGGTAGACTTTAGAATTGGATTTCTCACTCATATGCATCAATCACCATTGATGGACTTCAAGCTTCTTCACTTGAAGAATGAAGAAGAAGAAGAAAGCTATTATGATAAGATTATTGAAAAAGAAAAGAATTATCCATTCTTATCATAACTAAACCATGGTTAGATGTAGAGAGTTAATCATGGTTAAAGAATGGTTAGGTTTAGACAAGAAAACAAAAATGGTTGCTTTGGTCAAATGTTCATGAAGCTTCAAAGAATACAAACAAATAAAGCCACCATTTTCTCTTCATCATATTTCTTTTGCTAAAATAACAAAAAGGATAAATAAATGAATAAATAAATAAGTAAATGAAGAAAAGAAAACCCTAACCATTGACCAACCATGGTTTAAACCATACACCAAACAATCATGTATCATCAAACATGATACAATCAAATGCACAAAAGTATATCACATATACAACTTGCACATCCGAGCGAGAAAATCCATCTTAAGTAAACCGATACTAGTTAATGCAAAGTAATATATCAAATATATAATTATACATTAAATCATTAAATCAACACTTGATTCAATGATCCGGTCATGCGCACATAACCGACTGGTATCCAATATATCGGCTTATCGAATCAACGCTTGAATCGATAACTAGGTTATATCGCATACAACCATTCGATATATTTATCGCGAGAATAGAATACGGTATCACATACTCGTATTATTCTCGGTCCCGCACATATCTCATATGCGCTCCTATTTCGTTTCGCTTGATCCAGGAAACCTCTGTGTAGGACTCTAAAGACTCGTCAATACGCCGGCAGCGGATGATGATCATATCAAACATCCACAAGCCGCAAGCGGTCTGCTAAACGTAACGGCCACCCGGGTATTGAGCGATCTGAAGATCGACGAGCAAGCCCGCTCACACTCCAGTGAATCCGACCAGTAACACTACCGTACAGTCCGGTATGATCGTCTGATATGTCGCATATCTCGCCTAGGGATGGTAAACGTCAGACCCCAATAGCTCAATAAGTCGTGTCGATATGAGGTCTATAACTGTTCGAGAAACTACTGGTAACACTTACCAGTAAATCTCAGCAACCCTGGCCAGGGATTTCCTGTTATAGCCAATCGAACACAGCGCAACATCAACCCCCTATACCGGGAGAGACGAATCCCCTCCTATCGCTCATTGCCTCCATGTGACTCGGGACTGTACCCAAAAACCACCGTTTTGCACGCCCTCTTGGACGTGGTAAGATGGAAATCAAAGCACAGTGGGAACCACACAAGACTCTATGACGATTTCGGGTCAACAGACTACTCTGTACCAGTGTCACCAGAGAACTGCCATCTGACGTGAGGTATAATACCATCTGGGAGTTCTCGGCGAGTCCGTCCAGTGTACCCAGTCTCTACTGAGCACCCGTATATCATCTCTGATGTCAAACACCGATGGATATGGGATCATCCATCGCCCATCTGTATGGGTCGAGAAGGTACACGCTAGTCTACTCTGGTATATCGATGCCCCGTCTCGATACACCCACGACTAGGGACTTTGAAGGATGTACTTATGGACTACCATGTCCCCACTAGTATGATCCGCATCATAATCCAGGTAGTCAAGTACAGATCCTAAGGGCTTTACCAACATGTAACAGAGAGACAATCAGCATACACGTTAAGGTAAAGTTCAACCAGATAGCATACTATCATGTCGAGCAAGAAAGTCCTCCCTATATATGTCCCAGCATCCACTACAATATACATCATATGTACAGTAATGGCCTCTAGGGCATACATATAACTAACAGATATGACCTAGTCTACAATGCCTCAAGAAGTATTCGTTCATTTCTGAACTCTTCCTCTTGTGTGTGTTCCGTATACTAAGAACTGTAGTTTGATTTAGAACATCAATGTTTTTAGATAACGTGCCTGAACCGATCAACTTTTGATATAAGAAATGTTCAAAACATTATCCGACAATACAAAATTATATCCTTTCTTTATTAATAAAGAGACTGATATGATTTTGTATATCAGGTTCGGTATCTAATAACATTCGTTTAGAATCAATGTATTGGTAATACAGGGTGACAGTGACCAACAGACTTGGCTGCAACACTTGCCCCGTTTTCTGCCTCATGAAACTTATCACCCGTTCTCAGTTCTCTACCTTTCTGTAGCCCTATGTAACAGATTACATATCTGGGATCCTAATCTGGTATCACATACCCAGGACGTAAAGGATACTGAGAAACAGTTCTTTGTAATGAACACACCCGAAGATGATGCATCAGCATGCACTCTCTTCGTTTGGGCGGCATGGGAAATCTGGTATTCCCCTATTTCCTGCTCTGTCTTATAACAATTATAAGTTGGAGCGGGACCAACGTTCCCCAGCTCAGTATAACAAGTGGGTTCAGTCAATACTTCCGTATTATTATCTTGATTAAGGCGTGATATGGTCGCTACCTGGAGAGAGAGAGAAGAAAACACTCAGCGTGCGCTCTTGCAAGAATAAATTGGTTATTATTTTTATCTAATCAGGATGGCTCCCACTGTTTTTATCAAATCTTCCTTCAAACCCTAAAAGGAAAGACTAGCCGGGATTAATTACACACTACAAGTTCGCCAATTTTTCAGCCAGGCCAGTGTCGGTACTTTGAAGGAGGTCCCCCGTGCTTTCGCACGAACCTAATTAATGTAAACCTCGTTTTCCCAGAGGCGTAACCTCGTTAACACCTTTCTAGACACCTACTTGATCGGCTAATTATAATGTGTAAAACTCTCCCAGGAGTAACAATTACTCGCAGTGGGTATCGGGATCCAACTATCTCATAGAAGGTATGCAATCTCATTGCAAATTTCAACACTTGAAATTCCCGATAATTTTGCCCCTAGCGTCCTATGACCTTAACGCAGGCCAACAAACCATAGTGCGCTAGTCAAGTTCAACCCGTCATTTCCTGATTGAATTAAACCCACCCGCACGACCCTTGACGCAGGCCAACAAAGTCGCACGACTACCCTAATCCAATCTGCATCATATGCATAAGCAGATAAATACCAGTTAGCTACCGCACACTACGCCTTGACGCAGGCCAACAAACGTAGCACGAATACTAACTACCACTTATCTGAAATGACGGAGGGCTACGACAGGTTTTTATGAAAACCTATTGCGTAATGAACTTGATATCGTTGTCGAATCAAATGATTTTAAAATGGAGTGTTTTTGAGGCTTTTCTAGTTTTGCTCAAGGAGTCACTCCCGGTGAAGGGATCGTCGGTCCTTTCCTCATCGAATAAGGTGCGGGATACATCATATATATCACTGTGCAAAGCAGAAACTATAGAAGCAATCAAAAGACAAACCGAGGGTTGTAGCACCTGCCAGTCATTGCTAAAGGAGTCACTCCCGGCGAAGGGATCTCGGTCCTTTCCTCATCGAATAAGGTGCAGGATATATCACATATACCTCTGTGCAAAGCAAGAACTGTAGCTACCTTTTTTTATTTTGAAATTCGATTCTACAACATCTTTAGGTTTCTTTTACTTTCATTAATCACATTAATGAAGTCCCATCATTTAAGTACCTAAACATCACAATAAATACGACGTACACTTATGCCATCCGCATTCGCCTCGATGTCCCCTCATGCACCGTTAGGTTAGGTAACTAACGGCAGAGCGGGGCAGGGCTAGCGCGGGTGTAAAACATAAGTAACACCTATATAATATAACATATATACTATATACAGTATTCATCACAGAACATATCACATGATCACATCACAGATATCGCATCAGAAGAATCATATGAAACATTGGATATACTAAGACGTCCGTGTTTTCAATACGAGCCAGTATAAAACACGGATTCCACGGCCGCGATGAATAGCCAAACCCACACCCCTAGACCCCTACGAGAGCGGCAAGCAACCCTACCAATTCTAGAGTTAGGAGACCCGGACTCGACTCCTCGAGTTGGTCTCCCACTGGACTCCAGAACCCGGTTACTTGTGCTCCCCTCCTTGGGTTTATCCTAGTGCGGAAAAGAAAATAATATACAAAGGGTGACATCTTCCGCAACCTGGAAGTGCCCCAATAAAAGAATATTACATACAAGTTTTTACATGAATGAAAATGAAAAACACTCATCTCACATAAAAACCCCCGGCTATTCAAACACGACGATCCAATATAACATATCCAGCAACACATAACATCACATGTCATCAACGTAAGTAAACATACGTATCCCAATTGTCGTTGACATATAGCAACGAAACCGGCGATATCACATATTACACTTACGGTCACAGAAAAGAAAGTGTAAAACTACAACAGTTGGAATCCGCAATCTGCATAGACATCGCATGCCTAATCAAATGAATTCCTTAGACATCGCATGCCTAACAATTATAAACCCCGCATTTTAGTCTCATTATCGAAAACTCTTTTCAATATCAAGTCGGGCAATTCAACAAGATTCCCGACAGCCTGATCGAATGCTCGTCGCAAACTTTAGTAGACGGCCGCACCCCCGATGCCGTCGACGAAGTGCACCAAGGCGGAACACCGCTGCCGCGAGCACCCGAACGGATGCTTTCGGCGACGGGGTTCTCCTACAGTCACTTGGTCGGGGCTATGGAGTGAGGTTGTCTATTAAGTTTACCCGGCGAGTATCCGCGTACGCTACGTGATTGCGACGGACTTTTGATCACATCAAAATTCCGTAGCAACCGATCAAGTGAGACTAAACTGCTATGTTTATAACATTCATTCAGTTATCTCATAACTACTTGTGAATTCCAATTATTGTATCACATTCCGGATAAATAGAAAATGTTAAACTTTCCTATCGAACAATCGAACACCCAAGTTTTCCCGAAACAGCTCATCACATGAAATAAGTTCAAAAACATTCACTTCGTGCCTCAGTACCAACGGTCCAGCCGTAGAAGGGTCAAGCCAACGCCTCACATGTGGCACGCCGTACTGCCCCAAACCCTAAGGTTCAAAGGGCAGTTCAAGACGGTCACATTATCGAGTTAAGGTTTGTTGTCTTCTAGAGGGACCACCGCGTTACTTGCACTACTTAGAACGTTCTTAAACCACGGAAAGATCCAACACTTGGAAATTTCCCGACAGGGGAAAAAGTGGGTATTTATATCCGGTCGAACTTTTTAACATATTCAATAATTATCCGGAAAACACATTGACAAAGTTTGACAATCCGATCGAATCATCGAAGCCCCAAAACACCCCAGAAAACTCAACTCTTGAGTGAAAATTAAAAATTCCCAGAAATCTCAGCACCTCAAGAAAAAAATTACTGTGCAAATATTGAAGGCTGACGTCATCAGATGGCCGCGGAACCGCCGCAGAAGCCAGGCTTCTGCCGCGGTTCCGCCGCGCGTTGGACGTATCTTTTAGTAATTTTTGCATCGTAATTCTTAGAACTTCCTGCTGAATTTTTTAAGAATTTTTAATCTGGAAAAAACCCGGTTTTGTAAAAATGTACAGAGAGGGGTCATCGGTTAGGGTTTCGAGTTCGAACGGACTTCTAGCTTCGTCTACGCATCGCCTAAGGCTCTAGCTAGGCTCTGATACCAGTGTAGAGTTCCTAGGCACGCTAATGAGGTCTCACATGGCATCAACCATGCCAATTTCAAATTTTACAAGTGCCGAGAAACCCGAATACGGATCGTTAACTAGATTTTAGGCGAAACATGCAACTAGTTAACAACTTAACTAATGGAACGGAAATACAACCTTTGTAGATCCGGTCCTCCACCTCCTAGGCTTCGTGATGATGTCCCTCCGCTGTCCATATCGGATTCCGGACTCTAGCATCGGTTTCATCGGAGAAATGGGCGGGCTAGGTCGTCGACTTCGATGCCGAAGATGATCTACGTCGAGGCATCACAAGATCAAACTCCCACTTCACCAAGTCATGAAACTTGTGAAGAAAACACCCTATACTACTTGGCAAGAGGTAGAGGATGATGAAATAGGAAATGGGTTCACTTTAGAATTGGATTTCTCACTCTTTTTCATTAGTTGCCATTGATGGAGGCAAGCTTTCTTCATGTTGAAGAAGGAGAAGAAGAAGAAGATAAAGAAAGTATATGATAAGTATATTTTAAAAAAGGAAAATAATATGAATACTTATCATATGCTAACCATGGTTATGTGTAGAGAATAGACTATGGTTAGGTGGAATGGTTAGGGTTAAGCATGAGACAAAATGGTCACTTAGTCAAAGCTTCATGAAGCTTCAACAACAAACAAAGAAAGCCACCATTTTTCTCTTTATCATTCCTTAATAAAAGAATAAATAAATAGATATGAAAATCAAAACCCTAACCATTTAAATAACCATGGTTTAATCTTTACACAAACACAAGTAAGCATGTATCATCAAACATGATACAAACAAGTGCACAAAAGTATATCACATATACAACTTGTGTACATCAAGTCAGAAAATCCATTTAAAGTGAACAAATATTAGTTAATGCAAAGTAATATATCAAATATATAATTATACATTAAATCATTAAATCAACACTTGATTTAACGATCCGGTCATATCGCATATAACCGACTAATATCCAATGTATCGGCTTATCGAATCAATCCTTGATTCGATAACTAGGTTATATCGCATACAACCAATCGATACATTCATCGCGAGAATAGAATACGGTATCACATACACGCATTATTCTCGGTCCCGCACATATCTCATATGCGCTCCTATTTCATTTTGCTTGAGCCAGGAAACCTCTGTGTAGGACTCTAAAGACTCGTCAATACGCCGGCAGCAGGTGATGATCATATCAAACACCCACAAGCCACAAGCGGTCTGCTAAACGTAACGGCCACCCGGGTATTGAGCGATCAGAAGATCGACGAGCAAGCCCGCTTATACTCCTGTGAATCCATCCAGTAACACTTACCGTACAGTCCGGTCTCGTCGTCTGATATGTCGCATATCTCGCCTAGGGGTGGTAAGCGTCAGACCCCAATAACTCGATAAGTCGTGTCGATATGAGGTCTAAAACAGTTCGAGAAACTACAGGTAACACTTACCAGTAAATCTCAGCAACCCTGGCCAGGGATTTCCGGTTATAGCCAATCGAACACAGCGCAACATCAACTCCCTATACCGGGAGAGACGAATCCCATCCTATCGCTCATTGCCTCCATGTGATTCGGGACTGTACCCAAAAACCACCGTTTTGCACGCCCTCTTGGACATGGTAAGGTGGAAATCAAAGCACAGTGGGAATCACACAAGACTCTATGACGATCTCGGGTCAACAGACTACTCTGTACCAGTGTCACCAGAGAACTGCCATCTGACGTAAGGTATAATACTATCTAGGAGTTCTTGGTGAGTCCGTCCAGTGTACCCAGACTCCACTGAGCACCCGTATATCATCTCTGATGTCAAACACCAATGGATATGGGATCATCCATCGCCCATCTGTATGGGTCGAGAAGGTATACGCTAGTCTACTCTGGTATATCGATGCCCCGTCTCGATATACCCACAACTAGGGACCTTGAAGGATGTACTTATGGACTACCTTGTCCCCACTAGTATGATCCGCATCATAGTCCAGGTAGTCAAGTACACATCCTAAGGGCTTTACCAACATGTAACAGAGAGACAATCAGTGTACACGTTAAGGTAAAGAGCAACCAGATAGTATACTATCATGTCGAGCAAGAAAGTCCTCCCTATATATGTCCAAGCATCCACTACAATATACATCCTATGTATAGTAATGGCCTCTAGGGCATACATATAACTAACAATAGGACGCTAGGGGCAAAATATTATCGGGAATTTCAAGTGTTGAAATTTGCAATGAGATTGCATATCTTCTATGAGATAGTTGGATCCCGATACCCACTGCGAGTAAGAGTTACTCCTGGGAGAGTTTTACACATTACAATTAGTCGATCAAGTAGGTATCTAGAAAGGTGTTAACGGGATTACACCCCTGGGAAAACGAGGTTTATTTTAATTAGGTCTATGCAAAAGCACGGGAAACCTCCCTCAAAGTACCGACACTGGCTTGACCGAAAGATTGACGAACTTGTAGGGTGTAATTAATCCCTGCTAGTCTTACCTTTTAGAGTTTGAAGGAAGATTTGATAAAAACAGTGGGAGCCATCCTGATTAGATAAAATAATAACCAATCTGATCTTGCAAGAGCATACGCTGAGTGTTTTCTTCTCTCTCTCTCTCCCGGTTGTGACCATGTCACGCCTTAATCAAGATAATAATATGGATGCATTGACCGAACCTGCTTATTATACTGAGCCGGGGAACGTTAGTTCCGCTCTATCTTATAATTGTTATAAGTCCAAGCAGGAAATAGGGAAACATCCGGATTCCTATGCCACCCATTCAAAGAATGAGCATGTTTATGCATATTCTTCGGGTGTGTTTATTACCGAGAACTGTTTCTCATTACAGTCTACGTCCTAGGTATGAGATACAGGATTAGGATACCACATATGTAATCTGTTACATGGGCTACAGTAAGATAGAGAACTGGGATTGGGTGATATGTCTCTAAGTGTTAGAGAATGGTGCAATTGTTACAGCTGAATCAGTTGGCAAATATCACCTTGTATTACCAAATGGTAAATACATTGATTCTGAACGAATATTATTACATACCGAACCTGATATACAACATTACATCAGATTCTTTATTAAGTTAAAGAACGATATAATTCTGTATTGGAGGATAATGTTGTGAGCATTTTCCTGAATTAAGAGTTGATTGGATCAGGCACGTTATGAAATGGCATATACATTCTAAATCAAACCACGGTTCAAAGTATATAGAACACACACAAGAGGAGTAGTTCAGAAATGAACGAATCCTTCTTGAGGCATTTTAGACTAGGTCGTATCAATGCGACACGACCAGCTAAGTTACATAAGGATGAATATGACTATCTGTTCGAATTTTCATCTTGTGATACTTGCCAGTTTTGTCTCAAAGGTAAAATGAACAATACTCCGTTTACTGGAAACGGAGAAAGAGTTATTGAACTCTTGGGACGGATACATGATGATGTATACGGTCCTATGTCTATAAATGCAAAGCCTTGGTTCTTGGTACTTCATTACATTCATTGACGGTCTCTCAAGATTCGGACATGTGTTCCTGTTGAAACACGGGTCTGAAACTTTTGAGAAATTCAACGAATATAAGCTTGAAGTTAAGAACCAGATGGGTGGAAGTATTAAAGTCCTTCGATGTGATCGAGGAGGCGAATACTTGGGCACGGAGTTCCTGGATTTTCTAAAAAGGGAGAATGTGATTCTCTCTCAGCTTACTTCTTCGAATACACCACAGCACAATGGTGTATCGGTTCGGAGGTATCGCACCCTATGAGATATGGCGTGCTCTATGATGAGTATTGCTGAGTTACCTGTATCCTTTTGGAGTTATGCACTTGAGAAGCCGCATACCTATTGAATGGGATTCCATCCAAATCAGTGTCTACTACTCCATACGAGATATAGAATGGGAAGAGACCATGTCTTAAACGAGTTAAGATATGAGGTTGTCCGGCCTATGTTGAAAAACAAAATCCGAACAAGCTCGAGGCAGGGTCAGTTCTGTAAGTTTGTTAGGATATCCCAAACATTTGCGAGGGTATATCTTCTACCTAACTGAGGAGCAAAAGGTGTTTTGTTTCTCAGCATGCCACCATTTTAGAAAATGAATTTCTTGTGAAGAAATTTGTGGTCATGAGGTAGAATTGGAAGGAGTTCCAGCTAGACAAACTAACAACTGATGATTTGGTAAAACCAAAGGATTCGATAGTCTCCAACGAACCTCAGCCTCTCCGCGAATCTGGTAGGGTTCCTCATCCACCTGAGAGATACTAATGTTTCCTCGGTGATGGCGGGAGCGACGATTGCATCATGGTTGATGATGGCCCAACTAGGTTCAGGCAGGCCATCACGAGTGATGACTCTGTGAAAAGGCTAGATGCTATGCAATCAGAGATGGAATCCATGTACACCAACAAAGTATGACTTTGAATGTTGCACCTGAAGGGGTAAAACCCATTGGGAGCAAATGAATCTTGAGAAGATTCTTGGTGTAGATGGAAAAGTAGAGACTTTCAAAGCTTTGATTAAGTCCATCAGGATTAAATCAAGCATCACGGAGTTGGAACATCTGTTTGATATGGTAGTCAAAGAGTTTGACTTCATAAAAAGGTAGATGGACCTTGTATATACAAGAAGGTTGTAGAGAGTAAGGTTTCTTCCACGTATTATACGTAGATGACATACTCTTGATAGGAAATGGTTTCCTATGCTACACTCGGTCATGCTCCTCTTATCACGAGAATTCTCCATGGAAGATCTGGATGATACCTACTAGATCTTGTGGATATGGTGATGTTAGTGTATATGCCCTAGAGGCCATTACTGTATCATACTAGTATGTATATTACTTGATGGAAGCTTGGGATATTCACAGTTGTATAGACAATCTTGCTCGAAATGGTAGTATGCTACTTGGTTTGTCTCTGCTTTAATATGTACATGTGTTTCTTTTCTTGTATCACCTATACGCATTAGTGGAGCCCTTAGGATCTTTGCTTGATTACCAGCGTTGTGAAGACAGTCACACTCGTGGGGGCTGGGTAATCCACAAGCACATCCTTATATTCTCGTCCCTAGTCGTAGGATTATCGAGACAGGGCATCGATACTCCGGAGTAGACTAGCGCATGCGCTTCTCATCCCAGTGCGGGAGACGGTCTGTCCCACAGCCGTCAGTACGTCGTACTTGAGATAGTATGCGGGTGCTCGTTAGGTTACGAGTACACTGGACATGACTCGTTGGGAACTGATTGGTTGGTATTATACCCGTCGTCAGTTATCAGTTCCCAGGTGACATGAGTACAGCTTAGTCCGCTGACTTGACACTGTCACTTCGCCTCAAGTGTGTTCCCACTGTACTTTGATTACTACCCTACCACGGCTCAAAGGAGTCGTGCAAACAGGTAGTAGTTGGGTGCAGTCCCGAAGCGCTTGGAGGCAGTGACGGTTAGACAGGATTCGTCTCTCCCGGTATTGGGGGTTGACATCGCGCTGTGTCTAGGAGAGCCATTACACGAGTAGTCCCTGGCCAGGGCAAGCGAGATATACTGGTAGGTTTCCAGTGATATCTCAGGGTGTTCTGGGCTTTACTCCGACACGACTTGTACCGCTATTAGGGGACTGATGTTTACCGCCCCCCTAGGCCCGCCATGCGATGTATCAGACGAACAGACCAGACTGTACGGAGACTGTCACATTCAGGCTCAGTAGGAGTTCAGATGGGGTTCACCTCGTCAGTCTTCTTATCGGCATCTACCTGGGGACCGTTACGTACAGCTAGTGCCGCTTGCGGTCTATGGTTAAACCCACTGCCAGCGTAGTGTCGAGTCTTTAGAGTCCCACACAGAGGGCTATTCGCCTTTGGGCAAAACAGAGTAGAGGTCGCATGGTTTTGCGACAGGGTTCGTTCTTATCCGCGCACTTGTGGATGTTTGGAGTCCGGACGGATATTACTAGCGGGCTCTGGTTTGAGCCAGATCCTAGTATATGTTTTGGGGTTACTTTTATCTCATAGTATTCATGTTCCTTGGAACACGAATGCGGGTGTGTATGCACAGATGTTTGAGGCGAAGGAAGAGGATTTTCATTAGGGTTTCGGAACGGGTGTGTATGCACAGTTGACAGTCGTCTTTTTCCAAACCCTAATGAATTTGTGAATTATCAATTAATAATATTAATTAGATGAAAATGTGTCATGGTTGGGTTTGTTGACTTGTTGACCAAGGTTGACTTGTTGACCATGGTTGAAACATTGACTATCATCATTACACATCAAAGATGCTCTTTGATTCTAGCAAAACCATTTAATGTGAAATGATAATAGTCTTATCAAACCTTCCATCAACTTTTCATTTAGATTAATTTTATTAATTTGATAATTCACTAGATATTGTTATGGTTGTAAAAAACCATTTCATTCTATCATAACCATTCTCTCTCCTCTCTTCTTCTTCCTCCTCCTCTAGTTCAAGGAGATCCATTCTCATGTGTTGAGAAACCTCTCCTTGAGATAAAATACTCTGAACCACTCTCTACTCACTCTAGGGTTGAAGGTCTAGCAAGCCAAACACCTTAGTTCTCTCAAAGTTCGAGAAAGGAGCCCAAGGTTGAACCCTCAGGTGGATCCATCTTTGACGAAAGATGGAGACAAGGAAAGCACCATCCAACCTCTACAAAGAGTTCAAGAAGAAGGAGTTCAAGTGAGGTATAACATCTTTTTCGAGTAGCTAACTCTCTTTAGCTTGGTAGCTAGTTTTGTTTAGAAAAGATCCCGACTTTTGTTAGTCCATGTTGCCTAGTGCACTAAAAATTTGACTTTTATACCGTTTCCGCCTTCCCGCAAGAACCGGGGTTGGCAACGTGGACTTACAGTGGTATCAGAGCCTAACTAAACATAAACTAGCTAGGTAGTAAAGTGTATAGATGTTCGATCGGAAAAATCACAAAACTACGACATGCAAAACCCTAAGTTTCTGTTAAAATATTTTCTGCTCTAAAAATAAAAAGTCATACTCCAAAAATCATCTCAGGGTTTTGTGAAGAAGCCCACCAAAAATGGTCGAGTGATCCCTTGAAAGAGCGGCGGTTCCGCGGCAAAAGTATACCCATTGCCGCGGATCCGCGGCCGTTTTGACTCGGTTCATGACCGAGTTTGGTGCAGTGTTCTTGGGTTGTGGTTTTGGGATTTTTAAGATGGTTTATTTCAGCCCAGATTTTCAAAAAAAAAAAAATTTGTTTTTGGGGGCCTATAAATCCGTATTTTTGATCGAACTTCACTATACTTTGACTAATCGGTTATATCTGTGATGTTTATATGTATTGAACGTCGTCTAATCGCTATATGTCGATTAGTGGGGGTTATACATATCTGTGATCTGTGTTTGATGATGGTATGTGTATATGAATGCGTTGGATTGTCGCGGGTGAATAGCCGGGGGTTTTGTGAGACGAGAGTTTTCTTTTCTTTCAATTCATGTAACATGTAAATTGATTGTAACCTTTCGAAAATCGTTTAGGCAGTTTTTCGGTAATCGGCTAATTTTTCGGCTTTTTCCGTAAAAAGTCAAAATTGATATTTTTCATTGTAGAACTAATTATACAAAGTTTAGATAAGATATTAGTATAATTTTGTCACTAAAATGTCACTTATAATTATCTAGTTAAATAAAAAAAATTGTAATTAATTATTTTTTTATTATTTTAAGCCTTTTTAAATACATTAAATTGTGATAAATACAAATTTAATTAGGTAAATTTATTAATTAGGAGTCTTTATAAGCTAAAATATGGTGTTAATAAAATTATATCATGTCTTGCAAACTTTTGGTTTTAGGGTGGGAAAATTTGTGAAAAAATGAAGTAAAAATGGGTTTTATTGCAAAAAGGTTGACATGAAAGCATTAAATGATAATATGGTGTGTTATTTGACCTAGAATCTTCTCAAATTTTCCCCACCTCCTCACCCTTGCTGCTGGCCGACCCCTCTTCCTGCAGAATTCCCCACTTCATCACTTCATTTTGCTTCTTTTTCTTTGCTAAAAATCCATTTAAATTCATAAATTTCCATCTCCATTCAAACCCAAACCCTAAACCACTCTCTCTTCTACCCAAATTGGTTCAAAAACTAGATGAAAGGAGGCTTCTTGGTGACTTGATCAAGCTAGGGTTCAAGCTTGAGAGGTGAAAATTCTAATCTTTTTGTTAACTTGTGGTTTAATTATGCTAGAATTGAAATTCTAAATATTAGTTTAGTGGTAAATGTTGTTTAGGAAAAATCAAGAGAAGGATTGATTTTAAAACTAGGGTTTGAAGCATAGTTGTTAGGATTAAATTAGGGCTTTGGGTTTCTAATTGGTTGTAGTGGTTAATGGTGTATTTATATGCTCGCTAAATCGACAAAATATCGATGTTTGCATTGAATCGGCGTTGAATTTGCTTGCTAGATTTTTACGAAAAATAGAATGCGTTCAATTTGCGTTAGGTTAGCAATATTATTAGCTTCGTATAGGATTATTAGAATGTGCGAACGCGGGGTTTCGTCTAGTCGGGTTGTAGTTTTGTCGATTTCCCCGAAATGACGATTTTAGTTAAAGGTTAGCGATTTTCGTGCGTTTTTCCGCGCACTGAGTGCATGCTATGATTAATTTGAGAGCGTCGATAATTGTATATTGTGACTTGCATCGTTTTAGGTGTTGTAATCTTATGCTTGGTGTTGTGCAATATAGGATCGGTCGGAGAAATATCGGACACGGCGCGTAAAGGCAAAGCGGTGGCCGGATCAGATTAGCGGGGATTTCTGGTGAGTAGATATATTCATCTATGGGGGAATCGTATGGATGGCGCGAGGCGCCCCCTAGTTAGGATTACCCTACTTTTGCAAGATTTATATATTAGCTAACTTATCCATTCATGTACACTGCATACCCTTATAGCGAACAGTATATTAAATTGCATGGACATTCATCTATACTTATGCGATATCATTTCGTAGGACACGAACACCTTACCATTGGCATCTGTTGCACGCGCACTATTCATGTGACACACACGCCTTTGGTAAATGCCATGCCACGTGCACTATAGAACCTGTTTATCATAATATCGCCACTTGCATTCATACTTGATATATGAAATTGCATAGCATAAGTATACCTCGCATAATCATCATATTTATATAGATTTCTAGCCAAAATTCACATCGTATGCATTGATATCATAGACATTTATCATATATAACATGTGGACATTATGATTTTCTTGAGGATTTCAGTATTGCTGCGATTTCTGGATTTTGGGGAAAACCGTAAGAATTTAACAAAACCTTATGTTTATCATTTTCAAAACAAAGTTGCGGTTTTCTCGTGATGTATGTGTCGTCCACCATGAGTTTTCATGTTTTCTGTTGGATTTCGAGACCCGATTCGAGGAGTGGATGAACCGTCTCGGGTACATGGTGGGCCCGGTATGGTACCCCGGGGCAAGAAGATCGAGTTGTAGACGATGAGCCTGGTAGGGGAAGACTACCTACCGGTGATGTCTGGCGCGGCGGATATCCGGAGGATACCGACCGTTGTCGTGAGATTTATGATATGGGCCGATCCGGACTGACGGAGCCCGATATTGAGACAGATATGATTCCTTTTTGGTGTCGATGCTTGACACGGGTTTTCAGATGATTCTTGATGGTACTTAGCTATTATGCAGATATTCATTTTTTTTTAAGTTAAGAATTCAATACCCTTAGCATTTAAAACACTTAAAGACTTAATAATGACATTGCATACCTGTGCATGCATACTAGAGATATTATACCACATATGGACATGCATGTTGTGGTGCATTGCATGCATTCTTACGATTGCCTTGTTAGATGTTATATTTACTCACGAGCTGGCAACTCACCCCCGTTGTGCCACAGTGTCTTGCAGGTCGGACCCGTCAGTCTTGTAGCGGCGGGCTATCTTATCCTCAGTTCCTTTTGCTCAGACTCGCGACATCGCCCGTAGGTGGGTTTTGAGCACATTTTATTTCTTTTTGCTTTATCATTGTATCTAGTATTCTCCATCTACCACTTTATATTGTATATGCGACCTAGTGATGAGACTGAGCGATATGTATATTTGTGGTTTCTTTTGGGTCGAGCTCACTTGAGCCGACGTGTGTTTTCTGGTATTTTGCGTTTCTTTATGCTCTTTTCTTGATATTGCTATTATATTGCATGTGGTTGTGATCCGCCTTGGGCGAAGAGCTAGCTCCCGCTTGGGGATGCCATTTTATGATTACAGGTTTATTATCTTGTTGTACCCATTTTGGGGGATAGAAAATACAGGGGAGACTCTGCCGAAATTTTCAGAAATTTATGATGTTTTAAAAAGGGATTCTATGCAACTTGAATGATTTAAAAACCACTTTTATTAATGGTTTTCCTTCACTCTCTTTTGATTTTGGTTTAGATTCTTCTGGGCTTTGGCTGACTTAGGTTACGATACGCCTTTAGACGTCTCGTAATCTAAGTGCCAGTCGCGTTCCGTACTTTCGGGTCGTGACAAAGTTGGTATCAGAGCGTAGGTTTTACCTTTCTGAGTGTAGGACGACCTTGGTAGATGGAGTAGGTGACTTAAGCAGAGTGGCGTAGCATGGGTATGATCCGCGGCATACTTACGATACGGTACTCCGCCTAAGTAACCTTAGGACATAATTGCTTGTATTTCCTTCCTTGATTCCTTGCATTCCTTGATTCAATTGCAATATCCTTATCAGTCCTGTTTCTTATTCCAGCTTCGATGCCGCCAAAGACTACGAGAGCTCAGCGGGCTGCCGCTAGGGATGAGATTCGAGCGGGCTCGTCTGAGGCGAGGATCGAGCGGGAGGATACGCATACCCCTCAGGGTCCTACTGATCCGCCTTATCCTGACCGTATTGCCAGACTAGAGGCCGGCATGCAAGAGTTGCGGCAGATGATGGGATCTTTAGTTGAGTCCAGCCGGGCACAGAGATCCGAGGACGTTCCTTCCACGGCACAGACCACGATCGTACCTGCTGCACAGATGGTCACTCCTGCTGCTACTACGGAGACTATCCCTGTTTCACTACAGGAGTTCATGAGATTGAGACCTCCAGCTTTTACCGGTACAGATGCGACAGAGGACCCACAGGCATTTCTTGATAGGATGGCTCGGATTTGCCGTTCGTTAAGGTGTTCTGATGATAGATTGGTGGAGTTTGCGAGTTTTCGTCTGGAGGGTCTTGCCCAGACATGGTACGATTCAGTAGAGAGAGGCCGAGCTGCAGGTCTGCCTTCTATGACCTGGGATGAGTTTACATCTGCATTTCTTGCCCGTTTTCTTCCAGAGAGTGTCCGAGATGCTCGAGCCCGTAGTTTTGAGTCTTTGCGCAAGACTCCTGGGATGACAGTGTCGGAGTATGATATACAGTTTACCCAGTTGTCTCGATATGCTCCGTACCTAGTCGACACAGAAGAGAAGAGAATAAAGAGGTTTGTACGAGGGCTTGATACACAGCTATTCCTTGCCATCGGCACCCAGCACTTTGATACATACGCAGCCGCGATGGATGCAGCCTTACTTTTGGAGGAGCGTATTTCTGAGACACCGGTCGTTTCTAGGCCGAAGAGGATCCGTACTGATACGCCAGCTCAGCGGCAGATGGGTAGACACCGTGATAGATTATTTCCGGGAGATGGTGGAGACAGAGGATTGAGACAGGGTCAGTTATTTGGTTCATATCCACAGACCCAGCAGTCGTCCCCAGGATGTTTTCGGTGTGGGAGTCAGTACCACCGTGTCAGAGACTGTACCATGGGACGCCAGGGCGCGGCGACAGTCCCGCATGTGACTTTACCACCCTCACCACCTTCTCAGAGAGCTTTACTTCCTACTCCTGATGATGCTTCACGCCAGCCAGATGCTTCTAGAGGCCGTGGGCGCGGCGGTCCAGTTCCGAGAGGACGAGGCGACAGAGGCAGATGCAGAGGCCGAGGTAGAGGCAGAGGACAGCCAACTATTGGCGGTGGACAGGCCCGAGTGTTCGCGTTGACTCCTCAGGATACACAGGCATCCAATGTCGTCGTGACAGGTACTCTGCCAGTATGTTCTTTTAATGCACGGGTATTATTTGATCCAGGCTCCACACATTCCTATGTATCCACGTATTTTGCACCGAGGTTGGGCCGAGAGTCTTCTCCGTTAGATCAGCCGCTTGTCGTTATTACCCCGGTAGGCGAGTCTTTTGTTGCCCGTTTTGTGTACCGATCGTGTTCCGTTCGTATCGGGGAGAGAGATTCTTCAGTTGATTTGATTCTCCTCGATATGCTAGACTTTGACGTTCTTCTTGGTATGGACTGGCTAGCCACCTGTTATGCATCCGTGGACTGCCGTGAAAAAGCAGTCAGATTCAGTTTTCCTGGCGAGCCGGATCTTATTATTCAGGGAGATCGTAGCGCTACCCTTTCCAGCTTGATTTCATCTCTTCGCGCTGGTCAGCTCTTAAGGAAAGGGTGTCAGGGATTCTTAGCCTATATTTGTGATACTAGCTCCACAGAGGTTCCGTTGGACCAGGTCCCTGTTGTGAGAGAGTTTCCTGATGTATTCCATGACGAGCTGCCTGGTCTGCCACCAGAGCGCGAGATTGAGTTCTGTATTGACTTGATCCCTGGCACGGGGCCTATCTCTATACCGCCTTATCGGATGGCCCCGGCGGAGCTGAGAGAGCTAAAGGATCAGTTACAGGACTTGCTGGACAAAGGGCTTATCCGACCGAGTGTGTCACCTTGGGGTGCTCCCGTCCTGTTTGTTAAGAAGAAGGACGGAAGTATGCGCTTATGCATTGATTATCGTCAGCTGACCGGGTTACTGTGCGGAACAGATATCCCCTACCCCGCATTGATGACTTATTTGATCAGCTCCAGGGTGCAGGGTTTTTCTCGAAGGTTGATTTACGGTCAGGTTATCACCAGTTGCGAGTTCGGAAGGAGGATATTCCGTACTCGATATGGTCATTATGAGTTCTTGGTGATGTCGTTCGGGCTCACCAATGCCCCGGCAACATTTATGGATTTGATGAACCGCGTATTCAGGCCGTATCTCGATCAGTTCATCATTGTGTTCATTGACGACATCTTGGTTTATTCTCGGAGCCGGGAGGAGCATGAGCAGCACTTACGTATCACATTGCAGACTTTGAGGGAGCATCAGCTGTTCGCCAAATTCTCCAAGTGCGCATTCTGGCTAGACAGTGTCGATTTCTTGGGTCATGTGGTGACGAGAGATGGTATTTGTGTGGACCCGAAGAAGATCGAGGCAGTTCAGCGTTGGCCTAGACCAGTATCAGTTACAGAGGTTCGCAGCTTTCTAGGTCTGGCCGGCTATTATCGACGTTTTGTCCAGGATTTCTCTCGTATTGCTGCACCTTTGACCGGGTTGACCCGAAAGGGGGTTCCTTTTGACTGGACCCAGGCATGTGAGGATAGCTTCCAGCAGTTGAAGACTCGTCTGACTACTGCACCAGTGTTAGCATTGCCTTCAGGGTCAGGCGGGTTCGTGGTTTATTGTGATGCTTCTCGAGTGGGGCTGGGATGTGTATTGATGCAGCACGACAGAGTTATCGTGTATGCTTCTCGGCAGCTGAGGAAACACGAGCAGAACTACCCCACACATGATTTAGAGATGGCTGCTGTGGTATTTGCACTTAAGATCTGGAGACATTACCTATACGGTGAGTCGTGCCAGATATTCACTGACCATAAGAGTTTGAAGTATATCTTCCAGCAGCGAGATTTGAACCTGAGACAGCGCCGTTGGATGGAGTTGGTGAAGGATTATGACTGCGAGATTTTATACCATCCGGGCAAGGCGAATGTGGTGGCAGATGCTTTGAGTAGGAGGCCCGGAGGTAGTTTATCTTGTTTGAGCGTAGTACAGATGCAGTCGACGGCGGATTGGCAGGTGTTATGTGATAGCAGAGTGCAGTTCGAGTTCACTCCTACAGGGGGACAGCTAGCCCATTTCAGAGCACGCCCACAGTTACTTGACCGTATCCACGAGGCACAGTCCGGCGATGCCCGTACATTAGAGATTATTGAGCAGATTCGGCATGGCAGAGTTTCTGAGTTCGTGATTGATGATCAGGGGATACTTCGATTTGGGACTCGACTGTGTGTGCCAGATTCAGAGGGACTGAGGCGTGATATTCTCGAGGAGGCACATAGATCCGTATACAGTGTGCATCCAGGTTCCACCAAGATGTACCGTGATTTGAGAGAGGTTTACTGGTGGGACGGGATGAAGAAGGATATTACAGACTTTGTGTCGAGATGCCTGACTTGTCAGCAAGTCAAGGCCGAGCACCAGAGGCCAGCCGGCGAGTTACAGCCTTTGCCCATCCCTGAGTGGAAGTGGGAGCAGGTCTCTATGGACTTCGTTGTGGGTCTACCCAGGACCAGTCGAGGGTATGACTCTATTTGGGTGATTGTGGATCGACTGACGAAAGCGGCTCACTTTCTGCCAGTGAAGACCACTTTTGGATTTTCTCAGTATGCCCAGGTTTATATTGATGAGATAGTGCGACTGCATGGTGTTCCGACTTGCATCGTGTCCGACCGTGGCACCCAGTTTACCAGCCGATTGTGGCAGAAACTACAGGAAGCTTTGGGCACCCGATTGTGTTTTAGCACAGCCTTTCATCCGCAGACTGACGGTCAGTCGGAGCGTACGATTCAGACTCTTGAGGACATGCTCAGAGCTTGTGTTTTAGATTTCGGTGGTAGCTGGGATCGTCATTTGCCTTTGATCGCGTTTTCCTACAATAATAGCTTCCAGGAGACGATTCAGATGGCACCTTTTGAGGCTTTATATGGGAGGAGATGTCGATCGCCGGTATGTTGGACAGAGCTCAGGGAGAGCAGTATTTTGGGGCCGCAGATCGTACAGGAGACGACCGAGAAGATACAGCTGATTCGGGACAGAATGAGAGCGGCACAGAGCAGGCAGAAATCATATGCTGACAGGCACCGTCGCCGACTCGAGTTCGCTGTTGGCGATCATGTTTTCCTGAAGGTCTCTCCGATGAAAGGTGTGATGAGATTTGGGCGGAAAGGGAAACTGAGTCCTAGATATGTTGGTCCTTTCGAGATCCTAGAGCGTGTTGGTCCAGTCGCTTATCGGTTAGCTCTTCCGCCCAGCTTCCCCGATGTTCACCCCGTATTCTATGTCTCGATGCTCCGCAAGTACCTTCATGATCCTTCCCAGGCGATTCAACACCAGACGATCCAGTTAGACCGTGATCTTTCTTTCACCGAGCAGCCGGTTGTCATCTTGGATCGGCAGGTGAAGAAATTGAGGTCGAAGGTTATACCGTCCGTCAAGGTCCTTTGGCGTGGCCCGAACAGCGAGGAGGTCACCTGGGAGACCGAGGTCGAGATGAGGAAGAGATATCCCCATCTTTTTGAAGGTACGCGTAGTTAAATTCTAAATTCGGGGACCGAATTTCTTTAAGGGGGGAAGATTGTAACCTTTCGAAAATCGTTTAGGCAGTTTTTCGGTAATCGGCTAATTTTTCGGCTTTTTCCGTAAAAATTCAAAATTGATATTTTTCATTGTAGAACTAATTATACAAAGTTTAGATAAGATATTAGTATAATTTTGTCACTAAAATGTCACTTATAATTATCTAGTTAAATAAAAAAAATTGTAATTAATTATTTTTTTATTATTTTAAGCCTTTTTAAATACATTAAATTGTGATAAATACAAATTTAATTAGGTAAATTTATTAATTAGGAGTCTTTATAAGCTAAAATATGGTGTTAATAAAATTATATCATGTCTTGCAAACTTTTGGTTTTAGGGTGGGAAAATTTGTGAAAAAATGAAGTAAAAATGGGTTTTTTTGCAAAAAGGTTGACATGAAAGCATTAAATGATAATATGGTGTGTTATTTGACCTAGAATCTTCTCAAATTTTCCCCACCTCCTCACCCTTGCTGCTGGCCGACCCCTCTTCCTGCAGAATTCCCCACTTCATCACTTCATTTTGCTTCTTTTTCTTTGCTAAAAATCCATTTAAATTCATAAATTTCCATCTCCATTCAAACCCAAACCCTAAACCACTCTCTCTTCTACCCAAATTGGTTCAAAAACTAGATGAAAGGAGGCTTCTTGGTGACTTGATCAAGCTAGGGTTCAAGCTTGAGAGGTGAAAATTCTAATCTTTTTGTTAACTTGTGGTTTAATTATGCTAGAATTGAAATTCTAAATATTAGTTTAGTGGTAAATGTTGTTTAGGAAAAATCAAGAGAAGGATTGATTTTAAAACTAGGGTTTGAAGCATAGTTGTTAGGATTAAATTAGGGCTTTGGGTTTCTAATTGGTTGTAGTGGTTAATGGTGTATTTATATGCTCGCTAAATCGACAAAATATCGATGTTTGCATTGAATCGGCGTTGAATTTGCTTGCTAGATTTTTACGAAAAATAGAATGCGTTCAATTTGCGTTAGGTTAGCAATATTATTAGCTTTGTATAGGATTATTAGAATGCGCGAACGCGGGGTTTCGTCTAGTCGGGTTGTAGTTTTGTCGATTTCCCCGAAATGACGATTTTAGTTAAAGGTTAGCGATTTTCGTGCGTTTTTCCGCGCACTGAGTGCATGCTATGATTAATTTGAGAGCGTCGATAATTGTATATTGTGACTTGCATCGTTTTAGGTGTTGTAATCTTATGCTTGGTGTTGTGCAATATAGGATCGGTCGGAGAAACATCGGACACGGCGCGTAAAGGCAAAGCGGTGGCCGGATCAAATTAGCGGGGATTTCTGGTGAGTAGATATATTCATCTATGGGGGAATCGTCTGGATGGCGCGAGGCGCCCCCCCTAGTTAGGATTACCCTACTTTTGCAAGATTTATATATTAGCTAACTTATCCATTCATGTACACTGCATACCCTTATAGCGAACAGTATATTAAATTGCATGGACATTCATCTATACTTATGCGATATCATTTCGTAGGACACGAACACCTTACCATTGGCATCTGTTGCACGCGCACTATTCATGTGACACACACGCCTTTGGTAAATGCCATGCCACGTGCACTATAGAACCTGTTTATCATAATATCACCACTTGCATTCATACTTGATATATGAAATTGCATAGCATAAGTATACCTCGCATAATCATCATATTTATATAGATTTCTAGCCAAAATTCACATCGTATGCATTGATATCATAGACATTTATCATATATAACATGTGGACATTATGATTTTCTTGAGGATTTCAGTATTGCTGCGATTTCTGGATTTTGGGGAAAACCGTAAGAATTTAACAAAACCTTATGTTTATCATTTTCAAAACAAAGTTGCGGTTTTCTCGTGATGTATGTGTCGTCCACCATGAGTTTTCATGTTTTCTGTTGGATTTCGAGACCCGATTCGAGGAGTGGATGAACCGTCTCGGGTACATGGTGGGCCCGGTATGGTACCCCGGGGCAAGAAGATCGAGTTGTAGACGATGAGCCTGGCAGGGGATGACTACCTACCGGTGATGTCTGGCGCGGCGGATATCCGGAGGATACCGACCGTTGTTGTGAGATTTATGATATGGGCCGATCCGGACTGACGGAGCCCGATATTGAGACAGATATGATTCCTTTTTGGTGTCGATGCTTGACACGGGTTTTCAGATGATTCTTGATGGTACTTAGCTATTATGCAGATATTCATTTTTTTTTAAGTTAAGAATTCAATACCCTTAGCATTTAAAACACTTAAAGACTTAATAATGACATTGCATACCTGTGCATGCATACTAGAGATATTATACCACATATGGACATGCATGTCGTGGTGCATTGCGTGCATTCTTACGATTGCCTTGTTAGATGTTATATTTACTCACGAGCTGGCAACTCACCCCCGTTGTGCCACAGTGTCTTGCAGGTCGGACCCGTCAGTCTTGTAGCGGCGGGCTATCTTATCCTCAGTTCCTTTTGCTCAGACTCGCGACATCGCCCGTAGGTGGGTTGCGAGCACACTTTATTTCTTTTTGCTTTATCATTGTATCTAGTATTCTCCATCTACCACTTTATATTGTATATGCGACCTAGTGATGAGACTGAGAGATATGTATATTTGTGGTTTCTTTTGGGTCGAGCTCACTTGAGCCGACGTGTGTTTTCTGGTATTTTGCGTTTCTTTATGCTCTTTTCTTGATATTGCTATTATATTGCATGTGGTTGTGATCCGCCTTGGGCGAAGAGCTAGCCCCCGCTTGGGGATGCCATTTTATGATTACAGGTTTATTATCTTGTTGTACCCATTTTGGGGGATAGAAAATACAGGGGAGACTCTGCCGAAATTTTCAGAAATTTATGATGTTTTAAAAAGGGATTCTATGCAACTTGAATGATTTAAAAACCACTTTTATTAAAGGTTTTCCTTCACTCTCTTTTGATTTTGGTTTAGATTCTTCTGGGCTTTGGCTGACTTAGGTTACGATACGCCTTTAGATGTCTCGTAATCTAAGTGCCATTCGCGTTCCGTACTTTCGGGTCGTGACATTGATGTAATATTATTTGTATGGCCGCACAACCGGGTCGGGGTTGTAGCCGTCATTGTATAATTCTTTTTACTGTTTTTGCTCCTAGGATAGACCCATGGAGGGGGTGCATAAACTACCGGGTATCTCGAAGTGCCGAGTGGCCTACTCACGGTGTTGAGGGAGGTTGCTTCGCTTCGGGCACTTGGCGGGTAGTTTGCCGCACCCGTAGGGGTCTTGGGTGGGGTTTTGGCTATTCACCGTAACCGTGTAATCCGTTTTTCGTTACAGGCTCGAACGGATTGCGGATTCCTAGTATATCCAATGTATTCATCTGTGATCTGTAATGTCTATCATTGCTATATATTTATATATACGATAACTATTTAGGCGTTGCTTATGTTTTACAGCCGCGCTAGCCCAGCCCCCGCTCTGTCGTTAGTTAAGTAACCTAACGGGTGATGACGGGGCCCGGTGGCGAATGCGAATGGCATAAGCGTACGTCATATTTTGGTTGTTTTCTGCAATGGTAGGGTTAAATGATGGGACGCATTAAAAGAACTAATGCAAGAAAATAAACCAAGCAAAAGTCGATTGGAACACTTTGAAAACCACTCGGTTCTTTTCAAAACTAAACTTTTAAATGCGGAGCTTGAACCACTCCTTTTAAAAGCTATCTCGTTCCATCGGTTATATCAAGTTCACTACGTTCACGGTTTCGCCAAAACCATTCGTAGCCCTCCATCATTTCAGTTAAATATTCGGTAGTATTCAAGCTATGTATTTTGACCTCACGCCAAGGTATAGTGATTGGTAGCTGCCGGATATTTATCTGTTGCATAGATAGAATGCGTTGATTTGAGACAGTCGTACTGCCATTTTGGCCTACGTCAAGGGTAGGTACGGGTGGGTTCAAATTAACCTGGATAATGATGGGTAGAACTTGACATGTGACTTATGACATTTTGACCTCACGCCAAGGTCATAAAAGCATGGGGAAAAAATCACATCGGGAGTTTCATAAGTACTGAAACTTGTTAGCGTTGCATACCATTTGGAGTGTGATGATTCTGGTAGGATTCCTTCAGTTTTGTCACGCGATGATATTTGGATCCCGATCCTACTGTGAGTATATGCTACTCCTCGGGAAATCTCACTTAACGATCAATGCTATAAACCTAGTAGGTGTCTAGAAAGGTGTTAGCGGGGCTACGCCCCCAGGGAAAAGAGGTTATTTAATTAAGGAACTTCGCGAAAGCGTTGGAAAACCTCTCTCGAAGTACCAACACTAGCCTGGCTGAACGGTTAAGCAAGTATTGTGCGGTGAGATTGATCCCGACTAATTCTTCCTTTATGGTTTGAGGAGGGATTCGAGAGACAGTGGGAGCCATCCTGTTTAGACAAATTAAAAACCACTCTAAACTTGCAAGAGCATCATGCTAAAGTGTTTCTTCTCTCTCTCTTAATTGCAGCAACCATTCAAGATGACCGGACTTAAGTTATTACTAGATAAAAACATACTAACAGGGCCAAACTACAAAGATTGGCTCAGGAATGTCAAAATGGCAATCACTTATGACAAGTTGGGGTATCTTCTTACCACCAAAGCTCCCCCTGTCCCAGGTCCCAAAACCAGCGTCGTGGATAGGGAAATCCGTAAGACCTGAGAAATCGACTGCGCGAATGCCAAGTGCCTCGTGCTTGCCTCTATGGATAACGAACATCAGAGGAGGCATGAGAATATGGACCTTGAATCCATATTTCTCCATACAAAAGAACTGTATGGAGAGCAATCTCGTATCGCAAGATACGAAGTGTCGAAGAAGCTATTTTCGGCAAGATTGGCCGTCGGATCATCGGTAGCGGAACACGTGCTTAAGATGATTGGCTACATAGAGGAGCTCGCGGACCTTGGGACCACGTTGGAGAATGAGCTCTATACGGACTTGATTCTTCAGTCCCTTCCTTCCACTTACGCCCAGTTCATCCTGAATTTCAACTTGCAAGAAAAGGAAGTTGAACTTTCAGAGCTCCTCAACATGCTGAGGAGTGCAGAGGGCACCCTACAGAAAGGTAGGGAAACATCCACTTTGTTTGTAGGAGGATCTTCCTCTTCTAGGTCCAAGGCAAAAGCCAAGGGAAAGAAGAAGAAAACCCCCGCCAAACCAAGGGGCGGTGTTAGTAAGAGGGATACAAAGGGAAAGGCAAAAGCAACAAAGGTAGCAGGGAAGCTTGTGGATAAGGAAGAATGCTTTTACTGTCACAAGAGTGGACACTGGAAGAAAAATTGCAGGGCTTGGAAAGCCAGGACACAGGATCTGAAGCAGGTTGCGGCTTCAGCTTCAGGTGTGTATGTTATTGAAAACTGTCTATAAATAAACTCTACTTCCTGGGTATTGGATACCGGATCAGGATCTCATATCTGTAATTCTTTGCAGGCGTTGAGAAAGCGTAGGTTTTTGAAAGCAGGTGACATGACCCTCAGAGTTGCAAACGGAGCTAGCATGGATGCTGAGGCCGTGGGGGACTATCACCTGGGTTTGTCAGATGGACATTTTTTGGTTTTGCGTGGTTGTTATTTTGTACCAAATGCAACTTGTAATATCATTTCTGTATCTTTATTATCTAAAGAAGGTTATGAATTTGCATTTGTAAGTAATGTTGTGAACATTCACCTTAATCAAGTTCTGATTGGGTCAGGTACATTAAACAACGGTATATACGTATTGAACCAACCACAGATTTTCAATGTCCAGAATACACACAAAAGAAAGTCTCCAGAAATCAATAAAACTTTCTTATGGCATTGTAGACTGGGTCACATCAATGAGAGAAGGTTGACTAAGTTACATAAAGAAGGATATTTGGATCCGTTCGAGTATCAATCTTATGCAACTTGTCAATCCTGTCTCAAAGGAAAGATGACAAAGACTCCGTTCACTGGACACGGAGTAAGAGCGAGCGAGCTCTTAGGACTCGTACACAGCGACGTGTGCGGTCCAATATCTACGCATGCACGAAGCGGTTATTCTTACTTCATTACTTTTACGGATGATTTTTCAAGGTTCGGACATGTCTTCTTAATGAAACATAAATCTGAAGCCTTTGAAAAGTTCCAGGAATACAAGAATGAGGTAGAAAAATAAACAGGCAAAACTATCAAGACACTAAGATCAGATCGAGGTGGTGAATACTTGAGTGCCGAGTTCCTGAATTACTTAAAAGAGAATGGAATTCTCTCTCAGCTTACTCCTCCATACACTCCGCAACATAACGGTGTATCGGAAAGACGGAACCGAACCCTATTGGATATGGTACGGTCCATGATGAGTAACGCTGAGTTACCGCGATCATTCTGGGGATATGCGCTAGAATCAGCCGCATACCTTTTGAACCGGGTTCCAACTAAGACTGTGCCTACCACACCATATGAATTATGGAGTGGGAAGAAACCCTATCTTCAATACCTGAAGATCTGGGGATGTCCAGCTTTTGTCAAAAAGCAGCATGCGGACAAACTCGAGGCACGCTCAGTACTGTGTAAGTTTGTGGGATACCCAAAGAACACCAGGGGGTATCTTTTCTGCCACGCAGAGGAACAAAAGGTTTTTGTTTCTCGTAATGCCCACTTCCTAGAACACCAGTTCTTGGAAAAGGAGACAAGTGGGAGCGCAGTAGAACTGGAAGAAATTCCAGAACCACAAGCTATTACTGAAAGCTTAGTAGAACCAGAGGGTTCGAAAGATCAGGACATTCCTACGCCGCTCCGCAGGAGTAGTAGGCAGTCTCATCCGCCCGAGAGATACTACGGTTTTCTCATAGACGGGGATAGAGAGGATTGCATCATTGATAGTGATGAGCCTACTAGCTTCCAGCAAGCCATTCAGAGCGTTGACTCGGTAAAATGGCTGGATGCAATGCGGACCGAAATGGAGTCCATGTACACCAACAAGGTATGGACGTTGGACATTGTTCCAGATGGGGAAAAACCCGTAGGATGCAAGTGGATCTTCAAAAGGAAGATTGGTGTAGATGGACAGGTTGAGACCTATAAGGCTAGACTTGTTGCAAAGGGTTTTCGTCAAAGACCTGGTTTGGACTATGATGAAACCTTTTCTCCAGTGGCTATGCTGAAATCCATTCGGATCCTTCTTGCCATTGCTGCTTTCCACGATTATGAGATTTGGCAGAAAGACGTAAAGACCGCCTTTTTAAATGGAAATTTAGAGGAGTATGTCTATATGGACCAGCCAGAGGATTTCATTCAGAGTGAGAGCAGCAGAAAGGTGTGCAAGTTGCTTAAGTCCATCTATGGACTAAAGCAGGCATCGCGGAGTTGGAACATCTGTTTTGATGAGACGGTCAAAGAATTTGGCTTTATCAAAAATCCAGATGAACCATGCATCTATAGTAGATTTGTAGCAAGAACTGTTGTATTCCTCATTTTGTACGTGGATGACATTCTGTTGATAGGAAATGACATTCCTATGCTACAATCTGTCAAGGGGTTCTTGTCACACAGGTTCTCCATGAAAGACCTGGGTGATGCCTCCTACATTCTGGGGATCCGGATCTATCGTGATAGATCCAAGAGGATATTAGGACTTTCGCAGTCCAGGTACATCGATACCATACTGAAAAGATTCAGTATGGAAGATTCCAAGCGCGGTAATCTACCGGCTTGTCACGGGATCACCCTCTCCAAAGAGATGTCTCCCAAGACTGATTTGGAAAGGGATCGCATGTCTATTATACCCTACGCTTCTGCGGTAGGCTCTATAATGTATGCGATGTTGTGTACCAGACCAGATGTGGCTTATGCACTAAGTGTAGTAAGCAGGTATCAGTCAAACCCTGGGGAGAAACACTGGATAGCGGTAAAGAACATTCTCAAGTACCTGAGAAGGACTAAAGAGATGTTCTTGGTGTATGGCGGAAAAGACCTCCAGATTGAGGCCTTTGCTGACTCCAGCTTCCAGAGTGACAAGGATGATTCCAAGTCCATGTCGGGCTTTGTCTTTACCCTCAATGGAGGGGCGGTGTGTTGGAAGAGTTCCAAACAGGAAACCGTTGTAGACTCGACTATGGAAGCAGAATACATCTCTGCATCTGATGCCGCAAAAGAAGCCGTCTGGATGAGAAAGTTCTTGAAAGAACTTCAGGTGGTTCCGTCCATTGTTGATCCAATACCTCTGTATTGCGACAACAACGGGGCTATAGCATTAGCGAAGGAACCCAGGTCCCATCAGAAATCCAGACACATCTTGAGGCGATATCACCTGATCAGGGAGATCGTGGATCGCAAGGAGATCGAGGTTCGGAGGGTTGATTCAGAAGATAAAACTGCAGATCCATTCACGAAGGCCTTACCCCAAACTCAGTTCGAGCGGCTGATCAAGATGATAGGTCTTCGATACGCCAGTACATGGCCTTAGTGCAAGTCGGAGATTGTTAGTGTATATGCCCTAGAGGCCATTACTGTATCATACTAGTATGTATATTACTTGATGGAAGCTTGGGATATTCACAGTTGCATAGACAATCTTGCTCGAAATGGTAGTATGCTACTTGGTTTGTCTCTGCTTTAATGTGTACATGTGTTTCTTTTATTGTATCACCTATACGCATTAGTGGAGCCCTTAGGATCTTTGCTTGATTACCAGCGTTGTGATGGCAGTCACACTCGTGGGGGCTGGGTAATCCACAAGCACATCCTTATATTCTCGTCCCTAGTCGTGGGATTATCGAGACAGGGCATCGATACTCCGGAGTAGACTAGCTCATGCGCTTCTCATCCCAGTGCGGGAGACGGTCTGTCCCACAGCCGTCAGTACGTCGTACTTGAGATAGTATGCGGGTGCTCGTTAGGTTACGAGTACACTGGACAGGACTCGTTGGGAACTGATTGGTTGGTATTATACCTGTCGTCAGTTATCAGTTCCCAGGTGACATGAGTACAGCTTAGTCCGCTGACTTGACACTGTCACTTCGCCTCAAGTGTGTTCCCACTGTACTTTGATTACTACCCTACCACGGCTCAAAGGAGTCGTGTAAACAGGTAGTAGTTGGGTGCAGTCCCGAAGCGCTTGGAGGCAGTGACGGTTAGACAGGATTCGTCTCTCCCGGTATTAGGGGTTGACATCGCGCTGTGTCTAGGAGAGCCATTACACGAGTAGTCCCTGGCCAGGGCAAGCGAGATATACTGGTAGGTTTCCAGTGATATCTCAGGGTGTTCTGGGCTTTACTCCGACATGACTTGTACCGCTATTAGGGGACCGACGTCCCCTAGGCCCGCCATGCGATGTATCAGACGAACAGACCGGACTGTACGGAGACTGTCACATTCAGTCTCAATAGGAGTTCAGATGGGGTTCACCTCGTCAGTCTTCTTATCGGTATCTACCTGGGGACCGTTACGTACAGCTAGTGCCGCTTGCGGTCTGTGGTTAAACCCACTGCCAGCGTAGTGTCGAGTCTTTAGAGTCCCACACAGAGGGCTATTCGCCTTTGGGCAAAACAGAGTAGAGGTCGCATGGTTTTGCGACAGGATTCGTTCTCATCCGCGCACTTGTGCACGTTTGGAGTCCGGACGGATATTACTAGCGGGCTCTGGTTTGAGCCAGATCCTAGTATATGTTTTGGGGTTACTTTTATCTCATAGTATTCATGTTCCTCGGAACACGAATGCGGGTGTGTATGCACAGATGTTTGAGGCGGAGGAAGAGGATTTTCATTAGGGTTTCGGAATGGGTGTGTATGCATAGTTGACAGTCGTCTTTTTCCAAACCCTAATGAATTTGTGAATTATCAATTAATAATATTAATTAAATGAAAATGTGTCATGGTTGGGTTTGTTGACTTGTTGACCAAGGTTGACTTGTTGACCATGGTTGAAATATTGACTATCATCATTACATATCAAAGATGCTCTTTGATTCTAGAAAAACCATTTAATATGAAATGATAATAGTCTTATCAAACCTTCCATCAACTTTTCATTTAGATTAATTTTATTAATTTGATAATTCACTAGATATTGTTATGGTTGTAAAAAACCATTTCATTCTATCATAACCATTCTCTCTCCTCTCTTCTTCTTCCTCCTCCTCTAGTTCAAGGAGATCCATTCTCATGTGTTGAGAAACCTCTCCTTGAGATAAAATACTCTAAACCACTCTCTACTCACTCTAGGGTTGAAGGTCTAGCAAGCCAAACACCTTAGTTCTCTCAAAGTTCGAGAAAGGAGCCCAAGGTTGAACCCTCAGGTGGATCCATCTTTGACGAAAGATGGCGACAAGGAAAGCACCATCCAACCTCTACAAAGAGTTCAGAAGAAGGAGTTCAAGTGAGGTATAACATCTTTTCCGAGTAGCTAACTCTTTTTAGCTTGATAGCTAGTTTTGTTTAGAAAAGATCCCGACTTTTGTTAGTCCATGTTGCCTAGTGCGCTAAAAATTTGACTTTTATACCGTTTCCGCCTCCCCGCAAGAACCGGGGTTGGCAACGTGGACTTACAGGTGATAGATCTAAGTGGATGTTGGGAGTGTCCCAAATCCAGGTACATTAACATCGTCCTAAAGGGGTTTAGTATTGAAGATTCTGAGCGTGGTGGTTCGTCCACTTACTCAGGAATCACTCTCTCCAAAAAGATGTCTTCCAAGACTGATTTGTAGAGAGCTCGCGTGCAAGAGATACCCTATGCTTCGGCAGTAGGCTCTATCATGTATGTGATGTTATGTACCACACCAGATGTAGCTAACTCACTAGGTGTGGTGATTGGGAATCAATCGGATCTTGGGAGAATCACTGGAGCTGTGGAGGACATTCTTAAGTACTTTAGAAGCACTAAAGAAATGTTCTTAGGGTTTGGTAACTGTGAACTCCAGTAGGAGTCCTTTACCAATTCATGATTCCAGAGTGATAAGGTCAACCGAAAGTCAGTCTCGGGCTTTTTCTTTACCCTCAGTGGATGGATGGTATGTTGGAAGAGTTCTAAGCTATATACCATGGCAAACTAGACGATAAAGGCTGAATACATCGCTACCAACGATGCTACCAAAGTAGATGTCTGGATAATTCTTGTTCATGAGATGAACATGGTTCCTACCATTGAGCGTCCAATAACTGTTATTGTGACAACAATGGAGTTGTGTCTTTGGCCTAGAAACACCGGTCCCATTAGCGATCTAGACATATTCTGAGGACAGTATCATCTAATCAGGGAGATGGTTGATTTCCAAGGGATCGAGGTTAGGAAAGTTGAAGCGAAGGATAAAACGGTGGATCCACTCACAAAGGCCTTTCTCTAGAGAGATTTCTATAGGACGTTGAGTATGAGATACTACAACAAATGGACTTAGTACAAGTGGGAGATTGTTAGTTATATGTATGCCCTAAAGGCCGTTACAGTACATGTGATGTATATTGTAGTGGATGCTTGGACATATATAGGGAGGACTTTCTTACTCGACATGATAGTATTCTATCTGGTTGCACTTTATCTTAACATGTACACTTATTGTCTCTCTATTACATGTTGATAAAGCCCTTAGGATGAGTACTTGACTACAAGGATTATGATGCAGATCATACTAGTGGGGCAGAGGTAGTCGGTAAGTACATCCTTCAATTGTTCCTAGTCGTGGGAGTATCGAGACAGGGCATCGATACTCCAGAGTAGACTAGCGTATACGCTTCTTGACCCATATGATGGGCGATGGATGATCCCACATCCATTGGTGTTTGACATCAGAGAAGGTATACGAGTGCTCAGTGGAGACTGGGTACACTGGACGGACTCGCCGAGAACTCCTAGATGGTATTATACCTATCGTCAGATAGCAGTTCTCAAGTGACACTGGTACAGGTTAGTCTGTCGACCCGAGATCGTCATAGAGTCTTGTGTGATTCCTACTGTGCTTTGATTTCCACCTTACCACGTTCAATAGATCATGCAAAACAGTGGTTTTTGGGTACAGTCCCGAGTCACATGGAGGCAATGAGCGATAGGAGGGGATTCGTCTCTCCCGGTATTGGGGGTTGATATTGCGCTATGCTCGATTGGCCATAATAGGAAATCCTGATCAGGGTTGCTGAGATCTACTGTTAAGTGTTATCAGTAGTTTCTCGAACCGTTATGGACCTTGCATCGTCATGACTTATCAGGCTATTAGGGTCTGACGTTATACCACCCCCACGCTGTGATATGCGACATATTTGACGAAGAGACCGGACTGTACGGTAGTGTTACTGATTGGATTCGCAGGAGTATGAGCAGGCTTGCTTGTTGATCTTCTGATCGCTCAATACCCGGGTGGCCGTTACGTTTAGCAGACCGCTTGCGGCTTGTGCGTGACAAATATGATCACCACCTACTGCCGGCGTATTGACGAGTCTTTAGAGTCCTACACAGAGGTTTTCTGGCTCAAGCGAAACGGAGTTGGAGCACATATATGATATGTGTGTGACCGAGATTAATACACATATGTGATACCGTATTCTATTCTCCCGATATGTGATATCAGTCGGTTATATGTGATATAGCCGAGTTATCGGATCAAGTGTTGATTCGATAAGTAGTTACATTTGATATTAGCCGGTTGTATGTGATATAGCCGGATTATTAAATCAAGTGTTGATTTAATAATTTAATGTATAATTATATATTTGATATATTGAATTACATTAACTAATATTAGCTCACTTAAACATTTCTTTTTCTCACTTATGTACACTTAGTATATATGTGATATATATTAATGTAAATATTTTGTGTCATGCTTGGTGCCACATGATATATGGGTGTATGAGACTTACACTATGCTTATAATAATATGAGGGTTTTATTTATTTAAAGTAAATCAAATTAGTTGGAAATTTTCACATGGTTGAAGCTTGTAGAAGCTTGTGGAACTATTGACCAAGTCCACTCATTTTGTTTTACTTGAAGATATTTATTAACCCAACCATTATTGTTTAGCCATGGTTTATTCTCTACATGAGTTGGTGTATGACACGAACTCACCCATGGTTGCTGTTCTCACTCATTATTCCATTCACACTTCATCTTCTTCCTCATCTCCAAAAAGCTTTCTAGCTTCATGAGAGGTGAAGAAATATTGTGAGAAAAATAAATCTAAAGTGAGCAAAATTCCTACTTCATCATCCTCTACTATACTAGCCATTTAGTTTAGGGTGTTTGCTTCACTAATTCCACATTAGTGAAGAGCTAGCTTGAGTTGGTGTCTTCTCGACGTAGATCATCTTCAGTCTCGAAGACTTCAAGCAAGCATGTTACGTTCATCTTGTGGAGCCTTTCTAGAGTCCGGGAGTTCACTACTTGGAGCGAAGGGACTACTACACGGAGCTATTGAAGTGAAGGACCGGTCTACAAAGGTTGTATTCCTTGTTCACTTAGATGTAAAGATGTTTACATGCTTGTTCGTCTAATTCTCTAGTTTAGATTCTAGCGTTAGGGTTCTTTAGCATGGCAATTTTGTGAAAATGGCATGGTCGATGCCTCCCGAAACCTTGCTGTCGTGCTGAACATCCCTACAGAAAGATGCTTTCATGCACACCCATTGCACTCAGTTTTGCTTTTGTGCACATTCATGGCACTTGTATTTGGCTTTGATTTCCATGCGCACCAGACGCACGTGATGTTGGATACGCCTTTTGAGGCTGATTTTAATTATGAGTATCGCATTTTGATGATAGGTACTATATTATATTTAGTAACCGAGCAGGACTGATCTGAGGACAGTGCCTGAGTTCTTTTGCATGCGTAAAAAGTTTACCAAGAGGTTTTCAAAAAAAATTGAGCTATAGTCTCGCTATTTCCTACGTGTCCGCGAGTGACACGACCATTTACAAGGAAAACCTTCTGGGATATTTTAAAAGGCGGGATGTATAATTTGAGCAAAAACATATATAGATATATTTACTACTTTACAATTGAGCGTCCGCCACTTGTGCCTTGAGCTACGCATCGCACGGTGATTCGAAAAAGATTTTGCATATAATTTATTCAGTTTTTAGAAAGCTTTTACCACGATGCGTATTATTTACGTATTATGATTTTGAGTATAGCACCTTTAAGAATTGCATTGGATTTCGAGATTTGCATCTCCATTGTAACTCCGATGATTGCGTTACGCTTGACGGAGTTTGATTTTGAGTTTCACACTCGTTTTCATGCGCACATGATGCGCTGTGGTATTTCTGTGTCTTCCGTGATTTCGGAGCCCCATTGATTTGAAAAAGATAATTGAAACGTTTTAATATTTTGGGGTTTAGATTTAAATTCCGAGACGACGAAGCACATCGACTTCGGATAAGCAAGGAGTTTAGCATGTGAGTAGATTTATATCTACGGGGGAAGTCGGGTGGATAGCGTATAGCACCCCCGCAACCATAGTGCTAGGGTTATATATATAGTCTATAGGGTTATTAGAATACCATATGGGATAGTAGTGGACATGGTAGAAAGGTATATCTCTAGTTCTATTTCTTAATCTTTGAGCTATATATATACACATATATGGGAAAATGAAATTATAATATGATGATACGAGTAGTTACGATACGATATAATGATATAAGGCGATGTGATATGATATGAATATGAGATGACATGAGATGGTTTATGATAATATGAGATGAGATGATGTACGTGACTATAGATCCGTATTATTGATTTGATGATATCGTACGATGGATATTCCGTACGTGATAAAATAAGGATGAATCGCCGATATTTATTTCGACTTGAGAACATTTTTACTGTATACCATGAAGTGGATATTGTGATATGTTTGGAGTCATACATATTTCAAAACTAACGAATCGTTACGCACTTTTAAATGATGATTTCAAGGAGACGCTACAAACTTTTCAAATGGTATCTTTTCCAAACAATATCATAGTCCCCTATTTTCTAAAACAACGATTCGTACTATTTTAAAGTATAACTGTATGACTCATACGTAGTTGCATATTTTTATACTGTTCGTGCTTACGATTCCTTTATTCTGTTTACGCTCGCTTTATGATTTCTTATTTCTGTATACGCTCGCGTTACTTTCATTACGATATATATATGACATTTCATACCCCTTTTGTTTACATGACTTCGTCTGCTAGTACACCTGCACAATTACCGATGATGCGCATGTTACACTTACACAGATTCGCCGGCTCACACATTCATTATCGGTAATTGCTATGCCACTTGCATAGTAGAATTGCTATATCACGATATTATTATTAACTATAGAATGCATTCATTGTTCAGCACTATCATAGGACATGCTTGCATGATATGCTTGATATGCTCACATTACCGTTCTATGTTGCATACATCGTACTTTTTGGTTGCATGCATTGAGATACTGTTTTCATGAGATTTCTGGATTTGAGAACCGCGGATATATTTCAAAGGAAATTATAAATTGTTTTAAAAACGTGGTTTCTCGTGATGTGATTTCGAGGCGTCCACTATGAGTTTTCTCGGTTCTGAGATTGTTTTCGAGACCCGATTCGAGAAGTTACATGAGCCGTCTGCGGGTACATGGTGGACCCGGTAAGGTACCCTAGGACAAGAAGCTCGAGATGTAGATGATGAACCTGGCAGGAGGGAGCACTACCTACCGGTGATAGGTTGGACCCGGCGGTTATCCGAAGGATACCAGCCGGAGTCGTGAGATTGATATGAGGGCCGATCTGAGCATGCGGCGCCTGAGATATGAGGATTTACGTGTCGATTCTGAACATAGGTTTTCATGATATTTCGAGTGTTGGTGTTGGACACTCAGGTTCCATGATATTGATGTGTCGTTGATGGACACATATTGGTTGATATCCTCATACATACAGACATATGTTTTCATGATGATTCGAGTGTCGATGTTCGACACTCAGGTTCCATGATATTGATTGTGTCGTTGATGGACACCCGTGGATGATATCCATATTAGTTGTATGTATGCCCTAGAGGCCATTATTGTACATGATTGTATATTATAGTGGATACTTGGACATATATAGAGAGGACTTTCTTGCTCGACATGATAGTATGCTATCTAGTTACACTTTATCTTAACATGTAGACTTGTATTGTGATACTATCTTGCTCTCACATGTTGGTAAAGCCCTTAGGATGTATACTTGACTACCAAGATTATGATGCAGATCATACTAGTGGGGCCAGGGCAGTCCACAAGTTCATCTTTTAATTGTTCCTAGTCGTGGGTGTATCGAGACAGGGCATCGATATTCCATAATAGACTAGCGTATACACTTCTTGACCCATATGATGGGCGATGGATGATCCCACATCTATTGGTGTTTGACATCAAAGATGGTATACGGGTGCTCAGTAGAGACTGGGTACACTGAACATGACTCGCCGAGAACTCCTAGATGATATTATACATAGCGTCAGATATTAGTTCTCTGGTGACACTGGTACAGGTTAGTCTGTAGACCCGAGATCGTCATAGAGTCTTGTGTGATTCCCACTGTGCTTTGATTTCCACCTTACCACGTTCAAGAGAACATGCAAACCGGTGGTTTTTGGGTACAGTCCCGAGTCACATGGGGTTCCTAGGCACTCTCAAGAGGTCTCACAAGGCATCAACCATGCCAATTTCAATTTTTACAGTGCCGAGAAACCCTAGACTACGGATCGTTAACTAGAATTTTAGGCGACAAAGCAACTAGTTAACAAATTAACTACAAGAACGGAAATACAACCTTTGTAGATCCGGTGCTCCACCTCCTTAGCTCCGCAATGATGTCCCTCCGCTGTCCAAATCGGATCCCGGACTCTTGCGTCGTCTTCGTCGGAGAAATGGGCGGGCTAGGTCGTCGATGTCGATGCCGAAGATGACCTACGTCGAGGCATCACTAGATCAAGCTCCCACTTCACCAAGTCATGAAACTTGTGAAGAAAACACCCTATACTACTTGGCAAGAGGTAGAGGATGAAGAAATAGGAAGTGGGTTCACTTTAGAATTGGATTTCTCACCCTTTTTCATCAATCACCATTGATGGTCCAAGGTTTCTTCATGTTGAAGATGAAGAAGAAGAAGAAGAAGAAAATGTTATGATAAGTTAATTCAAAATAGAAAATAAATTGAATACTTATCATGTTGCAACCATGGTCAAGTGTAGAGAATAAATCATGGTTAAATGGAATGGTTAGGGTTAAGCATGAAGACAAAATGGTCACTTAGTCAAAGCTTCATGAACTTTCAATGTAAAACAAAACTAGCAACCATTTTCTTTTCTTTTGCCATTTCTTTTCCAAAATAAAACCCAAAATGAAATAAATGAATAAATGAAAAAGAAAACCCTAACCATTACACAACCATGGTTTAATCTTTACACAAACCCTAGAGAGCATGTATCATCAAACATGATACGATCAAGTGCACAAAAAGTATATCACATATACAATGTGCACATCAAGTGAGAAAATCCATATAAAGTGAACCAATACTAGTTAATGCAAAGTAATATATCAAATATATAATTATACATTAAATCATTAAATCAACACTTGATTTAACGATCCGGTCATATCGCATATAACCGACTAGTATCCTATGTATCGGCTTACCGAATCAATCCTTGATTCGATAACTAGGTTATATCGCATACAACCATTCGATACATCCATCGCGAGAATGGAATACGGTATCACATACACGCATTATTCTCGGTCCCGCACATATCTCATATGCGCTCCTATTTCGTTTCGCTTGAGCTAGGAAACCTCTGTGTAGGACTCTAAAGACTCGTCAATACGCCGGCAGCAGGTGATGATCATATCAAACACCCACAAGCCGCAAGCGGTCTGCTAAACGTAACGGCCATCCGGGTATTGAGCGATCAGAAGATCGACGAGCAAGCCCGCTCACACTCCTGTGAATCCAACCAGTAACACTTACCGTACAGTCCGATCTGATCGTCTGATATGTCGCATATCTCGCCTAGGGGTGGTAAACGTCAGACCCCAATAGCTCGATAAGTCGTGTCGATATGAGGTCTATAACATTTCGAGAAACTACTGGTAACACTTACCAGTAAATCTCAGCAACCCTGGCCAGGGATTTCCGGTTATAACCAATCGAACACAGCGCAACATCAACTCCCTATACCGGGAGAGACGAATCCCCTCCTATCGCTCATTGCCTCCATGTGACTCGGGACTGTACCCAAAAACTACCGTTTTGCACGCCCTCTTGGACGTGGTAAGATGGAAATCAAAGCACAGTGGGAACCACACAAGACTCTATGACGATCTCGGGTCAACAGACTACTCTGTACCAGTGTCACCAGAGAACTGCCATCTGACGTAAGGTATAATACCATCTGGGAGTTCTCGGCGAGTCCGTCCAGTGTACCCAGTCTCCACTGAGCACCAGTATATCATCTCTGATGTCAAACACCAATGGATATAGGATCATCCATCGCCCATCTGTATGGGTCGAGAAGGTATACGCCAGTCTACTCTGGTATATCGATGCCCCATCTCGATACACCCACGACTAGGGACTTTGAAGGATGTACTCACGGACTACCATGTCCCCACTAGTATGATCCGCATCATAGTCCAGGTAGTCAAGTACACATCCTAAGGGCTTTACCAACATGTAACAAAGAGACAATCAGTATACACGTTAAGGTAAAGAGCAACCAGATAGCATACTATCATGTCGAGCAAGAAAGTCCTCCCTATATATGTCCAAGCATCCACTACAATATACATCCTATGTACAGTAATGGCCTCTAGGGCATACATATAACTAACAATCTCCCACTTGCACTAGGGCCATCTGATAGCAGTGGTTGTAGTATCTCATACTCAACCATCCCATAAAAGTCTCTCTCTGGGAAAAGGCCTTTGTGAGTGGATCCGCCGTGTTGTCCTCTGCGTCTGCTTTCCTGACCTCGATCCCTTGGAGATCAAACTTCTCCATGATCAGGTGATACTGCCTTAGAATATGTCTGGATCACTGATGGGACGGACGTTCCTTGGCATATGCCATAACTCCATTGTCACACAATGGGAGGAACTAAGTTCATCTCATGAACAAATATACATCCAGACTGCCTCTTTGGTAGCATCTTAAGTAGCGATGTATCGAGCCTTTATCGTCTAGTATGCCACGGTATCTAGCTTGGAACCCTTCCAACATACCGTCCCTTTACTGAGGGTAAAGACAATGCCTGTGACTGACATTCAGTCGTCTATATCACCCTGGAACACTTCCAGTGATTCTCCCCAGGATCGGTTGATACCATCTCACTACAACTAGTGAGAATCCTAACATCCAATTAGATCTATCTCATAGATCCAAAATCCAGGATTTAGGAGGTATCACTTTGATCCTATATGGAGAATCATTGTGATAAGCGGAGATTGACCGAGCGTAGCATAGGAAACTCCTTCCCTATCAAGAGCATGTCATCCACGTACTCTACGAGGATCGTCACTATACTCCCTACTACCTTTTTGTTTATACAAGGTTCAATTTCCATTTTGATGATGTCAAACTCTTTGACTACTACATCAAAACAGATGTTCCAACTCCGCGATGCCTGCTTTATCACATAAAACATCTTGCACACGTTTCCGCTGCTCCCACTGTCTACGAGACACTCTGGCTGTGTACTTATAGACGCTCTATTCTAAAACATCATTTAGAAAAGCTGTCATGACACCCAACCACCAGATATCGTAGTCATGGTATGTAGCCGTGGTAAGTAGGATCTGGATGGACTTAAGCATAGCTCCTTAGAAAAAGGTTTCCTCATGATCCACACCTGGTCAATGATGCAAACCTTTAACAAGTTTAGCTTTGAAAGTCTCAACTTTTCCATCTACACCAAGTAATCTTCTCAAGATATACTTGCTCTTGATGGGGATTTAACCCTTCAGATATAGCAACCAAAGTCCATACTTTGTTGGTGTACATGGATTCCATCTCAGATCGCTAAGCATCCAGCCATTCTTACAGAGTCCCTACTCTCGATGGCCTGCTCGAAACTAGTTGGGTCATCATCTCATGATACAATCTTCGCTCCCACTGTCATAGAGAAACAGAGGTATCTCTCAGGTGGGTGAGAAACCCTACTAGATCGGCGGAGAGGCTGAGGTTCGTTGGTAACTATCGAATCCTTTGGTTTTATCAAATCATCTGCTGTAGTTTGTATAGCTGGAACCTTTCCAGTTCTACATTACAGACCTTGCCTCGAGCTTGTCCGGATTTTGCTTTTCAGACATGGGCTGGACAACCCCAAATCTTAACTAACTTAAGAGATGGATTCTTCTCTTATCATATCAAATATGAAGTGGTAGGCAACTGATTTGATTTGAACCCTATTCAATAGGTATGCTACTTCTCAAGCGCATAACTCCCAAAATAGGAAACATGTAACTCAGTATTACTCATCATAGAGCACACCTTATCACATAGGGTGTGATTGCTCCGTCCCGATATACCATCGTGCTATGGTGTATACGGAGGAGTAATGCTGAGAGAGAATCCCATTCTCCTTTAGAATAGTCCAGGAATTCCGTGCTCAAGTATTCTCCTCCTTGATCACATCAAAGGACATAATACTTATACCCATATTGGTTCCCTACTTCTAACTTATATTCTGTGAATATCTCAAAAGGTTCGGACTTGTGTTTCAACAGGAACATATGTCTGAATCTAAAGAGATCATCAGAGAATGTAATGAAGTACAAAGAACCGGTCTTGGCATGTGCAGACAGGGGACCTACATACATCAACATGTATCGTCTCAAGAGTTAACCAACTCTTTCTCTGTTTCCAATAAACAGAGCTGTGGTCATCTTATCTCTGTGACATGACTGGCAAGTTTCACAAGATGTAGATTCAAACTGATTTAAATATGCATCTTCATGTAACTTTAGCTAGTCGGGTCGCATTGATATGACCTAGTCTACAATGCCTCAAGAAGGATTCGTTCATTTCTGAACTCTTCCTCTTGTGTGTGTTCCGTATACTAAGAACTGCAGTTTGATTTAGAACATTAATGCTTTTAGATAACGTGTCTGAACTGATCAACTTTTGATATAGGAAATGTTCAAAACATTATCCAACAATACAAAATTTTATCATTTCTTTACTAATAAAGAGACTGATATGATTTTGTATATCAGGTTCGGTATCTAATAAAATTCGTTCAGAATCAATGTATTGATAATACAGGGTGACAGTGACCAACAGACTTGGCTGCAACACTTGCCCCGTTTTCTGTCTCATGAAACTAATCACCCGATCTCAGTTCTCTACCTGTCTGTAGCCCTATGTAACAGATTACATATCTGGGATCCTGATCTGGTATCACATACCCAGGATGTAAAGGATACTGAGAAACAGTTCTTTGTAATAAACACACCCAAAGATGATGCATCAGCATACACTCTCTTCGTTTGGGCTGCACGGGAATTCTGGTAATCCCCAATTTCCTGCTCTGTCTTATAACAATTATAAGTTGGAGCGGGACCAACGTTCCCCAGCTCAGTATAACAAGCGGGTTCGGTCAAATATCCGTATTATTATCTTGATTAAGGCGTGATATGGTCGCTACCTGGAGAGAGAGAGAAGAAAACACTCAGCGTGCGCTCTGTCAAGAATAGATTGGTTATTATTTTATCTAATCAGGATGGCTCCCACTGCTTTTTATCAAATCTTCCTTCAAACTCTAAAAGGAAAGACTGGCCGGGATTAATTACACACTACAAGTTCGCCAATCTTTCAGCCAGGCCAGTGTCGGTACTTTGAGGGAGGTCCCCCGTGCTTTCGCACGAACCTAATTAATGTAAACCTCGTTTTCCCAGAGGCGTAACCCCGTGAACACCTTTCTAGACACCTACTTGATCGGCTAATTGTAATGTATAAAACTCTCCCAGGAGTAACTCTTACTCGCAGCGGGTATCGGGATCCAACTATCTCATAGAAGGTATGCAATCTCATTGCAAATTTCAACACTTGAAATTCCCGATAATATTTTGCCCCTAGCAGCTATATGACCTTAACATAGTCAACAAATCATAAGTGCTAGTCAAGTTCAACCCGTCATTTCCCGATTGAATTAAACCCACCCGCACGACCCTTAACATAGTCAACAAAGTCGTACGACTACCCTAATCCAATCGCATCATATGCTTATGCAGATAAGCACTAATTAGCTACCGCACACTACGCCTTAACATAGTCAACAAACGTAGCACGAATACTAACTAGTACTTATCTGAAATGACGGAGGGCTACGACAGGTTTTTCTGAAAACCTATTGCGTAATGAACTTGATATCGTTGTAGAATCAAATGATTTTAAAAATGCAATGTTTTTGAGGCTTTTCTAGTTTTGCTAAAGGAGTCACTCCCGGTGAAGGGATCGTCGGTCCTTTCCTCGTCGAATGAGGTGCGGGATATATCATATATATCACTGTGCAAAGCAAAAACTCTTAAAAGCAATCAAAAAGACAAACCGAGTGTGTAGCATCTGCCAGTTATTGCTAAAGGAGTCACTCCCGGTGAAGGGATCTCGGTCCTTTCCTCATCGAATAAGGTGCAGGATATATCACATATACCACTGTGCAAAGCAAGAACTGTAGCTACCTGTTTTATTTTGAAATTCGATTCTACAACATCTTAGGTTTCTTTTAATTTCATTAATCACATTAATGAAGTCCCATCATTTAAATACCTAAACATCACAGATAAATACGACGTACACTTATGCCATCCACATTCGCCTCGATGTCCCCTCGTGCACCATTAGGTTAGGTAACTAACGGCAGAGCGGGGCAGGGCTAGCACGGGTGTAAAACATAAGTAACGCCTATATAATATATCATATATACTATATACATTATCCATCACAGAACATCACATGATCACATCACAGATATCGCAGCAGAAGAAACATATGAAACATTGGATATACTAGGACGTCTGTGTTTTCAATACGAGCCAGTATAAAACACGGATTCCACGGTAGTGATGAATAGCCAAACCCACACCCCTAGACCCCTACGAGAGCGGCAAGCAACCCTACCAATTCTAGAGTTAGGAGACCCGGACTCGACTCCTCGAGTTGGTCTCCCACTGGACTCCAGAACCCGGTTACTTGTGCTCCCCTCCTTGGGTCTTTCCTAGTGCGGAAAAGTAAATAATATACAAACGGTGACATTTTCCGCAACCTGGAAGTGCCCCAATAAAAGAATATTACATACAAGTTTTTACATGAATGAAAATGAAAAACACTCATCTCACATAAAAAAAAAACCCGGCTATTCAAACACGACGATCCAATATAACATATCCAGCAACACATAACATCACATGTCATCAACGTAAGTAAATATGCGTATCCCAATTGTTGTTGACATATAGCAACAAAACCGGCGATATCACATGTTACACTTACGGTCACAGAAAAGAAAGTGTGAAACTACAACAGTTGGAATCCGCAACCTACATAGACATCGCATGCCTAATCAAATGAATTCCTTAGACATCGCATGCCTAATAATTATAAACCCCGCATTTTAGTCTCATTATCGAAAACTCTTTTCAATATCAAGTCGGGCAATTCAACAAGATTCCCGACATCCTGATCGAATGCTCGTCGCAAACTTTAGTAGGCGGCCGCACCCCCGATGCCGTCGACGAAGTGCACCAAGGCGGAACACCGCTACCGTGAGCACCCGAACGGATGCTTTCGGCGACGGGGTTCTCCTACAGTCACTTGGTCGGGGCTATGGAGTGAGGCTGTCTATTAAGTCTACCCGGTGAGTATCCGCGTACGCTACGTGATTGCGACGGACTTTTGATCACATCAAAATTCCGTAGCAACCGATCAAGTGAGACTAAATTGCTATGTTTATAACATTCATTCAGTTATCTCATAACCATATTGTGAATTCCAATTATTGTATCACATTCCGGATAAATAGAAAATGTTAAACTTTCCGATCGAACAATCGAACACCCAAGTTTTCCCAAAGCAAATCAACACATGAAACAAGTTCAAAGACATTCACTTCATGCCTCAGTACCAACGGTCCAGCCGTAGAAGGGTCAAACCAACGCCTCACACGTGGCACGCCGTACTCCCCCAAACCCTAAGGTTCAAAGGGCAGTTCAAGACGGTCACATAATCGAGTTAAGTGTTGTTGTCTTCTAGAGGGTCCATCGCGTTACTTGCACTACTTAGGACGTCTTTAAACCACGGAAAAATCCAACACCTGGAAATTTTCCGACAGGGGAAAAGTTGGGTATTTATATCCGGTCGAACTTTTTAACATATTCAAAAATTATCCGGAAAACCAATAGACAAAGTCCGATAATCCGATCGAATAAACGAATCCCCAAAATAACTCAGAATATTCAACTCTTGAATAAATATTAAAAATTCCCAGGAAAACCAGCACCAGAAAGCATGAATTACTGTGCAAAGATTGAAGGCCAATCAAGTCAAGAGGCCGCGGAACCGCCGCAGAAGGCAGGCTTCTGCCGCGGTTCCGCCGCGCATTAGAGGTATCATGAAAAAAAATTTGCATCGTAATTCTTATAATTCCCTGCTGAATGTTTTAAGAATTTTTAATCTGGAAAAAACCCAGTTTTTAGAAAAAGTCCAGAGAGCACTTTATGGATTAGGGTTTCGATTCGTTCGGATTTCAAACTCCGTCTTGACTTCGCCTAAGGCTCTAGCTAGGCTCTGATACCACTGTAGGGGTTCCTAGGCACTCTCAAGAGGTCTCACAAGGCATCAACCATGCCAATTTCAATTTTTACAGTGCCGAGAAACCCTAGACTACGGATCGTTAACTAGAATTTTAGGCGACAAAGCAACTAGTTAACAAATTAACTACAAGAACGGAAATACAACCTTTGTAGATCCGGTGCTCCACCTCCATAGCTCCGCAATGATGTCCCTCCGCTGTCCAAATCGGATCCCGGACTCTTGCGTCGGCTTCGTCGGAGAAATGGGCGGGCTAGGTCGTCGATGTCGATGCCGAAGATGATCTACGTCGAGGCATCACTAGATCAAGCTCCCACTTCACCAAGTCATGAAACTTGTGAAGAGAACACCCTATACTACTTGGCAAGAGGTAGAGGATGAAGAAATAGGAAGTGGGTTCACTTTAGAATTGGATTTCTCACCCTTTTTCATCAATCACCATTGATGGTCCAAGGTTTCTTCATGTTGAAGATGAAGAAGAAGAAGAAGAAAATGTTATGATAAGTTAATTCAAAATAGAAAATAAATTGAATACTTATCATGTTGCAACCATGGTCAAGTGTAGAGAATAAATCATGGTTAAATGGAATGGTTAGGGTTAAGCATGAAGACAAAATGGTCACTTAGTCAAAGCTTCATGAACTTTCAATGTAAAACAAAACTAGCAACCATTTTCTTTTCTTTTGCCATTTCTTTTCCAAAATAAAACCCAAAATGAAATAAATGAATAAATGAAAAAGAAAACCCTAACCATTACACAACCATGGTTTAATCTTTACACAAACCCTAGAGAGCATGTATCATCAAACATGATACAATCAAGTGTACAAAAAGTATATCACATATACAATGTGCACATCAAGTGAGAAAATCCATTTAAAGTGAACCAATACTAGTTAATGCAAAGTAATATATCAAATATATAATTATACATTAAATCATTAAATCAACACTTGATTTAACGATCCGGTCATATCGCATATAACCGACTAGTATCCTATGTATCGGCTTACCGAATCAATCCTTGATTCGATAACTAGGTTATATCGCATACAACCATTCGATACATCCATCGCGAGAATGGAATACGGTATCACATACATGCATTATTCTTGGTCCCGCACATATCTCATATGCGCTCCTATTTCGTTTCGCTTGAGCTAGGAAACCTCTGTATAGGACTCTAAGACTCGTCAATACGCCGGCAGCAGGTGATGATCATATCAAACACCCACAAGCCGCAAGCGGTCTGCTAAACGTAACGGCCACCCGGGTATTGAGCGATCAGAAGATCGACGAGCAAGCCCGCTCACACTCCTGTGAATCCAACCAGTAACACTTACCGTACAGTCCGGTCTGATCGTCTAATATGTCGCATATCTCGCCTAGGGGTGGTAAACGTCAGACCCCAATAGCTCGATAAGTCGTGTCGATATGAGGTCTATAACATTTCGAGAAACTACTGGTAACACTTACCAGTAAATCTCAGCAACCCTGGCCAGGGATTTCCAGTGATAGCCAATCGAACACAGCGCAACATCAACTCCCTATACCGGGAGAGACGAATCCCCTCCTATCGCTCATTGCCTCCATGTGACTCGGGACTGTACCCAAAAACCACCATTTTGCACGCCCTCTTGGACGTGGTAAGATGGAAATCAAAGCACAGTGGGAACCACACAAGACTCTATGACGATCTCGGGTCAACAGACTACTCTGTACCAGTGTCACCAGAGAACTGCCATCTGACGTAAGGTATAATACCATCTGGGAGTTCTCGGCGAGTCCGTCCAGTGTACCCAGTCTCCACTGAGCACCCGTATATCATCTCTGATGTCAAACACCAATGGATATGGGATCATCCATCGCCCATCTGTATGGGTCGAGAAGGTATACGCCAGTCTACTCTGGTATATCGATGCCCCGTCTCGATACACCCACGACTAGGGACTTTGAAGGATGTACTCACGGACTACCATGTCCCCACTAGTATGATCCGCATCATAGCCCAGGTAGTCAAGTACACATCCTAAGGGCTTTACCAACATGTAACAGAGAGACAATCAGTATACACGTTTAGGTAAAGAGCAACCAGATAGCATACTATCATGTCGAGCAAGAAAGTCCTCCCTATATATGTCCAAGCATCCACTACAATATACATCCTATGTACAGTAATGGCCTCTAGGGCATACATATAACTAACAATGACTTCGGCTAAGCGAGGAGTTTTGCAGGTGAGTAGATTCATATCTACAAGGGAAGTTAGGTGGATGGCGTATAGCACCCCCGCAACCATTGATATGGATAAGTGATATATTAATGTAGTTTGGAGAAAACCTATGTATAAACCCACGGATATGATCAGGGGATTTAGCGTGAAATGATATAATAAATAAGGAAGACTCGGATTGATATATGAGAATATGAAATGTGAATGTGAATCGTGATATCTATATATATATATATATATAAGTGATTGAAAGAGGACAAATATGAGATTTATAAAGGCGTGATATGAGACTGATATCAATATGTTATGAGATCGATATCGATGAGACCTGTGAATGATAATACGATAAAATTGAGATAGATGTGTTATGAGATGATGCACGTGACTATAGATCCGTACTATTGTTCTGATGATATTGTACGATGGATATTCCGTACGTGATATATAAGGATGAAACCCGATATTTATTCCGACTTAAGAACCTTTATTTTTGCATATCACAATGTGGACATTGTGATATGTTTGGAGTCATACCCATTTCAAAACTAACGAATCGTTACATCCTTTTTAAATGATGAACTCAAGGAGACGCTATAAACTTTTCAAATGGTATCTTTTCCAAACAATATCGTAGTCCCCTATTTTCAAAATAACGATTCGCACTATTTTAAACGATAACTGTATGACTCCTACGTAGTTGCATATTTTATGTACTGTTCGCGCTTACGATCTCTCATTTTTTTGCATACGCTCGCATTTCTTTTACTACGATATACACACACACACACGATGTTTCATACCCTTTATTTACCTGACTTCGTCTGCTAGTACACTTGCACAATTATCGATGATGCGCATGTTACACTTACACAGAATTACCGGCTCATACACATTCATTATCGGTAATTGCTATGCCACTTACACAGTAGAACGGCTATACCACTTACACAGTAGAACTGCTATGCCACTTACACAGTAGAACTACTATATCCTGATATTATTCTTAATTGTTCAGTACTATCATATGACATGTTTGCATGATATACTTGATATGGTCACCTTACTGTTCTATGTTGCATACATCGTATTTTATAGTTATATGTATTGAGATGTTGTTTTCATAAGATTCTGGATTTGAGAACCGCAGTTATATTTCAAAGGAAATTATGTATCGTTTTAAAAACGCGGTTTCTCTTGATATGATATTTCGAGACGTCCACCATGAGTTTTCTCGGTTCTGGGATTGTTTTCGAGACCCGATTCGAAGAGTGGAAGGAACCGTCTGCAGGTACATGGTGGACCCGGTATGGTACCCCAAGGTAAGAAATGATTTTTGTGGTGTAGACGATGAGCCTGGTAGAGAGAGCACTACCTACCGATGATATTTTTAGGCCCAGCGATTATCCGGAGGATACCGACCGGAGTCGTGAGATGGATATGAGGGCCGATCTGAGTATGCTGCGCCTCAGATGAGATAGATATGAGGGCCGATCTGAGTTTGCGGCGCATGAGATATGAGGATTTACGTGTCGATGCTGGACACGAGTTTTCATGATGTTTCGAGTGTCGGTGTTGGACACTCAGGTTCCATGATTTTGATGTGTCGTTGATGGACACACATGGTTAATATCCTCATACATACAAGCATACGTTTTTATGATGATTCGAGTGTCTATATTGGACACTCAGGTCACATGATATTGTTGGTGTCGTTGATGGACACGTGGATGCTATCCATATGCATGCAGGCATATGTTTCAGATGTTATTTTTATATGTCATTCACATTGATTCGATTATTGACATATATACATACATGCTCACCCTAGATATCATAGTATTACCTTTTATGATATAGTATGACCTAGAAAATCGTTGTTTTATTCGATTTCTACCTGCTGATGTTTTCTACTCACGAGTTGGCAACTCAACCCCGTTGTGCCATAATTCTTGCATGTTTGACCGCTTGGGATCAGTAGCGGTATCTCTGGCACACAGCTTCATCCAGGCTGTTTTGCTTTGGTAGGTGGGACAAATATTGGATCGTGCCCACTCACGTACTTATTATTCTGTTGTATCTAGATAAACTCCATCAATCAGAAACTAGAATTTGTACATTAATAGACTAGAAAGACTTGTGTTGCGAGACTTAGAGCGATGGGTGTATGTTCGCCTCTTTGAGGTTTTTGAGGTCTTGCTTTATTTTTTCTTTCTGTGTTGATTTTCGCCGTTCGGCGTCGTATATATTGCTTAATTACATGGTTGTGTTTCCGCCAATTGGTGAAGAGCTGGCTCCCGCTTGGGGATGCCTATATATATATTGCTTGTATGTGGTTTTGGATCAAAATATTCAAGGGAGGTGCTGCCCAAATTTTTAAAGGACGAAAAATGTTTCCAAGGTAGAATATATTCATTGCCTTTTTACATTATATGAATTATACTTTTATAAAGGAAGGCTTGAATTTCATTATACCTTTATTTCAAAAGTGCACCTCTACTATTTTCCGCAAAAAAGGTTTAGATTTCTGGGCTTCAGCTTACTTGAATTACGTTACACCTTTAGACGTTGCGTAATTTAAGTGCCGGCCACGAGCTAAATTCCGGGTCATGACAAAGTTGGTATCAAAGCGTTAGGTTTAACCTTGGTTCGAGTCTAGGTTTGACTATGTAGAGTCTAGGGCGTATATATATTTCGGAATCTAGGCTTGACCTTACGGAACTTAGACTTGAATGGGGGTATTAGACCCGAACTTTCGTATCATAGGTTGACCTTGATTGATGGAGTGGGTAGCTTGAGTAGAGTGACGTACCGTGCATATATTCCACGGCATACTTACGATACGATACTCCGCTTAAGTGACCTTAGGATGTACTTATCTTGAGATCTGTGATTCTCTTTGTTCCTATGATCATATATCCATTTGGGATCTTTTGATTTCTTTCGTTCTTTTGATCTATCTTCATCGATAACTGCTTGAGGTTCCTGTCACCACGGTTTGAGCGCAAATTGATCTGCTGCTACTAGAGATGCGGTCAGGGCGAGCTCATCACGGACGAGGATGACCATGATGTTTTCTGGTGACATAGGAACGTGTAGGTATAGTGTTTGTGTTGAGATCTCTCGTTTGAGACGAGTGTTCGGTTTTGCACCAGATGATTGGGCCATTGATAGAGGCTGCCAGATTGAGAGGACTGTTGATGTACAGCCTACCTCAGAGATCTTGATGTTGTCTACCATGCAAACAGATGACCCAGCTGTTGCTGAGATTGATGGAATGTCGCTTCCAGAGTTTATGAGCTGAGACCGCTGGAGCCTTTAGACAGAGATGTGACGAAAGATAGCTATCTATCTTGAGTTGAGCGACTGAGATGATTCGTTTGATTTGATGTACCGACGCAGCCTCAGTTGAGTTGAAGAATTCAAATTGAAGGATCTTACTCAGATCTAGAGTAAGTCGATCAAGAGAGGATGTTGTTCGTTGGATGCTCCGATGTGGAATCGGTAAGTTGACCAGCTTTGGATAGAAGGACATCACTCAGATGCGTTGTGCGTTAATCAAGAATGGATGAATAAAGTATATTCCTTCGATAATTAGAACGAGTTTCCGAGGATGTGTTCGGCTAGATATCTTCCACAGAGTGGTGAAAATACCGAGTTGTAATTTCAAGTCCTTATGAGAGTCTCCAGATTGACTGTAGCCAAGAACGAATTGCCGTATGAAGACAGCAAGAGATGACGTCAAAGTGGACGATAATAAAAGACGGGTGGAACAAGAGGTTCGTGCGGGATGTTAACGAGTTGTGTTACTCCCCGTTGATGCTATAGGATTGATATGTATGTAGAGGCGTTGGATACAACCGATGCCAGAGGGAAGCAGTGCTGAGGACGCAGCTGTCCGGTTATGAGAAAGAGTTAAGCAAGAGTGCCAACCTTCGTATAGTTCGACCTAGGTGAGATCGGAAGAGACCTTAAGTAGGTCCTTTCCAGGACACCGCAGCGATAAGGATATGCACCCAGGATCAGTTGTATCGTGCATTTTCAGAGGGCCAGATGCCGCCATCAGTGATGTGCTGCTGTACGAGTGGTCATGCTAATTGGCCGAGAAATGACTCGAGGTGTGCCAAAGCGGAAATCGTTTCCATTATTACACCTAACCGGGCCGACGAGCGGGAAGATTGTGAGATTAGTAATCCAATGAGAAACAAGGACCCAGAAATCGAAGACGTCAGACCGTGAGCAGGAGGCAAGTAGATGTTCTTGCTCTACCAGCTTGGGCGCACCGATATATTTTTGACATTGAAGGAGGTGTACCTCAAAGTCATTTATTGCGATTTGCGTTTTGTGATCCGAGTATCACACTTTTATCACTTGGATTTGGGTTTCGATGATGGAGATTCATGATATTATTTTTTATGCACCATGGCTGCACCTATTGGATATTTTCTTTTGTGCACAGTTATTGCACTTGATATAGATTTTGTGTCTTGGATGCACATATTTATGATTCCATGAATTTCGATACTGTCAATGAGATTTTATGCACTCGATTTGATTTTTGCACTCGGTATAGCTCGCATGTTCTTATAGTGCATTGATACGTGTTTTGTGCACGCAGTTGCACATGTTTATGATTTTATACACCTTGGTACACTAGGTTTTGTTTTTGTGAGCATTTGGGATATTGATGAGTTTTCGTGCATTTGTTGCACTAGATTTGTATTTCGTGCATTGGTTACACCAGATTTATGTTTTTGTGCGCGTTTGCACTTGACGTTCGTTTTCGTGCGCTTTACTGCACTAGGCATTTTGTGCGGACCGGACGCACTTGATTTGGATTTCGCGCATATTGGGCATACGGTAGGGGATTTTGTGCACAACGGATGCACTTGATTGAGATTTTTATTCGTGCATATTAGTTGCACTGGGTTGAGATTTTCGTGCACTATAGATGCACTTGATATTGTTGTCGTGCACATCCGTTGCACTCGACAGATGCTTTTGTGCACACCCGTTGCACTTAGTTTGGCTTTTGTGCACATTCATGGCACTTGTATTTGGTTTTGGTTTTCCGTGCACACCAGATGCACGTGATGTTGGATACGCCTTTTGAGGCTGATTTTAGTTATGAGTATCGTGTTTTCATGGCGGGCACTATATTATATAGTAGCCGAGCAGGACTAATCTGAGGACAGTGCCTGAGTACTTTTGTACGCATTAAAAGTTTACCAAGAGGTTTTCAAAAAAAAAATGAGCTATAGCTCGCTATTTCTTAAGTGTCCGTGAGTGACATGAACTTTTACAATGGAAAACCTTCTAGGATATTTCAGAAAGGCGGGACGTATAATTTGAGCAAAAATATATATATAGATATATTTACTACTTTACAATTGAGCGTCCGCCACTTGTGCCGTGAGCTACGCATCGCATGGCGATTCGGAAAGGATTTTGTATGTGTTTTATTCAGTTTTAGAGGATTTAAAGGGATGCGTACTATATACGTATTATGATTTTGACTATAGTATATTGGATTTCAGTAGTGGATTTCGAGATCAGTATCTCCATTGTAACTCCGATGATTGCGTAATGCTTGACGGAGTTCGATTTTGAGTTTCACACTCGTTTTCATGCGCACTCGATGCGCTGTGATATTCTGAGTATTCCGTGATTTCGAAGCCCCGTTGATTTGAACCGATTATTGAAATGTTATAGTATTTGGGGGTTTAAATTTAAATTCGGGGACTGAATTTATTTAAGGGAGGAAGATTGTAACATTTCAGAAATATAAAATATTATTTTTAGAATTTAAATATTAAAATAATATATTTCGCGAAAACTATTTGATTTGCGAATAAAGGTTTTTCGTAAAATGGTATAATTATATACCAATATTTGGAATATAAGTGGAGATTAAAATGATTTATTTATTAAAAAGATATTTATCAGATTTTGGTATTTTTATAATTAATAATATGCAAGTTTAAAGTAAACTTGATTAGTGCACTACTAATCACGATTAAGCCAAATCCGTATTTTTATATTTTCCATGGCTAGTGCACCATGTCATGTTGCATTTTGTTACATGTTTGTTCATTGCATTTAGTTTTATTTATTGTGAGAAGAAAAAGAGAGAAGAAAAGAAAATAGATGCCATGAGTCATGAGAGAGAGAGAGAGAGAGAGAGGAGACAAAAGAGATTTTTAAGAGCGAGTGAGCATAAGAGAGAATGAGGATAAGAGAGAGAGAGATATTGTAAGTCTACGGTAGCGCCCCGGCCGTCAATCTGACGCCAAATGCGGAACAAAAACTTTTATAACTGGCGCTATCGCATACTATAACCCGGATCTGCCATTAACGCTAAACTAACAATCTACAAAGAGGGAAGAAAGCTTATACCGAACGATCCGAGTCCTTCGTTCTTTAACCATCATCCCACGCTCCGTTGCGGCTGCTCCGATCTCGTCGATCTCCGATCTCCTCGTCCAGGTGGCACCACGTCATCGGATCTTTAAACGGGCTCCCGCCTCTGACTCGAGGCAACTCGGTCATCAAGTTTGCTAGAAGAGATGACCAAGATTGATGTAGAGAATGAGTAGAAGACTTTGTCTCGCTTCGTCCAAAGCCATGGACGAACGGTTAATGAAATTGCCATTGGAATCGGGTGATGGAATGAAATGAGCTGTGAAATTCCATACACCGAAACTATCATAATCTTTTTCAAACAACAACCATTTCTTTTCAACCAAGTGAGAGTGAAAAATCTCATGGGCACCAACGAGGGGGCCGGCCACAATATATAGAGGTGGGGGGTGATGGTAGGAGCAAGGGGGGTGACCACAAGCCAAAGCTTCTCACAAAATATCAAGAAGAAATATCTAGTGTGAACACAATAAATGCACCAAGTGTGAACACAATAAATGAAACAATGAGTCACCTTCCAAGTCACCTTCCAAGAAGCTTCCTCTCATGACTCACCTCATGACTCACCCAAAAGAAGAAAAGATAAATTCGTCTTTAACCGAATGTTAAATACGGCTGATAGAAAACTGGAAACTGGCAACTTATAAAAGTGATCCCGAAACTAATTTCAGGATAAGCCCGTAACTGTATAAATATACCCGCATTTGTATTACGACCGAATACAAAAGAAACTGAGACAAAGATATTATATCTACTCTGTATAATACATGGATCCGGCTTAAACCAAAGCCCACCAGTATTATCTGCCCGAAATATGACACGTGCGTAAACGCACGTGCATTTTCCGAACCCTGCCATAAAACCATACGGCCTCTACAACGTTTCGCCCGAACTTGAGAAACTATCTGTGGGGGACTCTAATGACTCGTCAATACCCTGGCAGTGGGTTTAACCACAAGCCGTCAGCGGCACTAACAATGCGTAACGGCTGCCCATGGACTGACCTCAAGGGAGGCTGATGAGCGAACTCATCCAGAAACCTTACTGAGCCTAACAGTGACAATGTATATACAGTCCGTTCCGTTCGTATATGAGTATCGCATATCCGACCTAGGGGGCTAGTAACGTCAGACTCCTAATAGCTGTATAAGTCGTGTCGGAGACAAGCCCTGAACACCCTGAGATACTACTGGAGTACCTACCAGTAAATCTCACCTGCCTTGGCCAAGGACTTGGTGTAATGGCTTTCCTAGACACAGTGAGACCTCCACCCCCAATAACGGGAGGGACGAATCCCCTGCCGATCCGCTCACGTGCCTCCATGTGGCTCGGGACTGTACCCAAAAACTACCTATTTGCACGACTCCTTTGAGCCGTGGTAGGGTAGAAATCAAAGCACAGTGGGAACTCACACGAGACAAATGACGACCTCAGGCCGATGAACTAACCTGTACACATGTCACCAGGGAACTGCTATCTGACGATATGTATAATACCAACTAGCAGGTTCCCGGCAAGTCCTGTCCGGTGTACTCATAACCCAATGAGCACCTGTATACATCTTAGGTGATCCAACTGACACCAGTGGCTTGTGAGACCGGCCACCGCACCTCGTTGGGGTCTCGACTGTATACACTAGTCTACTCCGGAGTATCGATGCCCTGTCTCGAAACTCCCACGACTAGGGACCAATATTAAGGATATGCTTATAGACCACCCAACTCTCACTTATATGATCGCCCTCATACTGTTGGTAGTCAAGCAAGATCCTAAGGGCTCTATCAAAGTGTAATCATGATCAGTCACCTGAACCTATACACGACTGATAAAGGCAAACCAGATAGCATATTATCATCTCGAGTAAGACTGTCCTACCGGTATAGGTCCTCCTCAATCATTGCAATCACGTACCTGCGATCCAAAAATTGACTTTGAGGGCACTATATCCAACAATCTCCCACTTGCACTTAAGGCTAATTATTGCGATGTAGCGTACTCACAGCCCGTGTGAAACCAACACCCAACTCCCCTACTAATCAGTTTAACAAAGCCCGTTTGTAGAACTATTGTGTTCGGAAATAGCCTCAGTGAGTGGATCCGCCCTAATGTTTCTTTCTGTGTCTCTCTTAATCTCAAGTTCGTGGAGAAAGCCATCTTCCGAATTGAGTAATACCTGTCTTAGAATATGTGTGGATATTTGATGGGACCTAGTTCATAAATGAACTCCAAATCCAAACTTTTTAGACTGTATCAATAATTGAACCTAATCAGTAACCTGCAGCATGCCTCCCACAGTATCCTCTTGGACCACCTGTCCATAATACTGTCCCTCTTCTTCAGAGGGAAAACTATAACTCTGACAATCTCTCTGTCATCCATGTCACCTTTGAAGCCTGGAATGATAACCGTCTCCCGAAGGAGGCTGTCGTCATCAACTCCGTAGAACATGCACTTATGTTCTAAAACTGCTTCCTTATGTTTCTCTAGGATTGGATCAATATAAACTTATTGCATCTAGTGCAAAAACAACATCTGGTGTGGTACTTGACATCTCATGATTGACTCAATTGCCTAAGCAAGTGATCTGCCAATCATGTACATCCCTCTCCCCTTTAGTCTGTAAGACACCTTTAGAGAGGGTGACCCCATCACCTGCAGGTACACCACCATGCCAGGAGTCATCTATTCCAAAAACCATTAGAATACTGTCAAAGTACCCACATTGGGAAACTACCCAAATCCAGATCTAAAACCATAGATCTAGAAACCAGAATGTCAAATACTATATCCATATCCTGTCTGGAGAAACAACTGTGTGACGACCACAGTACAACCGATCATAGTATAGGAATTTTACTTCCTACTCGGTGTATGACATCCAAATACCAGGACATCACACCCTACTACCTTCTTAACTGATCCATCCCCTATTCTGATGAAGTCAAACCTATGACTGTCACATCAAAATTAGATGATCAATCTCCGCTATAACTGCTCTAGTCTATAAATAGACATAAGCTACTTGCCCACTATGCTTCCGCTGCTCCCACTGACCACAACAACCCTCCTACCGGGTCTCATAGCCCGGAACAACAGTAGTGTCAAGTCTGGGTAGATAAGTGTAAGTCCGTGTTGCCCACCCCGGTGCTTACGGGGAGGCGGAAAACATAATAAAAAACGGATTTTTAATGACTTAGGCAACATGGACCTTGCTTGTGAGGATCTTTACTAAACGAAAACTAGCTAAACCTAACTACAAAGTAGCTAAGTGATGGAAAGGTTATACCTTGAGCTCAAAGTCCTTCTCTCCTTGCTCCTTGGAATGGTTGATAGAGTTCACCTTGCTTGTCTTCTCCCGTCAAAGAACGATCCACCCGAAAGCCACTACCTTTAGCTTCAACTCCAAGCTAGGAGTAACTAGAGTGCAAGAAATGCTAAGACTTGAACCCTAGAAGTGAGTAGAGAAGATCAAGTGAAGGTTTTTCTCAAGCTTTTTGTTTCTCAACACATGAGAGGGAGAGAGCTTGAGGGAGAGGATGAGCAAGAGAGAGAAAAGATCTGATAGAATGAATTATTTGTGAGCCTTTCTCACTAATATGTGTGTATAATTTTAATTGTATAATTAGCTTGAAAATTGTCATGGTAAATCATGAAATGACCATTATCATTTCAATTTTGCAAAGATCAAAGAGCATCTTCCAAAACAAATGATGATGGTCAAAGTGTCAACCATGGTCAACAAGTCAATGAAGTCAATAGGTCAACAACAACAACCATGCACAATAATTAAGCTAATTATCAATTAACAATAATACACACAAAAGCAATAGGGTTAATAAAATGACAATAGTCATTAACCCTAAACAAGGTCCTCTCCCTCAATCTCAAGCAACTGTGCATACGCACCCGCATTCGTGATCCGAGGAACACGAACACAATGAGAAAAACCAATCTCAAATCATATACTAGGATCCGGCTTAAACCAAAGCCCGCTAGTACAAACTGTCCGGACAGCAAACGTGCACAAGTGCGCGGATGCGAACGAACCCTGTCGCAAAACCATGCGACCTCTACTCATTTTGCCTAAAGGCGAATAGCTCTCTGTGTGGGACTCTAAAGACTCGACACTACGCTGGCAGTGGGTTTAACCACAGACCGCAAGCGGCACTAGCTGTACGTAACGGTCCCCAGGTAGATGTCGATAAGAAGACTGACGAGGTGAACCCCATCTGCACTCCTACTGAGCCTGTATGTGACAGTCTCCGTACAGTCCGGTCTGTTCGTCTGATACATCGCATGGCGGGCCTAGGGGGGCGGTGAACGTCAGTCCCCTAATAGCGGTACAAGTCGTGTCGGAGTGTAGCCCAAAACACCCTGAGATAACACTGGAAGCCTACCAGTATATCTCGCTTGCCCTGGCCAGGGACTACTCGTGTAATGGCTCTCCTGGACACAGCGCGATGTCAACCCCCAATACCGGGAGAGACGAATCCTGTCTAACCGTCACTGCCTCCAAGTGCTTCGGGACTGCACCCAAAAACTACCTGTTTGCACGACTCCTCTGAGCCGTGGTAGGGTAGTAATCAAAGTGCAGTGGGAACATACTCGAGGCGAAGTGACAGTGTCAAGTCAGCGGACTAAGCTGTACTCATGTCACCTGGGAACTGATAACTGACGATAGGTATATTACCAACCAACAGTTCCCGACGAGTCCTGTCCAGTGTACTCGTAACCTAACGAGCACCCGCATACTATCTCAAGTACGACGTACTAACGGCTGTGGGACAGACCGTCTCCCACACTGGGATGAGAAGCGCATACGCTAGTCTACTCCGGAGTATCGATGCCCTGTCTCGATAGTCCAACGACCAGGGACCTGTATAAGGATGTGCTTATTGATTACCCAGCTCCCACGAGTGCGAGCACGCAAAGATCCTAAGGGCTCTACTAATATGTATACCAGCAATATGCTAAAAGAAACACATGCACATATTAAAGCAGAGACAAACCAAGTAGCATACTACCATTTCGAGCATGATTGTATATACAACTGTGAATATCCCAAGCTTCCATTAAGTAATATACAAACTAGTATGATACAGTAATGGCCTCTAGGGCATATACACTAACAATCTCCCACTTGCACTAAGGCCATGTACTGGCGTATCGAAGACCTATCATCTCGATCAGCCGCTCGAACTGAGTCTGGGGCAAGTCCTTGGTGAATGGATCTGCTGTGTTATCCTCTGATGCAACTCTCCGGACCTCGATCTCCTGGCGATCCACAATCTCCCTGATCAGGTGATACCACCTTAAGATGTGTCTGGATTTCTGATGGGACCTGGGTTCCTTCGCTAAAGCTATAGCCCCGTTGTTGTCGCAATACAGAGGTATTGGGTCAACAATGGACGGAACCACCTGAAGTTCTTTCAAGAACTTCCTCATCCAGACAGCTTCTTTTGCGGCATCAGATGCAGCGATGTATTCCGCTTCCATAGTCGAGTCAGCAACGGTTTCCTGTTTGGAGCTCTTCCAACACACCGCCCCTCCATTGAGGGTAAAGACAAAACCCGACATGGACTTGGAATCATCCTTGTCACTCTGGAAGCTGGAGTCAGCAAAGGCCTCAATCTGCAGGTCTTTTCCGCCATACACCAAGAACATCTCCTTAGTCCTTCTCAGGTACTTGAGAATGTTCTTTACTGCTATCCAATGTTTCTCCCCAGGGTTTGACTGATACCTGCTTACCACGCTCAGTGCATAAGCCACATCCGGTCTGGTACACAACATCGCATACATTATAGAGCCTACCGCAGAAGCGTAGGGTATAATAGACATGCGATCCCTCTCCAAATCAGTCTTGGGAGACATCTCTTTGGAGAGGGTGATCCCGTGACAAGCCGGTAGATTACCGCGCTTGGAATCTTCCATACTGAATCTCTTCAGTATGGTGTCGATGTACCTGGACTGTGAGAGTCCTAATATCCTCTTGGATCTGTCACGGTAGATCCGGATACCCAGAATGTAGGAGGCATCACCCAGGTCTTTCATGGAGAACCTGTGTGACAAGAACCCCTTGACAGATTGTAGCATAGGAATGTCATTTCCTATTAAGAGAATGTCATCCACGTATAAAACGAGGAATACTACAGTTCTCGCTACAAATCTACAATAGATGCATGGTTCATCTGGATTTTTGATAAAGCCAAATTCTTTGATCGTCTCATCAAAACAGATGTTCCAACTCCGCGATGCCTGCTTGAGTCCATAAATGGACTTGAGCAACTTGCACACCTTTCCGCTGCTCCCACCCTGAATGAAACCCTCTGGCTGGTCCATATAGACACACTCCTCTAAATGACCATTTAGAAAAGCTGTCTTTACGTCCATCTGCCAAATCTCATAATCGTGGAAAGCAGCGATGGCAAGAAGGATCCGAATGGATTTCAGCATAGCTACTGGAGAAAAGGTTTCGTCATAGTCCAAACCAGGTCGCTGACGAAAACCCTTTGCTACCAGTCTAGCTTTATAGGTCTCAACCTGTCCATCTACACCAATCTTCCTTTTGAAGATCCACTTGCATCCTACGGGTTTTACCCCGTCTGGAGCAATGTCCAACGTCTATACTTTGTTGGTGTACATGGACTCCATCTCGGTCCGCATTGCATCCAGCCATTTTACCGAGTCGACGCTCTGAATGGCTTGCTGGAAGCTAGTAGGCTCATCACAATCCAGGATGCAGTCTTCTCTATCCCCGTCAATGAGAAAACCGTAGTATCTCTCGGGCGGATGAGACTGCCTACTACTCCTGCGGAGTGGCATAAGAATGTCCTGTTCTTTCGAACCTTCTGGTTCCTCTAAGCTTTCAGTAATGGTTTGTGGTTCTGAAATTTCTTCCAGTTCTACTGCGCTCCCGCTTATCTGATTTTCTAAAAACTCAGTTTCCAAGAAGCGGGCATGACGAGAAACAAGGACTTTTTGCTCCTCTGCGTAATAGAAGAGATACCCCTTGGAGTTCTTTGGGTATCCCACAAACTTGCACTGTACTGAGCGTGCCTCGAGCTTGTCCGCATGCTGCTTTTTTACAAAAGCTGGACATCCCCATGTCTTAAAGGATTTAAGACAGGGTTTCTTCCCACTCCACATCTGATATGGTGTGGTAGGCACTGTTTTAGTAGGAACTTGGTTCAAGAGATGTGCAGCTGTTTCCAGTGCATAACCCCAGAAAGATCGCGGTAACTCAGCCTTACTCATCATGGACCGTACCATATCCAATAGGGTTCGGTTCCGTCTCTCCGATACACCGTTGTGTTGCGGAGTGTATGGAGGAGTAAGCTGAGAGAGAATTCCATTCTCTTTTAAGTAATTCAGGAATTCGGCACTTAAGTATTCTCCTCCTCGATCCGATCTTAGGATCTTGATACTTTTGCCGGTTTGTTTCTCCACTTCACTCTTATATTCCTGGAACTTTTCAAAGGCCTCGGACTTATGTTTCATTAAGAAGACATAACCGTACCTTGAAAAATCATCCGTAAAAGTAATGAAGTAAGAGTAACCGCTTCGCGCATGTGTAGATATTGGACCGCACACGTCGCTGTGTACGAGTCCCAAGAGCTCGCTCGCTCTTTCTCCGTGTCCAGTGAACGGAGCCTTTGTCATCTTTCCCATGAGACAAGATTCACAAGTGGCATAAGACTGATACTCGAACGGATCCAAGTATCCTTCTTTATGTAACTTAGTCAACCGTGTCTCATTGATGTGACCCAGTCTACAATGCCATAAGAAAGCCTGATTAATATCTGGAGACTTTCTTTTGTGTGTATTCTGGATATTGAAAACCTGTGGTTGGTTTAAAACGTAAATACCGTTGTTTAATGTACCTGACCCAATCAAAACTTGATTAAGGTGAATGTTCACTACATTGCTTACAAATGCAAATTCATAACCTTCTTTAGATAATAAAGATACAGAAATGATATTACAGGTTGCATTTGGTACATAATAACAACTACGCAAAACCAAAAAGTGTCCATCAGATAATCCCAGGTGATAGTCCCCCACGGCCTCTGCATCCATGCTAGCACCGTTCGCAACTCTGAGGGTCATGTCACCTGCCTTCAAAACTCTACGCTTTCTCAACGCCTGCAAAGAATTACAGATATGAGATCCTGATCCGGTATCCAATACCCAGGATGTAGAGTTTATTGATAGACAGTTTTCAATAACATACACACCTGAAGCTGAAGCTGCAACTCGCTTCAAATCCTGTGTTCTGGCTTTCCAAGCCTTGCAATCTTGTTTCCAGTGACCACTTTTGTGACAATAGAAGCATTCTTCCTTCCCCACCATCTTCCCCGCTACTTTTGTTGCTTTACCCTTTCCCTTCGTATCCACTTTACCGACACCGCCTCTTGGTTTGGCGGGGGCTTTCTTCTTCTTGCCCTTGGCTTTCGCCCTGGACCTAGAAGAGGAAGATCCTCCTACAAACAAAGTGGATGTCTCCCTACCCTTCTGTAGGGTGCCCTCAGCAGTCCTCAACATGTTCAGAAGCTCGGCAAGTTCAACCTCCTTTCCTTGCATGTTGAAGTTAAGAACGAACTGGGTGTAAGTGGAAGGAAAGGACTGGAGAATCAAATCGGTATAGAGTTCATTCTCCAACGTGGTCCCAAGGTCCGCGAGCTCCTCTATGTAGCCGATCATCTTAAGCACGTGGTCCGCTACCGATGATCCGACGGCCAACCTTGCCGAAAAGAGCTTCTTCGACACTTCGTATCTAGCGATACGAGACTGCTCTCCATACAGTTCTTTTGTATGGAGAAATATGGACTCTAGGTCCATATTCTCGTGCCTCCTCTGATGTTCGTTGTCCATCGAGGCTAGTACGAGGCATCTGGCCCTCGCGCAATCTATCTCCCATGTCTTACGGATTTCTACATCCGCGACGCTGGAGGTGGGACCTGGGACAGGGGGAGCTTTGGTGGTAAGTATATACCCCAGCTTGTCATAAGTGATAGCCATCTTGACATTCCTGAGCCAATCTTTGTAGTTTGGCCCTGTCAATATATTTTTATCTAACAGTAACTTAAGTCCGGTCATGTTGAATGGTCGCTGCAATTAGGAGAGAGAAAAGAAACACTTTAGCATGATGCTCTTGCAAGTTTAGAGTGGTTTTTAGTTTGTCTAAACTGGATGGCTCCCACTGTTTCTCGAATCCCTTCTCAAACCATAAAGAAAAGGATTAGCCGGGATCATTCTCACCGTACAATACTTGCTTAACCGTTCAGCCAGGCCAGTGTCGGTACTTCGAGGGAGGTTTTCCAACGCTTTCGCGAAGTTCCTTAATTAAATAACCTCTTTTTCCTGTGGGCGTAGCCCCGCTAACACCTTTCTAGGCACCTACTAGGTTTATAGCATTGATCGTTAAGTGAGAGTTTTCCCGAGGAGTAGCATATACTCACAGTAGGATCGGGATCCAAATATCATCGCGTGATAAAACCGAAGGAATCCTACCAGAATCATCACACTCCAAATGGTATGCAAATCTAGCAAGTTTCAGTACTTATGAAACTCCCGATGTGGATTTTTGCCCCATGCTCTTATGACCTTGACTAAGGCCAACAAATCATAAGTCACATGTCAAGTTCTACCCGTCGTTATCCAGGTTAATTTGAACCCACCCGTATCCACCCTTGACTATGGCCAACAAGGCAATACGACTGTCTCAAACCAACGCATTCTATCTATGCAACATATGAATACCCACCAGCTACCAAACACTGTGCCTTGACTAAGGCCAACAAACACAGCTTGAATACCGTTGAATATTCATATGAAACGACGGAGGGCTACGGATGGTTTTGGCGAAACCGTGAACGTAGTGAACTTGATATAATCGATGGAACGAGATAGCTTTTAAAAGGAGTGGTTCAAGCTCTGCGTTTAAAAGTTTAGTTTTTGAAAAGAACCGAGTGGTTTTCAAAGTGTTCCAATCGACTTTTACTTGGTTTATTTCTTGCATTAGTTCTTTTAATGCGTCCCATCATTTAATCCTACCATTGCAGAAAACAACCAAAATATGACGTACGCTTATGCCATTCGCATTCGCCACGGGGCCCCGTCATCACCCGTTAGGTTACTTAACTAACGACAGAGCGGGGGCTGGGCTAGCGCGGCTGTAAAACATAAGCAACGCCTAAATAGTTATAATATATAAATATACAGCAATGATAGACATTACAGATCACAGATGAATACATTGGATATACTAGGAATCCGCAATGCGTTCGAGCCTGCAACGCAAAGCGGATTACACGGTCGCGGTGAATAGCCAATACCCCACCCAAGACCCCTACGGGTGCGGCAAACTACCCGCCAAGCACCCGAAGCGAAGCAACCTCCCTCACCACCGTGAGTAGGCCACTCGGCGCTTCGAGATACCCGGTAGTTTGTGCACCCCTCCATGGGTCTATCCTAGGAGCAAAAACAGTAAAAAGAATTATACAATGACGGCTACAACCCCGACCCGGTTGTGCGGCCATACAAAGAATATTATTACATCAATTTACATGTTACAAATGAATGAAAGAAAAAGAACGCTCATCTCACATCCACCCCGGCCATTCACCCGCGACGATCCAATCCATTCATATCCACAAACCAATAACAATCACAGATCATGTATAACCCCGACTAATTGTCTTATAGCGATTAGCCGACGTTCAATACATGCAAGCATTACAGATATAACCGATGTAGTTAAAGTGTAGTGAAGTTCCGAAAAATACGGATTTATAGGCCCCCAAAAGTAAATTTTAGTTCTGGTAAATCTGGGCACATATAATATATCCTAAAAATCCCAAAACCAACAACAACGCACACTGCACGAAAAACGATGCACAGAAGATGACAAACCGCGGCGCTTCCGCCGCACATGCCTACCTCGTGCGGCGGAAGGGCGGCGGTTTGAGGGAATTAGGGTATCGTTTTTCTTGGGTGTATTCACAAAACCCTGAGACGATTTTACAAGTGTAAAGTTTTTCATTTTGAGCAGAAAAAAATTTAACAGAAACTTGGATTTTGAAAAGTTTGGTTTTGTGATTTTTCCGGTTTCGAAACTTCGTTACACTTAACCACATAGCTAGTTTAGGTTTAGTTAGGCTCTGATACCACTGTAAGTCCGTGTTGCCCACCCCGGTGCTTACGGGGAGGCGGAAAACATAATAAAAAACGGATTTTTAATGACTTAGGCAACATGGACCTTGCTTGTGAGGATCTTTACTAAACGAAAACTAGCTAAACCTAACTACAAAGTAGCTAAGTGATGGAAAGGTTATACCTTGAGCTCAAAGTCCTTCTCTCCTTGCTCCTTGGAATGGTTGATAGAGTTCACCTTGCTTGTCTTCTCCCGTCAAAGAACGATCCACCCGAAAGCCACTACCTTTAGCTTCAACTCCAAGCTAGGAGTAACTAGAGTGCAAGAAATGCTAAGACTTGAACCCTAGAAGTGAGTAGAGAAGATCAAGTGAAGGTTTTTCTCAAGCTTTTTGTTTCTCAACACATGAGAGGGAGAGAGCTTGAGGGAGAGGATGAGCAAGAGAGAGAAAAGATCTGATAGAATGAATTATTTGTGAGCCTTTCTCACTAATATGTGTGTATAATTTTAATTGTATAATTAGCTTGAAAATTGTCATGGTAAATCATGAAATGACCATTATCATTTCAATTTTGCAAAGATCAAAGAGCATCTTCCAAAACAAATGATGATGGTCAAAGTGCCAACCATGGTCAACAAGTCAATGAAGTCAATAGGTCAACAACAACAACCATGCACAATAATTAAGCTAATTATCAATTAACAATAATACACACAAAAGCAATAGGGTTAATAAAATGACAATAGTCATTAACCCTAAACAAGGTCCTCTCCCTCAATCTCAAGCAACTGTGCATACGCACCCGCATTCGTGATCCGAGGAACACGAACACAATGAGAAAAACCAATCTCAAATCATATACTAGGATCCGGCTTAAACCAAAGCCCGCTAGTACAAACTGTCCGGACAGCAAACGTGCACAAGTGCGCGGATGCGAACGAACCCTGTCGCAAAACCATGCGACCTCTACTCATTTTGCCTAAAGGCGAATAGCTCTCTGTGTGGGACTCTAAAGACTCGACACTACGCTGGCAGTGGGTTTAACCACAGACCGCAAGCGGCACTAGCTGTACGTAACGGTCCCCAGGTAGATGTCGATAAGAAGACTGACGAGGTGAACCCCATCTGCACTCCTACTGAGCCTGTATGTGACAGTCTCCGTACAGTCCGGTCTGTTCGTCTGATACATCGCATGGCGGGCCTAGGGGGGCGGTGAACGTCAGTCCCCTAATAGCGGTACAAGTCGTGTCGGAGTGTAGCCCAAAACACCCTGAGATAACACTGGAAGCCTACCAGTATATCTCGCTTGTCCTGGCCAGGGACTACTCGTGTAATGGCTCTCCTGGACACAGCGCGATGTCAACCCCCAATACCGGGAGAGACGAATCCTGTCTAACCGTCACTGCCTCCAAGTGCTTCGGGACTGCACCCAAAAACTACCTGTTTGCACGACTCCTCTGAGCCGTGGTAGGGTAGTAATCAAAGTGCAGTGGGAACATACTCGAGGCGAAGTGACAGTGTCAAGTCAGCGGACTAAGCTGTACTCATGTCACCTGGGAACTGATAACTGACGATAGGTATATTACCAACCAACAGTTCCCGACGAGTCCTGTCCAGTGTACTCGTAACCTAACGAGCACCCGCATACTATCTCAAGTACGACGTACTAACGGCTGTGGGACAGACCGTCTCCCACACTGGGATGAGAAGCGCATACGCTAGTCTACTCCGGAGTATCGATGCCCTGTCTCGATAGTCCAACGACCAGGGACCTGTATAAGGATGTGCTTATTGATTACCCAGCTCCCACGAGTGCGAGCACGCAAAGATCCTAAGGGCTCTACTAATATGTATACCAGCAATATGCTAAAAGAAACACATGCACATATTAAAGCAGAGACAAACCAAGTAGCATACTACCATTTCGAGCAAGATTGTATATACAACTGTGAATATCCCAAGCTTCCATTAAGTAATATACAAACTAGTATGATACAGTAATGGCCTCTAGGGCATATACACTAACAATAAGAACCTCCCTGTCACCGTCCTTGAGGCTACCGGAGAACCTCTCGAGAGTCTGAGGTTACCTACCAAATCTGCGGAGTGGCTAATGGAATGTCAAACCTGATTGAATTTTTAGGTCCTATTAAATTTTCCGTAATCGTTTTCGGTTCTGGAATCACTTCCAGTTCTACCATACTCCCACTACTGTTTTCTGAAAAAATCCATTTTACTAAAACTGTGGCGAGTCAAGAACAATATCACTATTGATCTCCCAGATGGTAGAAAGTCAACCCTCGTCATAGCCTGGGCCAACCCACAAACTGCCATTACAGAAACGTGCCCTGAGTTATCCAGAGTCTGGTTTTAAGCATAAGCCGGACAACTTCCCGTACCTTAACATCGTTAAGATACGAACCATTCTATATCCAATATAGAAACTTTGGCACTTATTTAATTGGAACCAGATTCAAATCATGCAGCTGTCTCCAGTGAATATCAACTTTAATGGAGAGAGGCTAATCAGCATTACCCAACTTAGGAATCGATCCAATTATGAGTAACCTGAAAGAGAAACAAGTTTCTCAAAACTTTTACTATCATCTGAATACCAATCACAAGTATCTACATCTTCGATCTCTTTGAAGAATCCCGATACTTGCGATATCTGGTTCTCTACTTTATTCTTATACCCACTACTTCTCAAAACTTAGACCTTGTATTTCTACGAAACACTTGTCTAAAAACTAGAGAAGTCATAAGTAAACAGAACATAGTACGAGGACCTACCGCTTTGTCCTGACGGACACTGGACAACATACAATACTCTGTATAAGTCCGCTGAGTTGAATAACTCAAAACCTGTGCGTCGTAGGTTGAAAACTGTACCCAGGCGATTTCCTCAAATATCACCAATTACAACGAATTCCGATATAATGAGGATGACCACCTAATTCCCAATAACTTCCTCCCACTCATCATCTGTAAAACCATACAGATATGAGAATGAAACCTGGTGAATACACACCCTGGAGTAAGTATCTAATCGGGAAAACAGTTTTCCATTAACAATGCACTGAAACATGAAAATGTTTCGAAGGGGTATCCTGGTGTTCATAGTAATGCCTCTTCCATAATCCTATTCATGACTCTAACCGTATATTTCTTTGTCATCTCTCCCAATCCCTTTATTTGTCTTTAGTCGTTACCTTCTGTACACCATCGTTAGGCTAAATAGTTTTCTTCCTTCCCTACCGTTCGGCACCAGCCTATGGTTTGGAAGAAGATTATCCAGTAAGCATAATAGGTGTACCCTCCTAAACCAAGGAGTACTCACATCTTGAGAGAAGGTGATGATAAAAGACAACTGAATAATACCTTATTCTTTTAAAGGTGAAATAGGAGTGGCGATGAAGTACGCAGTTTGGTCGTGAATGATAACAGTCGCAATTTACTTTGCCCTCTTTCTAATCTCTTTATTTTGTCTTTACATATTACCTTTCTGTACACCCTACTTAGGCTAATTGGTTTTCTTCATTCCCTACCTTTCTGCACCTGCCTATGGTTTGGAAGAAGACTATCCAATAAGCGTAATAGGTGTACTCTCCTAAACCAAGGAGCCCTCGCAACCTGAGAGAAGGTGATAATAAAAGACAACTGAATAAACCAATTCTATTTCTCCTGAACCTTGATCCATCCTCGAAGAAGTCCCTTCGAGTTCGTATATAACTATACGATGGATCTATCCAATGGAAGTGGATGTCCGTAGTAATACGGGGTGTTCTGAGAAATACAAAGGGTAAAAGAAGGAGTGGCAATGACTTATGCAACTCAGACAACCCAACTCAGACAATCCAAAAGCCAGTATTTTAAGAAAGTTCGGTCAACTTGGTCACTGATTCATAGTCTAGGGTTGGTCAAAGGTCGCTGCCAAAGAGAGAGAGAAAAGAAACACTCTGCGTGCACTCTAACCTAGATCAGAATGGTTATCACTTTATCTAATCCGGAAACCTCCCACTGTACTGTCAAATTCTCCCCCAAACCTGAAAGAAGAATCAATCGGGATCACCCGAAGTGTAAACCAACTCATCAGTAGGAATCGGGATCCAACTCTCATCACATGATAACGTGACGGAATCCACTCGCGTTATCACACTCCAGAAGGTATGCGCATGCCTGGCAAGTTTCAGTTTCTTTAGAAACTCCCGATATGATTTTTACCCCATGTTCTTATGACCATGACGAAAGCCAACAAATCATAAGTCACATGTCAGATTCTGCCCGTCATTATCTTGTTAATTCGAACCCACCCGTACATACCCTTGACGAAAGCCAACAAGGTAATACGACTGTCCCAAACCAACTCATCTATCTATGCAACAAATGAATACCCCAGCAACTACCAAACACTATGCCTTGACGAAAGCCAACAAACATAGCTTGAATATTACTGACCATCCATAAGAAACGACGGAGGGCTACGGCTGGTTTTTGGCGAAAAACCTTTAACGTAATGAACTTGATCTCGTTGAAGAAACCTGATAGCTTTTTATAAAATATAGTGGCGAAAACCTTTGCTAAAGAGGTCACTCCCGGTGAAGGGATCTCGACTTTTTCCTCGTGGAATGAGGTGCAGGATATTCCACTGAATACCGCGATGCAGAGCAACATGTAATCGACTATAGTGAAGTTATTACCCTGACGCAAACTTCTGCCCAAGGGGTCAGTCCCGGTGAAGGGATGTCGGCCCTTGCCCCGTCGAATGAGGTGCAGGATATTCCAACCGAATACCACTGTGCAAAACAAAAGGAAACGTCCTTATAATAACACTTTTTAAATTGTTCCAACAACATCCAAACAGGTTTGTTTTCCTTTGCATTGATCAGAATCAACGCAGTCCCATCAATTAATCACACCAGAAAAGAACGAAAATAAAATGTACGTATATGCCATCCGCATTCGTCACTGGGTCCCGTCATCACCCGTTAGGTTACTTAACTAACGACAGAGCGGGGACTGAACTAGCGTGGGTGTAAAATATATACAACATCTAATAGTATATAAACCAATATACAATAATCGCTCCAGGCGTGATAATATGCAACATTACAGAAAAGTAATAAGCATCACAGAACAATATAGATAATCTAGGATCCCCGGGTTTCACAGAGCCGCTGCTGAAACCCGACGTTCCCCTGTCGTGTGGATAGCCTGTGCAATGAAACCTAGACCCCTACGGGTACGTCAAGTTACCCGCAAAAACCTGAAGCGAGGCAGCCCCCTACAGCATAGTGAATAGACCACCCGGCACTTCACGGAATCCGGTAGCTTGAGCACCCCTCCTTGGGTCAACCTGTACCCTCTACGAGTGCGGCGAATAGTCTGCCAATTCTAGAGTGGGGCCCCTCTGCCTCTCAAAGCCATGAGATGCGGACCCGTTGCCCTCCAGAACCCGGCTATCCGTGCACTCCGTCGCGGGGTAAAACCTAGTACAGAAATGAAAAATAGTACAACAGGTACATCGACCGCAACCTGGTCGTGCCCCAAAAGAATATTATACAACAGGCAGTGACGGCAGTCCACATGTTGGACGCTCGCCCCGCAATATCAAATGTACAAATAAATCCAAACTGCACTATCATTGCACACTGCTATCCACCATGATAAATCCGCAACATCACAGCACAACACAGAACATCAACGCGAATGTCACGTTCGCAAACTCGTCTAAAAGAACTATAGCAATCAGACGCGGTTTACCGATCAAATGACATTCACGGTCGGAGATATAATGTAAGCACTGTAAACTAACACGTTTAAATTTCGATCGACTAAATTTTCCGAAGTGGGCCCCACGCAAATCTGCTGTACAGTAAAAAACACTGGGCCCAAATGAACAGTTCCAGAAACCACAATTTACCAAGTAGAATCCACAGAAGAAAGATGGCCCACTGATTCACCTACACGGCCGCGGTTCCGCGGCCAAAGCATGGCTTTGGCGGCGGTTCCGCGGCCGTACGGTCGGATCAGTGGGTCGAATTTCTTCTGTATTCTTTAAAAAGCCTGCTTGATTTTGTGAGATGCTCAAAATAATTTTTAGACCAGATTTAAATTCAACAGAAACTTTAGACTTGAAAATTGTAGTTTTTGAAAATTCGTTCGATCGATCTTTTAAACGCGTTAGCATAAGTTAGTAAAGCTTAATGGCGTGGCACTGATACCATGTAAGTCTACGGTAGCGCCCCGGCCGTCAATCTGACGCCAAATGCGGAACAAAAACTTTTATAACTAGCGCTATCGCATACTATAACCCGGATCTGCCATTAACGCTAAACTAACAATCTACAAAGAGGGAAGAAAGCTTATACCGAATGATCCGAGTCCTTCGTTCTTTAACCATCATCCCACGCTCCGTTGCGGCTGCTCCGATCTCGTCGATCTCCGATCTCCTCGTCTAGGTGGCACCACGTCATCGGATCTTTAAACGGGCTCCCGCCTCTGACTCGAGCCAACTCGGTCATCAAGTTTGCTAGAAGAGATGACCAAGATTGATGTAGAGAATGAGTAGAAGACTTTGTCTCGCTTCGTCCAAAGCCATGAACGAACGGTTAATGAAGTTGCCATTGGAATCGGGTGATGGAATGAAATGAGCTGTGAAATTCCATACACCGAAACTATCATAATCTTTTTCAAACAACAACCATTTCTTTTCAACCAAGTGAGAGTGAAAAATCTCATGGGCACCAACGAGGGGGCCGGCCACAATATATAGAGGTGGGGGTGATGGTAGGAGCAAGGGGGGTGACCACAAGCCAAAGCTTCTCACAAAATATCAAGAAGAAATATCTAGTGTGAACACAATAAATGCACCAAGTGTGAACACAATAAATGAAACAATGAGTCACCTTCCAAGTCACCTTCCAAGAAGCTTCCTCTCATGACTCACCTCATGACTCACCTAAAAGAAGAAAAGATAAATCCGTCTTTAACCGAATGTTAAATACGGCTGATAGAAAACTGGAAACTGGCAACTTCCAAAAGTGATCCCGAAACTAATTTCAGGATAACCCCGTAACTGTATAAATATACCCGCATTTGTATTACGACCGAATACAAATGCAACTGAGACAAAGATATTATATCTACTCTGTATAATACATGGATCCGGCTTAAACCAAAGCCCACCAGTATTATCTGCCCGAAATATGATACTTGCGTAAACGCACATGCGTTTTCCGAACCCTGCCATAAAACCATACGGCCTCTACAACGTTTCGCCCGAACTTGGGAAACTATCTGTGGGGGACTCTAATGACTCGTCAGTACCCTGGCAGTGGGTTTAACCACAAGCCGTCAGCGGCACTAGCAATGCGTAACGGCTGCCCAAGGACTGACCTCAAGGGAGGCTGATGAGCGAACTCATCCAGAAACCCTACTGAGCCTAACAGTGACAATGTATATACAGTCCGGTCCGTTCGTCTATGAGTATCGTATATCCGGCCTAGGGGGCTAGTAACGTCAGACTCCTAATAGCTGTATAAGTCGTGTCGGAGACAAGCCCTGAACACCCTGAGATACTACTGGAGTACCTACCAGTAAATCTCACCTGCCTTGGCCAAGAACTTGGTGTAATGGCTTTCCTAGACACAGTGCGACCTCCACCCCAATACCGGGAGAGACGAATCCCCTGCCGATCCGCTCACGTGCCTCCATGTGGCTCGGGACTGTACCCAAAAACTACATGTTTGCATGACTCCTTTGAGCTGTGGTAGGGTAGAAATCAAAGCACAGTGGGAACTCACACGAGACAAATGACGACCTCAGGTCGATGAACTAACCTGTACACATGTCACCAGGGAACTGCTATCTGACGATATGTATAATACCAACTAGCAGGTTCCCGGCGAGTCTTGTCCGGTGTACTCATAACCCAATGAGCACCTGTATACATCTTAGGTGATCCAACTGACACCAGTGGCTTGTGAGACCGGCCACCACCCCTCGTCGGGGTCTCGACTGTATACACTAGTCTACTCCGGAGTATCGATGCCCTGTCTCGAAACTCCCACGACTAGGGACCACTATTAAGGATATGCTTATAGACCACCCAACTCTCACTTATATGATCGCCCTCATACTGTTGGTAGTCAAGCAAGATCCTAAGGGCTCAATCAAAGTGTAATCGTGATCAGTCACCTGAACCTATACACGACTGATAAAGGCAAACCAGATAGCATACTATCATCTCGAGTAAGACAGTCCTACCGGTATAGGTCCTCCTCAATCATTACAATCACATACCTGCGATCCAACAATTGACTTTGAGGGCACTATATCCAACAGATATTTGGCTGCCTCTTTCTTTTCCCCATTGTTTTTCTTCATCTTCTCCTTCATGCTTCCTCCACCTTCTCTATCTTCATGTATCATCTCCAATTCATCACCAAAACCCCATGCCACCTACATTAAAAATGATCCCCACCTCTTCCTAAACCCTATGGACCTTTCAAGTTTAGATTTTGGAGACTTTGGACATCTAGGGTTTTTCTTGAGTTACTCCCATGAGGTATAATTCTCACTTCCCACCTTATAATTAGTTTCTTTACCTCCTAATTTAGTTTAGTGTTCGATTTAGCATGTTTAGTGATCTTGGAATTTTCCAAGTTGATGTTTAGGTAATTGTGTGGACTTGTGATGTGGTTATTAAAGAGTAGTGAATGTTTACTAGACATTAGAGATGATTTCTGACCAAGACCAGAGAATAGAACCCGATACACGAATTTAGAATTTTTCCCGTGTCGGTTTTGTGAAGTTTTGTTGGCCTACAGGGAATCTGGAGCTATCTGGGATATTTTTAAGAAAATCAAACAAGTCCATAGACCTAGATAAACTACTAGAAGAACACCACAAGAACACGAGTCCAGAATTCCCCACCATGGCCGGCGATGCCGGATATTTGGGCCATCTCGCCGAACCTATTTTGTAGGTTTGTGTTGTGGTTTTTCCTATATCTCACTCCCTATAAACTAGCCCCTGTACTTGTTAGTTTTGTCCCTTTTGACCTGAGCCAAAATCAGGGAGCTACTTGAGAGTGTTTTGGATTTGTTTTTAAGATATTTGAATTCGTGGTTTTGGTATTTGGATTTGATTTGGTCGTTGGGCGTTTGTACATCAACGACGAGGGTTGTTTGGTTGTTTTTGCATGCGTAAGCTATAGGTTTTAACTTATGAGCGCACCGTGTGCCGCATCGGTTTTCGGACATTGATTTTAATAGCATTGCGATTGTGTATTGATTGTAGGTACCTTCGCGTGGACTTCCGAGACCACAAAGTATATCGACTTCGGCTAAGCGAGGAGTATTGCAGGTGAGTAGATTTATATCTACGGGAAAAAACGGGTGGATGGCGTATAACACCCCCATAACCATTGATATGGATAAGTGATATATTAATTGTAGTTTGGAGAAAACCTATGTATAAACCTATGGATATGATCAGGGGATTTAGCGTGAAATGATATAATAAATAAGGAAGACTCGGATTGATCTATGAGAATATGAAAAGTGAATGTAAATCGTGATATATATATAAGTGATTGAAAGAGGACAAATATGAAATTTATAGTGGCGTGATATGAGATCAATATCGATATGTTATGAGATCGATATCGATGAGACCTGTGAACGATAATACGATAAGATTGAGATAGATGTGTTATGAGATGATGTACGTGACTATAGATCCGTACTATTGTTGTGATGATATTGTATGATGGATATTCCGTACGTGATATATAAGGATGAAACCCGATATTTATTCCGACTTGAGAACCTTTATTTTTGCATATCACAATGTGGACATTGTGATATGTTTGGAGTCATACCCATTTCAAAAATAACGAATCGTTACACCCTTTTTAAGTGATGAATTCAAGGAGACGCTATAAACTTTTCAAATGGTATCTTTTCCAAACAATATCATAGTCCCCTATTTTAAAAATAATAATTCGCACTATTTTAAACCATAACTGTATGACTTCTACGTAGTTGCATATTTTATGTACTGTTCGCGCTTACGATCTCTCTTTTTTTTGCATACGCTCGCGTTTCTTTTACTACAATATTTATATATACGATGTTCCATACCCTTTATTTACCTGACTTCGTCTGCTAGTATACCTGTACAATTATCGATGATGTACTTGTTACACTTACACAGAATTGTCGGCTCACACACATTCATCATCGGTAATTGCTATGCCACTTACACAGTAGAACGGCTATGCCACTTACACAGTAGAACGGCTATGCAACTTACACAGTACAACTGCTATGCCACTTACACAGTAGAACTGTTATATCCTGATATTATTCTTAATTGTTCAGTACTATCATATGACATGTTTGCATGATATACTTGATATGCTCACCTTACTGTTCTATGTTGCATACATCATACTTTATGGTTATATGTATTGAGATGCTTTTTTCATGAGATTCTGGATTTGAGAACCGCAGTTATGTTTCAAAGGAAATTATGTATCTTTTTAAAAACGCGGTTTCTCTTGATATGATATTTCGATACGTCCACCTTGAGTTTTCTCGGTTCTGAGATTGTTTTCGAGACCCGATTCGAGGAGTGGGAGGCACCGTCTGCGGGTACATGATGGACCTGGTATGGTACCCCGGGGCAAGAAATGATTTTTTGTGGTGTAGAGGATGAGCCTGGAAGAGAGAGCACTACCTACCGGTGATATATTTGGACCCTGCGGTTATCTAGAGGATACCGACCGGAATCATGAGATGGATATGAGGGTCGATCTGAGTATGCGGCGCCTGAGACGAGATAGATATAAGAGACGATCTGAGTATGCGGTGCCTGAGATATGAGGATTTACTTGTCGATACTGGACACGGGTTTTCATGATGTTTCGAGTGTCGGTGTTGGACACTCAGGTTCCATGATTTTGATATGTCGTTGATGGACACACATGGTTGATATCCTCATACATGATGATTCGAGTATCGATATTGGACACTCAGGTCCCATGATATTGTTGGTGTCATTGAGGGACACGTGGATGCTATCCACATGCATGCAGGCATATGTTTCAGATGTTATTTTTATATGTCATTCACATTGATTCGATTATTGACATATTTACATACATGGTCACCCTAAATATCATAGTATTACCTTTATGATATAGTATGACCTAGGAAATCGTTGTTTTATTCGATTTCTACCTGCTGAAGTTTTCTACTCACGAGTTGGCAACCCACCCCCGTTGTGCCACAGTTCTTGCAGATTTGACCGCTTGGGATCAGTAGCGGTATCGCTGGCACACAGCTTCATCCAGGGTATTTTGCTTTGGTAGGTGAGACGCATATTGGATCGTGCCCACTCTCGTACTTATTATTCTGTTGTATCTAGATAAACTCCATCAATCAAAAACTAGAATTTGTATATTAATAGACTAGAAAGACTTGTGTTGCGAGACTTAGAGCGATGGGTGTATGTTCTCTTCTTTGAGGTTTTTGAGGTCTTGCTTTATTTATTCATTCTGTGTTGATCTTCGCCGTTGGGCGTCGTATATATGTTGCTTACTTGCGTGGTTGTGTTTCATCCAATTGGTGAAGAGCTAGCTCCTGCTTAGGGATGCCTATATATACATATATATATATATATATATATATATATATATATATATATATGTTGCTTGTATGTGGTTTTGGATCAAAATTTATAAGGGAGGTGCTGCCCAAATTTTTAAAGGACGAAAAATGTTTCCAAGGTAGAATATATTCATTGCCTTTTTACATTATATGACTTATACTTTTAAAAAGCAAGGCTTGAATTTCATTATACCTTTATTTCAAAACTGCACCTCTACTATTTTCCGTAAAAAGGTTTAGATTTCTGGGCTTCGGTTTACTTGAATTACGTTACGCCTTTAGACGTTGCGTGATTTAAGTGCCAGTCACGGGTTAAATTCCGGGTCGTGACACCACTAGTATATCATATATATAAGTAGCATTCGTCTCACGCGGTTATATGATCACATCACATCAGAAATCAGCAGAAGCAAGTATATGAAATATAAGATATACTAGGAGGTCCGTGTTTTAGATTAAGCCAGTAATGAAAACACGGATTCCATGGTCATGATGAATAGCCAAACCCACATCCCTAGACCCTTACGAGAGCGGCAAGCAACCCTTCCAATTCTAGAGTTAGGCAACCGGTCTTGACTCCTCGAGATGGCCTCCCACTTGACTTTAGAACCCGGTTACTTGTGCTCCACGCCTTGGGTCTATCCTAATGCGGAAAAGTAAATAATACACATCAATAGAGACAACAATCTCAACCCAGAAGTGTCCTAATAAAAGAATATTACATACAAATTGAAAAACTCTCATCTCATGCAAAACCCTCCGGCTATTCAATCACGACGATCCAATATAACATATCAGGAGCAACACAATAACATCACATGTCATCAACGTAAGTAAATATGCGTATCCCAAATATCGTTGACATATAGCAACGAGATCGGGGATACTGCCACATATTATACTTACGATCGCAGAAAAGAAATGAAAACTACAATAATTAGAATTCGCACCATCCTTAGACATCATAAACCCGGATTATCACATATTCCGAATTTCATGTGTAACCCTATAAACCTTGCATTTAAGTCTCGAATTGAAAACACTTTTCAAAAATAAGTCGAGCCATTCAACAAGATTCCCGATTCAAAGATCGAATGCTCGTCGGGAACTTTAGTAGATGGCCGCACCCCCCGAGGCCATCAACAAAGTGCACTTGGGCGGAACACCGTGGCCACGGGCACCCGAGTGGATGCTTTTGGCCATGGGGTTCTCCTATAGTCACTTGGCTGGGGCTATGAGGCGTGGCTATCTAGTAGTGTCTCCAGGCGAGTGTTCGTGTACAATATGAGATTGCGACAGAGTTTTGATCCGAATCGAAACTCCGTGGCAATCCATCAAATGAGACAAAAATGCGAGATTTACAAATCGTTAACTAGTTTTCACAAAACTAATCAGTGTGGATTTCAAAAATTATATCACATATCCAAACAATCTAAATGATATTAAATATTTCGATCGATATTTCAAATACCAGTAAATCACAGAGAGCTCAACAACTTGAGCCTCACTAAAAATACCTAGAAAGCCCATGACACAATGAAGCACTAGAAGAAAAACGAGACAATAATACCTCAAGTCCGTGGAGGAACCGCGGCCATGACATGTTCTTGGCGGCGGTTCCGCGGCCACTTGTTAAGGTCTCATACTTCTTCTGGCTCTATAGAATTACCTGCATGATTATCTGAGAATTTTTAATCCGTAAAATTTCAACTTTTGAAAAATTGGACAGAAACAACTAAAAATCGGGTTTCAAAATTTCGATCGAACACTTTAACGTCGTTTAGACTTTGCCTAACTCTCTAGCTTAGCTCTAATACCATGAAAGTATGTCTTAGCACCTATACTAGGTTTCAACAAGTATCAAGTATATAATTTTAAAAAATCTAGAGGTCTAAAACATACTAACCTAGAATCTAACTAGAGAATTAGGGTTTTGTAGCATGAAAACAAGTTCTAAACTAAGTGATGGAGGTTTACAACCTTTGTAGACCGGTCCTTCACTTCTAAAGCTCCAAATAGTAGTCCCTAGAACTCTTTTTTAACTCCACTTGAAGAAAAGATTGAGCTTTCTTGAAGTCTTCGATGTCGAAAATGATCCACCTTGAAGTCTCTTTCACCCAATTTCACTCTTCACTAAATAAGATATTAGTGAAGCAAACAAGCTAAACTAATGGGCTAGATTAGTGTAGGTTGATGAAGTAGGAGATTTGCTCACTGGAAATAAATTTCTCTTTTCTTTTTCCAACTCAAGAAAAACCCTAGAGAACGAAATGAAGAAGAACTTGGATGTTGTGTATGAGGGAATGAACCATGAGCTAGAGATAAGATGAGGATCAATAAATATCTAAGAATAAAACAAAAAATAGGACATGAGTCATGACTTCTCAATGCTTCTCCAAGCATCCAAAGCCATGACTCATATTCCCATTTTTGTTTTTCTTAGAAAATGAATTATCCCATTTATCTTTAGTGTGATTCTCATACATCCATGCTCTATGTATCATCAACCATGATACAATATTTAAGTACATATATTAATATATATCACATATATATATAAATGTATTTGAAGAGAAGAAAATCTTTAGTGAGCTAATATTAGTTTATGTATATATATATATATAAAAATATATATATATATATATATATATATCAGATATATAAATATATATCAAATTACTAAATCAACACTTGATTCAATAATCCGGTTATATAATATATAACCGACTAATATCATATATATATATATATGTATGTATGTATGTATGTATGTCAAAACATTAAATCAACACTTGATTCAATTATCCGGTTATATCACATATAACCGACTAATATTCAATATTAAATATTAAATCAATACATGATTCAATAATCCGGTCATATCATATATAACCGGCCAATATCAAATATATATATACATAAAACAAATCATTGAACCAACTCTTGATTCAATAATCTGGTTATATCACATATAACCTAACCGATATCAAATATCGCCAGATTAGAATACGGTATCACATACACGTATTTAATCAAGCTTCCGCACATATCTCCATATGTGTCCTACTTCGTTTAGCTTGAGCTAGGAAACCTCTGTGTGGGACTCTAAACACTCATCAATATGCCAGCAGTAAGTAATGATCACATCAGATACCCACAAGCCGTCAGCAGTACTAGCGGCTACCCATGTATTGAACGAATAGATGATCAACAAGCAAACTTGTCCAAACTGTTAGTTGTATGTATGCCCTAGAGGCCATTATTGTACATGATTGTATATTATAGTGGATGCTGGGACATATATAGGGAGGACTTTCTTGCTCGACATGATAGTATGCAATCTGGTTGCTCTTTATCTTAACAGTATACTTGTACTATCTCTCTGTTACATGTTGATAAAGCCCTTAGGATGTGTACTTAACTACCAAGACTACGATGCAGATCATACTAGTGGGGCCAGGGTAGTTCATAAGTACATCCTTTAATTGTTCCTAGTTGAGGGTGTATCGAGACGGGGCATCGATATTCCAGAGTAAACTAGCGTATATGCTTCTTGACCCATATGATGGGCGATGGATGATCCCACATCCATTGGTGTTTGACATCAAATATGGTATACGGGTGCTCAGTGGAGACTGGGTACACTGAATAAGACTCGCTGAGAACTCCTAAATGGTATTATACCTAACGTCAGATAGCAGTTCTTTGGTGACACTGGTACAGGTTAGTCTGTAGACCCGAGATCGTAATAGAGTCTTGTGTGATTCCCACTGTGCTTTGATTTCCACCATACCACTTTTAGGAGAGAGTGCAAAACGGTGGTTTTTGGGTACAGTCCCGAGTCATATAGAGGCAATGAGCGATAGGAGGGATTTTGTCTCTCCCGGTATTGGGGGTTGATGTTGCGCTGTGCTCGATTGGCTATAACAGGAAGTCCCTGACCAGGGATGATACTGAGATTTACTGGTAAGTGTTATCAGTAGTTTCTCGACCCGTTATGAGCCTCACATTGGCACGACTTATCAAGTTATTAAGGTCTGACGTTTACCACCCCCAGATTAGATATGCAACATATCATACGAAGAGACCGGACTGTACGGTAGTGTTACTTATTGGATTCACGGGAGTATGAGCAGGCTTGCTTGTTGATCTTTTGATCGCTCAATACCCGAGGAGCCGTTACGTCCAGCTAATACCGCTGACGGTTTGTGGGTAACTGATATGATCATTACCTACTGCCGGCGTATTGACGAGTCTTTAGAGTCCTACACAGAGGTTTCCTGGCTCAAGCGAAACGAAGTAGGGCACATATGTGATATGTGCGGAACGGAGATTAATACGTGTATGTGATACCGTATTCTAATCTTGCGATATGTGATATCGATCGAGTATATGTGATATAGCCGTCTTATTGAATCAAGTGTTGATTCGATAAGTTGATATTAAATGATATTAGTCTGTTGTATGCGATACAGCCGGGTTATTAAATCAAGTGTTGATTTAATGATTTAATGTATAATTATATATTTGATATATTAACATACATTAACTAATATTAGCTCACTTAAGAATTTCTTTTCTCATTATACATTTAATATATATGTGATATATGTTAATGTATTTATTTTGTGTCATGCTAGATGATATATTGGACTTGGGTGTATGAGACTCATACCATACTTAAGATAATGTGGGAATTTAATTATTAAGGAAAAATCAAAATTAGGTGGAAATTAGTCATGGCTTGAGATGCTTATGGAAGCATGTAGAACCATTGGCTTAGTCCACTAATTTTGTTTTACTCTTGATATTTATTAGCCTAACCATTATCTTTAGCCTTGGTTAAGTCTCTACATGAGTTATCTATGATATTTTCTCACCCATGGTTGCCATTCTATTCTTGATTCATTCACCACTTCATCTTCTTCATCTCAACTAAGCTCACTAGGTTTTCTTGAGGTGAAGAAAGAATGTGAGAAAAATTATTCTAAAGTGTGCAAAATTCCTACTTCATCAATCTACACTAGACTAGCCATTTAGTATAGGTTGTTTGCTTCACTAATTCTCAATTAGTGAAGAGGTAGCTTGAGTTGGAGATTTCTCGACGTAGATCATCTTCGGCCTCGAAGATCTTTGAGCAAGCTCGTTCCTTTCGACCAGTGGAGCCTAACGAGAGTCCGGGAGACCACTACTTGGAGCGAAGGGACTACTACACAGAGCTTTAGAAGTGAAGGACCGGTCTACAAAGATTGTATTCCTTGTTCATTTAATATAAAGTTGTTTACATGTTAGCTAAACCCTAATTCTCTAGTTAGATCCTCGGTGATGGGTTTTGTAGCACTCTAGATTTTTTAAAATTGCATACCCGATGCCTTAGAAAATGTAGTTAGGGTGCTAAGGAATCCAGCAGTGGTATCAGAGCCGGGATAGAGCATTAGGAGTCGTCTAAACGAAGTTAAAGTGTTTGATCGAACTCCGAAACCCTTGTTTTGCATGTTCTCTGGAAATTTTTCCAATTGTTGGATTTTTCCAAGTTAAAAATATTCAAAAAATCATGCAGGTTATTCTATAGATCTCCAAGAAAAAAGACGGCCCAACTCGACCATACGACCACGGAACCGCAGCCAAAAGAGGCTTTTTGCGGTGGTTCCGCAGCGCCGTATGTGAGGCAGGGACCGTGCCTTTCTTGTGCTGATCAGTAGGTAATAGTGGCATGTTCTGGGTATTTTAAACTGTGCTCAAGTGTTGAGCTCTCTGGGAAATGTAGGTGTTTGTTGATTTGATCGAAATGTTTAACATCGTCTTGCTATTTGTGATATGTGATACAATATTTGGAATCCACAATAATTAGTTTTGTGAAAACTGGTTTGAATTTTGTAAACCTAGAAATTTAGTCTCTTTTTATCGGTTGCCATGGGATTTTGATATGGATCAAAACTCCATCGCAATCACGTAGTGTACGCAGATACTCGCTGGGTAACATTACTAGATAGCCACGCTCCATAGCCCCGACCAAGTGGCTGTAGGAGAACCCCGTTGCCAAAAGCATCCCTTCGGGTGCTCGCGGCCGCGGTGTTCCGCCTAAGTGCGCTTCGCCGACGGCATCGGGGGTGCGGCCGTCTACTAAAGTTTCCGACGAGCATTCGATCAGGATGTCGGGAATCTTGTTAAATTGCCCGACTAGTTATTGAAAAGTGTTTTCAATATCTAGAATAAAATGCGGGGTTTATAATGTTAGGCATGAAATTCGGAATATGTGATATTCTGGGTCTATGGTGTCTAAGGAATTCATTTGGTTAGGCATGAAATCCGAAGTATGTAATATTTTGGGTTTATGATGTCTAAGGGTGTTGCGGATTCCAACTGTTGTGTTTTCACTTTCTTTTCTGCGACCGTAAGTGCAATATGTGGTGTATTGCCGGTTTCGTTGCTATACGTCAACGGCAATTGGGATACGTATATTTACTTACGTTGATGACATGTAATGTTATGTGTTGCTGGGATATGTTATATTAGATCGTCGTGTTTTGAATAGCCGGGGGTTTTTGCGTGAGATGAGAATTTTTAATTTTCATTCATGTAAAAACTTGTATGTAATATTCTTTTATTGGGGCACTTCTGGGTTAAGGATGATGTCACCATTGATGTATATTATTTACTTTTCCGCATTAGGATAGACCCAAGGCGGGAAGCACAAGTAACCAGGTTCTAGGGTCCAGTGGGAGACCATCTCAAGGAGTCAAAACCGGGTCTCCTAGCTCTAGAATTGGCAGGGTTTCTTGCCGCTCTTGTAGAGGTCTAGGGATGTGGGTTTGGCTATTCATCGCGAATGTGGAAACCGTGTTTTTTACTGGCTTGATTTAAAACACGGTCCTCCTAGTATATCCAATATTTCATATGTTGATTTCTGCTGCAATGTTCTATGATGAGATCATATAACTGCGTGAGACGAATGCTTTATATTATATATGATATATAATAAACGTTGCTTATGTTTTGCACCCGCGCTAGTCCTGCCCCCGCTCTACCGTTAGTTATCTAACCCAACGGTGCATGACGGGACTCCGTGGCGAATGTGGATGGCATAAGTATACGTTGTATTTTCGTTTCATTATCTGTGATGCTTAGGAAGCACAAATGATGGGACTTCATTAATGAGAATAATGAAAAAGGAAAGAAACCTACAGATGTTGTAGAATCCTATTTTAAAAACTGGTAGCTCTAGTTCTTGCTTTGCATAGTGGTATTCCTTGATGAATATCCAACACCTCATTCGATGAAGAAAGAGCCGAGATCCCTTCACCGGGAGTGACCTCTTTAGCGAAACTAGCAAATGGTACAACCCACTCGGTTTTGTCTTTTGATTGATTCTCTAGTTCTTGATTTGCATAGTGCTATTTCTGAATATCCAGCACCTCATTCGATGAGGAAAGAGCCGAGATCCCTTCATTGGGAGTGACCTCTTTAGCGAAACTAGTAAAAGCCTCAAAAACACTCCTTTTCAAAATCACTCGATTCTACAACGATATCAAGTTCATTACGCAAAAGATTTTCTTAAAAACTTGTCGTAGCCCTCCGTCATTTCTGATAGGTGCTATTTAGTATTCATGCTGTGTTTGTTGGCCTGCGTCAAGGCGTAGTGTGCGGTAGCTGATTAGTACTTATCTGCTAGCATATGATGCGATTGGATTAGGGTAGTCATACGACCTTGTTGGCCTGCGTCAAGGGTCGTACGGGTAGGTTTAATTCAATTAAAAAATGAACGGGTTGAACTTGACTAGTGCCCTATAGTTTGTTGGCCTGCGTCAAGGTCATAGGATGCTAGGGGCAAAACATTATCGGAAATTTCAAGTGTTGAAATTTTCAATTAGATTGCATTCCTTCTATGAGATAGTTGGATCCTGATACCCACTGCGAGTAAGAGTTACTCCTGGGAGAGTTTTTCACTTTACAATTAGCCGATCAAGTAGGTAACTAGAAAGGTGTCTATGGGGTTATGCCTCTGGGAAAACGAGATTTATTTTAATTAGGTCCGTGCGAAAGCACAGGGAACCTCCCTCAAATTACCGACACTGGCCCGGCTGAAAGATTGGCGAACTTGTAGGGTGTAATTAATCCCGGCAAGTCTTACCATTTAAGGTTTGAAAAAAGATTTGATAAAAACATTGGGAGCCATCCTGATTAGATAAAATAATAACCAATCTAATCTTGCAAGAGCGCACGCAGAGTGTTTTCTTCTCTCTCTCTCTAGGTAGCGACCGTGACATGCCTTAATCAAGATAATAATATGGATGTATTGACCGAACCCGCTTGTTATACTGAGCAGGAAAACATTGGTTCCGCTCTATCTTATAATTGTTATAAGTCCGAGCAGGAAATAGGGGAATATCCGAATTCCCATGCCACCCAAACGAGGAATGAGCATGTTGACTTCTTCGGGTGTGTTTGTCACCGAGAACTGTTTCTCGGTACACACTACGTCCTGGTTATTTGATACCGGGTCGGGATCCCACATATGTAATATGTTACATGGGCTAAAGAAAGGTAGAGAACTGGGAAAAGGTGATCATTCTCTAAGAGTAGGGAATGGTGCAAAGATTGCAGCCAAAGCAGTTGGCGAATATCACCTTATATTACCAACTGGTAATACATTGATTCTGAACGAATGTTATTACATACCGAACCTGATATGCAATATTATATCAGTTTATTTATTAAGTAAAGAAGGATATAATTTTGTATTGCAGGATAATGTTATGAACATTTTCCTAAATCAAAAGTTGATTGGATCAGGCACGTTATGTAATGGCATACACGTTCTAAATCAAACTATAGTTCTTAACGTACAGAACACACACAAGAAGAAAAGTTCATAAATGAATGAATCCCTCTTGTGGCATTATAGACTAGGTCATATCAATGCGACACGACTAGCTAAATTACATAAGGATGGATATTTAAATCAGTTTGAATTTACATCATATGAAACTTGTCAGTCATGTCTCAAAGATAAAATGATCAAAACTCCGTTTACTGGAAACGGAGAAAGAGTTACTGAACTCTTGGGACTGATACATAGTGATGTATGCGGTCCCATGTCTACACATACTAGTAATGGTTCCTTGTACTTCATTACATTCACCGATGATCTCTCAAGATTCGGACATGTGTTATTGTTGAAACACAAGTCTGAAGCTTTTGAGAAATTCAAAGAATATAAGTGCGAGGTAAAGAACCAAACGGGTAGAAGTATTAAAATCCTTCGATCTGATCGGGGAGGAGAATACTTAAGCATGGAGTTCCTGGACTATTTAAAAGAGAATGGGATTCTCTCTCAGCTTACTCCTCCGTATACACCACAGCCAACGGTATATCGGGGCGGAGGTATCGCACCCTATGAGATATGGTGCACTCTATGATGAGTATTGATGAGTTGCCGATTTCCTTTTGGAGTTATGCGCTTGAGAAGCCGCATACCTATTGAATAGGGTTCCGACCAAATCAGCGCCTACCACTTCATATGCGATATGGCATGAGAAGAGACCATGTCTTAAACGAGTTAAGATATGGGATTGTACGGCCTGTGTTGAAAGGCAAAATCCGGACAAGTTCGAGGCAAGATCAGTTCTGTGTAAGTTTGTAGGATATCCCAAGCATTCGCAAGGGTATATCTTCTACCACACCGAGGAATAAAAGGTGTTTTGTTTCTCGGCATGCCACCTTTTTAGAAAAGGAATTTCTTGTTAAAGAAGTTAGTGGTCATGAGGTAGAACTGGAAGAAGTTCCAGCTATACAAACTACAGCTATTGATTTGGTAGAACCGGAGGATTCAATAGTTCCCGACGAACATCAGCCTCTCCACTGATCTAGTAGGGTTCCTCATCCACCTGAGAGATACTACGGTTTTCTCAATGCAGTAGGAGCGAGGATTGCATCATGGAAGATGATGACCCAACTAGTTTCAAGCAGGCCATCACGAGTGAGGACTCTATGAAATGGCTGGATGCTATGCGAACTAAGATGGAATCCATGTACACCAACAAAGTATGACTTTGAAAATTGCACCTGAAGGGGTAAAACCCATCGGGAGAAAGTGGATCTTGAGAAGATTCTTGGTGCAGATGGAAAAGTTGAGACTTTCAAAGCTAGGCTTGTAGTAAAAGGTTTTCGTCAATAACCAGGTATGGATTTTGATGAAACCTTTTCTCCAGTAGCTATGCTTAAGTCCATCAGGATTAAAGCAGGCATCGAGGAGTTGGAACATCTGTTTTGATGTGGCAGTCAAAGAGTTTGACTTCATCAAAAAGATAGATGAACCTTGTATATACAAAAAGTTTGTAAAGAGTAAGGTTGTCTTCCTCGTATTGTACGAGGATGATATACTCTTGATAGGAAATGGTGTTTCTATGCTACACTCGGTCAAGCTCCTCTTATCACAATGTTTCTGTTAGTTATATGTATGTTCTAGAGGCCATTACTGTACATAGGATGTATATTGTAGTGGATGCTGGGACATATATAGGGAGGACTTTCTTGCTCGACATGATAGTATGCTATCTGGTTGAACTTTACCTTAACGTGTATACTGATTGTCTCTCTGTTACATGTTGGTAAAGCCCTTAGGATGTGAGCTTGACTACCTGGACTATGATGCGGATCATACTAGTGGGGACAGGGTAGTCCATAAGTACATCCTTCAAAGTCCCTAGTCGTGGGTGTAACGAGACGGGGCATCGATATACCAGAGTAGACTAGCATATACCTTCTCGACCCATACAGATGGACGATGGATGATCCCATATCCATTGGTGTTTGACATCAGAGATGATATACGGGTGCTCAGTAGAGACTGGGTACACTGGACGGACTCGCCGAGAACTCCCAGATGGTATTATACCTCACGTGAGATGGCAGTTCTCTGGTGACACTGGTACAAAGTAGTCTGTTGACCCGAGATCGTCATAGAGTCTTGTGTGGTTCCCACTGTGCTTTGATTTCCATCTTACCACGTCCAAGAGGGCGTGCAAAACGGTGGTTTTTGGGTACAGTCCCGAGTCACATGGAGGCAATGAGCGATAGGAGGGGATTCGTCTCTCCCGGTATTGGGGGTTGATGTTGCGCTGTGTTCGATTGGCTATAACAGGAAATCCCTGGCCAGGGTTGCTGAGATTTACTGGTAAGAGTTACCAGTAGTTTCTCGAATTGTTATAGACCTCATATCGACACGACTTATCGAGCTATTGGGGTCTGACGTTTACCACCCCTAGGCGAGATATGCGACATATCAGACGATCAGACCGGACTGTACGGTAGTGTTACTGGTTGGATTCACTGGAGTGTGAGCGGGCTTGCTCGTCGATCTTCTGATCGCTCAATACCCGGGTGGCCGTTACGTTTAGCAGACCGCTTGCGGCTTGTGGGTGTTTGATATGATCATCACCTGCTGCCGGCGTATTGACGAGTCTTTAGAGTCCTACACAGAGGTTTCCTGGCTCAAGCGAAACGAAATAGGAGCGCATATGAGATATGTGCGGGACCGAGAATAATACGTGTATGTGATACCGTATTCTATTCTCGCGATCAATGTGTCGAATGGTTATATGCGATATAACCTAGTTATCGAATCGAGAGTTGATTCGATAAGTCGATACATTGGATACTAGTCGGTTATATGCGATATGACCGGATCATTAAATCAAGTGTTGATTTAATGATTTAATGCATAATTATATATTTGATATATTACTTTGCATTAACTAGTATTGGTTCACTTTAAATGGATTTTCTCACTTGAAGTTCACAAGTTGTATATGTGATATACTTTTGTGCACTTGATTGTATCATGTTTGATGATACATGCTTTTTGGTTAAGTGTAAGGAATTAAACAAAGATTAAGTTGTTGATTAGGGTTTTACTTATTCACTTATCTTATTTATTTATTCATTATGAATAAATTGAAAGATAAATGAATGGTGGCTTCATTTGTTTTTAGTTGAAGCTTCATGAAGCTTTGACTTGATGACTTTTTTGTTCTCATCCTTAACCCTAACCATTCAACCCAACCTTAGTCAATTCTCTACACTTAACTAAGGTTAAGATTATGATAAGTATTCTTTTATTTTATATTTTCTAATAACTTATCATAACATTAACCATCTTCTTCTTCCTTTCTTCACTTGAAGAAAGCAAGCTCCATCAATGGTGATTGATGGAAATGAGTGAGAAATCCAATTCTAAAGTCTACCCACTTCCTATTTCTTCATCCTCTACCTCTTGCCAAGTAGTAGAGTGTGTTTTCTTCACAAGTTTCTTGACTTGGTGAAGTCGGAGCTTGATTTAGCGATGCTTCGACGTAGATCATCTTCGGCATGGACATCGACGACCTAGCTCGCCTATTCTCCGATGAAGCCGACGCTAGAGCCCGGGATTTATTTTGGACAGCGAGAAGACTTCATTGCGGAGCTATGGAGGTGGAGCACCGGATCTACAAAGGTTGTATTTCCGTATTCTTTATAGTTAAGTTGTTAACTAGTTTACTTTTCGCCTAGAATTCTAGCCAACGATCCGTAGTCTAGGGTTTCTCGGCACCGTAAATTTTGAAATTGGCATGGTTGATGCCTTGTGAGACCTCCTTAGGGTGTCTAGGAACCCTACAGTGGTATCAGAGCCTAGCTAGAGCCTTAGGCGAAGTCTAGACACGATTTGAAGTCCGATCGAACCGAAATTTAGAACCCAAAATAGCTCTCTGTCCTTTTTTCAAAAACTGGGATTTTTCCAGATTAAAAATTGCTAAAAAATTCAGCAGGGAAATATAAGAATTACGGCGCAAAAATATTTTCATGAACAGTATAAACGGCGGCGGAACCGCGGCAGAAGCCTTGCTTCTGCGGCGGTTCCGCGGCAACATGGTGACGTCATCCTCCCATTTCTGCACAGTAATTCATGTATTCAGATGCTGATTTTTTTGGGAATTTTTAATATTTATTCAAGAGTTGAATTTTCTGGATTTGATTTGGGGATTCGGTGTTTCGATCGGAGTATCAAATTTTGTCTGTGTGGCTTTCCGGATAATTTTTAGAATATGTTAAAAAGTTCGACCGGATATAAATACCCAATTTTTCCCCTGTCGGGAAATTTCCATGTGTTGGATTTTTCCGTAGTTTAACGACGTTCTAAGTAGTGCAAGTAACGCGATGGTCTCTCTAGAAGACAACAAACCTTAACTCGATTATGTGACCGTCTTGAACTGCCCTTTGAACCTTCGGGTTTGGGGCAGTACGGCGTGCCACATGTGAGGCGTTGGCTTGACCCTTCTACGGCTGGACCGTTGGTACTGAGGCACGAACTGAATGTTGTTAGACTTATTTCATGTGTTGATCTGTATCGGGAAAACTTGGGTGTTTGACTGTTCGATCGAAAAGTTTAACATTTTCTGTTTATCTGGAATGGGATACAATAATTGGAATTCACAAACAGTTATGTGATAACTGAATGAATGTTATAAACATAGCAGTTTAGTCTCACTTGATCGGTTGCCACGGAATTTTGATGTGATCAAAAGTCCGTCGCAATCACGTAGCGTACGCGGATACTCGTCGATAAACTTAATAGACAGCCTCGCTCCATAGCCCCGACCAAGTGACTGTAGGAGAACCCCATCGCCGAAAGCATCCGTTCGGGTGCTCGCGGCAGCGGTGTTCCGCCTTGGTGCACTTCGTCGACGGTATCGGGGGTGCGGCCGTCTACTAAAGTTTGCGACGAGCATTCGATCAGGATATCGGGAATCTTGTTGAATTGCCCGACTCGATATTGAAAAGTGTTTTCGATTTTGAGACTAAAATGCAGGGTTTATAATGATTAGGCATGCGATGTCTATGCAGGTTGCGGATTCCAACTGTTGTAGTTTTACACTTTCTTTTCTGTGACCGTAAGTGTAATATGTGATATCGCCGGTTTCGTTGCTATATGTCAACGACAATTGGGATGCGCATATTTACTTACGTTGATGACATGTGATGTTATGTGTTGCTGGATATGTTATATTGGATCGTCGTGTTTGAATAGCCGGGGTTTTTTATGTGAGATGAGTGTTTTTCATTTTCATTCATGTAAAAACTTGTATGTAATATTCTTTTATTGGGGCACTTCCAGGTTGCGGAAGTTGTCACCCTTTGTATATTATTTACTTTTCCGCACTAGGATAGACCCAAGGAGGAGGGCACAAGTAACCGGGTTCTGGAGTCCAGTGGGAGACCAACTCGAGGAGTCGAGTCCGGGTCTCCTAACTCTAGAATTGGTAGGGTTGCTTGCCGCTCTCGTAGGGGTCTAGGGGTGTGGGTTTGGCTATTCATCACGACCGTGGAATCCGTGTTTTATACTGGCTCGTATTGAAAACACGGACGTCCTAGTATATCCAATATTTCATATGATTCTTCTGCTGCGATATCTGTGATGTGATCATGTGATGTTCTGTGGTAGATACAGTATATATGATATATGATATATTATATAGATGTTACTTATGTTTTACACCCGCGCTAGCCCTGCCCTGCTCTGCCGTTAGTTACCTAACCTAACGGTGCACGAGGGGACATCGAGGCGAATGCGGATGGCATAAGTGTACGTCGTATTTATCTGTGATGTTTAGGTACATTAAATGATGGGACTTCATTAATGTGATTAATGAAATAAAAGAAACCTAAGATGTTGTAGAATCGAATTTCAAAATAAAACAGGTAGCTACAGTTCTTGCTTTGCACAGAGGTATATGTGATATATCCTGCACCTTATTCGATGAGGAAAGGACCGAGATCCCTTCACCGGGAGTGACTCCTTTAGCAATAACTGGCAGATGCTACACACTCGGTTTGTCTTTTGATTGCTTTTAAGAGTTTTTGCTTTGCACAGTGATATATATGATATATCCCGCACCTCATTCGATGAGGAAAGGACCGACGATCCCTTCACCGGGAGTGACTCCTTTAGCAAAACTAGAAAAGCCTCAAAAGCACTCCATTTTAAAATCATTTGATTCTACAACGATATCAAGTTCATTACGCAATAGGTTTTCAGAAAAACCTGTCGTAGCCCTCCGTCATTTCAGATAAGTACTAGTTAATATTCGTGCTTTGACTATGTTAAGGCGTAGTGTGCGGTAGCTAATTAGTGCTTATCTGCATAAGCATATGATGTGATTTGGTTAGGGTAGTCGTGCGACTTTGTTGACTATGTTAAGGGTCGTACGGGTGGGTTTAATTCAATCGGGAAATGACGGGTTGAACTTGACTAGCACTTATGATTTGTTGACTATGCTAAGGTCATATAGCTGCTAGGGGCAAAATATTATCGGGAATTTCAAGTGTTGAAATTTGCAATGAGATTGCATACCTTCTATAAGATAGTTGGATCCCGATACCCGCTGCGAGTAAGAGTTACTCCTGGGAGAGTTTTATACATTACAATTAGCCAATCAAGTAGGTGTCTAGAAAGGTGTCAACGGGGTTACGCCTCTGGGAAAACGAGGTTTACAGTAATTAGGTTCGTGCGAAAGCACAGGGGACCTCCCTTAAAGTACCGACACTGGCCTGGCTGAAAGATTGGCGAACTTGTAGTGTGTAATTAATCCCGGCTAGTCTTTCCTTTTAGGATTTGAAGGAAGATTTGATAAAAAGCAGTGGGAGCCATCCTGATTAGATAAAATAATAACCAATCTATTCTTGACAGAGCGCACGCTGAGTGTTTTCTTCTCTCTCTCTCCAGGTAGCGACCTTGTCACGCCTTAATCAAGATAATAATATGGAATATTGACCGAACCCGCTTGTTATACTGAGCTGGGGAACGTTGGTCCCGCTCCAACTTATAAATGTTATAAGACAGAGCAGGAAATTGGGGAATACCAGATTTCCCGTGCCGCCCAAACGAAGAGAGTGCATGCTGATGCATCATCTTCGGGTGTGTTCATTACAGAGAACTGTTTCTCAGTATCCTTTACGTCCTGGGTATGTGATACCAGATCAGGATCCCAGATATGTAATCTGTTACATAGGGCTGCAGAAAGGTAGAGAACTGAGAACGGGTGATAAGTTTCATGAGGCAGAAAACGGGGCAAGTGTTGCAGCCAAGTCTGTTGGTCACTGTCACCCTGTATTACCAATACATTGATTCTGAACGAATGTTATTAGATACCGAACCTGATATACAAAATCATATCAATCTCTTTATTAGTAAAGAAAGGATATAATTTTGTATTGTTGGATAATGTTTTGAACATTTCCTATATCAAAAGTTGATCGGTTCAGGCACGTTATCTAAAAGCATTGACGTTCTAAATCAAACTACAGTTCTTAGTATATGGAACACACATAAGAGGAAGAGTTCAGAAATGAACGGATCCTTCTTAAGGTATTGTAGACTAGGTCAGATCAATGTGACCCGACTAGCTGAAGTTACATATGATGCATATTTAAATCAGTTTGAATTTACATCTTGTGAAACTTGCCAGTCATGTCACAAAGATATAATGACACCAGCTCTGTTTATTGGAAACAGAGAAAGAGTTAGTGAACTCTTGGGATGATACATGTTGATGTATGTAGGTCCCCTGTCTACACATGCCAAGACCGGTTCCTTATACTTCATTATATTCTCTGATAATCTCTCAAGATTCAGTCATATGTTCCTGTTGAAACATGAGTCCGAACCTTTTGAGATATTCACAGAATATAAGTTAGAAGTAGAGAACCAAAATACGGGTATAAGTATTATGTCCTTTGATGAGATCAAGGAGGAGAATACTTGGGCACGAAATTCTTGGACTTTTCTAAAGGAGAATGAGATTCTCTCTCGGCATTACTCCTCTGTATACACCATAGCACGATGGTATATCGGGACGGAGCAATAACACCCTATATGATAAGGTGTGCTCTATGATGAGTACTACTGAGTTACCTATTTCCTTTTGGGAGTTATGCACTTGAGAAGCTGCATACCTATTGAATAGGGTTCAAATCAAATCAGTTGCCTACCACTTCATATTTGATATGATAAGGGAAGAGCCCATCTCTTAAGTTAGTTAAGATTTGGGGTTGTCCGGCCTATGTTTAAAAGCAAAATCCGGACAAGCTCGAGGCAATGTCAGTTATGTAGAACTGGAAAGGTTCCAGCTATACAAACTACATCAGATGTTTTGATAGAACCAAAGGACTCAATGGTTACCAACGAATCTCGGCCTCTCCGCCGATCTAGTAGGGTTCCTCATCCACCTGAGAGATACTTCGGTTCCTCTATGACAGTGGGAGCGAGGATTGCATCATGAGATGATGACCCAACTAGTTTCGAGCTGGCCATCAAGAGTGAGACTCTGTAAGAATGGCTGGATGTTTATCGATCTGAGATGGAATCCTTATACACCAACAAAGTATGGACTTTGGTTGCTATATCTGAAGGGTTAAATCCCCATCAGGAGCAAGTATATCTTGAGAAGATTACTTGGTGTACATGGAAAAGTTGAGACTTTCAAAGCTAGACTTGTTAAGGGTTTTCGTCATCGACCAGGTGTGGATAATGATGAAACCTTTTCCAGTGCCTATACTTAAGTCCATTCAGATCTTACTTGCCACGGCTACATACCATGACTACGATATCTGGCGGTTTGGTGTCATGACTGCTTTTCTAAATGATATTTTAGAAGAGTGCGTCTATAAGTACACAGCCAGAGGGCCTCGTAGACAATGGGAGCAGCGGAAACGTGTGCAAGATGCTTTATAGGATAAAGCAGGCATCGCGGAGTTGGAACATCTATTTTGATGGATTAGTCAAAGAAGTTGACATCATCAAAATGGTAGATGAACCTTGTATAAACAAGAAGGAAGTAGGGAGTATGGTGACGATCCTCGTAGAGTACGTGGATGACATACTCTTGATAGGGAAGGAGTTTCCTATGCTACGCTCGATCAATCTCCGCTTATCACAATGATTCTCCATATAGGATCAAAGTGATACCTCCTAAAATCCTGGGTTTTTGGATCTATGAGATAGATCTAATTGGATGTTAGGACTCTCACTAGTTGTAGTGAGACGGTATCAACCGATCCTGGGGAGAATCACTGGAAGGGTTCCAGGGTGATAAAGACGACTGAATGTCAGTCACAGGCATTGTCTTTACCCTCAGTGGAGGGACGGTATGTTGGAAGAGTTCCAAGCTAGATACCGTGGCATACTAGAAGATAAAGGCAGGATACATCGCTACTTAAGATGCTACCAAAGAGGCAGTCTGGGTGTATATTGGTTCATGAGATGAACTACGTTCCAACCATTGTGAGACAATGGAGTTGTGGCTTATGCCAAGGAACGTCCGTCCCATCAGTGATCCAGACATATTCTAAGGCAGTATCACCTGATCATGGAGATGGTTGATCTCCAAGGAGATCGAGGTTAGGAGAGTAGACTCAGAGGACAACACAACGGATCCACTCACAAAGGCCTGTTCCCAGAGAGAGATTTTTATGGGATGGTTGAGTATGAGATACAACCACTGCTACAGATGGCCTTAGTGCAAGTGGGAGATTGTTAGTTATATGTATGCCCTAGAGGCCATTACTGTACATAGGATGTATATTGTAGTGGATGCTGGGACATATATAGGGAGGACTTTCTTGCTCGACATGATAGTATGCTATCTGGTTGAACTTTACCTTAACGTGTATACTGATTGTCTCTCTATTACATGTTGGTAAAGCCCTTAGGATGTGAGCTTGACTACCTGGACTATGATGCGGATCATACTAGTGGGGACAGGGTAGTCCATAAGTACATCCTTCAAAGTCCCTAGTCGTGGGTGTATCGAGACGGGGCATCGATATACCAGAGTAGACTAGCATATACCTTCTCGACCCATACAGATAGGCGATGGATGATCCCATATCCATTGGTGTTTGACATCAGAGATGATATATGGGTGCTCAGTAGAGACTGGGTACACTGGACGGACTCGCCGAGAACTCCCAGATGGTATTATACCTCACGTCAGATGGCAGTTCTCTGGTGACACTGGTACAGAGTAGTCTGTTGACCCGAGATCGTCATAGAGTCTTGTGTGGTTCCCACTGTGCTTTGATTTCCATCTTACCATGTCCAAGAGGGCGTGCAAAACGGTGGTTTTTGGGTACAGTCCCGAGTCACATGGAGGCAATGAGCGATAGGAGGGGATTCGTCTCTCCAGGTATTGGGGATTGATGTTGCGCTGTGTTCGATTGGCTATAACAGGAAATCCCTGGCCAGGGTTGCTGAGATTTACTGGTAAGAGTTACCAGTAGTTTCTCGAATTGTTATAGACCTCATATCGACACGACTTATCGAGCTATTGGGGTCTGACGTTTACCACCCCTAGGCGAGATATGCGACATATCAGACGATCAGACCGGACTGTACGGTAGTGTTACTGGTTGGATTTACTGGAGTGTGAGCGGGCTTGCTCGTCGATCTTCTGATCGCTCAATACCCGGGTGGCCGTTACGTTTAGCAGACCGCTTGCGGCTTGTGGGTGTTTGATATGATCATCACCTGCTGCCGGCGTATTGACGAGTCTTCAGAGTCCTACACAGAGGTTTCCTGGCTCAAGCGAAACGAAATAGGAGCGCATATGAGATATGTGCGGGACCGAGAATAATACGTGTATGTGATACCGTATTCTATTCTCGCGATCAATGTGTCGAATGGTTATATGCGATATAACCTAGTTATCGAATCGAGAGTTGATTCGATAAGTCGATACATTGGATACTAGTCGGTTATATGCGATATGACCGGATCATTAAATCAAGTGTTGATTTAATGATTTAATGCATAATTATATATTTGATATATTACTTTGCATTAACTTGTATTGGTTCACTTTAAATGGATTTTCTCACTTGAAGTTCACAAGTTGTATATGTGATATACTTTTGTGCACTTGATTGTATTATGTTTGATGATACATGCTTTTTGGTTAAGTGTAAGGAATTAAACAAAGATTAAGTTGTTGATTAGGGTTTTACTTATTCACTTATCTTATTTATTTATTCATTATGAATAAATTGAAAGATAAATGAATGGTGGCTTCATTTGTTTTTAGTTGAAGCTTCATGAAGCTTTGACTTGATGACTTTTTTGTTCTCATCCTTAACCCTAACCATTCAACCCAACCTTAGTCAATTCTCTACACTTAACTAAGGTTAAGATTATGATAAGTATTCTTTTATTTTATATTTTCTAATAACTTATCATAACATTAACCATCTTCTTCTTCCTTTCTTCACTTGAAGAAAGCAAGCTCCATCAATGGTGATTGATGGAAATGAGTGAGAAATCCAATTCTAAAGTCTACCCACTTCCTATTTCTTCATCCTCTACCTCTTGCCAAGTAGTAGAGTGTGTTTTCTTCACAAGTTTCTTGACTTGATGAAGTCGGAGCTTGATTTAGCGATGCTTCGACGGAGATCATCTTCGGCATGGACATCGACGACCTAGCTCGCCTATTCTCCGATGAAGCCGACGGTAGAGCCCGGGATTTATTTTGGACAGCGAGAAGACTTCATTGCGGAGCTATGGAGGTGGAGCACCGGATCTACAAAGGTTGTATTTCCGTATTCTTTATAGTTAAGTTGTTAACTAGTTTACTTTTCGCCTAGAATTCTAGCCAACGATCCGTAGTCTAGGGTTTCTCGGCACCGTAAATTTTGAAATTGGCATGGTTGATGCCTTGTGAGACCTCCTTAGGGTGCCTAGGAACCCTACAGTTTCTCCATGTAAGATCTGAGTGATGCCTCCAACATCCAATGATTAAGATCTATAAAGATAGATCTAAGAGGATTTATCATACTCACTGGGTGTATTGAGTAGGTGTCAATCAGATCCTGGGGAGAAACGCTAGATAGATGTGAAGAACATTCTTAAGTACTTGAGAAGCACTAAAGAAGTGTTCTTGGTATTTGGTAACGGTGAACTCCAAATGGAGTCCTTTACCGATTCGAGCTTCCAGAGTGATAAGGTCGACTGTAAGACAGTCTCGAGTTTAGTCTTTACCCTCAATGGAGGGACGGTATGTTGGAAGAGTTCCAAGCTAGATATCGTGGCAAACTCGACGATAAAGGCTGAATACATCGCTACAAATGATGCTACCAAAGAGGCTATCTGGGTATAGATGTTCATGAGATGAACTTGGTTCCTACCATTATGGTGACAATGGAGTTGTGGCTTAGGCCTAGGAACCCCGGTCCCATCAGTGATCCAGACATATTCTTAGGCAATATCACCTGATCAGGGAGATGGTTGATCTCCAGGAGATCGAGGTCAGGAGAGTTGACAGCAAGAATAACACAGCGGATCCACCCACGAAGGCTTTTCCCTAGAGAGACTTTAAGGGATGTTGGGTATGAGATACTACAACAACTGGCCTTAGTGCAAGTGGGAGATTGTCAGTTGTATGTATGCCCTAGAGGCCATTATTGTACATGATTGCATATTATAGTGAATGCTGGGACATATATAGGGAGGGCTTTCTTGCTCGACATGATAGTATGCTATCCGGTTGCTCTTTATCTTAACATGTATAGTTGTATTGTCTCTCTAAGCCCTTAAGATGTGTACTTAACTACCAGGACTATGATGCAGATCATACTAGTGGGTCCAGGGTAGTCCATAAGTACATCCTTTAATTGTTCCTAGTCGAGAGTGTATCGAGACGGGGCATCGATATTCCAGAGTAGACAACGTATACGCTTCTTGACGCATATGATGGGCGATGGATGATCCCACATCCATTGTTGTTTGACATCAAAGATGGTATACAGGTGCTCAGTGGAGACTGGGTATACTGAACAGCACTCGCCGAGAACTCCTAGATAGTATTATACTTAACGTCAGATAGCAGTTCTCTGGTGACACTGGTACAAGTTAGTTTGTAGACCCCAGATCACCATAGAGTCTTGTGTGATTCCCACCGTACTTTGATTTCCACCATACCACATTCAAGAGAGCATGCAAAATGGTGGTTTTTGGGTACAGTCCTTAGTTACATAGAGGCAATGAGCGATAGGAGGGCTTTCATCTCTCCCAGTATTAGAGGTTAATGTTGCGCTTTACTCGATTGGCTATAGCAGGAAGTCCCTGGCCAGGACTGATATTGAGATTTACTGGTAAGTGTTATCAGTAGTTTCTCGACCCGTTATGAGCCTCACATTGGCACGACTTATCAAGTTATTAAGGTCTGACGTTTACCACCCCCAGATTAGATATGCAACATATCATACGAAGAGACTGGACTGTACGGTAGTGTTACTTATTGGATTCACGAGAGTATAAGCAGGCTTGCTTGTTGATCTTCTGATCGCTCAATACCTGGGTAGCCGTTACGTCCAGCTTGTACCGCTGACGGCTTGTAGGTAACTGATATGATCATTACCTACTGCCGGCGTATTGACGAGTCTTTAGAGTCCTACACAGAGGTTTCCTGGCTCGAGCGAAATGAAGTAGGGCATATATGCGATATGTGTGGGACCGAGATTAATACGTATATGCGATACCGTATTCTAATCTCGTGATATATGATATCGGTCGGTTATATGTGATATGGTCGGGTTATTGAATCAAGTGTTGATTCGATAAGTTGATATTAAATGATATTAGTCCATTGTATGCGATACAGCCGGGTTATTAAATCAAGTGCTGATTTAATGATTTAATGTATAATTATATATTTGATATATTAACATACATTAACTAATATTAGCTCACTTAAGAATTTCTTTTCTCAGTTTACATTTATATATGTGATATATGTTAATGTATTTATTTTGTGTCATGCTAGACGATACATTGGACTTGGGTGTATGAGACTCATACCATACTTAAGATAATGTGGGGATTTAATTATTAAGGGAAAATCAAAATTATGTGGAAATTTGTAACAACCCAAAATTTCATATACAAGTTTTTGCAAAAATTTTCAAAAATCCATAAAGAGGTATTTATTGCCTGAGCATAAGACTTAAGTAATTAATTAGCAATTTAATTACAAGAAGGAGCTTGTAGCTCATTGGTAATACCTTGCATTGCTGAACTAAGCCACCAGAGTTCAAATCCCATGCCTCACATTATTTTTAATATTTATTTTGTTTTAAATTTTATGGAAGCCCAACAGTCCACACGAGATAACTCCATATTTTCGCACTACCCATAAAAAACTAAAAATACCAGAGCCTTCACCTGACGACCCCCCACATTCTGGACTCCCGACTGGGCCGGACGGCCGAGTCGTCAACACAAAAAATGTGCCTTTCCGCCTTCTGAAACCCCCTGCATACTCTAATTTATTGGATCGGTTCCAGAATGCCCATTAACACCTAATTACTCGAATTTTTAATGAATTTTCTATATTTTTATAATTTATTTTATTAAAAACCCTTCATCTACCCTAACCCTAGCCTACCCCTATAAATACACTCCCTACCCTCTACCCTCTCACTCTAAAATCCTAAGCCCACTCTCTCAAAAAATTTCCAAGAATCGTGTACTTTGAAAACAAGCTCGAGACGAATCTCCGACGAATCTCCGACGTATTTCCGGCGATCGTTTTAGGAACCACCGGCGACGACGCAACACATCGGCGATTCCACTACTTCCCTCTCACCCTTTTATGTGTCCTAAAACCGTAAGTCCCTTTTCTAGCTCTCTTTTCCATTCTCAAAATACGAAATTACAAAACCCGACGGAATCGAAACAAATCCGATTTCCGATTCGGTTTTCTATAAAATTCCACTTCTCACTAATACAATCATACTTAAACTTCCTCATGTTGACTATTAAACACTAATCAAACAATTTGAACAAGTTTCATCACATGAAATGATAGCTATTTAAATTTATCATATTTTTCACTTAAATACCACATTATTTCAATCCTTCATTTAACCCCATCAAATTTACTATACATTTAAAGTAGATCACGAGGTAACGACCTACCTCCTCAAACACTCATATGCAACACCCTCGAGAACCTAGAAAATACGAGAAAACAAACATTTTTCATTTAAATACCATATACTTAATAAAACCATTTCTAAAAGATTTAGTTTGGATACATTTTTAAAGAAGTACCACTTATTATGAAAATACGATAAGTTGTGGTCATCAGTCGTTTATCTAAACCTGACTTTGTGGTGTCTAGGCTAGGCAAGTAAGAAAGGTAACTTTAAAAGGCCCGTCTCACGGTGATTCGTGAGCAGATCCCTCCTTTCTTCACTTGTACTTACCTGGCCACAATTGGCGGTGAAGAGGCGATTTGAGGCATCTCATAACTTGTCGTTTAGACCATTTAGAAATAGTCCAGTTAACTTAGGAGACCCTAGAACATAGAATACGGAAAATTGACATTTTTACAAATAAATACCATTTATTTTATTAAACTGTTTTCTAAAGGATTTAGTATTTATACAAATCTTTGCAAAGTGCCGCTACAACCCATTTTAGGGAACCCGTTTAGGATGGTGCGGATTATCGCACATCCTCGGGCTTAGTAGTGCGAGATTCAGACCTCCGCAAGGAGCATTCGGTCTCGAAAGATTTAAAATACGACATCTTAAGAAAATGAGATTTTTAGAATATAAAATATTTATTGAAATTATTTTTGTATAAATATATGTATACTTATTCTTAAAATACCTATTTTATTATGATATAAATATTCCACCTTTTTCTAAAAATCACAAGAATCAATTTTACACTAAAATACCATGAATATTACAAATAAACACCTTTATTTATGAAACTAGGATGTTTTCACTAGAAATATCATAATATAAAATCCACATTCATTACAACTCTAAACACGAATAATAAATACTTGAGGTGTATTTTGAAAAGTATATAAAAGTATTTTTACATAAAACCCCCTCAAGTTCTATAAATTACCCTAAGGACCCTAGTAAACATAGGTTTAAGCAGAACCAATCTCTTGAGCCCTATGGAGCCGGAGAAGTGGGTGCTTGCCTATATAAGGTAGACAAAGTAATAAAAATAATCAAGACTTCAATTTACTTTCTAATTGTCTGACTCAGTTTGAGTCTCTGTATAATCTGATTTGAATATGATTCAAGTACAATCTACAATCTACAGTTTACAATCTATAATCTACAAGCTCCAATATAACAATTCAACATGAATCCATGAATCCAATTATCAATCTATACAACTTGACTGGAGCGAACCATGGATATACATTCCATTTATATGAACTCCAGTTTACATCCATTTACATGATTCTACGGTTACATCCGTTTAGTGATATCATGGTTTCGGTCAGTCTTTCAATTATACAATCAATACAATTTACAAGACAAACAATACAATCAAAACACTACGGGGTTTAAGGGGTAGACTGGTACGGAAGGTGTTAGACGTGGCACGAGACGGTAAGACTTAAGACACCTAACATGAATCCAATTGCCGTTGTTCCGGGCCTTCTAACGGAGCCTTGTACTCTATATTTCGTTTGCCCTGGTCTCTAGCATATAGAGACCCCTCTCGTATACACTGGTATTCTTCTGTACCAAGCTACAAACAACAGCGTTAACACTAAATACAACATTATAACAATCAAATATAACTTTAAAAGCTACTCCCTCTCTCTATCTTCTTTTCTACTTTCCTCTTATCTTTGGGACTTACCGAGCGACCTGTTCGCTGACGACATTCTATTTCTTTCTTCTTTGAATGTCGTCAGGTGGTTTGGACCCGTCTGAGAACAAGCCCACTGCTGAAGACTTGGACCAGTTCTGTGAAGACCCCGAGCTTTAGACATTGTACATTTTCCATTCAGTACTTTTCATTTCCTGTTATACCATTGTTTAGGCATCGCTTTTGTTTCAGTTGTATTTACTTTTCATGCATTGTGCAAAAGAATGTTAATAAATAAAGTTGCTGTTATCTTATCTCTTTTCTCTTATGTATTTACTTTTATATTGCTTAGTTACGCTTAGCGTATTTGTTTCTGAGTAAATATATAGCGGACCAGTCGTGTTCCCTTCCCATATACTGGGAAGCGGGGCGTGATAGGTTTTGTTAGTGGCCCATGCAGGTCAGAGCTATATGGAACCCTAAGCAATATAAAACACAAGAACCAGCAACTAAAACATTCTTTACAATCATGTTCCTTGAATCCCATCATTTCTTATTCTTTGAATCATATACTTTGAATCTGTCCTAACCCAAATTTTTCTTCAAGGTTATGGATTCTCCGAACAACACCAGCACCAATGTCAACAACACACCTCCACCTCCACTACCAATCGTTCCTGCTGTTCCTGCGCCACCCACCGAGCAAACAGTGCTACTTGAGACGATCCGCAGCCTTCTTGAGGGACAGCAACAACTCCTGAACCGTCCCGAGACTGACGCACCTGGGGTAAAGCAATTCAGGGCTTTACATTCCAAACAGTTCTCAGGAAAGGGAAGCCCACTGGAAGCTGAGGAATGGGCTCAAAGTTTCGAGGATGATCTGGCAGCAGCACAAGTGCCAGAAATAGCTTGGGTCTGAGTTGCGAAGCTGCAACTCACGGACAATGCACGGAACTGGTGGAAGGCGGAAGAAAGCCGTCTTGATCAGCCCATTGAATGGAAGACTTTTCGCGATAAGTTCGACGCGAAGTACTTCCCTATGACTGCCAGGTTTTCCATAGAACAGCAGTTCATTCATCTACAACAAGGTTCGATGTGGGACAAGTCAGTAGATGAGTATGACGCTGAATTCACCATGCTCAGTCGGTAAGATATGTCACAGTATTTCAAATTTTTAATACCACATACTACACAGCTAACACAAGACCATAACGATTTGCGGCACACCTGATACCGACGGATGAGATCAGAGCCCGTCGATTTCAACAAGGTTTGGACACAGAAATTCAGGCTGCACTAGCCATAGGGAAATTTCTGACACATGAAAATGCTTTGGAAGCTGCCCGCAGTTATGAGGCAGTGATAAAGGTGAGGGGCAGACCCCAATCTGCCGGTTTGAAACGCCCTGCCACTCAAATAGCAAGAGGAGCCTCTTCCAGGCCATCGTTTGAACCCAAGAGATCAGAAGAAACCAATAACCGGTCAAGTCCAGATTTTTGCTACTACTGCAGAAGAATGGGACACTTGTGGAAGGACTGTAGGCGCGCAAAAGGCCTGTGTCGCGCATCCAACTATGGAATTGGGAACTGTTCTTATAATAGCAACTCGGCTCACACACCTACCAACTACCAGCAGCGGCCAGCTATCCAGGCTCCTGCAACTCGTCCTGCACTCCCAGCACCACCTCCACATAGAACTTCTGCACGACCTACTTGCTAATTCCAACAGGCAATGAGGGACATGCCTAGAAGGCAGAGAAACAGGCCCCAAAAGCAGAATGTGCCTTCAGCTAGAAGGAATGTACCACGGCGACAGACATTCACATTAGAAGCCGTAAAAGCCAAGATTGTAGGTCAAGAAAACACCGGTAAGCCTTTTTCACCCTTGGATCACTTAGTTATTTTTATACACTATCAAATACTCCAGACACCAAACTTTCTTAAATTTGTTACACTTTCCTTTTACAAATTTCGAGGACGAAATTTTTATAAGGAGGTTAGAATGTAACACCCCAAAATTTCTTATACAAGTTTTTACAAAATTTTTCAAAAATCCATAAAGGGGTATTTATTGCCTGAGCACAAGACTTAAGTAATTAATTAGTAATTTAATTACAAGAAGGAGCTTGTAGCTCATTGGTAATACCTTGCATTGCTGAACCAAGCCACCAGAGTTCAAATCTCATGCCCCACATTATTTTTAATATTTATTTTGTTTTAAATTTTATGGTAACCTAACAATCCACACGAGATAACTCCAGATTTTCACATTACCCATAAAAAACTAAAAATACCAGAGCCTTCACCTGACGACCCGCCACATCCTGGACTCCCGACTCGGCCTGACTCGGCCGAGTCGGCTGGCGGACCGGCCGACTCGGGCCGGCGCCGCCAGCCGAACTCGGCCGGACGGCCGAGTTGTCAGCACAAAAAATGTGCCTTTTCGCCTTCTGAAACCCCCTGCATACTCTAATTTATTGGATCGGTTCCAGAATGCCCATTAACACCTAATTACTCCAATTTTTAATGAATTTTCTATATTTTTATAATTTTTTTTATTAAAAACCCTTCATCTACCCTAACCCTAGCCTACCCCTATAAATACACCCTCTACCCTCTACCCTCTCACCCCAAAATCCTGAGCCCACTCTCTCAAAAAATTTCCAAGAATCGTGTACTTTGAAAAGAAGCTCGAGGCGAAGCTCCGACGATTTTCCGGCGGAATTTCCGGCGATCATTTTAGGAACCACCAGTGACGACGCAACACATCGGCGATTCCACTACTTCCCTCTAACCCTTTTGTGTGTCCTAAAACTGTAAGTCCCTTTTCTAGCTCTCTTTTCCGTTCTCAAAATACGAAATTACAAAACCCGACGGAATCGGTACAAATCCGATTTCCCATTCGGTTTTCTATAAAATTCCACTTCTCACTAATACAATCATACTTAAACTTTCTCATGTTGACTATTAAAAACTAATCAAACAATTTGAACAAGTTTCATCACATGAAATGATAGCTATTTCAATTTATCATATTTTTCACTTAAATACCACATTGTTTCAATTCTTCATTTAACCCCATCAAACTTACTATATACATTTAAAGTAGATCACGAGGTAACGACCTACCTCCTCACACACTCATATGCAACACCCTCGAGAACCTAGAATACGAGAAACAAACATTTTTCATTTAAATACCATATACTTAATAAAACCATTTCTAAAAGATTTAGTTTTGATACATTTTTAAAGAAGTACCACTTATTATGAAAATACGATAAGTTGTGGACATCAGTCGTTTATCTAAACCTGACTTTGTGGTGTCTAGGCTAGGCAAGTGAGAAAGGTAACTTTAAAAGGCCCATCTCACGGTGATTCGTGAGCGGATCCCTCCTTTCTTCACTTGTACTTACCTGGCCACAATTGGCGGTGAACAGGCGATTTGAGGCATCTCACAACTTGCCGTTTAGACCATTTAAAAATAGTCTAGTTGACTTAGGAGATCCGAGAATATAGAATACGGAAAATTGACATTTTTACAACTAAATACCATTTACTTTATTAAACCGTTTTCTAAAGGATTTAGTATTTATACAAATCTTTGTAAAGCGCCGCTACAACCCATTTTCGGGAACCCGTTTGGGATGGTGCGGATTATCGCACATCCTCGGGCTTAGTAGTGCGAGATTCAGACCTCCGCAAGGAGCATTCGGTCTCGAAGGATTTAAAATACGACATCATAAGAAAATGAGATTTTTAGAATATAAAATATTTATTGAAATTATTTTTGTATAAATATATGTATACTTATCCTTAAAATACCTATTTTATTATGATATAAATATTCCACCTTTTTCTAAAAATCACAAGAATCAATTTTACACTAAAATACCATGAATATTACAAATAAACACTTTTATTTATGAAACTAGGATGTATTCACTAGAAATATCACAATATAAAATCCACATTCATTACAACTCTAAACACGAATAATAAATACTTGAGCTGTATTTTGAAAAGTATATAAAAGTATTTTTACATAAAACCCCCTCAAGTTCTATAAATTACCCTAAGAACTCTAGTAAACATAGGTTTAAGCAGAACCAATCTCTTGAGCTCCAAATTACCCTAAGGACTCTAGTAAATATAGGTTTAAGCAGAACCAATCTCTTGAGCCCCAGGGAGCCGGAGAAGTGGGTGCTTGCCTATATAAGGTAGACAAAGTAATAAAAATAATCAAGACTTCAATTTACTTTCTAATTGTCTGACTCAGTTTGAGTCTCTGTATAATCTGACTTGAATATGATTCAAGTACAATCTACAATCTACAATCTACAGTTTACAATCTATAATCTACAAGCTCCAATATTACAATTCAACATGAATCTATGAATCCAATTATCAATCTATACAACTTGACCGAACCGAACCATGGATATACATTCCATTTACATGAACTCCAGTTTACATCCATTTACATGATTCTACGGTTACATCCATTTACTGATATCATGGTTTCGGTCAGTCTTTCAATTATACAATCAATACAATTTACAAGACAAACAATACAATCAAAACACTACGGGGTTTAAGGGGTAGACTGGTACGGAAGGTGTTAGACGTGGCACGAGACGGTAAGACTTAAGACACCTAACATGAATCCAATTGCCGTTGTTCCGGGCCTTCTAACGGAGCCTTGTACTCTATATTTCATTTGCCCTGGTCTCTAGCATATAGAGACCCCTTTCGTATACACTGGTATTCTTCTGTACCAAGCTACAAACAACAGCGTTAACACTAAATACAACATTATAACAATCAAATATAACTTTAAAAGCTACTCCCTCTCTCTCTCTCTCTTCTTTTCTACTTTCCTCTTATCTTTGGGACTTACCGAGCGACCTGTTCGCTGACGACATTCTATCTCTTTCTTCTTTGAATGTCGTCAGGTGATTTAGACCCGTCAGAGAACAAGCTCACTGCTGAAGACTTGGACCAGTTCTGTGAAGACCCCGAGCTCTAGACATTGTACATTTTCCATTCAGTACTTTTCATTTCCTGTTATGCCATTGTTTAGGCATCGCTTTTGTTTCAGTTGTATTTACTTTTCATGCATTGTACAAAAGAATGTTAATAAATAAAGTTGTTGTTATCTTATCTCTTGTCTCTTATGTATTTACTTTTATATTGCTTAGTTACGCTTAGCGTATTTGCTTCTGAGTAAATATGTAGCGGACCAGTCGCGTTCCCTTCCCGTATACTGAGAAGCGGGGCGTGACAAAATTAGTCATGGCTTGAGATGCTTATGGAAGCATGTAGAACCATTGACTTAGTCTACTAATTTTGTTTTACTCTAGATATTTATTAACCTAACCATTATCTTTAGCCTTTGTTAAGTCTCTACATGAGTTATATATAATATTTTCTCATCCATGGTTTCCATTCTATTCTTAATTCATTCACCACTTCATCTTCTTCATCTGGGTTTTCTTGAGGTGAAGAAAGAGAGTGAGAAAAATTATTCTAAAGTGAGCAAAATTCCTATTTCATCAATCTACACTAGACTAGTCATTTAGTATAGGTTGTTTGCTTCATTAATTCTCAATTAGTGAAGAGGTGGCTTGAGTTGGAGATTTCTCGACGTAGATCATCTTCGGCCTCGAAGATCTTTGAGCAAGCTCGTTCCTTTCGACTAGTGGAGCCTAACGAGTGTCCGGGAGATCACTACTTGGAGCGAAGGGACTACTGTACGGAGCTTTAGAAGTGAAGCACCGGTCTACAGAGGTTGTATTCCTTGTTCACTTAGTGTAAAGTTGTTTACATGTTAGCTAAACCCTAATTCTCTAGTTAGATCCTCAGTGATGGGTTTCGTAGCACTCTAGATTTTTTAAAATTGCATGCCCGATGCCTTAGAAAACGTAGTGAAGGTGCTAAGGAATCCAGCACAAACTTCCGTAGATCCTATAAGCAACACTTACTGTACAGTCCGGTCTCTTCGTCTGATATGTCGCATATCAAGTCTTGGGGTGGAATCGTCAGACCTTAGTAACTTGATAAGTTATGCCGATGTGTGGCCTATAACCTTTTCAGAAACTAATGATAACACTTACCAGTAAATCTCATCAACCCTAGCCAGGGACTTGCTGTTATAGCCAATCAAGAATAGCGCAACATCAACTCCCAATACCGAGAGAGACGAAACCCCTCCTATCGCTCACTGCCTCCTTGTGACTCGGGACTGTACCCAAAATCCACCTGTTAGCAAGACTCCCTTGAGCCATGGTAGGGAGGAAATCAAAGCACAGTAGGAACTACACAAGACACTATGACGATTTCGGGTCTACAGACTAATCTGTACAAGTGTCACCAGAGAACTACTATCTGACGATAGGTATGGTACTATCTAAGAGTTCTCGGTGAGTCCTGTTCGGTGTACCCATTCTCTAATGAACACCTGTGTACAATCTTTGATGTCAAACACCAATGGTTGTGGAATCAACCATCGCCCCATACAGGGTCAAGAAACTTACACACTAGTCTACTCTGGAATATCGATGCCCTGTCTCTATACTCCTTCGACTAGGAACGGTTAAAGGATGTGCTTGCGGACTACTCAAGCCCTAATAGTATGATCTGCATCATAGTCCTGGTAGTCAAGCCTACATCCTAAGGGTTTTATCAACATGTATCAGAGAGACAGTATAAAAAAATATAAGTGTACATGTTAAGATAAAGAGCAACCAGATAGCATATTATCATGCCGAGCAAGAAAGTCCTTTATATATATGTCCAAGCATCCACTATATCATACAATAATGACCTCTAGGGCATACATATTCCTAACAAGGTAAGGTGCATTCAATAACGGTGTAGTTCTTCTTAACCATAATACAGTTTTCAACCTACGATGCACAAGGTTTAAGTTATAAAACTCAGAGGACTTATACAAAGTATTGTATGTTTTCCGATGTCCATTAGGACAAGGGGTTAGTACTTGTACTATATTCCGTTTACTTATGACTTTTCTGGTTTTACACATGCATTTCATTGAAATACAAGGTCCAAATTTTGAGAAGTTGTAGGTATAAGAATAAAGTAGAGAACCATGCGTTGGAAGTATCAAGATTCTTTGAGGTGATCAATGATATAAATACTTTTGCTAGGTATTCTGTCGTAAGTAATATATTTGAGAACTTGCTTCTCTTTCAGGTTACTCATTCGTGGGTGCGCTCCATGATGAGTAATGATGCATGGCCTTCTTCCATTTTGACGATATGCACTGGAAACAGCTGCTTGATTTTCAAATCCGGTTCCAATTAAATTAGTGCCTTTGTATTCTTTATTGGATATAGAATGGACTCATATCTTAACAATGTTAAGGTATATGGAGTTGTCTAGCTTAGGCGTAAAATCAGAATGCGAATAAACTCAAGGCACGTTTCAGTAATGGCAGTTTGTGGGTTATTCCGGGCTTTGACGAGGGTTAACGTTCTACCATTTGGAGGATCAATGGTTATATTGTTCTTGACTTGCCACCCATTTTAGTAAAATGAATTCTTTTCAGAAAAAATTAGTGGGAGTATAATAGAACTGGAAGTGATTCCAGAACCACAAACGGTCACTGAAAATTTAGTAGAACTTAAAGATTCAATTGGATTAGACAATCCATTAGCAACTCCGCAGATTTTGTGGGTAACCTCAGCCATCCGAGAGGTACTTTGGTCTCCTCAAAGACGGTGACAGGGAGGTTTTGATGACCCAAACTTGCCACTACTGCTGTCCTAGACTATGAGATCTAGTAGGTGGATGACTATAATATCATTCTAAATTAGTTTTTGAAGTGCATGTGTATACGACTCTGCCAGAGGGTTGTTGTAGTCGGTGAGAGCAGCGGAAGCATGGTGGGCAAGTAGTTTATGTCTATTTATAGACTAAAGCAAGTATAGCGGAAATAGATCATCTATTTTTGATGTGACAGTAATAAAGTTTGACTTCATCAGAATAACAGATGGACCTAGTAAGAAGATAGTAGGGAGTAATGTCCTGGTATTTGGATGACGTACTCCTGAAAGAAAGTGATCTTCCTATACTACGATCGGTTATACTATGATTATCACAAGGTGTTTTTCCATATAGGATCTGGACAAAATATCAGGGATTCTAGTGACTAGATCTAAAAATTTGGGAAGTGTCCCAATTCGGGTACTTTGATACTATTCTAAAGTGTTTTAGAATAGACGACTTCTGGCGTGGTGGTGTACCCGCAGGTGATGGAGTCACCCTTTCTAAAAAGATGTCTTCCAGACTGATGGGGAAAGGGATTTGCATGATTGACATATCATTTGCTTAGGCAATTAAGTCAATTGTGAGATGTCAAGTCCATACCAGATATTTCTCTTGCACTAGCTGCAACAAGCATATATTAATCCTGCTGGGTTCCTTAGCATCCTCATCATGCTTACAAAGGTATCGGGCATGCAATTTTAAAAATCTAGAGAGCTAAGAAACCCTAAACCAAGGATCTAACTAGAGAATTAGGAATACACTAAGCAAGTAAACATCTTTACTCTAAGTGAACAAGGAATACAACCTTTGTAGACCGGTCCTTCACTTCAAAAGCTTCGTGTAGTAGTCCCTTCGCTCCAAGTAGTGGTCTCCCGGACTCTCGTTAGGCTCCACTAGGCGAAAGGAACAAGCTTGCCTGAAGAACTTCGAGGCCGAAAATGATCTACGTCGAGAAATCTCCAACTCAAGCTACCTCTTCACTAATTGAGAATTAGTAAAGCAAACAAGCTATACTAAATGCCTAATCTAGTGTAGATTGATAACGTAGGAAATTTGCTCACTTTAGAATAATTTTTCTCACTCTTTTTCTTCACCTCAAGAAAAACATAATAAGCTCAAAGGAGATGAAGTCAAGAATAGAATAGCAACCATGGGTGAGAAAATATCATATATAACTCATGTAGAGACTTAACCATGGGTAAAGATAATGGTTATGTTAATAAATATCTAAAGTAAGACAAAATTAGTGGACTAAGTCAATGGTTTCCACAAGCTTCTCCAAGCTTCATAAGCCATGACAAATTCCACCTAATTTTGTTTATACATTAAATAATTAATTACCCTAATTATCTATGGTATGGTATGAGCCTCATACACCCATGTATAATGTATCATCAAGCATGGCACAAAGAAATAATACATTAATATATATCACATATATATTAAATGTACAAAGAGAAAAGAAATTCTTAAGTGAGCTAATATTAGTTAATATATATTAATATATCAAATATATAATTATATATTAAATTATTAAATCAACACTTGATTTAATAATCCGGCTTTATCACATATAATCGACTAATATCATTTATATCAACATATCGAATCAACACTTGATTCAATAACCCGGCTATATCGCATATAACCGACCGATATCATATATCGCGAGATACGAATACGGTATCACATACATGTATTAATCTCGGTCCCGCACATATCACATATGTGCCTTACTTCGTTTCTCTTGAGCTAGGAAACTTCTGTGTAGGACTCTAAAGACTCGTCAATACGCCGGCAGTAGGTAATGATCATATCAGTTACCCACAAGCCGTCGCGATACTAGCTAGACGTAACGGCTACCCGGGTATTGAGCGATCAGAAGATCAATAAGCAAACCTGCTTATACTCCCGTGAATCCAATAAGTAACACTACCGTACAGTCCGGTCTCTTCGTCTGATATTTTGCATATCTAGTCTGGGTGTGGTAAATGTCAGACCCCAATAACTTGATAAGTCATGCCGATGTGAGGTTTATAACGGGTCAAGAAACTACTGATAACACATACCGGTAAATCTTAGTATCAGCCCTGGCCAGGGACTTCCTGTTATGGCCAATCGAGCACAGCGCAATATCAACCCCCAATACCGGGAGAGACGAAACCCCTCCTATCGCTCATTGCCTCCATGTGACTCGGGACAGTACCCAAAAACCACCGTTTTGCACGCTCTCTTGAACGTGGTAAGATGGAAATCAAAGCACAGTGGGAATCACACAAGACTCTATGACGATCTCGGGTCTACAGACTAACCTGTACCAGTGTCACCAGACAACTGCTATCTGACGTTCGGTATAATACCATCTAGGAGTTCTCGGCGAGTCCTGTTCAGTGTATCCAGACTCCACTGAGCACCCGTATACCATCTTTGATGTCAAACACCAATGAATATGGGATCATCCATCGCCCATCATATGGGTCAAGAAGCGTATACGCTAGTCTACTCTGGAATATCGATACCCGTCTCAATACACCCTCGACTAGGAACAATTAAAGGATATACTTATGGACTACCCTGGCCCTACTAGTATGATCACCATCATAGTCTTGGTAGTCAAGTACACATCCTAAGGGCATTATCAACATGTAACAGAGAGACAATATAAGTATACATATTAAGATAAAGAGCAACCAGATAGCATACTATCATGTCGAGCAAGAAATTCCTCTCTATATATGTCCAAGCATCCACTATAATATACAATCATGTACAATAATGGCCTTGTCACAACCCACCCCCAAACACAGATGGTATTGTCCGCTCTGGCCGAAACCGCACGGTTTTGTCCCTTTGAATGAACCCGAAGCTACTTCCTAGTAGGTCACCCATTCCAGAATTTCTCTGGCTGAAGCACGCTTAACTACGAAGTTTTTCAAACTCCAGAGTTCCGATTCATCCAAAAGGCGCCTCTATGTTGTAGGAGTGGTATCATTCCATTTATAGTTCAGATCGTGCCCTCTTTCGGAATGGAATTCGATACTCCCCATTGTTCTACAGTGGGTCCCCGTGTGTTTCCGTATCGGTTACATCCCCACCTCGATACCGGATAACATCTCACTTCTCACGGGATAAACATCTCACTTCTCACGGGATAGGTGGTAATTCATCCCCAACTCCACCTGGGGTATTACATTCCCCCCACTTAGAACAATGGTTCGTCCTTGAACCACAGACCTACTTTTCAGGGAACGGTTCTGATACTATATTTGTCACGACCCACCCCCAAACACAGATGGTATTGTCCGCTCTGGCCGAAACCGCACGGTTTTGTCCCTTTGAATGAACCCGAGGCTACTTCCCAGTAGGTCACCCATCCCAGAATTTCTCTGGCTCAAGCACGCTTAACTACAAAGTTTTTCAAACTCCGGAGTTCCGATTCATCCAAAAGGCGCCTCTATGTTGTAGGAGTGGTATCATTCCATTTATAGTTCATATCGTGTCCGCTTTCGGAATGGAATTCGATACTCCCCATTGTTCTACAATGGGTCCCTGTGTGTTTCCGTATTGGTTACATCCCCACCTCGATACCGAATAACATCTCACTTCTCACGGGGTAGGTGGTATTCATCCCCAACTCCACCTGGGGAATTACAGGCCTCTAGGGCATACATACAACTAACAATCTCCCACTTGCACTAAGGCCAGTTGTTGTAGTATCTCATACCCAACATCCCTTAAAGTCACTTTAGGGAAAGGCCTTCGTGAGTGGATCCGCCGTGTTATTCTTCGTCTCAACTTTCCTGGCCTCGATATCCAGGAGATCAACTATCTCCCTGATCAGGTGATACCGCCTAAGATTATGTTTGGATCACTGATGGGACCGGGGTTCCTAAGCTAAAGCAACAGCTCCATTGTCACCACAATGGTAGGAACCAAGTTCATCTAATGAACATCTTTATCCAGACGGCCTCTTTGGTAGCATCGTTGGCAGTAGTGTATTTACCCTTTATCGTTGAGTCTGCCACGGTATCTAGTTTGGAACTCTTCCAACATACTGTCCCTCCACTGAGGGTAAAGACAAATCCCGAGACTGTCTTACAGTCGACCTTATCACTCTAAAAGTTCGAATCGGTAAAGGACTCAATCTGGAGTTCACCGTTACCAAACACCAAGAACATTTCTTTAGTGCTTCTCAAGTACTTAAGAATGTTCTTCACAGCTATCCAGCGTTTCTTCCCAGAATCTGATTGACACCTACTCACTACACCTAGTAAGTAGATACATCCACTTAGATCTATCTCTATAGATCTTAATCACTGAATGTAGGAGGCATCACCCAGATCCTCCATGGAGAAACATTGTGATAAAAGGAGCTTGACCGAGTGTAGCATAGGAACACCATTTCCTATCAAGAGTATGTCATCCACATACAATACGAGGAAGATAACCTTATTCTCTACAACCTTCTTGTATATACAAGATTCATCTACCTTTTTGATGAAGTCAAACTCTTTGACTACCACATCAAAACAGATGTTCCAACTCCGCGATGCCTGCTTTAATCCTGATAGACTTAAGCATAGCCACTGGAGAAAAGGTTTCATCAAAATCCACACCTGGTTATTGACGAAAACCTTTTGCTACAAGTCTAGCTTTGAAAGTCTCAACTTTTCCATCTACACCAAGAATCTTCTCAAGATCCACTTTCTCCCGATTGGTTTTACCCCTTCAGGTGAAACCATCAAAGTCATACTTTGTTGGTGTACATGGATTCCATCTTAGTTCGCATAGCATCCAGCCATTTCACAGAGTCCCCACTCGTAATGGCCTGCTTGAAACTAGTTGGGCCATCATCTTCCATGATGCAATCCTCGCTCCCACTGCATTGAGAAAACCGTAGTATCTCTCAGGCGGATGAAGAACCCTACTAGATCAGCGGAGAGGCTGAAATTCGTCGGGAACTATTGAATCCTCCGGTTCTACCAAATCAATAGCTGTAGTTTGTATAGCTGGAACTTCTTCCAGTTCTACCTCATGACCACTAACTTCTTTAACAAGAAATTCCTTTTCTAAAAAGGTGGCATGCCGAGAAACAAAACACCTTTTGTTCCTCGGTGTGGTAGAAGATATACCCTCGCGAATGTTTGGAATATCCAACAAACTTACACAGAACTGACCTTGCCTCGAGCTTGTCCGGATTTTTCCTTTAAACATAGGCCGGACAACCCCATATCTTAACTCGTTAGACATGGTCTCTTCCCATACCATATCTCATATGGCTTCTCAAGCGCATAACCCCAAAAGGAAATAGGTAACTCAGCAGTACTCATCATAGAACGCATCATATCTAATATGGTGTGATTCTTCCGCCTCGATACACCGTTGTGATGTGGTGTATACGAAGGAGTAAGCTGAAGAGAGAATCCCATTCTTTTAAATAGACCAGGAACTTCGTGCTCCAGCATTCTCCTCCTCGGTCAGATCGCAGGATTTAATACTTCTACCCGTTTGGTTCTCTACTTCGCACTTATATTCCTTGAATTTCTCATTAGCTTCAGACTTGCGTTTCAACAGGAACACATGTCCGAATCTTGAGAGATCATCAGTGAATGTAATGAAGTATGACGAACCAATCCTGGCATGTGTAGATATAGGACCGCATACATCACTATGTATCTGTCCCAAGAGTTCAGTAACTCTTTCTCCGTGTCCAATAAACGGAGTTCTGGTCATTTTACCTTTGAGACATGACTGGCAAATTTCATATGATGTAAATTCAAACTGATTCAAATATCTATCTTTATGTGAGTTAGCTAGTCGTGTCACATTGATATAACCTAGTGTACAATGCCACAAGAAGGATTCGTTCATTTCTGAAATTTTCCTCTTGTGTGTGTTCTGTACGTTAAGAACTGTAGTTTGATTTAGAACGTATATGCCATTATATAACGTGCCTGATCCAGTCAACTTTTGATTTAGAAAAATGTTCATAACATTATCCTGCAATACAAAATCATATCATTCTTTACTTAATAAAGAAACTGATATAATATTGCATATCAGGTTCGGTATGTAATAACATTCGTTCAGAATTAATATATTACCAGTTGGTACTACAAGATGATATTCGCAAACTGCTTTGGCTGCAACATTTGCACCATTCCCTACTTTTAGAGAATGATCACCCTTTTCTCAGTTCTCTACCTTTCTTTAGCCCATGTAACATATTACATATGTGGGATCCTGATCCGGTATCTAATACCCAGGACGTAGATTGTACTGAGAAACAGTTCTTGGAGACAAACACACCTGAAGAAGATGCATCAACATGCTCATTCCTCGTTTGGGTGGCAAGGAAATCCAGATATTCCTCTATTTCCTGCTCGGATTTATAACAATTATAAGGTAGAGCGGAACCAACGTTCCCCAGCTTAGTATAACAAGCGGGTTCGGTTAATATATCCATATTATTATCTTGATTAAGGCATGTCACGGTCGCTACCTGGAGAGAGAGGGAGAAGAAAACATTCTGCGTGCTCTCTTGCAAGATTAGATTAGTTTTTATTTTATCTAATCAGGATGGCTCCCACTGTTTTTATCAAATCTTCCTTCAAACCCTAAAAGGTAAGAGTAGCCGGGATTAATTACACCGTATAAGTTCGTCAATTTTTAGCCATGCCAGTGTCGGTACTTTAAGGAAGGTTCCCTGTGCTTTCGCACGGACCTAACTAAAATAAACCTCGTTTTCCCAGAGGCATAACCCCATTGACACCTTTCTACTCACCTACTTGATCGGCTAATTCTAAAGTGAAAAACTCTCATAGGAGTAACTCTTACTCGCAGTGGGTATTGTAAGTCGATGTCGTGCATCCCGCGTGTCCGTAGAGAGGCGGAATATGCAAAAAACAATTTTTCAAAGCTCGCAACACCGACTTGAACTCCAGGATCGATACTAAATCCTAACTAGCAAACTTGCAATGAGGTTTAACTACTCGGATGAAAGTTATACCTCACGATACCAAGTCCTTCGGGTCTTCATCGCTGTCCTCTACTCATCGTCAGCACCAAGGATCAAAAACGGATCGGGCAACCTCGACGGCCTCCTCCAGTCAAAGATGATCCACTCGAGAGTCTATAGTCCGAGCTCCTACCTCAAATCCGAGATAACTACGGCATCTATCTTGCTAAACTAGATGTTCTAGGTTGTGTAGAGTGAGAAGATTGAGTGATTTGTCTCTTGGAACCCTAGGATTCTCAACACATGAAAGGTTTAGGGTTAGAGGTAGAAGATGGTCACTTGAGGAAAAGAGAGTGAAGAAGCAACTCAAGAAATAACCCTTGCTCATTTGTGATGAATAGTTGAACCAAACTAATAATTGATGAGATAAAAAATATCTCACAAAATATCTTGTGAGGTTCAAAAATATCAAGAGGTGAGTCATGGGTATGAGTCACCAAGAGCAATGAATTTCATTTGTCAAGTTTACACTTCATTTCCTCCACCTCATTGTTTTAATCCAAAAAGAATTAAAACCCTAAATGAGGTTTCCACTTTTAGAAGCTTTCCCGTGAAATTACGAGAATGCCCCTCATCCGTATATACATACCCGCATCCGCATTCTGAAGAATACGAGTACAAAGAGACGAATATAACCCATCAATATAATACTAGGATCCGGCTTAAACCAAACCCCACTAGTATTATCCGCCCGATCATCATACGCGCACAAGTGCACGTACGTGATCGAAGCTCTGTCGTAAAACCATACGACCTCTACACCTTTTTCCCGGTGCAGGGAAACTCTCTATGTGGGACTCTAAAGACTCGACACTATACTGGCAGTGGGTTTAACCACAAGCCGGAAGCGGTACTAGCTGCACGTAACGGCTACCCAGGTATGTGTCGATAAGAAGGCCGATGAGCTAACTCATCCGAACTCCTACTGAGCCTGTATGTGACAATCTCCATATAGTCCGGTCTGTTCGTCTAAGAGTATCGCATATCGGTTCTAAGGGGGCGGTAATCGTCAGAACCCTAATAGCGCAATAAGTCGTGTCGGAGTATAGCCCAAAACACCCTGAGAAACTACTGAAATACCTGCCACTAAATCTCGCTTGCCTTGGCCAAGGACTTTGTGTAATGGCCTTCTGAACACAACGCGATATCAACCCCCAACACCGGGTGAGACGAATCCTATCTAACCGCCACTGCCTCCAAGTGCTTCGGGACTGCACCCAACTACTACCTGTTTGCACGACTCCTTTGAGCCATGGTAGGGTAGTAATCAAAGTACAGTGGGAACACACTCGAGGCGAAGTAGCAGTGTCAAGTCGACGGACTAAGCTGTACTCATGTCACCTGGGAACTGCGACCCGATGATACAATAAGTATAATACCCACCAACAGTTCCCGACAAGTCCTGTCCAGTGTATTCATAACCTAATGACCACCTGCATACTATCTCTAGTACGATATACTAATGGTTGTGGGACAGACCATTTCCCCTGCTGGGATGAGAAGCGTATACACTAGTCTACTGTGGAGTATCGATGCCTCGTCTCGATAATCCTATGACTAGGGACCTGTATAAGATGTGCTTATAGATTACCCAGCCCCCACTAGTGTGACCGCCATCACAACGCTAGTAATCAAGCAAAGATCCTAAAGGCTCTACAAATATGTATAAGCAATATGCTAAGAAAGCACATGCACATATTGAGGTAGAAATAAACTAGGTGGCATACTACCATTTCGAGCAAGACTGTTACTATATCCGTGTAGATCCCAAGCTTCCATTAAGTAATATACAATCCAATATGATACAATAATGGCGTCTAGGGCATATATCACTAACAATATCCCACTTACACTAAGGCCATATATTGGCATATCGTAGATCTAAGATCTCGAATAGCCACTTGAACTCTGTCTGAGGGATGGCCTTTATGAGTGGATCTGCAGTGTTGTTCTCTATATCTACTCTCCTCACCTCGATCTCCTGGGGATCAACGATCTTCCTGATTAGGTGGTACCGCCTCAAGATATGTCTGGATCTCTGATGGGACCTAGGTTCCTTCCCTAAAGCTATAGCGCCGTTGTTGTCACAATACTAAAGTATTGGACCAACAATAGAAGGAACCACCTGCAGTTCAGTTAAGAACTTCCTCATCCAGACTGCCTCTTTTGTGGCATCTCATGCAGCGAACTACTCCGTTTCCATCGTCAAGTCTGCAGCGGTGTCCTGCTTGGAGCTCTTCCAACAGACCGTCCCTCCACTGAGGGTAAAGACATAACCCGACATGGACTTGGAGTCATCTTTATCACTCTGGATGCTGGAGTCAGCAAAGGCCTCGATCTGGGGGTCCTTTTTCGCCATACACCAAGAACATCTCCTTAGTCCTTCTCAGGAACTTGAGAATGTTCTTTACTACTATCCAGTGCTTCTCCCTCGAGTTTGACTGATGCTGGCATACCACTTTGAGTGCGTACGCAACATCTGGTCTGGTACACAACATCGCATACGTAGGGTTGCTAGGCACACGCACAAGGGTCTACGAGGCATCAACCATGCCCTTTTTAAAATCTATCCGTGCCGAACAACCCAAAGCCGGATCTTTAAACTAGAGATTAGGCAAAAACAAGCATGTTAAACACTTTAACACTAAGTGAGAGGGATTACAACCTTTGTAGATCCGGTCCTTCACTTCTTAAGCTCCGTGTTGAGGTCCCTTCGCTGCGATCATCGTGTTCCGGACACTCGAGAGGCTTCACGAAGAGAAAGATGCAGTCTTGCTTCCGATCTTCGATAACAAAGATGATCTACCTTGAAGTTTCATTAACACAAGCTAACACTCACTAAATGAAGTGAACACTCTCATCTAAAGGGCAAGGATAGATGAGGATGATGAAGTAGGATTTTTGCTCTCGTTTATAATCTTTTTCTCACACATAATCATCACTTAGAAAAAACTAGAAAGTTTTTTCCATCAAAGAACTCAAGGAAGAAGAAGAATGAATAATAAATTGTTAAACCTTTTGTGATGAATAATGAAAGGATAATGATGAATAATGCAACCATGGTTGCTAAACCTTTGTAGAGAATTAACCAAGGGTGAAGGGTCTGGGTTAGGTTAAAGATGAGTCACTTGTAAATATCTTTTCCAAAACAGAAGAAAAACCTTCTAGAAACTTCTAGAAAGCATTAACCTAAATCAAACCCTAATCTTGTTTAATCTCTACTAAACATGTTACATTAGTAATCATATCATGTTACAATATTATATATCACATATATAATATTTATTGTAACAAAATAAAATAATACAATTAATATATATTGCATATATATCAATGTATTACCCGAGTGAGAAAAAGAATCTTTTAGTGAGCTAACATTAGTTAATGTAATTTAATATATCATATATATTATTATACATTAAATTATCAAATCAACACTTGATCTGATAATCCGGCTATATCACATATAACCGATTAATATCTCATTTACCGATTCATCGAATCAACACTTGATCCGATGACTCAGCTGACATCATATATCGCGAGAATAGAATACGATATCTCATATCGCATTATCCTCGGTCCCGCACATATCACATATGTGCTCCTACTCCATTTTGCCTGAGCCAAGAAACCTCTGTGTAGGACTCTAAAGAATCGTCAATACGCCGGCAGTAGATGATGATCATATCAAACACCCACAAGCTGCAAGCGGTCAGCTAAACGTAACAGCCACCCAGGTATTGAGCGCTCAGAAGATCAACAAGCAAGCCTGTACATTCTCCTGTGAATCCAATCAGTAACACTTCCGTACAGTCCGGTCTCGTCGTCTGATATGTCGCATATCTCGCCTAGGGATGGTAAATGTCAGACCCCAGTAGCTTGATATGTCGTGTCGATATGAGGTCTATAACAGTTCGAGAAACTACTGATAACACTTACCAGTAAATCTCAGCAACCCTGGCCAGGGATTTCCAGTTATAGCCAATCGAACACAGCACAACATCAACTCCCTATACCGGGAGAGACGAATCCCCTCCTATCACTCATTGCCTCCATGTGATTCGGAACAGTACCCAAAAGCCACCTTTTTGCACGCCCTCTTGGACGTGGTATGATGGAAAACAAAGCACAGTGGGAATCACACAAGACTCTATGACGATCTCGGGTCAACAGACTACTCTGTACCAGTGTCACCGGAGAACTGCCATCTGACATGAGGTATAATACCATCTGGGAGTTCTCGGCGAGTCCGTCCAGTGTACCCAGTCTCCATTGAGCACCCGTACACCATCCTTGATGTCAAACACCGATGGATATGAGATCATCCATCGCCCATCATATGGGTCAAGATACGTATACGCTAGTCTACTCTGGTGCATCGATGCCATGTCTCGATACACCCTCGACTAGGAACAGTTATAGGATATACTCGTCGACTACCGTGGCCCCGCTAGTATGATCTCATCATAGTCCCAGTAGTCGAGTATATATCCTAAGGGCTTTATCAACATGTAACATAGAGACAATCAGAGTACATGTTAAGATAAAGTACAACCAGATAGCATACTATCATGTCGAGGAAGAAAGTCCTCCCTATATATGTCCAAGCATCCATTACAATATACATCGTATGTACAGTAATGGCCTCTAGGGCATACATATAATTAACAATCTCCCACTTGCACTGGGGCCATCTGTTATGGTATCGCATACCCAACAATTAGCTGTGGTTGAAGTATGTCATACTCAACCATCCAATAAAAGTCTCTACTGGGAAAAAGGCCTTTGTGAGTGGATCCGCGTTGTTGTCCTCTGTGTCTGCTCTCCTAACCTCGATCTCCCTGGAGATCAACTATCTCCATGATCAGGTGATTCTGCCTAAGAATTATATCTGGAATTCTGTTAGGACGGTAGTTCCTTGGCAAAAGCCACAACTCCATTGTCACACAATAGTAGGAACGAAGTTCATCTCATGAACTTATATATATCCAGACTGCCTCTTTGGTAGCATCCTTGGTAACGATGTATCTTGCCTTTAATCATCTAGTAAGTCACGGTATCTAGCTTGGAACTCTTCCAACATACCGTCCCTCCACTGAGGGTAAAGACAATGCCTGTGTTAGTGTATATGCCCTAGAGGCCATTACTGTATCATACTAGTTTGTATATTACTTAATGGATGCTTGGGATATTCACCTTGTATATACAATCTTGCTCAAAATAGTAGTATGCTACTTGGTTTGTTTCTACTTCAATGTGTACATGTGTTTATTTTTGTATATCGCCTATACACATTAGTAGAGCCCTTAGGATCTTTGCTTGATTACCAGCGATGTGATGGCCGTCACACTAGTGGGGCTGGGTAATCTATAAGCACATCCTTATGCTGGTCCCTGGTCGCAGGACTATCGAGACAGGGCATCGATACTCCGGAGTAGACCAGCGCATGCGCTTCTCATCCCAGTGTGGGAGACGGTCTGTCCCACAGCCGTCAGTACGTCGTACTTGAGATAGTATGCGGGTGCTCGTTAGGTTACGGGTACACTGGACAGGACTCGTCGGGAACTGACTAGTTGGTATTATACCTATCGTCAGTTATCAGTTCCCAGGTGACATGAGTACAGCTTAGTCCGCTGACTTGACACTGTCACTCCGCCTCGAGTGTGTTCCCACTGTACTTTGATCACTACCCTACCACGGCTCAAAGGAGTCGTGCAAACAGGTAGTGGTTGGGTGCAGTCCCGAAGCATTTGGAGGCAGTGACGGTTAGACAGGATTCGTCTCTCCCGGTATTGGGGGTTGACATCGCGCTGTGTCTAGGAGAGCCATTACACGAGTAGTCCCTGGCCAGGGCAAACGAGATATACTGGTAGGTTTCCAGTGTTATCTCAGGGTGTTTTGGGCTTCGCTCCGGCACGACTTGTACCGCTATTGGGGGACTGACGTTTACCGCCCCCTAGGCCCGCCATGCGATGTATCAGACGAACAGACCGGACTGTACGGAGAATGTCACACTCAGGCTCAGTAGGAGTTCAGATGGGTTTCGCCTCGTCGGTCTTCTTGTCGGCATTACCTGGGGACCGTTACGCACAGCTAGTGCCGCTTGCGGTCTGTGGTTAAACCCACTGCCAGCGTAGTGTCGAGTCTTTAGAGTCCCACACAGAAAGCTTTTCGCCTTTAGGCAAAAGAGTAGAGGTCGCATGGTATTGCGACAGGTCGCATGGTTTTGCGACAGGGTTCGGTCACATCCGTGCACTTGTGCACGTACAGTGTCCGGACAGTTTACACTAGCGGGCTTTGGTTTAAGCCAGATCCTAGTGTACCTTATGGGATTGGATTTATCCAGTTTGCATTCGTGTTCCTCGGAACGCGGATGCGGGTGTGTATGCACAGTTGACAGGGAGGCAGAGGCAGCGGATTCTCATTAGGGTTGTTGACAGTTGACCGTTGATTTTTTGACTTTATGCTCAACCCTAATGAGAATATGATATGTGATTAACTATTATATTAATTAAGTATTATGGTGATATGGTTGTTGACTTGTTGACTTTTGTTGACTTGTTGACTTTGGTGACTTGTTGACTTTTGTTGACTTGTTGACCGGTTGACTAGGCTTGACTAGTTGACCATCATGATAACCATGGTTATCATTTCATGCCAAAGACTTTTTCTTGCTTGCTCATTTGAGTAAAATGAGTGCATGACATGATAAGCTTATGGTTGCTTCAAACCATCACAAAAGACTTTTTTGATATGATGAGTTATGATCATTTTGGATTATGAGAGGGTGAAAGACAAAAGAGTTGCTCATTCTTTCTTACTCATTCTCTCTCTTGTTCTTGAGCTCTCCTCTTGCTCTCACCCTCAACCTCTTGCTCCCTCTCTTGATCTATGGTTCTCTTGTCTCATGAGTTGAGAATCAAGAACCATAGATAAAATCCCATTCTATTTCCTCTCTACTCATTCTAGTTCACTAGGTTTAGCAAACCAAGTGAACTAGTTTCTTCAAAGACCGAAGAAGGAGCTAAAGGTTGGAGCTTTCAAGTGGATCTATCTTCGGCGTACGGAGACGACGAGAAGGAGCCATCGGACCACCACCGGAGCTTGAAGACGAAGGAGTTCAAGACAAGCTAGGTATAACCATCTCTATCCGAGTAGCTAAATATCTTTAGCTTAGTATGCTAGTTTTAGTTTAGGTAAAGATCCCGACCTAGCTTAGTCCATGTTGCCACTTGCGTTAAAATTTTGATTTTATACCGTTTCCGCCTCCCCGTAAGAACCGGGGGTCGCAACGTGGACTTACAGTGGTATCAGAGCCTAACTAAACTTAAACTAGCTTGGTAGTGAAGTGTAACGAAGTTCGGAACCGAAAAAATCCAAAAACCTAACTTTTTCAAAACCTGAGTTTCTGTTGAAATTTTTTCTGGTCAAAATGAAAAACTTTACACTTGTAAATTCGGCTCAGGGTTTTTTGTGAACACCCAAGAAAAACGATGCAGTAATTCCTCCAAGCCGCCGCCCATCCGCCGCGTGAACCCTGTATCCGCCGCGGAAGCGCCGCGATTTGTAGTCCTCTGTGCATCGTTTTTCGTGAAGTGTGTGTCTGTGTTGGTTTTGGGATTTTTGAAATATATTATATGTACCCAGATTTTCCAGAAAAGAAATTTCCTTTTGGGGTCCTATAATTCCGTATTTTTCCGAACTTCACTGCACTTTGACTATGATGGTTATATCAGTGATGTTTGCATGTATTGAACGTCGGCTAATCGCTATAAGTCGATTAGTCGGGGTTATACATGATCTGTAATGTGCTGGAATGTGTATATAAATATGTTGGATTGTCGCGGGTGAATAGCCGGGGGTTGTGAGACGAGAGTTTTTCTTTTCTTGCAATTCATGTAAATTTGTAAATTGATGTAATAATTATTTGTATGGCCGCACAACCGGGAAGGGGTTGTAGCCGTCATTGTATAATTTCTTTTTACTGTTTTTGCTCCTAGGATAGACCCATGGAGGGGTGCACAAACTACCGGGTATGCCGAAGTGTCGAGTGGCCTGCTCATGGAGATGAGGGAGGTTGCTACGCTTCGGGTACTTGGCGGGTAGTTTGCCGCACCCGTAGGGGTCTTGGGTGGGGTTTTGGCTATTCACCGCGACCGTGTTATCTGTTTTTGTTACAGGCTCGTACAAATTACAGATTGCTAGTATATCCAATGTATTTATCTGTGATCTGAAATGTTTATCATTGCAGTATATCTATATATGATATTATTTAGGCGTTGCTTATGTTTTACAGACGCGCTAGCCCAGCCCCCGCTCTGTCGTTAGTTAAGTAACCTAACGGGTAATGACGGGGCCCCGTGGCGAATGCGAATGGCATAAGCGTACGTCATATTTTGGTTGTTTTCTGCAATGGTAGGATTAAATGATGGGACGCATTAAAAGAACTAATGCAAGAATATCACGCATTAAAAGAACTAATGCAAGATAATAAACCAAGTTAAAGTCGTTGGAACACTTTCGAAAAACCACTCGGTTCTTTTCAAAAACAACTTTTAAATGCGGAGCTTGAGCCACTCCTTTTAAAAGCTATCTCGTTCCATCGACCAAATCAAGTTCACTACGTTCACGGTTTTGCCAAAACCATCCGTAGCCCTCCGTCGTTTCGCATGAATAGTCAATAGTATTCAAGCTGTGTATGTTGGCCAAAGTCAAGGCACAGTGATTGGTAGCTATTGGGTGTTCATGTGTAGCATAGATAGATGCGTTGGTTTGGGACAGTCGTACTGCCATTTTGGCCAAAGTCAAGGGTAGGTACGGATGGATCCAAATTAACCTGGATAATGACGGGTAGAACTTGACATGTGACTTATGATATTTTGGCCAAAGTCAAGGTCATAAGAGCATGGGGCAAAAATCCACATCGGGAGTTTCATAAGTACTGAAACTTGCTAGATTTGCATACCATTTGGAGTGTGATGATTCTGGTAGGATTCCTTCAGTTTCGTCACGCAATGATATTTGGATCCCGATCCTACTGTGAGTATATGCTACTCCTCGGGAAATTTCTCACTTAACGATCAATGCTATAAACCTAGTAGGTGCCTAGAAAGGTGTTAGCGGGGCTACGCCCCCAGGGAAAAGAGGTTCTTTAATTAAGGAACTTCGCGAAAGCGTTGGAAAACCTCCCTCGAAGTACCGACACCGGCCTGGCTGAACGGTTAAGCAAGTATTGTACGGTGGGATTGATCCTGACTAATTCTTCCTTTATGGTTTGAGGAGGGATTCGAGAAACAGTGGGAGCCATCCTGTTTAGACAAACTAAAAACCACTCTAAACTTGCAAGAGCATCATGCTGAGTGTTTCTTCTTCTCTCTCCTAATTGCAGCGACCAATCAACATGACTGGACTTAAGTTACTCCTAGATAAAAACAAACTGACAGGGCCAAACTACAAAGATTGGCTCAGGAATGTCAAGATAGCAATCACTTATGACAAGCTGGGGTATCTTCTTACCACCAAAGCTCCCCCTGTCCCTGGTCCAACTTCCAGCGTCGCGGATAAGGAAATCCGCAAGACTTGGGAGATTGATAGCGCGAAGGCCAAGTGCCTCCTGCTTGCCTCGATGGACAACGAACATCAGAGGAGGCATGAGAATATGGACATGGAGTCCATATTGCTCCATACAAAAGAACTGTATGGAGAGCAATCACGTATCGCAAGATACGAAGCGTCGAAAAAGTTGTTTTCGACAAGAATGGCCGTCGGATCATCAGTAGCCGAGCACGTGCTAAAGATGATCGGCTTCATTGAGGAGCTCGCTGACCTAGGGATCACATTGGAGAGTGAGCTATATACGGATATAGTTCTCCAGTCCCTTCCTTCCACTTACGCCCAGTTTATACTGAACTTCAACCTACAAGAAAAAGAGGTTGAACTATCAGAGCTCCTCAACATGCTGAGGAGCGCAGAGGGCACCCTACAGAAAAGTAGGGATACATCCACTTTGTTTGTAGGAGGATCATCTTCTTCTAGGTCCAAGGCGAAAGCCAAGGGAAAGAAGAAGAAGGCCCCCGCCAAACCAAGGGGCGGTGTTAGTAAAGTGGATACGAAGGGAAAAGGTAAAGCAACAAAGATAGCGGGGAAGCTTGTGGATAAGGAAGAATGCTTCTATTGTCATAAGAAAGGACACTGGAAGAATGATTGCAGGGCCTGGAAGGCCAGAACACAGGAATTGAAGCAGGTTGCAGCTTCAGCTTCAGGTGTGTATGTTATTGAAAACTGTCTTTCAATAAACTCTACTTCCTGGGTATTGGATACCGGATCAGGATCTCATATCTGTAATTCTTTGCAGGCGTTGAGAAACCGTAGTGTTTTGAAAGCAGGTGACATGACCCTCAGAGTTGCAAACGGAGCTAGCATGGATGCTAAAGCCGTGGGGGACTATCACCTGGGAATGTCAGATGGACATGTTTTGGTTTTGCGTAATTGCTTTTTTGTACCCAACGCAACTTGTAATATCATTTCTGTATCTTTAGTTTCTAAAGAAGGTTATGAATTTGCGTTTGTAAGTAATGTTGTAAACATTCACCTTAATCAAGTATTGATTGGGTCAGGTACTCTGAGTAATGGTATATACGTGTTAAACCAACCACAGATTTTTAATGTCCAGAATACACACAAAAGAAAGTCTCCAGAAATAAATCAGACTTTCTTATGGCATTGTAGATTGGGTCACATCAATGAGAGAAGGTTGACTAAGTTACATACAGAAGGATATTTGAATGCGTTCGAATATCAATCGTATGCCACTTGTCAATCTTGTCTCAAAGGAAAGATGACAAAGACTCCGTTTACTGGACAAGGAGTAAGAGCGAGCGAGCTCTTGGGACTCGTACACAGTGACGTGTGCGGTCCAATGTCTACACATGCCCGAAGCGGACATTCTTACTTCATTACTTTTACGGATGACTTCTCAAGGTACGGTTATGTCTTCTTAATGAAACATAAGTCCGAGGCCTTTGGAAAATTCCAGGAGTATAAGAATGAAGTAGAGAAACAGACCGGCAAAAGTATTAAGATTCTAAGATCGGATCGAGGTGGAGAATACTTAAGTGCCGAGTTCCTGGACTATTTAAAAGAGAACGGAATTCTCTCTCAGCTTACTCCTCCATACACCCCGCAACATAACGGTGTATCGGAGAGACGGAACCGCACCCTATTGGATATGGTGCGGTCCATGATGAGTAACGCTGAGTTACCGCGATCATTCTGGGGGTATGCGCTAGAATCAGCCGCATACCTTTTGAACCGAGTTCCCACTAAGACTGTGCCTACCACGCCATTTGAGACGTGGTGTGGGAAGAGACCCCATCTTAATCACATTAAGATATGGGGAAGTCCAGCTTTTGTCAAAAAGCAGCATGCGGACAAGCTCGAGGCACGCTCAGTACTGTGCAAGTTTGTGGGATATCCAAAGAATTCCAAGGGATATTTCTTCTACTGTGAAGAGGAACAAAAAGTTCTTGTTTCTCGTCATGCCCACTTTCTAGAACACCAGTTCATAGAAAAAGAAATAAGTGGGAGCGCAGTAGAACTGGAAGAAATTCCAGAACCACAGACTGTTACTGAAAGCTTAGTGGAACCAGAGGGTTCAACAGAACAGGACATTCCTACGCCGCTCCGCAGGAGTAGTAGGCAGTCTCATCCACCCGAGAGATACTACGGTTTTCTCATAGACGGGGATAGAGAGGATTGCATCATAGATTATGATGAGCCTACTAGCTTCCAGCAGGCCGTTCAGAGCGTTGACTCAGTGAAATGGCTGGATGCAATGCGGACCGAAATGGAGTCCATGTACACCAACAAGGTATGGACGTTGGACATTGCTCCAGACGGGGTAAAACCCGTAGGATGCAAGTGGATCTTCAAAAGGAAGATTGGTGTAGATGGACAGGTTGAGACCTATAAAGCTAGGCTGGTAGCAAAGGGTTTTCGTCAAAGACCTGGCTTGGACTACGACGAAACCTTTTCTCCAGTAGCCATGCTGAAATCCATTCGGATCCTTCTTGCCATTGCTGCCTTCCACGATTATGAGATCTGGCAAATGGACGTAAAGACAGCTTTTCTAAATGGAAATTTAGAGGAGTGTGTCTATATGGACCAGCCGGAGGGTTTCATTCAGAGTGGGAGCAGCGGAAAGGTGTGCAAGTTGCTTAAGTCCATCTATGGACTAAAGCAGGCGTCGCGGAGTTGGAACATCTGCTTTGATGAGACGGTCAAGGAATTTGGCTTTATCAAAAATCCAGATGAACCATGTATCTATAGTAGATTTGTAGCGAGAACTGTAGTATTCCTCGTTTTATACGTGGATGACATTCTCTTAATAGGAAATGACATTCCTATGCTACAATCTGTCAAGGGGTTCTTGTCACACAGGTTCTCCATGAAAGACCTGGGTGATGCCTCATACATTCTGGGTATCCGGATCTACCGTGACAGATCCAAGAGGATATTAGGACTTTCGCAGTCCAGGTACATCGACACCATACTGAAGAGGTTCAGTATGGAAGATTCCAAGCGCGGTAACCTACCGGCTTGTCACGGGATCACCCTCTCTAAAGAGATGTCTCCCAAGACTGATTTGGAGAGGGATCGCATGTCTATTATACCCTACGCTTCTGCGGTAGGCTCTATAATGTATGCGATGTTGTGTACCAGACCGGATGTAGCTTATGCACTGAGTGTGGTAAGCCGGTATCAGTCTAACCCTGGGGAGAAACACTGGATAGCGGTAAAGAACATTCTCAAGTACCTGAGAAGGACTAAGGAGATGTTCTTGGTGTATGGCGGAAAAGACCTCCAGATCGAGGCCTTTGCTGACTCCAGCTTCCAGAGTGACAAGGATGATTCCAAGTCCATGTCGGGCTTTGTCTTTACCCTCAATGGAGGGGCGGTGTGTTGGAAGAGTTCCAAACAGGAAACCGTTGCAGACTCGACGATGGAAGCGGAATACATCGCTGCATCTGATGCCGCAAAAGAAGCTGTCTGGATGAGGAAGTTCTTGAAAGAACTTCAGGTGGTTCCGTCCATTGTTGATCCAATACCTCTGTATTGTGACAACAACGGGGCTATAGCTTTAGCGAAGGAACCCAGGTCCCATCAGAGATCCAGGCACATCTTAAGGCGGTATCACCTGATCAGGGAGATCGTAGATCGCCAGGAGATCGAGGTTCGGAGAGTCGCTTCAGAAGATAACACTGCTGATCCATTCACCAAGGCCCTGCCCCAGACTCAGTTCGAGCGGCTGATCGAGATGATAGGTCTTCGATACGCCAGTACATGGCCTTAGTGCAAGTGGGAGATTGTTAGTGTATATGCCCTAGAGGCCATTACTGTATCATACTAGTTTGTATATTACTTAATGGATGCTTGGGATATTCACCTTGTATATACAATCTTGCTCAAAATAGTAGTATGCTACTTGGTTTGTTTCTACTTCAATGTGTACATGTGTTTATTTTTGTATATCGCCTATACACATTAGTAGAGCCCTTAGGATCTTTGCTTGATTACCAGCGATGTGATGGCCGTCACACTAGTGGGGCTGGGTAATCTATAAGCACATCCTTATGCTGGTCCCTGGTCGCAGGACTATCGAGACAGGGCATCGATACTCCGGAGTAGACCAGCGCATGCGCTTCTCATCCCAGTGTGGGAGACGGTCTGTCCCACAGCCGTCAGTACGTCGTACTTGAGATAGTATGCGGGTGCTCGTTAGGTTACGGGTACACTGGACAGGACTCGTCGGGAACTGACTAGTTGGTATTATACCTATCGTCAGTTATCAGTTCCCAGGTGACATGAGTACAGCTTAGTCCGCTGACTTGACACTGTCACTCCGCCTCGAGTGTGTTCCCACTGTACTTTGATCACTACCCTACCACGGCTCAAAGGAGTCGTGCAAACAGGTAGTGGTTGGGTGCAGTCCCGAAGCATTTGGAGGCAGTGACGGTTAGACAGGATTCTTCTCTCCCGGTATTGGGGGTTGACATCGCGCTGTGTCTAGGAGAGCCATTACACGAGTAGTCCCTGGCCAGGGCAAACGAGATATACTGGTAGGTTTCCAGTGTTATCTCAGGGTGTTTTGGGCTTCGCTCCGGCACGACTTGTACCGCTATTGGGGGACTGACGTTTACCGCCCCCTAGGCCCGCCATGCGATGTATCAGACGAACAGACCGGACTGTACGGAGAATGTCACACTCAGGCTCAGTAGGAGTTCAGATGGGTTTCGCCTCGTCGGTCTTCTTGTCGGCATTACCTGGGGACCGTTACGCACAGCTAGTGCCGCTTGCGGTCTGTGGTTAAACCCACTGCCAGCGTAGTGTCGAGTCTTTAGAGTCCCACACAGAAAGCTTTTCGCCTTTAGGCAAAAGAGTAGAGGTCGCATGGTATTGCGACAGGTCGCATGGTTTTGCGACAGGGTTCGGTCACATCCGTGCACTTGTGCACGTACAGTGTCCGGACAGTTTACACTAGCGGGCTTTGGTTTAAGCCAGATCCTAGTGTACCTTATGGGATTGGATTTATCCAGTTTGCATTCGTGTTCCTCGGAACGCGGATGCGGGTGTGTATGCACAGTTGACAGGGAGGCAGAGGCAGCGGATTCTCATTAGGGTTGTTGACAGTTGACCGTTGATTTTTTGACTTTATGCTCAACCCTAATGAGAATATGATATGTGATTAACTATTATATTAATTAAGTATTATGGTGATATGGTTGTTGACTTGTTGACTTTTGTTGACTTGGTGACTTTGGTGACTTGTTGACTTTTGTTGACTTGTTGACCGGTTGACTAGGCTTGACTAGTTGACCATCATGATAACCATGGTTATCATTTCATGCCAAAGACTTTTTCTTGCTTGCTCATTTGAGTAAAATGAGTGCATGACATGATAAGCTTATGGTTGCTTCAAACCATCACAAAAGACTTTTTTGATATGATGAGTTATGATCATTTTGGATTATGAGAGGGTGAAAGACAAAAGAGTTGCTCATTCTTTCTTACTCATTCTCTCTCTTGTTCTTGAGCTCTCCTCTTGCTCTCACCCTCAACCTCTTGCTCCCTCTCTTGATCTATGGTTCTCTTGTCTCATGAGTTGAGAATCAAGAACCATAAATAAAATCCCATTCTATTTCCTCTCTACTCATTCTAGTTCACTAGGTTTAGCAAACCAAGTGAACTAGTTTCTTCGAAGACCGAAGAAGGAGCTAAAGGTTGGAGCTTTTAAGTGGATCTATCTTCGGCGTACGGAGACGACGAGAAGGAGCCATCGGACCACCACCGGAGCTTGAAGACGAAGGAGTTCAAGACAAGCTAGGTATAACCATCTCTATCCGAGTAGCTAAATATCTTTAGCTTAGTATGCTAGTTTTAGTTTAGGTAAAGATCCCGACCTAGCTTAGTCCATGTTGCCACTTGCGTTAAAATTTTGATTTTATACCGTTTCCGCCTCCCCGTAAGAACCGGGGGTCGCAACGTGGACTTACAGCCTGCGACTGACATTCAGTCGTCCTTATCACCCTGGAACCTTTCCAGTGATTCTCCCCAGGATCGATTGATACCATCTCACTACAACTAGTGAGAATCCTAACATCCAATTAGGTCTATCTCATACATCCAAAACCCAGGATTTAGGAGGTATCACTTTGATCCTATATGAAGAATCCTTGTGATAAGTGGAGATTGACCGAGCGTAGTATAGGAAACTCCTTCCCTATCAAGAGTATGTCATCCACGTACTCTACGAGGATCATCACCATACTCCCTACTACCTTTTTGTATATACCAGGTTCATCTACTATTTTGATGAAGTCAAACTCTTTGACTACCACATCAAAATAGACGTTCCAACTCCACGATGCCTGATTTATCACATAAAACATCTTGCTCACGTTTCCGCTGCTCCCACTGTCTACGAAGCCCTCTGGCTGTGTTCTTATAGACGCTCTTTTCCAAATCATCATTTGGAAAAGCAGTCATGACACCCAACCGCTAGATATCGTAGTCATGGTATGTAGCCGTGGTAAGTAGGATCTGGATGGACTTAAGCATAGTTTTGAAAGTCTCAACTTTTCCATGTACACCAAGTAATCTTCTCAAGATATACTTGCTCCTAATGGGGATTTAACCCTTCAGATAAAGCAACCAAAATCCATACTTTGTTGGTGTATAAGGATTCCATCTCATATCACTGAGCATCCAGCCATTCTTACAGAGTCCCACTCCTGATGGCCAGCTCGAAACTAGTTGGGTCATCATCTCATGATGCAATCCTCGCTCCCACTGTCATAGAGAAACCGAAGTATCTCTCAGGTGGGTGAGGAACCCTACTAGATCGGCGGAGAGGCTGAGGTTCGTTAGAATCTATTGAATCCTTTGGTTCTACCAAATCATCTGCTGTAGTTTGTATAGCTAGAACTCCTTCCAGTTCTACCTCATGACCAATAATTTCTTCATAAGAAATTCCCTTTCACAAAGGTGGCATGCTGAGAAACAAAACATCTTTTGTTCCTCGGTTTGGTAGAAAATATTCCCTTGCAAATGCTTGGGATATCCAACAAACTTCCACAGATACTGACTTTGCCTCGAGCTTGTCCGGATTTTGCTTTTAGACATAGGCCGGACAACCCCAAATCTTAACAAACTTAAGATATGGGCTCTTCCCTTTCCATATCACATATGAAGTGGTAGGCAACTGATTTGATTTGAACCCTATTCAATAGGTATGCAGCTGTAAGTGCACGGCGGCGCCCCGGCCGTCAATCCGACGCCGGAATGCGGAAACGGTGATAAACTTTAATTTTTGCGGACTTAGCAAACCGGCACCACCGCGCACTAAACTCCGGATCGTAACCATTAACAAGTCTAAGCTACTAACAAGAAAGGGAAGAGATATACCGAATGATCCGAGTCCTCCGGTCTTCTCGTCGTCGTCCCGATCTCACGCGGAATGTCCGGTCTCCACCTCGTCGCCGGAAGGGCACCACATCGCCTACGTCTTTTACGGGCTCCCACCTCAATGCCGAGGCAACTCGGGCGTGAAGTAGGCTAGCCGACGCGTCCAAGATTTACTGTAGAATAGAGTAGAATAGCTGTCTCTTTGGGGTTTATGAGGTTGCCATGTGGAAGGAATTTGGCATAATGATTTTCATGGATGGAAGCTTGATGAAGAATGGAGCATGCTCTCAAAAATGAGCATGTCACCAAAAGAGCTCGGCCAGCCCCCCAAAATTGAGCTCACTGGAAGATGAGAAAAAGGAAGCAAGCTCTCTCATGTGAATCAAAGTGTGAATCAATTAATTAAAAACCATCAGCCCCTCCACTTAAGCACTCAAATGTGTATATATTTATATTAATTCATTCACACTCAAAAACCATTCCAGCAGCCTCTTTTATTATTCATTCCATACTTAGGAAATTAATCCACTATACAATAATCATCACACAAATGCAACAGTGGCCGGCCCCCCCATTTCAATTTCCAACACAAAAATCACATTCAAAACCCATACTCAACCTTACCTTATTAAATGCAAGAGATGGAGGGAAGATATCAAAATCAATTCTTTTGCAAGAAAACCCCACAACAAAATGTTAATTGCAAACTTGCAATTAACACCCTCCAACGAATAGTCCGACCGGGAAGGAAAAAGAGAAAACCGGCCGGAACGGAATGCAAACTGGCAACCCCAGAAAACTGGTCCCATAATAAATTACAGGAAAACCCCGATACTGTGCATACACACCCGCATTTGTATTTCGACCGAAATACAAATGTAAAGAGACAAAACTACACTATCAAATACTAAGATCCGGCTTAAGCCAAAGCCGGCTAGTAAAAACCGTCCGATCACGATCCGTGCAATACCGCACGTATCTGATCGAACCCTGCCATATCTCCATACGGCATCTACAGCGTTTCGCCCGAAAGCTTGAGTAACTGAAAGTGTGGTAGACTCTAAAGACTCGTCAATACTATGGCTGTGGATTTAACCACTAGCACGTCAGAGGTATAAGCCAATACGTAACGGGCCACCAGCTATTGACTAAAAGGGACGTCGATGAGCGAACTCATCCTGACACCCTACTGAGCCTGTCAGTGACAATATCCGTACAGTCCGGTCCGTTCGTCTATGAGCATCGCATGGCGGGCCTAGGGGGTTGGTAAAAGTCAGACCCCCAAAAGCGGTACAAGTCGTGTCGGAGTGTAGCCCAGAACACCCTGAGATACTACTGGAATACCTACCAGCAAATCTCCTGCCTTGGCCAAGGACTTCGTGTAATGGCTCTCCTAGACACAGCGCGACCTCACCCCCAATACCGGGAGAGACGAACCCCTGAAGATCCGCTCACTGCCTCCATGTGGCTCGGGACTGTACCCAACTAAAACCTGTTTGCACGACTCCTTTGAGCCGTGGTAGGGTAGTAATCAAAGCACAGTGGGAACTCACACGAGACAAATGACGATCCCCAGGTCGATGAACTAACCTGTACACATGTCACCTAGGAACTGCTATCTGACGTCAGGTATAAGACCAACTAGCATGTTCCCGGCGAGTCCTGTCCGGTGTACTCATAACCCAATGAGCACCTGTATACATCTTAGGTGAACCAACTGACACCAGTGGCCTGTGAGACCGGCAACCGCCCCTCGTCGGGGTCTCGACTGTATACACTAGTCTACTCTGGAGTATCGATGCCCTGTCTCGAAACTCCCATGACTAGGGACCTTTTAAGGATGTGCTTATAGACTACCAGCTCCCACGTATATGATCGCCCTCATACTGCCGGTAGTCAAGCAAGAATCCTAGGGGCTCTATCAACGTGCAATAGCGACATGTCATGTCACCTAAAGCAGTACACGATGATAAAGGTAAACCAGATAGCAAACTATCATCTCGAGTAAGACTGTCGTACCGGTATAGGTCCTCCCTCAATCATTGCAATCACGTGCCTGTGATCCAATAATTGACTCTGAGGGCACTATCTCCAACAATCTCCCACTTGCACTCAAGGCTAATTATTGCGATGTCGCATACTCACAGCCCGTGTGATACCGAACACCCAACTCCTCTACTAGTCAGTCTCACAAAGCCTGTTTGGAAGACTATTGCGTTCGAGGAATAGCCTCAGTGAGTGGATCCGCTCTGAAGTTTCTTTCTAAGTCTCTCAATATCTCAAGTTTGCGGAGAAAGCCATCTCCCGAAATGAGCAATACCTGTCTTAGACTGTCTGGATGTCTGATGGGACCGAGCTCATAAATGAACTCCAAATCCAAACTTCTTAGACTGTATCGTCAACTGAACTTAATCAGTATCCTGCGCCATGCCACCCTCAGTATTTCCTTGGACCACCTGTCCAAAATACTGCCCCTCGTCAGAAGGAAAAACTATAACTCTGACAACCTCCTTGTCGTCCAAGTCACCTTGGAAGCCTGGAATGATAACTGTCTACCAAATGAGGCTGTCGTTATCATATCCTTAGAACATCCACTTATGTTCTAAAACTGCTTCCGACTGTTTCTCCAGGATTGGATTAATATCAACTTATTGCATCTAGTGTAAGAACAACATCTGGTGTGGTACTTGACATCTCATGATTGACTCAATTGCCTAAGCAAGTGATCTGCCAATCATGCACATCCCTCTCTACTTTAGTCTATAAGACACCTTTAGAGAGGGTGACTCCATCACCTGCAGGTACACTACCGTGCCAGGAGTCGTCCATTCTAAATACTCTTAGAATGCTGTCAAAGTACCCTGATTGGGAAACCACCCAAATCTAGATCTAAAAACCTTAGATCTAGTAACCAGTATGTCTGATATAATGTCCAAGTCCCTTGTGGAGAAACCACTGTGTGACGACCAAAGTATAACCGATCGTAGTATAGGAATGTCACTTCCTACTTTGTGTATGTCATCCAAAATCCGGATATCACACCCTATTACCTTCTCAACAGATCCATCCCCTACTCTGATGACGTCAAACCTATGACTGTCACATCAGAAACAGATGATCTATCTCCGCTATATCTGCTTTAGTCTATAAATAGACATAAGCCTGATGTCCACCAATGCTTCCGCTGCTCCCACTGACTACGACAACCCTCTGGCAGAGTCATATAGACGTGCACTTCTAAAGCTAGTTTAGAACGACGCTATACTCATCCTCCTGCCGGGCCTCGCAGCCTGGAACAACAGCAATGGCAAGTGTGGGTAAACAAGAACTTCCCTGTCACCGTCCTTGAGGCTACCGGAGTACCTCTCGGATGCCTGAAGTTACCCACCTTATCTGCGGAGTGGCCAATGGAATGTCAAATCATATTGAATCTTTAGGTTCCTTATCAAATCTTCAGTAATCGTTTGCGGTTCTGGAATCACTTCCAGTTCTACCATACTCCCACTACTGTTTTTGAAAAAATCCATTTTTATTAAAACTGTGGCGAGTCAAGAACAATATCACTATTGATCTTTCTTATGTTAGAAAGTCAACCCTCGTCATAGCCTGGGTCAACCCACAAACAGCCATTACAGAAACGTGCCTTGAGTTATCCAGAGTCTGGTTTTAATCATAAGCCGGACAACTCCCCGTACCTTAACAATGTTAAGATATGAACTGTACTATATCCAATATAGAACCAGAGGCACTGATTTAATTTAACCAGATTCAAATCATGCAGCTATCTCTAGTGCATGTCAACCAAATGGAGAGAGGCCGATCAGCGTTACTCAACTTAGGAATGCTTCCAATTATGAGTAACCTGAAAGAGAAGCAATTTCTCTTTATCATTACTATCAACTGAATACCATACACAAGTATCTACATCTTCAATCACTTTGAAGAATCCCGATACTTGCTATACCTGGTTCTCTACTCTATTCAAATACCTATAACTCCTCAAAACTTAGACCCTGTGTTTCTACGAAACACATGTCTAAGAACTAGAGAAGTTAAAAGTAAACAGAATATAGTATGAGGACCAACCCCTCTGTCCTAATGGACACTGGCCAACATACAATGCTCTGTATAAGTCCGCCGAGTCTAACAACTCTTTCACTGTGTGTTGTAGGTTGAAAACTGTACTTATGGTCAAGAAGAATTACACCGCTGTTTAATGCTCCTTACCCAACCATCCACTGATATAGGTAAATGTCATCGATATAATATCAAAAAGGTATATCTCACTCTATGAAAATAGACGTACAGATATATCAATTTGAAATTGGTGCATAACAGCGGATATTCAAAACCAAACATTTGCCGACCGGCAAACAGCCCAGGTGATTTCCTCAAATATCACCGATTACAACGAATCCCGATATAATGAGGATGATCACCCAATTTCCAATAACTTACTCCCACTCATCATCTGTAAAACCATACAGATGTGAGAATCATACCTGGTAAATACATACCCTGGAGCAAGTATATTATCGGGAAATCAGTTTTCTTTTAACAGTACACAGTGAACTGAAACATTGAAATGTTTCGATGGGGTATCCTGGTATTCCTAGTAATGCCTCTACCATTATCCAGATTCACAACTATAACCGCATAATTCTTTGCCACCTCTCCAAATCCCTTTATATGTCTTTAGTCATTACCTTCTGCACACCCCTTTAGGCCAATCGGTTTTCTTCCTTCCTTACCGTTCGGCACCAGCCTATGGTTTGGAAGAAGACTATCCAATAAGCATAATGGGTGTACTGTCCTAGTCCTAGGAGCACTCGCAATGCGAGAGAAGGTGAAGATAAAAGACAACCGAATAAACCTTATTCCTATTTCTCCTGGACCAGAATCCATCCCCGAACTGGAACAAGTTCCTTTCGAGTTCGTATATAACCATACGATGGAGTATCCAAATAAACTGTGGATCTTCGTAGTGATACGGAGTGTCCTGGAGAAATACAAAGGTGATTTAGGATTGGCGAAGAAATATTTGGTTTGGTCGTGAATATGAGTTGCAATTTACTTTGCCCTCTTACTAATCCCTTGCTTTGTCTTAATCTTAATACCTTCTGCACACCATTTAGGCTAATTGGTTTTCTTCATTCCCTACCGGTCGGCACCAGCCTAAGGTTTGGAAGAAGACTATCCAATTTGCGCAATAGGTGTACTATCTCCTAAACCAAGGAGTACTCACAACTTGAGAGAAGGTGAAAGGGAAAAGACAACTGAATAATCCTATCCGTTTTCTCCAGAACCGGAAACCATCCTCGAATTCCTTCGAGTTCGTATCTAACCATACGATGGCTTTGTCCAATGGAAGTGGACGTTCGCAGTAATACGGGGTGTCCTGGAGAAAAGGGTAAAAATAGGAGTGGCAATGAGGTCTGCAACTCTGACAATCCAAAAGCCAGTGTAAAGAAGGTTCGGTTAACTTGGTCACTGAGTCATAGTCTTAGGGTCGGGTCAATGGTCGCTGCCAGAGAGAGAGAGGGAAAAGAAACACTCAGCGTGCACTCTAACCAAGATCAGAATGGTTACCAATTTATCTAATCTGGAAACCTCCCACTGTACCTCAAATTCTCCTCCAAACCTGAAAGAAGAATTAGTCGGGGTCACCCGAGGAGTAAACCAACTCATCAGTGGGAATCGGGATCCAACTCTCATCGCATGATAACGTGACGTAATCCGCTCACGTCATCACACTCCAGAAGGTATGCGCATATCTGGCAAGTTTCAGTTCTTTTGAAACTCCCGATGTGATTTCTACCCCATGCTCTTATGACCTTGACTTTGGCCAACATATCATAAGTCACATGTCAAGTTCAACCCGTCATTCTCCAGGTTAATTTGAATCCACCTGTACATACCCTTGACTTTGGCCAAAATGGCAGTACGACTGTCCCAAACCAACGCATCTATCTATGCTGCATATGAATACCCCAATAGCTACCAATCACTGTGCCTTGACTTTGGCCAACATACACAGCTTGAATACTATTGACTACCCATATGAAACGACGGAGGGCTACGAATGGTTTCTGGCGAAAACCTTTAACGTAATGAACTTGATATCGTTGAAGGAACGGATAGCTTTTTAGAAAATATAGTGGCGAAAACCTTTACTAAAGAGGTCACTCCCGGTGAAGGGATCTCGGCTCTTTCCCCGTAGAATGAGGTGCAGGATATTCCAACTGAATACCACGATGCAAAGCAAAAGTAATCGGCTATAGTGAAGTTAGTGCCCTGACGCAAACTTCTGTCCAAGGGGTCACTCCCGGTGAAGGGATCTCGGCCCTTGCCTCGTCGACTGAGGAGCAGGATATTCCAAATGAATACCACGGTGCAAAACAAAAGTGAACGTCCTTGCAATAACAGCTTTTTGAAAAAGTGTTCCAACAACATCAGAATAGGTTTGTTTATCTTGCATTGATCCGAATCAATGCAGTCCCATCAATTGATCACACCACAAAGAACGAAAATATACTGACGTACGTATATGCCATCTGCATTCGCCACTGGGTCCCGTCATCACCCGTTAGGTTAGCTAACTAACGGCAGAGCGGGGACTGGACTAGCGCGGATGAAAAACATATACAACATCTACTAATATATATACCAATATATAGTATTTCGCTCAAGGCGTGAAAAGAAATGCAACATCACAGAAATGTACAATATCACAGAACAATACAGATATCTGGGATCCCCGGGTTTCACAGAGCCACTACTGAAACCCGACGTTCCCCTGGTCGTGTGGATAGCCTGTGCAATGAAATCCTAGACCCCTACGGGCGCGGCAAGTTACCCGCCAAAACCTGAAGCGAGGCAGCCCCCTTCAGCACCGTGAATGGACCACCCAGCACTTCACGGAATCCGGCAACTTGGGCACCCCTCCTGGGTCAACCTGTACCCCCTACGAGTGCGGCGAATAGCCCGCCAATCCTGGAGTGAAGCCCCTTCTGTCCCAATGCCATGAGATGCGGGCTTGTTGCCTTCTAGAACCCGGCTATCCGTGCACCCCTCCGCGGGGTAACCCTAGTACAGAAAGTAAAATATACATACACCGGGTACATCGACCACAACCAGGTCGTGCCCCAAAAGAATAATACAAACAGGCAGTGACGGCAGTCCACATGTCGGACGCTCGCCCCGCAATATCAAATGTACATAATACAACAAAACTGAACTAGCATTGCATTCAGGCTATCCCCCACGACCGATCCGCAACATCACAGCATAAACATAGAACATCAACGTGAAGGTCACGTTCGCAAATCCGTCTAACCGGGCTATAGCAGTCAGACCGGATTTACCGATCGAGTGACATTCACGGTCGCAGATATAATGTAAATACTGTGAAAAATGTGTTTAAAATATCCGATAAATCAAAAATTAACAAGTGGGCCCCCAAGGAATACTGTAGCACTCACAGAAATAATGGGCCCAAATTTAACATTTCAAAACCCCTAAAATCACCCCAGAAGCCCACTGGAAAAACTCGACCCACTGAATCCTCCATACTGCGGCGGAACCGCGGCAACAAGTAGGGTTTTGCCGCGGTTCCGCGCTCCCCTGAGGAGATCAGTGTCTCGACTTTTTCCATAACTCTTAGATCTTCCAGTACATCAATTTTATACAACCTGAAAAAATTTTCGACACTAAAAATTTCCAACAGAAAACTGATGTGATCAAAATACGGGTTTTGGAACATTTGATCGATCGGAACTGAAAAACACATTACACAAAGCTAGACTAAGTTAATGGCGAGGCTCTGATACCACTGTAAGTGCACGGCGGCGCCCCGGCCGTCAATCCGACGCCGGAATGCGGAAACGGTGATAAACTTTAATTTTTGCGGACTTAGCAAACCGGCACCACCGCGCACTAAACTCCGGATCGTAACCATTAACAAGTCTAAGCTACTAACAAGAAAGGGAAGAGATATACCGAATGATCCGAGTCCTCCGGTCTTCTCGTCGTCGTCCCGATCTCACGCGGAATGTCCGGTCTCCACCTCGTCGCCGGAAGGGCACCACATCGCCTACGTCTTTTACGGGCTCCCACCTCAATGCCGAGGCAACTCGGGCGCGAAGTAGGCTAGCCGACGCGTCCAAGATTTGCTGTAGAATAGAGTAGAATAGCTGTCTCTTTGGGGTTTATGAGGTTGCCATGTGGAAGGAATTTGGCATAATGATTTTCATGGATGGAAGCTTGATGAAGAATGGAGCATGCTCTCAAAAATGAGCATGTCACCAAAAGAGCTCGGCCAGCCCCCCAAAATTGAGCTCACTGGAAGATGAGAAAAAGGAAGCAAGCTCTCTCATGTGAATCAAAGTGTGAATCAATTAATTAAAAACCATCAGCCCCCCACTTAAGCACTCAAATGTGTATATATTTATATTAATTCATTCACACTCAAAAACCATTCCAGCAGCCTCTTTTATTATTCATTCCATACTTAGGAAATTAATCCACTATACAATAATCATCACACAAATGCAACAGTGGCCGGCCCCCCCATTTCAATTTCCAACACAAAAATCACATTCAAAACCCATACTCAACCTTACCTTATTAAATGCAAGAGATGGAGGGAAGATATCAAAATCAATTCTTTTGCAAGAAACCCCCTCAACAAAATGTTAATTGCAAACTTGCAATTAACACCCTCCAACGAATAGTCCGACCGGGAAGGAAAAAGAGAAAACCGGCCGGAACGGAATGCAAACTGGCAACCCCAGAAAACTGGTCCCATAATAAATTACAGGAAAACCCCGATACTGTGCATACACACCCGCATTTGTATTTCGACCGAAATACAAATGTAAAGAGACAAAACTACACTATCAAATACTAAGATCCGGCTTAAGCCAAAGCCGGCTAGTAAAAACCGTCCGATCACGATCCGTGCAATACCGCACGTATCTGATCGAACCCTGCCATATCTCCATACGGCATCTACAGCGTTTCGCCCGAAAGCTTGAGTAACTGAAAGTGTGGTAGACTCTAAAGACTCGTCAATACTATGGCTGTGGATTTAACCACTAGCACGTCAGAGGTATAAGCCAATACGTAACGGGCCACCAGCTATTGACTAAAAGGGACGTCGATGAGCGAACTCATCCTGACACCCTACTGAGCCTGTCAGTGACAATATCCGTACAGTCCGGTCCGTTCGTCTATGAGCATCGCATGGCGGGCCTAGGGGGTTGGTAAAAGTCAGACCCCCAAAAGCGGTACAAGTCGTGTCGGAGTGTAGCCCAGAACACCCTGAGATACTACTGGAATACCTACCAGCAAATCTCCTGCCTTGGCCAAGGACTTCGTGTAATGGCTCTCCTAGACACAGCGCGACCTCACCCCCAATACCGGGAGAGACGAACCCCTGAAGATCCGCTCACTGCCTCCATGTGGCTCGGGACTGTACCCAACTAAAACCTGTTTGCACGACTCCTTTGAGCCGTGGTAGGGTAGTAATCAAAGCACAGTGGGAACTCACACGAGACAAATGACGATCCCCAGGTCGATGAACTAACCTGTACACATGTCACCTGGGAACTGCTATCTGACGTCAGGTATAAGACCAACTAGCATGTTCCCGGCGAGTCCTGTCCGGTGTACTCATAACCCAATGAGCACCTGTATACATCTTAGGTGAACCAACTGACACCAGTGGCCTGTGAGACCGGCAACCGCCCCTCGTCGGGGTCTCGACTGTATACACTAGTCTACTCTGGAGTATCGATGCCCTGTCTCGAAACTCCCACGACTAGGGACCTTTTAAGGATGTGCTTATAGACTACCAGCTCCCACGTATATGATCGCCCTCATACTGCCGGTAGTCAAGCAAGAATCCTAGGGGCTCTATCAACGTGCAATAGCGACATGTCATGTCACCTAAAGCAGTACACGATGATAAAGGTAAACCAGATAGCAAACTATCATCTCGAGTAAGACTGTCGTACCGGGATAGGTCCTCCCTCAATCATTGCAATCACGTGCCTGTGATCCAATAATTGACTCTGAGGGCATTATCTCCAACAGCAGCTTCTCAAGTGCATAACTCCCAAAAGGAAATAGTAACTCAGTAGTACTCATCATAGAGCACACCATATCACATAGGGTGTAAATGCTCCGCCCTGATACACCGATGTGCTGTGGTGTATACGGAGGAGTAATGCTGAGAGAGAATCTCATTCTCCTTTAGAATAGTTCAGGATTTCCGTGCTCAAGTATTCTCCTCCTTGATCTCATCAAAGGACATAATACTTATACCCGTTTTTAGTTCTCTACTTCTAACTTATATTCTGTGATTATCTCAAAAGTTTCGTACTTGTGTTTCAACAGGAACATATGTCTGAATCTTGAGAGATCATCAGAGAATGTAATGAAGTATAAAGAACCGGTCCTGGCATATGTAGACAGGGGACTCTCATACATCAACATGTATCAATCCCAAGATTTCACTAACTCTTTCTCTGTTCCAATAAACAGAGCTGTGGTCATCTTATCTCTGTGACATGACCGGCAAGTTTCACAAGATGTAAATTCAGACTAATTTAAATATGCATCTATATGTAACTTCAGCTAGTCGGGTCGCATTGATATGACCTAGTCTACAATGCCTCAAGAAGGATTTGTTCATTTCTGAACTCTTTCTCTTGTGTGCGTTCTATACGTTAAGAACTGTGGTTTGATTTAGAACGTCTATACTTTTAGATAACGTGCCTGAACCGATCAACTCTTGATATAGGAAATGTTCAAAACATTATCCAACAATACAAAATTATATCCTTCTTTACTAATAAAGAGATTGATATGATGTTGTATATCAGGTTCGGTATCTAATAACATTCATTTAGAATCAATGTATTCTAGTCATACAGGGTGATAGTGACCAACAGACTTGGCTGCAACACTTGCACCGTTTCTATCTCATGAAACTTATCACCCGTTCTCAGTTCTCTACCTATCTGTAGCCCATGTAACAGATTACATATGCGGGATCCTAATCCGGTATCTCATACCCAGGACGTAAAGGATACTGAGAAATAGTTCTATGTAATGAACACACCCGAAGATGATGCATCAGCATGCACTTTCTTCGTTTGGGCGGCACGGGAAATCTGGTATTCCCCAATTTCCTGCTCTGTCTTATAACAATTATAAGTTAGAACGGGACCAACGTTCCCCAGCTCAGTATAACAAGCGGGTTCGGTCAAATACATCCGTATTATTATCTTGATTAAGGCGTGACATGGTCGCTACTTGGAGAGAGAGAGAAGAAAACACTCAGCGTGTGCTTTTACAAGATTAGATTGGTTATCAATTTATCTAATCAAGATGTCTCCCACTGTTTTAGTCAAATCTTCCTTCAAATCCTAAAAGGAAAAACTAGCCGGGATTAATTACACCCTACAAGTTCGCCAATCTTTCAGCCAGGCCAGTGTCGGTATTTTGAGGGAGGTTCCCCATGCTTTCGCATGGACCTAATTAAAGTAAATCTCGTTTTCCCAGGGGCGTAACCCCGTTGACACCTTTCTAGACACCTACTTGATCGGCTAATTGTAATGTGTAAAACTCTCCCAGGAGTAACTCTTACTCGCAGCGGGTATCGGGATCCAACTGTCTCATAGAAGGTATGCAATCTCATTGCAAATTTCAACACTTGAAATTCCCAATAATATTTTACCCCTAGCGTCCTATGACCTTGACGAATGCCAACAAACCATAGGCTACTAGTCAAGTTCAACCTGTCATTTCCCGATTGAATTAAACCCACCTGAACGACCCTTGACGAATGCCAACAAAGTCGCACGACTACCCTAACTCAATCTGCATCATATGCATAAGTAGATAAGCATAAATAGCTACCGCACACTACGCATTGACGAAAGCCAACAAACACAGCACGAATACTAACCAGTACTTATCTGAAATGACGGAGGGTTACGACAGGTTTTTAAGAAAACCTTTTACGTAACGAACTTGATATCGTTGTAGAATCGAGTGATTTTAAATGAAATGTTTTTGAGGCTTTTCTAGTTTTGCTAAAGAGGTCACTCCCGGTGAAGGGATCGTCGGCCCTTTCCTCATCGAATAAGATGCAGGGTATATCATATATACCACTATGCAAAGCAAGAACTATTGAAGCAATCAAAAGACAAACCGAGTTTGTAGCATCTGCTAGTTTCACTAAAGAGGTCACTCCCGGTGAAGGGATCTCGGCCCTTTCCTTATCGAATAAGGTGCTGGATGTTCTACAAGTAACACCGCTATGCAAAGCAAGAACTAGAGATACCAGTTTTTAAACAAGTTTCTACAACATCTTTAGGTTTCTTTTTAGTTTCATTAATCTCATTAATAAAGTCCCATTTTATTATGCTTCACAAGCATCACATTTGAAACGAAATCTGCAATATAACATATATCTCATATGTATAATATAAACATTCGTCTCAGGCAGTAATATGATCTCATCACAGAACATTGCAGCAGAAGAACATATATGAAATATTGGATATACTAGGACGTCCGCGTTTTAATACGAGCCTGTATAAAACACAGATTCCACGGTCGCGATGAATAGCCAAACCCACATCCCTAGACCCCTACGAGAGCGGCAAGCAACACTGCCAATTCTAGGGTTAGGAGACCCGGTCTCGACTCCTCGAGATGGCCTTCCACTGGACCCTAGAACCCGGTTACTTGTGCTCCCCGCCTTGGGTCTACCTAATGCGGAAAAGTAAATAATATACAATGGTGACATCATCCTCAGCCCAGAAGTGCCCCAATAAAAGAATATTACATACAAATGAATTTTACATGAATGAAAAAGAAAAACTCTCATCTCAAATAAAACCCCCGGCTATTCAAAACGCGACGATCCAATATAACATATCACAGCAACACATAATATCTCATATCATCAACGTAAGCAAGTATGCGTATCCCGATTGTCGTTGATGTATAGCAACGAAACCGGCGATACACCACATACTACGCTTACGGTCACAGAAAAGAAAATGTAAAACTACAACAGTTAGAATCCGCAACTTCCTTAGACATCGCATGCCTAACCAAATGAATTCCTTAGACATCGCATGCCTAGCAATTATAAACCCCGCATTTTAGTCTCATTATCAAAAACTCTTTTCTATATCAAGTTGGGCAATTCAACAAGATCCCCGATATTCTGATCGAATGCTCGTCGCAAACTTTAGTAGACGGCCGCACCCCCCGATGCCGTCGACGAAGTGCACTAAGGCGGAACACCGCTGCCGTGAGCACCCGAATGGATGCTTTTGGCGACGGGGTTCTCCTACAGTCACTTGGTCGGGGCTATAGGGCGTGGCTGTCTGTTAAGTTTACCCGGCGAGTATCCGCGTACGCTACGTGATTGCGACGGACTTTTGATCACATCAAAATTCCGTGGCAACTGATCATCTAAGACTGAACTGCTAGGTTTATAACATTCAAATTAGCTATCTCATAACTACTTGTCGATTCCAAATATTGTATCACATTCCAGATAAATAGACAATGTTAAACTTCCCGGTCGAATAATCAAACACCCAAGTTTTCCCAATAGCTCAACACTTGAGCGGAGTTTAAAAGCATCTGTCACATGCCACAGTACCAATGGTTCAGCCGTAGAAGGGTCAAGCCAACGCCTCACATGTGGCACGCTGTACTGCCCCAAACCCTAAGGTTTAGAGGCAGTTCAAGACGGTTACATAATCGAGTTAAGGTTTGTGTTCTTCTAGAGGGTCCACCGCGTTACTTGCATGATTTTCCGGAAGTTTCAAACTCGAGAAAAAATCCAACTTTTGAAAAAATTTCCGATAAGGGAAAAAGTGAGTTATTGATATCCGTTCGAACTTTTTAACAGTTTCTAAAATTATCCGGAAAAACTTAAACGAAGTTAAATTATCCGATCGAATCAACGAGTCCCAATAAATCCCAAAAAACTCAACACTTGAGCAAAAATTAAAAATTTCCCAGAAGAATCAGGAATCACCTACGGAGGTAACTGTAGAAAAACGAGTCCCTAATCTCCACATACGGCCGCGGAACCGTCGCCAAAACCAGGGTACGGCCGTGATTCCGCGGTGCTACAGTGGAGTTAGGAAGTCGTATTCTACAGTTATTCTTAGATTTCCCTGCTCTGTTTTCTGAGCATTTTTAATACTAAAAAATCAACAGTTTTAAAAAATATCCAGAGAAGGGTATAATCGGGGTTTTCCGGGTTCGATCGGACTTTAAACTTCGTCTAGACTTCGTCTAAAGCTCTAACCTGACTCTGATACCACTGTAGGGTTGCTAGGTACACGCACAAGGGTCTACGAGGCATCAACCATGCCCTATTTAAAATTTAGCCGTGCCGAATAACCCAAAGCCGGATCTTTAAACTAGAGATTAGGCGAAAACAAGCATGTTAAACACTTTAACACTAAGTGAGAGGGATTACAACCTTTGTAGATCCGGTCCTTCACTTTTTAAGCTCCGTGTTGAGGTCCCTTCGCTGCGATCATCGTGTTCCGGACTCTCGAGAGGCTTCACGAAGAGAAAGATGCAGTCTTGGTTCCGATCTTCGATAACAAAGATAATCTACATTGAAGTTTCATTAACACAAGCTAACACTCACTAAATGAAGTGAACACTCTCATCTAAAGGGCAAGGATAGATGAGGATGATGAAATAGGATTTTTGCTCTCATTTATAATCTTTTTCTCATACATAATCATCACTTAGGAAAAGCTAGAAAGCTTTTTCCATCAAAGAACTCAAAGAAGAAGAAGAATGAATAATAAATTGTTAAACCTTTTGTGATGAATAATGAAAGGATAATGATGAATAATGCAACCATGGTTGCTAAACCTTTGAGGAGAATTAACCAAGGGTGAAAGGTTTGGGTTAGGTTAAAAATGAGTCACTTGTAAATATCTTTTCCAAAACAAAATAAAATAATACAATTAACATATATCGCATATATATCAATGTATTACCCGAGTGAGAAAAAGAATCTTTTAGTGAGCTAACATTACTTAATGTAATTTAATATATCATATATATTATTATACATTAAATTATCGAATCAACACTTGATCCGACAATCCGGCTATATCACATATAGCCGACTAATATCTCATTTACCGATTCATCGAATCAACACTTGATCCGATGACCCGGCTGACATCAGATATCGCGAGAATAGAATACGATATCTCATATCGCATTATCTTCGGTCCCGCACATATCACATATGTGCTCCTACTCCGTTTTGCTTGAGCCAAGAAACCTCTGTGTAGGACTCTAAAGAATCGTCAATACGCCGGCAGTAGATGATGATCATATCAAACACCCACAAGCTGCAAGCGGTCAGCTAAACGTAACAGCCACCCAGGTATTGAGAGCTCAGAAGATCAACAAGAAAGCCTGTACATTCTCCTGTGAATCCAATCAGTAACACTCCCGTACAGTCCGGTCTCGTCGTCTGATATGTCGCATATCTCGCCTAGGGGTGGTAAACATCAGACCCCAGTAGCTTCATAAGTCGTGTCGATATGAGGTCTATAACAGTTCGAAAAACTACTGATAACACTTACCAGTAAATTTCAGCAACCCTGGCCAGGGATTTCCAGTTATAACCAATTGAACACAGCACAACATCAACTCCCTATACCGGGAGAGACGAATCTCCTCCTATCGCTCATTGCCTTCATGTGATTCGGGACTGTACCCAAAAGCCATCTTTTGCACGCCCTTTTGGACATGGTATGATGGAAATCAAAGCACAGTGGGAATCACACAAGACTCTATGACGATCTCGGGTCAACAGACTACTCTGTACCAGTGTCACCGGAGAACTGCCATCTGACGTGAGATATAATACCATCTGCGAGTTCTCAGTGAGTCCGTCCAGTGTACCCAGTCTCCACTGAGCACCCGTACACCATCCTTGATGTCAAACACCGATGGATATGGGATTATCCATCGCCCATCATATGGGTCAAGATGCGTATACGCTAGTCTACTCTGGTGCATTGATGCCCTGTCTCGATACACCCTCGACTAGGAACAGTTATAGGATGTACTCGTCGACTACCGTGGCCCCACTAGTATGATCTCTTCATAGTCCCAGTAGTCGAGTACATATCCTAAGGGCTTTATCAACATGTAACATAGAAACAATCAGAGTACATGTTAAGATAAAGTACAACTAGATAGCATACTATCATGTCTAGCAAGAAAGTCCTCCCTATATATATCCAAGCATCCATTACAATATACATCGAATGTACAGTAATGGCCTCTAGGGCATACATATAACTAACAACATACACTATAGAGCCTACCGCAGAAGCGTAGGGTATAATCGTGATGCGAGCCCTTTTCTAATCAGTCTTAAGAGACATCCTTTTGGAGAGGGTGATTCCATGACAAGCCGGTAGACTACCGCGCTTAGAATCTTCCATACTAAATATTTTAGGTATGGTGTTGATATATCTTGATTGTGAAAGTCCCAACTTCCTCTTTGATCTATCATGATAGATCTGGATCCCCAGAATGTAGTTGGCATCACCCAGGTCTTTCATGGAGAACCTTAGTGACAAGAATCCTTTGACTGATTGTAGTATAGGAATGTCATTTCCTAACAAGAGAATGTCATCCACGTACTAGACGAGGAATCCCACAGTTCTCGCAACAATCTTACTATAAATGCATGGTTCATCTGGAATTTTGATAAAGTCGAATTCTTTTGACCGTCTCATCAAAACAGATGTTCCGACTCCGCGATGCCTTCTTTAGTCCATAAATGGACTTAGCAACTTGCACACTTTCCCGCTACTCCCACTCTGATTGAAACCCTCTGGCTGATCCATATAGACACACACTTCTAAATGTCCATTCAGAAAAGCGGTCACTACATCCATCTGTCGGATCTCAAAATCTTGGAAGGCAGCAATGGAAAGAAGGATCTGAATGGATTTGAGCATAGACACTAAAGAAAAGGTTTCATCATAGTCCAAACCAGGTCTTTGACGAAAACCTTTTGTAATAAGTTTAGCCTTATAGGTTTCAACCTGTCCATCTACACCAATCTTTTTTCTGAAGATCCATTTGCAGCCTATGGGTTTTATCCCTTCTGGAGCAATGTTCAAAGTGCATACTTTGTTGGTAAACATAGACTCCATCTCGGTCCTCATTGCATCTAGCCATTTTACCGAGTCGCCGCTCTGAATGGCTTGCTAGAAGCTAGTTGGCTTATCATTGTCAATGATGCAATCCTCTCGATCCCCGTCTATGAGAAAACTGTAGTATCACTTGGGCGGATGAGACTTCCCACTAGTCCTGCGGATTGGCGCAGGGATGTCCGGTTCTTTTGAAACCTCTGGTTCTACCATACTTTCAGTAATAGTTTGTGGTTCTGGAATTTCTTCCAGTTCTATTGAGCTCCCACTAGTTCTTTTTCAAAGAAATTGATTTTCTAAAAAAGTGGGCATGACGAGGAACAAAAAACCATTTGTTCCTCTACATAATAGAAAAGATACCCCCTGGAATTCTTTAGGTATCCCACAAACCTATACAGTACTGAGCGTGCCTCGAACTTGTCTGCATACTGCTTTTTAACAAAAGCTGGACATCCCTATATCTTCAGATACTGAAGATAGGGTTTCTTCCTATTCCACATCTGATATCGTGTGGTAGGCACAGTTTTGGTAGGAACCTTATTCAAAAGATATACAGCTGATTCTAGTGCATAATCTCAGAAGGATCGCTGTAACTCAGCGTTACTCATCATGGAACGAACTATATCTAATAGGGTTCTGTTCCGTCATTCCGATACACTGTTGTGTTGTGGTGTGTATGGAGGAGTAAGCTGAGAGAATTCTATTCTCTTTTAAGTAATCCAGGAACTCGGAAGTTAAGTATTCACCACATCGATCAGATCTCAGTGTCTTGATACTTTTGCCTGTTTGTTTTTCCACTTCATTCTTTTATTCCCAGAATTTCTCAAAAGGCCTCAGATTTATGCTTCATCAAGAAGACATGTCCTTACTAAGAGAAATTACCTGTAAAAAGTAATGAAATAAGAATAACCACTTCGTGCATCTGTAGATATTGGACCGCACAGGTCACTGTGTATGAGTCCTAAATGCTCGCTCACTCTTGTTCCGTGTCCAGTGAACGGAGTCTTTGTCATCTTTCCTATGAGACAAGATTGACAAGTTGCATTAGACTGATATTCGAACGGATCCAAATATCCCTTTCTATGTAACTTCGACAACTGTGTTTCATTGATGTGCCCCTGTCTATAATGCCTTAAGAAAGTCCAACTTAATTCTGGAGACTTTCTTTAAAGTGTGTTCTGGACGTTGAAAACCTGAGCTTGATTTAACATGTATATACTGTCCTCTAGTGTACCTGACCTAATCAAACTTTGATTTAGGTGGATGTGGACCACATCGCTTACAAACTAGACTAAGTACATACAAACAGTTACGTAGAATCAATATCTGTCCACTTGTCAATCTTAGGTGATATTCCCTTATGCATACAGCGTCCACGCTCATTCCGTTAGTAACCTTGAGAGTCATATCACCTGCCCTGATAACTCTACGGTTTCTCAAAGCCTGTAATGAATTACAGATATGAGATCCTGATCCGGTATCTAGTATCCAGAAAGTAGAGTTAATTGACAGACTGTTTTCAATCACAAACACACCCGAAGTCGAAGACACAACGTGCTTCGGATCCTGGATTCTAGCTTTCCAAGCCCTGCATCCCTTCTGCCATTGCCATTTCCCGTGACAATAGGAACATCCCTTCTTCCCTATTGTTAACCCCAAAACTTTTGCTTTGCCCTTTCCTTCTACCTTACTGACACTGCCTATCAGCTTTGTGGAGGTCTTCTTTTTCTCACCCTTGGCTTTTGCCTTGAATCCAGAAGAGGAACATTCCCCAATAAGCAGAGCAGGTGTCGCCCTGGTTTCCTTCAGGGTGCCCTCAACTGAAAGTATAACTTTCTTCCCCTGGGCGTAAGTAGAAGATAAGGACTATAAAATTAAGTCAGTACATGACCATTCTCCAACGTGGTCGCCAGGTCTTGTGAGCTTTTTAATATAGCTAATCATTGTAGGGACGTGGTCCCCTACAGATGACCCGATAGCCAACCTCGCTTGAAGCAATTCTTTCGAGATCTCATATCTTGTGATACGATATTGCTCTCCATAAAAAACTTTGTTATGGAGGAAGATGGAAACTAAGTCCATTTTTTCGTGCTGCCTCTGGTTTTCACCATCAACTGAGGCCAACACGAGGCACTTGGCATTCACACTGCCTTTTTTCGATGTTTTACGGATATCAACATCTGCGACGGTGGAAACTGGACCTTTAACGACGGGGGCTTGAGTAGTAATGAGGTGGTCCAGCTTGTCCTAGGTAATGGACATCGGGACAAACCTTTACCAGTCAATATAGTATAACTCAGTCAATTTATTATCTAACTGTAACCTAATCTGGTCACCAGGTCGCTGTAATTAGGAGAAAGAGAAGAAAACACTCAGCATGATGCTTTTGCAAGTTTAGATTGGTTTTTAATTTATCTAAACAGGATGGCTCCCACTGTCTCTCGAATCCTTCCTCAAACAATAAAAGAAGAATTAGTCAAGATTAATCTCACCGTACAATACTTGCTTAACCATTCGGTCAGGCTAGTGTCGGTACTTCGAGGGAGGTTTTACAACGATTTCATGAAATTCCTTAATTAAATAACCTCTTTTCCCTGGAGGCGTAGCCCCACTAACACTATTCTAGACACCGGCTTTGTTTATAGCATTGATCGTTAAGTGAAAAAATCCCCGAGGAGTAGCATATACTCACAGTAGGATCCGGATCCAAATATTATTGTGTGATAATTCTGAAGGAATCCTACCAACATTGTCACACTCCAAATCATATGCAGCACTAGCAAGTTTCAGTTTCTTTAGAAACTCCCGATGCGGATTTTTGCCTTATGCTCTTATGACCTTGACAAAGGCCAACATATCATAAGTCACATGTCAAGTTCTACCCGTCATTGTCTAGGTTAATTTGAACCCACCCGTACATACCCTTGACGAGGGCCAAAATAGTAGTACGACTGTCCCAAACCAACGCATCTATCTATACTATAGATGAATACCCAGCAGCCACCAAACACTATGCCTTGGCGAAGGTCAAAATACATAGCTTGAATACTACTGAATATTCAACTGAAATGACGGAGGGCTACGAATGGTTTTGGCGAGACCGTGAACGTAGTGAACTTGATATAATCGAAGGAACCTGATAGCTTTTAAAATGAGTGGTTTAAGCTCCGCATTTAAAAGTCTCCTGTTTAAAATAACCAAGTGGTTTTTAAAATTTGTTCCAACGATTCAACTTTGGTTTGTTTGCTTTGCATTAATAATACAGTCCCATCATTTACACCTATCATCATAGAAAAAGACGAAAATACCACGTCCACTTATGCCATCCGCATTCGCCACTGGCCCCGTCTAACACCGTTAGGCTACTTAACTAACGCCAGAGCGGGGGCTGGACTAGCGCGGATGTAAAACATAAGCAACGTCTATTATATAGCATATATATAATTGTAACACCTTAGAATGCGATTAGTGTTAATTAAGCAATAATGCGGGTTTTCAGTAAAAAGTTTACCAAAATAGTTTTCTCGCATTTTATATAGATTAATTAATATTTTATTATTATTTGTTTTGGCTTGCACACACTTGTGCATGTTAACATGGGGGTTGTTTAGTGTTAACCTTGTTTAGTGGCCATGACACTTTAAACAAATCCATGCCATGATTAACTTGCACTTAGATATTTGTGTCAGATATTTTGTGTGAGAAATATCTTCTTGTTTTGGATTGAGGAGAGGTGGCTGGGTGAGTCATGGAGGTATTTATGCAAGCATTGATGAGGAGAGGGAGAGAGTAAGTGTAAGGCTAACACTCACCCTCTCATCTTTATCACATCTCACACTCTCATACTCTCTCATTCTCATCTCACTCTCTCTCATTCTCAATCATTCTTCTTCTTCTCTTCCCTCAAACTGAAACCTCTTCATGTTCATCACAAAACTCAAGCCAATCCTCACTACTCTTCACAAAACTCACTAAACCTTTTATTAAACTTGATCTAGAGCCTATGGAGATCACTCGGAGCTTGGAAAGCTAGGGTTTTGAGCAAGTTTGGGAAGGTAGTGCTCTCTAACTGTAAAGTATGTGTTTTTAATGTTGTATAGCTTATTAGTTTCAGTTTAGAACACTAAAGGTTTGGTTTTGTGCACATATCGTATTTTGGTGTAGTTTTGGGTCTCGGATGAATCTGCTATCAAACCAGGTGTTTGTTGGAAAAGTTGCCATCACAGTGACCTAGTTTTGTGACCTAGAAACTACCCTAAAAACCTGAGACCATTCCCTTCCAACTTGGCCGCAATTTTATTGCTTCTGGCCGCAATTTGCGGCCAGAATGAGGACTGGGTTCTTGAGTCTTGGTCTAGGGGTCTCTGGGGTTGTATGTGGTCTCGTGGAAGTTGCAACTTTCACCAATTGTTTGTGTAGAAAAATCTGCGATCACTTTGCTTGTTTCTAGTGTTTCGACTACGCGCGTTACGTTATCCGACACGATTCGTGTACTTTGTGTAGCTGTTGCTCTTAGGTTGGTTTCGTAGTGTCGCTACGCACGTTAGACACTAGACGAACAATTGAGAGTTTGTTCGGAGTTGGTGCGTCGCTCAAACGTAGTTTATACGTGTTATTGGTCGATTTCTAATATGCACTTATTATGTTGTTATATGATTTTAGGATCGCAGGCGGGGACTTCAGACGCTGCAAAGAAGGGAAAGCAAGTAGTTGGCTTTACTTAGCCCAAAATCATCGGTGAGTAGATTTAACTTCTACAGGGGAATCGCCCGAATGGCGTTATGCGTCTGGGCTAGATTCAATGATATGATTATTAGTTATAAGTATATGGACATTGATTGTGCATGTGTACCATTGTTGCATACCTCATTTTCCTATTGCATATATTAATGAGACAAAACACTATTATTTTACAGTTCATGTTGCACGAGCACAAATTGTATGCTACACACACACCGTCGGTAATTGCCATGACACGCACAACACATATACATATATGATATTGTATTGGTTAAGAACAATTAAGACATTGATTCTCATTCCATTGTGCATATGAAATATAGCATACACATATACCTTGCTATACCTACATACTTACACATATACCTTACTATACCTGCATGTTTAAACATATACCTTGCTAGAGCTACATGTTCACTTTTATATGATGTTGCATTAGATTTCGAAGGAATTGGGAACCGCATGATATATTTAATAACTTGATGCATTTCACTAGCGGTTTTCCCTTGTTATGCCCAGATTACTGTTTTATGTTGCATATATTATATTTCATGGATTTACGCATTGAGATATGGATTTCATGTGATTTTATGGATTTGAGGACCGTGGTATTTCAAGAAATTATGCATTGTTTGAAAAACCCGATTTTTCTTGATATGATATTTTAGTGCGTCCACCATGAGTTTTCTCGGTTCTGAGACATGTGTTAGAAACCCGATGCGAGGAGTTGGATGAGGCCGTGTGCGGGTACATGGTGAGCCCGGAGGTACCCCGGGGCAAGAAGACTCGCGTTGTAGGCGGTGAGCCAGAAGCAGGGGAGTACTACCTTACCGGTGATAGTATTTAGCCTCGGCGGATATCTGGAGGATACCGACCGGAGTTATGAGATGGATATGGACCGACCGTCCTGCCGGAGCCCACGGGCCGATCCCGCAGACAGAGCCCATGATATGAGTATCTACGTGTCGTTGATGGACACTAGTTTTCATGATGTTTTCGAGTGTCGATGTTGGACACTCAGGTTCCATGAGACTTACAGGATATGAGGGCCGATCTGAGGATGCGGTGCCTGAGGTATTGGGATTTGGAGCGTCGTTGATGGACACTGGTTTTTCCACAATGAGGATTCCGTGATGATGATATGTTTTATCCCATACTCAGCATTTATTGATATGCATTGCTTCATGTTTTAGCAGTACCTGATAGATTACCTTTCATGATGTTGCATATACATATTGTCATATTATACTATTAGTTTGCATGTGATAGATTATCGCAGTACGTGCATACCTGCGATTACCTACATGATGTTATTTACTATTCACGAGTTGGAAACTCACTCCCGTGTGCCACAGTGTTTTGCAGGTTGTCCCTCAAAGTAGTAGCGGCAAGGCTTCTTCTTATCATATCATCTTTTGCAGCGGATACCGCTACAGCTAACTGTGAGCACTTTTGCTATAGGTGGGTTTTGCGGTTATCCGATGATGCTCATTGTATATCTTATTGTATCTAGTACTCTCCATTTACTACTTTCATATATTGACTTAAAGACGAGATGTGAGGACGATATTGTAATTTATTTTTGTGACTATGGGTGTCGTGCTCGTGTGAGCCGTCTTTTGTTATGCGGCTTTATTCCTTTATGCTGTTTTCACCTTTTATAGTCTATTTCTTCGCTACGGCGTCGTATTTATTCTTGTAGTGGTTGTTTTCGCCTTTAGGCGAGATTTGCTTCCGTTTGGGGATGCTATACTTATATCTTATGTTTGTATCTCCTTTTCGGAGCTAGTTTTTATAAAGGAGGTGCTGCAAAAATTTTAAAGAAAGTAAATTGGACTTTAAAGATTTTTACTTGAGATTTCCAAAAGTTTTAACAATGTTCTTATCACTTACTACTTTTGATAGTTTAGATTTCTGGGTTTTCGGCTTACTTGAATTGCGTTACGCCTGTAGACGTTACGTGGTTTAAGTGCTGTCACGTGCCAAATTTCGGGTCATGACAATAATAAACATTCGTCTGACGCAATAACAGGCATTCCAGATCACAGATGAACATATTAGATATACTAGGAATTCTGCGTTTCGTTTAAGCCTGTAACGAAAGTCGGATTCCACGATCGTGATGAATAGCCAAACCCCACCCCAGACTCCTATGGGTGCGGCAAACTACCCGCCAAATACCCGAAGTGAAGCAACCTCTCTCATCAAAGTGAGTAGGCCACTCAGCACTTCAATGTATCCGGTAGTTTGTGCAACCTACCTTGGGTCTATCCTAAGAGCAGAAAACAGTAAAAGAAAATAATACAACAGTGGCTTCAACCTCAACCCGGATGTGCCCCGCAAAAGAATATTATATCACATTATAATTTTACATCGAATGAAAGAATGAAAAACCCTCATCTCACATCCCCGACTATTCATCCACGACGATCCAATAAAGTTCATATACAGAAACCAACAAGAACAGCAACACATATATGTGCAACCCTGACTAATCGACGTATAGTAATTAGTCGACGTTTCCAAACACATATATCATAACTCAAAACTTTAAACGACGTTAAAACTATGACTTCGAAACACTCCGTATTGACACAGTAAAATGATAACAGTATATCCAAAATTGGTAAAAACAAACAACACTTGAGACCTTAGATCCAAGCAACTAGAACACAAACCAAAATTCAAAGAATTTCACCACAACTAAAAAGGTGGTGCCGGTTTTTTTGCTAATGTGGCCGGTCTAAATCAGGTGAAAATGCCTCGTTTTTTGTGTATGTTCATCTCACAAGAAGTAGAGCACTCTCCAATTGTTTAAAAAAAATTTAGAGGTTCGGGAAAAATTAACAGAAACTTGGATCTTTGTCTTGATATTTTGGAGTCATTTCGGTTTCATAGTTTTACACTTCGTCTAAACTGTTAGCTATGGTTTAGTAGGCTCTGATACCACTATAAGTCGATGACGCGCACCCCGCGTGTCCGCGGGAAGGCGGAATATGCAAAAAACGATTTTTCAAAGCTCGCAACACCGACTTGAACTCCAGGATCGATACAAAACCCTAACTAGCAAACTTGCAATGAGGTTTAACTACTCGGATGAAAGTTATACCTCACGATACCAAGTCCTTCGGGTCTTCATTGCTGTCCTCTACTCGTCGTCAGCTCCAAGGTTCGAAAACGGATCGGGTAACCTCGACGACCTCCTCGAGTCAAAGACGATCCACCCGAGAGTCTATAGTCCGAGCTCCTACCTCAAATCCGAGATAACTACGGCATCTAGCTCGCTAAACTAGATGTCTTAGGTTGTGTAGAGTGAGAAGATGAAGTGATTTATCTCTTGGAACGCTAGGATTCTCAACACATGAGAGGTTTAGAGTTAGAGGTAGAAGATGGTCATTTGAGGAAAAGAGAGTGAAGAAGCAACTCAAGAAATAACCCTTGCTCATTTGTGATGAATAGTTAAACCAAACTAATAATTGATGAGATAATAAAATATCTCACAAAATATCTTGTGAGGTTCAAAAATATCAAGAGGCGAGTCATGGGTATGAGTCACCAAGAGCAATGAATTTCTTTTGTCAAGTTTACACCTCATTTCCTCCACCTCATTTGTTTTAATCCAAAAAAAATTAAAACCCTAAATGAGGTTTCCACTTCTAGAAGTTTTCCCGTGAAATTACGAGAATGCCCCTCATCCGTATATATATACCCGCATCCGCATTCCGAAGAATACGAATACAAAGAGACGAATATAATCCATCAATATAATACTAGGATCCGGCTTAAACCAAACCCCACTAGTATTATCCGCCCGATCATCATACGCGCACAAGTGCGCGTACGTGATCGAAGCCCTGTAGTAAAACCATATGACCTCTACACCTTTTGCCCGGTGCAGGGAAACTCTCTATGTGGGACTCTAAAGACTCGACACTACGCTGCCAGTGGGTTTAACTACAAACCGCAAGCGGTACTAGCTGCACGTAACGGCTACCCAGGTATGTGTCGATAAGAAGGCCGATGAGCTAACTCATCCGAACTCCTACTGAGCCTGTATGTGACAATCTCCATACAGTCTGGTCTGTTCGTATAAGAGTATCGCATATCAGGCTTAGAAGGGCGGTAATCGTCAGAACCCTAATAGTGCAATAAGTCATGTCGGAGTATAGCCTAAAACACCCTGAGAAACTATAGGAATACCCACTAGTAAATCTCGCTTTCCTTGGCCGAGGACTTTGTGTAATGGCCTTCCGAACACAACGCGATATCAACCCTCAACACCGGGAGAGACGAATCCTATCTAACCACCACTGCCTCTAAGTGCTTCAGGACTGCACCCAACTACTACCTATTTGCACGACTCCTTTGAGCCGTGGTAGGGTAGTAATCAAAGTATAGTGGGAACACACTCGAGGCGAAGTAGCAGTGTCAAGTTGACGGACTAAGCTGTACTCATATCACCTGGGAACTGCTACCTGACGATACGATAGGTATAATACCCACCAACAGTTCCCGATGAGTCCAGTCCAGTGTACTCATAACCTAATGAGCACCTGCATACTATCTCCAGTACGATGTACTAATGGCTGTGGGACAGACCATTTCACCTGCTGGGATGAGAAGCGTATACACTAGTCTACTGTGGAGTATCAATGCCCCGTCTCGATAATCCTACGACTAGGGACCTGTATAAGATGTGCTTATAGATTACCCAGCCCCACTAGTATGACTGCCATCACAACGCTGGTAATCAAGCAAATATCCTAAGGGCTCTATCAATATGTATAAGCGATATGCTATGAAAGCACATGCACATATTGAGGTAGAAACAAACAAGGTAGCATAATACCATTTCGAGCAAGACTGTTACTATATCCGTGTATATCCCAAGCTTTCATTAAGTAATATACAATCCAGTATGATACAATAATGGCTTCTAGGGCATATATCACTAACAGGTATCAGGATCCAACTATCTCATAAAAGGTATGCAATCTCATTGCAAATTTTAACACTTGAAATTCCCGATAATGTTTTGCCCCTAGCGTCCTATGACCTTGACGGAGGCCAACAAACCACAGGCTGCTAGTCAAGTTCAACCCATACATTTCATAATCGAATTAAACCCACCTGCACAACCTTTGACGGAGGCCAACAAAGTCGCACAACTACCCTAATCCAATCGCATCATATGCTGCTGATAAGCACTAGTTAGCTACCGCACACTACGCCTTGACGGAGGCCAACAAACGTAGCACGAATACTAAGTAGTACTTATCTGAAATGATGGAGGGCTACAATAGGTTTTTAAGAAAACCTTTTGCGTAATGAACTTGATATCATTGTAGAATCGAGTGATTTTGAAAAATGAGTGTTTTTTAGGCTTTTACTAGTTTTGCTAAAGAGGTCACTCCCGGTGATGGGATCTCGGCTCTTTCCTCATCGAATGAGGTGCTGGATATACATCAAGGAATATCACAATGCAAAGCAAGAACTAGAGAAGCAATCAAAAGACAAAACCGAGTGGGTTGTAACATCTGCTAGTTTCTCTAAAGAGGTCACTCCCGGTGAAGGGATCTCGGCTCTTTCCTCATCGAATGAGGTGCTGGATATTCATCAAGGAATACCACTTTGCAAAGCAAGAACTAGAGCTACCAGTTTTTAATACAGGATTCTACAACATTTTTAGGTTTCTTTCCTTTCATTAATCTCATTAAATTAATGAAGTCCCATCATTTATGCTTCCTAAGTATCACAGATAAAGAAACGAAAATACAACGTACACTTATGCCATCCGCATTCGCCACGGAGTCTCGTCATGCACCGTTAGGTTACTTAACTACCGGCAGAGCGGGGCAAGACTAGCGCGGATGCAAAACATAAGCAACGTTTATTATATATCATACATATAATATAAAGCATTCGTCTCACGCGGTTATATGATCTCATCACAGAACATTGTGGCAGAAGTCAACATATGAAATATTGGATATACCAGGAGGTCCGTGTTTTAAATTATGCCAGTAAAAAACACGGATTCCACAGTCGTGATGAATAGCCAAACGCACATCCCTAGACCCCTACGAGAGCGGCAAGCAACCCTACTAATTCTAGAGTTAGGAGATCCGGACTCGACTCCTTGAGATGGTCTCCGACTGGACTCTAGAACCCGATTACTTGTGATCCCCGCCTTGGGTCTATCCTAATGCGGAAAAGTAAATAATATACATCAATGGTAACATCATCATCAACCCGGAAGTGTCCCAATAAAAGAATATTACATACAAGTTTTTACATAAATGAAAATGAAAAACTCTCATCTCACGCAACCCCCCCCCCCCCCCGCTATTCAAAACACAATGATCCAATATAACATATCACAGAAATACATAACATCACATGTCATCAACGTAAGTAAATATGCGTATCCCAATTTTCGTTGACGTATAGCAACGAAACCGGCGATACGCCACATATTACACTTACGGTCGCAGAAAAGAAAATGAAAACTACAATAATTAGAATCCGCAACCACCTTAGACATCATAAATCCGAAATATCACATACTTCGGATTTCATGCCTAACCAAATGAATTCCTTAGACATCATAAATCCGGAATATCTCATATTCTGAATTTCATGCGTAACATTATAAACCCCGCATTTTAGTCTCGATATTGAAAACACTTTTCAATAACAAGTCGGGCAATTCAACAAGATTCCCGACAACCTGATCGAATGCTCGTCGGAAACTTTAGTAGTCGGCCGCACCCCCGATGTCGTCGACGAAGTGCACTTAGGTGGAATACCGCGGCCGCGAGCACCCGAACGGATGCTTTTGGCTACGGGATTCTCCTACAGTCACTTGGTCGGGGCTATGGGGTACGACTATCTAGTAATGTTACCCGGCGGGTATCCGTGTACACTACGTGATTGCGACAGAGTTTTGATCCAAATCAAAATCCCGCGGAAACCGATCAAATGAGACTAAATTGCTAGATTTATAAAATTCAAACCAGTTTTCACAAAACTAATTATTGTGGATTCCAAATATTGTATCACATATCACAGATTGCTAGACGATGCTAAACATTTCGATCAAATCAACAAACGCCCACATTTCCCAGAGAGCTCAACACTTGAGCACGGTTAAAAATACCCAGAACATGCCACTATTACCTACGGATCAGCACAAGAAAGGCACGCTCCCTGCCTCACCAACAGCGCCACGGAACCGCTGCAAAAAACTCTTATGGCCGCGGTTCCGTGGTCGTATGGTCAAGTTGGGCCGTCGTTTTTCTTGGGGATCTATAGAATAACCTACATGATTTTTTGAATATTTTTAACTTGGAAAAATCCAACATTTGGAAAAATTTCCAGAGAGCTTGAAACTTGGGGTTTCGTAGAGTCGATCGAACACTTTAACTTCGTCCAGACCACTCCTAATGCTCTAGTTTGGCTCTGATACCACTGCTGGGTTCTTTAGCATCCTCACCATGTTTACAAAGGTATTGGGCATGCAATTTTAAAAATCTAGAGTGCTAAGAAACCCTAAACCAAGGATCTAACTAGAGAATTAGGAATACACTAAGCAAGTAAACACCTTTACTCTAAGTGAACTAGAAATACAACCTTTGTAAACCAATCCTTCACTTCAAAAGCTCCATGTAGTAGTCTCTTCGCTCCAAGTAGTGGTCTCCCAGACTCTCGTTAGTCTCCACTGGGCGAAAGGAACAAACTTGCTTATAGAACTTCGAGGCCCAAGATGATCTATGTCGAGGAATCTCCAACTCAAGCTACCTCTTCACTAATTGAGAATTAGTGAAGCAAACAATCTATACTAAATGGCTAGTCTAGTGTAGATTGATGAAGTAGGAATTATGCTCACTTTAGAATAATTTTTCTCACTCTTTTTCTTCATCTCAAGAAAACATAGTAAGCTCAAAGGAGATGAAGAAGAAGATAAAGTCAAGAATAGAATGGAAACCATGGATAAGAAAACATCATATATAACTCATATAGAGACCTAACCATGGCTAAAGATAATGGTTGGGGTTAATAAATATCTAAAGTATTCCAAAAATAATATTTTATATTTTCTGAAATGTTACAATCTTCCCCCCTAAAGAAATTCGGTCCCCGAATTTAAATTTAAACCCCCAAATTCTAAAACATTTCAATAAAAGATCATGCCGTCGGAGCTCCGAAATCATAAATACATAAAACACATCGTAGCGCAATGCATGCGCAGGAAAAACGAGTATATAAACCAAAATCGAACTCCGTCAAGCGTCACGCAAATCATCGGATTCGCCCGTATATCATCGGAGCTACAATGGAGATACAGATCTCAAAATCCACCACTGAAATCCAATATACTCTCGTCAAATACTATGATACATATATAGTACGCATCCTCAAATCTCCAAAACCGAATAGAACACATGCAAAATCTTTTCTAAATCGCCGCGTGATGCGTAACCCACGGCATAAGTAGCGGACGTTTATTGTAAGAAAATAATCCCGTATATATATATATATATATATATATATATATATATATATATATATATATATATATATGTTTTTTTTAACATACGTCCCACCATTTAGAAAAATAATTTAGAAGGGTTTCCTTTGAAAAATGCTTCGTGTCATCTCGGACACGTAGGTAAATACTGAGACTATCGCTCCCTTTTGGAAATCCCTTCGATAACTATCGATGCATGCAAAAACATAATTAGGTACTGTTCTCGGACCAGTCCTGCTCAGCTACTATACCAAATAGTAAATATCATAAACATCATCTCAAAGGGAAATCAAATAAAAAATATGTACATGAATGCCACGTGCGTCTGGTGTGCACGGAAATCGAAATCAATGAAATGTGTCATACATGTGCACAGAAATAAAATCTAAGTGCAACGGGTATGCACGAACACCTGTCAAGGGCAACTAGTGTGCCTGACAGCCAAAACCGAGTGCATCTGATATGCACGAAGAATCTCGATTGAGTGCATCTCGTGTGCATCAAAATCGCATCAAGCGCCCAAATATGCGCAAGAATCCAAATCCAGTGCACAAGGTGCACGAAAACAATATCGAATATCGCAATCGAAATCGACGGTAAACAATACATCTCAATCCAAATCCAAATTAGGTATACCGTGGTATATAATCTCACAACCATATGCATCAGCGTGCACAAAATCGAATCAAAATACTAAAAGTGTATGAAAACTATGCCGAAAGCATAAGTCAAATCACATGCATACCATAGGCATAAAATCAAAATCAACATCTTGAATGACATCAACTCGAAGTCAAGTGCAACTGTGGTGCACAAAATCTCAATCATGCAGATAAATCGCTCAAAATATCAGGCATGGAATCAAAATCAACATCTCGAATGATATCAAATCAAAGTCAAGTGCAACTGTGGTGCACAAAATCTCAATCATGCAAATAAATCGCTCAAAATATCAGGCATGGAATCAAAATCAACATCTCGAATGATATCAATCAAAGTCAAGTGCAACTGTGGTGCACAAAATCTCAATCCAGTGCAACTAACATGCACGAACGAAAATCCCAATTGAGTGCATCCGGTGTGCACAAAACCATATCTCATATCATGCGCTCAACATGCGCGAAAATCCAAATTAAGTACATCCGTCATGCACGAATGAAGGCTAAATTAAGGGCATCGAACATGCATGAATATAATCTAAATCAAGTGCATCCAACATGCACGAATAAAATCTAAATCAAGTGCATCCAACATACACGAATAAAACCTAAATCAAGTGCATCCGATACGCACAAAATCCAATATTAAGCGCCTAATATGCGCAAAAATCCAACCCAAGCGCGTCAGTCCGTGAAAAGTATCTAGTGCAGTAACATGCATGAAAACGAACATCAAGTGCAGACGCGCACAAAACACAAATCTGGTAACACAAATGCTCAAAGACAGAAATCGGGTGCAACCGAGGTACGGAGTATAATTCCAGTGCAACCAACACAAAATATCTAGCTGGTGCAACAAATGCTCGAAATATGAATCCGGTGCATCCAATGCATGAAATACAATACAGTGCAACAATCGAACAAAAATACAAATATGGTGCATCAAGTGCACAAAATACCAACTCCAGTGCATCCAGTGCACGAAATATCAAATACAGTGCATCCAGTGCACGAAATGCCGAATACAGTGCATCCAGTGCACGAAATATCAAATACAGTGCATCCAGTGCACGAAATACCAAATCCAGTGCATCCAATGCACGAAATACCAAATACAGTGCATCCAGTGCACGAAATACCAAATACAGTGCATCCAGTGCACGAAATACAATATGGTGCAACAATGCACAGTGCAAAAACCTAGTGCAACAACTGCACAAAATACAAATCGGGTGTAACAAGTGCAAGGAAATGCAACAATAACTCAAATGCGTATAAAAAGCAACACCTAGTGTGCCAAGGTGTATAAAATCATAAACGCGTGCAACTGTGTGCACAAAACACGTATCGACGCACTACAAGCACATGTAAGCTATACCGAGTGCAAAAACCAAATCGAGTGAATACCACCTGCACAAAAATCAAATCAGCTGTATGCAATCCATGAAATCATAAACATGTGCAGCCAAGGCACAAAACTGAATCAAGTGCAATAAACCTGCACAAATCATAAATCAACACAACGGTGTATAAAGCATATCTCAAGTGCAATAACTATGCACAAAACGTAAATACTCAGTAGGTGCAGCCACGGTGCACGAAAACAATACCATAAAGCCCAATCATCAAAACTCAAATCCAAGTGATATAAGCGTGATATTCAGATCACAACGCAAATCGCAACGAAAGACATTGAGGTACGCCTCCTACAATGTCGAAAAGTGTCGGTGCGCCCAAAACTGGCAGAGCAAGAACATCCGCTGCCTCCTGCTCACAGTCTGGCGTCTTTTGTCTCTGGGTCTTCATTTCTCTGTGGATTACCAATATTGCAATCCATTGGCTCGTCGGCCCGGTTCGGTGTACTAACGGAAACGATTCGCTCTAGCATATCCTCTAAAGATCTCTGGCCAATTATCATGGTCGCTCATAACCTATCTCATCAATGATGCCAAACTCTGGTCTCCTGGGTGTGTGTAATACAACTGATCCTGGGTCTAGGTCTTCTCGTATAATACTCCAGAAAGGTGCTGTCGAAGTATCTCCCAAATCTCGTTTCCGCCGAACTGCCCGGAAGTCATCATCTTTCACTAAATCTATTTCTTGTTCCGGAACGGCTTCATACTCATCACAACTCCTTCTGGAAGATATATCCATGTACGACACCTCTGCATGCGTACCACATCTCTGATGTCAGCGGAGTGGAACGTCATCTCGTCACGATCTCGTACGAACCTTTTACTCCACTTTTCTGTAATGTCGACTGATTCGGACTCGTCTCCTCGTGGTTGCATGGACTGCACTCCAACGGCTATACTCGTATCTGGAGTCTCCCAAGCAATACATCCTATCATATAATATCCGAATGATGTCGAACTTTTCGATCGATTCATCAAGGTTCCATAATCCCCCAAGAACTCAACATCTTGGGTACAGTTTAATTGTATCGAATACATGACACAGCACCTGTGGATGAACCGTAGAAGGGCAAACCCAAGCCTCATTAATGGTACCGCTAAACTGCTGTAAACCTTAAGGTTTTGAAGCATTCTCATAGTCATTATATCGAGTTAGGGTTTCATTCTTCTAGAGGCTCCATAAAATTACTTGCATTGTTTTCCGAATACTTTAAACTTGGAGAATGGATGCCTGACATTCGATCGTCTCTATCAACTCCCATCGTACCTACGTGAAGTCGTCTCTAGCTGGAATCAATCAATAAGATGACCTCGCATCGGGGTAGGCAATGAATCACATGTCCTAGTCTTTCATCTTTTATGACTAGCGATCTTCTATCATATCTCGAAGAATAACTCGTGCGGCATTAGCTTCAAACATCTGGGGCGATATCTTTTCATTCGCCGAAATCACTGGCTCATTCGTCCGCACGCTGAACAGTGCCTCAATCATCAAAATAATCTGTGCTTTGACGGTCATCACAATCTGGCTGGCCTCTAGTAGTGGCCCAATCCTCTGGTGCTGATCAGCACATCCGAGAAATCTTGTATAAGCAATTCATCAAACGCTCAAGGCGCGAAAACACAACTAAACGACGCATCTATGCAAATCATATGTCCCTGGAATCATGCCCTGGTCAGTCCTCGTCCATGACGAGCTCGTGCTGACGCAACTCTAGCCGTAGCTCTCTCTACCCGTGTAATCGTGGTAACAAAACCATAACTGGTACCGATGAAGATAGATCATAGGAATGAATATAATACTGTGCAAGGAAATGTACATCCTAAGGCTTCTTAAGCGGAGTATCGTATCGTAAGTATGCCGCGGAACATACACACGGTACGTCACTCTTCTTAAGTTACCTACTCCATCAACTAAGGGTCATCCTACACTCAGAAGGTAAAACCTAACGCTCTGATACCAACTTTGTCACGACCCGAAAAGTACCGAGCGTGACTGGCACTTAAATTACGAAACGTCTTAAGGCGTACGTAATCTAAGTAAGCCAAAACCCAGAAATCAAAACCAAGTAAAGCAGTAGAGTGAAGGGAAAACCAATTTAAAGCAAGTAGTTTAACAACAAAAGCCAAAGTATGCATTTTTCAAATCTCAAGTCCTTTTCTGAAAATTTCGGCAGAGTTTCCTTTGTAAATACTGACCCCAAACGGGTACAAAACCTGATAAAGCATATATAATGAATAAGGCATCCCCAACCGGGAGCTAGCTCTTCGCCAAAAGGGCGGACAAAACCACGCAAGCAATATAATATACAACGCCGAAGGGCGAGAATCAAAACACAGAATGAAAACCATCATCATCAAGAAAACCAGAGAAAAATCATAATAATACAGCGCACGACTCTAAGGTCGAAAGAATATACACTGGTCTCTAGTTCTATCAAATATACAAGTCTGGTTGATGGGGTTTTACTAGATACAACTGAAATAACAAATATACAATGGTGGTCACGATGTAAGTGAACCAACCTACAAAAGCAATCACCCGGAAGGAACAGTGTGCCAGCAAAGCCGCAACGAAACCTGTACAGCAAAACCTGCAAGAAACTATGGCACAACGGGTGTGAGTTGCCAACTCATGAGTAGAAAACATCACAGAGCAGAAATCGCATGTATGATGCATCTTAGGACATATCAAGTAATATCCTCAAATAATATCCTGACCATCTATATATAAGTGCAATACTACGTGCTCGTGTCAGTGCCTCAGATAGCAACATAGCAGATATATGATGTATGAATGCATTACGAATGGAAACAGAATACATCATGAGTGAGACAACTGTTTTCTTTATTTAATGAGATTCCTGTATGTATATAAATCGAATATCATCAATAAAATCAACAGAGAAATCAAAACCAAGTAATCTAAGTAAGCCAAAACCCAGAAATCAAAACCAAGTAAAGTAGTAGAGTGAAGAGGGGAAGATTGTAACATTTCAGAAAATATAAAATATTATTTTTGGCACTTAAATTACGAAACGTCTCAAGGCGTACGTAATCTAAGTTAGCCAAAACTCAGAAATCAAAACCAAGTAAAGTAGTAGAATGAAGGGAAAACCAATTTAAAGAAAGTAGTTTAACAACATAAGCCGAAGTATGCATTTTTAAAATCTCAAGTCCTTTTCTGAAAATTTCGGCAGAGTTTCCTTTGTAAATACTGACCCCAAACGGGTACAAAACCTGATAAAGCATATATAATGAATAAGGCATCCTTAAGCGGGAGCTAGCTTTTCGCCAAAAGGGCGGACAAAACTACGCAAGCAATATAATATACAACGCCGAAGGGCGAGGATCAAAACACGGAATGAAAACCATCATCATCAAGAAAACTAGAGGAAAACCATAATAATATAGCGCGCGACTCTAAGGTCGAAAGAATATACACTGGTCTTCTAGTTTTATCAAATATACAAGTCTGGTTGATGGAGTTTTACTAGATACAACAGAAATAACAAATATACAATGGTGGTCATGATGCAAGTGAACCAACCTACCAAAGCAATCACCCGGAAGGAACAGTGTGCCAGCAAAACCGCAATGAAACCTGTACGGCAAAACCTACAAGGAACTGTGGCACAACGGGGGTGAGTTGCCAACTAGTGAGTAGAAAACATCACAGAGCAGAAATCGCATGTATGACGCATCGTAGGTCATATCAAGTAATATCCTCAAATAATATCCTTATCCATCTACATATAAGTGCAATACTACGTGCTCGTGTCAGTGCCTCAGATAGTAACATATCAGATATATGATGTATGAATGCATTACGAATGGAAACAGAATACATCATGAGTGAGACAACTGTTTTCTTTATTTAATGAGATTCCTGTATGTATATAAATTGAATATCATCAATGAAATCAACAGAGAAATCAGTGTCAAGTATCGACACAAAACATGAATCTCAATATCTTAATATCTCAGGCTCCGGCTATCCGGACTGGTGTCACGACCCGCAGGGTACGGAACGTGACTGGCACTTAAGTTACGAAACGTCTCAAGGCGTCCGTAATTAAGTAAGCCAAAACCCAGAAAACAAAACCTGATTTGGAAATAGAATGAAGGAAAAACCAATTTTAATGCAAGCGATAATCCATTAAGTCACATCAAGCCTTTTAAAAGCAACATCCGTTTTCCAAAATTCCGGCAGAATCTTCTTTATAAAAACGGGCCCCCAAACGGGTACAAAACAGGAGTATAAATGTATAACATGAAATATGGCATCCCCAAGCGGGAGCTAGCTCTTCGCCTCAAGGCGGTCACAAATCCCACATAATGTAAAATAGCAATATGCGTAAATACTCAAGAGAAGCGCAATTAAAATCACATGTCGACTCAAGTGAGCTCGACCCCAGATACAACATAAAATCCACAAGTCTCACAGCCTCGTCTCTAGGTCAATATACAATAATCCAAATAACAGGTGCAGCTGATACAGTAGATGGAGTACTCTAGATACAATGAATATATAAGGTGGTACAAAATGATAACAACCCACCTACGAACAAAAACCTTGAGTCCAGGCAAAAAGAGCAAAAGTAGCTAGTGCGTCCGTCGCTACTGTACTGACGGAACGGACCTGCAGAAAGGCTGTGGCACAACGGGGGTGAGTTGCCAACTTGTGAGTAATAAATAACATCTATAGAGGCTATCGCATGCATGCACACAAGTATCCTAGCATCTCTAAAACAGATATGGCAGGGTATACTAGCAGGTATGTATGCAGCATAAATATACTAGCATGTATGTATGCAGCATAAATCAACTCGTGATCTCAATATGTAAATATAAGAATCATTCTTTCTTTTTGAAACTCTTTTTAAATACCAGCATAATATACATAGAATCAACAAGAATCCGTGTCCAGCAACAACACCTCAAAACTGTCTCAAATCTCATATATCCATGTCATAGTATCTCTGGCCTCAGCCGTCCGGCTGACCCATCTCAAATATCAATATCTCATCATCTCGCGGCCTCGGTCGGTATCCTCTGGATATCCACCGTGCCAAAAAGTCACCGGTAGGTAATCTATCCCCTGCCAGGCTCAACGCCGTCATCTGCGATCCTCTTGTCCCGGGGTACCTTACCGGGCCCACCATGTACTCGAAACGGTTCATCCAACTCCTCGAAACGGGTCTCGAAAACCACAGCAAACTCATGGTGGACGACACTTTACATCACTATAAAACCGCAACTTTTCATATTTTAGAAAAAATAATAAGTTTGTAAATCTTGCGGCTTTCCCCCGAAATCCAGAAATATCATAAATCTCAAGAACCATCATAAGTGCATGCGCCAATGATAATGAATGCATATGGTATCAATAATCGAGTTGCAATGTATGATGTATAGACTAGGCATGAAAAATGATGTAATGAGGTACATGCATGTGAATAGCAATTTTACAATTTCATTTTAAGGATTTAATGCAATAGCACAGGTTATAAGCATCAATTGATAACATGTTTCAGATTATAAGTTATCTAGTGTTGTGACATGGCAATTACCAGAGCGTGTGTGTACACATGAATAATGCTCGTGCAGCATATAAAAACCCTGGCAATGGTGCAGGTATCCTATGGAATGAGTTCACATATATAGGTAAAACATATAGATCCTGAACATAGCAATCATCATGCAATATTATAATTTCTAACGTCACTAGCAATCTTTTAATTTACTAAATCTATCGGGCGACTTGCGCCATCTATACGATTGTCCCCCGTAGATGTTACATCTACTCATCCGTGATCTCGCGCTAGGTGTGTCCAACCACCTGCTTTCCTTTCTCCGCAACGCTCGAAGCCTCCGCCTGCGAACCTAGAATTTACACAAAGCAACACATAAGCTTAGATATTCTAAAAACGCGATATTAAAACCCAACGAGAAACTCGCGTCGCGAACTAAACACGCGCGTGTACGTAACGTGAGTGCATACGCCAAAACCCAACGCGACACGCTGTGGCACACAGCGATACGCTGTGATTCACAGCAACCCAACTCGACACGTGTCGTATGTGTCGCGCAAGTCCCGCTACGCTAAATACAGGTTCCAGATTCTACCTGGAGCAAAAACAAGGAAAATAAACAAGACCAAACCCTTAACCATATCTACAGACACCAACCCAACAAAATTCAAGGCATTTAACTAAGATTTGGCTGGCGGCAGGGGGGTCATACCGGCCCAATTCCGGTGACAGGGGTCTGGGCTTCTACCCTAACATCCTAACACCATATACACCATAATGTACATGTTTGCTAGCTAAAATAACTACCCTAGGTACAGCAGATTCTACGTATCCTAAAGTTTCGTTTTAAAAACGCTTAAAGCACTAAGTTTGCAAAGATAGGGTATTTTGTGAAATTAGGTGGAATTATAAGGGTCAAGTGATACCAACAGCAAATAATGTAGCTAAGCTAACCTTAAAAACCCTAATCTATCCTACTCATCAACTAAACCATCAAAACTCACCAAAAGTCCACAAATACACAAGGAAGCTCACCAATTCCCCCGATTTTACCAACAACAGAACCTCAAAAACCAAACAATACCAAGACACAAGTAAAACCCTGTAGACACTACTGGACAGAACCCCCAAGCCCAACTCACCAAGATGGCCGGCGACACCGGAAAATGAGGGGAGGTCGCCGGTTTTTGCAAGAGGAAAACCGGCCCCAACCCTACACACTACTCTAAAGGCCCTGCACAACATTCTGAAGGTGTTTGCTAAAGTAAAAAAGGATCCAGGTAGTAGCAGATCTCGGATATCCCAAAAAGTCCATATAAAAAGCTAAGTTACACCAATTTGCAACGATCTGGTATTTTAACGAAATCTGGCACAATTCCAAAGTTAACTGGCCTTAAACACACCTAGACAAGCTAAATTATCAGTAAAAACCAACACTTGGCCAAGTCTCACTCAAAACACCTAAATCTAGCAGTAAACCTCAATATAAACACTAAACTACACTAAATAATACCTAAGTTAAGCAAGCAAGGAATCAAGTTAAAAGATTATACCTCTAGAGATCCTAGGATGTAGGAGAAGAGGAGAAGAAGAAGGAGAAGAAGGTGTTGCTGCTGCTGAAGTGTTGCTGCTGTTGTTGCTGTTCTGAGCTGCTGCTGCTGCTTGCAATGCTGCTGCTGCTGCTGTTGTTTTTGTTGTTGCTGCTTGCTTCAGTTGCAGCTGCTGCTGTGTTGGTGTTGTGTTGTTGATGCCGTTGCTACTGCTGATGTTGTTGATGTTATTGCTGTGTTGATGCAACTGCTGCTGTGTTTGTTGCTGCTGCTGTTGCCACTCCTGCTGCTGCTGTTGCCACTCCTGCTGCTACTGTTGTTTTTGATGATGTGTGTGTGTGAGTGAGAGGGAAAGATGTGAGTGAGAAGGAGTGTGAGAGATAAAGCAAAAGATTTGAAATAACCCTAGAGAGTCAACTCCCCTCTCTCCCTCTTCATTAATTGCTAACATGCACAAGCTCATCATAACCTCTCTCTCACCCCTACCTATTAGTCAACCCCTAACAAATTAAATTTTTAAAACTAAAACCCTTAATTAAATACAATTAACTTAACCTATGGGTTAACCCACCATGCTCATCTAAAGATGGTTAACCCTAAACTTAACCCAAGTTAACGAGCACAAGTGTGTGCAGTCCAGATAAAATTCTAATACAATATTCCTAAAATCAGATAAATTATCTGGAACCCGCTTTGGTAAACTTTTTACCAAAAACCCCACATTAACACACAATTACCACTAACACAACTCAGGTGTTACAACTGGCCTGTATCATCAAATCTCAATATCTCAGTGTCTCAAATCTCAATATCTCAATATCTCAAGCTCCAGCTATCCGGACTGGTCTCTATCATCAAATCTCACGACCACGAACGGTATCCTCCGGATATTCGCCGCGCCAAATAATCACCGGTAGGTAGTCTTCCCCTGCCAGGCTCATCGTCTACAACTCGAGCTTATTGCCCCGGGGTACCTTACCAGGCCCACCATGTACCCGAGACGGTTCATCCTACTCCTCGAATCGGGCCTCGAAAACCAACTCAGAACCGAGAAAACATCATGGTGGACAATACTCATCATATCAAGAAAAACCGCATCTTTCTCTTTAAAATAATTCATCAGTTTATAAAATGTCACATGCGGTTTCCAAATCCAGAAAATCTCAAGAAGGGTCCGAAATCATCAAAATCACGATATCAACAAACAATGAATACCGGCATAAATCTCCATAATACTGCATGACTAATGAATATATGATTGTATCTGATATCATGCAATAAATGCAATAGTTAAACTAGCATATGAAAGCGATAATATATTGCAACTATCAGATAGCAAGCTGTGTCAATGAAATAGTATTCTCTAAAGTGTACGTGACATGGCAATTACAGATGATGATGTGTGTGAGCCGGCAAACAGGTGTACATGGAACATACGCATCATCGGTAATGGTGTTGGTGTCCTGACAGCAGGGTTTCATAATAATTACTGATAACATATGTATAAGCATGGAATGCGATGAAACATCATGAATATACAAAAAGTGTTATAGTAACAGCAACACTGAAGAATAAACCTACCCAATATAGGAGTCATACAATTTGGTATTTAAATTACTCACAATTCTCCACTTTTGAAAATGAGTATGACTCGAGCCCAGTCAAAAGGGTAAGGGAATCCACCTAAGTCTGAGTCGATCTATATATATGTATATATATATATATGTATATATATATATATATATATATATGTATATATATACACACACATATATATATGTATCTAGTCGGTGATCTCGCCTCAATAGTATTACGTACGATACAATAAATAATATGACATGCTCGAGTCAATAGTGCGGATCTATCCTCATAACTATATCTCGTACGGTAAATCTATCGTACGACATCCCAAATCTAGGTACGGGTCAAATATCATATTTATCTCGTTACTCATCCGATATCCTTATCATCATATGTCATGAACTGGGGTACAGATCTAAGTCTAATACAAACCGATACCATCAACAAATATATGTGTGTGTATGTCTGAAACACATCGTCTAAAGATCCGCTATACTATCATGTCGTATCTCCTAATAGGAACCAAATCCCACCACCGTTCTCATGGCACCATGCCCAATCCTCATCGACTCATCTCCAAATATCATATACTGTCCTCAACATCCGTGTATACGTGTATGTATATATATAAGCACCAACACATCTACCTATACACACACACACACACACATGACGTATACTCCCAAAACCATATCCCGTGTGTGTATGTGTATGTGTATGTGTAACAACCTCACTTTAGGATTCGCGACTAAGAAACCGACTAAACCACTTTTCCTCAAATCTCGCTAATATTAACACATGATCTCCTAATTCTTTTCTTGCTAAGGTTCATATCTCACAATAACCCATATATGTATATCTATACCACTTCACATCAAAATCTTATGAAATTGCGGGGGTGCTATACGCCATCCACCCGACTTCCCCCGTAGATATAAATCTACTCATCTTGATCTTCGCTTGCCGATGCCGATATCGCCACGCACTTCATCGTCGTCTTGTAATCCATGTGGGGGTACTTACATATATACACATATAGCATCGTAAACAAAAATCTCGCACAAAACCAAAACAGTGCACGTATCACACATAGGTTTAAACCTATGGTCTCGCATGCAAAACACGACCAAATAACCCTCGTTGTTGACGTTCAAACGCCACACGATGGAACACAATAACAAATACCAAATCCCAATTAATTAAAAGCCGCAAAACGAAACCAGAAACTTGGAAAACATGCTCCAGATTTTACCCTAGGTAAAATTAGCCAATTTTGCATATAGGAGGGGTCTAGTTTACTGACATAGGAGCCACAGAACAAGCACGAGCCAATTTGCTCGCACCAAGGCCGCAAATTGCGGCCAAAAAGAGTAAATTTGCGGCTAGGAAAATTCCAGGGGGTCTCAGGTTTCAGTGGTAGCTCCTAGGGTGCCTGCATGTGTCACTATGTTTGCTAAATAATTTTCAGAGGCTCCGAGTGTTAGCAGATCACCAATTCTCATCACAAATCCCACAATTTCCTGATATCGGGGTTTCTAAGTTTATGACTTGGGGTTCTATCTCAGGTTTCAGTCCATGAAACTAACTCTAAAGGGGTTGTATAGACTCTACTAACCTCAATTACACAATCACAACTCAAAAGTCCCTCAAACCCTAACTAGGAATTTTCAAAGCTCACTAAACAACACTATATCGATTCTAAACATGTATAGGTACTAAGGTGAATGAAATGCAATACAAATGGTGCAGAAATTACCTCATTTAGGCAACCCAAGAAAAACCCTAGTGTGCCAATGTTGTCAAAATCCAACTTTTCTTGGTCCAATGTGTAGAGGAGAAGGAGGGGATCAACTTTTATGAAGGGAGTATAGGGTTTTGGCAAGGTTTTTGAGATGGATCCTAGGGTTTAAGATGGAGGGAAGTGAGGAAGAAGGAGAAGAAAAAAATGGTGGAGGGATTATATGGCTGCCCCCCCTCCTTTAATCTCATCCACTCCCACTAAATTACCCTTTTGCCCTTTTGTCTTTTTCTTTTCTTTCCTCCTTTAAAACCAAATCACATAATACCCATAAAACAACACAAATGCGACAACATATAACCAAATGCAACATGACATGGTGCACTAGCCACGGAAAACAGTAAAAATACGGATTTGGCCTAATCGCGATTAGCAGTGCACTAATCGGGTTTTCATTTAAACCGCATATAATAAATCTTAAAAATGCCAAATCCTTTAAATATATTTTTAAATGAATAAATCATTTTAATTCCCAATTATTTCACAATTATTGGTATATATTTATATCTTTTTTCGAAAACCCCAATTTCGCAAAACGGGCAGTTTTCGAGAAATATAATATTTTAATATTAAATTCCAAAAATAATATTTTATATTTTCTGAAATGTTACAATCTTCCCCCCTTAAAGAAATTCGGTCCCCGAATTTAAATTTAAACCCCCAAATTCTAAAACATTTCAATAAAAGATCATGTTGTCGAGGCTCCGAAATCATAAATACATAAAACACATCGTAGCGCAATGCATGCGCATGAAAAACGAGTATATAAACCAAAATCGAACTCCGTCAAGCGTCACGCAAATCATCGGATTCACACGCATATCATCGGAGTTACAATGGAGATACAGATCTCAAAATCCACCACTTAAATCCAATATACTCTCATTAAATACAATGATACATATATAGGACGCATCCTCAAATCTCCAAAACCGAATAGAACACATGCAAAATCTTTTCTAAATCGCCACGAGATGCATAACCCACGGCATAAGTAGCGGACGTTTATTGTAAGAAAATAATCCTATATCTTTTGTTTAACAAACGTCCCGCCATTTAGAAAAATAATTTAGAAGGGTTTCCTTTGAAAAATGCGTCGTATCATCTCGGACACGTAGGTAAATACTGAGACTATCGCTCCCTTTTGGAAATCCCTTCGATAACTATCGATGCATGCAAAAACATAATCAGGTACTGTCCTCGGACTAGTCCTGCTCAGCTACTATACCAATTAGTAAATATCATAAACATCATCTCAAAGGGAAATCAAATACAAATATGTACATGAATGCCACGTGCGTCTGGTGTGCACGGAAATTGAAATCAATGAAATGTGCCATATATGTGCACAGAAATAAAATCTAAGTGTAACGGGTGTGCACGAACACCTGTCAAGGGCAACTAGTGTGCCTGACAGCCAAAACCAGATGCATCTGATATGCACGAAGAATCTCGATTGAGTGCATATCGTGTGCATCAAAATCGCATCAAGCGCCCAAATATGCGCAAGAATCCAAATCCAGTGCACAAGGTGCACGAAAACAATATCGAATATCGCAATCGAAATCGACGGTATACAACACATCTCAATCCAAATCCAAATCAGGTATACCGTGGTATATAATCTCACAACCATGTGCATCAGCCTACGCAAAATCGAATCAAAATACTAAAAGTGTATGAAAACTATGCCGAAAGCTTAAGTCAAATCACATGCATACTATAGGCATGAAATCAAAATCAACATCTTGAATGATATCAATTCAAAGTCAAGTGCAACAGTGGTACACAAAATCTCAATCATGTAAATAAATCGCTCAAAATATCAGGCATGGAATCAAAATCAACATCTCGAATGATATCAAATCAAAGTCAAGTGCAACTGTGGTGCACGAAATCTCAATCATGCAAATAAATCGCTCAAAATATCAAGCATGGAATCAAAATCAACATCTCGAATGATATCAAATCAAAGTCAAGTGCAACAGTGGTGCACAAAATCTCAATCATGCAAATAAATTGCTCAAAATATCAGGCATGGAATCAAAATCAATATCTCAAATGATATCAAATCAAAGTCAAGTGCAACTGTAGTGCACAAAATCTCAATCCAGTGCAACTAACATGCACGAATGGAAATCCCAATCGAGTGCATCCGGTGTGCACAAAACCATATCTCATATCATGCGCTCAACATGCGCGAAATCCAAATCAAGTACATCCGTCATGCACGAATGAAGACTAAATCAAGGGCATCAAACATGCATGAATAAAATCTAAATCAAGTGCATCCAACATGCACGAATAAAATCTAAATCAAGTGCATCCAACATGCACGAATAAAACCTAAATCAAGTGCATCCGATGCGCACAAAATTCAATATTAAGCGCCTAATATGCGCAAAAATCCAACCCAAGCGCGTCAGTCCGTGAAAAGTATTAGTGCAGTAACATGCATGAAAACGAACATCAAGTGCAGACGCGCACAAAATATAAATCTGGTAACACAAATGCTCAAAGACATAAATCGGGTGCAACTGAGATACGAAGTGTAATTCCGTTGCAACCAATGCACAAAATACCTAGCTGGAGCAACAAATGCTCGAAATATGAATCCGGTGCATCCAGTGCACGAAATACAATACAGTGCAACAATCGCTCAAAAATACAAATATGGTGCATCAAGTGCACAAAATACCAACTCCAGTGCATCCAGTGCACGAAATATCAAATAAAGTGCATCCAGTGCACGAAATGCCGAATATAGTGCATCCAGTGCACGAAATGCCGAATACAGTGCATCCAGTGCACGAAATGCCGAATACAGTGTATCCAGTGCACGAAATGCCGAATACAGTGCATCCAGTGCACGAAATGCCGAATACAGTGTATCCAGTGCACGAAATGCCGAATACAGTGCATCCAGTGCACGAAATGCCGAATACAGTGCATCCAGTGCACGAAATACCAAATACAGTGCATCCAGTGCACGAAATACAATATGGTGCAACAATGCATAGCGTAAAAACCTAGTGCAAAAACTGCACAAAATACAAATCGGGTGCTATAAGTGCACGGAAATGCATCAATAACTCAAATGCGTATAAAAAGCAACACCGAGTGTGCCAAGGTGTATAAAATCATAAACGGGTGCAAAAACCAAATCGAGTGCATACCACCTGCACATAAATCAAATCAGCTGTATACAATCCATGAAATCATAAACATGTGCAGCCAAGGCAAAAAACTGAATCAAGTGCAATAAACCTGCACAAATCATAAATCAACACAACGGTGTATAAAGCATATCTCAAATGCAATAACTATGCACAAAACGTAAATACTCAGTAGGTGCAGCCATGGTGCATGAAAACAATACCATAAAGCCCAATCATCAAAACTCAAATCCAAGTGATATAAGCGTGATATTCAGATCACAACGCAAATTGCAACGAAAGACATTGAGGTACGCCTCCTACAATATCGAAAAGTGTCGGTGCGCCCAAAACCGGCAGAGCAAGAACATCCACTGCCTCCTGCTCACGGTCTGGCGTCTTTTGTCTCTGGGTCTTCATTTCTCTGTGGATTACCAATATTGCAATCCATTGACTCGTCGGCCCGGTTCGGTGTACTAACGGAAACGATCCACTCTAGCATATCCTCTAAAGATCTCTGGCCAATTATCATGGTCGCTCATAACCTATCTCATCAATGATGCCGAACTCTAGTCTCCTGGGTGTGCGTAATACAACTGATCCTGGGTCCAGGTCTTCTTGTATAGTACTCCAGAAAGGTTCTGTCGAAGTATCACCAAAATCTCGTTTCCGCCGAACTGCCCGGAAGTCATCATCTTTCACTAAATCTATTTCTTATTCTGGAACGGCTGCATACTCATCACGACTCCTTCTGGAAGATATATCCATGTACAACACCTCTGCATGCGTACCACATCTCTGATGTCAGCGGAGTGGAACGTCATCTCGTCACGATCTCGTACGAATCTCTTACTCCACTTTTCTCTAATGTCGACTGATTCGGACTCGTCTCCTCGTGGCTGCATGGACTGCGCTCCAATGGCTATACTCGTATCTGAAGTCTCCCAAGCAATGCATCCCATCATATGATATCCGAATGATGTCAAACTTTTCGATCAATTCATCAAGGTTCCATAATCCCCCAAGAGCTCAACATCTTGGGTATAGTTTAATTGTATCGAATACATGCCATAGCACCTGTGGACCAACCGTAAAAGGGCAAAACCAAGCCTCATTAATGGTACTGCTGAACTGCTGTAAACCCTAAGGTTTTGAAGCGTTCTCATGGTCATTATATCGAGTTAGGGTTTCATTCTTTTAGAGGGTCCATAGAATTACTTGCATTTTTTTCCGAATACTTTAAACTTAGAGAATGGATGCCTGACATTCGATCATCTCTATCAACTTCCATCGTACCTGCATGAAGTCGTCTCTAGCTGGAATCAATCAATCAGATGACCTCGCATCGGGATAGGCAATGAATCTCATGTCCCAGTCTTTCATCTTTGGTGACTAGCGATCTTCTATCATATCTCGAAGTATAACCCATGCGGCATCAGCTTCAAACATATGGGGCGATATCTTTTCATTCACCGAAATCACTGGCTCATTCGTCCGCACGCTAAACAGTGCCTCAATAATCAAAATAATCTGTGCTTTAACGGTCATCACAATCTGGCTGGCCTCTAGCAGTGGCCCAATCCTCTGGTGCTGATCAGCACATCCGAGAAATCTTGTATAAGCAATTCATCAAACGCTCAAGGCGCGAAAACACAACTAAACGGCGCATCTATGCAAATTGTATGTCCATAGAATCACGCACTGGTCAGTCCTCGTCCATGACGAGCTCGGGATGACGCAACTCTAGCCGTAGCTCTCTCTGCCCGTGTAATCATGGTAACAAAACCATAACTGATACCGATGAGGATAGATCATAGGAATGAATATAATGCTGTGCAAGGAAATTTACATCCTAAGGCTTCTTAAGCGGAGTATCGTATCGTAAGTATGCCGCGGAACATACACACGGTACATCACTCTTCGTAAGTACCTACTCCATCAACCAAGGGTCATCCTACACTCAGAAGGTAAAACCTAACGCTCTGATACCAACTTTGTCATGACCCGAAAAGTACCGAGCGTGACTGGCACTTAAATTACGAAACGTCTCAAGGCGTACGTAATCTAAGTAAGCCAAAACCCAGAAATCAAAACCAAGTAAAGCAGTTGAATGAAGGGAAAACCAATTTAAAGTAAGTAGTTTAACAACAAAAGCCAAAGTATGCATTTTTAAAATCTCAAGTCCTTTTCTGAAAATTTTGGCAGAGTTTCCTTTGTAAATACTAACCCCAAATGGGTACAAAACCTGATAAAGCATATATAATGAATAAGGCATCCCCAAGCGGGAGCTAGCTCTTCGTCAAAAGGGCGGACAAAACCACGCAAGCAATATAATATACAACGCCGAAGGGCGAGGTTCAAAACACAGAATGAAAACCATCATCATCAAGAAAACCAGAGGAAAACCATAATAATACAGCATGCGACTCTAAGGTCGAAAGAATATACACTGGTCTTCTAGTTCTATCAAATATACAAGTCTGGTTGATGGAGTTTTACTAGATATAACTGAAATAACAAATATACAATGGTGGTAACGATGCAAGTGAACCAACCTACCAAAGCAATCACCCGGAAGGAACAGTGTTCCAGCAAAGCCGCAACGAAACCTATACGGCAAAACCTGCAAGAAACTGTGGCACAACGGGGGTGAGTTGCCAACTCATGAGTAGAAAAAATCACATAGAAGAAATCACATGTATGACGCATCCTAGGTCATATTAAGTAATATCCTCAAATAATATCCTGATCCATCTACATATAAGTGCAATACTACGTGCTCGTGTCAGTGCCTCAGATAGCAACATATCAGATATATGTTGTATGAATGCATTACGAATGGAAATAGAATACATCATGAGTAAGAAAACTGTTTTCTTTATTTAATGAGATTCCTGTATATATATAAATCGAATATCATCAATGAAATCAACAGAGAAATCAGTGTCAAGTATCGACACAAAACATGAATCTCAATATCTCAATATCTCAGGCTCCGGCTATCCGGACTGGCCTGTATCATCAAATCTCAATATCTCAGTGTCTTAAATCCTAATATCTCAATATCTCAGGCTCCGGCTATTCGGACTGGCCTGTATCATCAAATCTCACGACCACGAATGGTATCTTCCAGATATCCGCCGCGCCAAACAATCACCGGTAAGTAGTCTTCCCCTACCAGGCTCATCGTCTACAACTCGAGCTTATTGCCCCGGGGTACCTTACCGGGCCCACCATGTACCCGAGACGGTTCATCCTACTCCTCGAATCGGGTCTCGAAAACCAACTCAGAACCGAGAAAACATCATGGTGGACAATACTCATCATATCAAGGAAAACCGCATCTTTCTCTTTAAAATAATTCATCAGTTTATAAAATGTCACATGCGATTTCCAAATCCCGAAAATCTCGAAAAGGGTCCGAAATCATCAAAATCACGATATCAACAAATAATGAATACCGGCATAAATCTCCATAATACTGTATGACTAATGAATATATGAATGTATCTGATATCATGCAATGAATGCAATAGTTAAACTAGCATATGAAAGCGATAACATATTGCAACTATCAGCTAGCAAGCTATGTCAATGAAATAGTATTCTCTAAAGTGTACGTGACATGGCAATTACCGATGATGATGTGTGTGAGCCGGCAAGCAGGTGTACGTGGAATATACGCATCATCAGTAATGGTGCTGGTGTCCTGACATCAGGGTTTCATAATAATTACTGATAACATATATATAAGCATGGAATGCGATGAAATATCATAAATATACAGAAAGTGCTATAGTAACAGCAACACTGAAGAATAAACCTACCCAATATAGGAGTCATACAATTTGGTATTTAAATTACTCACAATTCTCCACTTTTGAAAATGAGTATGACTCGAGCCCAGTCAAAAGGGTAAGGGAATCTACCTAAGTCTGAGTATATATATATATATATATATATATATATATATATATATATAATAGTCGGTGATCTCGCCTCAATAGTATTACGTACGATACAATAAATAATATGACATCCTCGAGTCAAGAGTGCGGATCTATCCTCATAACTATATCTCGTACGGTAAATCTATCATACGGCATCCTAAATCTGGGTACGGGTCAAATATCATATTTATCTCGTTACTCATCTGGTATCCTTATCATGATATGTCATGAACTGGGGTATAGATCTAAGTCTAGTACAAACTGATACCATCAACAAATATATGTGCGTGTGTCTGAGACACATCGCTTAAAGATCCGCTATACTATCGTGCCGTATCTCCTAATAGGAACCAAATCCCACCACCGATCTCATGGCACCATGCCCAATCCTCATCGACTTATCTCCAAATATCATATACTATCCTCAACATCCGTGTATACGTGTATATATATATATATATATATATATATATATATATATATATATATAAGCACCAACACATCCACCTATACATATATATATACATATGACGTATACACCCAAAACCATATCTTGTGCGTGTATGTGTATGTGTAACAACCTCGCTCTAGGGTTCGCGACTAAGAAACCGACTAAACCACTTTTCCTCAAATCTCGCTAACATTAACCCATGATCTCCTAATGCTTTTCTTGCTAAGGTTCATATCTCACAATAACCCATATATGTATATCTATACCACTTCACATAAAATCTTATGAAATTGCGGGGGTGCTATACGCCATCCACCCGACTTCCCCCGTAGATATAAATCTACTCACCTTGATCTTTGCTTGCCGATGCCGATGTTGCCACACGCTTCCTCGTCGTCATGAAATCCACGTGGGGGTACCTACATATATACACATATAGCATCGTAAACAAAAATCTCGTACAAAACCAAAACAGTGCGCGTATCACACATAGGTTTAAACCTATGGTCTCGCATGCAAAACACGACCAAATAACCCTCATTGTTGACGTTCAAACGCCACACGATGGAACAAAATAACAAATACCAAATCCTAATTCATTAAAAGCCGAAGAACGAAACCAGAAACATGGAAAACATGCTTCAGATTTTACCCTAGGTGAAATTAGCCAATTTTGCATATGGGATGGGTCTAGTTTACTGACATAGGAGCCACAGAACAAGCACGAGCCAATTTGCTCGCACAAGGCCGCAAATTGCTGCCAAAAAGAGTAAATTTGCGTCCAGGAAAAGTCCAAGGGGTCTCAGGTTTCAGTGGTAGCTCCTAGGGTGCCTGCATGTGTCACTGTGTTTGCTAAATAATTTTCAGAGGCTCCGGGTGTTAGCAGATCACCAATTCTCATCACAAATCCCACAATTTCCCGATATCGGGGTTTCTAAGTTTATGACTTGGGATTCTATCTCAGGTTTCAGTCCATGAAACTAACTCTAAATAGGTTGTATAGCCTCTACTAATCTCAATTACACAATTACAACTCAAAAGTCCCTCAAACCCTAACTAGAAATTTTCAAAGCTCACTAAACAACACTATATCGATTCTAAACATGTTTGGGTACTAAGGTGAATGAAATACAATACAAATGGTGCAGAAATTATCTCATTTGGGCAACCCAAGAAAAACCCTAGTTTGCCAATATTGTCAAAATCCCACTTTTCTTGGTCCAATGTGTAGAGGAGAAGGAGGGGATCAACTTTTGTGAAGGGAGTATAGGGTTTTGGCAAGATTTTTGAGATGGATCCTAAGGTTTATGCTGCAGGGAAGTGAGGAAGAAGAAGGAGAAGAAAAAAATGGTGGAGGGATTATGTGGCTGCCCCCCCCTCTTTCCTTTAATCTCACCCACTCTCACTAATTTACCTTTTTGCCCTTTTGTCTTTTTCTTTTCTTTCCTCCTTTAAAACCAAATCACATAATACCTATAAAACAACACAAATGCGACAACATGTAACCAAATGCAATATGACATGGTGCACTAACCACGGAAAACTATAAAAACACGGATTTGGTCTAATCGTAATTAGCAGTGCACTAATCGGGTTTTCATTTAAACTGCATATAATAAATCTTTAAAATGCCAAATCCTTTAAATATATTTTTAAATGAATAAATCATTTTAATTCCTAATTATTTCATAATTATTGGTATATATTTATACCTTTTTTCGAAAACCCCAATTTCGCAAATCGGGCAGTTTTCGGGAAATATATTATTTTAATATTAAATTGCAAAAATAATATTTCATATTTTCCTAAATGTTACAAAATTAGTGGACTAAGTCAATGGTTTCCACAAGCTTCTCCAACCTTCATAAGCCATGATAAATTCCACCTAATTTTGTTTATACTTTAAATAATTAATTATCCTAATTATCTATGGTATGGTATGAGTCTCATACACCCATGTATAATGTATCATCAAGCATGACACAAAAAAATAATACATTAATATATATCACATATATATTAAATGTACAATGAGAAAAGAAATTCGTAAGTGAGCTAATATTAGTTAATATATATTAATATATCAAATATATAATTATATATTAAATTATTAAATCAACACTTGATTTAATAATCCGGCTATATCACATATAACCGACTAATATCATTTATATCAACTTATCAAATCAACACTTAATTCAATAACCCGGCTATATCGCATATAACCGACCGATATCACATATCACGAGATAAGAATACGGTATCACATACACGTATTAATCTCGGTCCCGCACATATCATATATGTGCCCTATTTCGTTTTGCTTGAGCTAGGAAACCTCTGTGTATGACTCTAAAGACTCGTCAATACGCCGGCAGTAGGTAATGATCATATCAGTTTCCCACAAGCCGTCAGCGGTACTAGATGGACGTAACGGCTACCCGGGTATTGAGCGATCAGAAAATCAACAAGCAAGCCTACTCATAATCCCGTGAATCCAATAATTAACACTACCGTACAGTCCGGTCTCTTCGTCTGATATGTCGCATATCTAGTGTGGGGTGGTAAACGTCAGACCTCAATAACATGATAAGTCGTGCCGATGTGAGGCTCATAACGGGTCGAGAAACTACTGATAACACGTACCAGTAAATCTCAGTATCAGTCCTGGCCAGGGACTTCCTGTTATGGCCAATCGAGCACAGCGCAATATCAACCCCTAATATCGGGACAGACGAAACCCCTCCTATCGCTCATTGCCTCCATGTGACTCGGGACTGTACCCAAAAAACTACCGTTTTGCACGCTCTCTTGAACGTGGTAAGGTGGAAATCAAAACACAGTGGGAATCACACAAGACTCTATGACGATCTCGGGTCTACGGACTAACCTGTACCAGTGTCACCAGAGAACTGCTATCTGACGTTAAGTATAATACCATCTAGGAGTTCTCGGCGAGTCCTGTTCAATGTACCCAGTCTCCACTGAGCACCCGTATACCATCTTTGATGTCAAACACCAATGGATATGGGATCATCCATCGCCCATCATATGGGTCAAAAAGCGTATACGCTAGTCTACTCTGGAATATCGATGCCCCGTCTCAATACACCCTCGACTAGGAACAATTAAAGGATGTACTTGTGGACTACCCTGGCCCCACTAGTATGATCTCCATCATATTTATGGTAGTCAAGTACACATCCTAAGAGCTTTATCAACATGTAACAAAGAGACAGTATAAGTATACATGTTAAGATAAAAAGCAACCAGATAGCATACTATCATGTCGAGCAAGAAAGTCCTCTCTATATATGTCCAAACATTCACTATAATATACAATCATGTACAATAATGGCATCTAGGTCATACATACAACTAACAAATCCAATCCTGGAGAAACATTGGGAAGCAGTTATGAACATAACAGGATGTTCTTGGTATATGGCAATGTCAGCCTCCTTCAGTAGGCGGTTATCATTTCAGGCTTCCAAGGTGACCTGGATGACAGAATAGCTGTCAGAGTTAATATTTTTCCCTTTTTTGAGGGGCAGTATGTTGGACAAGTGGTTTAAGCAGATACTGAGGAAGGCATGGCGCAGGATACTGATTATATTCAATGGAAGATACGGTCCAAGAAGTTTGTTGGATTTGGATTTCATTAATGAACTTGGTCCCATCAGATATCCAGACAAATTCTAAGACAAGTATTGCTCATTTCGGGAGATAGTCTTTCTCCACGAAATTGAGATATAGAGAGATAAAAATAGAACCATTGGAGCGGATCCACTCACTTAGGCAATTTCTCAAATGAGATAGTTTTGCAAACAAGCTTTGCGAGACTAATTAGTAGAAAAGTTTGGTGTTTGGTATCACATGGGCTGTGAGTATGGGACACCGCAATAATTAGCCTTAAGTGCAAGTGGGAGATTGTTGGCTATAGTGCCCTCAAGGCAATTATTGTAATCGCAGGCAGGCGATTATGATGATTGAAGGAGGACCTATGCAGGTAGAATAGTGTTACTCGAGATGATAGTATGTTATCTGGTTTGTCTCTATCATCATGTACATGCATTATGTGTTATTACGTATCACTATTACATGTCGATAGAGCCCATAGGATTCTTGGTTGACTACCAGCATTATGATGGCGATCATATACATGGGAGTTGGGTGATCTATAAGCACATCCTTATATGTCCCTAATCGAGGAAGTATCGAGACTGGGCATCAATACTCCGGAGTAGACTAGTGTATACTTTTCGAGACTCTGACGAGGGGCGGTGGCCGGTGTCACAAGCCATTGGTGTAAGCTGGTCACTTAAGATAGTATACAGGTGCTTATTAGGTTATAAGTTACACTGGACGGACTCGCCGGGAATATGCTAGATGGTATTATACCTATTGTCAAATAGTAGTTCTCAGGAGACATGAGTACTGGTTAGTCAGTCGACCTAAAATCGTCATTTGTCTCGTGTAAGTCCCCACTGTGCTTTGATTACTACCCTAACATGGCTCAAAGGAGTCGTGAAAACAGGTTTTAGTTGGGTACAGTTCCGAGCCACATGGAGGCAGTGAGCGGATCATCGGGGATTCGTCTCTTCCGGTATTGGGGGTAGATGTCGCACTATGCACGGGTAGCCATCACCAGAAATCCTTGGCAGAGGTGGAAGAGAATTACTGATTTGGATCAGTAGTTTCTCAGTGGGTGATGGGCTTCACACTGACACAAAATATCGCGTTATTAGGGGTTTGACTTTATCCACTTACACCCGATTTGTGATACTCTTAGACAAACAGACCGGACTGTACGGAAGTTATCACAGACAGGCTCAGTAGGGGTATGGATGAGTTTGCTCGTCGACCTTCCTTTCGCTCAATACCTGGGTAGTCGTTACATACAGCTAGTGTCGCTGACGTACTTGTAGTTAAACCCACTTCAGCGTATTGACGAGTCTTTAGAGTCCCACACAGAGAGTTTTCTCGGTTCAAGCGATATGATGTAGATGACGTATATTGGTACATACAGGTGTTCGATTAAATATTTGTACAGGCTACACGGACTTTAATCGGACGGTTAATAATACTAGCGGCTTAGGATTAACCAGGATTATTAAATCAAGTTTTGATTTAATAATATATATATATATATATATTTATATATGTATTCTAGTATTATTGTTCACTATTCATTTTCTCTCTTGGCTATTCGTATTTTTATATGAATACGCGTATATGTATTTCAAGACGTATACCGGGTTGTATTCCGTATTTATACAGAATATCTTCTAGAAGATGGAAACCTCATTATATGATTTTCTTTTTAGAAAATCATTTGCAAATGAGGTGGATGGTGAGGTGGCATGAGCATGGTTGGAGGTATGCAGAGAGGAATGGGCCATTATTTGTTTGTTGTAAAATGTTGTGAGATATTTTGTATGGTTGCAAAATGTTGGTGGAGCCATTCTTTTCTATATGCCAATTCTCTTCTTGGTTCACTCTCTCATTATTTTCTCTTTTCTTGAGTTGCTCATGCCAATGTTTCTTCACCTCCTCCTCCTTCTCCTTTAGTTGTTCACTTGAGCTTTGGAAATGAGAGAAAAAGATAGTGGAAAATTCTTACATCCCCACTCTCCATTGCTAGCGACCTTAGAGCGTCGGTTGCTTCGCTAGGCGATTCTAGAGCTTGGATCGCTTCCCTCAAGTGGATCATCTTTGGCAAAGGAGGACTGGTTGCAAGCGCGATCCGGAGTACTTGAAGAAAGCTTGAGGACGTGAGTATTCTACACATAGTAAATTAGTTTAGCTCACTAGGTTTTGTATACAAGGCCTAGCTCTTTAGTTCGTTTCTTGGTTTCGGAACTTTGGCAAACTAGAAAAGTTTTGAAACCCATGTTGCCATCTTGCAAAATTAGTTTGCTAGTATGCCTAAGTTCCCATCAATAAGTCCCTAGCCAGGACGGATTGAGAATTACTGATAGTTAGATCAGTAGATTCTCGGATGGTCTTGAGCCACATCGGCACGACTTGTCAGGTTATTAAGGGTCTGACGTTTTCCACCCCCTGGACCTGGCATGTGATACTCTCAGACGAACAGACCGGACTGTACGGAGATGGTCACGGATAGACTCGGTAGGAGTTCGGATGAGTTTGCTCGTCGGCCTTCTTTTCGACAAGTATCTGGGTAGCCGTTACGTACAGCTAGTGTCACTGACGGGCTTATGGTTAAACCCACTTACGGCGTACTGTCGAGTCTTTAGAGTCTCATATAAAGGGTTTTCCTGGTTCATAAGAAACGATGTAGAGGCCGTATGGTTTTACGTGCAGGGTTCCGATCATATACGTGTACTAGCTACATAGATTTTGTTCGGACGGATAATACTAGTGGGCTTAGGATTAAGCCGCATTCTAGTATTATATTATTGGATTATTTTTTATCTCTTGGTATTCGTATTTTTTGCAGTACGAATACGGGTATATATATACGGTGAGGGCATTCTTGTAATTTCACAAGAGTGCTTCTAGAAGAAGACACCTCATTTTCGTTATATATATTTATTGAAAATAGATAATGAGGTGGAGGGATGAGGTTTTTCAAAGCATGGTATGAAGCATGGCTATTTCTTTTCTTTATTCATTTGTCATTACTATTCAAGCATGGCTACTATATTGTATTGAAAATAAAATGCTTGATAGTTTTGAGTTTAGCCATTCTTCACTTCATTCTACACTTGACATTCTCTATCCTCCTTTGCTCTCTTCTTCTTCCTCAAACTCTAACACTCTCATATGTTGAGAAACCTAGGATTATTGAGATAAATTAGTCCAATTAACACTCTATATTTTCTAAGCTACCTAGATTAGCAAACTAGGTACTTTAGTTACCTCATTCTTGAGGTTAGAGCTTGATCCATAGACACTCGAGTGGATCGTCTTCGACTCAAGGAGGCCGACGACCAAGCTTGATCCCGAAGAAAGAGGAGCTCAAGAAAAGGACAAGAAGACCCAAAGGACTTGAATCAAAAAGGTATAAATCACTATCATAGTAGATTAGAACCTTTGTGAGTTTTTTTAGCTAGGGCTTATGGTAGATCTTTGAAGTTTAGTCGATATTGCTTGCTATAAAATTGTTTTTGTTAATTCCGCTTCTACAAATCCTGTGGAGTGTGCGACATCGACTTACAAATCTAATATGAAAACATAGTTCATACGTTATAAATCTACCATATCAATCACACAAAATCATTTAGCAAAAGAATTAAAACATATAATTCTAATTACCCTAAAAATAATTTAGTTTTACCCTTCTACAAAATAACCCATAAGTTGTCAATTTATGAATTAGATCATATTATTAGAATACTCCAAATTATCCTAATTTAATTAGGTTGAATTTACTTTAATCAAAATACCATCTTACCTTCTCTAATTATTTTTCTCGGATGTCAATCTATCATTAAACTAATTAGATTATCAGTGATTCCACTTTGTCATGACTCGAAAATGGCACATGACTGGCACTTGAATCATGTGAAGTCTATAGGACCCTACCTAATTCAAGTAAGCCAAAAGCCCAGATCTAAACCTTTTAGGGAAAAATAGTGGAGGTGCAGTTTCGAAATAATGTTTTACTCAATTCAAGTTCTTTCTACAAACATAAATAATAGTATACGAAAACGCAATTTTTATATTTAACTTGAAAACATTTTCGTCACTGAAAATTTGGAAAGCACCTCCTTTGTATTACTTAACCCGAAAACTGTACAAACAATATAATATAAGGCATCCCCAAGCGGGAGCTAGCTCTTCGCCAATTGGAGGAAACAACCACGCAAGTAAGGCAAATATATAACGCCGAAGGCGAAGATCAAAACTCAGAAAGAAAGTAAAGAAAACATGCATCATCAAGGAAACCAGAAAACAAAAACATATACATGAGCATGACCCTATGGTCGAAAGAATATACAATAATGGTTTCTAAGTCTACTAAAAATACATAGTCTGGTTAATGGAGCTTTTAACTAGATACAACTAAAATAATAAAATATACAAGTATTAAAATGGTGGTCACGAAGCAATGTGTCCCACCTATCAAGCAATCACCCAGAAGAAAGTCAAGTGCCAGCAAGTCACTACGGAACCTGTACGGCTAAACCTGCAAGAACTGTGGCACAACGGAGGTGAGTTGCCAACTCATGAGTAGAAGACATCACCGGGTAGAAACCGAATGTATGACTATCTCCTAGGTCATACAATAGATAACAACAATATATATAGACATCGGGTAATAACAAGGGTAACATTATAAGCATGTGCGTAAGTGTAATACCAAGTACTCATGTCAGTGTCACAAAGTAGCAACATGTCATATATATTGTTAGTGTTTATGCCCTAGAAGGCCATTACTGTATCATACTAGCTTGTATATTACTTAATGGAAGCTTGGGATATTCACATGTATATAACAGTCTTGCTGAACATGGTAGTATGCTACTTGGTTTTTCTATCTTAATATGTTAGTGTACGTATTGATAGAGCTCTTAGGATCTTGCTTGTCTACCAGCGTTGTGATGGCAGTCACACTAGTGGGGGCTGGGTAGTCTACAAGCACATCCTTATTCAGGTCCCTGGTCGTTGGATTGTCGAGACAGAGCATCGATACTCCGGAGTAGACTGGTGTGTACGCTTCTCATCCCAGTTGGGGAGATGGTCTGTCCCACAGCCGTCAGTACGTCGTACTGGAGATAGTATGCAGGTGCTCGTTAGGTTACGGGTACACCGGACAGGACTCACAGGGAACTGTTGGTTGGTTTGATACCAGTCGTCAGTGAACAGTTCCCAGGTGACATGAGTACAGCGTAGTCCGCAGACTTGACACTGCTACTTCGCCTCGAGTGTGTCCCACTGTTCTTAGATTGCTACCCTACCACGGCTCAAAGGAGTCGTGCTAACAGGTAGCAGTTGGGTGCAGTCCCGAGCACTTGGAGGCAGTGGCGGTTAGACAGGATTCGTCCCTCCCGGTATTGGGAGTAGATATCGTGCTGTGTCAGAGAGCCATTACGCAAAGTCCCTGGCCAGGGCAAGCGAGATTTGCTGGTAGGTTCCAGTAGTTTCTCAGGGTGTAATGGGCTTCACTCCGACACGACTTATACCGCTATTAGGGGACTGACGCTTGCCGCCCCCCTAGGCCCGATATGCGATAGTCTTGGACGAACGGACCGGACTGTATGGAGATTGTCACATCAGACTCAGTAGGAGTTCGGATGGGTTTACTCATCGGCCTTCTTATCGACAACTACCTAGGGACCGTTACGTACAGCTAGTGCCGCTTACGGTCTGTGGTTAAACCCACTGCCAGCGTAGTAGTCGAGTCTCTAGAGTCCCACACAGAGAGTTTCCTACTCCAGGCGAAACGATATAGAGGTTGCATGGTTTTGCGACAAAGGGTTCGGACGCATACGTGCGTTTACGCACGTATGACTTTCGGACAGTTTTTACCAGTCGGCTTTGGTTTAAGCCAGTTACTGGTATCCGGTTATTGGATTTTTACAGTCTAAAGTTTTTCCGTATTTTTACGGATCGGGGGGCGTTCTCGTAATTGTACGAGAAGCTTCTAGAAGATGTGACTAAGGAGGTTTCTTTTGGATAAGAAAGTGAGTCATGGTGGTGATTCATTCATTTCATTAATGCACATTTATTGCTTAATGACTCATGCTAATGAATCACCACTAGATATTTCATGAAGCATGCTTATTCATTTCCTTTATTCATTTTTCTTAAAAAGAAATGCTTCATGATATATTATGATACACTCTCTCTCTTCTCTAATGATCTCATTCACATTCTCTCTCCTCAAGCTCTCATCTTCAAACCCTAATCCTTACACCTCATGAGTTGAGATCAAAGGATTAGTTAGACTAAACAATCCATAACCATCACTCTTTATCATCCTTTCATCTTTGATTAGCAATCAAAGTTGATTAGTTACCTCAAGTTTGAGGTTTAGCTTGGAGTTTTGCTCTCGGGTGGATCGTCTACTACCTAGAGAAGGCCGAGGAGAACAAGGAGATCGTAAAGACGAAGGACTAGTATCGATAGGTATAATCCCTTAACACTATAGTTTAGTATAGCTATGTGTTCGGTTATTAGTTGTTTAGCTTCGATTTAAGCGGTTAGTCGATGTTCGTTCTTTAAACTTGATCGTTTTTGAAAATTCCGCCTCCCCACAAGTACTGGGGTGTACTACATCGACTTACAGTGGTATCAGAGCCTCGCTAAACACTTAATAACTTAATTGCAAATTTGTACGAATTTCGAACGGAAAAACAAAGCCGGAAAACCCTAATTCTGTTCAGTTTCTGTCGAACTTAAAATGAAGTCCTAAAATTTTTCAGGTAAGCTCAGAAAGCTAGAAAAGAGTCCAGGAGAACACCCAAAAAATTTGGGCTTCTGATTCGTCTACAGTGCCGCGGAAGGGCGGCGGATCGCACCGATCCGCCGCGCAACCGCGGCCGAGTTGACGAGTCAGGAACTCGTTCTTTTTGGGTGGGTCCCTTCTGGTGTTTGGGGTTCTCTGGAATATTTAATTATTGCTCAGGTTACTGTTTAACAGAGCAGATTTTGGAGCAATATTGATGTTGTTTATTCGATCGAAATTGTACAGTATTTGCATATGGATTATATCTGTGATTGTTTAATGTGTTCGTAAACCTCCCCTAACTGCTAGTATGTCGGTTGGCAGGGGGTTGCACATTTCTGAAATGGTTATATCTGTTTGTGCATATAAACTGTATTGGACTGTTGTGGTGTATAGCCGGGGTTTGCAATGGGTTATTGTTTAATTCATTTGTTGTAAATGTAAATTGTTGTAATATTATTTTTGCGGGGCACTTCCAGGTTGCGGTTGTAGCCACCGTTGTATTATTTCATTTTACTGTTTTTGCTCCTAGGACTGACCCAAGGTGGGGTACACAAACTGCCGGGCGGGTAGTTTGCCGTACCCGTAGGGGTCGAGGGTGGGGTAATGGCTATTCATCACAACTGTGTAATCTGTCTTTTCTTGCAGGCTCAAAAGAAATACAGATTGCTTGCAAATCCAATATTGTTTATCTGTGTTCTGGAATGTATATCATTGCGTCAGACGAATGTAAAATATCTATATTTATGATAGCTATTTAGACGTCACTTATATTTTACACCCGCGCTAGCCCTGCCCCCGCTCTGTCGTTAGTTAAGTAACCTAACGGGTGATGACGGGACCCCGTGGCGAATGCGGATGGCATAAGAGGACGTCATATTTTCGTTGTTTTCTGCAATGATAGGTTAATGATGGGACGCATTATCTATAATGCAAAGAAAATAAACCAAGTTTAAATCGTTGGAACAATTTAAAAGAAAACCACTCGGTTATTTTTAAAACAGATATTTTTAAATGCGGAGCTTTAACCACTCCTTTTAAAAGCTATCAGGTTCCTTCGGTTATATCAAGTTCACTACGTTCACGGTTTCGCCAAAACCAGTCGTAGCCCTCCGTCATTTCTTATGAATGGTCAGTAGTATTCAAGCTATGTTTGTTTGACCCTTAGTCAAGACATAGTGATTGGTAGCTGCTGGGGTATTCATTTGTTACATAGATAGATGTGTTGGTTTGGGACAGTCGTATTACTTTGTTTGGCCCTTAGTCAAGAGTATATACGGATGGGTTCAAATCGACAGGATAATGATGGGCAGAACTTGACATGTGACTTATGATTTGTTGGCCCTTAGTCAAGATCATAAGAACATGGGGCAAAAATATATATCGGGAATTTCTAAAGAAACTGAAATTTGCAAAGAGATGCATACCATTTGGAGTTTGATGAATGTTGGTAGGATTCCTTCAACATTATCATACGATGATATTTGGATCCCGATCCTACTGTGAGTAAATGCTACTTATCAGGATATTCGTCACTTAACGATCAATGCTATAAACCTAGTAGGTGTCCAGAAAAGTGTCAGCGGGGTTACGCCCCCAGAGAAAAGAGGTTATTTAATTAAGGAACTTCGCGAAAGCGTTGGAAAACCTCCCTCGAAGTACCGACACCAGCCTGGCTGAACGGTTAAGCAAGTATTGTACGGTGAGAATAGTCCTGGCTAATTCTTCTTTTATGGTTTGAGGAAGGATTCGAAAAACAGTGGGAGCCATCCAGTTTAGATAAACTAAAAACCACTCTAAACTTGCAAGAGCATCATGCTAAAGTGTTTTCTTCTCTCTCTCCTAATTGCAGCGACCCTGAAAATGACTGGACTTAAGTTACTTTTAGAAAAAAATATACTGACGGGGCCAAACTATAAAGATTGGCTGCGGAATGTCAAGATGGCCTTGACCTATGACAAATTGGGGTACGTCCTCACCGCTACGGCACCTGCTGTCCCTGGTCCCAAATCCAGCAATGCGGATAAGGAAATCCGCAAAAACTGGGATTTAGATTGCGCGAGAGCCAAGTGCATCGTGCTTGCCTCGATGAACAATGAACATCAGAGGAGGCACGAGGATATGTCCCTAGATGGCATATTTCTCCATACAAAGGAACTTTATGGAGAGCAATCTCGTATAGCAAGATACGAGACCTCTAAGAAATTATTTCGAGCGAGGTTGGCTGTCGGGTCATCGGTAGGTGAACATGTCCTACAGATGATCGGCTATATTGAGGAGCTCGCAGACCTTGGGACGACTTTGGATAATGAGCTCTATACAGACCTTATTCTCCAGTCCCTTCCTCCCACCTACGCCCAGTTTATCCTCAACTTCAACCTTCAAGGAAAAGAAGTTGAACTTGCGGAACTCCTGAACATGTTAAGGAGTGCAGAGGGCACCTTACAGAAGGTAAGGGAAACACCCGCTATGTTTGTTGGCGGTTCATCTTCTTCAGGGTCCAAGGCTAGGGCCAAAGGAAGGAAGAAGAAGGCCGCACCCAAACCTAGAGGAGGTGTTAGTAAGGTGGGAAAGAAGGGAAAGAAAAAGATAGCAGTACCGATAGTTGGCCAGGATGAGTGCTTCCATTGTCACAGGAAAGGGCACTGGAAGAAGGATTGCAAGGCGTGGATCGCCAAGAACCAGGAACCGAAGCAAGCTGTGGCTTCGACTTCAGGTGTGTTTGTAATTGAGAATTGTCTGTCAATCAACTCTACTTCCTGGGTATTGGATACCGGATCAGGATCTCATATTTGCAATTCATTGCAGGCACTGAGAAACCGTAGGGTGCTGAAGGAAGGTGATATGATCCTCAGGGTTGCTAACGGAGCTAGCGTGGGAGCTGCGTCCGTCGGGGATTATCACCTAGGATTGACGAGTGGACATATTTTGGTTTTGCATAACTGTTATTTTGTACCAAGCTTAACGTGTAATATCATATCAGTTTCCTTGTTGTCAAATAAAGGTTATGATTTCACGTTTGTAAGAGATGTTGTTAACATCCACCTTAATCATGGTTTGATTGGGTCCGGTACTCTAAATAACGGCATATATGTGTTAAACCAACTCCAAATTTTCAATGTCCAGAACACACTAAAAAGAAAGTCTCCAGATCTAAATAAAGCTTTCTTATGGCATTGTAGACTGGGTCACATCAATGAGAGAAGGTTGACTAAGTTGCATAGAGAAGGATATTTGGACACGTTCGAATATCAATCTTATGACACTTGTCAATCCTGTCTCAAAGGAAAGATGACAAAAACTCCATTTACTGGACAAGGAGTAAGAGCGAGCGAGCTCTTAGGACTCATACACAGCGATGTATGCGGTCCAATGTCTACACATGCGAGAGGTGGTTATTCCTACTTCATTACTTTTACAGATGATTTCTCTAGGTTTGGACATGTCTTCTTGATGAAGCATAAATCCGAAGCCTTTGAGAAATTCAAGGAATACAAGAGTGAAGCGGAAAACCAAACAGGCAAAAGTATTAAGACACTGAGATCTGATCGAGGTGGAGAATACTTAAGTGCCGAGTTCCTAGGTTACCTAAAAGAGAAAGGAATTCTCTCTCAGCTTACTCCTCCATACACTCCACAGCATAACGGTGTATCGGAGAGACGGAATCGAACCCTATTGGATATGGTACGATCCATGATGAGTAATGCTGAGTTACCGCGATCTTTCTGGGGTTATGCGCTAGAATCAGCGGCATATCTTTTGAACCAGGTTCCAACCAAGACTGTACCTACCACACCATATCAGATGTGGAGTGGGAAGAAACCCTGTCTAAAACATTTTAGGACATGGGGGTGTCCAGCTTTTGTAAAAAAGCAGCATGTGGACAAGCTCGAGGCACGCTCAGTACTGTGTAAGCTTGTGGGATATCCAAAGAACTCCAAGGGATATTATTTCTATTACGCAGAGGAACAAAAGATTTTTGTTTCTCGTCATGCCCACTTCTTAGAAACTGAATTTTTAGAAAATCAGAAGAGTGGGAGCGAAGTAGAACTGGAAGAAATTCCAGAACCACAAGCTGTTACTGAAAGTTTGGTAGAACCAGAAGTTCAAGAAGAACAGAACATTCCCGCACCCCTCCGCAGGAGTAGTAGGCCGTCTCATCCGCCTGAGAGATACTACGGTTTTCTCATAGATGGGGATAGAGAGGATTGCATCATAGATGATGATGAACCTACTGACTTCCGGCAGGCCATCCAGAGCGGCGACTCGGTACGATGGCTAGATGCAATGCGGACCGAAATGGAGTCCATGTACACCAACAAAGTATGGACTTTGGACTTTGCTCCAGATGGGGTAAAACCCATAGGATGCAAATGGATCTTCAAGAAAAAGATTGGTGTAGATGGACAGGTGGAAACCTATAAGGCTAGACTTGTTGCAAAGGGTTTTCGTCAAAGACCTGGATTGGACTATGACGAAACTTTTTCTCCAGTGGCTATGCTCAAATCCATTCGGGTCCTTCTTGCTATTGCTGCCTTCCATGATTATGAAATCTGGCAGATGGACGTAAAGACGGCTTTTCTGAATGGAAATTTAGAAGAGAGCGTCTATATGGATCAGCCAGAGGGTTTCAATCAGAGTGGGAGCAGCGGGAAAGTATGCAAGCTGCTTAAGTCTATTTATGGACTAAAGCAGGCATCGCGGAGTTGGAACATCTGTTTTGATGAGACAGTCAAAGAATATGACTTTATCAAAAATCCAGATGAACCGTGCATATATAGTAAAGTTGTGGCCAGAAGTGTCGTATTCCTCGTCTTGTACGTGGATGACATTCTATTGATAGGAAATGACATTCCTATGCTACAATCTGTCAAAGGATTCTTGTCACACAGGTTCTCCATGAAAGACCTGGGTGATGCCTCTTACATTCTGGGGATCCGGATCTATCGTGATAGATCCAAAAGGATGTTGGGACTTTCGTAGTCCAGGTATATCGACACTGTACTGAAAAGATTCAGTATGGAAGATTCTAAGCGCGGTAATCTACCGGCTTGTCACGGAATCACCCTCTCCAAAGAGATGTCTCCCAAGACTGATTTGGAAAGGGAACGCATGTCTATTATACCCTACGCTTCTGCGGTAGGCTCTATAATGTATGCGATGTTGTGTACCAGACCAGATGTAGCTTACGCACTGAGCGTGGTAAGCCGGTATCAGTCAGACCCAGGGGAGAAACACTGGATAGCAGTAAAGAATATTCTCAAGTACCTGAGGAGGACTAAGGAGATGTTCTTGGTTTACGGCGGAAAAGACCTCAGGTTGGAGGCCTTTGCTGATTCCGGCTTCCAGAGTGATAAGGACGATTCCAAGTCCATGTCGGGTTATGTCTTTACCCTCAATGGAGGGGCAGTGTGCTGGAAGAGCTCCAAGCAGGACACCGTTGCTGACTCGACGATGGAAGCGGAGTATATTGCTGCTTGCGATGCCGCAAAAGAAGCAGTCTGGATGAAGAAGTTCCTAACAGAACTTCAGGTGGTTCCTACCATAGTTGATCCAATACCTCTGTATTGCGACAACAACGGAGCTATAGCTTTAGCGAAGGAACCAAGGTCCCATCAGAACTCCAGACACATCTTGAGGCGGTATCACCTGATCAGGGAGATCATTGATCGTCAGGAGATCGAGGTTCGGAGAGTTGCTTCAGAAGAGAACATTGCTGATCCATTCACGAAGGCCCTTCCTCAGATTCAGTTCGAGAGGCTACTCGAGATCATTGGTCTACGATATGCCAGTACATGGCCCTAGTGCAAGTGGGAGATTGTTAGTGTTTATGCCCTAGAAGGCCATTACTGTATCATACTAGCTTGTATATTACTTAATGGAAGCTTGGGATATTCACATGTATATAACAGTCTTGCTGAACATGGTAGTATGCTACTTGGTTTTTCTATCTTAATATGTTAGTGTACGTATTGATAGAGCTCTTAGGATCTTGCTTGTCTACCAGCGTTGTGATGGCAGTCACACTAGTGGGGGCTGGGTAGTCTACAAGCACATCCTTATTCAGGTCCCTGGTCGTTGGATTGTCGAGACAGAGCATCGATACTCCGGAGTAGACTGGTGTGTACGCTTCTCATCCCAGTTGGGGAGATGGTCTGTCCCACAGCCGTCAGTACGTCGTACTGGAGATAGTATGCAGGTGCTCGTTAGGTTACGGGTACACCGGACAGGACTCACAGGGAACTGTTGGTTGGTTTGATACCAGTCGTCAGTGAACAGTTCCCAGGTGACATGAGTACAGCGTAGTCCGCAGACTTGACACTGCTACTTCGCCTCGAGTGTGTCCCACTGTTCTTAGATTGCTACCCTACCACGGCTCAAAGGAGTCGTGCTAACAGGTAGCAGTTGGGTGCAGTCCCGAGCACTTGGAGGCAGTGGCGGTTAGACAGGATTCGTCCCTCCCGGTATTGGGAGTAGATATCGTGCTGTGTCAGAGAGCCATTACGCAAAGCCCCTGGCCAGGGCAAGCGAGATTTGCTGGTAGGTTCCAGTAGTTTCTCAGGGTGTAATGGGCTTCACTCCGACACGACTTATACCGCTATTAGGGGACTGACGCTTGCCGCCCCCCTAGGCCCGATATGCGATAGTCTTGGACGAACGGACCGGACTGTATGGAGATTGTCACATCAGACTCAGTAGGAGTTCGGATGGGTTTACTCATCGGCCTTCTTATCGACAACTACCTGGGGACCGTTACGTACAGCTAGTGCCGCTTACGGTCTGTGGTTAAACCCACTGCCAGCGTAGTAGTCGAGTCTCTAGAGTCCCACACAGAGAGTTTCCTACTCCAGGCGAAACGATATAGAGGTTGCATGGTTTTGCGACAAAGGGTTCGGACGCATACGTGCGTTTACGCACGTATGACTTTCGGACAGTTTTTACCAGTCGGCTTTGGTTTAAGCCAGTTACTGGTATCCGGTTATTGGATTTTTACAGTCTAAAGTTTTTCCGTATTTTTACGGATCGGGGGGCGTTCTCGTAATTGTACGAGAAGCTTCTAGAAGATGTGACTAAGGAGGTTTCTTTTGGATAAGAAAGTGAGTCATGGTGGTGATTCATTCATTTCATTAATGCACATTTATTGCTTAATGACTCATGCTAATGAATCACCACTAGATATTTCATGAAGCATGCTTATTCATTTCCTTTATTCATTTTTCTTAAAAAGAAATGCTTCATGATATATTATGATACACTCTCTCTCTTCTCTAATGATCTCATTCACATTCTCTCTCCTCAAGCTCTCATCTTCAAACCCTAATCCTTACACCTCATGAGTTGAGATCAAAGGATTAGTTAGACTAAACAATCCATAACCATCACTCTTTATCATCCTTTCATCTTTGATTAGCAATCAAAGTTGATTAGTTACCTCAAGTTTGAGGTTTAGCTTGGAGTTTTGCTCTCGGGTGGATCGTCTACTACCTAGAGAAGGCCGAGGAGAACAAGGAGATCGTAAAGACGAAGGACTAGTATCGATAGGTATAATCCCTTAACACTATAGTTTAGTATAGCTATGTGTTCGGTTATTAGTTGTTTAGCTTCGATTTAAGCGGTTAGTCGATGTTCGTTCTTTAAACTTGATCGTTTTTGAAAATTCCGCCTCCCCACAAGTACTGGGGTGTACTACATCGACTTACATATATAATGTATGAATACATCATGAATGAATGATCAACATGAAATCTGGATATAATTGTATGAGAAAACTGTGTTCTTATCTGAGTCAAATTTTAGTATAATAAAACTGGAGTATCATCAAATGAAATCGACAGAAATCCGTGTCAAACATCGACACAATATATACATCGATATCTCGGTAGCCATCTCTCAGATCGGCCCTTAAATCTGTCAAATCACACGACTCCGATCGGTATCCTCCGGATAACTGCCGGGTCAATAATCACCGGTAGGTAGTGCTCTCCTGCCAGGCTCAACATCTCTCTATATGGCCTTCTTGTCCCGAGGTATCTCATCGGGTCCACCATGTACCCGCAGACGGTTCCTCTCACTCCTCGAATCGGGTATGTGTACATACGTGGCTCAAGAACTGAGAAAACTCATGGTGGACGCCACACAAATCATTTCACGAGAAAACCGCAATTTGCATTTTAAAATGATAATAGGTTTATAAAATTCTTGTGGTTTCTCCAAATCCAAAAATCTCATAAAATACCGAAATTTTCATAATCATGAATCAATGAGAAAACAATGAATACCGGCCATAAGCCCTTCAACAATGCATAACAGAATGAATACATGAATGTATGCGACATCTAAATAAGAAATGCAATATCTAAACTAACATGTAAAAGCAAGAATACTAACAATATGAAAAAACTACCGGTTAGGAAGTTATACCAGTGAAGTAACGTTTTCTAATGTGTACGTGACATAGCAATTACCAATGATGATGTGTGTGAGCCAACCAGTAAGTGTACGTGCAATATACGCATCATCGGTAATGATGCAGGTGTCCTAGCAGACGAGATCTTAAAAGAAAGTAAACAGCAAAAGCAACAATGAAGTATATCAACTACATACGAGCCATACTGTTTATCATGTTTAAATAGCACGAATCGTTGTTTCTAGAAAAGTAGGGACTACGGTGTTTTGAGAAAATAGATGTCTTTTGAAAATCCGTAGCATCTCTCGTTTATACTTTGAAAAAGCCTACGATTCGTCGGTTTTGAAAATAGGTATGACTCGAGCCTAAGTTAACCTATATCTATGCAACTAAAGACTAAAGTAAGAACCTAGTCGAAGGTAATAAGAAATCTATAATATCCCGAGCTAATATATCTAATAGTCGGCGATCCAGCATCATATCATCATGTACGGTAATAATACACCGTACGATATTCTCGAGTCAAGAGTGCGGATCAATCATCATATACATCTCGTACGGTAATATCCATCGTACGGCATCCCCAAAATCGAGGGTATGGGTCAAATATCATTATAAATCATCATTCGCACGGTATCAATTTTCGTACTATATCAATATCATAAATCAGTGGTACGGATCTAAGGTCTCGTACAATCTATTATACCATCAAAACACATGTTATCACATGCTTGCATAAATATCGCCCAACGATCCTTTATTATATCATATCATATACGGTTTCTCGACTCAATCACATATCATAGCCTCACGGCATCATGCCCGATCATATCGACTCATATCCATATAACGTATACTATCCTCATCTCATGTGTACACACACACACACACATATAATCAAACACACACACACGCGCACGAGCGCGCGCGCAGCGCGCGCGCACACACACACACACATACACATATACACGCATCTATCAAGTGTGTGTGTGTGTGTGCGCGCATGTGTGTGACTACACATATCCTAAAGTTCAAGACTAAGGTAAAAAATCCTTCTACGAACACGCTTATTCTAATCCTACGGTTTCCTAAAACCCTATTTGTTAAGTATCCAAATCTTGTACCCACACCCACCCCCCCCCACACACATATACATACATACATACATATATATATACACATACACACACACACACACACACACACACATATATATATATATATAAGATAACTTAACCTATGGTTGCGGGGGTGCTATACGCCATCCACCCGACTTCCCCCGTAGATATACATCTACTCAACTCGATCCTCGCTTGCCGAAGTCGATGACACCTTGCTCTCCTTCTTCGTCCCGAAGTCCATGCCAAGGTACCTACATTTCAAATACTTTGTATCGTAATCAAGAATCAACACGAGAAAACCGAAACGGCATACGAAGTGCACATAGGTTAGAACCTACGGCCTACGCATGCAAGAATAGTCAAACAACTTTCGACGTTGTCGAGCAAACGTCAATCGAACGAGATAAAACACAATTACCAAAATCCAATGTTAACAAAACTCGCCAAACGAATTCAGAAACTCAAGAAAATACTTCCAGATTTTTCTCAGGTGAGAATTTGCTAATTTTGCATATAGGATAGGTCTAATTACTAGATATAGAAACCTTGAACCAAGAACGAACCATACCCAACATGCCCAGGCCGCAATTTGCGGCCAAAAGGCTTAAATTTGCGGCCAGAAAATGGATTTGGAATCTTGGGTCTTGGGGTTACCTTCTAAGTCACCTGCACATATCACTGTGATCGCTAAATATTTTTCAGGGTTTTCTAGTTATAGCAGATCTCCATACATCATCACAATTTCCACAAAAACCCGATATCGGCAAATCTAAAGTCCAAGTCTTAGGTTTTATTCTCTGGTTTGGTCCAGGTTTTATACACTAGAAGGGTTATAGTCAAGACTAACTTCAATTACACCTTTACAACTCAAAATATCCCCCTAACCTCATCTTGGAAAATTCTATCACTAATCCTCATTAGTTTAACTCTAATACACTATAGGACATAAAGAAACTAAATTTCTAAACCAATGGTGTAGAATTTACCTCATGGAACAACTAAGGAAAAACCCTATATGATCCCTAATGCTCAAAGTCAAAACTTGATTCCACCAATGGGTTTGTAGTGACGCGGGGAATAATTTTTGTGAAGGTAGCAAGGTATTTTAGTGGATATTTGGGAGTGTTGTGAGGGTGGAAGTGAGGTGGAGAAATGGGGATGAAGGAGAACAAGGAAGGAGGTGAGGAAAAATGAAGAGGTAGGTAAATGTGTAGAAGAGTGTAGACATCTCTCTCTCTCTCTCTCTCTCTCTCTCTCCCCCCCTCTCTCTCTCTCTCCCCCTAGCCATACCCCCTTGTCTCCATGTCATTCTCTCTCTATATATATCTTCTCATATAAAATTCCTTTTTCTCTTTTCCTTTTAAAAACAAAACAATAAAAACCATACATATATGCCCAAATAAGGAATTAAAACCATGGTTCATAACAAACAAAAATTGTAACAAGTGTATGCAACATGTTTTGTTGCATGTCATGCACATAAACATGATTAATGCATAATTAGTAAATATTAATCAAGTTTAACATAATTTGCATATAATTAATTTATAAAATGTCTAAATCACATAAATTCTTTCAAAATCAATATTTGATATAAATTTCCAAATATTTTCAACTATCGGTATATAATTATACCCTTTCATTAAAACTAATTCTCATACTTAATAATATTCATGAAATTTATTATTTTAATTATTTAAATTCCCAAAAATAATATTTTATTTTCTGAAATGTTGCAATCTTCCCCCCTTAAATAAATTCGGTACCCGAATTTAAATTTAAAACTCCCCCCAAATACAAAAACATTTCAGTAAAATGATCAAGTCGTCGGGGCTCCAAAATCATGAATACTTAAAACATATCATAGCGCAATGCATGAGCATGAAAACGAGGGCAAAACTCAAAATCAAAACTCCGTCAAGCGTCATGTCATCCTAGGACTTATGGCGAAAATACAAATGCCAAAATCCAATACGAAAACCAAAATGATATACTCAAAACGATAGCATGTATATAGTACGCATCGTTGTAAAATAGTCAAAACATCCAAATAGAAATGCATGCAAAACCTTTTTTTTTAAATTGCCGTGCGATGCACGTATCACAGCATAATTAGCGGACGTTCATTATAAGGAAAATAGTTATATATATATATATATATATATATATATATATATATATATATTATATATATCCTTTGTTTAACATATACGTTCCGTCTTTTGAAAATGATTTAGAAGGGTTTCCTTCGTAAAGTTTCGTAGCATCATGGACACGTAAGAAAATATTGAGACTGTAGCTCCTTTTTAGAAATCTCTTCGGTAAATATCGATGCATGTAAAAATACTCAGGTACTGTCTTCAGACCAGTCCTGTTCGGTTACTAAACCGTAGTATGTATCATAAAAACATGATGCTGGAAATGAAATCAATCTCAATAAAGTATATAAACATGACATGTGCATCTGGTGCGCACGGAAATCAAAATCAAGAGAGGTGCCACGAATGTGCATAGAAACAAAACCCAAGTGCAACGGGTGTGCACGAAAACATCTGTCCAGTGCAACGGGTGCCCACGACAACAATATCAGGTGCATCTGATATGTATGAAAAATCTCAATTTAGTGCATCTGGTGTGCATAAAATCACATCTGGTGCGCCAACTGTGCGCAAGGATCCAAATCAAGTGCACAAGGTGCACGAAAACAAATATCGAATATCACAATCGAAATCGACGGTATGCAACATACATCAATCCAAATCAGGTAAACCGTGCTATATAAACTCGTAAACGTGTGCATCTACGTGCACAAAATCATATCAAAGCACTGAAAGTGCACATAAACCATACTGAATGCATGAGTCCAAAATCATGTGCACACTATAGGCACGAAATCAAGTCAAGTATATTGGCGTGTAAGAAATCAAAATCAAGTGCAATAGATATGCACAAAACGAAACCAGCACAACTGATACATAAAACACGAATCAAGTGCAACTGTGGTGCACATAGGAAATATCAATCATGAAACAAATCGTCAAAATACCGAAATCAAGACGACGAAAATGTGATATCCAAATCACCAAGTCGCAAATCAGAAATAACTGTCGCCGATGTGTTTCTCTTTCAATGTCGAAAGATACCGGTGCATCCAAGGCTGGCAGAGCAAGAATATCTACTTGCCTCTTGTCCACGATCTAGTGCCTTCTGCTCTTAGATCCTTATTTCTCTCTGCGGTTTGCCAGTTACATAACTCCTTAGCTCGACAGCCCGATTCGGGGTACTGACGGAAACAGTCCCGTTATGGCGCTTTCTCTGAAGATCTCCTGAACAATTAACATGGTTACTCGTAACGTATCATGTCAATGATGGTAATCTCTGGCCCACGGAGTATGTGTGATACAACCGATCCTGAGTTCTAATTCCTTATTATGTAGTATTCTAGAAAGATCCTGTCAAGGTCTCTTCCCAATCTCATCTCTGTAGGGGTGCCTGGAAATTGGCACTCTTTACATAATTTGTTTTCTTGTTCCGGGACAGCCACATTCTCATCATGACCTCCCTCTGGAAATACGGCCATATCCAATGTATCTGCATGCGTATCAAGTCTCTAGCATCAACGGAGAGGAACATCATATCGTCAAGATCTCGTATGAAACTCTTACTCCGCTTCCCTTCAATAGGGACCAATTCGGAATCATCTCCCCGTAGCTGTGTGTACTGCGCTCCAATTGACTATAGTCTCCTTTGAATCTACAAACCTGGCATCTCTAATATCCTGTAGAAGGCATCTGGCCAATTACGTCCTCGGAAACTCGTCCAAGTCATCGAAGGAATACGCTTCATTCGTCCGTTCTCGATCGACTCCCAACACGTTTGTGTGAGGTCCTTCTATCCAAAACTGGTCAACTTACTGATCTTACATTGGAGCATCCAATGAACAATGTCCTAGTGTTATCCAAGATGACTAGTGATCTTCTTTCACATCCCTAAATAAAGCCTCATGCCGCGTCAGCTTCAATGGTCTAGGGACGATATCTTGTCAATCTCAGCTACAGCTGGCTCATTTGTCTGCACGATAGACAATGCCTCAATCATCTGGAATAGACGGTACATCAACATTCTTCACATTCTGGCTGGCCTTTAACAATGGCCCGGTCTTCTGGTGTAGATCTCGAATGCTCGCGTCAACGAAAAAACAGAGTAAAACGATATATCGAAACGCTCGTGTCATCGGAATACATCCTGGTCAATCCTCGTCCATGACGAGCTCGTGCTGACCGTATCTCTAGCCGCAACTCTCTCTTCTCGTATAATCATGGTAACGAAAACCACAATCCGATATCTATGAGGATAGATCATTAGAACGAATAGGAATACGATGCATAAGAATGTACATCCTAAGGCTTCTTAAGTGGAGTAGCGTATCGTAAGTATGTCGCGGAACATACACACGGTACATCACTCTACTTAAGTCATCTACTCCATCAACCAAGGTCAACCTACGCAACGAAAGTTCGGGTCTAATACCCCCTCGGCCAAGTCTAAGTTCCGTAAGATCAAGCCTAGGTTCCGAATATACATACGTCCTAAACTCCGCATAGTCAAACCTAAACTCGAACCAATGTTAAACTTAACATTCTGATACCAAGTTTGTCACAACCCAGAAACGGTACGTGACTGGCACTTGAATCATGTGAAGTCCATAGAACCCCACTTAATTCAAGTAAGCCAAAAGCCCAGAAGTCTAAACCTTTTAGGGAAAAATAGTGGAGGTGCAGTTTTGAAATAAGGTTTTACTGAAATCAAGTTCTTTCTACAAACATAGATGATAGTATACGAAAACGCAATGTTTATGTTTAATTTGAAAACATTTTTGTCATTGAAAATTTGGGCAGCACCACCTTTGTATTACTTAACCCGAAAAAGGTACAAACAATATAATATAAGGCATCCCCAACAGGGAGCTAGCTCTTCGCCAATTGGAGGAAACAATCACGTAAGTAAAGCAAATATACAACGCCGAAGGCGAGGATCAAAACTCAGAAAGAAAGTATAGAAAACAGGCATCATCAAGGAAACCAGAAAACAAAAACATATACATGAGCGTGACCCTAAAGCCGAAAGAATATACAATAATGGTTTCAACTCTACTAAAAATATATAGTCTGGTTGATGGAGCTTTTAACTAGATACAACTGAAATAATAAAATATACAAGTATAAAATGGCGGTCACGAAGCAATGTGTCCCACCTATCAAGCAATCACCCGGAAGAAAGTGAAGTGCCACCAAGTCGCTACGGAACATGTACGGCTAAACTTGCAACAACTGTGGCACAACGGGGGTGAGTTGGTAACTCGTGAATAGAAAACATCACCGAGTAGAAACCGAATGTATGACTATCTCTTAGGTCATACAATAGATAACAACAATATATATAGACATCGGGTAATAGCAAGGGTAACATTATAAGCATGTGCGTAAGTGTAATACCAAGTACTCATGTCAGTGTCACAAAGTAGCAACATGTCATATATATAATGTATGAATACATCATGAATGAATGATTGTTCCCGCCGAAATTTTCGGCCAAGAGATATTTGTTCCTGTTTACACCGGTTCAAGTTTCGTTTACAAATATGTATGTGATCGGGTTCATTCATTTACGCACATACACACATCAGAGAAAGAACAGGTGTTAGAAAGAGAGCACTTGGTGGTCAGCGACAAAAAGAAAGCATTTAATTGAACATTTTATTCTATTGGAAATAGATCACCAAACATGGGATCGAAAGTACAGAGATTGACAAAACTATGAATAAAATTCTCTAACTCCCTCTCTGCCTTCTCCGCCATGTCAAAGCGGCAATCTTCACGAGAAGTCGTTACCCATCGGTCAACACCATGCCCATCAGCGAAAGCAAACATTATGGCCCGCTGAGCCCGTATCTGGCTTAGCAGCCGAATAGAGCGATCCCTCAGAGCTGCGGTAATCAAGAGTGCCTCGTGAAAGCACTCGATCTTGTCCTCCGCGGCGTCGAGCATTGACGGAGTTATCTCCGCTGGATGAGGAGGAATGTCATCGAGCACGAACAAGAAGGCCATCCGGAGCCAAATGGAGCCAATGGGGAGGGGAGATCCCCTACGAGTCAAGAGTTCGTACAGCACCGTATTGCATTGGTCATCCGTGAGAGCAGGGTTCACCAAGCGTGCGGCAAAACGATGAACAATTTCCTCAATGGGCACCTCCCATGGCTGCCAGCGAGCATGTGGATGATTACAAGCCATAGCTCTGCTCTATTGAAATGATTCTCTAAAAATAAAAGAGAAGAGAAGCATTGCTTCAAATTATAAAGGCAGACATTTAAGTCTAGGCACAGAAAATGCTGTGTGTGATGGAACTATTTCCAAGTTCTGGAAAAGAGAAGTTTGACTCAGGAAAAGCAGAGAAGAAAGGTGAAAAGACGCCTTCAGTAAAGAGGCAGCGCCTCACGTAAAAAGCACGTGAGCGCCAAGCGCCAAGAGTCAATGACTCTGAGGCAGCACCTCACGTGCAAAGCACGAGAGCGCTAGCACCATGAGCGCCAATGCTAAGAGTCAAAGACTCTGAGGCAGCGCCTCACGTGCAAAGCACGAGAGCGGTTGCGCCAAGAGCGCTAAGAGTCAAAGACTCTGAGGCAGCGCCTCACGTGTAAAGCACGAGAGCGGTTGCGCCAAGAGCGCTAAGCGCTAAGAGTCAAAGACTCTGAGGCAGCGCCTCACGTGCAAAGCACGAGCGCGCTGGCGCCAGAACTAAAAGTTCTCTACCATTGGATCAAAGATCCAATGGAGATGATTAAAAATCACCAAAGTAAAGAATTAAATTCTGTTGAGGAAATACTCCTCAAATCTTTCTAAACAAGGAAAATCTCTTTGTAAATCAGAGCACCGTTGGATCAAAGATCCAAGGGTGATTAAAAATTACCAAGATACAAAATAAGTTCTGTATGGGAAAATATTTTCCCAATCTTGTTAAAAACAAGAAGATTGCCTTCTGTAAAACAGAAACTCTTGAATCTGATCCAACGATGGGAAACATCCCCAAATCAATCAGAGGAAAGATTTCCTTAACTCAACAAATCAACATTCACTATATAAAGGACCCAAGACTTCAAGTCTTGCACAGAGGAACCCCCCCCTCCACAAACTTTAAGAAATTTCAATGAGAAGAGCAAGCTCTCGGAAGAAGAATTTCTTCAAGGTAAATAAAACAGAAAGATCAAAGCATCTTGTCAAAAAGAAGAAGAACTTAATTCTTTTTCTAGATCATAGATCTATAAGACAGGGGTCTTTCACAAAAAGAGATCATAGCATCTCATCATAAGAAGGGGGAGAAGAATTCAATTCTCTTAAGATCACAGATCCATAAAGACAGTCTTTCACAAAAAACATAAGAGATTGTAACATCTCCTATAAGATAAGAACCTTGTTCTTAAAATTACGAGACAAAGTTAATCAGAATTACCGAAGAAGCGCCTTAGCGCTCCAAGACTGGCGCACAGCGCCGCAACGCTCCTAGCGCTCCAATTTAAAGAAGAGCCTTAGCGCTCCAATTTAAAGGGGTGCCCAGCGCTCCAAAGTTGGCGCTCAGCGCCAAGCACACCACGTGCTCCTCACGTGGGCGCTATTTTATAAAAAGCGCTCTGCACACATTGAGTGGCGCTCAGCGCCAAGCGCACCACGTGCCCCTCACGTGCGCGCTATTTTACAAGAAGCGTCCTAGCGCTCCAAATCTAGCGCTCAGCGCCAAGCGCACCACGTGCTCCCCACGTGTGCGCTATTTCATAAGAAGCGCTTCAGTGCTCCAAGTCTGGCGCTCAGCGCCAAGCGCACCACGTGTAGGGTAAGCTTAGCACCTTAGCAAGGTTTTGGTAAGCATCAATCATGCTACTTTAAAAATTTTAGGGTGATAAACAAACCATAACCAAGATCTTAACTAGAGATATAGGGTAAACATAGCAAGTAAACAACTTTACTTCTAAGAGTTTGGGATTACAACCTTTGTAGTCCGTTCCTTCGCTTCATAAGCTCCGTGTTGAGGTCCCTTCGCCGCGATCATCATGTATCCGGACTCTAGAGAGGCTCCATGAAGAGAAAGATGCAAACTTGCTTCCAATCTTCAACTACTAAGATGATCTACCTTGAAGAATCTCAAACCCAAGCTCTTGCTTCACTAATCAAGTATTAGCAAAGCAAACACCCTAATCTAAGTGGCTAGAATAGATGAGGATGATGAAGTAGGAATTTAGCTCTCTTTTGTTTTCTTTATCTCACTCAAAATCATCACAAACCCAAAAGCTAGTAAGCTTTCCAAGAGCAAGAAAAAGAAGAAATCCATTTGTGATGAACAATTAATTATTTTTATTGTTACAAATCAACAATGGGTCAATCATGAAGCTTAACCCTTGTAGAGAGTTAACTAAGGTAAAGGGTTTGGGTTGGGTTAAGAAATATCTTCACAAAATATCTAAGCAAAAAACAAAAGGAGGCTTCATGAAGCTTCATGAAGCTTCATGCAAAAGCTAACCCAAATCAAACACTAACTTGTTTAAACTCCACAAATCATATTGCATTTGTAACCCTAACTTGTTACAATATTATATATCACATATATAATATATTTTTGTAACAAAATAAAATAATACAATCAACATATATTACATATAAATCAATGTATTATCTAAGTGAGTAAAAGAATCTTTAAGTAAGCTTATATTAGTTAATATAACTTAATATATCACATATATAATTATACACTAAATTATCGAATCAACACTTGATCCGATAATCCGGCTATATCGCATATAACCGACTAATATAATCTGTATCAGTTCATCGAATCAACACTTGATCCGATGACCCGGCTATATCACATATATCCGGCCGATATCTCATATCGCGAGAATCTAATACGGTATCGCATACACATATTATTCCCGGTCCCGCACATATCACATATGTGCTCCTACTCCATTTTGCCTGAGCCAGGAAACCTCTGTGTAGGACTCTAAAGAATCGTCAATACGCCGGCAGTAGGTAATGATCATATCAAACACCCACAAGCTGCAAGCGGTCATCTAAACGTAACAGCCGCCCAGGTATTGAGCAATCAGAAGATCAACAAGCAAGCCTGTACATTCTCCTGTGAATCCAACCCGTAACACTCCCGTACAGTCCGGTCTCTTCGTCTGATATGTCGCATATCTCGCTTAGGAGTGGTAAACGTCAGACCCCAGTAGCTTGATAAGTCGTGTCGATATGAGGTCCATAACAGTTCGAAAAAATACTGATAACACTTACCAGTAAATCTCAGCAACCCTGGCCAAGGATTTCCAGTTATAGCCAATCGAACACAGCGCAACATCAACTCCCTATACCGGGAGAGACGAAACCCCTCCTATCGCTCATTGCCTCCATGAGATTCGGGACTGTATCCAAAATCCACCGTTTTGCACGCCCTCTTGGACGTGGTATGATGGAAATCAAAGCACAGTGGGAATCACACAAGACTCTATGACGATCTTGGGTCTACAGACTAACATGTACCAGTGTCACCAGAGAACTACCATCTGACGTAAGGTATAATACCATCTGGGAGATCTCGGCGAGTCCGTCTAGTGTACCCAGTCTCCACTGAGCACCCGTATACCTTCTCTGATGTCAAACACCAATGGATATGGGATCATCCATCCCCCATCATATGGGTCAAGAAGCGCATACGCTAGTCTACACTGGAGTATCGATACCCTGTATTGGTACTCCCACGACTAGAAACATTTGTAGGATGTACTTGGCGACTACACTATCCCCATTAGTATGATCTGCATCATAGTCCTGGTAGTCAAGTACTTATCCTAAGGGCTTTATCAACATGTGACATAGAGACATTCAGAGTACATGTTAAGATAAAAAGCAACCAGATAGCATACTATCATGTTGAGCAAGAAAGTCCTCCCTATATATGTCCAAGCATCCATTACAATATATATCGTATGTATAGTAATGGCCTCTAGGGCATACATATAACTAACAATCTCCCACTTGCACTAGGGCCATCTGTTGTAGTATCTCATACCCAACAATAAGCTGTGGTTGAAGTATCTCATACTCAACCATCCCATAAAAGTCTCTACTGGGTAATTGGCCTTTGTGAGTGGATCCGCGCTGTTGTCTTCTGTGTCTACTCTCTTAACCTCGATCTCCGTGGAGATCAACCATCTCCATGATCAGGCGATACTGTCTAAGAATAAGTCTGGATCTCTGATGGGACGGGGGTTCCTTGGCATAAGCCACAACTCCATTGTCACACAATGGCAGGAACGAAGTTCATCTCATGAACTAAAATATATCCAAACTGCCTCTTTGGTAGCATCCTTGGTAACGATGAATCTTACCTTTAATCATCTAGTAAGTCACGGTATCTAGCTTGGAACTCTTCCAACATACCGTCCCTCCACTGAGGGTAAAGACAATGCCTGTGACTGACATTCAGTCGTCCTTATCATCCTGGAACCTTTCCAGTGATTCTCCCTAGGATCGATTGATACCATCTCGCTACAACTAGTGAGAATCCTAACATCCAATTAGATCTATCTCATTGATCCATAACCCAGGATTTAGGAGGTATCACCTTGATCCTATATGGAGAATCTTTATGATAAGAGGAGATTGACCGAGCGTAGCATAGGAAACTCCTTCCCTATCAAGAGTATGTCATCCACGTACTATATGAGGATCACCACCATACTCCCTACTACCTTTTTGTATATACTAGGTTCATCTACCATTTTGATGAAGTCAAACTCTTTGACTATTACATCAAAACAGACGTTCCATCTCTGCGATGCCTAATTTATCCCATAAAACATCTTGCTCACGTTTCTGCTGCTCCTACTGTCTATGAAGCCCTCTGGCTGTGTACTTATAGACGCTCTCTTCCAAATCAATATTTAGAAAAGCAGTCATGACACCCAACCGCCAGATATCGTAGTCATGGTATGTAGCCGTGGCAAGTAGGATCTGGATGGACTTAAGCATAGCTTTGAAAGTCTCAACTTTTTCATTTACACCAAGTAATCTTCTCAAGATATACTTGCTCCTGATGGGGATTTAACCCTCTAAATAAAGCAACCAAAGTCCATACTTTGTTGGTGTATAAGGATTCCATCTCAAATCGCTAAGCATCCAGCCATTCTCACAGAGTCCCCTATTCCTGATGGCCTGCTCGAAACTAGTTGGGTCATCATCTCATGATGCAATCCTCTCTCCCACTGTCATAGAGAAACCGAAGTATCTCTCAGGTGGATGAGGAACCCTACCAGATCGGCGGAGAGGCTGAGGTTCGTTGGAAACTATTGAAACCTCCGGTTCTACCAAATTATCAGCTGCAGTTTCTTTTAGCTGGAACTACTTCCAATTCTACCTCATGACCACTAATTTCTTCACAAGAAATTTCCTTTCCAAAAGGTGGTATGTTGAGAAAACAAAACATCTTTTGTTCCTCAGGTCGGTAGAAGATATTCTCTTACCAATGCTTGGGATATCTAACAAACTTCCACAGAACTGACATTGCCTCGAGCTTGTCTAGATTTTGCTTTTGACATAGGCCGGACAACCCTAAATCTTAACTTCCTTAAGAGATGGGCTCTTCCCATACCATATCACATACGGAGTGGTAGGCATCTGATTTGGTTGGAACCCTATTCAATAGGTATGCAACTTCTCAAGTGCATAACCCCAAAAGAAAATAGGCAACTCAGTAGTACTCATCATAGAGCACACGATATCATATAGGGTGCGATTGCTTCGCCCCGATACACCGACATGCTGTGGTGTATTTGGAGGAGTAATGCTGAGAGAGAATCTTATTCTCCTTTAGAATAGTCCAGGAATTCCGTGCTCAAGTGTTCTCCTCCTTGATCACATCAAAGGACATAATACTTATACCCATTTTTGGTTCTCTATTTCTAACTTATATTCTGTGATTATCTCAAAAGTTTCGGACTTTTGTTTCAACAGGAACATATGTCTGAATTTTGAGAGATCATCAGTGAATGTAATGAAGTACAAAGAACCGGTCCTGGCATATGTAGACAGAGGACTTTCATACATCAGCATGTATCAATCCCAAGAGTTCACTAACTCTTTCTCTGTTAATAAAAGGAGCCGTGGTCATCTTATCTTTGTGACATGACTGGCAAGTTTTACAAGATGTAAATCCAAACTAATTTAAATATGCATCTTTATGTAACTTCAGCTAGTCGGGTCGCATTGACATGACCTAGTCTACAATGCCTCAAGAAGGATTCGTTCATTTCTGAACTCTTCCTCTTGTGTGTGTTCTGTACATTAAGAACTATAGTTTGATTTAGAACGTCTATGCTTTTAGATAACGTGCCTGAACCGATCAACTCTTGATATACGAAATGTTCAAAACATTATCCATCAATACAAAATTATATCCTTCTTTACTAATAAAAAGACTGATATGATGTTGTATATCAGGTTCGGTATCTAATAACATTTGTTCAGAATCAATGTATTCTGATAATACAGGGTGATAACTGCCAACGGACTTGGCTGCAACACTTGCATCATTTCCAATTCTTGAAACTTATCACCCGTTCTCAGTTCTCTACCTATCTGTATCCCATGTAACAAATTACATTTGCGGGATCCTGATCCGGTATCTCATACCCAGGACGTAAAAAATACTGAGAAACAGTTCTCGGTAATGAACACACCTGAAGAAGATGCATCAGCATGTACTTTCTTCGTTTGGGCGGCACGGGAATTCTGGTAATCCCCTATTTCCTGCTCTGTCTTATAAAAATTATAAGTTGGAGAGGGACCAATGTTCTCCAGCGCAGTATAATAAGCGGGTTCGGTCAATACATCTGTATTATTATTTTGATTAAGGCGTGACATGGTCGCTACCTGGAGAGAGAGAGAAGAAAACACTCAGCGTATGCTCTTGCAAGATTAGATTGGTTATTAATATATCTAATCAGGATGTCTCCCACTGTTTTAGTCAAATCTTCCTTCAAACCCTAAAAGGAAAAACTAGCCGGGATTAATTACACCTTACAAGTTCACCAATCTTTCAGCCAGGCCAGTGCCGGTACTTTGAGAGAGGTTCCCCATGCTTTCGCACGGACCTAATTAAAGTAAACCTCGTTTTCCCAGAGACATAACCCCGTTGACACCTTTCTAGACACCTACTTGATTGGCTAATTGCAATGTGTAAAACTCTCCCAGGAGTAACTCTTACTCGCAGCGGGTATTGGGATCCAACTATCTCATAGAAGGTATGCAATCTCATTGCAAATTTCAACACTTGAAATTCCCGATAATATTTTACCCCTAGCGTCCTATGACCTTGACGCAGGCCAACAAACCATAGTCCGCTAGTCAAGTTCAACCCGTCATTTCCCGATTGAATTAAACCTACCCGCACGACCCTTGACGCAGGCCAACAAAGTCGCACGACTACCCTAACTCAATCGCATCATATGCTTTAACAGATAAGCATAAATAGCTACCGAACACTACGCCTTGACGCAGGCCAACAAACGCAGCACGAATACTATGAAGTACTTATCTAAAATGACGGAGGGCTACGATAGGTTTTTAAGAAAACCCTTTGTGTAATGAACTTGATATCGTTGTAGAATCGAGCGATTTTAAATAGAATGTTTTTGAGGCCTTTTCTAGTTTTGCTAAAGAGGTCACTCCCGGTGAAGGGATCGTCGGCTCTTTCCTTATCGAATAAAGTACAGGATATTTTACAAATATCACTATGCAAAGTAAAACTATAGAAGCAATCAAAAGACAAACCGAGTGTGTAGCATCTGCTAGTTTCGCTAAAGAGGTCACTCCCGGTGAAGGGATCTCGGCTCTTTCCTTATCGAATAAGATGCTGGATATTCTATAAGGAATACCGCTATGCAAAGCAAGAACTAGAGCTACCAGTTTTTGAGACAAGTTTCTACAATATCTTTAGGTTTCTTTTAGTTTCATTAATCTCATTAATGAAGTCCCATATTATTATGCTTCACAAGCATCACATTTGAAACGAAATCAGCAATATAACATATATCTCATATATATAATATAAACATTCGTCTCAGGCAGTAATATGATCTCATCACAGAACATTGCAGCAGAAGAACATATATGAAATATTGGATATACTAGGAGGTCCGTGTTTTAATATGAGCCTGTATAAAACACAGATTCCACAGTCGCGATGAATAGCCAATCCCACAACCCTAGACCCCTACGAGAGCAGCAAGCAACCCTACCAATTCTAGAGTTAGGACACCCGATCTCGATTCCTCGAGATGGTCTCCCACTGGACCCTAGAACCCGGTTACTTGTGCTCCCCGCCTTGGGTCTATCGTAATGTGGAAAAGTAAATAATATACAATGGTGACATCATCCTCAATCCGGAAGTGCCCCAATAAAAGAATATTACTTACAATGAATTTTACATGAATGAAAATGAAAAACTCTCATCCCACATAAAACTTCCGGATTTTCAGAACACGACGATCCAATATAACATATCACAGCAATACATAATATCTCATATCATCAACGTAAGTAAATATGCGTATCATGTATAGCAACGAAACCGGCGATACACCACATATTACACTTACGGTCGCAGAAAAAAAAGTGTAAAACTACAACAGTTGGAATCCGCAACCTCCTTAGACATCTCATGCCTAACCAAATGAATTCCTTAGAAATCGCATGCCTAACAATTATAAACCCCGCATTTTAGTCTCAATATCGAAAACTCTTTTCAATATCAAGTCGGGCAATTCGACAAAATTCCCGACATCCTGATCGAATGCTCGTCGGAAACTTTAGTAGACGGACGCACCCCCGACGCCATCGACGAAGTGCACTAAGGCGGAACACCGCTGCCGCGAGCACCCGAACGGATGCTTTTGGCGACGGGGCTCTCCTACAGTCACTTGGTCGGGGCTATGGGGCGTGGCTATCTATTAAGTTTACCCGGCGAGTATCCGCGTACGCTACGTGATTGCGACGGACTTTTGATCACATCAAAATCCCGTGGCAACCGATCAAATGAGACTAAAAAATGCTAGATTTATAACATTCAAATTAGTTATCTCATAACTACTTGTGGATTCCAAATATTGTATCACCTTCCAGATAAATAGACAATGTTAAACTTTCCGATCGAATCAACAAACACCCAAAATATCCCTTTTTGCTCAACACTTGAACTTAGTTTAAAATCATCCATCACATGCCACAATACCAATGGTCCAGCCGTAGAAGGGTCAAACCAACGCCTCACATGTGGCAACGCCGTACTGCCCCAAACCCTAAGGTTTAGAGGAGGTTCAGACGGTCACATAATCGATTTAAGGTTTGTGTTCTTCTAGAGGGTCCACCGCGTTACTTGCACGACTGTGAATGTTCTTTAACTAAGGAAAAAATCCAACACTTGGAAATTTTCCAGCAGGGAAAAAAGTGAGTTATTGATATCCGTTCGAACTTTTTAACACGTTCTAAATTACCCGAAAAAACTTAAACGAAGTTAAACTTTCCGATCGAATCAACGAGTTCCCAATATTTCCCAGAAAGCTCAACACTTGAGTAGAATTAAAAATTCCCAGAAGCATGAAAAAGTACCCAAGAATAAACCCCTGAAGTATTAGCCCCCAACCCTAAAAGTTGGACGCGGAACCGCCGCCAAACGCATGGTTTGGCCGCGGTTCCGTGGTGACTTAATGGAGTTATGGTTTCGTACTTCACAATAATTCTTAGAATTCCCTGCATGATTTTCTGAGTATTTTTAATATGAAAAATTTCAACTTTTGAAAAAATTTCCAGAAACTAGGATTTATCGGGGTTTCGGAGTTCGATCGGACTTCAAATTTCGTCTACACATCGCCTAATGCTCTAGCTTGGCTCTGATACCACTGTAGGATTAGCTTAGCACCTTAGCAAGGTTTTGGCAAGCATCAATCATGCTACTTTAAAAAATTTTGGGTGCTAAACAAACCTTAACCAAGATCTTAACTAGAGATATAGGGTAAATATAGCAAGTAAACAACTTTACTTCTAAGAGTTTGGGATTACAACCTTTGTAGTCCGTTCCTTCGCTTCATAAGCTCTGTGTTGAGGTCCCTTCGCCGCGATCATCATGTACCCGGACTCTAGAGAGGTTCCATGAAGAGAAAGATGCAAACTTGCTTCCAATCTTCAACTACTAAGATGATCTACCTTAAAGAATCTCAAACCCAAGCTCTTGCTTCACTAATCAAGTATTAGCAAAGCAAACACCTTAATCTAAGTGCCTAGAATAGATGAGGATGATGAAGTAGGAATTTAGCTCTCTTTTGTTTTCTTTATCTCACTCAAAATCATCACAAACCCAAAAGCTAGTAAGCTTTCCAAGAGCAAGAAAAAGAAGAAATCCATTTGTGATGAACAATGAATTATTGTTATTGTTACAAATCAACAATGGGTCAATCATGAAGGCTTAACCCTTGTAGAGAGTTAACTAAGGTAAAGGGTTTGGGTTGGGTTAAGAAATATCTTCACAAAATATCTAAGCAAAAAACAAAAGGAGGCTTCATGAAGCTTCATGCAAAAGCTAACCCAAATGCTAACCCAAATCAAACCCCAACTTATTTAAACTCCACAAATCATGTTGCATTTGTAACCCTAACTTGTTACAATAATATATATCACATATATAATATATTTTTGTAACAAAATAAAATAATACAATTAACATATATCACATATAAATCAAAGTTTTATCCAAGTGAGAAAAAGAATCTTTAAGTGAGCTTATATTAGTTAATATAACTTAATATATCACATATATAATTATACATTAAATTATCGAATCAACACTTGATCCGATAATCCGGCTATATCGCATATAACCGACTGATATAATCTGTATCAGTTCATCGAATCAACACTTGATCCGATGACCCGGCTATATCACATATACCCGGCCGATATCTCATATCGCGAGAATCTAATACGGTATCGCATACACATATTATTCCCGGTCCCGCACATATCACATATGTGCTGCTACTCCATTTTGCCTGAGCCAGGAAACCTCTGTGTAGGACTCTAAAGAATCGTCAATACGCCGGCAGTAGGTGATGATCATATCAAACACCCACAAGCTGCAAGCGGTCAACTAAACGTAACAGCCACCCGGTATTGAGCAATCAGAAAATCAACAAGCAAGCCTGTACATTCTCCTGTGAATCCAACCAGTAACACTCCCATACAGTCCGGTCTCTTCGTCTGATATGTCACATATCTCGCCTAGGAGTGGTAAACGTCAGACCCCAGTAGCTTGATAAGTCGTGTCGATATGAGATCCATAACAGTTCGAGAAACTTCTGATAACATTTACCAGTAAATCTCAGCAACCCTGGCCAGGGATTTCCAGTTATAGCCAATCGAACACAGCGCAACATCAACTCCTTATACCGGGAGAGACAAAACCCCTCCTATCGCTCATTGTCTCCATGTGATTCGGGACTGTACCCAAAAGCCACCGTTTTGCATGCCCTCTTGGACGTGGTATGATGGAAATCAAAGCACAGTGGGAATCACACAAGACTCTATGACGATCTCGGGTCTACAGACTAACCTGTACCAGTGTCACCAAAGAACTGCCATCTGACGTAAGGTATAATACCATCTGGGAGTTCTCGGCGAGTCCGTCCAGTGTACCCAGTCTCCACTGAGCACCCGTATACCTTCTCTGATGTCAAACACCAATGGATATGGGATCATCCATCACCCATCATATGGGTCAAGAAGCGCATACGCTAGTCTACACTGGAGTATCGATGCCCTGTCTCGGTACTCCCACGACTAGGAACATTTGAAGGATGTACTTGGCGACTACATTGTCCCCATTAGTATGATCTGCATCATAGTCCTGGTAGTCAAGTACTTATCCTAAGGGCTTTATCAACATGTGATATAGAGACAATTAGAGTACATGTTAAGATAAAGAGCAACCAGATAGCATACTATCATGTTGAGCAAGAAAGTCCTCCCTATAAATGTCCAAACATCCATTACAATATACATCGTATGTACAGTAATGGCCTCTAGGGCATACATATAACTAACACCACGTGCTCCTCACGTGTGCACTATTTCACAAGAAACACTTCAGCGCTGAAAGTCTGGCGCTCAGCGCACCACGTGCTCCTCACGTGTGCGCTGAGGGACACAAAGTGTTCTTTACATAATGCGCTCCACGCCATAAAGAGTGTTCAGCACCCAGACAAGTATTTAACACTTTAATCAAAACTCGGTGGGCTCAGCCCAAGTTGGCCAAACTCATAATCAACTGAGCCCATGCGCCCTTTATTGGACTCAGTCCCAAACAAGATTATCAAATCTTTGATAAACCAACATTGGTTCAAGGGTACATCTCTTCATACCTCTAATACATGTCATTGTAATTCTTCAACGTCTTCAGAGAGATGGAGGGTCCCAATAACCAATAACTTTTGGTGCATCCCCAAACTGTTGAACCAAAACCACACAGACTATGACGTCTTTAAACTGTACTATGATATCCTTAAACTTTACGGACTGTGGGCTCCTTAAACTCATGGACTATGATGTCCTTAAACTTTATGGACTGTGAGGTCCTTAAACTCATAGACTATGATGTCTTTACACTTTACAGACTATGACATCTTTAAACTGTCACAAATTATGATGTCCTTAAACCCAATGGACCGCAATGTCTCTAAACTAAAACAATAGAGTCCAAATGCTCTTTTGTTGGATCAAAATGATCCTGTTAAGTAGATCTTAGTCTAAAATTAGACTAACGTATCCTTAACAAATGTTTAAGTTAATCTTAGTCTCAAATGAGATTAACGATCCTTAAACCCAACCCAAAACCAAATCTAAGAAAATACGGATTTGGACTAATCCACGCCCTACGAGCGACAACATAAATTAGTCTCCATATACAATCCATGGGCAACCAAAAATAAAACAAATATAAACGACACGAAGTGACCATCTAGAGAAGGAGAAAGTGGTTACCGCGATACGGTAGCGTAATTAACTGCAGGGGCTTGCGCCTGCAGGGAAGAGCGTCCCCACAATCAAAAACCCCTCACAATGAGGGGGAATCTGACGAAGTCTGCTACAACGTCCGCATCCGTCTAAACCTCCGATATACGGTGTCATAAATCAACTTGGAACTTTCGGAGAGGTGGACGGATAAAACCAAATAGCATCTGCCCCCAAATTCAGGCAAGACGACCTACGCGGTTCCGTCTCTGTATTCGGCAGAGAACAGATTCTGACACGCCCGGTGGGACCTTTTCCTCTTTTCGCTCCACACTTCGTGTGTCGTGTTCACGAACGAATCGCGGTTTAATGTGGTTGCCCCTGGAATCAAGGTACTAAGATTTGGTGTCCTACTCCCGTGCAGAGAAAATGGCTTCCAACTGCAACAGCAACTCCCACTCTATCCTCGCTTGAGGAGTGACCTATGGGCCCCAAGCGACCCCCATCTTCGCCATGCCAGTGGAACATGTGACTCAGGCCACCACTAGACTGTTCTTTAGGACCATGATCCCACCGGCAAGCTTCAACGTCCCAATGCTGTCACAGGAAGCTCCGAAAAAGTCGGTCTTCGATCGGCTTACAACTACCATGACCCCTCTCAACGGGCCGTCCAATTCCAAGTCTACTGCATCAGTCTTCGACAGGCTGAGCCTGAGCTCCAGTGTGTCTATGAAGAAGCCTGCAATACCTGAACGAGTCATCCCGAAGCGAATAGTCATTCCAACTCCGACGGACGAAGTCGTCAAAGGGGCTTCTCTCTCTAAGGGATCGGTCTTTGCGAGACTGGCCACCCCAATTCTTTCTTCGGGTGAGGTCGTCCAGACTACTTCCCCTGCCCAAAGGTCAGTTTTCGACATGTTGGATGTTTCTTCTCAGCGGACATCAGTCTTCGATAGGCTGGCGCCAACAGCAACCCTTCACCAGAACAGGGGGCATGATGAAGCCACCCCCGTAACTGAGTCAGTCCCATCTGCAAGGCATGCTCGACGTCGCCACTGGCACCGAGTGAGTAAAGCTGGAGGCAGTTCCCCTTCTGGATTGATTCCACCAGCTCCGATGGTTGAAGTCGATGCTGCTGTTCCAACTAGGAACAGCTTTGAACCACTCAAGAGGGTACGCAAGAATTCTCCGACCGCTGTATTGAAAAGATCTCCTCCACCTATGGAGAATGTTACAAAGTCGAAGCCGGAGCAACCCCCTCAGCGGTCGTCTTCCAAAATCCACAAGGTCTGGCGGAGAGTCCAGAATTCTATGATCGACAAGGACTATTCCCGCCAACAGAAGAAGATGAAGACTCAACAGGAAGAGGACCATCCCTCTCCCATGCTACAGAAGGTGTCATCTACTTGGGTGCCCGCTACAACGGCCCCCTCAACTTCGACCGTTCATAAAAGAAGAAGGCCAAAGAAAATCCCCGTGTCCACGACAGAGCTCAAAGGCACTGAATCCAAACGCCCCAAGTCTGGGGGCAAGGTAGTGCATACTGTTTATATGGCTTCCTCAAAAGAGGAAAGTCGTGCTTCTACGGGTCATCGACTGCTCACACGGTCTGTGATAAAGGCTCAGGAGCAACAACAGCAAAAGCTCCAGAAGATGCTAACGAAGATGGCCGCACTCACTGGGCCAAAAGAAAGCCCGGAAACATCGTCGGAGCAGCGTCAGGAATAAGAAACCGATGCCGAGTTCCTCCGCAGAATCCTCGAGAGGAAATACAAAGAGGCCACGGAACAAGCGGCCAACATAAAACAAATGGCGCTTTTATTCCAAGACATGGTCGGCATGATGATCCAGCTGGACCCTCCAGTCAAAGAGCCTCTAATAATAATTGAAGACGATAAAAGGGAGACATCAAACCCTCATCCGGCCTCTTCTGCTGCAAAGGAGGAAACAATCTCAAAAGCGGCGCTCGATGATTATATAGCTCAACAAATACTAGCTCACCAAGCGAACGAAACCGCTGGCCAATTCGTCAGAACTGGGCGACCATATCCAGGCTGGTATGATCAGATTAAGTATCCACCAGGATACACGATTCCTAAGTTCCACGTATACAAAGGGATAGGTAATCCCCATCAACATGTCGCTCAGTTCAGGGCTCTATGCGGCAATACTGGAGGTGACGATAAGCTATTACTTCGCCAATTCGTCGGCAGCTTGGCAGAGACGGCGTTCGAATGGTATTCAGAGCTTCCCAATGACTCCATCAAAACATTTACAGAGATGGAATTGCTATTCACCCAACGTTTCGCAAGCGCTAGCGAATGCACCCCAATCACGACATTGATCAATGCCAAGGTGAAGCCGGGAGAAACATGGATTCAGTATGCGATACGGTGGCGGAACCTATGGTCGAAATGCGAACAGCGCATAGAAGAGGCTCCTGCAGTGGGCATGTTTGTAGGAACCCTCGATCCGCAGGCGACCATATCCCAGTTCATGATGTTTTTCAGGACAACCACTTTCCAGGCCTTGATTGACAAGCTGGCCCAAATGGACCAGATGGGTCATAAGCCTTCCTTTTCAAAGTCAGAGCCGCGGAATGAAAAGGGCAAAGGGAAAGCGACCTTTGTCGCCAACACTCAACAACAGCCGAGCAACATAAAACCGGTTGTTCTCCAAAGCAACGTGCGCCCACACCAATCCCTCGAGGAGAAACTGGGACGTCCATACTCGTTTTCCCGAGATAAAACAAGAAGACTGTTCGAACTGGCAATGTGCAATGGGCTCATCACTTTACCGGAGCCGAGACACACATCGCAACCCGGTGACGCCAACCATCCTAACTATTGTCTCTACCATCAAGTAATAGGTCATTCAATCGAAAATTGCTACGTCTTCAAAAATTGGGTTGAAGACCGGTACCAACAGGGTAAATTCACGCTGTCTAAAAACTGGAAGGTAAACCCTCCACGATCGCACGCTCCTAAAAAGACGGACACGCCAGGAGCATCATGTTCATTCATAGAGGAAGCTCTATGGGAGATAATTCTTTCGGCAAAAACGCAAAGAATGCTGAAGGATCTTCAATCATGCCCGGCAATCAGGTGGAAAAGCCTGCTAGAGCCCGAGATCATTGAGAGGATGCTAAAACCATGCCCAACACTGGGAGTTAATAGCGATGGGCAAAACACCCAGGCCCAGCCGTCAAAGTCTTCGAAGAAAAAGAAGAAGACCAAAAAGCCCGCGCAGTTTGACGACAAGCGCACGGATCTGCAAAAGCATATTGACGCGCTGAAGGAATACAACCAGAAGGCGCGGACCCCAGTCACACTCCAGGAATTTCTCAACCATATCCTTGAGAACAGAGGCAATGACAATGACGAGGGAGATGACGCGTCAAAAGAACCCGATGCTGATGCTTTCATAGCAAATGATGATTCGCTCCTGGCAATATTCCAGTCGCAGCGATGCTGATGCTAAGATTGACACCAGATTCCAAATTCCATACTCGCGACGAAAAGTCAGCGAGCCATAAATGCATATGAAATAGCCGAAATGATAGGGCAACTTGCAACAAAATCAGCAAGTAAAAGATATGCATACAAAAATAGCTGAAATGATTGGGCAACTCGCAATAAAAAGAAGCGAGTAAAAAGAAAAATAGCCGAAATGATTGGGCACCGCGAGAAATAGCCGAAATGATTGGGCAATCGCGACTTTCGCGATATAAAAAGCTGAAATGATAGAGCATCGCGGAAAGAAATAAAAAAAAATGAAATGAAACTTTTTGCCCTGCAGGTGAGGTCACATTGACCCCTGCATACAATCCATAGGCACAAACAGAAAGGGAACCAAATCGTCCGACCAGGCTTCGTCAAAGGGAAGCTAGATCTCGACAGCTACATCTATAGCCTGGAGATCAGCAACAGCATTCTTCCTCCCTCCAGCAGGATACATACGCAACATCAAAAAATGGAGCCATGGAAAAGTCCCCTAGTTCCAAACCTCGACGGTTCATAGACAACCTAGAAACAACCTCGACATTCGTCGTAACATTGCAGACACAATGTCAACAAACGAAGCAAAGGAAGATCCCTAGTTTCAGGGTCTCGACGTCAACATCGACAACCTAGAGATCAACACCGACATTTCTCCGTACTCCAATCGGATGCAGACGCAACATCAACAAAGCGGAGCCACGGCAGAGTCCCCTACTTCCAAATCTCGACGGTTCACAGACAACCTAGATACTACCTCGGAACCATGGCAGAGTGCCTAGTTCTAAGGCTCGATGGCTACATCTACGTCCTAGAGATCAACAACAGTGTTCTTCCTCCCTCCAGCAGGATACAGGCGCAACATCAACAAATGGAGCCATGGCAAAGTCCCCTAATTCCAAACCTCGACGATTCATAGACAACCTAGAGACAATCTCGACATTTAACGCAATATTGCAGACACAATGTCAACCAACGAAGCCAAGGAAGATCCCTCGCTTCAGGGTCTTGACGGCAACTTAAATGAGACCTGAAAAGACTATCGGAGATCATCCCACACCAGCGCGGAGTGGTCATGACTCATCGGGGCTCCCAAACTGAGCCTAACCTCAAGTAAAAAGTGACATGGAATATCCCTAACACTTGCTCTTTTGACGGTAATATTACCAGGAAGATTACTTGAAGACATCTTGTCCAGCCCCCGAAGGGATCAGAGACACGACAGTCGCGGGGCTACCCGAACAACAAGATTGCATATCAGGGAATATATCGGCCAACGCGACGGTGCGATGGGTAAAAAACCTAGTACCACAGACCCTAACGGACCTCTATTAGAAGGAGTTAACTGTGACGTTAGGAAACCCTTGTGAGAACTTCTCAATTCGTCTCGACTCGTGAGGAAATTAGTGTCCTTGTGAGAACTTCTCGATTCGTCTCGACTCGTAGGGAAAAGCCTTAGGCAATGGGGATAAGGACCTGTTTCCTAAGCACTAAGGCCCTGCAAGTCGGTCCAAGATGGACTCTTGCATATTATTCACGGGCCACACTCTCCAAAGTCGAATATCGACAAGTAGGGAAACAACCACTTACGAGTCCTCTCGACTTTTAAGTAGGAAAAATTCTCTCATGAGATTCTTACGACTCTCAAGAGAAAACGCACTTAGGAATCTTCACGACTCCTAAGGAGAAAATACGCCTACGGGATCCTCACGACTCGTAAGGAGAAAGTTCTTTATGAGACCCTCACGGCTCATAAAGTTGAAAAGACTTAGGTGGCAGATCATAACCCGGTCTCCTAAGCAATCATTGCCCTATATGTGAGATCACATGGACCCTTGTATACAATTCATGGGCACAAACGAAAAGGGAACCATATCATCCCATCAAGCTTCAGCAAAGGGAAGCCAGATCTCAATGGCTATATCTACAGCCTAGAAATCAACAACAGTGTTTCTTCTCACTCTAACCAGATGAAGACGTGACGTCAACAACCGACCTCAGAGTCGCAACGAAGCGGAGCCATGGCAAAGTCCCTAGTTCCAAATCTCGATGGCCACATCTACAGCTTAGAGACCAACAGCGGTGTGCCTTCTCATTCCAGCAGGACACAGATGCGACACTACCAATCGGAGCCACGGCAAAGTCCCCAGTTCCAAGACTCTATGGTTCACAGACAACCTAGAGTCATCGAAGGACCCCGTCATGGAAATACGTCATCCAATGACCCCGTCTCGGAAGTACGTCAACCTCGACACCACAGAAAGTGGAGTATGTCAACTCCGACACCACAGAAAGCGGAGCAAGTCAGCCAATGACCTCCAACCCCTAGGGAAATCAGAGTCCTTGGCAGAACCTCTCGATTCAGGGAAATCAACGTCCTTGATGAGAACCTTGATTCGCGTCGACCCACAAGGAAATCAGTGTCTTTGCAGGAATCCATCGATTCGTCTCAACCCCAGGAAAATCAGTGTCCTTGGTTAAACCTCTCGATTCAGGGAAATCAACATCCTTGGCGAGAACCTCGATTCACGTCGACCCGCAAGGAAATCAGCGTCTTTGCAGGAATCTCTCGATTCGTCTCAACCCCAAGGAAATCAGTTTCCTTGGCTCAACCTCTTGATTAAGGAAATCAGCATCCTTGACGAGAATCTCGATTCGCGTCGACCCGCAAGGAAATCAACGTCTTTGCAGGAATCTCTCGATTCGTCTCAACCCCAGGGAAATCAGTGTCCTTGGTAAACTATCTCGATTCAGGGAAATCATCGTCCTTAACAAGAATCTCCCGATTCATCTCAACCTCAGGGAAATTAGTGTCCCCGCGCATGAAAAGAAAATTCTCTTATGAGATCCTTACGACTCTCAAGAGAAAACACACTTAAGAGTCCTCACGATTCCTAAGGAGAAATTACACCTACGAGATCCTCTCGACTCGTAAGGAGAAAAGTCTTTATGAGACCCTCACGGCTCGTAAAGTTGAAAAGTCTTAGGCGGAAGATCTAAACCCTGTCTCCTAAGCCATCATTGCCCTGTAGGGAGGTCAAGATAGGTTATCTACGGGCCACACTCTCCGAAGTCGCACATCTACAAGAAGGGAAGCAATCACTTACGAGTCCTCTCGACTTGTAAGGGGGGAAAATTCTCTTGTGAGATCCTTACAACTCTCAAGAGAAAACGCACTTAGGAGTCCTCACGACTCCTAAGGAGAAAATACGCCTACAGGATCCTTTCGACTCGTAGGGAGAAAAACCTTCTTGAAAACCTTACGGTTCATGAAGATGGAAAAAGTTTTAAGCTACAAGGACCCTAAACTTATCTCCTAAGCCCTCAATTCTATGGCCCTGCATAACTCTGCACTACTTCACTCACGTACATATCTACGTGGGCAAAGTAGTACGGGGCATTTGTTCCCGCCGAAATTTTCGGCCAAGAGATATTTGCTCATGTTTACACCGGTTCAAGTTTCGTTTACAAATATGTGTGTGATCGGGTTCATTCATATACGCACATACACACATCAGAGCAAGAACAGGTGTTAGAAAGAGAGCACTTGGTGGTCAGTAAGAAAAAGAAAGCATTTAATTGAACATTTTATTCTATTGGAAATAGATCATCAAATATGGGATCGAAAGTACAGGGATTAACAAAACTATGAATAAAATTCTCTAACTCCCTCTCTGCCTTTTCCGCTATGTCAAAGCGGCGATCTTCACAAGGAGTCGTTTCCCATCGGTCAGCACCGTGCCCATCAGCGAAGGTAGACATTATGGCCCGCTGAGCCCGTATCTGGCTTAGCAACCGAATAGAGCGATCCCTCAGAGCTGCGGTAATCAAGAATGCCTCATGAAAGAACTCGAACTTGTCCTCCGCGACGTCGAGCATTGTCGGAGTCATCTCCGCTGAATGAGGAGGAATGTCATCGAGCACGGACAAGAAGGCCATCCGGAGCCAAATGGAGCCGATGGGGAAGGGAGATTCCCTACGAGTCAAAAGTTCGTACAGCACCGTATCGCATTGGTCATCCGTGAGAGCAGGGTTCACCAAGCGTGCAGCAAAACGAGGAACAATTTCCTCAATGGGCACCTCCCATGGCTGCCGGCGAGCATGTGGATGATTACAAGCCATAGCTCTGCTTTGTTGAAATGATTCTCTGAAAATAGACTATGATGTCTTTCACACTATGATGTCCTTAAACTTTATGGACTGTGGGGTCCTTAAACTGATGGACTATGAGGTCCTTAAACTCATATACTATGATGACTTTAAACTTTACAGACTATGATGTTTTTAAACTTCGCGGACTATGATGTCCTTAAACCCAATAGACCGCAATGTCCCTAAACTAAAACAATAGAGTCCAAATGCTCTTTTGTTGGATCTAAATGATCCTGTTAAGTAGATTTTAGTCTAAAATTAGACTAACGTATCCTTAACAAACGTTTAAATTGTTAGTGATATGTATGCCTTAGAGGCCATTACTGTACATGCGATGTATATTGTAGTGGATGCTTGGACATATATATGGAGGACTTTCTTGCTCGACATGGTAGTATGCTATCTGGTTGCTCTTTATCTTAACATGTACTCTGATAGTCTCTATGTTACATGTTGATAAAGCCCTTAGGATAAGTACTTGACTACCAGGACTATGATGCAGATCATACTAGTAGGGACAGTGTAGTCGCTAAGTACATCCTTCAAATGCTCCTAGTCGCAGGTGTATCGAGACAGGGCATCGATATACCAGAGTAGACTAGCGTATGCTTCTTGACCCATATGGATGGGCGATGGATGATCCCATATCCATTGATGTTTGACATCAGAGATAGTATACGGGTGCTCAGTGGAGACTGGGTACACTGGACGGACTCGCCGAGAACTCCCAGATTGTATTATACCTCACGTCAGATGGCAGTTCTCTGGTGACACTGGTACAGGTTAGTCTGTAGACCCGAGATCGTCATAGAGTCTTGTGTGATTCCCACTGTGCTTTGATTTCCATCATACCACGTCCAAGAGGGCGTGCAAAACGGTGGCTTTTGGGTACAGTCCCGAATCACATGGAGGCAATGAGCGATAGGAGGGGTTTCGTCTCTCCCGGTATAGGGAGTTGATGTTGCGCTGTGTTCGATTGGCTATAACTGGAAATCCCTGGCCAGGGTTGCTGAGATTTACTGGTAAGTGTTATCAGTAGTTTCTCGAACTGTTATGGACCTCATATCGACACGACTTATTGGTTACTAGGGTCTGACGTTTACCACCCGTAAACTAGATATGCGACATATCAGACGAAAAGACCGGACTGTACGGCAGTGTTACTGATTGGATTCGCAGGAGAATGTACATGCTTGCTTGTTGATCTTCTGATTGCTCAATACCTGGGTGGCTGTTACGTTTAGCTGACCGCTTGCAGCTTGTGGGTGTTTGATATGATCATCACCTACTGCCGGCGTATTGACGATTCTTTAGAGTCCTACACAGAGGTTTCCTGGCTCAGGCAAAACGGAGTAGGAGCACATATGTGATGTGTGCGGGACCGAGAATAATACGATATGAGATACCGTATTCTATTCTCGCGTTATATGATATCGGCCGGGTATATGTGATATAGCCGGGTCATCGGATCAAGTGTTGATTCGATGAAATGGTACATGTTATATTAGTCGGTTATATGCAATATAGCCGGATTGTCGGATCAAGTGTTGATTCGATAATTTAATGTCTAATTATATATGTGATATATTACATTAAGTTAACTAATATAAGCTCGCTTTATTGATTCATTTTCTTACCGGATAATACATTGATATATATGCGATATATGTTAATTGTATTATTTTCTTTTGTTGCAAAAGTATATTATATATGTGATATATAATATTGTAACAAGTTATGATTACAAATACAACATGATTTGTGGAGATTAAACAAGTTAGGGTTTGATTTAGGTTAGCATTTGGGTAAGCTTTTTCATGAAACTTCTAGAAGCTTTATTTTTGTTTTAAGCTTAGATATTTTGTATTGATATTTTGTGTAGATATTTCTTAACCCAACCCAAACCCTTTACCCTAGTTAATTCTCTACAAGGGTTAAGCCTTCATTCTTAACCCAAGGTTGGATTTATAAACACAATAAGAATTCATAATTCATCACAAATAGATTTCTTCTTCTTCTTCCTTCTTGAAAAAGCTTTCTAGCTTTTTGACTTGTGATGATTTAAAGTGAGAAAATGAAAATAAAAGAGAGCAAAATTCCTACTTCATCATCCTCATCTATTCTAGCCACTTAGATTAGGGTGTTCACTTCACTAAAAGCTTGATCTTGATATTCTTCAAGGTAGATTATCTTCAAAAAGGAAGACTTCAAGCAAGAATAGATCATTCGACTTGTGGAGCCTCTCTTGAGTCCGGGAGTGTAGGGTTCCTAGGCACTCTCAAGAGGTCTCACAAGGCATCAACCATGCTAATTTCAAATTTTGCGGTGCCGAGAAACTCTAGAGTACGGATCGTTGGCTAGAATTCTAGGCGAAAAAGAAATCTAGTTAACACTTAACTAAAAGAATACGGAAATACAACCTTTGTAGATCCGGTGCTCCACCTCCATAGCTCCGCAACGAAGTCCCCTCGCTGTCCAAATGAATTCCCGGGCTCTAGCATCGGCTTCGTCGGAGAAATGGCGAGCTAGGTCGTCGATGTCCATGCCGAAGATGATCTACGTCGAAGCAACGCAAGATCAAGCTCTCACTTCACCAAGTCATGAAACTTGTGAAGAAAACACACTCTACTACTTGGCAAGAGGTAGAGGATGAAGAAATAGGAAGTGGGTAGACTTTAGATTTGGATTTCTCACTCTTTTTCATCACTTGCCATTGATGGAGGCAAGCTTTCTTCACTTGAAGAAATGAAGAAGAAGAAGGTAAATGTTATGACAAGTTCTTTCCAAAAAGAAAATTAAAAGAATACTTATCATAACCAAACCATTGTCAAGTGTAGAGAATAAATCATGGTTAGTGGGATGGTTAGGGTTAAGCATGAGACAAAATGGTCACTTGGTCAAAGTCTTCATGAAGCTTCATGAACAAAACAAAACATGCCACCATTTTCTCATTTGCTTTTCTTTTTCCAAAAGAATAAATAAATGAATAAAATGAATAAGGAAAAAGTAAACCCTAACCATTTCATTAACCAAGGTTTAATTCTTTACACTTAACCAAAAGGCATGCATCATCAAACATGATACAAGCAAGTGCACAAAATCATATCGCATATGCAATGCGCACATCCGAGTGAGAAAATCCATCTTAAAGTGAACCAATACTAGTTAATGCAAAGTAATATATCAAATATATAATTATGCATTAAATCATTAAATCAACACTTGATTTAACGATCCGGTCATATCGCATATAACCGACTAGTATTCTATGTATCGGCTTATCGAACCAACCCTTGATTCGATAACTAGGTTATATCGCATACAACCTTTCGATACATTCATCGCGAGAATGGAATACGGTATCACATACACGCATTATTCTCGGTCCCGCACATATCTCATATGCGCTCCTATTTCGTTTCGCTTGAGCCAGGAAACCTCTGTGTAGGACTCTAAAGACTCGTCAATACGCCGGCAGCGGATGATGATCATATCAAACATCCACAAGCCGCAAGCGGTCTGCTAAACGTAACGGCCACCCGGGTATTGAGCGATCAGAAGATCGACGAGCAAGCCCGCTCACACTCCAGTGAATCCAACCAGTAACACTACCGTACAGTCCGGTCTGATCGTCTGATATGTCGCATATCTCGCCTAGGGGTGGTAAACGTCAGACCCCAATAGCTCGATAAGTCGTGTCGATATGAGGTCTTTAACAATTTGAGAAACTACTGGTAACACTTACCAGTAAATCTCAGCAACCCTGGCCAGGGATTTCCTGTTATAGCCAATCGAACACAGCGCAGCATCAACCCCCTATACCGGGAGAGACGAATCCCCTCCTATCGCTCATTGCCTCCATATGACTCGGGACTGTACCCAAAAACCACCGTTTTGCACGCCCTCTTGGACGTGGTAAGATGGAAATCAAAGCACAGTGGGAACCACACAAGACTCTATGACGATCTCGGGTCAACAGACTACTCTGTACCAGTGTCACCAGAGAACTACCATCTGACGTTAGGTATAATACCATCTGGGAGTTCTCGGCGAGTCCGTCCAGTGTACCCAGTCTCTACTGAGCACCCGTATATCATCTCTGATGTCAAACACCAATGGATATGGGATCATCCATCGCCCATCTGTATGGGTCGAGAAGGTATACGCTAGTCTACTCTGGTATATCGATGCCCCGTCTCGATACACCCACGACTAGGGACTTTGAAGGATGTACTTATGGACTACCTGTCCCCACTAGTATGATCCGCATCATAGTCCAGGTAGTCAAGTACACATCCTAAGGGCTTTACCAACATGTAACAGAGAGACAATGAGTATACACGTTAAGGTAAAGAGCAACCAGATAGCATACTATCATGTCGAGCAAGAAAGTCCTCCCTATATATGTCCCAGCATCCACTACAATATACATCCTATGTATAGTAATGGCCTCTAGGGCATACATATAACTAACAATCTCCCACTTGCACTAGGGCCATCTGTAGCAGTGGTTGTAGTATCTCATACTCAACCATCCCATAAAAGTCTCTCTCTGGGAATAGGCCTTCGCGAGTGGATCCGCCGTGTTGTCCTCTAGAGTCTACTCTCCTGACCTCGATCCCCTGGAGATCAACCATCTCCATGATCAGGTGATACTGCCTTAGAATATGTCTGGATCACTGATGGGACGGACGTTCCTTGGCATAAGCCACAACTCCATTGTCATACAATGGGAGGAACTAAGTTCATCTCATGAACAAATACACATCCAGACTGCCTCTTTGGTAGCATCTTAAGTAGCGATGTATCGAGCCTTTATCGTCTACTATACCACGGTATCTAGCTTGGAACTCTTCCAATATACCGTCCCTCCACTGAGGGTAAAGACAATGCCTGTGATTGACATTCAGTCGTCTTTATCACCCTGGAACCCTTCCAGTGATTCTCCCCAGGATCGGTTGATACCGTCTCACTACAACTAGTGAGAATCCTAACATCCAATTAGATCTATCTCATAGATTCACAATGCAGGATTTAGGAGGTATCATTTTGATCCTATATGGAGAATCATTGTGATAAGCGGAGATTGATCGAGCGTAGCATAGGAAACTCCTTTCCTTATCAAGAGTATGTCATCCACGTACTCTACGAGGATCGTCACCATACTCCCTACTACCTTTTTGTTTATACAAGGTTCATCTACCATTTTGATGATGTCAACTTCTTTGACAAATCAAAACAGATGTTCCAACTCCGCGATGCCTGCTTTATCCTATAAAGCATCTTGCACACGTTTCCGCTGCTCCCACTGTCTACGAGGCCCTCTGGCTGTGTACTTATAGACGCACTCTTCTAAAACATCATTTAGAAAAGCAGTCATGGCACCCAACCGCCAGATATCGTAGTCATGGTATGTAGCCGTGGCAAGTAGGATCTGGATGGACTTAAGCATAGCTACTTGAAAAGGTTTCATCATTATCCATGCCTGGTCGATGACGAAAAAAGCTTTAACAAGTCTAGCTTTGAAAGTCTCAACTTTTCCATCTACACCAAGTAATCTTCTCAAGATATACTTGCTCCTGATGGGGATTTAACCCTTCAGATATAGCAACCAAAGTCCATACTTTGCTGGTGTATAAGGATTCCATCTCAGATCGCTAAGCATCCAGCCATTCTTACAGAGTCTCTACTCTCGATGGCCAGCTCGAAACTAGTTGGGTCATCATCTCATGATGCAATCCTCGCTCCCACTGTCATAGAGAAACCGAAGTATCTCTCAGGTGGGTGAGGAACCCTACTAGATCGGCGGAGAGGCTGAGGTTCGTTGGTAACTATTGAATCCTTTGGTTCTATCAAATCATCAGCTGTATTTTGTATAGCTGGAACCTTTCCAGTTCTACATAACAGATCTTGCCTCGAGCTTGTCCGGATTTTGCTTTTAGACATAGGCCGGACAACTCCAAATCTTAACTAACTTAAGATATGGGCTCTTCCCTTTCCATATCACATATGAGGTGGTAGGCATTGATTTGATTCGAACCTAATTCAATAGGTATGCATCTTCTCAAGTGCATAACTCCCAAAAGGAAAATAGGAAACTCAGTAGTACTCATCATAGAGCACACCTTATCATATAGGGTGTGATTGCTCTGCCCCGATATACCATCGTGCTATGGTGTATACGGAGGAGTAATGCTGAAAGAGAATCTCATTCTCCTTTAGAAAAGTCCAAGAATTTCGTGCTCAAGTATTCTCCTCCTTGATCTCATCAAAGGACATAATACTTATACCCTTATTGGTTCTCTACTTCTAACTTATATTCTGTGAATATCTCAAAAGGTTCGGACTCATGTTTCAACAGGAACATATGACTGAATCTTGAGAGATTATCAGAGAATATAATGAAGTATAAAGAACCGGTCTTGGCATTTGTAGACAGGGGACCTTACATACATCAACATGTATCATCCCAAGAGTTCACTAACTCTTTCTCTGTTTCCAATAAACAGAGCTGGTGTCAATATATCTTTGTGACATGACTGGCAAGTTTCACAAGATGTAAATTCAAACTGATTTAAATATGCATCTACATGTAACTTCAGCTAGTCGGGTCGCATTGATATGACCTAGTCTACAATGCCTCAAGTAGGATTCGTTCATTTCTGAACTCTTCCTCTTGTGTGTGATCCGTATACTAGAGAACTGTAGTTTGATTTAGAACATCAATGCTTTTAGATAACGTGCCTGAACCGATCAACTTTTGATATAGGAAATGTTCAAAACATTATCCAACAATACAAAATTATATCCTTTCTTTACTAATAAAGAGACTGATATGATTTTGTATATCAGGTTCGGTATCTAATAACATTCGTTCAGAATCAATGTATTTGGAATACAGGATGACAGTGACCAACAGACTTGGCTGCAACACTTGCCCCGTTTTCTGCCTCATGAAACTTATCACCCGTTCTCAGTTCTCTACCTTGCTGTAGCCCTATGTAACAGATTACACATCTGGGATCCTGATCTGGTATCACATACCCAGGACGTAGAGGATACAGAGAAACAGTTCTTTGTAACGAACACACCCGAAGATGATGCATCATATGCACTTTCTTCGTTTTGGGTGGCACGGGAATTCTGGTAATCCCCTATTTCCTGCTCTGTCTTATAACAATTATAAGTTGGAGCGGGACCAACGCTCCCCAGCTCAGTATAACAAGCGGGTTCGGTCAATAATCCGTATTATTATTTTGATTAAGGCGTGATATGGTCGCTACCAGGAGAGAGAGAGAAGAAAACACTCAGCGTGCGCCCTTACAAGAATAGATTGGTTTTTATTTTATCTAATCAGGATGGCTCCCACTGCTTTTTATCAAATCTTCCTTCAAACCCTAAAAGGAAAGACTAGTCGGGATTAATTACACACTACAAGTTCGCCAATCTTTCAGCCAGGCCAGTGTCGGTACTTTGAGGGAGGTCCCCCGTGCTTTCGCACGAACCTAATTAATGTAAACCTCGTTTTCCCAGAGGCGTAACCTCGTTAACACCTTTCTAGACACCTACTTGATTGGCTAATTGTAATGTGTAAAACTCTCCCAGGAGTAACTATTACTCGCAGCGGGTATCGGGATCCAACTATCTCATAGAAGGTATGCAATCTCATTGCAAATTTCAACACTTGAAATTCCCGATAATATTTTGCCCCTAACCTCCTATGACCTTGACAAAGGCCAACAAACCATAAGATGCTAGTCAAGTTCAACCCGTCATTTCCTGATTGAATTAAACCCACCCGCACGGCCCTTGACAAAGGCCAACAAGGTCGCACGACTACCCTAACTCAATCTGCATCATATGCATAAGCAGATAAGCACCAGTTAGCTACCGCACACTGCGCCTTGACAAAGGCCAACAAACGCAGCACGAATACTAACTACTACTTATCTGAAATGACGGAGGGCTACGACAGGTTTTTCTGAAAACCTATTGCGTAATGAACTTGATATCGTTGTAGAATCAAATGATTTTGAAATGGAGTGCTTTTGAGGCTTTTCTAGTTTTGCTAAAGGAGTCACTCCCGGTGAAGGGATCGTCGGTCCTTTCCTCGTCGAATGAGGTGCGGGATATATCACATATATCACTGTGCAAAGCAAAAACACTTAAAAGCAATCAAAAGACAAACCGAGTGTGTAGCATCTGCCAGTTATTGCTAAAGGAGTCACTCCCGGTGAAGGGATCTCGGTCCTTTCCTTATCGAATAAGGTGCAGGATATATCATATATACCGCTGTGCAAAGCAAGAACTGTAGCTACCTGTTTTATTTTGAAATTCGATTCTACAACATCTTAGGTTTCTTTTATTTCATTAATCACATTAATGAAGTCCCATCATTTAAGTACCTAAACATCACAGATAAATACGACGTACACTTATGCCATCCGCATTCGCCTCGATGTCCCCTCGTGCACCGTTAGGTTAGGTAACTAACGGCAGAGCAGGGCAGGGCTAGCGCGGGTGTAAAACATAAGTAACGCCTATATAATATATCATATATACTATATATAGTATCCATCACAGAACATATCACATGATCACATCACAGATATCGCAGCAGAAGAAACATATGAAATATTGGATATACTAGGACGTCCGTGTTTTCAATACGAGCCAGTATAAAACACGGATTCCACGGTCGTGATGAATAGCCAAACCCACACCCCAAGACCCCTACGAGAGCGGCAAGCAACCCTACCAATTCTGGAGTTAGGAGACCCGGACTCGACTCCTCGAGTTGGTCTCCCACTGGACCCTAGAACCCGGTTACTTGTGCCCTCCTCCTTGGGTCTATCCTAGTGCGGAAAAGTAAATAATATACAAAAGGTGACAACTTCCGCAACCTGGAAGTGCCCCAATAAAAGAATATTACATACAAGTTTTTACATGAATGAAAATGAAAAACACTCATCTCACATAAAAAAAACCCCGGCTATTCAAACACGACGATCCAATATAACATATCCAGTAACACATAACATCGCATGTCATCAACGTAAGCAAATATGCGCATCCCAATTGTCGTTGACATATAGCAACGAAACTGGCGATATCACATATTACACTTACGGTCACAGAAAAGAAAGTGTAAAACTATAACAGTTGGAATCCGCAACCTGCATAGACATCGTATGCCTAATCAAATGAATTCCTTAGACATCGCATGCCTAACAATTATAAACCCCGCATTTTAGTCTCAAAATCGAAAACACTTTTCAATATCAAGTCGGGTAATTCAACAAGATTCCCGACATCATGATCGAATGCTCGTCGCAAACTTTAGTAGACGGCCGCACCCCCGATACCGTCGACGAAGTGCACCAAGGCGAAACACCGCTACCCGCGAGCACCCTAACGGATGCTTTCGGCGACGGGGTTCTCCTACAGTCACTTGGTCGGGGCTATGGAGTGAGGCTGTCTATTAAGTTTACCCGGCGAGTATCCGCGTACGCTACGTGATTGCGACGGACTTTTGATCACATCAAAATTCCGTGGCAACCGATCAAGTGAGACTAAACTGCTATGTTTATAACATTCATTCAGTTATCACATAACTATTTGCGAATTCCAAGTATTGTATCACATTCCGGACAAATAGAAAATGCTAAACTTTTCGATCGAACAATCGAACACCCAAGTTTTCTCGATACAGGTCAACACATGAAATAAGTCTAACAACATTCAGTTCGTGCCTCAGTACCAACGGTCCAGCCGTAGAAGGGTCAAGCCAACGCCTCACATGTGGCACGCCGTACTGCCCCAAACCCGAAGGTTCAAAGGGCAGTTCAAGACGGTCACATAATCGAGTTAGGTTTGTTGTCTTTTAGAGGGTCCATCGCGTTACTTGCACTACTTAGAACGTCGTTAAACTACGGAAAAATCCAACACTTGGAAATTTCCCCGACAGGGGAAAAAGTGGGTATTTATATCCGGTCGAAATTTTTAACATATTCTAAAATTTACCCGAAAGCCACACAGACAAAATTTGATAATCCGATCGAATATACGAATCCCCAAAATAACCCCAGAAAATTCAACTCTTGAATTAATTATTAAAAATCCCCAGGAAAACCAGAACCACAAAATAGGAGTTACTGTGCAAATAAAATGGGGCAATGAGACCATTAGGCCGCGGAACCGCCGCACGAGCCATGCTCGTAGCCGCGGATCCGCGGCTGTTTAATGGAATTGGGTCATAAAACTTCATCGTAACTCTTAGATATCCCTGCTGGTTTTTCTGCATATTTTTAATCTGGAAAAACCACGTTTTTAGAAAAAGTCCAGAGAGCATGGAAATTTTGGGTTTCGGGTTCGTTCGGACTTCAAATTGCGTCTAGACTTCGCCTAAGACTCTAGCTAGGCTCTGATACCACTGTAGGGGTTCCTAGACACTCTCAAGAGGTCTCACAAGGCATCAACCATGCCAATTTCAAATTTTGCGGTGCCGAGAAACTCTAGAGTACGGATCGTTGGCTAGAATTCTAGGCGAAAAAGAAATCTAGTTAACATTTAACTAAAAGAATACGGAAATACAACCTTTGTAGATCCGGTGCTCCACCTCCATAGCTCCGCAACGAAGTCCCCCTCGCTGTCCAAATGAATTCCTGGGCTCTAGCGTCGGCTTCGTCGGAGAAATGGCGAGCTAGGTCGTCGATGTCCATGCCGAAGATGATCTACGTCGAAGCATCGCAAGATCAAGCTCTCACTTCACCAAGTCATGAAACTTGTGAAGAAAACACACTCTACTACTTGGAAAGAGGTAGAGGATGAAGAAATAGGAAGTGGGTAGACTTTAGATTTGGATTTCTCACTCTTTTTTATCACTTGCCATTGATGGAGGCAAGCTTTCTTCACTTGAAGAAATGAAGAAGAAGAAGGTAAATGTTATGACAAGTTCTTTCAAAAAGAAAATTAAAAGAATACTTATCATAACCAAACCATGGTCAAGTGTAGAGAATAAATCATGGTTAGTGGGATGGTTAGGGTTAAGCATGAGACAAAATGGTCACTTGGTCAAATTCTTCATGAAGCTTCATGAACAAAACAAAACATGCCACCATTTTCTCATTTGCTTTTCTTTTTCCAAAAGAATAAATAAATGAATAAAATGAATAAGGAAAAAGTAAACCCTAACCATTTCATTAACCAAGGTTTAATTCTTTACACTTAACCAAAAGGCATGCATCATCAAACATGATACAAGCAAGTGCACAAAATCATATCGCATATGCAATGCGCACATCCGAGTGAGAAAATCCATCTTAAAGTGAACCAATACTAGTTAATGCAAAGTAATATATCAAATATATAATTATGCATTAAATCATTAAATCAACACTTGATTTAACGATCCGGTCATATCGCATATAACCGACTAGTATTCTATGTATCGGCTTATCGAACCAACCCTTGATTCGATAACTAGGTTATATCGCATACAACCTTTCGATACATTCATCGCGAGAATGGAATACGGTATCACATACACGCATTATTCTCGGTCCCGCACATATCTCATATGCGCTCCTATTTCGTTTCGCTTGAGCCAGGAAACCTCTGTGTAGGACTCTAAAGACTCGTCAATACGCCGCAGCGGATGATGATCATATCAAACATCCACAAGCCGCAAGCGGGTCTGCTAAACGTAACGGCCACCCGGGTATTGAGCGATCAGAAGATCGACGAGCAAGCCCGCTCACACTCCAGTGAATCCAACCAGTAACACTACCGTACAGTCCGGTCTGATCGTCTGATATGTCGCATATCTCGCCTAGGGGTGGTAAACGTCAGACCCCAATAGCTCGATAAGTCGTGTCGATATGAGGTCTATAACAATTTGAGAAACTACTGGTAACACTTACCAGTAAATCTCAGCAACCCTGGCCAGGGATTTCCTGTTATAGCCAATCGAACACAGCGCAGCATCAACCCCCTATACCGGGAGAGACGAATCCCCTCCTATCGCTCATTGCCTCCATGTGACTCGGGACTGTACCCAAAAACCACCGTTTTGCACGCCCTCTTGGACGTGGTAAGATGGAAATCAAAGCACAGTGGGAACCACACAAGACTCTATGACGATCTCGGGTCAACAGACTACTCTGTACCAGTGTCACCAGAGAACTACCATCTGACGTTAGGTATAATACCATCTGGGAGTTCTCGGCGAGTCCGTCCAGTGTACCCAGTCTCTACTGAGCACCCGTATATCATCTCTGATGTCAAACACCAATGGATATGGGATCATCCATCGCCCATCTGTATGGGTCGAGAAGGTATACGCTAGTCTACTCTGGTATATCGATGCCCCGTCTCGATACACCCACGACTAGGGACTTTGAAGGATGTACTTATGGACTACCTGTCCCCACTAGTATGATCCGCATCATAGTCCAGGTAGTCAAGTACACATCCTAAGGGCTTTACCAACATGTAACAGAGAGACAATGAGTATACACGTTAAGGTAAAGAGCAACCAGATAGCATACTATCATGTCGAGCAAGAAAGTCCTCCCTATATATGTCCCAGCATCCACTACAATATACATCCTATGTATAGTAATGGCCTCTAGGGCATACATATAACTAACAGAGAGATCATGGATCACGGCAAAGGGACTACTACTCGAGCTTTTGAAGTGAAGGAACGGACTACAAAGGTTGTAATCCCTCTCTCTTAGATGTAAAGTTGTTTACATGAATGTTAAACCTAATTCTCTAGTTAAGATCTTGGTTAGGGTTTGTTTAGCACCCCAAAAATTTTAATGTAGCTTGTTTGATGCCTTCCTAAACCTTGCTAAGGTGCTATACTAACCCTACAGTGGTATCAGGGCCAGATTAGAGCTTTAGGCGTTGTCTGGACGAAATTAGAAAACCCCGAAACCCCGATACAACCCCTTCTCTCGAAATTTTTTCAAACGTTGAAATTTTTCATATTAAAAATACTCGGAAAATCATGCAGGGAATTCTAAGAATTACTGTGAAGTACGAAACCATAACTCCCTCAAGGGACCGCGGAACCGCGGCCAAACCATGAGTTAAGCGGCGGTTCCGCGGCCATCTTTGGGAGTTAGGGGCTAATACTTCAGGGGTTTATTCTTGGGTATTTTTTCATACTTCTGCGAATTTTTAATTTTACTCAAGTGTTGAGCTTTCTAGGAAATATTGGGAACTCGTTGATTCGATCGGAAAGTTTAACTTCGTTTAAGTTTTTCCAGGTAATTTAGAATGTGTTAAAAAGTTCGAACGGATATCAATAACTCACTGTTTCCCCTGTCGGAAAACTTTCAAGTGTTGGATTTTTCCTGAGTTTAAAACTTTCAGAAAATCATGCAAGCGTATATATGGACTCTCTAGAAGAACGTAACCTTAACTCGATTATGTGACCGTCAAAACCGCCACTGAACCCTAGGGTTTGTGGTAGTTTAGCGTTGCCACATGTGAGGCATTGGTTTGACCCTTCTACGGCTGGTTCATTGGGGCTGTGACATGTTCTGGGATTTTTGAATTCCGCTCAAGTGTTGAGCTATTTGGAAAATCTTGGGTGTTTGTTTATTCGATCGGAAAGTTTGTCATTGTCTATTTATCTGGAATGTGATACAATATGTGGAATTCATATAGTTAGGCATGAAATGCAAAATATGTGATATTTCAGATTTAAGATATCTAAAGTGATTGTGGATTCCAAATGTTGTAGTTTTACACTTTCTTTTCTGTGACCGTAAGCGTAGTATGTGGGGTATTGCCGGCTTCGTTGCTATACTTCAACGACAATCGGGATACGCATACTTGCTTACGTTGATGATATGAGATATTATATGTTGCTGTGATATGTTATATTGGATCAACGTGTTCTGAATAGCCGGGGGTTTTATGTGAGATGAGGGTTTCTTTTTCATTCATGTAAAATTCAATTGTATGTAATATTCTTTTATTGGGACACTTCCGGGTTGAGGATGATGTCACCGTTGTATATTATTTACTTTTCCGCATTAGGATAGACCCAAGGCCGGAAGCACAAGTAACCGGGTTCTAGGGTCCAGTGGAAGACCATCTCGAGGAGTCGAGACTAGGTCTCCTAACTCTAGAACTGGCAGGGTTACTTGCTGCTCTCGTAAGGGTCTACGGATGTGGGTTTGGCTATTCATCACGACCGTGGAATCCGTGTTTTATACAGGCTCGCAATAAAACACGGACAACCTAGAATATCCAATATTTCATATGTGTTTCTTCTGCTGCAATGTTCTGTGATGAGATCATATTACTGCCTGAGACAAATGTTTATATTATATATATGAGATATATGTTATATTGCTGATTTCGTTTCAAATGTGATGCTTGTGAAGCATAATAAAATGGGACTTCATTAATGAGATTAATGAAATAAAAGAAACCTAAAGATGTTGTAGAAACTTGTTTTAAAAACTGGTAGCTCTAGTTCTTGCATTGCGCAGCGGTATTCCTTGTAGAATATCCAGCACCTTATTCGATAAGAAAAAGCCGAGATCCCTTCACTGGGAGTGACCTCTTTAGCAAAACTGGCAGATGCTACAAACTCACGGTTTAGTTTTTGATTGCTTCTATAGTTCTTTCTTTGCACGGCGGTATTTATGAAATATCCTGCACCTTATTCGATGAGGAAAGAGCCGAGATCCCTTCACCGGGAGTGACCTCTTTAGCGAAACTAGAAAAGCCTCAAAAGCACTCCATTTAAAATCACTCGATTCTACGACGATGTCAAGTTCATTACGCAAAGGGTTTTCTTAAAAACCTGTCGTAGCCCTCCGTCATTTCAGATAAGTACTTCATAGTATTCGTGCTACGTTTGTTGGCCTCCGTCAAGGCGTAGTGTGCGGTAGCTATTTATGCTTATCTGCTTAAGCATATGATGCGATTGAGTTAGGGTAGTCGTGCGACTTTGTTGGCCTCCGTCAAGGGTCGTGCGGGTGGGTTTAATTCAATCGGGAAATGTACGGGTTGAACTTGACTAGTGGATTATGGTTTGTTGGCCTCCGTCAAGGTCATAAGACACTAGGGGTAAAATATTATCGGGAATTTCAAGTGTTGAAATTTGCAATGAGATTTCATACCTTCTATGAGATAGTTAGATCCCAATACCCGCTGTGAGTAAGAGTTACTACTGGGAGAGTTTTACACATTACAATTAGCCGATCAAGTAAGTGTCTAGAAAGGTGTCAACGGGGTTATGCCTCTGGAAAAACGAGGTTTATTTTAATTAGGTCCGTGCGAAAGCACGGGGAACCTCCCTCAAAGTACCGACACTGGACTGACCGAAAGATTGGTGAACTTGTAGGGTGTAATTAATCCCAGCTAGTTTTACCTTTTAGGGTTTGAAGGAAGATTTGACTAAAATAGTGGGAGCCATCCTGATTAGATAAATTGATAACCAATCTAATCTTGTAAAAGCGCACGCTGAGTGTTTTCTTCTCTCTCTCTCCTGGTTGTGACTATATCATGCCTTAATCAAGATAAAAATACGGATGTATTGACCGAACCCGCTTGTTATACTGTGCTAGGGAACATTGGTCCCGCTCCAACTTATAATTGTTATAAGACAGAGCAGGAAATAGGGGATTACCAGAATTCCCGTGCCGCCCAAACGAAGAAAGTGTATGATGATGCATCTTCTTCGGGTATATTCATTACAGAGAACTGAGAACAGATTATAAGTTTCAAAAGTTGGAAACGGTGCAATTGTTGCAAGCCAAGTCTGTTGGCAGTTATCACCCTGTATTACCAAATACATTGATTCTGAACGAATGTTATTAGATACCGAACCTGATATACAACATCATATCGGTATCTTTATTTAATAAAGAAGGATATAATTTTGTATTGTTGGATAATATTTTGAACATTTCCTATATTCAAGAGTTGATCAGTTCAGGCACGTTATCTAAAAGTATAGATGTTCTAAATCAAACCACAGTTCTTAATGTACAGAACACACATAATAGGAAGAGTTCAGAAATGAACGAATCCTTCTTGAGGTTTTGTAGACAAGGTCATATCAATGTGGCCTGACTAGCTAAGTTACATTTAGATGCATATTTAAATTAGTTTGAATTTACATCTTATGAAACTTGCCAGTCATGTCACAAAGATAAGATGACCATAGCTTTGTTTATTGGAAACAGAGAAAGAGTTAGTGAAACTCTTGGGATTGATACATAATGATGTATGAGGTCCCCTGTCTACACATGCCAGGACTGGTTCTTTGTACTTCAGAAGTAGAGAACTGAAACGGGTAAAAGTATTATGTCCTTTGAAGTGATCAAGGAGGAGAATACTTGAGCATGAAATTCCTGGACCATTCTAAAGGAGAATGAGATTCTCTCTCAGCATTACTCCTCCGTATACACCACAGTACGTTGGTATATCGGGGCGGAGCAATCGCACGCTATGTGATAAGGTTGCTCTATGATGAGAACTACTGAGTTACCTATTTCCTTTTGGGGGTTATGCACTTGAGAAGCTGCATACCTATTGAATAGGGTTCCAACCAAATCAGGTGTCTACCACTCCATATGTGATATGGTATGGAAAGAGCCCATCTCTTAAGGATGTTAAGATTTGGGGTTGTCCAAAGCAAAATCTGGACAAACTCGAGGCAAGGTCAGTTCTGTGGAAGTTTGTTGGATATCCCAAGCATTCGCAAGGGAATATCTTCTACCAAACTGGGGAGCAAAAGGTTTTTTGTTTCTCAGCATGCCACCTTTTGGAAAGGGAATTTCTTGTGAAGAAATTAGTGGTTATGAGGTAGAACTGGAAAAAGTTCCAGCTATACAAACTGCAGCTGATGATTTGGTAAACCCGAAGAATTCAATAGTTTCTAACGAACCTCAGCCTCTCCGCCGATCTAGTAGGGTTCCTCATTCACCAGAGAGATACTTCGGTTTCTCTATGACAGTGGGAGCGAGAATTGCATCATGAGATGATGACCCAACTTGTTTCGAGCAGGCCATCAAGAGTGGGGACTCTGTAAGAATGGCTGGATGCTGTTAGTTATATGTATGCCCTAAAGGCCATTACTGTACATACGATGTATATTGTAATGGATGCTTGGACATATATAGGGAGGACTTTCTTGCTCGACATGATAGTATGCTCTCTGGTTGTACTTTATCTTAACATGTACTCTGATTATCTCTATGTTACATGTTGATAAAGCCCTTAGGATATGTACTCGACTACTGGGACTATGATGAGATCATACTAGTGGGGCCATGGTAGTCGACGAGTATATCCTATAACTGTTCCTAGTCGAGGGTGTATCGAGACAGGGCATCGATACACCAGAGTAGACTAGCGTATACGCATCTTGACCCATATGATGGGCGATGGATGATCCCATATCCATCGGTGTTTGACATCAAGGATGGTGTACGGGTGCTCAGTAGAGACTGGGTACACTGGACGGACTCGCCGAGAACTCTCAGATGGTATTATACCTCACGTCAGATGGCAGTTCTCCGGTGACACTGGTACAGAGTAGTCTGTTAACCCAAGATCATCATAGAGTCTTGTGTCATTCCCACTGTGCTTTGATTTCCATCATACCACGTCCAAGAGGGCGTGCAAAAAGGTGGCTTTTGGGTACAGTCCCGAATCACATGGAGGCAATGAGCGATAGGAGGGGATTCGTCTCTCCCGGTATAGGGAGTTGATGTTGTGCTGTGTTCGATTGGCTATAACTGGAAATCCCTGGCCAGGGTTGCTGAGATTTACTGGTAAGTGTTATCAGTAGTTTCTCGAACTGTTATAGACCTCATATCGACACGACTTATCGAGCTACTGGGGTCTGACGTTTACCACCCCTAGGCGAGATATGCAACATATCAGATGACGAGACCGGATTGTACGGGAGTATTACTGTTTGGATTCGCAGGAGAATGTACAGGCTTGCTTGTTGATCTTCTGATCGCTCAATACCTGGGTGGCTGTTACGTTTAGCTGACCGCTTGCAGCTTGTGGGTGTTTAATATGATCATCACCTACTGTCGGCGTATTGACGATTCTTTAGAGTCCTACACAGAGGTTTCTTGACTCAGGTAAAACGGAGTAGGGGAACATATATGATATGTGCGGGACCGAGGATAATGCGATATGAGATATCGTTTTCTATTCTCGCGATATTTGATATCAGCCGGGTCATCGGATCAAGTGTTGATTTGATGAATCGGTAAATAATATATTAGTCGGTTATATGTGATATAGCCGGATTGTCGGATCAAGTGTTGATTCGATAATTTAATGTATAATAATATATATGATATATTAAATTACATTAACTAATATTAGCTCACTAAAAGATTCTTTTTCTCACTCGGGTAATACATTGATATATATGCGATATATGTTAATTGTATTATTTTATTTTGTTACAATAAATATTATATATATGATATATAATATTGTAACATGTTATAATTACTAATGCAACATGATTAGTGGAGATTTAACAAGGTTAGGGTTTGATTTGGTTTAGCTCTTTCTAGAAGTTTCTAGAAGGTTTTGTTTTTGTTTTTGCAAAGATATTTGTGAGTGACTCATTCTTTAACCTAACCAAAACCCTAACCCTTGGTTAAGTCTCTACAATGGTTAGCCTATCATCTTGAACCATGGTTGCATAAGCAATTATTAACACAATTCATTATTCAACACAAATAGAATTACTATTCTTCTTCTTCTTCTTCCTTGATGAAAAAGGTTTCTAGCTTTGATTTTGTGATGAAAAATGTGTGAGAAAAAGATTATAAATGAGAGCAAAAATCCTACTTCATCATTCTCATCTACCCTTGCCCTTTAGATGAGAGTGTTCACTTCATTTAGTGAGTGTTAGCTTGTGTTAATGAAACTTCAAGGTAGATCATCTTTGTTATCGAAGATCGGAAGCAAGTTTGCATCATTCTCTTCGTGGAGCCTCTCGAGAGTCCGGAACACGATGATCGCAGCGAAGGGACCTCAACACGGAGCTTAAGAAGTGAAGGACCGGATCTACAAAGGTTGTAATCCCTCTCACTTAGTGTTAAAGTGTTTAACATACTTGTTTTCGCCTAAACTCTAGTTTAAAGATCCGGCTTTGGGTTGTTCGGCACGGCTAAATTTTAAATCAGGCATGGTTGATGCCTCGTAGGCCCTTGTACGTGTTCCTAGCAACCCTACAGTGGTATCAGAGCCAAGCTAGAGCTTTAGGTGAAGTCTAGACCAAATTTAAAGTCCGATCGAACCCGGAAACCCCCGATTTTACCCCTCTCTGGACATTTTTAAAAAATGTTGATTTTTTCTGGATTAAAAATACTCAAAAAAATCAGCAGGGTATTCTAGGAATTACTGCAAAAAACGAGACATTAATTCCATTATTTAGCCGCGGAACCGCGGCCATGACCTACCTTTGGCCGCGGATCCGCGGCCGTCCAGTGAGATGATGCTTTGTTTTTTGCACAGTAATTATCCTAGTTACTTCCTGATTCTTTTGGGAATTTTTAATTATACTCAAGAGTTGAGTTTTCTGGGTTGTATTGGGGACTCGTTGATTCGATCGGATAATTTAACTTCGTTTAATTTTTTCCGGATAATTTTAGAAACTGTTAAAAAGTTTGAACGGATATCAATAACTCACTTTTTCCCCTGTCGGAAAATTTTTCAAAAGTTGGATTTTTTTCTCGAGTTTAAGAACGTTCTAAGTCGTGCAAGTAACGCGGTGGACCCTCTAGAAGACAACAAACCTTAACTCGATTATATGACCGTCTTGAACTGCCTCTAAACCTTAAGGCTTGTGGCAGTACGGTGTGCCACATATGAGGCGTTGGCTTGACCCTTCTACGACTGGACCATCGGTACTGTGGCATGTGGTGGATACTTTTTGAACTCCGCTCAAGTGTTGAGCTATTGGGAAAACTTGGGTGTTTGATTATTCGATCGGAAAGTTTAACATTGTCTATTTATCTGGAATGTGATATAATATTTGGAATCCACAAGTAGTTATGAGATAACTAATTTGAATGTTATAAATCTAGCAGTTCAGTCTAAGATGATCGGTTGCCACGGGATTTTGATGCGATCAAAAGTCCGTCGCAATCACGTAGCGTACGCGAATACTCGCCGGGTAAACTTAACAGACAGCCATGCCCCATAGCCCCGACCAAGTGACTGTAGGAGAACCCCGTCGCCAAAAGCATCCGTTCGGGTGCTCGCGGCAGCGGTGTTCCGCCTTAGTGCACTTCGTCGACGGCATCGGGGGTGCGGCCGTCTACTAAAGTTTGCGACGAGCATTCGATCATCATATCGGGAATCTTGTTGAATTGCTCGACTTGATATTGAAAAGAGTTTTCGATAATGAGACTAAAATGCGGGGTTTATAATTGTTAGGCATGTGATGTCTAAGGAATTCATTTGGTTAGGCATGTGATGTCTAAAAAGGTTGCGGATTCCAACTGTTATAGTTTTACACTTTCTTTTCTGTGGCTGTAAGCGTAGTATGTGGTGTATCGCCGGCTTCGTTGCTATACATCAACGACAATCGGGATACGCATACTTACTTATGTTGATGATATGAGATATTATGTGTTGCTGTGATATGTTATATTGGATCGTCGCGTTTTTGAATAGCCGGGGGTTTTATGTGAGATGAGAGTTTTTTTCTTTTTCATTCATGTAAAATTCATTGTATGTAATATTCTTTTATTGGGGCACTTCCGGGCTGAGGATGATGTCACCATTGTATATTATTTACTTTTCCGCATTAGGTAGACCCAAGGCGGGGAGCACAAGTAACCGGGTTCTGGGGTCCAGTGGGAGACCATCTCGAGGAGTCGAGACCGGGTCTCCTAACCCTAGAATTGGCAGTGTTGCTTGCCACTCTCGTAGGGGTCTAGGGATGTGGGTTTGGCTATTCATCGCGACCGTGGAATCCGTGTTTTATACAGGCTCGTATTGAAAACACGGACGTCCTAGTATATCCAATATTTCATATATGTTGTTCTGCTGCAATGTTCAATGATGAGATCATATTACTGCCTGAGACGAATGTTTATATTATATATATGAAATATATGTTATATTGCAGATTTCGTTTCAAATGTGATACTTGTGAAGCATAATAAAATGGAACTTCATTAATGAGATTAATGAAACTAAAAGAAACCTAAGATGTTGTAGAAACTTGTTTAAAAACCGGTAGCTCTAATTCTTGTTTAACATAGCGGTGTTCCTTGTAGAACATCCAGCACCTTATTCGATAAGGAAAGAGCCGAGATCCCTTCACCGGGAGTGACCTCTTTAGTGAAATTAGCAGATGCTACAAACTCGGTCTGTCTTTTGATTGCTTCTATAGTTCTTGCTTTGCATAGTGGTATATATGATATACCATGCACCTTATTCGATGAGGAAAGGGCCGACGATCCCTTCACCGGGAGTGACCCCTTTAGCAAAACTAGAAAAGCCTCAAAAACACTCCATTTAAAAATCACTCGATTCTACGACGATATCAAGTTCATTACACAATGGGTTTTCTTAAAAACCTGTCGTAGCCCTCCGTCATTTCAGATAAGTAATAGTTAGTATTCGTGCTGCGTTTGTTGACCTCTGTCAAGGCGTAGTGTGCGGTAGCTGATTAGTGCTTATCTGTATAAGCATATGATGTGATTGATTTAGGGTAGTCGTGCGACCTTGTTGACCTCTGTCAAGGGTCGTGCGGGTGGGTTTACTTCAATCAGGAAATGACGGGTTGAACTTGACTAGCAGCCTATGGTTTGTTGACCTCTGTCAAGGTCATAGGACGCTTGGGGCAAAATATTATTGGGAATTTCAAGTGTTGAAATTTGCAATGAGATTGCATACCTTTTATGAGATAGTTGGATCCTGATACCCGCTGCGAATAAGAGTTACTCCTGGGAGAGTTTTACACATTGCAATTAGCTGATCAAGTAGGTGTCTAGAAAGGTGTCAACGGGGTTACGCCCCTGGGAAAATGAGGTTTACTTTAATTAGGTTCGTGCGAAAGCACGGGGACCTCCCTCAAAGTACCGGCACTGGCCTGGCTGAAAGATTGGCGAACTTGTAGCGTGTAATTAATCCCGGCTAGTCTTTCCTTTTAGGGTTTGAATGAAGATTTGACTAAAACAGTGGGAGACATCCTGATTAGATATATTAGATAACCAATATAATCTTGCAAGAGCATACGCTGAGTGTTTTCTTCTCTCTCTCTCCAGGTAGCGACCATATCACACCTTAATCAAGATAATAATACGGATGTATTGACCGAACCCGCTTGTTATACTGCGCTGGGGAACGTTGGTCCCGCTCCAACTTATAATTGTTATAAGACAGAGCAGGAAATAGGGGATTACCAGAATTCCCGTGCCGCCCGAACGAAGAAAGTGCATGCTGATGCATCTTCTTCGGGTGTGTTCATTACAGAGAACTGTTTCTCAGTATCCTTTACGTCCTGGGTATTTGATACCGGATCAGGATCCCACATATGTAATTTGTTACATGGACTATAGATAGATAGAGAACTGAGAACGGGTGATAAATTTCATGAGATAGAAACGGTGCAAGTGTTGCAGCCAAGTCTGTTGGTAGTTTTCACCCTGTATTATCAGAATACATTGATTCTGAACGAATGTTATTAGATACCGAACCTGATATACAATATCATATCAGTCTCTTTATTAGTAAAGAAAGGATATAATTTTGTATTATTGGATAATGTTTTGAACATTTCCTATATCAAGAGTTGATCGGTTTAGGCATGTTATCTAAAAGTATAGACGTTCTAAATCAAACCACAGTTCTTAATGTACAGAACACGCACAAGAGGAAGAGTTCAGAAATGGACGAATCCTTCTTGAGGCATTGTAGACTAGGTCATATCAATGCGACCCGACTAGCTGAAGTTACATATAGATGCATATTTAAATTAGTTTGAATTTATATCTTGTGAAACTTGCCGGTCATGTCACAGAGATAAGATGACCACAGCTCCGTTTATTGGAAACAGAGAAAGAGTTAGTGAACTCTTGGGATTGATACATGCTGATGTATGAAGGTCCCCTGTCTACACATGCCAAGACCGGTTCTTTGTACTTCATTACATTCTCTGATGATCTCTCAAGATTCAGACATATGTTCCAGTTGAAACACAAGTCCGAAACTTTTGAGATATTCACAGAATATAAGTTAGAAGTAGAGAACCAAAAACGGGTATAAGTATTATGTCCTTTGATGAGATCAAGGAGGAGAATACTTGAGCACGGAATTCCTGGACTTTTCTAAAGGAGAATGAGATTCTCTCTCAGCATTACTCCTCCGTATATACCATAGCATGATGGTATATCGGGGCGGAGCAATAGCACTCTATGTGATATGGTGTGCTCTATGATGAGTACTACTGAGTTTCCTATTTCCTTTTGGGAGTTATGCACTTGAGAAGCTGCATACCTATTGAATGTAGATTCAATAGTTTCCAACGAAGCTCAGCCTCTCCGCAGATCTGGTAGGGTTCCTTACCCACCTGAGAGATACTTCGGTTTCTCTATGACAGTGGGAGCGAGGATTGCATCATGAGATGATGACCTAACTATTTTCGAGCAGGCTATCAGGAGTGGGACTCTGTAAGAATGGCTGGATGCTTAGCGATCTGAGATAGAATCCTTATACACCAACAAAGTATGGACTTTGGTTGCTTTGTCTGAAGGGTTAAATCCCCATCAGGAGAAAGTATATCTTGAGAAGATTACTTGGTGTACATGGAAAAGTTGAGACTTTCAAAGCTATGCTTAAGTCCATCCAGATCCTACTTGCCACGGCTACATACCATGACTACGATATCTGGCGGTTGGGTGTCATGACTGCTTTTCTAAATGATGTTTTAGAAGAGAATGTCTATAAGTACACAGCCAGAAGGCTTCGTAGACAGTGGGTGCAGCGGAAACGTGAGCAAGATGTTTTATGTGATAAATCAGGCATCGCGGAATTGGAACTTCTGTTTTGATGTGGTAGTCAAAGAGTTTGACTTCATCAAAATGGTAGATGAACCTTGTATATACAAAAAGGTAGTAGAGAGTATAGTGGTGATCCTCGTAGAGTACATAGATGACATACTCTTGATAGGGAAGGAGTTTCCTATACTACACTCGGTCAATCTCCGCTTATCACAAGGATTCTCCATATAGGATCAAATGATACCTCCTAAATCCTGGGTTTTGGATCTATGAGATAGATCTAATTGGATGTTGGGATACTCACTAGTTGTAGTGAGATGGTATCAATCGATCCCGGGGAGAATCACTGGAAAGGTTCCAGGGTGATAAGGACGACAGAATGTCAGTCGCAGGCATTGTCTTTACCCTCAGTGGAGGGACGATATGTTGGAAGAGTTCCAAGCTAGATACCGTGACTTACTAGACTATTAAAGGCAAGATACATCGTTACTAAGGATGCTACCAAAGAGGCAGTCTGGATATATATAAGTTCATGAGATGAACTTCGTTCCAACCATTGTGTGACAATGGAGTTGTGGCTTATGCCAAGGAACCCGCGTCCCATCAGAAATCCAGATATAATTCTTAGGCAGTATCGCCTGATCATGGAGATCGTTGATCTCCAGGGAGATCGAGGTTAGGAGAGTAGACACAGAGGACAACAGCGCGGATCCACTCACAAAGGCCTTTTTCCCAGTAGAGATTTTTATGGGATGGTTGAGTATGAGATACTTTAACCGCAGCTAATTGTTGAGTATGTGATACCACAACAGATGGCACTAGTGCAAATGGGAGATTGTTAGTTATATGTATGCCCTAGAGGCCATTACTGTACATACGATGTATATTGTAATGGATGCTTGGACATATATAAGGAGGACTTTCTTGCTCGACATGATAGTATGCTATCTGGTTGTACTTTATCTTAACATGTACTCTGATTATCTCTATGTTACATGTTGATAAAGCCCTTAGGATATGTACTCGACTACTGGGACTATGATGAGATCATACTAGTGGGGCCACGGTAGTCGACGAGTACATCCTATAACTGTTCCTAGTCGAGGGTGTATCGAGACAGGGCATCGATACACCAGAGTAGACTAGCGTATACGCATCTTGACCCATATGTTGGGCGATGGATGATCCTATATCCATCGGTGTTTGACATCAAGGATGGTGTACGGGTGCTCAGTAGAGACTGGGTACACTGGACGGACTCGCCGAGAACTCCCAGATGGTATTATACCTTACGTCAGATGGCAGTTCTCCGGTGACACTGGTACAGAGTAGTCTGTTGACCCGAGATCATCATAGAGTCTTGTGTGATTCCCATTGTGCTTTGATTTCCATTATACCACGTCCAAGAGGGCGTGCAAAAAGGTGGCTTTTGGGTACAGTCCCGAATCACATGGAGGCAATGAGCGATAGGAGGGGATTCGTCTCTCCCGATATAGGGAGTTGATGTTGTGCTGTGTTCGATTGGCTATAACTGGAAATCCCTGGCCAGGGTTGCTGAGATTTACTGGTAAGTGTTATTAGTAGTTTCTTGAACTGTTATAGACCTCATATCGACACGACTTATCGAGCTACTGGGGTCTGACGTTTACCACCCCTAGGCGAGATATGCAACATATCAGACGATGAGACCGGACTGTACGGGAGTGTTACTGTTTGGATTCGCAGGAGAATGTACAGGCTTGCTTGTTGATCTTCTGATCGCTCAATACCTGGGTGGCTGTTACGTTTAGCTGACCGCTTGCAGCTTGTGGGTGTTTGATATGATCATCACCTACTGCCGGCGTATTGACGATTCTTTAGAGTCCTACACAGAGGTTTCTTGACTCAGGAAAAACGGAGTAGAGGCACATATGTGATATGTGCGGGACTGAGGATAATGCGATATGAGATACCGTATTCTATTCTCGCGATATTTGATATCAGCCGGGTCATCGAATCAAGTATTGATTCGATGAATCGGTAAATGATATATTAGTCGGTTATATGCGATATAACCGGATTGTCGGATCAAGTGTTGATTTGATAATTTAATGTATAATAATATATATGATATATTAAATTACATTAACTAATATTAGCTCACTAAAAGATTCTTTTTCTCACTCGGGTAATACATTGATATATATGCGATATATGTTAATTGTATTATTTTATTTTGTTACAATAAATATTATATATATGATATATAATATTGTAACATGTTATAATTACTAATGCAACATGATTAGTGAAGATTAAATAAGGTTAGGGTTTAATTTGGGTTAGCTCTTTCTAGAAGTTTCTAGAAGGTTTTTTTTTTCAAAGATATTTGTGAGTGACTCGTTCTTTAACCTAACCAAAACCCTAACCCTTGGTTAAGTCTCTACAATGGTTAACCTATCATCTTGAACCATGGTTGCATAAGCAATTATTAACACAATTCATTATTCATCACAAATTGAATTACTATTCTTCTTCTTCTTCTTCCTTGATGAAAAAGCTTTCTAGCTTTGATTTTGTGATGAAAAATGTGTGAGAAAAAGATTATAAATGAGAGCAAATATCCTACTTCATCATCCTCATCTACTCTTGCCCTTTAGATGAGAGTGTTCACTTCATTTAGTAAGTGTTAGCTTGTGTTAAAGAAACTTCAAGGTAGATCATCTTTGTTATCGAAGATCGGAAGCAAGTTTGCATCATTCTCTTCGTGGAGCCTCTCGAGAGTCCGGAACACGATGATCGCAGCGAAAGGACCTCAACACGGAGCTTAAGAAGTGAAAGACCGGATCTACAAAGATTGTAATCCCTCTCACTTAGTGTTAAAGTGTTTAACATACTTGTTTTCGCCTAAACTCTAGTTTAAAGATCCGGCTTTGGGTTGTTCGGCACGGCTAAATTTTAAATCGGGCATGGTTGATGCCTCGTAGGCCCTTGTGCGTGTGCCTAGCAACCCTACAGATGCTTAATGATCTGAGATGGAATCTATGTACACCATCAAAGTATGGACTTTGGTTGCTTTATCTGAAGGGTTAAATCCCCATCAGAATCAAGTATATCTTGAGAAGATTACTTGGTGTACATAGAAAAGTTGAGACTTTCAAAGCTATGCTTAAGTCCATCCAGATCTTACTTGCAATTGCTACATACCATGACTACGATATCTGGCGGTTGGGTATCATGACTGCTTTTCTAAATAGTGATTTAGAAGAGAGCATCTATAAGTACACAGCCAGAGTGCTTCGTAGACAGTGGGAGCAACGGAAACGTATGCAAGTTACTTTATGGGATAAAGCAGGTATCGCGGAGTTGGAACGTCTGTTTTGATGTGGTAGTCAAAGAGTTTGACTTCATCAAAATGGTAGATGAACCTTGTATACACAAAAGGGTAGTAGAGAGTATGGTGGTGATACTCGTATAGTACGTGGATGACATACTCTTGATAGGGAAGGAGTTTCATATGCTACGCTCGATCAATCTCCTCTTATCACAAAGATTCTCCATATAAGATCAAGGTGATACCTCCTAAATCTTGGGTTATGGATCTATGAGATAGATCTAATTGGATGTTAGGATTCTTACTAGTTGAAGTGAGATGGTATCAACCGATCCTGGGGAGAATCACTGGAAAGGTTCCAGGGTGATAAGGAAGACTGAATGTCAGTCACAGGCATTGTTTTTACCCTCAGTGGAGGGACGGTATGTTGGAAGAGTTCCACGCTAGATACCGTGATATACTAGACGATAAAGGCAGGATAAATCACTACCAAGGATGCTGCCAAAGAAATAGTCTGGATATACACTAGTTCATGAGATGAACTTCGTTCCTACCATTGTGTGACAATAGAGTTTTGGCTTTTGCCAAGGAACCCCTATCCCATCAGAGATCCAGACATATTCTTAGGCAGTATCACCTGATCATGAAGATGTTGATCTCCAGGGAGATCGAGGTTAGGAGAGTAGACACAGAGGACAACAGCGCGGATCCACTCACTAAGGCATATTTCCCAGTTGAGACTTTTATGGGATGGTTGAGTATGAGATACTTCAACCACAGCTGATTGTTGGGTATGAGATACTACAACAGATGGCCCTAGTGCAAGTGGGAGATTGTCAGTGATATGTATGCCCTAGAGGCCATTACTGTACATGCGATGTATATTGTAGTGGATGCTTGGACATATATATAGAGGACTTTCTTGCTCGACATGATAGTATGCTATCTGGTTGCTCTTTATCTTAACATTTACTCTGATAGTCTCTATGTTACATGTTGATAAAGCCCTTAGGATGAGTACTTGACTACCAGGACTATGATGCAGATCATACAGTGTGGGGACAGTGTAGTCGCTAAGTACATCCTTTAAATGTTCCTAGTCGCAGGTGTATCGAGACAGGGCATTGATATACCAGAGTAGACTAGCGTATGCTTCTTGACCCATGTGGATGGGCGATGGATGATCCCATATCCATTGATGTTTGACATCAGAGATAGTATACGGGTGCTCAGTGGAGACTGGGTACACTGGACGGACTCGCCAAGAACTCCCAGATTGTATTATACCTCACGTCAGATGGCAGTTCTCTGGTGACACTGGTACAGGTTAGTCTGTAGACCCGAGATCGTCATAGAGTCTTGTGTGATTCCCACTGTGCTTTGATTTCCATCATACCACGTCCAAGAGGGCATGCAAAACGGTGGCTTTTAGGTACAGTCCCGAATCATATGGAGGCAATGAGCGATAGGAGGGGTTTCATCGCTCCCGGTATAGGGAGTTGATATTGCGCTGTGTTCGATTGGCTATAACTGGAAATCCCTGGCCAGGGTTGCTGAGATTTACTGGTAAGTGTTATCAGTAGTTTCTCAAACTGTTATGGACCTCATATCGATACGACTTATTGGTTATTGGGGTCTGACGTTTACCACCCCTAAACTGGATATGCGACATATCAAACGAAGAGACCGGACTGTACGGGAGTGTTACTGATTGGATTCGCAGGAGAATGTACATGCTTGCTTGTTGATCTTCTGATTTCTCAATACCTAGGTGGCTGTTACGTTTAGCTGACCGCTTGCAGCTTGTGGGTGTTTGATATAATCATCACCTACTGCCGGCGTATTGACGATTCTTTAGAGTCCTACACAGAGGTTTCCTGGCTCAGGCAAAACGGAGTAGGAGCACATATGTGATGTGTGCGGGACCGAGAATAATACGATATGAGATACCGTATTCTATTCTCGCGATATATGATATCGGCCGGGTATATGTGATATAGCCAGGTCCTCGGATCAAGTGTTGATTCGATGAAATGGTACATGTTATATTAGTCGGTTATATGCAATATAGCCGGATTGTCGGATCAAGTGTTGATTCGATAATTTAATGTATAATTATATATGTGATATATTACATTACGTTAACTAATATAAGCTCGCTTTATTGATTCATTTTCTCACCGGATAATACATTGATATATATGCGATATATGTTAATTGTATTATTTTCTTTTGTTACAAAAGTATATTATATATGTGATATATAATATTGTAACAAGTTATGATTACAAATACAACATGATTTGTGGAGATTAAACAAGTTAGGGTTTAATTTATGTTAGCATTTGGGTTAGTTTTTTCATGAAACTTCTAGAAGCTTTATTTTTGTTTTAAGCTTAGATATTTTGTATTGATATTTTGTGTAGATATTTCTTAACCCAACCCAAACCCTTTACCCTAGTTAATTCTCTACAAGAGTTAAGCCTTCATTCTTAACCCAAGATTGGATTTGTAAACACAACAAGAATTCATAATTCATCACAAATAGATTTCTTCTTCCTCCTCCTCCTTGAAAAAACTTTCTAGCTTTTTGACTTGTGATGATTTAAAGTGAGAAAATGAAAACAAAAGAGAGCAAAATTCCTACTTCATCATCCTCATCTATTCTAGCCACTTAGATTAGGGTGTTCACTTCACTAATACTTGATTAGAGAAGTAAAAGCTTGATCTTGAGATTCTTCAAGTAGATTATCTTCGAAAAGGAAGACTTCAAGCAAGAATAGATCATTCGACTTGTGGAGCCTCTCTTGAGTTCGGGAGATCATGGATCGCGGCAAAGGGACTACTACTCGGAGCTTATGAAGCGAAGGAACGGACTACAAAGGTTGTAATCCCTCTCTCTTAGATGTAAAGTTGTTTACATGAATGTTAAACCTAATTCTCTAGTTAAGATCTTGGTTAGGGTTTGTTTAGCACCCCAAAAATTTTAAAGTAGCATGTTTGATACCTTCCTAAACCTTGCTAAGGTGCTATACTAACCCTACATAAATTGATCTTAGTCTCAAATGAGATTAACGATCCTTAAACCCAACCCAAAACCAAATCTATGAAAATACGGATTTAGACTAATCCACGGCTTACGGGCGACAACGTAAATTAGTCTCCGTATACAATCCATGGGCAACCAAAAATGAAACAAACATACACGACACGAAGTGACCATTTGGAGAAAGAGAAAGTGGTTGCCGCGATACGGTAGCGTAATTAACTGCAGGGGCTTGCGCCTGCAGGGAAGAGCGTCCCCACAATCAAAAACCCCTCATAATGAGGGGGGATCTGAAGAAGTCTGCTACAACGGCCGCATCCGTCTAAACCTTCGATATACGGTGTCATAAATCAAATTGGCACCTTCGGAGAGGTGGACGGATAAAACCAAATAGCATCTGCCCCCAAATTCAGGCAAGACGACCTACGCGGTTCCGTCTCTGTATTCGGCGGAGAACAATGATCAACATGAAATCTAGATATATCTGTATGAGAAAACTGTGTTCTTATCTTAATAAAATTTTAGTATTATAAAACTGGAGTATCATCAAATGAAATCGACAGAAATCCGTGTCAAATATCGATACAATATATGCATCAATATCTTAGTAGCCATCTCTCAGATCGGCCCTCAAATCTGTCAAATCACACGACTCCGGTCGGTATCCTCTGGATAACTGTCGGGTCAATAATCACCGGTAGGTAGTGCTCCCCTGCCGGGCTCAACATCTCTCTATATGGCCTTCTTGCCCCGGGGTACCTCACCGGGTCCACCATGTACCCGCAAACGGTTCCTCTTACTCCTCGAATCGGGTATGTGTACACACGTGGCTCAAAAACCGAGAAAACTCATGGTGGACGCCACACACATCATATCACGAGAAAACCGCAATTTGCATTTTAAAATGATAATAGGTTTATAAAATTCTTGCGGTTTCTCTAAATCCAGAAATCTCATGAAATACTGAAATTTTCATAATCGGCCATAAGCCCTTCAATAGTGCATAACAGAATGAATACATGAATGTATGCGACATCTAAATAAGAAATGCAATATCTAAAGTAACATGTGAGAGCAAGAATACTAACAATATGAATAAACTACCGGCTAGGAGGTTATACCAGTGAAGTAACGTTTTCTAATGTGTACGTGACATAGAAATTACCGATGATGATGTGTGTGAGCCGGCCAGTAAGTGTACGTGCAACATACGCATCATCGGTAATGGTGTAGGTGTTCTAGCAGACGAGATCATAACAGAAAGTAAACAGCAAAAGCAACAATAAGGTATATCAACTACATACGAGCCATACCGTTTATCATGTTTAAATAGAACGAATCGTTGTTTTTAGAAAAGTAGGGACTATGGTGTTTTGAGAAAATAGATGTCTTTTGAAAATCCGTAGCATCCCCCGTTTATACTTTGAAAAAGCCTACGATTCGTCGGTTTTGAAAATAGGTATGATTCGAGCCTAAGTTAACCTTTATCTACGCAACTAAAGACTAAACTAAGAAACTAGTCGAAGGTGATAAGAAATCTATAATATCCCGAGCCGATATATCTAATAGTCAGCGATCCAGCCTCATATAATCACGTACGGTAATAATATATCGTACGACATTCTCGAGTCAAGAATGCGGATTAATCATCATATACATCTCGTACGGTAATATCAATCATACGGCGTCCCCAAAATCGAGGGTACGGGTCAAATATCATTATAAATCATCATTCGTACGGTATCAATTTTCGTACTATATCAATATCATAAATCAGTGGTAAGGATCTAAGGTCTCGTACAATCTATTATATCATCAAAATACATGTTATCACATGCTTGCATAAATATCGCCCAACGATCCTTTATTATATCATATCATATACGGTGTCTCGACTCAATCACATATCATAGCCTCACGGCATCATGCCCGATCATATCGACTCATATCCATATAACATATATTATCCTCATCTCACGTGTATCTGTATAAATATATCTGTATATATATAATCAAACACACATACACACACACACACGCACACATACACACGCATATATATATACACACACATATACACGCATCTATCAAGTGTGTGTGTGTGCGTGCGGGTGTGTGTGACTACACATATCCTAAAGTTCAAGACTAAGGTAAAAGATCCTACTACGGACATGCTTATTCTAATCCTACGGTTTCCTAAAATCCTATTTGCTAAGTATCCAAATCTTGTACCAACATATATATATATATATATATATATATATATATATAATATAACATATCTTACGGTTGCGGGGGTGCTATACGCCATCCACCCGACTTCCTCCATAGATATACATCTACTCACCTCGATCCTTGCTTGCCGAAGTCGATGAGGCCTTGCTCTCCTTCTTCGTCTCGAAGTCCATGCCAAGGTAACTACATTTCAAATATGCAGTATCGTAATTAAGAATCAACACGAGAAAACCGAAACGGCATAGGAAGTGCACATAGGTTAGAACCTACGACCTACGCATGCAAGAATAGTCAAACAACTCTCGACGTTGTCGTGCAAACGTCAATCGACCGAGATAAAACACAATTACCAAAATCCAATGTTAACAAAACTCGCAAAACGAATTCAAAAACTCATGAAAATACTTCCAAATTTTTCTCAGGTGAGAATTTGCCAATTTTGCATATAGGATAGGTCTAATTACTAGATATAGAAACCCTGAACCAAGAACGAACCATACCCAACATGCCCAGGCCGCAATTTTCGGCCAAAAGGCTTAAATTTGCGGCCAGAAAATGGATTTGGGGTCTCGGGTCTTGGGGTTAGCTTCTAGGTCACTTGTACATATCACTGTGATCGCTAAATATTTTTCAGGGTTATCTAGTTGTAGCAGATCTCCATACATCATCACAATTTCCACAAAAACCCGATATCGGCAAATCTATAGTCCATGTCTTGGGTTTTATTCTCTGGTTTGGTCCAGGTTTTATACACTAAAAGGGTTGTAGTCAAGACTAACTTCAATTACACCTTTACAACTCAAAATATCCCCCTAACCTCAGCTTGGAAAATTCCATCACTAATCCTCATTAGTTTAACTCTAATACACTATAAGACATAAAGAAACTAAATTTCTAAACCAATGGTGTAGAATTTACCTCATGGAACAACTAAGGAAAAACCTTAGATGATCCCAAATGCTCAAAGTCAAAACTTGATTCCACCAATGGGTTTGTAGTGAAGAGGGGAATAATTTTTGTGAAGGTAGCAAGGTATTTTAGTGGATATTTGGGGCTGGTGTGAGGGTGGAAGTGAGGTGGAGAAATGGGGATGAAGGAGAACAAGGAAGGAGGTGAGGAAAAATGAAAAGGTAAGGAAATGTGTAGAAGAGTGTAGATATCTCACACTCTCTCTCTCTCTCTCTAAATATCTTATCATATAAAATTCCTTCTTTTCTTTTCTTTTTAAAAAAAAACAATAAAAACCATACATATATGCCCAAATAAGGAATTAAAATCATGGTTCATAACAAACAAAAATTGTAACAAGTGTATGCAACATGTTTTGTTGCATGTCATGCACATAAACATGATTAATGCATAATTAGTAAATATTAATCAAGTTTATCATAATTTGCATATAATTAATTTATAAAATGTCTAAATCACATAAATTCTTTCAAAATCAATATTTGATATAAATTTCCAAATATTTTCCAAACTATCGATATATAATTATACCCCTTCATTAAAACTAATTCTCATACTTAATAATATTCATGAAGTTTATTATTTTAATCATTTAAATTCCCAAAAATAATATTTTATTTTATAAAATGTTACATTCCACCTTTCCCTAAACAAGTTCAAAAGCGTCAATCTACCATTATCATGTTTAGTTTATTAGCATGGAATCAAAAAGATATAAAATTTAATCACAGAAATTCATCTTTGAAAACCATAGAGAAGAATAGAGAGGAAATCAAACAATCATGATAGCAAGTATAATTCAAAAACCCTAGAAGTAAATTAGCTACTTGTAATAGAAGAAAGAAAATAATCAAAGAAAATATATTTCATATTAAGAATAACTTTACAAAATATCAATTTGATCTCTCCCAAATCCCTAAAACAATTAAAACATGGAGAGATGAAATCTTAACGAGGCTTTACAGCAGAATATATATGCTTTCTGGAAAATCTAAGGGTACATTATAGAAGATAAGAGGAAATACAAATTTGCCTAAAATATCTGAGATCCTGAAGCCCTAGAATTTCGACCAAAATCACTAAAATTCGGTTTTGGCCGAATTTTGGTAGGATTTGGGCTTCAGGTTTTTTCCATATTTTGTGATTTGATCTCGAGAATCTTGTTCTACGCTTTGTTTTTGATAATTTGTTCTTTTGTCTCTGTTTATGCTTGATTAAGTCCGCATCCAACGCACTTAGTCCGTCTTTTGCACACTTTTCCCTTTTAGCCCCATGAACTGCAATAATTGACAAAATATACCTGGAACAATATAAAATAGGTAAAATAAAGATAAATATTGCTATATAAATGTGCATTAAAATACACCAATCACTTTGCACTTCTTTATTCACTATGGAAAACTGAACAAAACGGATCAAAAATAACGAGGAATTTTTATGTTGTTTTGTTGTTTAAAAATTTTTATAGAGATTTTTTAAGAAAAAAGATAAAAAGGAGAAGTTCACAAGGTGACAACAAAGAGTTAACATGAATAATCAAAAATCTAAAGAACCACCTTCCCCAGCAACAACGAAGCCATTTTGTTCGATAAGTAAAACTAGTTCTTAAGTATAACCGCAATGCACGGCGAACCGGCGAGTACGGGTCATCCCACATGGAAGATTCATTCATTTTAGAGTTGATTTAGGTGAGTTAAAGATTTGTGTTATAAGAGAGTTTGGTTTTGTCACAAGAAACCAAAAAGAACACAAGAATAAAGAGAAGGAAAGAAAAGCTAGGAGAGAGAAATGCTCAGGATTTTGGGTTACGTAGACTAGTTTGGCCCAGCACCAACTAATCCTACCCTCGTTTTGACTAACCAAACTACATACTAATTCAATTTAAGAGAATGCCATAAACTTAAATACTTGATTTAAGGATAATAACCCATCAATTTGTACAATGAACTAGTAAGCAATTAGTTATTCTTAAATGCTAATTGTAGGCTTAACTAATAGGGATTAGGAGAGTATGAATGATTAGGGGGAGGCAAAACCAATCCATTCCCAATAACATCACCCATCAAACCATATTCCACTGTTAACTAATCCTACACTTAGCGTTTCTAACCCAAACAAAGTTAACGTTGATCTTCACTAACTATAGTCCATCAGAATTAATCACAACCAAAAAGGAGGAGGCAAAGCCATCATTTCTAATTGATTTGATTAAGAATGGAGTATCAAAAAGGAAGTGGGTTAATCTTTGATTGGGTTAGTTATATTAATCAAGAGAGGGAGATTAGAAGGAGGCAAAACCATCATGAGCTATAACTATTCACTAATCATAATGAAAGAAAAATAAACACAAGAAAGAATACAGAGCATAGGTGATAGGTGATGGAGGTCCTTTTCGGGTCTCCGTCAGATGTTGTCTTCAGTCGATCTCCCGGTGGATTTTGGAGGTAATCCCCTGTTGCGTGTGGGTCTCAATGGGTTTTGAGGGGATTGGTGATTTGGAGGAGTTTGGCGCCGAGTACCTGCAAAGAAGTCCAGGGGTGGTTTGGTACCACCGAGGACCCTCCGACGATCAAGTTAGTACTAGATCCGAGCAGAGTAACGGCTAAGTGGAGAAAAAATGGCTTACTTGACCTCTCTATGATGGGGGTTTATATAGCAGCAGCAGCACGCAGCAGCAGGCGCGAGAATCTCACCGGCAGTTACGCTCCCGACGTCACGCCCGAGTAAAGAGCGGATCACCCATTAATAGGGATCGTGATGGCGTGGAACGTGGGGCGTTACTGGCGGAGAATCTGCGCGTGGCGAGATTTGCGGTGCGGCGGTTACGCCTGTGAGTGGTGAAGTTGGTCGGCCGGAGGGACCGGGGGAGACGGCCTCGGCTAGGGAGCTCGGAGGCGAGCAAGAGGGCCGATGAGTCTTGGTCTTGTGGCAGCTCGGGGAGAGTAGAGGGGCCGAGGAGGCCAATTTGCAGGGGGGCCCGAGGAGGGCCGGCTTGTGCTTGCAGGCCGGGTACAGGGGTGGCCTGGTCGGCCCCTGTGGGCCCTTTCTTCTGAGTTCTGGGACACGTCATCTGCCACGTGTCCTGATCTTTGGGATCGTCAATATCGAGCATCATCATTAGCCCCCCACTCTTGTCCGACCAGTTGGTGGGTCGGGTCAGGAGCGGACTGCCGGGCCGCCCGGGGTGAGCTCCCTCCTAAGGTTTCGTCGGGACGCGTCCTCGAGCAGTCAGTTGTCTTTTCTGTCAGCGAATCAGGGAGAGATCTCTGCATTTAAGGAAGGTGCGCCGGCTCGTGCATCCTGCCATTGAAGCGACGGTCCACGTTTCAAGCGTCGGTTGGCCGACGCGACACCTGCAGGGATGCGGTCCAGTGTGGGAACGACAAGTGGAGCAATCGGAGCCGTTGGACGCGAGGAGGCGTCTCGGCGGGAGTTGAAGGGCGCCGTTGGATGAGGTCGCTCGCGGTGATAAATAGGGGTGGGGCCCTCTCCAGGGCCCCTACTCCTTCATATTTCCCGTTCTAAGTCCTGCTTGCTCGGCGCTCGTCTTCTTTCTTCCGCTTTCGTTTCCCGAGGACCCTTCTTTTCAAGGTCAGATGTCTTCCTTTGTCGAGTCAGTAGATGCCGTCGGAGTAGGTTCTAGGGACCCTTTAGGTGAGCCTAAGTCCTCCCGGGGAGCAGGGGTCGGGCCTTCTTCCCTGGATTGTGCGGCGAGGGCAGCCCCCAGGGAGGAGGCGGTAGATGCTGCCCCCTGCAGCTCTTATTGGACGAGGCATGAGGACGATCTCGCCAATGCTCGAGCTCGCTTCCACATTCCCTCACGTTATACGCTTCGTCTGGCCAAGGAGGGACAGAGGGCAGACCAAGTACGGGGCGGGGAGATCGCCCTGTATTTGGAAGCTTTTTGGGGTAGAATGCGCCTGCCCTTCTCTCCCGAGGTCGTCGAAGCGTTGAACTTTTTCGGGTTAGTCCCTTGGCTAGTTGGTGCCGAACTCGTGGAGGATTCTCCTCGGGTTCCTGACCCGCCTGAAGTTATAGGCGATTCCTTTCAGCCTCTCCCTCCTTGATTCTTCCCTCGTCTTCAAAAATCACCCTGGTGGTCGAGCGGGCGACCCGAGGTGGGTCTACCTCTCTTTCAGAAAGCGACAGTGGGGAGCCGCCGGGACAGGGGTTGTAGCCCTGCCTTCTTCCATTCATGACTGGAAGAAGAAGTTCTTCTTTGTTTCCCCTCCCGAGGGCGAGGACTGGCCCGTGCCTACTAAGTGGTCGAGGGAGAAATGCTTGCCAGGGAACCAGTCCAGTGACCCCGTCACGGTGAGAGTGGCGTCGTGGGAGCCCATCCCCGTTTCGACGTGCTGCTGTCTGAAAGGGTCCTAAGTTGGGCCGGGCTCAGCCCCGTTGAGTTCGTCGATAAGTTTAGGCTTTCTTTTTAGCTTGTATATTGCTTGCGTTGCTGACTTCTTTACATTTGGTTTTGTGCAGGACCCATGGATATGGACTTGCTTCGATCTTCCATGCGCCAGCCGAGGAAGATCGCGAAGGCTGGGGGCGCCAGCTCTTCCCGCCCTAAGCCTGCCCCGGCTCCTTCTCCTCCGGTGGTTAAGGGGCGTTCGGGAGAGGATCCCGCCCCGGGGCCTAGCAGGGTGTCGGGACGGAAGCAGGCTCGGATTCTGGAGGACCCGGCCTCGGAGGAGGAGATCAGCTCTCCCTCGGAGCCGCTCGAGAGGAGTTCCCGGAGACCTTCCAGGGGCTCGCCCTCACCGATCATGGTGGAGGAAGGGGGCCTCCAGTTCGCCGTGCCGTCGGGGCTATCCGTCGTGGATAGCCTGCTACATGAAATAGAGACATCGGCCAGGGGTAGAGTCCCCGGGGGGACCTTCAGGACTCAGCTGGCGTCCATCACCCGGGAGTCTGTGCAGGTAAGTGTTAGGTTTTTTGTGAGATTCGGTGCCTTCTTCGTCTTTATGATCTCTTTCCTTTCTTTCAGGTTCTCCAGCACGTTGCCCTCGCCTTACGCATGGAGGCCGAGATGATAGCCCCGGCGATGAAAGCTGCGGGCCAGCTCGCCTCGCTGGAAGAGAGCTCCAAGCGGGAGCTGGAGGCGGTGATGGCGAGGGTCGCCGCCTTGGAGGGCGAGGTGGAGGTCGGGAAGCGGGAGGTCGCCCGGTACCGCGAGGCCGCCGTAGCTGCCGAGGCCAAGCTTGAGGACACTCAGGTGCTTGCCGGCAACCTGAAGAAGACGGTGAAAACCCTCCGGAAGGAGCTGGGGCGGCGGTCGAGTCGGCGAAGTCGGCCGACCTGAGAGCGGCGAAGGCGGTGGAGGGCTACAAGAAGTCGAAGGACTTCTATGATGACTTGGCCTGTAACACCTTAGATTGTGTTTTGTTGCTAATTATATTTTTATATATGGTTTTTAATAAAAGTTTACCAAATTTAGTTTTAAATATTTTATCCTATTTAATGAGTATTTTATTAGAATTTTGTTAGGCACACACACACTTGTGCATGATAACTAGGGTTTAGAGATGGGGTTAGACCATGTTTAGCAAGCATGATAGATTAACCCATTCTCTTTAAGTTTTTAATTATTGTATTAAGTGTTTTGGGTGTAATAGTGATGGTTGTTTTAAAAGTGAAAATGAATTTAAATAGGCTTTTTAAATTGGCTTCATGGTTGACTTGGGGGAGAGAGAGAGAGGGCATGGGGCATCATGGTATGAGCCATGCCTCATTTAATGATGAGAGAGAAGGAGAGAGGGAGGGGTTCTAGCCTTACTCTCATTTTTCTCACTCTCATATCACTCATCTCTCACTCTCTCTCTCTCTCACACACACACACACAGCAGAGCAGCAGTTGCAGCAGCCCAGGAGAAGCAGCAGCAACACCAGAAGCAGCAGCAGCAGCCATCAGCATCATCATCATCCTCACAACTGCATCAGCAACAGCAGCAGCCACAGCAGCTCCATATCCCCTCCTTCTTCTTCCTCCTGCCTTCTAGGGCTCTCTTGGGTATATTTCTGAACCCCAATCCCTAGTTTGCTTAGTTGTGTGATTATTAGTGTCGGTTTGTGTTAAATTAGCCAATTTAGTGCTAGATTATGGTGATTTATGTGGAAATTGGGTTAGAATGAGTTTGAGTTAGTTAACCTAGCTCATTTTAGTGTTGTTGGGTCACCTCAACTGAGATTCAACCCAGGTTTCACAAAAATACCATAGGTTTTCCTTTTCGTGCTAAATTGTCGTTTTAAGCGATATTTGTGATTTCTGTGATCTGCTTGTGACCCGATGGATTCAAGTTAAAATTGAGAAGACTGCAGTATAGTGGATAGGTGCTGATACCCCAGATTTAACCCGACCCCCAAATTCCATCTCATGGCTGCCAATTAATTCGTTCTGGACGCAATTTGCGGCCAGATGGGTAGGGTTTGGGTTGGGGTTTGGTCCATTGGGTGTCTGCTGCTATGTGTAGTTCTGTGGTATACTTATTTTTGCAATATAGGTTCTGTGTAGAAATCTGGGATCAAATACCGTTTTTCATGTCCGTTGTGTTTGCGCGATACGCGCGATACGTGAGTGGGTTCTGTGATCCAGCGTATCGCGGCGTGTCGCGATGGTTTTAGACGCATGCACACACGATTCAGCGTATCATGCACACGCGCGTTTAGTTCGCGACGCGAGTTTCTCGTTTCGATTCGATATCGCGTTTCGCGGAATATTTGGCTTATATGTGATTTCCATGTCTTATTTGCAGGTTTGCAGACAGGGACTACGGACACGGCTACAGGGGGAGCAGATGGTAGGATTCACCTAGCGTGGAGCGTAGGTGAGTAGATTTAACATCTACAGGGGAATCGCCCGCATGGCATTATGCGTCTGGGCTAGGATTCAAATACCTGTCGCGCATTCTACGTCATTGTTAGAATTGCGCCTTTATTTTAGTTCCTTGATATAGTTGTACTGTGACTAGCAGCCATAGGACACTGCACACATTATTGACGGTTCATGTTGCACGAGCACGGATGGTATGCTACACACACACCGTCAATAATTGCCATGTCACACACAACCCCTTATAGATTCTATTGCCTATCATACTTGACATCTATCTTATCGTATACCTGTAGTGTATCTTACCTTTAGTGATAGGTACATATACACTTTGCGATACAGCTACAGGTATACCATGCATATATTTTAGTTATACTGGGGGGGTTTCCTACATATATTACTTATACCCAGGGGGGTATACGACATCAGTTCTTATAGGTAGATACCTATACTTGGCTGTACCTTATTGATTTTGCATACATCTGGTTCAGTTATATACTTTTGTTTCCCTGCTCGTATTCAGATATATCGCATATATTTATTCCTGGATTTGCGCATTGTTTATTTGGATTTTATATGATGTTTTCGGGATTTGGGAACCGCGGGAGTTCATGAAATTATGCATACATGAACAACCCGGTTTCCTTGATATGATATTTATGCGTCCACCATGAGTTTTATCGGTGCTGATTATGTTAGTGTTTATGCCCTAGAAGGCCATTACTGTATCATACTAGCTTGTATATTACTTAATGGAAGCTTGGGATATTCACATGTATATAACAGTCTTGCTAAACATGGTAGTATGCTACTTGGTTTTTCTATCTTAATATGTTAGTGTACGTATTGATAGAGCTCTTAGGATCTTGCTTGTCTACCAGCGTTGTGATGGCAGTCACACTAGTGGGGGCTGGGTAGTCTACAAGCACATCCTTATTCAGGTCCCTGGTCGTTGGATTATCGAGACAGAGCATCGATACTCCGGAGTAGACTGGTGTGTACGCTTCTCATCCCAGTTGGGGAGATGGTCTGTCCCACAGCCGTCAGTACGTCGTACTGGAGATAGTATGCAGGTGCTCGTTAGGTTACGGGTACACCGGACAGGACTCACAGGGAACTGTTGGTTGGTTTGATACCAGTCGTCAGTGAACAGTTCCCAGGTGACATGAGTACAGCGTAGTCCGCAGACTTGACACTGCTACTTCGCCTCGAGTGTGTCCCACTGTTCTTAGATTGCTACCCTACCACGGCTCAAAGGAGTCGTGCAAGCAGGTAGCAGTTGGGTGCAGTCCCGAGCACTTGGAGGCAGTGGCGGTTAGACAGGATTCGTCCCTCCCGGTATTGGGAGTAGATATCGTGCTGTGTCAGAGAGCCATTACGCAAAGTCCCTGGCCAGGGCAAGCGAGATTTACTGGTAGGTTCCAGTAGTTTCTCAGGGTGTAATGGGCTTCACTCCGACACGACTTATACCGCTATTAGGGGACTGACGCTTGCCGCCCCCCTAGGCCCGATATGCGATAGTCTTGGACGAACGGACCGGACCATATGGAGATTGTCACATCAGACTCAGTAGGAGTTCGGATGGGTTTACTCATCGGCCTTCTTATCGACAACTACCTGGGGACCGTTACGTACAGCTAGTGCCGCTTACGGTCTGTGGTTAAACCCACTGCCAGCGTAGTAGTCGAGTCTCTAGAGTCCCACACAGAGAGTTTCCTACTCCAGGCGAAACGATATAGAGGTTGCATGGTTTTGCGACAAAGGGTTCGGACGCATACGTGCGTTTACGCACGTATGACTTTCGGACAGTTTTTACCAGTCGGCTTTGGTTTAAGCCAGTTACTGGTATCCGGTTATTGGATTTTTACAGTCTAAAGTTTTTCCGTATTTTTACGGATCGGGGGGCGTTCTCGTAATTGTACGAGAAGCTTCTAGAAGATGTGACTAAGGAGGTTTCTTTTGGATAAGAAAGTGAGTCATGGTGGTGATTCATTCATTTCATTAATGCACATTTATTGCTTAATGACTCATGCTAATGAATCACCACTAGATATTTCATGAAGCATGCTTATTCATTTCCTTTATTCATTTTTCTTAAAAAGAAATGCTTCATGATATATTATGATACACTCTCTCTCTTCTCTCATAATCTCATTCACATTCTCTCTCCTCAAGCTCTCATCTTCAAACCCTAATCCTTACACCTCATGAGTTGAGATCAAAGGATTAGTTAGACTAAACAATCCATAACCATCACTCTTTATCATCCTTTCATCTTTGATTAGCAATCAAAGTTGATTAGTTACCTCAAGTGAGAGGTTTAGCTTGGAGTTTTGCTCTCGGGTGGATCGTCTACTACCTAGAGAAGGCCGAGGAGAACAAGGAGATCGTAAAGACGAAGGACTAGTATCGATAGGTATAATCCCTTAACACTTTAGTTTAGTATAACTATGTGTTTGGTTATTAGTTGTTTAGCTTCGATTTAAGCGGTTAGTCGATGTTCGTTCTTTAAACTTGATCGTTTTTGAAAATTCCGCCTCCCCACAAGTACTGGGGTGTACTACATCGACTTACAGTGGTATCAGAGCCTCGCTAAACACTTAATAACTTAATTGCAAATTTGTACGAATTTCGAACGGAAAAACAAAGCCGGAAAACCCTAATTCTGTTCAGTTTCTGTCGAACTTAAAATGAAGTCCTAAAATTTTTCAGGTAAGCTCAGAAAGCTAGAAAAGAGTCCAGGAGAACACCCAAAAAATTTGGGCTTCTGATTCGTCTACAGTGCCGCGGAAGCGCGGCGGATCGCACCGATCCGCCGCGCAACCGCGGCCGAGTTGACGAGTCAGGAACTCGTTCTTTTTGGGTGGATCCCTTCTGGTGTTTGGGGTTCTCTGGAATATTTAATTATTGCTCAGGTTACTGTTTAACAGAGCAGATTTTGGAGCAATATTGATGTTGTTTATTCGATCGAAATTGTACAGTATTTGCATATGGATTATATCTGTGATTGTTTAATGTGTTCGTAAACCTCCCCTAACTGCTAGTATGTCGGTTGGCAGGGGGTTGCACATTTCTGAAATGGTTATATCTGTTTGTGCATATAAACTGTATTGGACTGTTGTGGTGTATAGCCGGGGTTTGCAATGGGTTATTGTTTAATTCATTTGTTGTAAATGTAATTTGTTGTAATATTATTTTTGCGGGGCACTTCCAGGTTGCGGTCGTAGCCACCGTTGTATTATTTCATTTTACTGTTTTTGCTCCTAGGACTGACCCAAGGTGGGGTACACAGACTGCCGGGTGGGTAGTTTGCCGTACCCGTAGGGGTCGAGGGTGGGGTAACGGCTATTCATCACAACTGTGTAATCTGTCTTTTCTTGCAGGCTCAAAAGAAATACAGATTGCTTGCATATCCAATATTGTTTATCTGTGTTCTGGAATGAATATCATTGCGTCAGACGAATGTAAAATATCTATATTTATTGTAGCTATTTAGACGTCACTTATGTTTTACACCCGCGCTAGCCCAGCCCCCGCTCTGTCGTTAGTTAAGTAACCTAACGGGTGATGACGGGACCCCGTGGCGAATGCGGATGGCATAAGAGGACGTTGTATTTTCGTTGTTTTCTGCAATGATAGGTTAATGATGGGACGCATTATCTGTAATGCAAAGAAAACAAACCAAAGTTTAAATCGTTGGAACAATTTAAAAGAAACCACTCGGTTATTTTTAAAACAGATATTTTTAAATGCGGAGATTTAACCACTCCTTTTAAAAGCTATCAGGTTCCTTCGGTTATATCAAGTTCACTACGTTCACGGTTTCGCCAAAACCATTCGTAGCCCTCCGTCATTTCATCTGGGTATTCAGTAGTATTCAAGCTATGTATTTTGACCTAACGCCAAGGCATAGTGTTTGGTAGCTACTGGGTATTCATTTGTTGCATAGATAGATGAGTTAGTTTGGGACAGTCGTATTATCATTTTGGCCGAACGTCAAGGATATATACGGATGGGTTCAAATTGACAAGATAATGATGGGCAGAACTTGACATGTGACTTATGACATTTTGACCTAACGCCAAGGTTATAAGAGCATGGGGCAAAAACTTATATCGGGAATTTCAAAAGAAACTGAAATTTGCAAAGAGATGCATACCATTTTGAGTTTTATGAATGTTGGTAGCATTCCTACAACATTATCAGACGATGATATTTGGATCCCGATCCTACTGTGAGTATATGCTACTTATCAGGATATTCGTCACTTAACGATCAATGCTATAAACCTAGTAGGTGTCCAGAAAAGTGTCAGCGGGGTTACGCCCCCAGAGAAAAGAGGTTATTTAATTAAGGAACTTCGCGAAAGCGTTGGAAAACCTCCCTCGAAGTATCGACACCGGCCTGGCTGAACGGTTAAGCAAGTATTGTACGGTGAGAATAGTCCTGGCTAATTCTTCTTTTATGGTTTGAGGAAGGATTCGAGAAACAGTGGGAGCCATCCAGTTTAGATAAACTAAAAACCACTCTAAACTTGCAAGAGCATCGTGCTAAAGTGTTTTCTTCTCTCTCTCCTAATTGCAGCGACCCTGAAAATGACTGGACTTAAGTTACTTTTAGAAAAGAATATACTGACGGGGCCAAACTATAAAGATTGGCTGCGGAATGTCAAGATGGCCTTGACCTATGACAAATTGGGGTACGTCCTCACCGCTACGGCACCTGCTGTCCCTGGTCCCAAATCCAGCAATGCGGATAAGGAAATCCGCAAAACCTGGGATTTAGATTGCGCGAGAGCCAAGTGCATCGTGCTTGCCTCGATGAACAATGAACATCAGAGGAGGCACGAGGATATGTCCCTAGATGGCATATTTCTCCATACAAAGGAACTTTATGGAGAGCAATCTCGTATTGCAAGATACGAGACCTCGAAGAAATTATTTCGAGCGAGGTTGGCTGTCGGGTCATCGGTAGGTGAACATGTCCTACAGATGATCGGCTATATTGAGGAGCTCGCAGACCTTGGGACGACTTTGGATAATGAGCTCTATACAGACCTTATTCTCCAGTCCCTTCCTCCCACCTACGCCCAGTTTATCCTCAACTTCAACCTTCAAGGAAAAGAAGTTGAACTTGCGGAACTCCTGAACATGTTAAGGAGTGCAGAGGGCACCTTACAGAAGGTAAGGGAAACACCCGCTATGTTTGTTGGCGGTTCATCTTCTTCAGGGTCCAAGGCTAGGGCCAAAGGAAGGAAGAAGAAGGCCGCACCCAAACCTAGAGGAGGTGTTAGTAAGGTGAGAGGGAAGGGAAAGATAAAGAAAGCAGTACCGATAGTTGGTCAGGATGAGTGTTTTCATTGTCACAGGAAAGGGCACTGGAAGAAGGATTGCAAGGCGTGGAACGCCAAGAACCAGGAACCGAAGCAAGCTGTGGCTTCGACTTCAGGTGTGTTTGTAATTGAGAATTGTCTGTCGATCAACTCTACTTCCTGGGTATTGGATACCGGATCAGGATCTCATATTTGCAATTCATTGCAGGCACTGAGAAACCGTAGAGTGCTGAAGGAAGGTGATATGATCCTCAGGGTTGCTAACGGAGCTAGCATGGGAGCTGCGTCCGTCGGGGATTATCACCTAGGATTGACGAGTGGACATATTTTGGTTTTGCATAACTGTTATTTTGTACCCAGCTTAACGTGTAATATCATATCAGTTTCCTTGTTATCAAATAAAGGTTATGATTTCACGTTTGTAAGAGATGTTGTCAACATCCACCTTAATCATGGTTTGATTGGGTCCGGTACTCTAAATAACGGCATATATGTTTTAAACCAACTCCAAATTTTCAATGTCCAGAACACACTAAAAAGAAAGTCTCCAGATTTAAATAAAGCTTTCTTATGGCATTGTAGACTGGGTCACATCAATGAGAGAAGGTTAACTAAGTTGCATAGAGAAGGATATTTGGACACGTTTGAATATCAATCCTATGACACTTGTCAATCTTGTCTCAAAGGAAAGATGACAAAGACTCCATTTACTGGACAAGGAGTAAGAGCGAGCGAGCTCTTAGGACTCATACACAGTGATGTATGTGGTCCAATGTCTACACATGCGAGAGGTGGTTTTTCCTATTTCATTACTTTCACGGATGATTACTCAAGATACGGATTCATTTATCTGATGAAACATAAATCCGAGGCTTTTGAGAAATTCCAAGAGTATAAGAATGAAGTAGAAAACCAAACCGGCAAAAGTATTAAGACACTTAGATCTGATCGAGGTGGTGAATACTTGAGTGCCGAGTTCCTAGGTTACCTAAAAGAGAAAGGAATTCTCTCTCAGCTTACTCCTCCGTACACTCCACAGCATAACGGTGTATCGGAGAGACGGAATCGAACCCTATTGGATATGGTACGATCCATGATGAGTAATGCTGAGTTACCGCGATCTTTCTGGGGACATGCACTAGAATCAGCGGCATATCTTTTGAACATGGTTCCTACCAAGACTGTGCCTACCACTCCATATCAGATGTGGAGCGGGAAGAAACCCCATCTACAGTATATAAAAATTTGGGGATGTCCAGCTTTTGTTAAAAAGCAGCATGTGGACAAGCTCGAGGCACGATCAGTAAAGTGTAAGTTTGTGGGATATCCAAAGCACTCCAGGGGATATCTATTCTATTACGCAGAGGAACAAAAGGTATTTGTTTCTCGTAATGCCCATTTTCTAGAACATCAGTATTTAGAAAAGGAATCAAGTGGGAGCGAAATAGAACTGGAAGAAATTCCAGAACCACAAACTGCTACTGAAAGTTTGGTAGAACCAGAGGTTCAAGAAGAACAGATCATTCCCGCACCCCTCCGCAGGAGTAGTAGGCCGTCTCATCCGCCTGAGAGATACTACGGTTTTCTCATAGACGGGGATAGAGAGGATTGCATCATAGATGATGATGAACCTACTGACTTCCAGCAGGCCATCCAGAGCGGCGACTCGGTACGATGGCTAGATGCAATGCGGACCGAGATGGAGTCCATGTACACCAACAAAGTATGGACTTTGGACTTTGCTCCAGATGGGGTAAAACCCATAGGATGCAAATGGATCTTCAAGAAAAAGATTGGTGTAAATGGACAGGTGGAAACCTATAAGGCTAGACTTGTTGCAAAGGGTTTTCGTCAAAGACCTGGTTTGGACTATGACGAAACTTTTTCTCCAGTGGCTATGCTCAAATCCATTCGGGTCCTTCTTGCTATTGCTGCCTTCCATGATTATGAAATCTGGCAGATGGACGTAAAGACGGCTTTTCTGAATGGAAATTTAGAAGAGAGCGTCTATATGGATCAGCCAGAGGGTTTCAATCAGAGTGGGAGCAGCGGGAAAGTATGCAAGCTGCTTAAGTCTATTTATGGACTAAAGCAGGCATCGCGGAGTTGGAACATCTGTTTTGATGAGACAGTCAAAGAATATGACTTTATCAAAAATCCAGATGAACCGTGCATATATAGTAAAGTTGTGGCCAGAAGTGTCGCATTCCTCGTCTTGTACGTGGATGACATTCTATTGATAGGAAATGACATTCCTATGCTACAATCTGTCAAAGGATTCTTGTCACACAGGTTCTCCATGAAAGACCTGGGTGATGCCTCTTACATTCTGGGGATCCGGATCTATCGTGATAGATCCAAGAGGATGTTGGGACTTTCGCAGTCCAGGTATATCGACACTGTACTGAAAAGATTCAGTATGGAAGATTCTAAGCGCGGTAATCTACCGGCTTGTCACGGAATCACCCTCTCCAAAGAGATGTCTCCCAAGACTGATTTGGAAAGGGAACGCATGTCTATTATACCCTACGCTTCTGCGGTAGGCTCTATAATGTATGCGATGTTGTGTACCAGACCAGATGTAGCTTACGCACTGAGCGTGGTAAGCCGGTATCAGTCTGACCCAGGGGAGAAACACTGGATAGCAGTAAAGAACATTCTCAAGTACCTGAGGAGGACTAAGGAGATGTTCTTGGTTTACGGCGCTAAAGACCTCAGGTTGGAGGCCTTTGCTGATTCCGGCTTCCAGAGTGATAAGGACGATTCCAAGTCCATGTCGGGTTATGTCTTTACCCTCAATGGAGGGGCGGTGTGCTGGAAGAGCTCCAAGCAGGACACCGTTGCCGACTCGACGATGGAAGCGGAGTATATAGCTGCTTGCGATGCCGCAAAAGAAGCAGTCTGGATGAAGAAGTTCCTAACAGAACTTCAAGTGGTTCCTACCATAGTTGATCCAATACCTCTGTATTGCGACAACAACGGAGCTATAGCTTTAGCGAAGGAACCAAGGTCCCATCAGAAGTCCAGACACATCTTGAGGCGGTATCACCTGATCAGGGAGATCATTGATCGTCAGGAGATCGAGGTTCGGAGAGTTGCTTCAGAAGAGAACATTGCTGATCCATTCACGAAGGCCCTTCCTCAGATTCAGTTCGAGAGGCTGCTCGAGATCATTGGTCTACGATATGCCAGTACATGGCCCTAGTGCAAGTGGGAGATTGTTAGTGTTTATGCCCTAGAAGGCCATTACTGTATCATACTAGCTTGTATATTACTTAATGGAAGCTTGGGATATTCACATGTATATAACAGTCTTGCTAAACATGGTAGTATGCTACTTGGTTTTTCTATCTTAATATGTTAGTGTACGTATTGATAGAGCTCTTAGGATCTTGCTTGTCTACCAGCGTTGTGATGGCAGTCACACTAGTGGGGGCTGGGTAGTCTACAAGCACATCCTTATTCAGGTCCCTGGTCGTTGGATTATCGAGACAGAGCATCGATACTCCGGAGTAGACTGGTGTGTACGCTTCTCATCCCAGTTGGGGAGATGGTCTGTCCCACAGCCGTCAGTACGTCGTACTGGAGATAGTATGCAGGTGCTCGTTAGGTTACGGGTACACCGGACAGGACTCACAGGGAACTGTTGGTTGGTTTGATACCAGTCGTCAGTGAACAGTTCCCAGGTGACATGAGTACAGCGTAGTCCGCAGACTTGACACTGCTACTTCGCCTCGAGTGTGTCCCACTGTTCTTAGATTGCTACCCTACCACGGCTCAAAGGAGTCGTGCAAGCAGGTAGCAGTTGGGTGCAGTCCCGAGCACTTGGAGGCAGTGGCGGTTAGACAGGATTCGTCCCTCCCGGTATTGGGAGTAGATATCGTGCTGTGTCAGAGAGCCATTACGCAAAGTCCCTGGCCAGGGCAAGCGAGATTTACTGGTAGGTTCCAGTAGTTTCTCAGGGTGTAATGGGCTTCACTCCGACACGACTTATACCGCTATTAGGGGACTGACGCTTGCCGCCCCCCTAGGCCCGATATGCGATAGTCTTGGACGAACGGACCGGACCATATGGAGATTGTCACATCAGACTCAGTAGGAGTTCGGATGGGTTTACTCATCGGCCTTCTTATCGACAACTACCTGGGGACCGTTACGTACAGCTAGTGCCGCTTACGGTCTGTGGTTAAACCCACTGCCAGCGTAGTAGTCGAGTCTCTAGAGTCCCACACAGAGAGTTTCCTACTCCAGGCGAAACGATATAGAGGTTGCATGGTTTTGCGACAAAGGGTTCGGACGCATACGTGCGTTTACGCACGTATGACTTTCGGACAGTTTTTACCAGTCGGCTTTGGTTTAAGCCAGTTACTGGTATCCGGTTATTGGATTTTTACAGTCTAAAGTTTTTCCGTATTTTTACGGATCGGGGGGCGTTCTCGTAATTGTACGAGAAGCTTCTAGAAGATGTGACTAAGGAGGTTTCTTTTGGATAAGAAAGTGAGTCATGGTGGTGATTCATTCATTTCATTAATGCACATTTATTGCTTAATGACTCATGCTAATGAATCACCACTAGATATTTCATGAAGCATGCTTATTCATTTCCTTTATTCATTTTTCTTAAAAAGAAATGCTTCATGATATATTATGATACACTCTCTCTCTTCTCTCATAATCTCATTCACATTCTCTCTCCTCAAGCTCTCATCTTCAAACCCTAATCCTTACACCTCATGAGTTGAGATCAAAGGATTAGTTAGACTAAACAATCCATAACCATCACTCTTTATCATCCTTTCATCTTTGATTAGCAATCAAAGTTGATTAGTTACCTCAAGTGAGAGGTTTAGCTTGGAGTTTTGCTCTCGGGTGGATCGTCTACTACCTAGAGAAGGCCGAGGAGAACAAGGAGATCGTAAAGACGAAGGACTAGTATCGATAGGTATAATCCCTTAACACTTTAGTTTAGTATAACTATGTGTTTGGTTATTAGTTGTTTAGCTTCGATTTAAGCGGTTAGTCGATGTTCGTTCTTTAAACTTGATCGTTTTTGAAAATTCCGCCTCCCCACAAGTACTGGGGTGTACTACATCGACTTACAGATTATATACTCCATACGAGGTGTGGTTGCCGTATGAGAGTACATGGTGGGGCCCGGTATGGTTCCCCTCGGCAAGAAGATCGATGGGTTTGCCGATTGAGCCTGGAGGCGGGCGAGTACCTACCGGTGACTGGTTGGACCTGGCAGTTGTCCGGAGGATACTGGCCAGAGTCGAGAGATGGATGCGGGATGATCTGTACTGCCGGGGCCGAGGGCCGACACCGCAGACGGACCCCGTGGGCCGATCCGGACTGACGGAGCCCGATATACGAGGATTTCTGTGTCGATACTTGGCACACTGTTTTCATGATATTTCTTTTAATACCTTTGTATATATAACAGGGGATTTAGCCGTTGTTATATATACCTTTACACCAATATTAGTGGAATGGGACGCTAATATATGTATATTGCCCCCATTATATTTATTTCTGCATATACATATATACCTGTAGGATGTTAGGTTTTACTTAAGATTTGACTTGGGATAGTAGGTGATTCATTGAGATTGGATATTGGATATGAAAGAGATGGTTGATTTGTACATTCGAGATATAGGAGAGCTATTCGATATTGTACTTTGAGGTGATGTGAGATCTATGTGATGTGAGAGCCCAGTTTGGGGGCTAATTTGACGATTTGGGATGTGAGTGTCTTGATGGATTGTGATCCTACCACGATATCAGGTTTCCGTGGAAATGACATATTCCCCCTATACCTCACCCTTATCTACCTTATGCACGGATTCATATAGTGATAGTACCCGTTGTGTACCCTTATGATAGTTGCACATCTACATTTTTATATCCTTATTGCATAGTTACTGCATATTACTGTCATGTTATTATAGCTTCACATTTTGATTATACCGGCTACTGTACTTTCCTTATTTCAGCATTTGCATAACATATTATTACTGTAATCGCATATCTTAGATTCATGCTGTACGTGCATTCCTGCGATTACCTGCATATGTTATCTACTATTCACGAGTTGGCAACTCACCCCCGTTGTGCCACAGGTGTTTCAGGTTGTTCCCCAGAGTAGTCGAGGCAGGCTATTCTTCTATTCCGCTTTCCAGCTATCATCTTTTGCTACAGATACCGCATCAGCTCACAGTACTATTTTGCTTAGGTGGGTTTTGGTGGTCATCTGTATTTCATTTGTATATTCGTTGTATTTGTACTCTCCATCTACTATTGTATTGTTGACTTAGAGACTTGATGAGGACGTTAATGTGTATCTTTGTGGATTTGATGTCTTTTATATACAGCTTTTCTCTATTGTCTTTATTTCTTCGCTACGGCGTCGTATATTCTGTTGTATTCATCTTGATTAGTCTTTACAAAAAGGGGGTGTTGCTAAAATTTTAAAGAAAGAAAGTAGACTTTTTTTTAAGGAATTTGGGTTGCGATTTCAAATGTTTCCAAAACTTATATTATCTTTTTCCGTATTTTCATGGTTTAGATTTCTGGGTTTGGCTTTCTTTACTACGTTGCGTCTTTAGGCGTTGCGTAGTATTAGGGCCGTCACGGGCCAATTTTGGGTCGTGACATGGCCGTTGCCACGACCCTTATCTGGCATGAGGCCCTCGACGCCGTTAAGGCCCGGATGCCGGGGTTCGCCGACGAAGAGCTCCGGGCTGAATACCCCCTCGGGGATGCCGATGAGCAGGGGAAGGAGATTCCTGATGTGGAAGTCGCCGAGGACCCAGCTCGTCTCATGGTGGATGTCGAGGGCCCCGAGGTCACGCCTGGCCCCAAAATTTTGTAAGCCTCCGGGCATTTTGTAAGGCCGGGGAGCCCAAAATACCCTTTGTAAAGACTTTTCCTTTTAGTAATAAAACTTTTTCTTTGGTTTCATTGGTTTGTGCTTTGTCTTCTGTTTGTGAAGAATGCTTGTAAAATATCTCTGCTTGCACTGCTGGGCTTCCATGTCAGGTCGGCCATCTGTCTGGCGATCGTTCGTCGAGTTGATTCCGATCACTTGCCAAGCGTGCCAAGAGCTGCCGAGAAGGAGGCGTCTCCATGGCCCCAAAGTCGAGGGAGGATCGCTTAGACTCGGGTAGAGTTGCTGCCCCCCGTTGGGGCCTCGGATTCTTTGCATGTGACGGGAAGAGGGCTGTCCGCCGTATTTGTGCTGAGCATGAATGGGAAGCTGCTCAGTTGTCCCTTGACGAGGGCCTTTCACTTCTGGCGTTGTGAGCAACGACCACTAGCTGGGGATGGTCGAGCGAGGGTCGGGCTCTACTGCCTATGGGGGACTTTGGGTCCTTAGCGTTGGAGGGGCTGTAGGAAGCCCACTAAGGATGACCGGACAGTGAAGCTGCACGGTTGCCTCTTGCGAGGGCTTTGATCCTTCAGGACGAGGACCGAGCAGGGTCACTGCCCAGTGTCTCTTGGCGAGGACTTTGTTCCCTGTCGGCTGTGGTAGGAAGCTACCAGCCTGGGATAGCCGAGCAAGGACTCGACTGCCTCTGGGAGGACTTTGATCCTTAGCATTGGGGAGGATGTAGAAAGCCCACTAAGGATGATCGGGCAGTGAAGCTGTGCGGTTGCCTCTTGGCGAGGGTTTTCATCTCTGGTGTCGTGGGTAGGCAACTACCAGCCTGGGGAGACCGAGCGGGGTAGCCGGTCGGGTGCCTCTTGCGAGGGCTTCGATCCCTGGCGTCATGGGTAGGGAGCTACCAGCCAGAGATGACCGAGCAGGGTAGCTGCTCGGTTGCCTCTTGCGAGGGCTTTGATCCTTCAGGACGGGGACCGAGCAGGGTTACTGCCCAGTGCCTCTTGGCGAGGACTTTGATCCCTGTCGGTTGTGGTAGGAAGCTACCAGCCGGGGATAGCCGAGCAAGGACTCGACTGCCTCTGGGAGGACTTTGGTCCTTAGCGCGGGGGGAGCCCAAAATACCCTTTGTGAACGGCTTGGTGAGTGAGTCGGCGGCGTACTTAGCCCCGTCGCTCGAGAGGTGACCTTCCCGGCGCATGCTCTCGATCTTCTTCTCGAGGGCGTCGAGTCGGCCGTGATACCCCGAGAATTCGGCGCCTTGTGATCCCTGGCCTCTGCTGTGGGAGACCTGCGTCTGGGCACGGCCCCGGTTCCTCTCGATGAGGTTCCTCAGATCTCCGGGCGAGGTGGCTCTCCAGCCGTCGTGGCGAGCCCCCTCTGTGCGACCCCGCCGAGGGAGGGGGTGTCGATCATGCCGGTGGACAGGCGAGGTGACCGACATCTCCTCAAGGGGGTAAAGGTCACGAGGAGGCTCGAGGCGAGGCGCTCTGGTGGCGGACCTTGGTGTGGAGCCGTGGGGCGCCCAGCGGGCCTCAGGGAGTATCGACCCATGAGATCGGTGGCCAGAAGTTATAGTCTGCCGGTGGTCAGCCGTGCCGACGAGGGCAGAGCCTTCTGGAGGCTGAGGAGCGGCGATCTGGGGCCCGGGACCGGCCGTTTGGACGCGAATGAGCGCCTCCACGAGGGATTGTAGCCGATCTATTCGACTGCGAAGGCATTGATGATGGTCGCCGGAGGAGGCTCATCCGCGCCTCCAATGAGGGGGAGGCGACGGCTGGTACCTGGATCTTCAGGATGGTTGCTTACCATGTAGACGGAGATCGGAAGGCCAACTTTGTTTTTGTGGAGTTTGCGTTCCTACAGACGGTGCTAACTGATGGAGGTCCTTTTCGGGTCTCCGTCAGATGTTGTCTTCCGTCGATCTCCCGGTGGAGTTTGGAGAAAATCCCCTGTTGCGTGTGGGTCTGAATGGGTTTTGAGGGGATTGGTGATTTGGAGGAGTTTGGCGCCGAGTACCTGCAAAGAAGTCCCGGATGGTTTGGTACCACCGAGGACCTTCCGACGATCAAGTTAGTACTAGATCCGAGCAGAGTAACGGCTAAGTGGAGAAAAAATGGCGGGGTTTATATAGCGGCGACAGCACGTAGTAGCAGGCGTGAGAATCTCGCCGGCAGTTACGCTCCCGACGTCACGCCCGCGTAAAGAGCGGATCGCCCATTAATGAGGATCGTGATGGCGTGGAACGTGGGGCGTTGCTGACGGAGAATCTGCGTGTGGCGATATTTGCGGTGCGGCGGTTACGCCTGTGAGTGGTGAAGTTGGTCGGCCGGAGGGACCGGGGGAGACGGCTTCGGCTAGGGAGCTCGGAGACGAGCAAGAGGGCCAAGGAGTCTTGGTCTTGTGGCTGCTCGGGGAGAGCTAAGGGGCCGAGGAGACCAATTTGCAGGGGGGCCCGAGGAGGACCGGCTTGTGCTTGCACGCCGGGTACAGGGGTGGCCTAGTCGGCCCCTGTGGGCCCTTTCTTTTGAATTCTGGGACACGTCATCTGCCACGTGTCCTGATCTTGGGGATCGTCAATGTTAGTGTATATGCCCTAGAGGCCATTACTGTATCATACTAGTTTGTATATTACTTAATGGAAGCTTGGGATATTCACCTTGTATAAACAATCTTGCTCAATATAGTAGTATGCTACTTGGTTTGTTTCTACTTCAATGTGTACATGTGTTTATTTTGCGATATCACCTATACGCATTAGTGGAGCCCTTAGGATCTTTGCTTGATTACCAGCGTTGTGATGGCAGTCACACTAGTGGGGGCTGGGTAATCTATAAGCACATCCTTATACAGGTCCCTAGTCGCAGGACTATCGAGACAGGGCATCGATACTCCGGAGTAGACTAGCGTATGCGCTTCTCATCCCAGTGTGGGAGATGGTCTGTCCCACAGCCGTCAGTACGTCGTACTGGAGATAGTATACGGGTGCTCGTTGGGTTACAAGTACACTGGACAGGACTCGTCGGGAACTGACAGGTTGGTACTATACCTATCGTCAGTTATCAGTTCCCAAGTGACATGAGTACAGCTTAGTCCGCTGACTTGACACTGGCACTTCGCCTCGAGTGTGTTCCCACTGCACTTTGATCACTACCCTACCACGGCTCAAAGGAGTCGTGCAAACAGGTAATGGTTGGGTGCAGTCCCGAAGCACTTAGAGGCAGTGACGGTTAGACAGGATTCGTCTCTCCCGGTATTGGGGGTTGACATCGCGCTGTGTCTAGGAGAGCCATTACACGAGTAGTCCCTGGCCAGGGCAAGCGAGATATACTGGTAGGCTTCCAGTGTTATCTCAGGGTGTTTTGGGCTTCACTCCGACACGACTTGTACCGCTATTGGGGGACTGACGTTTACCGCCCCCTAGGCCCGCCATGCGATGTATCAGACGAACAGACCGGACTGTACGGAGACTGTCACATTCAGACTCAGTAGGAGTTCAGATGGGGTTCACCTCGTCAGCCTTCTTGTCGGCATCTACCTGGGGACCGTTACGCATAGCTAGTGCCGCATGCGGTCTGTGGTTAAACCCACTGCCAGCGTAGTGTCGAGTCTTTAGAGTCCCACACAGAGGGCTATTCGCCTCTGGGCAAAACAGGGTAGAGGTCGCATGGTTTTGCGGCAGGGTTCGTTCTCATCCGTGCACTTGTGCACTTTTGGAGTCCGGACGGATTATACTAGCAGGCTCTGGTTTGAGCCAGATACTGGTATATGTTTTGGGGTTGCTTTTATCTCTCAGTATTCTTGTTCCTCGGAACGAGAATGCAGGTGTGTATGCACAGTTGTTTGAGGCGGAGGAAGAGGTTTTTCATTAGGGTTTCGGAACGGGTGCGTATGCACAGTTGACAGTCGTCTTTTTCCAAACCCTAATGGAATTATGAAATATCAATTAATAATAGTAATTAAATGAAATTGTGTCATGGTTGATTTTGTTGACTTGTTGACCATGGTTGACTTGTTGACCATGGTTGAATGTTTGACCATCATCATTGCTTTGCAAGGATACTCCTTGATTCTAGCTTACATTCATTTAATGAAGTGATGATAATGGTCATTCCAAATACAACCATCAACTATTTCATTTGAATTATTATTATTAATTAGATAATTCTTTTTCCTTTTGTTATGGTTGCAAGAAGGAAAAGAGCTCATTCTATCATATTCATTCTCTCTCCTCACTTCATCTTCTTCTTCCTCAAGCTCAAGGAGAATCCTTCTCATGTGTTGAGAATCCCTCTCCTTGAAAAGAAAACACCCCTTAGACACTCTCTACTTACTCTAGGATCAAAGGTTTAGCAAGCCGAACATTCTAGTTCTCTCAAAGTTCGAGAAAGAGCCCGAAGGTTGAACCCTCAGGTGGATCCATTTTTGACGGAAGAAGGCAACGAGGAAAGCACCATCAACCTCTACAAAAGTTTGAAGAAGAAGGAGTTCAAGTTTAGGTATAACCATCTTTCCGAGTAGCTAACTCTTTTTAGCTTGTTTGCTAGTTTTAGTTTAGGAAAAGATCCCGACTTTGTTAGTCCATGTTGCCCCATGCGCTAAAAATTTGATTTTTATACCGTTTCCACCTCCCCGTAAGAACCGGGGGTCGCAACGTGGACTTACAGTGGTATCAGAGCCTAACTAAACTTAAACTAGCTTGGTAGCGAAGTGTATGGAAGTTCGAAACGAAAAAATCGCAAAACCGGAAATTCTAAAACCCTAAGTTTCTGTTGAAATTTTTTGTGCTCTAAAAGTAAAACTTTTTACTCCTAAAATCGGCTCAGGGTTTTGTGAGAACACCCACGAAAAACGATCCCATGAATCCTTCAAACCGCCGCGGATCCGCGGCCTCATCTATTCTCGTCGCCGCGGATCCGCCGCCGTTTGGGCTCTTCATGTGATCGTGTTTTGTGCAGTGTTCTTCTGGTAGGGTTTTGGGATTTTTCAAATATGTTATATGTGCCCAGATTTTCCAGAAAAGAAATTTACTTTTGGGGTCCTATAAATCCGTATTTTTTTTTCGAACTTCGCTACACTTTGGCTATATTGGTTATATCTGTGATGTTTGTATGTATTGAACGTCGGCTAATCGCTATAAGTCGATTAGTCGGGGTTATACATCTCTGTGATCTGTGTTTGATATTGGAATGTGTATATGAATGTGTTGGACTGTCGTGGGAGAATAGCCGGGGTGGATGTGAGATGAGCTTTTGTTTTTCTTTCATTCATTTGTAAATGTAAATTGATGTAATAATATTATTTGTATGGCCGCACAACCGGGTCGGGGTTGTAGCCGTCATTGTATAATTCTTTTTACTGTTTTTGCTCCTAGGATAGACCCATGGAGGGGTGCACAAACTACCGGGTACTTGGCGGGTAGTTTGCCGCACCCGTAGGGGTCTTGGGTGGGGTTTTGGCTATTCACCGCGACCGTGTAATCCGCTTTTCGTTGCAGGCTCGAACGGATTGCGGATTCCTAGTATATTCAATATATTCATCTGTGATCTGTAATGTCTATCATTGCTTTATATTTAGGCGTTGCTTATGTTTTACAGCCGCGCTAGCCCAGCCCCCGCTCTGTCGTTAGTTAAGTAACCTAACGGGTGATGACGGGACCCCGTGGCGAATGCGAATGGCATAAGCGTACGTCATATTTTGGTTGTTTTCTGCAATGGTAGGATTAAATGATGGGACGCATTAAAAGAACTAATGCAAGAATATCACGCATTAAAAGAACTAATGCAAGATAATAAACCAAGCTAAAGTCGTTGGAACACTTTCGAAAAACCACTCGGTTCTTTTCAAAACTAACTTTTAAATGCGGAGCTTGAGCCACTCCTTCTAAAAGCTATCTCGTTCCATCGATTATATCAAGTTCACTACGTTCACGGTTTCGCCAAAACCATTCGTAGCCCTCCATCATTTCAGTTAAATATACGGTAGTATTCAAGCTATGTATTTTGACCTCACGCCAAGGCATAGTGATTGGTAGCTGCTGGATAATTATCTGTTGCATAGATAGAATGCGTTGGTTTGAGACAGTCGTACTACCATTTTGGCCTACGTTAAGGGTAGGTACGGGTGGGTTCAAATTAACCAGGATAATGATGGGAAGAACTTGACATGTGACTTATGACATTTTGACCTCACGCCAAGGTCATAAGAGCATGGGGCAAAAATCCACATCGGGAGTTTCATAAGTACTGAAACTTGCTAGATTTTCATACCATTTGGAGTGTGATGATTCTGGTAGGATTCCTTCAGTTTCGTCACGCAATGATATTTGGATCCCGATCCTACTGTGAGTATATGCTACTCCTCGGGAAATTTCTCACTAAACGATCAATGCTATAAACCTAGTAGGTGCCTAGAAAGGTGTTAGCGGGGCTACGCCCCCAGGGAAAAGAGGTTCTTAAATTAAGGAACTTCGCGAAAACGTTGGAAAACCTCCCTCGAAGTATCGACACTGGCCTGGCTGAACGGTTAAGCAAGTATTGTGCGGTGGGATTGATCCCGGCTAATTCTTCCTTTGTGGTTTGAGGAGGGATTCGAGAGACAGTGGGAGCCATCCTGTTTAGACAAATTAAAAACCATTCTAAACTTGCAAGAGCATCATGCTAAAGTGTTTCTTCTCTCCCCCCTGCAGCGACCAAATCGAAATGACTGGACTTAAGTTACTTCTAGATAAAAACATACTGACAGGGCCAAACTACAAAGATTGGCTAAGGAATGTCAAAATGGCAATCACTTACGACAAGCTGGGGTATCTTCTTACCACCAAAGCTCCCCCCGTCCCAGGTCCCACCTCCAGCGTCGCGGATAAGGAAATCCGTAAGACTTGGGAGATTGATTGCGCGAAGGCCAGGTGCCTCGTGCTTGCCTCTATGGACATCGAACATCAGAGGAGGCACGAGAATATGGACTTGGAATCCATATTTCTTCATACAAAAGAACTGTATGGAGAGCAGTCTCGTATCGCTAGATACGAAGTGTCGAAGAAGTTATTTTCGGCAAAGTTGGCCGTCGGATCATCGGTAGCGGACCACGTGCTTAAGATGATTGGCTCCATTGAGGAGCTCGCAGAACTTGGGACCACGTTGGAGAGTGAGCTCTATACGGACTTAGTTCTCCAGTCCCTTCCTTCCACTTACGCCCAGTTCATACTGAATTTCAACTTGCAAGAAAAAGAAGTTGAACTTTCAGAACTCCTCAACATGCTGAGGAGTGCAGAGGGCACCCTACAGAAAGGTAGGGAAACATCCACTTTGTTTGTAGGAGGATCTTCTTCTTCTAGGACCAAGGCGAAAGCCAAGGGAAAGAAGAGGAAAGCCCCCGCCAAACCAAGGGGCGGTGTTAGTAAAGTGGATACGAAGGGAAAAGCAAAGGCAACAAAGATAGCGGGGAAGCTTGTGGGTAAAGAGGAATGCTTCTATTGTCACAAGAGTGGACACTGGAAGAAAGATTGCAGGGCTTGGAAAGCCAGGACACAGGAACTGAAGCAGGTTGCGGCTTCAGCTTCAGGTGTGTATGTTATTGAAAACTGTCTTTCGATAAACTCTACTTCCTGGGTATTGGATACCGGATCAGGATCTCATATCTGTAATTCTTTGCAGGCGTTGAGAAACCGTAGGGTTTTGAAGGCAGGTGACATGACCCTCAGAGTTGCGAACGGAGCTAGCATGGATGCTAAAGCCGTGGGGGACTATCACCTGGGAATGTCAGATGGGCATGTTTTGGTTTTGCGTAATTGTTTTTTTGTACCCAACGCAACTTGTAATATCATTTCTGTATTTTTGGTTTCTAAAGAAAGTTATGAATTTGCGTTTGTAAGTAATGTTGTAAACATTCACCTTAATCAAGTTCTGATTGGGTCAGGTACATTGAGCAATGGTATATACGTATTAAACCAACCACAGATTTTCAATGTCCAGAATACACACAAAAGAAAGTCTCCGGAAATCAATCAGACTTTCTTATGGCATTGTAGACTGGGTCACATCAATGAGAAAAGGTTGACTAAGTTACATACAGAAGGGTATTTGGATCCGTTCGAATATCAATCGTATGCCACTTGTCAATCCTGTCTCAAAGGAAAGATGACAAAGACTCCGTTCACTGGACACGGAGTAAGAGCAAGCGAGCTCTTGGGACTCGTACACAGCGACGTGTGCGGTCCAATGTCTACACATGCGCGAAGCAGTTATTCTTACTTCATTACTTTTACGGATGACTTTTCAAGGTACGGTTATGTCTTCTTAATGAAACATAAGTCCGAAGCCTTTGAAAAGTTCCAGGAATATAAGAATGAAGTTGAAAAACAAACCGGCAAAAGTATCAAGATTCTAAGATCGGATCGAGGTGGAGAATACTTAAGTGCCGAGTTCCTGAATTACTTAAAAGAGAATGGGATTCTCTCTCAGCTTACTCCTCCATACACTCCGCAACATAACGGTGTATCGGAGAGACGGAACCGAACCCTATTGGATATGGTACGGTCCATGATGAGTAACGCTGAGTTACCGCGATCTTTCTGGGGGTATGCGCTAGAATCAGTTGCGTACCTTTTGAACCGAGTTCCTACTAAGACTGCGCCTACCACACCATATGAGTTATGGAGTGGGAAGAAACCCTATCTTCAGTACCTGAAGATTTGGGGATGTCCAGCTTATGTCAAAAAGCAGCATACGGACAAGCTCGAGGCACGCTCAGTACTATGCAAGTTTGTGGGATACCCAAAGAACTCCAGGGGGTATCTTTTCTATTACGCAGAGGAACAAAAAGTCCTTGTTTCTCGTAATGCCCATTTTCTGGAACATCAGTTCTTAGAAAAAGAAGTAAGTGGGAGCGCAATAGAACTGGAAGAAATTCCAGAACCTCAGACTATTACTGAAAGCTTAGTGGAACCAGAGGGTTCAAATGAACAGGACATTCCTACGCCGCTCCGCTGGAGTAGTAGGCAGTCTCATCCGCCCGAGAGATACTACGGTTTTCTCATAGACGGGGATAGAGAGGATTGCATCATAGATTATGATGAGCCTACTAGCTTCCAACAGGCCGTTCAGAGCGTTGACTCGGTAAAATGGCTGGATGCAATGCGGACCGAAATGGAGTCCATGTACACCAACAAAGTATGGACGTTGGACATTGCTCCAGACGGGGTAAAACCCGTAGGATGCAAGTGGATCTTCAAAAGGAAGATTGGTGTAGATGGACAGGTTGAGACCTATAAAGCTAGACTTGTAGCAAAGGGTTTCCGTCAAAGACCTGGCTTGGACTATGACGAAACCTTTTCTCCAGTGGCTATGCTGAAATCCATTCAGATCCTTCTTGCCATTGCTGCCTTCCACAATTATGAGATTTGGCAGATGGACGTAAAAACCGCTTTTCTAAATGGAAATATAGAAGAGTGTGTCTATATGTAAGCCCGCGGGGGCGCCCCGGCCGTCGATCCGACGCCGGAAAACGCGGAAACAAAAACTTTGCAAAACTTGCAACCGGCACCACCGCGCACTTTTTACCCGGATCGGGCCATTAACCTAGCTAACTAGCAAATAAGAAAAGAGTAGAGAAGTTATACCAAGCGATCCGTGTCCTTCGGTCTTCATCTCCGCTCCGATCTCCTGCGGAAAGTCCGTTCATCACCTCCTCGTAGGAAAGGGCACCACGTAGCCGGAATCTTTTACGGGCTCCCGCCTCTTGACCGAGGCAACTCGGACGCGAAGTTGGCTAGCCGACGCGTCCAAGACTTGCTATAGATATAGTGTAGTGGGTTGTCTCTTGGGGTTTTGAGGTAGTCATGATGGAGGAATTTTAGCACAAGGATTTTTCATGAAGGCTTGAAGAAAAATGGAGGAGCTAGGGGAAAAGGGAGCTCGGCCAATAGAAGAAATGTGCTCTCTGGAAAACAAAAAATGTGTGAAGTGTGTAGTTGATTAATCAAAAACCATGCTCAAAGAATTAATCAATTCACAGCCACACACAAAGGGGGGGGCACCAAAAAAGACATGAAGGAAAATTCTACACACAAATTAAACCTCTCCCTCAAAATCAATCATATACACTTGCTGGAAAAGTGGCCGGCCCATTAGGAAAAAGGGTGTGGGTTAATTAATCAAAAATGCAAGGAAGGAAATAAAAGAATAGAAAAAAAGTCACACCCAATTTCCAACTCAATCCATTCACAAACCATCACAATAAATGCAATGAATAGACAAGAAAAGAATATCATGATTATGAAGCCACACTCATGCAAAGAAACCCCTCACAAAATGTTAATTGCAAACTTGCAATTAACACCCTCCAACGAAAAGTCCGACCGGGAAGGAAAAAGAGAAAACCGGCCGGAACGGAATGCAAACTGGCAACCCCAGAAAACCGATCCCGTAATAAATTACAGGAAAACCCCGCTACTGCAAATACATGCCCGCATTTGTATTCCCACTGAACACAAATGTAAAGAGATAAAATCTACACTATCTAATACTAGGATCCGGCTTAAGCCAAAGCCGGCTAGTAAAAACCGTCCGATCACGATCCGTGCAACACCGCACGTATCTGATCGAACCCTGCCATATCTCCATACGGCCTCTACAGCGTTTCGCCCGAAACTTGAGTAACTGTCTGTGTGGTGGACTCTAAAGACTCGTCAATACTATGGCTGTGGATTTAACCACTAGCACGTCAGAGGTATAAGCCATACGTGACGGGCCACCAGCTATTGACCAAAAGGGACGTCGATGAGCGAACTCATCCTGACACCCTACTGAGCCTGTCAGTGACAATATCCGTACAGTCCGGTCCGTTCGTCTATGAGCATCGCATGGCGGGCCTAGGGGGTTGGTAAAAGTCAGACCCCCAAAAGCGGTACAAGTCGTGTCGGAGTGTAGCCCAGAACACCCTGAGATACTACTGGAATAACTACCAGCAAATCTTCTGCCTTGGCCAAGGACTTTTCATGTTCTGGCTCTCCTCGACACAGCGCGACCTCACCCCCAATACCGGGAGAGACGAACCCCTGCAGATCCGCTCACTGCCTCCATGTGGCTCGGGACTGTACCCAACTAAAACCTGTTTGCACGACTCCTTTGAGCCGTGGTAGGGTAGTAATCAAAGCACAGTGGGAACTCACACGAGACAAATGACGATCTCAGGTCGATGAACTAACCTGTACACATGTCACCAGGGAACTGCTATCTGACGTCTGGTATAATCCCAACTAGCAGGTTCCCGGCGAGTCCTGTCCGGTGTACTCATAACCCAATGAGCACCTGTATACATCTTAGGTGAACCAACTGACACCAGTGGCTTGTGAGACCGGCCACCGCCCCTCGTCGGGGTCTCGACTGTATACACTAGTCTACTCTGGAGTATCGATGCCCTGTCTCGAAACTCCCTCGACTAGGGACCATTTAAGGATGTGCTTATAGACCCCAGCTCCCACTTATATGATCGCCCTCATACTGCTGGAAGTCAAGCAAGAATCCTAGGGGCTTTATCAACATGCAATAGCGACTCGTAAGGTCACCTAAAGCAGTACACGATGATAAAGGTAAACCAGATAGCATACTATCATCTCGAGTAAGACTGTTCTACCGGGATAGGTCCTCCTTCAATCATTGCAATCACGTGCCTGTGACCCAATAATTGACTCTGAGGGCACTATCTCCAACAATCTCCCACTTGCACTCAAGGCTAATTATTGCGATGTCGCATACTCACAGCCCGTGTGATATCGAACACCCAACTCCTCTACTAGTCAGTCTCACAAAGCTCGTTTGCGAAACTATTGCGTTCGAGGAATAGCCTCAGTGAGTGGATCCGCTTTGATGTTCTTTCTATGTCTCTCTATATCTCATGTTCGCAGAGAAAACCATCTCCCGAAATGAGCAATACCTGTCTCAGAATGTCTGGATGTCTGATGGGACCTAGCTCATAAATGAACTCCAAATCCAAACTTCTTAGACTGTATCGACAACTGAACTCAATCAGTATCCTGCGCCATGCCTTCCCTCAGTATCCTCCTGGACCACCTGTCCAAAATACTGCCCCTCGTCAGAGGGAAAACTATAACTCTGACAGCCACTCTGCCATCCAGGTCACCTTGAAAGCCTGGAATGATAACCGTCTCGTAAAGGAGGCTGCCGTTATCATATCCCTAGAACATCCACTTATGTTCTAAAACTGCTTCCGACTGTTTCTCCAGGATTGGATCAATATCAACTTATTGCACCTACTGCAAGAACAACATCTGGTGTGGTACTTGACATCTCATGATTGACTCAATTGCCTAAGCAAGTGATCTGTCAATCATGCGTATCCCTCTCCCCTTTAGTCTGTAAGACACCTTTAGAGAGGGTGACTCCATAACCTGCAGGTACACTACCGTGCCAGGAGTCGTCCATTCTAAATACTCATAGAATGCGGTCAAAGTACCCAGATTGGGAAACCACCCAAATCTAGATCTAAAACCATAGATCTAGTAACCAGAATGTCTGATATTATATCCAAGTCCTATGTGGAGAAACCACTGTGTGACGACCAAAGTATAACCTATCGTAGTATAGGAATATCACTTCCTACTCTGTGTATGTCATCAAATACCAGGACATCACACCCTACTACCTTCTTAACAGATCCATCCCCTATTCTGATAAAGTCAAACCTATGACTGTCACATCAGAAATAGATGATCTATCTCCGCTTTATCTGCTTTAGTCTATGAATAGACATAAGCCTGATGTCCACCAATGCTTCCGCTGCTCCCACTGACTACGACAACCCTCTGGCAGAGTCATATAGGCGTACACTTCTAAAGCTAGTTTAGAATGACGCTATACTCATCCTCCCGCCAGGTCTCGCAGCCTGGAACAACAGCAATGGCAAGTGTGGGTAAACAAGAACTTCCCTGCCACCGTCCTTGAGCATACCGAAGTACCTCTCGGGTGCCGGAGGTTACCCACCTTATCTGCGGAGTGGCCAATGGAATGTCAAACCAGATTGAATCTTTAGGTTCTTTATCAAATCTTCAGTAATCGTTTGTGGTTCTGGAATCACTTCCAGTCCTACCATACTCCCACTACTGTTTTCTGAAAAAATCCATTTCTTTAAAAATGTGGCGAGTCAAGAACAATATTACTATTGATCTTCCAGATGGTAGAAAGTCAACCCTCGTCATAGCCCGGGTCAACCCACAAACAGCCACTACTGAAACGTGCCTTGAGTTGTCTAGAGTCTGGTTTTAAGCATAAGCCGGACAACTCCCCGTATCTTAACAATGTCAAGATATGAACTGTTCTATATCCAAGAAACAGAGGCACTGATTTAATTGAACCAGATTCAAATCATGCAGCTGTCTCCAGTGCATGTCAACTGAATGGAAGAGAGCCGATCAGCGTTACTCAACTTAGGAGTACTTCCAATTATGAGTAACCTGAAAGAGAAGCTAGTTCTCTTAATCATTACTATCAACTGAATACCATTCACAAGTATCTACATCTTCGATCTCCTTGAAGAATCCCGATACTTGCAACACTTGGTTCTCTACTTTACTCTTATACCTATAACTCCTCAAAACTTAGACCCTGTGTTTCTACGAAACACATGTCTAAGAACTTAGAGAAGTTAAAAGTAAACAGAATATAGTACGAGGACCAACCCCTCTGTCCTAATGGACACTGGACAATATACAATACTCTGTATAAGTCCCCTGAGTCTAGTGACTCATTCACTGTGTGTCGTAGGTTGAAAACTGTACTTTTGGTTAAGAAGAATTATACCGTTGTTCAATGCTCCTTACCTAACCATCCACTGATATAGGTAAATGTCATAGACATAATTTCAAAAAGTATATCTCACTCTATAAAAATAGACGTACAGATATATCAATTTGAAATTGGTGCACAACAACGGATATTCAAAACTAAATATTTGCCGATCGGCAAACAACCCAGGTGGCTTCCTCAAATATCACCAATTCCAACGAATCCCGATATAATGAGGATGATCACCCAATTCCCAATAACTTACTCCCACTCATCATCTGTAAAACCATACAGATGTGAGACTCATACCTGGTAAATACATACGCTGGAGTAAGTATCTAATCGGGAAATCAGTTTTCTTTTAACAGTACACAGTGAAACTGAAACATTGAAATGTTTCGATGGGGTATCCTGGTATTCTTAGTAATGCCTCTTCCATTATCCAGATTCACAACCTTAACCGTATAATTCTTTGCCATCTTTCCAAATCCCTTTATATGTCTTTAGTCTTTACCTTCTGTACACCCCTTTAGGCCAAATGGTTTTCTTCCTTCCCTACCATTCGGCACCAGCCTATGGTTTGGAAGAAGACTATCCAATAAGCATAATGGGTGTACTGTCCTAATCCTAGGAGCACTCGCAATGCGAGAGAAGGTGAGGATAAAAGACAACCGAATGAACTTAATTCATAGGCGATTTAGGATTGACAAAGAAGTACATGGTTTGGTCGTGAATAGCAGTCGCAATTTACTTTGCCCTCTTACTAATCCCTTGCTTTGTCTGAACTTAATACCTTCTGTACACCGTTTAGGCTAATTGGCTTTCTTCATTCCCCACCGTTCGGCACCAGCCTAAGATTTGGAAGAAGACTATCCAATTTGCGTAATAGGTGTACTATCTCTTAAACCAAGGAGTACTCGCAACCTGAGAGAAGGTAAAAGGTAAAGACAACTGAATAGTCCTATTCGTTTTCTCCAGAACCGGAAACCATCCTCGAAGTCCTTCGAGTTCGTATATAACCATACGATGGTTTTGTCCAATGGAAGTGGACGTTCGTAGTAATACGGGGTGTCCCGGAGAAAAGAGTAAAAGTAGGAGTGGCAAAGAGGTCTGCAACTCTGACAATCCAAAAGCCAATGTTAAGAAGGTTCGGTCAACTTGGTCACTGAGTCATAGTCTAGGGTCGGGTCAATGGTCGCTGCCAAAGAGAGAGAGAAAAGAAACACTCAGCGTGCACTCTAACCTAGATCAGAATGGTTACCAATTTATCTAATCTGAAAACCTCCCACTGTAACGTCAAATTCCTCCCCAAACCTGAAAGAAGAATTAGCCGGGAATACCCGAGGAGTAAACCAACTCATCAGTGGGAATCGGGATCCAACTATCATCGCATGATAACGTGACGGAATCCGCTCACGCTGTCACACTCCAGAAGGTATGCGCATATCTTGCAAGTTTCAGTTCTTTTGAAACTCCCGATGTGGATTTTTACCCCATGCTCTTATGACCTTGGCGTGAGGTCAAAATATCATAAGTCACATGTCAAGTTCTACCCGTCATTATCCTGGTTAATTTGAACCCACCCGTACATACCCTTGACGTAGGCCAAAATAGTAGTACAACTGTCCCAAACCAACGCATCTATCTATGCAACAGATAAATACCCGGCAGCTACCAAACACTATGCCTTGGCGTGAGGTCAAAATACATAGCTTGAATACTACCGAATATTTAACTGAAATGACGGAGGGCTACGAATGGTTTCTGGCGAAAACCTTTAACGTAATGAACTCGATATCGTCGAAGGAACTGATAGCTTTGAAAATTATAGTGACGACAACCTTTGCTAAAGAGGTCACTCCCGGTGAAGGGATCTCGGCTCTTTCCCCGTAGAATGAGGTGCAGGATATTCCAAATGAATACCACGATGCAAAACAAAAGTAATCGGCTATAGTGAAGTTACTGCCCTGACGCAAACTTTTGTCCAAGGGGTCACTCCCGGTGAAGGGATCTCGGCCTTTGCCTCATCGACTGAGGAGCAGGATATTCCAACTGAATACCACGGTGCAAAACAAAAGTGAACGTCCTTGCAATAACAGCTTTTGAAAAGTGTTCCAACAACATCAGATTAGCTTTGTTTATCTTGCATTGATCCGAATCAACGCAGTCCCATCAATTGATCACACCACAAAGAACGAAAATATACTGACGTACGTATATGCCATCCGCATTCGCCACTGGGTCCCGTCATCACCCGTTAGGTTAGCTAACTAACGACAGAGCGGGGACTGGACTAGCGCGGATGCAAAACATATACAACATCTACTAATATATATATACCAATATATAGTATTTCGCTCAAGGCGTGATAAAATGCAACACAGAAATGTATAGCAACACAGATCAATACAGATATCTGGGATCCCCGGGTTTCACAGAGCCGCTGCTGAAACCCGACGTTCCCCTGGTCGTGTGGATAGCCTGTGCAATGAAATCCTAGACCCCTACGGGTGCGGCAAGTTACCCGCCAAAACCTGAAGCGAGGCAGCCCCCTTCAGCACCGTGAATGGACTACCCAGCACTTCACGGAATCCGGTAACTTGGGCACCCCTCCTGGGTCAACCCTATACCCCCTACGAGTGCGGCGAATAGCCCGCCAATTCTAGAGTGAAGCCCCCTCCGTCTCAATGCCATGAGATGCGGGCTTGTTGCCTTCTAGAACCCGGCTATCTGTGCACCCCTCCGCGGGGTAATCCTAGTACAGAAAATAAAATATACATACAACGGGTACATCGACCGCAACCTGGTCGGGCCCCAAAAGAATAATACAAACAGGCAGTGACGGCAGTCCACATGTCGGACGCTCGCCCCGCAATATCAAATGTACATATAAAACAGAACTGTACTAACATTGCATCCAGGCTATCCCCACGACCGATCCGCAACAACACAGTACAATCACAGAACATCAACGTGAAAGTCACGTTCGCAAATCCGTCTAACCGGGCTATAGCAGTTAGACGGGATTTACCGATCAAGTGACATTCACGGTCGCAGATATAATGTAAAAACTGTGAACTGGCATGTTTAAAATATCCGACCGAACAAATATTATCAAGTGGGCCCCAAGCAGTACTGTAGCACTTACAGAAAATCTGGGCCCAAAGAAAATATCCCAAAACCCCTATTTCCTAACCAGAAGCCTACTGGGAAAATTTTGTGCAGTGAAGACACATTCCCACCGCGGAACCGCGGCCAAACCAGGGGTTTGGCCGCGTTTCCGCGGCCGTACTAAGCGGTCACTGTACCAAATTTTACCAGAATTCTTAGGTTTTCATGCTTGTGTTTCTGCAATGACCTGAAAAAATTTTGGAGCTTGAAAAAATTTCGACAGAAACATGAAGTATGAAAAATACGGTTTTTGGGAACTTTGTTCGATCGAGTTCTAAACGTGCTAGAGCAAGCTAGGCGGGGTTAATGGCGTGGCTCTGATACCAATGTAAGCCCGCGGGGGCGCCCCGGCCGTCGATCCGACGCCGGAAAACGCGGAAACAAAAACTTTGCAAAACTTGCAACCGGCACCACCGCGTACTTTTTACCCGGATCGGGCCATTAACCTAGCTAACTAGCAAATAAGAAAAGAGTAGAGAAGTTATACCAAGCGATCCGTGTCCTTCGGTCTTCATCTCCGCTCCGATCTCCTGCGGAAAGTCCGTCCATCACCTCCTCGTAGGAAAGGGCACCACGTAGCCGGAATCTTTTACGGGCTCCCGCCTCTTGACCGAGGCAACTCGGGCGTGAAGTTGGCTAGCCGACGCGTCCAAGACTTGCTATAGATATAGTGTAGTGGGTTGTCTCTTGGGGTTTTGAGGTAGTCATGATGGAGGAATTTTAGCACAAGGATTTTTCATGAAGGCTTGAAGAAAAATGGAGGAGCTAGGGGAAAAGGGAGCTCGGCCAATAGAAGAAATGTGCTCTCTGGAAAACAAAAAATGTGTGAAGTGTGTAGTTGATTAATCAAAAACCATGCTCAAAGAATTAATCAATTCACAGCCACACACAAAGGGGGGGGCCACCAAAAAAGACATGAAGGAAAATTCTACACACAAATTAAACCTCTCCCTCAAAATCAATCATATACACTTGCTGGAAAAGTGGCCGGCCCATTAGGAAAAAGGGTGTGGGTTAATTAATCAAAAATGCAAGGAAGGAAATAAAAGAATAGAAAAAAAGTCACACCCAATTTCCAACTCAATCCATTCACAAACCATCACAATAAATGCAATGAATAGACAAGAAAAGAATATCATGATTATGAAGCCACACTCATGCAAAGAAACCCCTCACAAAATGTTAATTGCAAACTTGCAATTAACACCCTCCAACGAAAAGTCCGACCGGGAAGGAAAAAGAGAAAACCGGCCGGAACGGAATGCAAACTGGCAACCCCAGAAAACCGATCCCGTAATAAATTACAGGAAAACCCCGCTACTGCAAATACATGCCCGCATTTATATTCCCACTGAACACAAATGTAAAGAGATAAAATCTACACTATCTAATACTAGGATCCGGCTTAAGCCAAAGCCGGCTAGTAAAAACCGTCCGATCACGATCCGTGCAATACCGCACGTATCTGATCGAACCCTGCCATATCTCCATACGGCCTCTACAGCGTTTCCCCCGAAACTTGAGTAACTGTCTGTGTGGTGGACTCTAAAGACTCGTCAATACTATGGCTGTGGATTTAACCACTAGCACGTCAGAGGTATAAGCCATACGTGACGGGCCACCAGCTATTGACCAAAAGGGACGTCGATGAGCGAACTCATCCTGACACCCTACTGAGCCTGTCAGTGACAATATCCGTACAGTCCGGTCCGTTCGTCTATGAGCATCGCATGGCGGGCCTAGGGGGTTGGTAAAAGTCAGACCCCCAAAAGCGGTACAAGTCGTGTCGGAGTGTAGCCCAGAACACCCTGAGATACTACTGGAATAACTACCAGCAAATCTCCTGCCTTGGCCAAGGACTTTTCATGTTCTGGCTCTTCTCGACACAGCGCGACCTCACCCCCAATACCGGGAGAGACGAACCCCTGCAGATCCGCTCACTGCCTCCATGTGGCTCGGGACTGTACCCAACTAAAACCTGTTTGCACGACTCCTTTGAGCCGTGGTAGGGTAGTAATCAAAGCACAGTGGGAACTCACACGAGACAAATGACGATCTCAGGTCGATGAACTAACCTGTACACATGTCACCAGGGAACTGCTATCTGACGTCTGGTATAATCCCAACTAGCAGGTTCCCGGCGAGTCCTGTCCGGTGTACTCATAACCCAATGAGCACCTGTATACATCTTAGGTGAACCAACTGACACCAGTGGCTTGTGAGACCGGCCACCGCCCCTCGTCGGGGTCTCGACTGTATACACTAGTCTACTCTGGAGTATCGATGCCCTGTCTCGAAACTCCCTCGACTAGGGACCATTTAAGGATGTGCTTATAGACCCCAGCTCCCACTTATATGATCGCCCTCATACTGCTGGAAGTCAAGCAAGAATCTTAGGGGCTTTATCAACATGCAATAGCGACTCGTAAGGTCACCTAAAGCAGTACACGATGATAAAGGTAAACCAGATAGCATACTATCATCTCGAGTAAGACTGTTCTACCGGGATAGGTCCTCCCTCAATCATTGCAATCACGTGCCTGTGACCCAATAATTGACTCTGAGGGCACTATCTCCAACACTATATGGATCAGCCAGAGGGTTTCATTCAGAGTGGGAGCTGCAGAAAGGTGTGCAAGTTGCTTAAGTCCATCTATGGACTAAAGCAGGCATCGCGGAGTTGGAACATCTGCTTTGATGAGACGGTCAAGGAATTTGGCTTTATCAAAAATCCGGATGAACCATGCATCTATAGTAGATTTGTAGCGAGAACTGTAGTATTCCTCGTTTTATACGTGGATGGCATTCTCTTAATAGGAAATGACATTCCTATGCTACAATCTGTCAAGGGGTTCTTGTCACAAAGGTTCTCCATGAAAGACATGGGTGATGCCTCATACATCCTGGGGATCCGGATCCATCGTAATAGATCCAAGAGGATATTAGGACTTTCACAGTCCAGGTACATCGACACCGTACTGAAAAGATTCAGTATGGAAGATTCCAAGCGCGGTAACCTACTGGCTTGTCACGGAATCACCCTCTCTAAAGAGATGTCCCCCAAGACTGATTTGGAGAGGGATCGCATGTCTATTATACCCTACGCTTCTGCGGTAGGCTCTATAATGTATGCGATGTTGTGTACCAGACCGGATGTAGCTTATGCACTGAGTGTAGTAAGCCGGTATCAGTCAAACCCTGGGGAGAAACACTGGATAGCAGTAAAGAACATTCTCAAGTACCTGAGAAGAACTAAGTGCAGGGTTCCTAGGCACTCTAGTGAGGTCTCCAAAGCCATCAACCATGGCAATTTCAAAAATTATGGTGCCTACAAACCTTAAACAACGGATCGTATACTAGAAGTCTAGGCGAACAAGAACTAGTTAACAGTTAACTAATGAGAATACGGAAATACAACCTTTGTAGATCCGGTCCTCCACCTCCACGGCTCCGCAACGAGGTCGTCTCCGCTGTCCAAATCAAATCCGGGCTCTAGAGTCGGCTTCGTCGGAGAATGGGCAAGCTAGGTCGTCGATGTCCATGCCGAAGATGATCTACGTCGAAGCATCGATGAATCAAGCTCCACCTTCAACAAGTCGTGAAACTTGTGAAAGAAACACACTCTACTACTTGGCAAGAGGTAGAGGATGAAGAAATAGGAAGTGGGTAGACTTTAGAATTGGATTTCTCACTCATATGCATCAATCACCATTGATGGACTTCAAGCTTCTTCACTTGAAGCATGAAGAAGAAGAAGGAAAATGATATGATCAGTTAATAGAAAAAGAAAAGAAAATGAATTCTTATCATAATTTTAACCATGGTCAAGTGTAGAGAATGAATCATGGTTAGTGGGAATGGTTAGGGTTAAGGATGAGATAAGTATGGTTGACTTTATCAAAGCTTCATGAAGCTTCAACTAAACTCCAAATCTAGCAACCATTCTTTTCTCTTTTCTTTTATTCATTTATCAAAAATAAAAAGGATAATTAAATAAGATAAATGAATAACAAATAAGAAACCCTAACCATTTCATTAACCAAGGTTTAATACTTTACACTTAACCAAAAAGGATGCATCATCAAACATGATACAAGCAAGTGCACAAAATCATATCACATATGTAATGCGCACATCCGAGTGAGAAAATCCATCTTAAGTAAACCGATACTAGTTGATGCAAAGTAATATATCAAATATATAAATATGCATTAAATCATTAAATCAACACTTGATTCAATGACCCGGTTATGTCGCACACAACCGACTAGTATACAATATATCGGCTTATCGAATCAACGCTTGAATCGATAACTAGGTTATATCGCATACAACCATTCGATATATTTATCGCGAGAATAGAATACGGTATCACATACACGCATTATTCTCGGTCCCGCACATATCTCATATGCGCTCCTATTTCGTTTCGCTTGAGCCAGGAAACCTCTGTGTAGGACTCTAAAGACTCGTCAATACGCCGGCAGCGGATGATGATCATATCAAACATCCACAAGCCGCAAGCGGTCTGCTAAACGTAACGGCCACCCGGGTATTGAGCGATCTGAAGATCGACGAGCAAGCCCGCTCACACTCCAGTGAATCCGACCAGTAACACTACCGTACAGTCCGGTCTGATCGTCTGATATGTCGCATATCTCGCCTAGGGGTGGTAAACGTCAGACCCCAATAGCTCAATAAGTCGTGTCGATATGAGGCTCATAACGGGTCGAGAAACTACTGGTAACACTTACCAGCAATTCTCTGAGCAGCCCTGGCCAGGGACTTCCTGTTATAGCCGATCAAACACAGTGCAACATCAACCCCCATATACCGGGAGAGACGAATCCCCTCCTATCGCTCATTGCCTCCATGTGACTCGGGACTGTACCCAAAAACCACCGTTTTGCACGCCCTCTTGGACGTGGTAAGATGGAAATCAAAGCACAGTGGGAACCACACAAGACTCTATGACGATCTCGGGTCAACAGACTACTCTGTACCAGTGTCACCAGAGAACTGCCATCTGACGTGAGGTATAATACCATCTGGGAGTTCTCGGCGAGTCCGTCCAGTGTACCCAGTCTCTACTGAGCACCCGTATATCATCTCTAATGTCAAACACCGATGGATATGGGATCATCCATCGCCCATCTGTATGGGTCGAGAAGGTATACGCTAGTCTACTCTGGTATATCGATGCCCCGTCTCGATACACCCTCGACTAGGGACTTTGAAGGATGTACTTATAGACTACCATGTCCCCACTAGTATGATCCGCATCATAGTCCAGGTAGTCAAGTACAGATCCTAAGGGCTTTACCAACATGTAACAGAGAGACAATCAGCATACACGTTAAGGTAAAGTTCAACCAGATAGCATACTATCATGTCGAGCAAGAAAGTCCTCCCTATATATGTCCCAGCATCCACTACAATATACATCCTATGTATAGTAATGGCCTCTAGGGCATACATATAACTAACAATCTCCCACTTGCACTAGGGCCATCTATAGCAGTGGTTGCAGTATCTCATACTCAACCATCCCATAAAAGTCTCTCTCTGGGAACAGGCCTTTGTGAGTGGATCCGCTGTGTTGTCCTCTGAGTCTACTCTCCTTGCCTCGATCTTCCTGGAGATCAACCATCTCCATGATTAAGTGATACTGCCTTAGAATATGTCTGGATCACTGATGGGACCGGCGTTCCTTGGCATAAGCCATAACTCCATTGTCACACAATGGTAGGAACATAGTTCATCTCATGAACCAATATACACCCAAACAGCCTCTTTGGTAGCATCTTAAGTAGCGATGTATCGTGCCTTTATCGTCTAGTATGTCACGGTATCTAGCTTGGAACTCTTCCACCATACCGTCCCTTTACTGAGGGTAAAGACAATGCCTGTGACTGACACTCAGTCGTCATTATCACCCTGGAACACTTCCAGTGATTCTTCCCAGGATCGGTTGATACCGTCTCACTACATCTAGTGAGAATTCTAACATCCATTTAGATCTATCTCATAGATCCAAAATCCAGGAGTTAGTAGGTATCACTTTAATCCTATATGGAGAATCATTTGTGATAAGCGGAGATTGATCGAGCGTAGCATAGGAAACTCTTTCCTTATCAAGAGTATGTCATCCACGTACTCTACAAGGATCGTCACCATACTCCCTACTACCTTTTTGTATATACAAGGTTCATCTACCATTTTGATGATGTCAAACTCTTTGACTGCTTCATCAAAACAGATGTTCCAACTCCGCGATGCATGCTTTATCCTATAAAGCATCTTGCACACGTTTCCGCTGCTCCCACTGTCTACGAAGCCCTCTGGCTGTGTACTTATAGACGCTCTTTTCCAAATCATTATTTAGAAAAGCAGTCAAGACACCCAACCACCAGAGATCGTAGTCATGGTATGCAGCCGTGGTAAGTAGGATCTGGATGGACTTAAGCATAGCTACTGGAAAAGGTTTCATCATTATCCACGCCTGGTCAATGATGTAGACCTTTAACAAGTCTAGCTTTGAAAGTCTCAACTTTTCCATCTACACCAAGTAATCTTCTCAAGATATACTTGCTCCTGATGGGGATTTAACCCTTCAGATCTAGCAGCTAAAGTCCATACTTTGCTGGTGTATAAGGATTCCATCTCAGATCACTAAGCATCCAGCCATTCTTACAGAGTCACACTCCTGATGGCCAGCTCGAAGCTAGTTGGGTCATCATCTCATGATGCAATCCTCGCTCCCACTGTCATAGAGAAACCGAAGTATCTCTCAGGTGGGTGAGGAACCCTACTAGTTCGGCGGAGAGGCTGAGGTTCGTTGGTCTCTACTGAATCCTTTGGTTCTATCAAATCATGTGCTGTAGTTTGTATAGCTGGAACATTTCCAGTTCTACATAACAGACTTTGCCTCGAGCTTGTCCGGATTCTGCTTTTAGACATAGGCCGGACAACCCCAAATCTTAACTAGCTTAAGACATGGGCTCTTCCCTTTCCATATCATATATGAAGTGGTAGGCAACTGATTCGATTCGAACCCATTCAATAGGTATGCAGCTTCTTAAGCGCATAACTCCCAAAAGGAAAAAGGTAACTCAGTATTACTCATCATAGAGCACACCTTATCATATAGGGTGTGATTGCTCCGCCCTGATATACCATCGTGCTATGGTGTATACAGAGGAGTAATGCTGAGAGAGAATCTCATTCTCCTTTAAAATAGTCCAGGATTTCCGTGCTCAAGTATTCTCCTCCTTGATCACATCAAAGGACATAATACTTATACCCTTATATCTGGTTCTCTACTTCTCACTTATATTCTGTGAATATCTCAAAAGGTTCGGACTTGTGTTTCAACAAGAACATATGTCTGAATCTAAAGAGATCATCAGAGAACGTAATGAAGTATAAAGAACCGGTCTTGGTATTTATAGACTGGGGACCTTACATACATCAACATGTATCATCCCAAGAGTTTAGTAACTCTTTCTCTGTTTCCAATAAACGGAGCTATGGTCATCTTATCTTTGTGACATGACTGGCGAGTTTCACAAGATGTAAATTCAAACTGATTTAAATATGCATCTATATGTAACTCTAGCTAGTCGGGTCACATTGATCTGACCTAGTCTACAATGCCTCAAGAAGAATCCGTTCATTTCTGAACTCTTCCTCTTGTGTGTGTTCCATATACTAAGAACTGTAGTTTGATTTAGAACATTAATGCTTTTAGATAACGTGCCTGAACCGATCAACTTTTGTTATAGGAAATGTTCAAAACATTATCCGTCAATACAAAATTTTATCGTTTCTTTACTAATAAAGAGACAGATATGATTTTGTATATCAGGTTCGGTATCTAATAACATTCGTTCAGAATCAATGTACTGTAATACAGGGTGACAGTGACCAACAGACTTGGCTGCAACATTTGCCCCGTTTTCTGCCTCATGAAACTTATCACCCGTTCTCAGTTCTCTACCTAGCTGTAGCCCTATGTAACAGATTACATATGTGGGATCCTGATCCGGTATCATATACCCAGGACGTAAAGGATACTGAGAAACAGTTCTGTATAATGAACAAACCCGAAGATGATGCATCAACATGCACTCTCTTCGTTTGGGCGGCACGGGAAATCTGGTATTCCCCAATTTCCTGCTCTGTCTTATAACACTTATAAGTTGGAGCGGGACCAACGTTCCCCAGCTCAGTATAACAAGCGGGTTCGGTCAATAATCCGTATTATTATCTTGATTAAGGCGTGATATGGTCGCTACCAGGAGAGAGAGAGAAGAAAACACTCAGCGTGCGCTCTGTCAAGAATAGATTGGTTATTATTTTATCTAATCAGGATGGCTCCCACTGCTTTTTATCAAATCTTCCTTCAAACCCTAAAAGGAAAGACTAGCCGGGATTAATTACACACTACAAGTTCGCCAATCTTTCAGCCAGGCCAGTGTCGGTACTTTGAGGGAGGTCCCCCGTGCTTTCGCACGAACCTAATTACTGTAAACCTCGTTTTCCCAGAGGCGTAACCTCGTTAACACCTTTCTAGACACCTACTTGATCGGCTAATTGTAATGTATAAAACTCTCCCAGGAGTAACACTTACTCGCAGCGGGTATCGGGATCCAACTATCTCATAGAAGGTATGCAATCTCATTGCAAATCTCAACACTTGAAATTCCCGATAATGTTTTGCCCCTAACGTGCTATGACCTTGACGAAAGCCAACAAACCATAGCCCGCTAGTCAAGTTCAACCCGTACATTTCTTGATCGAATTAAACCCACCCGCACGACCCTTGACGAAAGCCAACAAAGCCGCACGACTACCCTAATCCAATCGCATCGTATGCTAGCAGATAAGCAGCATATAGCTACCGCACACTGCACCTTGACGAAAGCCAACAAATGCAGCACGAATACTATATACAACTTATCTGAAATGATGGAGGGCTACGACAGGTTTTTCTGAAAACCTATTGCGTAATGAACTTGATATCGTTGTAGGATCGAATGATTTTAAAATGGAGTGTTTTTTAGGCTTTTCTAGTTTTGCTAAAGGAGTCACTCCCGGTGAAGGGATCGTCGGTCCTTTCCTCGTCGAATGAGGTGCGGGATATATCACATATATCGCTGTGCAAAGCAAAAACTCTTAAAAGCAATCAAAAGACAAACCGAATGTGTAGCATCTGCCAGTTATTGCTAAAGGAGTCACTCCCGGTGAAGGGATCTCGGTCCTTTCCTCATCGAATAAGGTGCAGGGCATATCACATATACCGCTATGCAAAGCAAGAACTGTAGCTACCTGTTTTATTTTGAAATTCGATTCTTCAACATCTTAGGTTTCTTTTATTTCATTAATCACATTAATGAAGTCCCATCATTTATGTACCTAAACATCACAGATAGATATGACGTACACTTATGCCATCCGCATTCGCCTCGATGTCCCCTCGTGCACCGTTAGGTTAGGTAACTAACGACAGAGTAGGGCAGGGCTAGCGCGGGTGTAAAACATAAGTAACGTCTATATAATATATCATATATACTATATACTATATCCATCACAGAAACATCATATGATCTCATCACAGATATCGCAGCAGAAGAATCATATGAAATATTGGATATACTAGGACGTCCGTGTTTTCAATACGAGCCAGTATAAAACACGGATTCCACGGTCGTGATGAATAGCCAAACCCACACCCCTAGACCCCTACGAGAGCGGCAAGCAACCCTACCAATTCTAGAGTTAGGAGACCGGGACTCGACTTCTCGAGTTGGTCTCCCACTGGACTCCAGAACCCGGTTACTTGTGCCCTCCTCCTTGGGTCTATCCTAGTGCGGAAAAGTAAATAATATACAACAGGTGACAACTCCCGCAACCTGGAAGCGCCCCAATAAAAGAATATTACATACAAGTTTTTACATGAATGAAAATGAAAAACACTCATCTCACATAAAAACCCCCGGCTATTCAAACACGACGATCCAATATAACATATCCAGCAACACATAACATCAGATGTCATCAACGTAAGTAAATATGCATACCCCAATTGTCGTTGACATATAGCAACGAAACCGGCGATATCACATATTACACTTACGGTCACAGAAAAGAAAGTGTAAAACTACAACAGTTGGAATCCGCAACCTCTTCAGACATCGCATGCCTGACCAAATGAATTTCTTAGACATCGCATGCCTAACAATTATAAACCCCGCATTTTAGTCTCAAAATCGAAAACACTTTTCAATATCAAGTCGGGCAATTCAACAAGATTCCCGACATCCTGATCGAATACTCGTCGCAAACTTCAGTAGACGGCTGCACCCCCGATACCGTCGACGAAGTGCACCAAGGCGGAACACCGTTACCGGGAGCACCCGAACGGATGCTTTCGGCGACGGGGTTCTCCTACAGTCACTTGGTCGGGGCTATGGAGCGAGGCTGTCTATTAAGTTTACCCGGCGAGTATCCGCGTACGCTACGTGATTGCGACGGACTTTTGATCGCATCAAAACTCCGTGGCAACCGATCAAGTGAGACTAAACTGCTATGTTTATAACATTCATTTAGTTATCATATAACTTATTGTGAATTCCAATTATTGTATCCCATTCCAGATAAATAGAAAATGTTAAACTTTTCGATCGAACAATCGAACACCCAAGTTTTCCCGATACAGATCAACACATGAAACAAGTCTAACAACATTCCGTTCGTGCCTCAGTACCAACGATCCAGCCGTAGAAGGGTCAAGCCAACGCCTCACATGTGGCACGCCGTACTACCCCAAACCCGAAGGTTCAAAGGGCAGTTCAAGACGGTCACATAATCGAGTTAAGGTTTGTGTCTTCTAGAGGGACCATCGCGTTACTTGCACTACTTAGAACGTCGTTAAACTACGGAAAAATCCAACACTTGGAAATTTCCCGACAGGGGAAAAGTTGGGTATTTATATCCGGTCGAACTTTTTAACATATTCTAAAATTTATCCGGAAAGCCACACAGACAAAATTTGATACCCCGATCGAAATACCGAATCCCCAAAACAACTGCAGAAATTTCAACTCTTGAAAAATTATTAAAAATTCCCAGAAACACCAGCACAGTACAATAAGAATTACTGTAGAAAACAAGCTGCGCAAAACGACAAAATGGCCGCTCTTCCGCCGCCCAAGCATAGCTCGTGCCGCGGAAGCGCCGCGCTTTGAAGGAATTGGGTGCACGAAATTTACAGTATTTCTTAGAATTGTCTGCTGAGTTTTCTGAATATTTTTAATGTTGAAAAATCCCAGATTTTAAAAATTGTACAGAGAGCAACTTTGAATCGGAGTTTCGAGTTCGTTCGGACTTCAATTTCCGTCTGGACTTCGCCTAAAGCTCTAGCTAGGCTCTGATACCACTGCAGGGTTCCTAGGCACTCTAGTGAGGTCTCCAAAGCCATCAACCATGGCAATTTCAAAAATTATGGTGCCTACAAACCTTAAACAACGGATCGTATACTAGAAGTCTAGGCGAACAAGAACTAGTTAACAGTTAACTAATGAGAATACGGAAATACAACCTTTGTAGATCCGGTCCTCCACCTCCACGGCTCCGCAACGAGGTCGTCTCCGCTGTCCAAATCAAATCCGGGCTCTAGAGTCGGCTTCGTCGGAGAATGGGCAAGCTAGGTCGTCGATGTCCATGCCGAAGATGATCTACGTCGAAGCATCGATGAATCAAGCTCCACCTTCAACAAGTCATGAAACTTGTGAAGGAAACACACTTTACTACTTGGCAAGAGGTAGAGGATGAAGAAATAGGAAGTGGGTAGACTTTAGAATTGGATTTCTCACTCATATGCATCAATCACCATTGATGGACTTCAAGCTTCTTCACTTGAAGCATGAAGAAGAAGAAGGAAAATGATATGATCAGTTAATAGAAAAAGAAAAGAAAATGAATTCTTATCATAATTTTAACCATGGTCAAGTGTAGAGAATGAATCATGGTTAGTGGGAATGGTTAGGGTTAAGGATGAGATAAGTATGGTTGACTTTATCAAAGCTTCATGAAGCTTCAACTAAACTCCAAATCTAGCAACCATTCTTTTCTCTTTTCTTTTATTCATTTATCAAAAATAAAAAGGATAATTAAATAAGATAAATGAATAACAAATAAGAAACCCTAACCATTTCATTAACCAAGGTTTAATACTTTACACTTAACCAAAAAGGATGCATCATCAAACATGATACAAGCAAGTGCACAAAATCATATCACATATGTAATGCGCACATCCGAGTGAGAAAATCCATCTTAAGTAAACCGATACTAGTTGATGCAAAGTAATATATCAAATATATAAATATGCATTAAATCATTAAATCAACACTTGATTCAATGACCCGGTTATGTCGCACACAACCGACTAGTATACAATATATCGGCTTATCGAATCAACGCTTGAATCGATAACTAGGTTATATCGCATACAACCATTCGATATATTTATCGCGAGAATAGAATACGGTATCACATACACGCATTATTCTCGGTCCCGCACATATCTCATATGCGCTCCTATTTCGTTTCGCTTGAGCCAGGAAACCTCTGTGTAGGACTCTAAAGACTCGTCAATACGCCGGCAGCGGATGATGATCATATCAAACATCCACAAGCCGCAAGCGGTCTGCTAAACGTAACGGCCACCCGGGTATTGAGCGATCTGAAGATCGACGAGCAAGCCCGCTCACACTCCAGTGAATCCGACCAGTAACACTACCGTACAGTCCGGTCTGATCGTCTGATATGTCGCATATCTCGCCTAGGGGTGGTAAACGTCAGACCCCAATAGCTCAATAAGTCGTGTCGATATGAGGCTCATAACGGGTCGAGAAACTACTGGTAACACTTACCAGCAATTCTCTGAGCAGCCCTGGCCAGGGACTTCCTGTTATAGCCGATCGAACACAGTGCAACATCAACCCCCATATACCGGGAGAGACGAATCCCCTCCTATCGCTCATTGCCTCCATGTGACTCGGGACTGTACCCAAAAACCACCGTTTTGCACGCCCTCTTGGACGTGGTAAGATGGAAATCAAAGCACAGTGGGAACCACACAAGACTCTATGACGATCTCGGGTCAACAGACTACTCTGTACCAGTGTCACCAGAGAACTGCCATCTGACGTGAGGTATAATACCATCTGGGAGTTCTCGGCGAGTCCGTGCAGTGTACCCAGTCTCTACTGAGCACCCGTATATCATCTCTGATGTCAAACACCGATGGATATGGGATCATCCATCGCCCATCTGTATGGGTCGAGAAGGTATACGCTAGTCTACTCTGGTATATGATGCCCCGTCTCGATACACCCTCGACTAGGGACTTTGAAGGATGTACTTATAGACTACCATGTCCCCACTAGTATGATCCGCATCATAGTCCAGGTAGTCAAGTACAGATCCTAAGGGCTTTACCAACATGTAACAGAGAGACAATCAGCATACACGTTAAGGTAAAGTTCAACCAGATAGCATACTATCATGTCGAGCAAGAAAGTCCTCCCTATATATGTCCCAGCATCCACTACAATATACATCCTATGTATAGTAATGGCCTCTAGGGCATACATATAACTAACACTAAGGAGATGTTCTTGGTGTATGGCGGAAAAGACCTCCAGATCGAGGCCTTTGCTGACTCCAGCTTCCAGAGTGACAAGGATGATTCCAAGTCCATGTCGGGTTTTGTCTTTACCCTCAATGGAGGGGCGGTGTGTTGGAAGAGTTCCAAACAGGAAACCGTTGCAGACTCGACGATGGAAGCGGAATACATCGCTGCATCTGATGCCGCAAAAGAAGCTGTCTGGATGAGGAAGTTCTTAAAAGAACTTCAGGTGGTTCCGTCCATTGTTGACCCAATACCTCTGTATTGCGACAACAACGGGGCTATAGCTTTAGCAAAGGAACCCAGGTCCCATCAGAGATCCAGGCACATCTTGAGGCGGTATCACCTGATCAGGGAGATCGTGGATCGCAAGGAGATCAAGGTTCGGAGGGTTGCTTCAGAAGAAAACACTGCAGATCCATTCACCAAGGCCCTACCCCAGACTCAGTTCGAGCGGCTGATCGAAATGATAGGTCTTCGATACGCCAGTACATGGCCTTAGTGCAAGTGGGAGATTGTTAGTGTATATGCCCTAGAGGCCATTACTGTATCATACCAGTTTGTATATTACTTAATGGAAGCTTGGGATATTCACCTTGTATAAACAATCTTGCTCAATATAGTTGTATGCTACTTGGTTTGTTTCTACTTCAATGTGTACATGTGTTTATTTTGCGATATCACCTATACGCATTAGTGGAGCCCTTAGGATCTTTGCTTGATTACCAGCGTTGTGATGGCAGTCACACTAGTGGGGGCTGGGTAATCTATAAGCACATCCTTATACAGGTCCCTAGTCGCAGGACTATCGAGACAGGGCATCGATACTCCGGAGTAGACTAGCGTATGCGCTTCTCATCCCAGTGTGGGAGATGGTCTGTCCCACAGCCGTCAGTACGTCGTACTGGAGATAGTATACGGGTGCTCGTTGGGTTACAAGTACACTGGACAGGACTCGTCGGGGACTGACAGGTTGGTATTATACCTATCGTCAGTTATCAGTTCCCAAGTGACATGAGTACAACTTAGTCCGCTGACTTGACACTGGCACTTCGCCTCGAGTGTGTTCCCACTGCACTTTGATCACTACCCTACCACGGCTCAAAGGAGTCGTGCAAACAGGTAATGGTTGGGTGCAGTCCCGAAGCACTTAGAGGCAGTGACGATTAGACAGGATTCGTCTCTCCCGGTATTGGGGGTTGACATCGCGCTGTGTCTAGGAGAGCCATTACACGAGTAGTCCCTGGCCAGGACAAGCGAGATATACTGGTAGGCTTCCAGTGTTATCTCAGGGTGTTTTGGGCTTCATTCCGACACGACTTGTACCGCTATTGGGGGACTGACGTTTACCGCCCCCTAGGCCCGCCATGCGATGTATCAGACGAACAGACCGGACTGTACGGAGACTGTCACATTCAGACTCAGTAGGAGTTCAGATGGGGTTCACCTCGTCAGCCTTCTTGTCGGCATCTACCTGGGGACCGTTACGCACAGCTAGTGCCGCTTGCGGTCTGTGGTTAAACCCACTACCAGCGTAGTGTCGAGTCTTTAGAGTCCCACACAGAGGGCTATTCGCCTCTGGGCAAAACAGGGTAGAGGTCGCATGGTTTTGCGGCAGGGTTCGTTCTCATCCGTGCACTTGTGCACTTTTGGAGTCCGGACGGATTATACTAGCAGGCTCTGGTTTGAACCAGATACTGGTATATGTTTTGGGGTTGCTTTTATCTCTCAGTATTCTTGTTCCTCGGAATGAGAATGCAGGTGTGTATGCACAGTTGTTTGAGGCGGAGGAAGAGGTTTTTCATTAGGGTTTCGGAACGGGTGCGTATGCACAGTTGACAGTCGTCTTTTTCCAAACCCTAATGGAATTATGAAATATCAATTAATAATAGTAATTAAATGAAATTGTGTCATGGTTGATTTTGTTGACTTGTTGACCATGGTTGACTTGTTGACCATGGTTGAATGTTTGACCATCATCATTGCTTTGCAAGGATACTCCTTGATTCTAGCTTACATTCATTTAATGAAGTGATGATAATGGTCATTCCAAATACAACCATCAACTATTTCATTTGAATTATTATTATTAATTAGATAATTCTTTTTCCTTTTGTTATGGTTGCAAGAAGGAAAAGAGCTCATTCTATCATATTCATTCTCTCTCCTCACTTCATCTTCTTCTTCCTCAAGCTTAAGGAGAATCCTTCTCATGTGTTGAGAATCCCTCTCCTTGAAAAGAAAACACCCCTTAGACACTCTCTACTTACTCTAGGATCAAAGGTTTAGCAAGCCGAACATTCTAGTTCTCTCAAAGTTCGAGAAAGAGCCCGAAGGTTGAACCCTCAGGTGGATCCATCTTTTGACGGAAGAAGGCAACGAGGAAAGCACCATCAACCTCTACAAAAGTTTGAAGAAGAAGGAGTTCAAGTTTAGGTATAACCATCTTTCCGAGTAGCTAACTCTCTTTAGCTTGTTTGCTAGTTTTAGTTTAGGAAAAGATCCCGACTTTGTTAGTCCATGTTGCCCCATGCGCTAAAAATTTGATTTTTATACCGTTTCCGCCTCCCCGTAAGAACCGGGGGTCGCAACGTGGACTTACAGTCAATATCGAGCATCATCAATAGGTAAAGTGCAAATGAATTGAAATTACAATCAAACACAAATTGTTGCTAGCACTTTGGTCTTCCTTCAATTAAGAAAGAACCATTTCCTCATTGCAACTGCAACTTGGAGCAAAAGAAAGAGAAAGAGAGGAGCTTTCATAAAAATGGTCAATTTATATTTCTTAATCAAAGTTACAAGAGAAAAAGATTACAAAGAAAAATGATCTAAGTCCGAGCTATGGAAACTCTCAACTAAGAAAGAAGAGGATCCTACCTGCTCTCTAACTACTTCTATTCTAATATAGGCAAAAAAATGATTTCAAGTTTGTTGTTGATCTGCTCCATAAATAGAGGCCGGAGCTCGAAACCAGAGATGGATACGTTTTGGCAATCCCGAAAAGAACCTGTAGCCCGAAATTGAAGTCATTTGGCCCCCACTCAACCGCCCATTGGCGGTTTTCTCTTCATTAAAATCCCGCCCATGGGCGGTTTTCCTTGTGGCCAAATGGCTCTAGGTTTGGGCTGGGGTTTTTGGGCATAATTGTCTTCTGCTGGGGCCCTCTTTCTAATTAACTCTGAGGATTGGGAAGACTTGGTCTTTTGATCTTTCGAGTTGTTGAATTGTCCTGAAAGTGCTATTTTTGTTTTATCTGGTACTTGTTTTTTGTATACACTTAGCAGATATGGTTCAATAGCACTGATTTTATATACAAAAAATATAGTCTTTGAACGGTATAAAATGCAATAAAACATGCTGAACAGCGGCTAAAATGCTGCTAGTGACTGCCGTTCCAACGAGATGGTTGGCGCCTAGATTTTGGAAGCACCTTTGTCAGGAGTTGTTGACCCTTTTGACTGTGTTTGTTGGCGGGATTCTTGTTTGGCTTGGCCATAAAGCATGTGCTTTGCTTGTGATGGATTATGAGTGGGCTAAAATGCCCATATTTCATCCTCTTCGTCCATTTAGCCATTAAAGCTGAAATCAGTACAAGTATGGAAAATACCTCAAATAGGGCAGTTTTTATTTTATTTTTATTTGTTTTGGCATTGGCCATTGAGCCCTAACAAAAGGCCCCTCACGCACGCCACACACAAACACACAATACACACGCATCCAAGAGATCCATGAATTTGGCTCGAAAATGTTAATTTGTGATCACTTTCCCTCTCTTGGGGTACATGGGTTCGAACTCCGCACTCTCCTCAAGAGAAGAAATGCCCATACAAACTGACCTACTGCTTAGCATATAACACAATTTTTATTGATAGAAGCATAGATTATGGAAGGTATAAAATGCAATAAAACCAGTTCATCTCAATTGGCTAATTTATACCGTGACAATCAAACAGCCCTTCATATTGTCTCCAATCCTATATTTCACGGGTGCACTAAATATATTGACATTTTATTTTATTATTAATATTTACTTTTTTGCAACAGCCCATAAGCTTTGGATGAGGGTTTGAGCCTTTAGGGAATTTTTTTATTTTTGGGCTCTAGACCCATGAAATTTTTCTTTACATAATTGATTGAAAATCCTTATTACCACTGCAATTGGATGGTTTTGAACCAAGATCTCAAAAGGTCAAAAAGCGGGGAGAGGGGGGGGGGGGGGGGGGGTTCATTGTTTGTGCAAATGCTCCTTAGCGTTAAGTGTCCTATCATAAGTGAATAGAGACAAGCTGGTTTAATCTACACTACATCTATTCTGCCATATCTTCAAATTGCAAATGTTTTCAACAAGACTCGTATGGTTCCAACTTAATATCATATGATTACTAGGTTGAAAGAATAATTTAACTGGAGATATGCTTTTACTTTTAAGGGAATATCGCCCAAATGAAGATATGATTGCTTGGTCGAAAAAATATTGCTTTGTTGAAAATATGAGGGTCTAGTTTGTCCAGCATATTTGATTCTCTATTTATTATTTCTTGGATCAATTTTGTCACGAATTTGTCTTCTTAGTTTATATACATATATAGTAAGATTGTTCTAGAGAATATATATAACCATCTATATTGAATTATGATGATGCTCAATATTGGCGACCCCTAAGATCAGGACACGTGGCGGATGGCAGGTCCCATAACTCGGAGAAAGGGCCCACAGAGGTCGGCCAGGCCTCCCCTGTACCCGGCCTGCAATCACAAGCTAGCCCTCCTCGGGGCTCCCTGCAGATTGGCTTCCTCGGCCCCTCAGCTCGCCCTGAGCCGCCACAAGACCAAGTCTCCTCGTCCTTCTCGCTCGTCTCTCAGGCCTCCGGCCGAGGCCAGCCTTCCTCGGTCCTCCGACCATCTCCACCGCTCACAGGCGTAACCGCCGCTCCGCGAATATCGCCATGCGCGGATTCTCCGCCAGCAACATCCCACGTTCCATGCCTCCACGATCCCCATTAATGGGCGATCCGCTCTCTACGCGGGTGTGACGTCTGGAACGTAACTGCCGGCGAGATTCTCGCGCCTGCTTGCCACGCCCCACTTCCCGGTATACGGCGAAGGGGACGCGACGAGGTCCGCTACGTATTTACTGTGAAGTAAATACGCTAAGCGTATCTAAGTAATATAAATGTAAATCACAAGAGACAAGAGATATAAAAATAATAACAGCAACTTTATTAATAACATTCTTTTGTACAATGCATGAAAAGTAAATACATCTGAAATAAAAGCGATGCCTAAACAAAGGCATAACAGGAAATGAAAAATACTGAATAGAACAAGGGACAATGTCCAGAGCTCGGGGTCTTCGTGGAACTGATCCAAGTCTTCACCAGTGGGCTCGATCTCTGACGTGTCCAAAACACCTGACGACATTCAAAGAAGAAAGAAATAGAATGTCGTCAGCGAACAGGTCGTTCGGTAAGTCTCAAACATAAGGGAGAATTAGAAAAGACAGAATAAGAGATATCTTCGAAAGTATAAAATTGTAGAATATTGTGTTCACGCTGTTGTTTGTAGCTTGGTACGGAAGGATGCCAGTGTATACGAGAGGGGTCTCAGTATGCTAGAGACCAGGGCAAACGGAATGTACAAGAAACCGTTAAGTCACGGTACAACAGCAACGGAATATAGGTTAGGTGTCTTAATCTTACCGTCTCGTGCCACTTCTAACACCTTCCGCACCAATCTACACCTTAAATCCCGTAGTGTTTTGATTGTATTGTTGTATTGTATTGTATAAGTTGGATGACTGACCAAAACCATGATATCAGTAAACAGTTTGTAACTGCATAATCATGTAGATGGAAAAACTGGATAATGGATGTATATCCATAATTTGATTCAGTCAAGTTGTATAGATTGATAACTGGATTCTTGGATTCATGTGTTCATATTGAATTGGAATATTATAGATTTATATAGTACTTGAAGCATATTCAAGTCGGATTAAGATCAGACTCAAACCCGAGTCGGACAGAAGAAATGTAAATCGAAGGCCTATATTTACTAGGGTCCTTAGGGTAATTTATAAACTTGAGGGGGTTTTATGTAAAAATACTTTTGTATAGTTTTCAAGATACACCCCAAGTATTTATTATTCGTCTTTATAGTTATGATGAGTGTAATTTTATTTTGTGATATTTCTAGTGAAAATATCCTAATTAAATAAATAAAGGTATTTATCTGTAATATTGATTTATTTGAAATTCATGGTATTTTAATGTAAAATTTAGTCTTGTGATTTTTAGAAAAAAATGGAATATTTATATTATAACAAAATAGATATTTTAATGATAAATAAACATATATTTATACAAAAATAATTTCAATAAATATTTTATATTCTAGAAATCTCATTTTTCGTAAGATGTCGTATTTTAAACCTTTCGAGACCGAATGCTCCTTGCGGAGGTCTGAATCTCGCACTACTAAGCCCGAGGGTGCACGATAAACCGTACTATCCCTAACGGGTTCCCCAAAGGTGGGTTGTAGTGGCGCTTTGCAAAGATTTTATAAATACTAATTCTTTAGAAAACGGTTTTATAAAGTAAAAGGTATTTATTTGTAAAGGTGTAAATTTTCCGTATTTTAGATTCTAGGGTTTCTTACGCCAACTAGTCTATTTCTAAATGGTCTAAACGACAAGTCGTTAGAAATCTCAAATCGCCTTTCACCGCCAATTGTGGCCAAGTAAGTACAAGTGAAGAAAGGAGGGATCCGCTCACGATTCATCGTGAGACGAGCCTTTTAAAATTATCTTTCTCACTTGCCTAGCCTAGACACCATAAAGTCAGGTTTAGATAAACGATCGATGTCCACAACTTATCGTATTTTCCTATTAAAAGATATTTGTTTTAAAAGTGTATCAAACCTAAAACTTTTTAGAAAAGGTTTTATTAAGAAAAAAGGTTTTTAAATGTAAAATCTTGTATTATCGTATTCTAAATTTTCAAGGTAGCGTGTTATGTTTGCATATGAGTGGGTGAGTAGATAGGTCATTACCTCATGATCTACTTTAAGCTATATCAATGTTAAGGGGGTTAAATGTGAAAACTAAATATTGTGGTATTTAAGTGAAAAAATACGATATATTGAAAAAGCTATCATTTCATGTGAGGAAACTTGTTCAAATTATTTGTTAAGTGATTAATAGTCAACATAGAGATGTTTAAGCATGAATGTATTGATGAGAAGTGAGATTTTATAAAAACCGAGTCGGAAATCGGATTTGTTCCGATTCCGCCGGGTTTTGTAAATTCGTATTTTTATGAAAAGAAAGAAAGATAGAAAGGGGGACTTACGAGTTTGGACAACATTAGAGAGTGGGAGGGAAGTAAAGGGTTTTCCGGTGCGTCGATTCGTCGTTGAGAATTCCTAGCACGATCACCGGAATTTCGCCGTCGATTTCGTCAGCGCTTCGCCTTTCGCTCGTTTCCAAAGTACCAAAGTTCTCTTGGAATTTTGAGAGAGTGGACTCAGAAATTTAGGATGAGAGGGTAGAGGGTAGGGGGTGTATTTATAGGGTTAGGCTAGAGTTAGGGTTTTTAATTAAAAAAATGTAAAAATTATATAAAAATCATTAAAAATGGAGTAAATGGGGGTTAATGGGCTCTCTGTAACCGATCTTAAAATTTAAAGTATGCAGGGGGGTTCACCAAGAAAAGATGCCCAACTTCGATGTTGTGGACTCGGCCGTCCGGCCGAGTCGGGCCGAGTCAGGTGGTCGGGGGCTGTGGGGTCGTCGGGTGTGGCTTCTGGTGTATCTAATTTTTCATGTGTAGAAGGAAATTTGTGAGAAACGCACGTGTAACTGTTGGTATTCTAAAAATCAAAAACAAAATAATATTAAAAATAATGTGGGGCATGGGATTCGAACTCTGGTAGCTTGGTTCAGCAGTGCAAGGTATTACTAATGAGCTACAAGCTCCTTCTTGTAATTATGGAGTGAAATAAATACTTAAAGAGATATCAGCAACAATAAATACTCTAAGTATACATTGAATTTAAATCAATTCTTTGTACATTAAAAATGGAGTTGTTATAGTCTACCCTCCTTACAAAAATTTCGTCCTTGAAATTTACAACTTTTATTTGAGAACTAGTTTACAAAGAGGTGTGGATATCTAGTATGCATTTCATCCTCCCTTTCCCAAGTGGACTCTCCTGGAGTGTCTTTTCTCCACATCACTCGAACCAAGTTAACTTTCTTTTTCCGAAGTGTCTTCACTTTCCTATCTAAGATCTCCATAGGCTGTTGCTCACAAGACAAATCGGGCTGTATAGTGAGCTCGGAATGATCGAGAACATTGCTGGGGTCACGCACATACCTTCTGAGTTGGGATATGTGGAACACATCATGCACTCCTTCCAATGAAGATGGAAGCGCTAAGCGGTATGCCACTTCACCGACTCGTTCGAGTATGTCGAACGGTCCAATATATCTCGGATTTAGCTTACCCCGTCTTCCAAATCAGATCACTCCGCGGTTCGAAGACATCTTTAAGAATACGTGATCTCCTGGCTGGAACTCCAAGTGTCGTCTCTTTACATCAGCCCAGTGCTTCTGTCGATCTTGGGCTATGCGCATCCTTTCCCTGATGGTACGAACCACATCAACAGTCGCTACTATCATCTCTGGTCCAAGAAGTTCTCTATCTCAGATGTCGTCCCAACTCAATGGCGATCGACACTTCCTTCCATACAATACTGCAAAAGGTGCCATTCCTATGCTTGCTTGGTAGCTGTTGTTGTACGAAAACTCCACAAAATGTAGGTGATCTTTCCACTATCCTTTGAAGTCTAGCATACACGCTCTGAGCATATCCTCCAAGATCTGAATAGTTCATTCTGACTGACCATCTGTTTGTGGATGATAAGCCGTGCTGAAGTTCAGACTTGTTCCCAAGCTTACTTGCAGACTCTGCCAAAATTGCGATCGGAATCTGGTGTCACGATCGGAAACAATGCAGACCGGTACTCCATGAAGTCTCACAATTTCCTGTATGAATTCATGGGTATCAGAGATAGTACATTATGAAGAGTTTAAATCTTAATTAGATTATTACCTCCATGTACTTCTTTGCTAGTGTCTCAGTTGATTGGCCAACTCGAAATGGGATGAAGTGAGCCGACTTTGTGAGTCGATCCACAATGACCCATACAGCATCGTTACCCTTTATGCTGCGAGGAAGAGCAGTCAAAAAATCCATCGTGATGTGTTGCCACTTCCATTCTGGGATTGGTAACGGTTGAAGTAATCCAGCAGTCCAGTGATGTTCAGCCTTTACTTGCTGACACACCAAGCATTTTGCGACGTTTCTGGCTACTTCACGCTTCATTCCATGCCACCAATAATTCTGATGTAGATCTTTGTACATTTTGGTACCTCTAGGGTGTACTGAGTAGGGAGAGCTGTGAGCTTCTTTCATTAACTCTTCCCGAACAGGACCTTTTGGTACACACAATCTGCTGCCGTATCTCAAAGATCCGTCTTCATGGATGATGAAGTCTGTTCTGAGTCCATTCTCCACTTGTTCTCTGATCTTTTGCAACTTAGCATCGCTTGCTTGAGCTGCTTTGATCTGATTGACAATGGTTGATTGAACTTGTAAATTCATCAAACTTGAAGCATTAGCTGGCATGACTACTTCAATCTCCATCTGATGCAAGTCTTGTTGAAACTTCCACTGAGCGGTGAGATTCATTGCTAATGGTTGGCGACTAAGTGCATCAGGTACCACATTCATCTTTCCTGGGTGATATTGCAAATTGATGTCAAAGTCCGCCATGAGTTCTAACCATCTTCTTTGCCGCATATTCAACTCCTTCTAAGTAAACGCGTACTTCAGCTCTTATGATCTGTGTAGATGTTCCCTCGTTCACCAAGTAGATAATGGCGCCAAATCTTGAGAGCAAAGATGACGGCTGCCAATTCCAAATCATGCGTCGGATAATTTCGCTCATGAATCTTCAGCTGTCTTGAAGCATAAGCCACAACTTTACCATGCTGATGTAGAACACATCCTAATCCCTTACCGGATGCATCGCAATGCACTTCGAATCCTCCAGATTGATCCGGTATAACGAGAATAGGTGCTGATGTCAACCTTGACTTGAGTTCTACGAAAGCTTGTTCGCATGCTTCTGACCACACAAATTCTTCATCTTTACGTGTGAGCTTGGTCAAGGGTGTTGCTATCTTCGAAAATCCTTCAATGAATCTTCTGTAATATCCAGCTAAGCCTAAGAAACTCCGAATGTCCTTCACTGACTTTGGTGTAGGCCATTCGCTAACTGCTGAAACTTTTGCTGGATCCACCGAGATTCCTTCTCCTGATACGATATGTCCAAGAAAACCAACTTGCTTTAGCCAAAACTCGCACTTGCTGTACTTGGCATAGAGCTGATGTTGTCGAAGAGTTTCTAGGACAATTCGTAGATGTTTTGCATGCTCTTTCCGATTCTTAGAATACACCAGGATGTCGTCGATGAAGATGACAACAAACCTGTCTAAGTACTCCCGGAAAACTTGATTCATTAGGTTCATGAATATTGCGGGTGCGTTGGTCACTCCAAATGGCATCACGAGAAATTCGTAATGTCCATAGCGAGTTCTGAAAGCTGTTTTGTGAATATCAGTTTTCTTGACCTTCACCTGATGATAACCTGAACGAAGATCCAATTTAGAGAAAACACAAGATCCACTTAGCTGATCGAATAAATCGTCGATGCGCGGGAGTGGGTACTTGTTCTTTATAGTGACTTCGTTCAAGGCTCTGTAATCGATGCACATTCTGTATGAACCTTCCTTCTTCTTCACAAGTAGTACAGGTGATCCCCAACTTGAAGTGCTGGGATGAATCCATCCTTTCGCCGGTAATTCGTCCAACTGTGTTCGGACTTCCTTCAAACCTTCCGGACTTAAACGATAGGGTGCTTTGATCACCGGTTATGCTCCTGGTACTAAATCAATACTGAATTCAAGAGCTCGATCGGGAGGAAAACCTATATATCGTCAGGAAATACATCGTCGAACTCTCGAACCATATCTGGTCTTGATTCTTCCTCTGCTTGAGCTGCTGCAACTACTGCTTCTCTTGGCTTCGCTTTGTAGGTACTTGGCTCCAGTGTACGGTCTCCTCTTTTGAAATAGAAGACCGGATGGTCTGGAATCTCGATTACTACCCTCCTTTGACGACAGTCAATGGTAGCATAAAAAGTTCCAAGCCAATCCATTCGTAGAACCACATCAAAGTTCGATATCTCCAGCACTTTGAAGTCAGCATAAAACTCTCTGCTGCAGACGACGACTGGACACAAACGGTATCCCATGGTTGCCTTTAGAACGCCATTTCCTGAACTGACATTCCAGCTGGATACAAGTGGTGAGACTGGAATCGCATGGGTTCGGACAAACCGTTACGACATAAAGCAGTGTGATGCTCCAGTATCAAACAGTGCTAGTGCAGGGATTGAGGATACTAAGATTGTGCTTAAGGTATGTGGGATTTGTTTTAGGGAAAGCATGTAGATAAACAATACTGAAAGAAAAGTTTGAGAAGAAAAGTTTACCAGTGATGACTTGGCCAGTGGCCTCAGCTTCTTCCACTGATATAGTGAAAGCCTGGCGTCTTGGTACATTCCTCTTGGCCGGAGGGGCATTCCTCGGAACGTTCCTTTGAGCTTGATGGAACTGACGAGAAGGTGGTGCAGCTTATGGTCCTCTGGGTGGTGCAGGTAGTGCAGGTCTTGGAGCGGGTGCTTGAAGAGCTGGTCGCTGCGGATAGGTAATTGCTGGCCTGGGTGCAGCAACTGGGTTTTGTCTTTGAGGACAACACCCAATATCATGAGTAGCTGAGCCGCAGACTAAGCAAAAACGGTTGGCTCGACGGCAGTCTTTCATCATATGTCCAGTTCTCTTGCAGTAGGTACAAAAGGCTGGGCTGGGACGCTGGTTCGGTACTCCGGGTCGCCTTGGCACGAAAGGTGGCCTGGACGAGGCTCCTCCTGCCATCTGGTTGGCAGGACACTTGAATCCAGCAGATTGAGGTCTTCCCCTCGCCTTTGCCACTGCCTCATAACGACGGGCAGCTTTCAGAGCCGATTCATGAGTCGGAAAATCTCCTGTGGCTAGTGCAGCCTGGATTTCCGAATCCAAATCTTGTTGAAAACGACGGGCTCTAATCTCATCCGTCGATATAAGGTGTGCCGCAAATCTGTAAAAATATTGTGTTAGTTGTGTAATATGTGATATAAAAATTTCGAATTATTGAGATATATCTTACCGACTGAGCATGGTGAACTCAGCGTCATATTCATCTACTGACTTGGTCCATATCGAACCTTGCTGTAGATGGATGAACTGCTGTTCCACATCGAACCTGGCAGTCTCAGGGAAGTACATAGCGTCGAATATGTCGCGGAAAGTCTTCCATTCGATAGGCTGTTCAAGGTGGCTTTCTTCCGCCTTCCACCAGTTGCGAGTATTGTCCGTGAGCTGCAGCTTCGCCACACGAACCCAAACTATGTCTGGCACTTGTGCTGCCGTCAGATCATCTTCTATGCTCTGTGCCCATTCCCCAGCTTCAAGTGGGCTTCCCTTTCCGGAGAACTGTTTGGGGTGTAAAGCCCTAAATTGCTTTACCCCAGGTGCGTCTGCCTCGAGACGGTTCATCAAAAGAGCAGTCTGCTGCTGCTGTCCCTCTAGGAGGCTTCGGATTGCCTCAAGCAGAATCGTCTGCTCATTGATCGGAGCAGGGACGGCAAGTGTGAGTGGTAGGGCTGGAGGTGTGTTGTCGACATTGGTGCTGGTGTTGTTCGGGGAATCCATAATCTTGAAGAAAAATTTGGGTTAGGACAGATTCAAAATATTTGAAATGAAAAGATTCAATGAATATGAAATTGTAAATTCAAGGAACATGAATTGTAAAGAATGTTTTAGTTGCTGGTCCTTGTGTTATATTGCTTAGGTTGTTCACGCAGAACAGAACTACATAGTATGATTCTATACAGCTCTGACCTGCATGGGCCACCAACAAAACCTGTCACGCCCCGCTTCCCGGTATACGGCGAAGGGGACGCGACAAGGTCCGCTACGTATTTACTGTGAAGTAAATACGCTAAGCGTATCTAAGCAATATAAAGGTAAATCACAAGAGACATGAGATATAAAAATAATAACAGCAACTTTATTAATAACATTCTTTTGTACAATGCATGAAAAGTAAATACATCTGAAATAAAAGCGATGCCTAAACAATGGCATAACAGGAAATGAAAAATACTGAATAGAACAAGGTACAATGTCTAGAGCTCGGGGTCTTCGTGGAACTGATCCAAGTCTTCACCAGTGGGCTCGATCTCTGACGGGTCCAAAACACCTGACGACATTCAAAGAAAAAAGAAATAGAATGTCGTCAGCGAACAGGTCGCTCGGTAAGTCCCAAACATAAGGGAGAATTAGAAAAGACAGAATAAGAGGTATGTTCTAAAGTATAATATTGTAGAATATTGTGTTCACGCTGTTGTTTGTAGCTTGGTACGGAAGGATGCCAGTGTATACGAGAGGGGTCTCAGTATGCTAAAGACCAGGGCAAACGGAATATACAAGAAACCGTTAAGCCATGGTACAACAGCAACGGAATATAGATTAGGTGTCTTAATCTTACCGTCTCGTGCAACTTCTAACACCTTCCGCACCAATCTACCACTTAAACCCCGTAGTGTATTGATTGTATTGTTGTATTGTATTGTATAAGTTGGATGACTGACCAAAACCATAATATCAGTAAACAGTTTGTAACTGCATAATCATGTAGATGGAAAAACTGGATAATAGATGTATATCCATGGTTTGATTCAGTCAAGTTGTATAGATTGATAACTGGATTCTTGGATTCATGTGTTCATATTGAATTGGAATATTATAGATTTATATAGTACTTGAAGCATATTCAAGTCGGATTAAGATCAGACTCAAACCCGAGTCGGACAGAAGAAATGTAAATCGAAAGCCTATATTTACTAGGGTCCTTAGGGTAATTTATAAACTTGAGGGGGTTTTATGTAAAAATACTTTTGTATAGTTTTCAAGATACACCCCAAGTATTTATTATTCGTCTTTATAGTTATGATGAGTGTAATTTTATTTTGTGATATTTCTAGTGAAAATATCCTAATTAAATAAATAAAGATATTTATCTGTAATATTGATTTATTTGAAATTCATGGTATTTTAATGTAAAATTTAGTCTTGTGATTTTTAGAAAAAAATGGAATATTTATATTATAACAAAATAGATATTTTAATGATAAATAAACATATATTTATACAAAAATAATTTCAATAAATATTTCATATTCTAGAAATCTCATTTTTCTTAAGATGTCGTATTTTAAACCTTTCGAGACCGAATGCTCCTTGCGGAGGTTTGAATCTCGCACTACTAAGCCCGAGGGTGCACGATAAACCGTACTATCCCTAACGGGTTCCCCAAAGGTGGGTTGTAGTGGCGCTTTGCAAAGATTTTATAAATACTAATTCTTTAGAAAACGGTTTTATAAAGTAAAAGGTATTTATTTGCAAAGGTGTAAATTTTCCGTATTTTAAATTCTAGGGTTTCTTACGCCAACTAGTCTATTTCTAAATGGTTTAAACGACAAGTCGTTAGAAGCCTCAAATAGCCTCTTCACCGCCAATTGTGGCCAGATAAGTACAAGTGAAGAAAGGAGGGATCCGCTCACAATTCATCGTGAGATGGGCCTTTTAAAATTACCTGGAGACGGGCCTTGAGTTGTCCAGTGTCTGGTTTTAAGCATAAGCTGGACAACTCCCCGTACCTTAACAATGTTAAGATATGAACTGTTCTATATCCAATACAGAAACAGAGGCACTGATTTAATTGAACCAGATTCAAATCATGCAGCTGTCTCCAGTGCATATCAACTAAAATGGAAAGAGGCCGATCAGTATTATGCATCTTAGGAGTGCTTCCAATTATGAGTAACCTGAAAGAGAAGCAAATTCTCTTGATCATTACTATCAACTGAACACCATACACAAATATCCACATCTTCGATCATCTTGAAGAATCCCAATACTTGCAATACCTGGTTCTCTACATTATTCATATACCCATAACTTCTCAAAACTTGGACCTTGTGTTTCTACGAAACACTTGTCTAAGAACTAGAAAAGTCATAAGTAAACAGAATATAGTACGAGTACCAACCCCTCTGTCCTAATGGACACTGGACAATATACAATACTCTGTATAAGTCCCCTGAGTCAAATAACTCATTCCCTGTGTGTCGTAGGTTGAAAAATGTACTTATGGCTAAGAAGAATTACACCGCTGTTTAATGCTCCTTACCTAACCATCCACTGATATACGTAAATGTCATGGACATAATTTCAAAAAGGTATATCTCACTCTATTAAAATAGACGTACAGATATATCAATTTGAAATTGGTGCATAATAACGGATATTCAAAACCAAATATTTGCCGTCCGGCAAACAACCCAGGCGATTTTCTCAAATATCACCAATTACAACGAATTCCGATATAATGAGGATGATCACCTAATTCCCAATAACTTACTCCCACTCATCATCTGTAAAACCATACAGATGTGATATTCATACCTGGTAAATACATACCCTGGAGCGAGTGTCTAATTGGGAAATCAGTTTTCTTTTGACAATACACAGTGAAACTGAAACATTGAAATGTTTTGTAGGGGTATCCGGGTATTCCTAGTAATGTCTCTTCCATTATCAGATTCACAACTGTAACCGTATATTTTTTTTCCATCTCTCCAAATCCCTTTATATGTCTTTAGTCATTACTTTCTGTACACCCTCTTAGGCTAAATGGTTTTCTTCCTTCCCTACCTTTCGGCACCAGCTTATGGTTTGGAAGAAGACTATCCAATAAGCATAATCGGTGTATTGTCCTAATCCCAGGAGTACTCGCAACCCGAGAGAAGGTAAAGATAAAAGACACCTGAATAAACCTTATTCCTATTTCTCCTGAACCAAAATCCATCCCCGAACTGGAACGAGTTCCTTTCGAGTTCGTATATAACCATACGATGGAGTATCCAATAAACTGTGGATCTTCATAGTGATATTGAGTGTTCTGGAGAAATACAAAGATGATGTAGGATTGGCGAAGAAATACTTGGTTTGGTCGTGAATGGCAGTCGCAGTTTACTTTGCCCTCCTTCTAATCCATTTATTTGTCTTAACTTATTACCTTCTGCACACCATCGTTAGGCTAATTGGTTTTCTTCATTCCCCACCGTTCGGCACCTGCCTATGGTTTGGAAGAAGACTATCCAATTAGCGTAATAGGTGTACCGTCCTAATCCAAGGAACACTCGCAATCTGAGAGAAGGTAAAAAGAAAAGACAACTGAATATTTCTATTCGTTTTCTCCAGAACCGGAAACCATCCTCGAATAAATTCCTTCGAGTTCGTATATAATCATACGATGGTTTTATCCAATGGAAGTGGACGTTCGTAGTAATACGGGGTGTCCTGGAGAAAAGGGTAAAAGTAGGAATGGCAATGAGGTATGCAACTCTGACAATCCAAAAGCCAGTGTTTAAGAAGGTTTGGTCAACTTGGTCACTGAGTCATAGTCAAGGGTCGGGCCATGGTCGCTGCCAAAGAGAGAGAGAAGAAACACTCGGCGTGCACTCTAACCTATATCAGAATGGTTATCAATTTATCTAATCAGAAAACCTTCCACTGTAACGTCAAATTCTCCTCCAAACTTGAAAGAAAAATTAGCCGGGATCACCCGAGGAGTAAACCAACTCATCAGTGGGAATCGGGATCCAACTATCATCGCATGATAACGTGATGGAATCCACTCACGTTATCACACTCCAGAAGGTATGCGCATATCTGGCAAGTTTCAGTTTCTATAGAAACTCCCGATGTGATTTTTACCCTATACTCTTATGACCTTGACTTTAGCCAACAAATCATAAGTCACATGTCAAGTTCTACCCGTCATTATCCAGGTTGATTTGAACCCACCCGTACCTACCCTTGACTTTGGCCAACAAGGCAGTACGACTGTCCCAAACCAACGCATCTATCCATACTGCAGAAAAGTAACAAATAGCTACCATACACTATGCCTTGACTTTGGCCAACAAACATAGCATGAATACTACGTGCTACCCGTCTGAAATGACGGAGGGCTACGAATGGTTTTTGGCGAAAAACCTTTAACGTAATGAACTTGATATCGTTGAAGGAACCGGATAGCTTTTATAAAAATATAGTGGCGAAAACCATTGCTAAAAAGGTCACTCCCGGTGAAGGGATCTCGGCTCTTTCCCCGTAGAATGAAGTGCAGGATATTCCAACTGAATACCACGATGCAAAGCAAAAGTAATCGACTATAGTGAAGTTATTGCCCTGACGTAAATTTCTGTCCAAGGGGTCACTCCCGGTGAAGGGATCTCGGCCCTTGTCTCATCAACTGAGGTGCTGGATATTCATAACCGAATACCACTGTGCAAAACAAAAGAGAACGCCCTTACAATAACAGCTTTTTGAAAAATGTTCCAACAACATCAGAATAGGTTTGTTTAGCTTGCATTGATCCGAATCAACGCAGTCCCATCAATTGATCACACCAATAAAGAACGAAAATAATGATGTACGTATATGCCATCAGCATTCGCCACTGGGTCCCGTCATCACCTGTTAGGTTACTTAACTAACGACAGAGCGGAGACTGGACTAGCGCGGATGCAAAACATATACAACATCTACTAGTATATATATCAATATATAATAATCGCTCAAGGCGTGATAAAATGCAACATCACAGAAATGTAATAAGCATCACAGAACAATACAGATATCTGGGATCCCCGGGTTTCATAGAGCCGCTACTGAAAACCCGACGTTCCCCTGGTCGTGTGGATAGCCTGTGCAATGAAATCCTAGATCCCTACGGGCGCGGCGAGTTACCCGCCAAAACCTGAAGCGAGGCAGCCCCCTTCAGCAACGTGAATAGGCCACCCAGCACTTCACGGAATCCGGTAACTTGGGCACCCCTCCTTGGGTCAACCTATACCCCCTACGAGTGCGGCGAATAGCCCGCCAATTCTAGAGTGAAGCCCCCTCCGTCTCAAAGCCATGAGATGCGGGCCCGTTGCCCTCTAGAATCCGGCTACCCGTGCACCCCTCCGCAGGGTAATCCTAGTACAGAAAGTAAAATATACAACGGGTACATCGACCTCAGCCCGGTCATGCCCCAAAAGAATAATATACAAACATGCAGTAACGGCAGTCCACATGTCGAACGCTCGCCCCACAATATCAAATGTACATATACAACCAAACTGTACTACCATTGCATCCAGGCTATCCATCACGACAAATCCGCAACATCACAGCACAACACAGAACATCAACGTGAATGTCACATTCGCAAAATCCGTCTAAAAGGGCTATAGCAGTTAGACAGGATTTACCGATCAAATGGCATTCACGGTCGCAGATATAATGTAAATACTGTGAACTAACATGTTTAAAATTTTCGATCAACTAAATTTACCGAAGTGGGCCCCAAGCACTACTGTAGCACTCAAAATAAATCTGGACCCAAAAAGAATATACCAGAAACCCTATTTCCATATCAGAAATCCACTGTAGAAATTTGGTGCAGTTTGGCTACAATACAGCGGCGGATCCGCGGCAAAAACGTGGTTTTGGCCGCTGATCCGCCGCGCTACAGTAATTTCAGCCGACCAAATTTTCACAGAATTCTTATAAAACCCTGCACGTATTTTTGCAATGTACCAAATAATTTTTTTAGCAAAGCAAAAATTCGACAGAAACCTGGACTTGAAAATGAGGTTTTTAGAAAATCCGTTCGATCAAACTTGTAAACACGTTAGAGCAAGCTAGACTAGGTTAATGGCGTGGCTCTGATACCAGTGTAAGTGCACAGCAGCGCCCCGGCCGTCTGTCCGAGGCCAAAATGCGGAAACGAAAAACTTTTCTTAACTTGAAAACCGGCGGTACCGCGTACTTTAAACCCGGATCGGACCATTAACCAGATGCTAGCAAACAAGAGAAAAGGTAGAAAGCTATACCGAGCGATCCGTGTCTTTCGATTTTCGGCCTCCATCTCGATCTCCTCGCGGAATCTTCGATCTTCATTTCCTCGTCGGAAAGGGCACCACACTGCCGAGTCTTTTTACGGGCTCTCACCTCTGGACCAAGGCAACTCGGACACGAAGTTAGCAAGCCGACGTGTCTAAGAATGCTGTAGACTAAGTGTAGAATCATTTGTCTCAAGGGGTTGTTGAAGTTGCCATTGAAGGAGGGAAGAGGAAAAAAAGAACTTTGGAAAAATGGAGCTCTCATTTTCTTGCAAGGAATGAAATGAGAATGAAATTCCTCACACACATAAAGAATCCTCACCCCTCTCAAAATGTGGCCAGCCTCACTCTAAAAAGGAGGGAAAATCAAAGGGGGGTGAGCACAAAAAATGGGAAGGTAACCATAAACAATGTGATGATAATGAGGTTATTATGTCACACCAAATCCTTTCTCATTCCCATCACATTAATGCAAACCATGTGCACAAAATGGAATCAAATGTGCTAGAAATCTCATGAAGCCTCCATTTACAAATAACACCCTCCAAATTGCTAATTTGCATATTTGCAAATTAGCCCCTCCATCAGAAAAATCCGGCCATGAAGGAACAAAGGAAAATTGGCCGAAATGGAATACAAACTGGCAACTTCAAAAAACTGATCCCGTAATAAATTACAGGAAAACCCCGCGACTGTATATACATACCCGCATTTGTATTTCGACCGAATACAAATGCAATGAGACAAAATCTACACTGTACAATACTAGGATCCGGCTTAAACCAAAGCCCGCTAGTATTATCCGTCCGATCATGATCCGTGCAATACCGCACGTATAAGATCGAACCCTGCCATATATCCATACGGCCTCTACAGCGTTTCGCCCGAAACTTGAGAAACTGTCTGTGGGGGACTCTAAAAATTCGTCAATACTTTGGCTGTGAATTTAACCACTAGCACGTCAGAGGTATTAGCCGTACGTAACGGGCTACCAGGTACTGACCAAAAGGGACGTCGATGAGCGAACTCATCTTGACACCCTACTGAGCCTATCAGTGACAATATCCGTATAGTCCGGTCCATTCGCCTATGAGCATCGCATGGCGGGCCTAGGGGGTTGGTAAAAATCAGACCCCCAAAAGCGGTACAAGTCTTATCGGAGTGTAGCCCAGAACACCCTGAGATACTACTGGAATACCTACCAGTAAATCTCCTGCCTTGGCCAAGGACTTCGTGTAATGGCTCTCCTAGACACAGCGCGACTTCACCCCCAATACCGAGAGAGACGAACCCCTGCAGATCCGCTCACTGCCTCCATGTGGCTCGGGACTGTACCCAACTAAAACTTGTTTGCACGACTCCTTTGAGCCGTGGTAGGGTAGTAATCAAAGCACAGTGGGAACTCACACGAGACAAATGACGATCTCAGTCGATGAACTAACCTGTAAACATGTCACCAGGGAACTGCTATCTGACGCTAGGTATAATACCAACTAGCATGTTCCCGACGAGTCCTGTCCGGTATACTCATAACCCAATGAGCACCTGTATACATCTTAGGTGAACCAACTGACATCAGTGGTTTATGAGACCGGCCACCGTCCCTCGTCGGGGTCTCAACTGTATACACTAGTCTACTCCGGAGTATCGATGCCCTGTCTCGAAACTCTCACGACTAGGGACCTTTTAAGGATGTGCTTATAGACCCCAGCTTCCACGTATATGATCGCCATCATACTGCTGGCAGTCAAGCAAGAATCCTAGGGGCTCAATCAACGTGCAATAGTGATCAGTAATGTCACCTAAAGCAGTACACGATGATAAAGATAAACCAGATAGCTAACTATCATCTTGAGTAAGACTGTTCTACCGGCATAGGTCCTCCCTCAATCATTGCAATCACGTGCCTGTGATCCAATAATTGACTCTGAGGGCACTATATCCAACAGCAGGCTATCCGCGACGGATAGCCCCGAAGGCACGGCAAACTGGAGACCCCCTTCCTCCACCAAGATCGGCGAAGACGGTCCCCGGGAAGATCTCCTCTTGAGCGGCCTTGAGGGAGAGCCGATCTCCTCTTCCGAGGCCGGGTCTTCCAGAATCCGAGCCCACTTCCGACCCGACGCTCTGCTGGGCCCCGGAGCGAGATCCACCTCCGTCGCGGGGCGCTACCACCGGGGGAGAAGGAGCGGAGGCAGGCTGTGAGCGGGAAGAGCCGGCGCCCCCAGCCTTCGCAACCGTCCTCGGCTGGCGCATGGAAGCTCGGAGCGAGTCCATTTCCATGGTCCTGCACAAAACCGAGTGTAAAAGGAGTCAGCGACACAGGCAATATACGAGCCAAAAAAAGCAAACCTAAACTTACCGACGAACTCAACGGGGCTGAGCCCGGCCCAACTCAGGACCTTCTCAGACAACAGCACGTCGAAACGGGGGATGGGCTCCCACGACGCCACTCTCACCGCGGCGGGGTCACTGGACTGGTTCCCCGGCAAGTGCTTCTCTCTCGACCACTCTGTAGGCACGGGCCAGTCCTCGCCCCTGGGAGGGGAAACGAAGAACTTCTTCTTCCGGTCATGAATGGAAGAAGGCAGGGCCACAACCCCCGTCCCGGCGGCGTCCCCCGGTCGCTTTCTAAAAGAGAGATAAACCCACCTCGGGTCCCCCGCTCGACCACCGGGGTGATTTTTGAAGATGAGGGAAGAATCAAGGAGAGAAAGGCTGAAGGGGATCGCCTGTAACTTCAGGTGGATCAGGAAGCCGAGGAGAATCCTCCACGAGTTCGGCACCAACTGACCGGGGGCTAACCCAAAGAAGTTCAACGCTTCAACGACCTCAGGAGAGAAGGGCAGACGCATTCCACCCCAAAATGCTTCTAAATACACGGCGATCTCCCTGCCCTGTACTTGGTCCGCCCTCTCTCCCTCCTTAGCCAGGCGGAGCGTATAGCGTGAGGGGATGTAGAAGCGGGCCCGAGCGTTGGCAAGCTCGTCCTCATGCCTTATCCAACACGAGGCGTCAAGAGCAGCATCTACCGCTTCCTCCCTGGGGGTTGCCCCCACCGCACGATCCCGGGAAGAGGGGCCGACCCCTGCTCCCCGGGAGGACTCAGGCTCACCTAAAGGGTTCCTAGAACCTACCTCAACGACATCTACTGACTCGACAAGAGAAGACATCTAACCTTGGGAAGAATGATCCTCGGGAAACGAAAATGGAAGGAAGAAGACGTGCGCCGAGCTACCGAGACTTGGAACGGAAAATATGAAGGGGTAGGGGCCCTGGAACGGGCTCCATCCCTATTTATCACCACGAGCGATCTCATCCAACGGTGCCCTTCATCTCCCGCCAAAACGCCTCCTTGCGTCCAACGGCTCCGATTGCTCCACTTGTCGTCCCCGCACTGAACCGCACCCTTTTAGGCATCGCAGGTCTGCACACGTCGCGTCAGCCAACCGACGCTTGACACGTGGGCCGTCACTTCAAAGGCAAGATACACGAACCGGCGCACCTTCCTTAAATGCAGAGATCTCGCCCTGATTCGCTGGCAGCAAAGACAGCTCACGGCCCGGAAACGCGTCCCGACGAAACCTTAAGAGGGAGCTCACCCCGGACGGCCCTGCAGTCCACTCCTGACCCGACCCGCTAGCTGGTCGGGACAAGAGTGGAGGGCTAATGATGATACTCAATATTGGCGACCCCTAAGATCAGGACACGTGACAGATGGCAGGTCCCATAACTCGGAGAAAGGGCCCACAGAGGTCGGCCAGGCCTCTCCTGTACCCGGCCTGCAATCACAAGCTAGCCCTCCTCGGGGCTCCCTGCAGATTGGCTTCCTCGGCCTCTCAGCTCACCCTGAGCCGCCACAAGACCAAGTCTCCTCGGCCTTCTCGCTCGTCTCCGAGCCCCCCGGCCGAGGCCGTCTTCCTCGGTCCTCCGACCATCTCCACCGCTCACAGGTGTAACCGCCGCTCCGCGAATCTCGCCATGCGCGGATTCTCCTCCAACAACCTCCCATGTTCCACGCCTCCAAGATCCTCATTAATGAACGATCCTCTCTACACGGGCGTGACGTCGGAAACATAACTGCCAGCGAGATTCTCACGCCTGCTGCTACGTGCCTCCACCGCTATATAAACCTCCATCACGGAAGGGTCAAGTAAGCCATTTTTACTCCACTTAGCCGTTACGCTGCTCGGATCTAGTACTAACTTGATCGTCGGAGGATTCTCGACGGTACCAAACCATCCCGAGACTTCCTTGCAGGTACCCGGCACTTAACTCCTTCATTCACCAATCTCCTCAAAACCTATTGAGACCCACATATAACAGGAGATCCCCACCAGAATCCACCGGAAGATCGACGGAAGCTGACCCGAAAAGGACTTCCATCAAATTATACATTCCACTCTCTGCGATTCTCTCCAATTTAACGGCTAATCATTTTAATGTTTATAAAAAAATCGATCATCTACTCGTGCATTAAGGTGGTGGATGGAGAAAGCAACCCTCAAAGCCATTCATCTAATTCAAAGATCTAAGTACAACCACCACAAATACCCGTTCGTGATGATGGAGTGACACGTGATAATAATACTCCCCAAAACACATTTGAAAAAGAAGCGCACTACAACCTCGAGTTTACTATTCCATACAAATATCAGGCCACTCATTAATGAAATATGCGGAAATCTCTCCCAGAGGAAGCTCTAATTAAACAATACATGTAACTATGACACAAGGACTATTTCCGCATGGTTGGAAGCCTTCATCCTCTATTCGGCCTTCCTTTATATAATAATCAAAGTCAATAATATTGAGCCTTCCAAGCAGAAGTTCTGTTTGTTAAATGAACTTAGCGATATCCTCTACCCCTTACACGGCTGCCAAAACCTCTACCTCCTCTTCTGTTATTTCTCCCACCAACACCAGCATGAGGCAACCCTTCAAATGCTCTGTTCACTAGTTGGTTTCCCATAGGTCCGTCACTGCGTGATCTTTTAGCCTTGTTATTATGGTTACTATTATCCGAACCCTTGGCAGAAGCAGCAGCAGTTCTCTTTGCCCTATACCCAAGTACCCACAGCAAAGCACGCATCAGAAAGAAATTTGAATATACCATAAAGAGGGAAGAATAATGTCTTACCCGGGTGTAGAAGCATTTGAGACTGGTGAAGCCTTTGCAGGCTCCTTCCACGATAACTTGACTTTGTTATCACCGATAAATGTAGGAGCTTTTGAATGCAGCGGCTGGAATAGGGTAATATTAATATATTATAGTTATTACATAAACAGGACATAATATAAGATTTCAGTGTTGTGGAGAAATGTGATTTGATTCCACTTCGTACCTGCGTCATTGCGAGTATATTGTAGCAAACACGCAGCCCAATGGTGCTTTTTTGTTGGTCTAATTTCTGTGTGAATTCATAGGAGTCTCATTTAGTTATGCGCGACAAATTATTTTGTTCATTGATACTATTTTATACCAAGAAAATCACATGTGAGGTGATAACAAGGTATAAAGCTAAATTGCAGCAAGCACGGAACTGCCTGGAAACAAAACTCACAATTTTGGCCTTTTCATCTTCAGTCTTAGCTGCAGCCATTGCCTTTTTGTGTTCCGCCATACCTTGGGTTAGTTTCTTATTAGCTACCTTCACAACATCTTCAATGGAGCTTAACCTGCATCAACACAACCAAGGACATCACTCCATTTCTTCAGGAAACTGACGACCAGACTGGTTCGCCGATATTATAATGCACATGATCCAATCTCAACATACTTGCACATATAAAGAGAAATAGGCAAAAGAAGTGCATAAACGTACAAAAGGAGGCTAGACTAAACAGGACTTGCACAATGTACAATATCAGCCATTGTTCAGACTGTAGCGAAATCATAATGAAACCAAAACATAACAGGTGGAATAAGATGATTTGAAATATATATACAAGTGATCTATTGCAAACCGGTCCGCGTTTTTTAAAAACGGGAACTCTCGATCCACGGCATATTTGAACGATCCGAACCGTTCAAGTTGATCACCCTACCTTCGAGTCAATATGTATGAAAAATCACAAGGTTTGAAGACCTCTAACCCATACATCGGATGAGTGCAAAATGTGCAAAATGAACAGCTTTCAATATAGCAACATAAACTTTATCCGATATATGGGTTAGAGGTATTCAAATCCTTTGATTTTTCATACACAGAGACTCAAAGGTAGGGTGATCAACTTGAAAGGTTCGGATCGTTCATATATGTCGTGGATCTAAAGTTCCTGTTTTTAAAAATCGCGGACCGGTTTACAATAGAACGCTCCCCCCACACACATACTATTGTCGATCCCAAGTGCGGATGAGAAAGGGTGAATTGTTGTAGCTTTGTGATAGCCAACGTAAAACATTGTGACATTCTATAACGTCAACCACAATAAAAATTTCGTTGATCCATAAAATCGTCGAATGCTATATAAACGATCTCGTGATTAAAAACGTGTCTCATAAGAGCACTGGGGACATCTCATAACCGTCTTTGAGCGCCTCAGAAAATACAGCCTGAAAACGAATCCGCTGAAATGCGCTTTCGGAGTCTTATCAGGAAAGTTCCTAGGATTCATAATCCGCCACCGAGGGATTGAAATTGAGCCTTCTAAAATCCGGGCAATTATCGAAACGACGTGCTACATCAAATCCCGAGTGTAGTGTTAAGCATGTAACAGCTTCTCATCGTATGGAGGATGCGCGCTACATCGGACCCCGGATATAGTATCAAATGAGTAAGGGTTTCATAGGATCCTTCTAGGCTCTTGGAATATAGATTCACTTAAAGATAGATTAACTGAATTAGTGAATGCGAAGATTAAGAGAGTTGGCATTATGTGTTTGCAAGAAACTAAGTAGGTAGATGAAAAAGATAGTTATACAGTCTTGGGGTTATAAGTTTTGATATACGGGTCGAGATAAAAATCGTAATGGGATAGGTGTAATCATAGATAGCGGTTACTTGAGAATGTAGTTAAGATTAGGAGAAAAGGTGATGAGATTTTACTAGTTAAGCTTATTTTAGGTGGGAAGGTCTTTAATGTTATTAGTGCTTATGCACCACAAATAGGTCTTGATGACGTTAGTAAGCATCAATTTTGGGAGGATTAGACGAGATGATGCAAAAGATATCCAATAGAGAGAAGTTATTTATTGGTGGTGATCTCAATGGACATGTAGGTATTGAGACTATCCATACAAGTATTGGTTTTGGACAGAGCAATGAAGCGGATAACTCGATTTATATTTAACTTGTCTTATGACTTGATCTAGACTAATACTTGGTTTAGGAAAAGAGTCACTTAATCACCGTTATGAGTGGATCGAGTACAAACCAAATAAATTTTTTTCTGACTAAATGGGTATATAAAGGTTATTGCGTCGATTGTAAGATAGTACCAGGTGAGAGTGTAACCCATCAACATAGATTTTTAGTTCTAGATGTTTAGGTTAGAAGAGAACATGGGAAAATTAAACGCAAGTTAAAGCCTAAAATTAAGTGGTGGTGACTGAAAGAGGGTAACCAAGAAACCTTTGTATATCATGTAGTTCAAGGAGCGGATTGGAAGTTCGAATACAATTCAGACACAACAAGGAACAAGATAACTAGTTGCGTTAAGAGGGTCACTAGAGATCTACTTGGCGAGTCAAGGGGTGCTGCTCCACCATTTCAGGACACGTCATGGTGGAATGAAGAGCTAAAGGCTGCTATTAAAATCAGGAAGGATTCTTATAAAGATTTGAAGAGCATGGATGGAGAGAGATTTGAGAAGCAAAAGAAAGATATAAAGGAGGTTAAGAAAGTTGTTCGGAAAGTTAAAACTAAGGTCTACAATTGAGGCGTATGAGAAGTTAGACGCAAAAGAGACTAAAAATGAAATACATATGATTGCTTGGATGAAGAAAAGGAAGACCAGAGACTTAAGTTCGGTGAAGTATGTCAAAGATGGAGATCGGACGGTTTTAATTTGAAATGACGATATCAAGAAAAGAAGATAATATTTTGACAAATTGTTCGATGAGAGCTTCACTGCGGATTTGGATGGACTTGTCATTCAATCTCAATATATAAACCGTGATTTCATACGTAAAATAAAAAACCTGAGGTTACAGAGGATTTGAAAAGGATGAAATTAAAAAAAAGCTGTTGGTCCAGACGGAATTCCTATTGAGGTATAGAGAAGCTTAAGAGAGATGGGCGTTAAGTGGTTGACGGACCTGTTTAATAAGATTTAGCAAACTAAAAAGATACCAAATAAGTGGAGAAAGAGTATCCTTGTATCTCTCTACAAGAACAAGGGTGACATTAAGAGTTGTTCCAACTACCATGGAATAAAACTCGTGTCACGTCATGAAACTTTGGGAGAGAGTGATTGAACACATGCTAAACCTGGATATTAAGATAACAAAGAACCGGTTTAGGTTCATGTCTGGACGATACATGACAGAGCATATTCATTTGCTCCGTCAACTTGTCGGACACTTTCGAGAGAGAAGGAAAGCATATGGTTTTTATTGACTTAGAGAACTTACGACAGGTACCTAAAAAGGTATTATGGTGGACAATAATAAAGAAGAGAATCTTAATCAAGTACATTGAAATATCAAGAACATGTATGAGGGAGTAATTGCAAATATAAGAACTTGTGACCGCCTAACGAGTGGTTTTCTGACCATAATGGGCTTGCACGAAGGATCTGCATTAAGTTTATTCTTATTTGTCATAGTGATGGATGAGTTACTAGAATTGTCTATGATGAGATACCTTGGTGCATGTTATTCGCTGATGACATTATTCTGGTAAATATGACGAAGGCAGGGGTTAATGCCAAATTGGAGTTATGGAGGCAAACGATAAAATCTCGGAGGTTTAGACTGAGTAGTTCTAAGACAGCATATATGCAATGCAAACTTAGCAAATAGAGAAGCCAAGATCATACTGATATAACACTGGATGGGCAAAAGATGTCGAATGATCAATTTAGATATTTAGATTCCATCATCCAAAAGAAAGGGAAGATCGATAGCAGTGTCAACCAGAGAATTCAAACATGTTGGTTGAGATGAAGGAGCACAATGGGGATTTTGTGCGATCGCAACTTTCCGTCAAGATTGAAGGGTATCGAAGCGCTATTAGGAATACCTTATTATATGGTACGGAATGCTGGACTCCTAAGAAATATCATGCACAGAAGATGAATGCAGTGGAGATGCGCATACTTCGCCGGATGTGTGGTAACACTAGAAAAAATAAGGTGCAAAGGTTGGTGTAGCACGTGTGAAGGAGAAAATGCGAGAAAACTGTCCAAGATAGTTTGGTCATGTGCGAAGCAAACCTACAGAAGCATCGGTCCGACAAATGGATGTTCTCGATTTAGGCCAAGTCAAAAGGGCTAAAGGAAGATCGAAGAAAACGTGGATGAAGGCAATACGAAAAGATATGGATGCCAAAGGCCTTGATACAAGTTTATAGTTCGATAGTAGTGAGTGGAGACGAAGAATTCATGTGATCGATCCGGCGTGATTCTTATGTGGTTCATGTAGCTTACTCATATGCTTGGGATAAAAGCTCGGTTGTTTACACACAGAGAGAGAGATAATTATGGAGGAAAGGTGCCATAGGAAGGCATTTCCTCCTATGCGTCAAAAAAATGCACTCCATAATTTTATTCAACGATCGGCACACGTCATCTTTATCATCTAGGATGTAGATACACCAAATTTCATATGATTCTACCATCTTTTCATCGTTAATTTAACGAGTACAAAATTAACTGTTTACCGACAGCGAAACTTTTTACATTGCTAACTCAACGGTGAAAAGTGGTAAAATCACATGAAATTCGGTGTATCCACATCTTAGATGATAAGATTGTTGAATAAAATGGCGGAGGATGTAGTTTTTTAAGCCACCTGAAGAGAAAACCTCCTCGGGTCACTTTTCTTCATATATATATATATATATATAAAGAGAGAGAGGTGTTAATGGAGGAAAGAGGCCATAGGAGGGAATTTCCTCCTATGGCGTCGAAAAAATACACCCCCCTCATTTTTTCCGACGATCGGCACCCACCATCTTCATCGTTATCATCTCAGATGTGGGTATACCAAATTTCATGTGATTCTACAGCCTTTTCGCCGTCGATTTAGTGGGTTCAAAATTAACGGTTTACCGACAATAGAACTTTTTACATTGCTAAATCAACGGTGAAAAGGTTGTAGAATCACATGAAATTTGGTGTACCCACATCTTAGATGATAACGATGAAGATGGTGGGTGCCGATCGACGGAAAAAATGAGGGAGTGTATTTGTTTGACGCCATAGGAGGAAATTCCTTCCTATGGCATCTTTCCTCCATTATTCTCATATATATATATATATATATATATATATATAAGTTGAGCCAACAAATGTCATCTTCATTATCTCAAATTCTACATAACATAGCTTAATGTATAAGCTTAAAAGCATTTTAAAGATCCATCATAGACCTATGGGCTCATCGATTATAGGCACATGTTTTTCCAGTGTTACCGTGTAAAAATAAAAAAGATTTAAATTGGCAAAAGTTTATATCTTCTCTAATTCTCATCTCCCTTTCCCATCCCTACCCCAACCCTCGCCCCAAAAATAACAAAAAAAACCCTCTTTTTAGTTCTCATTCTTTCTCAAATTCAGTGTACCAATGATCCATGGACATACGTAGTAAGGCCATATTCTGACTTGGAAATGGTGTTGGTCATGGAAATTAGGCACGGTTAGAAATGAACGCTCAGATGTTGTCTGTGAATACACATGTATGCATGTATGTCAGGACTTCCATATCTAAGGTTGGTAAAGTGAAAAATAACGAACAAAATTAAATATCATGTCAACAATTTGCTAAGAAAACCATCTTTAATACTCGTAGAAAATGTTATATATGACTATCCAACATTGTTGCAAAGGTCCAACCAAATGCTATACATAAATGAACATGCATGTCGCTCTACAATCTACATGCGGCTAGACCCTGCCATCATTTACAACAGTTCACCATAGACTAAATCCTTGCAATTATAGAACAAAACATACACATCAATAATATTTATACATCCTTGACAAAATACTACCACACCTATTGTTGGATATAGGTGCTTTGAAGGCGATTATTGCAATTATACATTAACCTATATGAATAGAACATTCTTGCTCGACATGATAGTATGATATCTGGTTAGTCTTTATCATTCATGTGTATATGTTTTACTTGTTATTATGTATCGTTAATACATATTGATAAAACCCTTAAGATTTCTGATTGACTACCAGGATTATGATGCGATCATACTAGTGAGGCATAGGTAGTCCATAAGCACATCCTTAAATATTTCTAGTCATGGAAGTATCGAGACTGGGCATCGGTATTTCAGAATAGACTATTGTATACATTTCTTGACCCGGACCGGGGAGTGTTAGTGATATGTATGCCCTAGATGCCATTATTGTATGATATAGTGGATGCTTGGACATATATAAAGAAGACTTTCTTGCTCGACATGATAGTATGATATCTGGTTGCCTTTATCTCAACATATTCACTGGTATTATTATACTGTCTCTCATATTCATGCTGATAAAGCCCTTAGGGTGTAGTCTTGACTACCAGGACTATGATGCGAATCATACTAATGGGACCTGGGTAGTCCATAAGCACATCCTTCAATTGTTCCTAGTCGAGAGAATATCGAGATAGGGCATCGATACTCCAGAGTAGACTAGTGTGTACGTTTCTTGAACCTGTATGGGGCTATGGTTGATCCCTCGTCTATTGGTGTTTGACATCAAAGATTGTACACAGGTGCTCATTAAAGAACAGGTACATCGAACATGACTCGCCGAGAACTCTTAAATGGTACTATACCTATCGTCAGATAGCAGTTCTCTGGTGACACCAGTACAGGTTAGTCTGTAGACCCGAGATCGTCATAGAGTCTTGTGTGGTTCCCACTGTGTTTTGATTTCCCCCCTACCACAGCTCAAAGAAGTCGTGCAAACAGGTGGATTTTGGGTACAGTTCCGAGTCACATGGAAGCAATGAGCGATAGGAGGGGTTTCTTCTCTCCCGGTATAGGGAGTTGATGTTGCGCTATACTCGATTGGTTATAACAGGAAGTCCCTGGTCATGGCTGTTGATGAGATTTACTGATAAGTGTTGTCAGTAGTTTCTCGTACCGTTATAGGCATTACATCGGTATGACTTATCAAGTTATTGGGGTCTGACGATTCCACCTCCAGACTCGATATGCGACATATCAGACGAAGAGACTTGACTGTACGGTAAGTGTTACTTATAGACTTCATGTGAATTTAGACAAGCTTGCTTGTTGATCTTCTATTCGCTCAATACCTAGGTAGCCGTTATGTCCAGCTAGTACCGCTGACGGCTTGTGAGTGACTGATGTGATCATCACCCACTGCTGGCGTATTGACTTTAGAGTCCTACAAAAAAGTTTCCTGGTTCAAGCGAAACAAAGCAGGGCAATATGCTGATATGTGCGGGGGCCTGATTAAATAGAGTATATGATACCGTATTCTAATATGACGATTATTTGATATCAGTTGGGTTATATGTGATATAACCGGATTATTGAATTAAGTGTTGATTTCATAATGTGATATACATATAAATGATATTAGTCGGTTATATGTGATATAACCGGATTATTAAATCTAAGTGTTGATTTAATAATATAATATATATATATTTATATTTATATTTGATATAATTGTATATTGACTAATATTATTAGCTCATAAATTATTCATAATATATATATATATATATATATTATATATATTATATGAAGCATGGCATGGATTTTCTATTTTTAGAAAATAGAAATTGAGGAGGAAAATAGGGAGACTTTTTGTGGTATGAAGAAAAGCATGGCTTGTTCTTTTTTTATATATTCATTTGCTTGCACTATTGAAGCATGGCTACAATTTTTAATGGTTAAAAATTGTATGCTTCAATAATGTGTAAGCTTTGAAGAGCCATTCAACACTTCATTCGAGACTTGAGTGATTTTTTCCTCACTTCAGCTCCTTGCTCTCTCCATTTTCTTCACCTCTTCCTCCAAGCTCAATCTCTCACATGAGTTGTGACCCCTTGAGCTTGTGAGTGTTGGTTATAGTGCCCTCAAGTCAATTATTGGATCGCAGGCAGGCGATTGCGATGATTGAAAGAGGACCTATACCGGTAGAACTGTAACGTCTTCAAAATAATAAAATATGATTTTTGGGAAATTTTATAATTTAATATTATTTTAATGAATATTTTAATATTCTGGTATAATTAAATACAGATAAATGAGGAAAAATTATGGAAAATTCTAAAATAAGGTATTTTAAGGAATTGCCTCGTTTTCTGTGCATGCCCCCATTTCCTCTAGTTTTGACCCTGAGTATGTCTAGTTTTGACTGATTCCATCTAGGGTGAAATCTGGGTTGATTTTCCTATGTTGGTGTATAATTTGGGATTTGTTTTAGCATGGATTTTGGTATTTGGTGATTCATTCCTGTCGGGTGGCGTTTGGACGTCAACGACAAGTGGATTTTGATTGTGTTTACATGCGAGTCGATGGGTTTTTACCTATGCGGGTAGCTTGTGCCATTTTGGTTTCCAATGTGATTTTCATGTGCTTTAGCATTGTGATATACTTGTAGGTACCCCGCGTGATGTTGAGGCAAAGGAGGTGAAGATACCGACATCGGCTTTGGCACACAAGAAGCAAGGTGAGTAGATTTATATCTACGGGGAGAAGTCGGGTGGATGGCGTATAGCACCCCCGCAGTCCGTGGTGATGTATACGAATACGTATACACACGAATATTTATTATGTGTTGTTTAGGGTTATTGATGGTAATAATGATATTTTGATGATAAGAATATATTGGTTTAGTATAGTGCGAACCCTAGAGTAGTGGTTGCACTCACACATACATTTACACACATACTTGCATTCATTCTTTCATTTATTAGAGTGCATATGATGGTGCGTATATCTACACATGGGTATGGGACTATGTGTTTATATACGGGATTGGAGGATGATACGTGGTTTGAGATGATACTTGATGTGAGGCCGTGAGATCGGCGATGTGACATAGTTTGCCTTTGAGGTGCGATATGATAGTTTTAGCGGGCCTTTGGACATGTGCTTTACCCGCATTCATATTTTATAGATGGTGTCGATTTGTACTAGACTTACAGTAGTACCCCAGATTGTGTGATCTGATGATAAGTGATACCTGATATGTGATGAGATAGTGTGATATTGACCCCTACCCAGCTATTGGGATGCCGTACGACGATTTACCGTACGAGCCGATATTGATGATAGATCCGCACTCATGACTCGAGGATATCATACGATATGTTATTGAGGCGAGATCACCGACTATCATATCTATATTTATATATTGACTCAGATTAGGTGGTTTCATACCCCTCCTGTCTAGATTATTTAGTAGACATTAGACTAGACCGAGTCATACCTATTTCAAAACTAACGAATCGGGGATATTTTAAAGATAAGCAGAAGGGTTATACGGATATTTTCAAATGATGCATCTTTTCTTAAAACACCGTAGCCCTTACTTTACCAAAAGCCCTGATTCGTCTTATTTCAAAAGGCAAGGTTGCATGACATATCTATTGGGGCAGGTTCTGTACTTTTGCGTTGATCATTCGTTTCCGCATATTCCTGCTATTTGCATTGCATCGCTTGTATTGTTGTGACATTCAGTCATGCTGCTAGGACACCAGCACCATTATCGATGATGCATATGTTCCACGTACACTTGTTGCCGGCTCACACACTCATCATCGATAATTGCCATGTCACTACACTATAGTACTATTGCATTCATGATATGATTCTGGCATGGCATATTGTACACTTATACCTGTACACATATATAGATGATTCTAGCTTGATTGGGGATTTGGGAACCGCAAGATACTCTTTAAAAACAGATTCCTTTTAAAAGAGCGGTCTCCCTCGATATGTGCACATTATTATTCCATGTTGCATGACTTACTGATATGCTTGCATTACTGTTACATGCCGCATACATCATGCTTTGACTGTACGCATTGAGATATGTTGTTTCTATGATATTTCTGGATTTGGGAACCGAGGGTATTTCAAAAGAGAATATGTCATTTCTTTAAAAACCCGGTTACCCTTGATATGATATTTCAGTGCGTCCACCATGTGTTTTCTCGGTGCTGAGAGCGACATGTGAAACCCGAATCGAGGAGTGGATGAGCCGATTGCGGGTACATGGTGGACCCGGTATGGTTCCCCTCGGCAAGATGATCGATGAGCTTTGCCGATTGAGCCTGGAGGCGGACGAGTACCTACCGGTGATTGGTTGGACCTGACGGTTATCCGGAGTATACCGACCAGAGTCGATAGATGTTTTGGGCATACTGCCGGGGCCGAGGGCCGATACCGCAGACAGAGCCCGCGGGCCGATCCGGACTGACGGAGCCCGATATATGAGGATTTACGTGCCGATGCTGGGCACAGTTTTCATGATGTTTTCGGGTGTCGATGCTGGGCACCCTGGTTCCATGATTTTGATGTGTCGCGAGGGACACGGGTGGTTATATCCTCATATTTTTTCCTATGCACATGATTCATGATATTTACATGCATGGTGGTTATTGTCAGTGGGTGACGAGTGGACGGGATCCACGAGTGTGCAGATTTGATTACATTGGTTATACCTCATATTCATGACATGCTATTACCTGAGGCACTAGCACGAGCACTTGGCACTACACTCATGTATAGAGATTACATTGCCAGTTTAGCATGCTTCAGCTTTATTCATATTGAGGTTTATTTATTATCTGATCGTATTGACCTAGGATAGGTCATGCATTCGATCTCTGCTTGTAGATATTTTCTATTCACGAGTTGGCAACTCACCCCCGTTGTGCCCCAGTTCTTGCAGGTTTTTGCCGTACAGATTCTATAGCGGCATTTCTGGCACACTGCTTCCTATGGGTGTCTTGCTTGGTTAGGTGGGTTCTTTGTATCAGAACCGCCATTGTTCATGTATTTTTATTGTATCTAGAATTGTCCATCAACCAAAACTTGTAGTTTGTTTCAGACTTAGAAATCAGTGTTGTATTGTTTCGACCTTAGAGTCGCGCTTGTAGTATTGCGGTTTTCTGGTTGTTTTTGAGTTTCTTTTCAGTTTTGATCCTCGCCCCTTGGCGTTGTATATTATTATTGCTTGCGTGGTTGTGACCGTCGATTGACGAAGAGCTAGCTCCCGCTTGGGGATGCCTTTTATCATGTCATATATATTATTCTTGTTGTACCCCGTTCGGGGCCAGTTTTTACAAAGGAAACTCTGCCGAAATTTTCAGGAAAAATTACACATTTTAAAAAAATTCATATTCGGCTTAGTTATTTAAAAACTTGATTTTCAAACATGTTTTCTTTACCTCTTAAAACTAATTTTCCCTATTTACTCCTTAAATGGTTTTAGATTTCTGGGCTTTTGGCTTACTTGGATCAGATGGGGTCCTATAGACTTCATATGGTTCGAGGGCCAGTCACGTGCTCTTTCGGGTCATGACAAAGTTGGTATCAGAGCCAGGTTGACCTTGGTTCGAGTCTAAGTTTGACTATGTGGAGCCTAGGGCGTTACTTATATACGGAACTTAGGCTTGACCTTACGGAACTTAGACTTGGTCGAGGGGGTATTAGACCCGAACTTTCTTCGTGTAGGATGACCCTTGGTTGATGGAATAGGTGACTAAAGTAGAGTGACGTACCGTTGGTATGTTCCGCGGCATACTTACGACACGCCACTCCGCTTAAGAAACCTTAGGTTGTACATTTCCTTGCATTGTGTCATATTCCTTCCTATGATCTATCTTCATCGATACTGGTTGTGGTTTTGCTGCCGCGATTGCACGGGCAGAGTGAGCTACGGTTCGAGTTGTCAGCATGAGCTCGTCGCGGACGAGGGCTGACCGGGGCGTGATTCCAGAGACATACGGTTGCATTGAGGCTTCGTATTTTGTGTTTCCGCACTTTGAGCGTTTGACAGATCGCTGTTGCGAGATTTCTCGGATGTACCGGACGGTACCAGAGGATTGAGCCACTGATAGAGGCCAGCCAGGATGTGATGACTGCTGATATATCGCTTATTCATGATGGTTGAGGCGCTGCTTAGCGTACCGACGAATGAGCCAGTTGTTGCTGCGAGTGATGAGATATCGCCCAGATGATTGGAGCTACTGCAGCATGAGCATATTCTTAGAGATATGGTAGTGAGTCGCTAGTCACCGAGGATGAATGACTAGGACATGTGGTTCGTTCGCTTACCCCGATGCGAGGTCATCAGATAGATTGATTCCAGCTAGAGGCGACTTCACGCAGATTCGTTGAGAGTCGATTGAGACGATCGAAGGTCAGGAACCCATTTTCCAAGTTTAAAGTATACGGAAAGACATGCAGGTGATTCTATGGACCCTCTAGAAGAATGAAACCCTAACTCGACTTAATGACCGTGTGAAAGCCTTTGAACCTTAGGGTTTGCGGCAGTTCCTCGGCGCCATTAGTGAGGCTTGGGTTTGCCCTTCTACGGCTGGACCACCGACGCTGTGGCATGTACTTTATACTATTAAACTGTACCCGAGATGTTGAGCTCATGGGGGATTGTGAGGTTCTGACGAGTCGATCGGATGATTCGACATCATTCGGATATCATGTGATGGGACACTGCTTGGGAGACTCCAGATACGAGCATAGCCGTCGGAGCGCAGTCTGTGTAGCCATGATGAGATGAGTCCGAATCAGTCGATAGTGGAGCAAGGTGGAGTAAAGAGTTTGCACGAGATTTCGACGAGATGACGTTCCACTCCGCTGACATCAGAGATGCGATATGCACGCTGAGGACGTGTTCGGCTAGATATCTTCTACTGAGTGATGAAGATACTGAGTTCGTGATTTCGAGTCCGTGTTAGAGACTTCGGGTGGACCGTAGCCGAGGACATTGCAGTGTGCAGATAAAGACGCGACGTCGAATGGTCGATGATACAGACAAGCGGGACAAGAAGTTCGTGCGAGAGGCAGACGAGCTGTTACTACACCCCGTTAAGATTAAAGGCCGGACATGCATACAGAGGCGCAGAGATGCGACCAGCTTCCGAGGAGATGTTGTACTAAGGACGCAGAGGTCCAGAGAGCGAGAAAAGATTACGCCAGAGTACCAGCCTCCTTACAGTTTGGCTTAGGCAAGATCAGAAGAGACCTTGAGTAGGATTCCTTCCAGTACACTGCTGCAATAAGAGTTGCACCCAGGATCGGATGTGTGATATGCATTCAGAGGACCCGAGGTCGGCGCCAGAGATGTGCTGCTTTACGAGCGGTCGTGAGGATTGACCGAGAGATGACCAGGGAAGTGCAAGAACGGAATCGTTCCTGTCAGCACACCTGACCGGGCCGATGAGCCGATGGATTGCGAGTTGGTAATCTACAGGAAAGATCAGGAACCAGAGGCAGAGGACGCCAGCCGCGAGCAAGAGGCAAGTAGATATCTTGCGCCGCTAGCATCGGATGTACCGGTACCTTCTCGACCCTGAAGAAAGGTATACCGACGACGGTAATTATGATTTGTGATTTTGTGATTTGATTATCACGTATCCGTTGCTTTGGATTTCGGTATTTTGGGCGATCTATTCGCATGATTTAGTCTTGATGACTGAGTTTCATGATATTTGATTTTGTGCACCATGGTTGCACCTACTGGGTATTTATACCTTGTACATAGTTATTACTCTTGAGCTGTTGATTGCGATTTCATGCCTATTTTATGCTGGTGATTTGATTTACGCTTCCAGCAGAGTTTCATGTAATTTTAGTGTTTTGATTTTGCACTCGGTATAGCTTATATGTGCTTGTAGTGCATCGATATGTGTTTTGTGCCCGCAGCTGCACACGTTTATGATTTTCTTCATATCTGGATACACTTGGTGTTGCTGTTTACGTATTTGAGTTATTGCTTGGTATTTGTGCATGGGATGCACCAGTTCTATACTTCGTGCATTTGTCGCACCAGTTTTATGTTTCTTGCGTTTATCGCATCAGATTTATATTTCGTGCCTTTGTTGCACCGGATTTATATTTTGTGCATTACGATTGCACCTGACTTCGATTTGATGCCTTTCGGTATGTCGATTTTGATTGTGATATTGATGTGGATTCTTGCACTCCGTGCTTTTGACTGGACTTACGCATATTCGACGTTGCTATTGGATTTTGTGATTCCGTGCATATTGAGTGCGCAGGGTTTAGATTTTCATTCGTGCACGATGGATGCACCGATTTGGATTTCCGCGCATGTTGGGCGCATGTTTTGAGATACGATTTTGGTGCACACCCGATGCACTAAATCGAGATTTCTTCGTGCATGTCAGATGCACCGGGTTTTTGGCTGTCAGGCACACACGTTGCCTATGACAGATGCTTCGTGAACACCCGTTGCACCTAGATGCTGTTATATGCATCTGTTTAGCACATATATGGATTTTGATTCCCGTGCGCACCAGATGCACAGGGTGGGTTATGTATATTTTTGAGATTTATTCCTTTTGGAACAGTACATTTTTATGATATTGGATATTATTTTCTTACTGAGCAGGACTAGTCAGAGGACAGTACCTGGATATTTTTTTTTTTTTGCATGCATCGATAGTTATCGAAGGGATTTCCAAAGAGCGAGCTATAGTCTCAGTATATACCTACGTGTCCGATATGACACGAAACGTTTTAAAAAAACAAGGAAACCCTTCTGATTGTTTTCAAAATGATGGAACGTGCTTATTAAACAAAGGATATATATACGCATATATAGTTATTTTCTTATGAGAAACGTCCGCCACTGTGCAGTGTTACGTGCATCGTACAGCGACTTAAAAAGATTTGGCATACAGTTGCATCAGCTATTCACATGTATAGATTGGATGTCTGCATGTGTAGTTCTGATCCATATCATATCGGTTTTGTATTGGATTTGACATTGTGTCCTTACCTTGACTCCGATGATTGCGGGATGCTTGATGGAGCATTGTTTTTGAGTTATCTGCTCAGTACTCATGCGCATGCATTGCGCTATGATGTTTTATGTATAGATGATTTCGGAAACCCGATGACTTGGAATTTGTATCGAAATGTTTTAGAATTTGGGGTTTTAAATTTAAATTCGGGGACCGAATTTCTTTAAGGGGGGTAGATTGTAACGTCTTCAAAATAATAAAATATGATTTTTGGGAAATTTTATAATTTAATATTATTTTAATGAATATTTTAATATTCTGGTATAATTAAATACAGATAAATGAGGAAAAATTATGGAAAATTCTAAAATAAGGTATTTTAAGGAATTGCCTCGTTTTCTGTGCATGCCCCCATTTCCTCTAGTTTTGACCCTGAGTATGTCTAGTTTTGACTGATTCCATCTAGGGTGAAATCTGGGTTGATTTTCCTATGTTGGTGTATAATTTGGGACTTGTTTTAGCATGGATTTTGGTATTTGGTGATTCATTCCTGTCGGGTGGCGTTTGGACGTCAACGACAAGTGGATTTTGATTGTGTTTACATGCGAGTCGATGGGTTTTTACCTATGCGGGTAGCGTGTGCCATTTTGGTTTCCAATGTGATTTTCATGTGCTTTAGCATTGTGATATACTTGTAGGTACCCCGCGTGATGTTGAGGCAAAGGAGGTGAAGATACCGACATCGGCTTTGGCACACGAGAAGCAAGGTGAGTAGATTTATATCTACGGGGAGAAGTCGGGTGGATGGCGTATAGCACCCCCGCAGTCCGTGGTGATGTATATGAATACGTATACACACGAATATTTATTATGTGTTGTTTAGGGTTATTGATGGTAATAATGATATTTTGATGATAAGAATATATTGGTTTAGTATAGTGCGAACCCTAGAGTAGTGGTTGCACTCACACATACATTTACACACATACTTGCATTCATTCTTTCATTTATTAGAGTGCATATGATGGTGCGTATATCTACACATGGGTATGGGACTATGTGTTTATATACGGGATTGGAGGATGATACGTGGTTTGAGATGATACTTGATGTGAGGCCGTGAGATCGGCGATGTGACATAGTTTGCCTTTGAGGTGCGATATGATAGTTTTAGCGGGCCTTTGGACATGTGCTTTACCCGCATTCATATTTTATAGATGGTGTCGATTTGTACTAGACTTACAGTAGTACCCCAGATTGTGTGATCTGATGATAAGTGATACCTGATATGTGATGAGATAGTGTGATATTGACCCCTACCCAGCTATTGGGATGCCGTACGACGATTTACCGTACGAGCCGATATTGATGATAGATCCGCACTCATGACTCGAGGATATCATACGATATGTTATTGAGGCGAGATCACCGACTATCATATCTATATTTATATATTGACTCAGATTAGGTGGTTTCATACCCCTCCTGTCTAGATTATTTAGTAGACATTAGACTAGACCGAGTCATACCTATTTCAAAACTAACGAATCGGGGATATTTTAAAGATAAGCAGAAGGGTTATACGGATATTTTCAAATGATGCATCTTTTCTTAAAACACCGTAGCCCTTACTTTACCAAAAGCCCTGATTCGTCTTATTTCAAAAGGCAAGGTTGCATGACATATCTATTGGGGCAGGTTCTGTACTTTTGCGTTGATCATTCGTTTCCGCATATTCCTGCTATTTGCATTGCATCGCTTGTATTGTTGTGATATTCAGTCATGCTGCTAGGACACCAGCACCATTATCGATGATGCATATGTTCCACGTACACTTGTTGCCGGCTCACACACTCATCATCGATAATTGCCATGTCACTACACTATAGTACTATTGCATTCATGATATGATTCTGGCATGGCATATTGTACACTTATACCTGAACACATATATAGATGATTCTAGCTTGATTGGGGATTTGGGAACCGCAAGATACTCTTTAAAAACAGATTCCTTTTAAAAGAGCGGTCTCCCTCGATATGTGCACATTATTATTCCATGTTGCATGACTTACTGATATGCTTGCATTACTGTTACATGCCGCATACATCATGCTTTGACTGTACGCATTGAGATATGTTGTTTCTATGATATTTCTGGATTTGGGAACCGAGGGTATTTCAAAAGAGAATATGTCATTTCTTTAAAAACCCGGTTACTCTTGATATGATATTTCAGTGCGTCCACCATGTGTTTTCTCGGTGCTGAGAGCGACATGTGAAACCCGAATCGAGGAGTGGATGAGCCGATTGCGGGTACATGGTGGACCCGGTATGGTTCCCCTCGGCAAGATGATCGATGAGCTTTGCCGATTGAGCCTGGAGGCGGGCGAGTACCTACCGGTGATTGGTTGGACCTGACGGTTATCCGGAGGATACCGACCAGAGTCGATAGATGTTTTGGGCATACTGCCGGGGCCGAGGGCCGATACCGCAGACAGAGCCCGCGGGCCGATCCGGACTGACGGAGCCCGATATATGAGGATTTACGTGCCGATGCTGGGCACAGTTTTCATGATGTTTTCGGGTGTCGATGCTGGGCACCCTGGTTCCATGATTTTGATGTGTCGCGAGGGACACGGGTGGTTATATCCTCATATTTTTTCCCATGCACATGATTCATGATATTTACATGCATGGTGGTTATTGTCAGTGGGTGACGAGTGGACGGGATCCACGAGTGTGCAGATTTGATTACATTGGTTATACCTCATATTCATGACATGCTATTACCTGAGGCACTAGCACGAGCACTTGGCACTACACTCATGTATAGAGATTACATTGCCAGTTTAGCATGCTTCAGCTTTATTCATATTGAGGTTTATTTATTATCTGATCGTATTGACCTAGGATAGGTCATGCATTCGATCTCTGCTTGTAGATATTTTCTATTCACGAGTTGGCAACTCACCCCCGTTGTGCCCCAGTTCTTGCAGGTTTTTGCCGTACAGATTCCATAGCGGCATTTCTGGCACACTGCTTCCTATGGGTGTCTTGCTTGGTTAGGTGGGTTCTTTGTATCAGAACCGCCATTGTTCATGTATTTTTATTGTATCTAGAATTGTCCATCAACCAAAACTTGTAGTTTGTTTCAGACTTAGAAATCAGTGTTGTATTGTTTCGACCTTAGAGTCGCGCTTGTAGTATTGCGGTTTTCTGGTTGTTTTTGAGTTTCTTTTCAGTTTTGATCCTCGCCCCTTGGCGTTGTATATTATTATTGCTTGCGTGGTTGTGACCGTCGATTGACGAAGAGCTAGCTCCCGCTTGAGGATGCCTTTTATCATGTCATATATATTATTCTTGTTGTACCCCGTTCGGGGCCAGTTTTTACAAAGGAAACTCTGCCGAAATTTTCAGGAAAAATTACACATTTTAAAAAAATTCATATTCGGCTTAGTTATTTAAAAACTTGATTTTCAAACATGTTTTATTTACCTCTTAAAACTAATTTTCCCTATTTACTCCTTAAATGGTTTTAGATTTCTGGGCTTTTGGCTTACTTGGATCAGATGGGGTCCTATAGACTTCATATGGTTCGAGGGCCAGTCACGTGCTCTTTCGGGTCGTGACAAGAACAGTCTTACTCGAGATGATAGTATGCTATATGGTTTGTCTTTATTATCGTGTACATGCTTCAGGTGACATTACAGATCATTATTACATGTTGATAGAGCCCATAGGATTCTTGCTTGACTCCAGTATTATGATGGCGATCATATACGTGGGAGCTGGGTGGTTTATAAGCACGTCCTTAAAATGTCCCTAATCGTGGGAGTTTTGAAACTGAGCATCGATACTCCAAGACTAGACTAGTGTATACTGATCGAGACCCCGACGAGGGGCGGTGGCCGGTCTCACAAGCCATTGGTGTTAGTTTGTTCACCTAAGATGTATACAGGTGCTCATTGGGTTATGAGTACACCAGACGGACACGCAGAGAACATGCTAGTTGGTATTATACCTATTATCAGATAAGTTTCGTGGTGACATGTGTGCATGTTAGTCCATCAACCTGAGATCGTCATTTGTCTCGTGTGAGTTCCCACTGTGCTTTGATTACTACCCTACCATGGCTCAAAGGAGTCATGCAAATAGGTTTTAGTTGGGTACAGTGCCAAGCCATATGAAGGCAGTGAGCGGATCGTCAGGGAATTCGTCTCTCCCGATATTGGGGGTTGATATCACGGTGTGCACGGATGGCCATCACCAGAATCCTTGGCTAAGCTAGTTGAGAATTACTGATTCGGATAAGTAGTTTCTCAGGTAGTGATGGGCTTCATACCGACACTAAATGTCAAGTTATTAGGGGTCTGACTTTATCCACCCTCCTAGACTTGATATGCGATACTCAGTCGGACGGACCGGACTATACGGATATTGTCACTGTCAGGCTCATTAGGGTTTCAGGATGAGTTTGCTCGTCGGCCTCCCTTTCGCTCAATACCTGGGTAGCCGTTACGTACAGCAAGTGCCACTGACGTGCTTATGGTTAAACCCACTGCCAACGTATTGACAAGTCTTTAGAGTCCCACACAGAGGGTTTCACTGCTTCGGGCAAAACATTGTAGAGGTCGTATGGTTTTTTGACAGGGTTCGATCATATACGTGCACTTGTGCACGGATCATGATTCAGACGGATAATACTAGCGGGTTTTGGTTTAAGCCGGATCCTAGTATTATATTGTTGGATTATTTTCGTCTCGTTGTATTCGTATTCAGTCGAAATACGGATGCGGGTATGTATATACAGATGAGGGGTATTCTTGTAATTCGTTACAAGATTACTTTAGCTGATGTCATTTCTTTTTCTATTAAACATTTAGGGTTTAAATGTTTAGTGAGGTAGAAAGTGTGAGTAAGTTTTGGCATTGTTTCTTTCATGCATGTACTTGGTGACTCATGGTAATGAGTCATGAGATGAGTCATGATGGCATGATGATGTTTTGGTGTATTGTGAGATATTTGTGAGCAAGTGGCAGATATTTTTGTGGTTTTGGTTTTCTTTAGTTGCACACACACAAATAGCTCACAAGACAACTCAAGAAAAAAGGCAACCACTTCTTTTTCTTCACTTGCTCTTTTCTTTTCTTGAGCTCACTCATCTCCAAGGCATCTTCTTCAACCTCCACCCTATATGTCTCATGTGTTGAGAAACCTAGGGTGTATTGAGACAATCTAATCACAAACACTCTCTACTTCATCTTGGCTATCTAGGTTAGCAAATTAGATACTCGAGTTGCTTCGGTTTTGAGGTCGGAGCCCTTATTACAAACTCTCGACGTGGATCTTCTTCGATGGGGGAGACCGGAGATCAAACTTGATCAAGAAAGTCGCGAGGAGCTTGGGACAAAGATTGAAGACCGAAGGACTCGGATCGTTTGGTATATAACCTCTCTAAACTCCTTTACATACAACTAGTGTAGGGTTAATGGTACGATCCGGAAATCGGGTTCCGTTAATGCCGGTTTCTAAAAGTTTTTGTTCAGCATTTGGCCATGGATTGAAGACCGGGGCGCTGGCGTAACCAACATGGTATCAGAACCAACCCATTAACCACATACTAGTTGATTTAGACGACGTTAAAGTATCAAAACCGAAACAACTCGGAAACAATACCAACAGATATTCTAGTTTCTGTCGAATTTATTTGTCTTCTAAAAATATTTAAGCAACTGCAGAAGACTACCTGTATGACCACTAGAACACTCACCAAATACGAGCCCAATCCAACACTTTTGACCCGGCCACATTGCTAAAAATTCTGGCCTGGCCGGTCTAGTATGGTTCTTTGGGTTTAGAATTTTGGGTGTGGTCTAGTCTCTGGAATATTGGTTCAGTGGTATTGCTTGTTTAGCCCAGTTTGGATATGGTTTTATCTATTAGTTAGAGGGCTATTCGGGGTGTTTTCGAAATCGATATTTCTAACATTGTTTAAAGTTTTACAGTACATGCATTACTATCTGCGACCGTGAATGTCATTAGAGCAGTACAACTTGTCTAATTGCTATAGTTCTTTTAGACGAGTTTGCGAACGTAACATTCACGTTGATGTTTTGTGTTGTGCTGTGTTGAGACGGAATCGTCATGGTGGATAGCTTGGGTGCAATGTTAGTACAGTTTAGTTTTATTTGTACATTTGATATCACAGGGCGAGCGTCCGACATGTGGACTGCCTTCACTGCCTGTTTGTATATTATTTGTTTGGGGCATGACCAAGTTGAGGTCGATGTCATCGTTGTACATATTTTTCTTTTCTGTATTAAGATTACCCCGTGATAGAGTGCACGGATAGCCGGATTCTATAGGGCAATGGGTATGCATCTCATGGCGTTGAGACGGAGGGGGCCTCACTCTAGAATTGACGAGCTATTCGCCGCACTCGTAGGGGGTACAGGTTGACCCAAGGAGGGGTGCTCAAGTTACCGAATTCCGTGAAGTGCTGGGTGACACTCACTTTGTTGATTGGGGTTGCCTCGCTTCTGGGATTGGCGGGTAACTTGCCGCGCTCGTAGAGGTCCAGGTTTTCATTGCACAGGCTATCCACACGACCAGGCGAACGTCGGGTTTCACTTGCGGCTCCAAGGAAACCCCGAGCTACCAGATTATCCGTTTGTTCTGTGATGCTTATCGCTTATCTGTGATGTTGCATTTATCATGCATGGAACTATTATTATATATTGTTATATATATACTAGTAGATGTATGTATTTTACATCCGCGCTAGTCCAACCCCCGCTCTGTCGTTAGTTAAGTAACCGAACGGGTGATGACGGGGCCCAGTGGCAAATGCGAATGGCATATACGTACATAATATTTTCGTTCTTTTCTGGTGTAATTAATTAATAGAACTGCGTTGATTCTGATCAATACAAGGAAAACAGACCTATACAATGTTGTTGGAATAATTTTCAAAAGCTGTTATTACAAGGACATTTTCTTTTGCTTTGTATCGAGGTATTCGGTTATGAATATCCAGCACCTCATTCAATGAGGCAAGAGCCGAGATCCCTTCACCGGGAATGACCACTTGGACAGAAGTTTGCGTCAGGATAATAACTTCACTATAGTCGATTACTTTTTGTTTTGCATCGAGGTATTCAGTTGGGAATATTCTGCACCTCATTCCACGAGGAAAGAGCCGAGATCCCTTCACCGGGAGTGACCTCTATAGCAAACGTTTTCACCACTATATATTTATAAAAAGCTATCCGGTTCCTTCAACGATATCAAGTTCATTACGTTAAAGGTTTTTCACCAAAAACCATTCGTAGCCCTCCGTCCTTTCAGACGGGTAGCACTTAGTATTCATGCTATGTTTGTTGGCCTTCGTCATGGCATAGTGTATGGTAGCTATTGTTACTTTTCTGTTGCATAGATAGATGCGTTGGTTTGGGACAGTCGTACTACTATGTTGGCTTTCATCAAAGGTATGTACGGGTGGGTTCAAATTAACCTGGACAATGACGGGTAGAACTTGACATGTGACTTATGATATGTTGGCCTTCGACAAGGTCATAAGTGCATGGGGTAAAAATCATATCGGGAGTTTCAAACATACAGGAAACTTAACAGGCATACGCATACTTTCTGGAGTGTGAAAACTTGAGTGGATTCCATCAGGTTATCATGCGATGATAGTTGAATCCCGATCCCCACTGATGAGTTGGTTTACTCCTCGGGTGATTTTATATGAGCCCGACTAATTCTTTTTTCAGGATTTAGAGCAGAATTTGAGGATACAGTGGGAGACATCCTGATTAGATAAAGTGATTGACCATTCTGATCTAAATTAAAGTGCATGCTGAGTGTTTCTTTTCTCTTTTTGGCAGCGACCATGGCCCGACCCTAGACTAGAACTCACGAACCAAGTTAACCGAACTTTCTTAAAACATACTGACTTTTGGATTGTCAGAGTTGCATACTTCATTGCCACTCCTACTTTTACCCTTTGCTTTTCTCCGGAACATTCCGTATCACTATGAAAATCCACATTTATTGGATATGACCATCGTATAGTTACATACGAATTCGAAGAAACTTGTTTCAGATTCGAGAATGGTTTCCGGTTCTGAAGAAATTGAATAGGACATTCAGTTGTCTTTTCGCTTTACCTTCTCTCAGGTTCTGAGGGCTCCTAGGATTAGCAGAGGGTACACCTATTGCGCTTATTGGATAGTCTTCTTCCAAACCATATACTGGTGGCGAAAAGTGGGGAAGGAAGAAAACCAATTAGCCTAAGTATGGTGTACAGAAGGAAATAAGTAAAGACAAATAAAGAGATTAGAAAGATAGCAAAGTAAATTGCGACTGTTATCATTCACGACCAAACCGCGTATATTATCGCCATTCCTACTTCACCTTTGTATTTCTCCACAACATCCCGTATTACTACGAAGATCCACATTTATTGGATAATCCATTGTATAGTTACATACAAACTCGAAAGAACTTGTTCCAGTTCGAAAATGGATTCTAGTTCAGGAGAAATAGAATAAGGATTATTCAATTGTCTTTTCCCTTTACCTTCTCTCAGGTTGCGAGTGTTCCTAAGATTAGGAGAGTGCACCTATTACGCTTATTGGATAGTCTTCTTCCAAACCATAAGCTGGTGCCGAACGGTAGGGAAGGAAGAAAACCATTTAGCCTAAGGGGGTGTACAGAAGGTAATGAGTAAAAACAGATAAAGGGATTTGGAGAGATAGCAAGGAAATATACGATTACAGTCATGAATCTGGTTAATGGAAGAGACATTACTAGAAATACCCGGCTACCCCTTCGAAACATTTTCATGTTTCAGCTTCACTATGCGTTGTTAATTGAAAACTGATTTCCCAATTAGATTCTTACTCCAGAGTATGTATTTATCAGGCTTAATTCTCACATCTGTATGGTTTTACAGATAATGGGTGAGAGTAAGTTATTGGAAATTAGATGATTATATCCTCATTATATCGGAATGCGTTGTAATTGATGATATTTGAGGAAATCACCTGGGGTTTTGCCTAACGGCAAATATTTGGTTTTGAATATCCGTTGTTATGCACCAATTTCAAACTGACATATCTATACATTTATTTAATAAAGTGAGATATAACTTTTTGAGATTATGTCCATGACATTTACCTAAATCAGTGGATGATTAGGTAAGGAGTATTAAACAGCGGTGTAATTCTTCTTAACCATAGTACAGTTTTCAACCTACGACGCACATGGTTTGAGTTATTTGACTCAGGGGACTTATATAAAGTATTGTATGTCGTCCAGTGTCCATTAGGACAAAGGGGCTGATACTCGTACTATATTCTGTTTACTTATGACTTCTCCAGTTTTAGACAAGTACTTCGTAGAAATACAAGGTCCAAGTTTTGAGAAGTTATAAGTACAAGAATAAAGTAGAGAACCATGTGTTGCAAGTATCAGGATTCTTCAAGGTGATCGAAAATGTAGATACTTGTGTTTGGTATTCAGTTGATAGTAATAGTTTTGAGAACTTGCTTCTCTTTCGGTTAACTCATATTTGGATGCACTCCTAGTTGAGTAATGCTGATCGGGCCTCCTTCCATTTAGTTGACATGCACTGGAGACAGCTGCATGATTTGAATCTGGTTCCAATTAAATCAGTGTCTCTATTTCTATATTGTATATAGAATGGTTCATATCTTAACGATGTTAAGGTATATGAAGTTGTCCGGCTTATACTTAAAACCAGACTCTGGATAACTTAAGGCACGTTTCTGTAATGACAGTTTGTGGGTTATCCCGGGCTATGACGAGGGTTAACTTTCTACCATCTGGAAGATCAATAGTGATATTGTTCTTGACTCGCCACAGTTTCAGTAAAATGGACTTTTTCAGAAAACAGTAGTGGGAGTATGGTAGAACTGGAAGTGATTCCAGAACCACAAACGATTACTGAAAAATTAATAGAACCTAAAATTTCAATCGGGTTTGACATTCCATTAGCCACTCCGCAGATATGGTGGGTAACCTCAGGCACTCGAGAAGTACTTCGGTATCCTAAAAACGGTGACAGGGAGGTTCTTGTTTACCCAGACTTGCCATTACTGCAGTTCTAGATTATGAGACCCGACAGAAGGATGAGTATAGCGTCGTTTTAAACTAGTTTTAGAAGTGCACGTGTATATGACTCTGCCTGAGGGTGGTTGTAGTCAGTGGGAGCAGCGGAAGTATAGTGGACAAGTAGCTTATGTCTATTTATAGACTAAAGTAGGTATAGCGGAGATAGATCATCTATTTTTTATGTGACAGTCATACCATTTGACTTCATCAGAATAGGAGATAGATCTGTTAAGAAAGTAATAGGGTGTGATGTCATGGTATTTGTATGGCATACACTTTATAGGAAGCATAATTCCTATATTACGATCGGTTATACTGTGGTTGTCACACAGTGATTTCTCCACATAGGATATGGATATTATATCAGGCATTCTGGTTACTAGATCTTATGGTTTTAGATCTAGATTTGGGTAGTTTCCGAATTTGGGTACTTTAACACTATTCTAATGGTGCTTTAGAATGGACGACTCCTGGCATGGTGGTGAACCAGCAGGTGATGGAGTCACCCTCTCTAAAGGTGTCTTACAGACTAAAGGGGAGAGGGATGTGCATGATTGGCATATCACTTGCTTAGGTAATTGAGTCAATCATGAGATGTCAAGTACCCCACCAGAAATTGTTTTTGCACTGGCTGCAATAAGTTTATATATTAATGCAATCCTGGAGAAACGATCGGAAGCAGTTTATGAACATAATTGGATGTTCTAGGGATATGGTAACGACGGCCTCCTTCGGGAGACGGTTATCATTCCAGGCTTCCAAGATGACCTGGATGATAGAGTGATTGTCAGAGTTATAGTCTTCCCTTTTGACTAGGGGCAGTAGTTTGGACAGGTGGTCCAACCGGATACTGAGGGAGGCATGACGCAGGATACTGATTAAATTCAGTGGACGATACAGCCTAAGAAGTTTACTGGATTTGGAGTTTATTTGTGAACTGGGTCCCATCAGCTATCTAAGACATGTATTGCTCATTTCGAGAGATGGCTTTCTCCGCGAACTTGAGATAAAGAGAGACATAGTAAGAAATATTGGAGCGGATCCACTCACTAAGCCTATTTCTCGAACGCAATAGTTTTACAAACGAGCTTTGTAAAACTGATTAGTAGAGAAGTTGGGTGTTCGGTATCACACGGGCTGTGAGTATGCGACACCGCAATAATTGGCCTTAGTGCAAGTGAAAGATTGTTGGCTATAGTGCCCTCAAGTCAATTATTGGATCGCAGGAACACGATTGCGATGATTGAGCGAGCACCTATACCGGTAGAACAGTCTTGCTCGAGATGATAATATGCTATCGGGTTTGTCTTTATCATCGTGTACATGCTTCAAGTGACATTACAGATCACTATTACATGTTGATAGAGCACATAGGATTCTTGCTTGACTACCAGCATTATGATGGCGATCATATACATGGGAGCTGGGTGGTCTATAAGCACATCCTTAAAATGTCCCTAGTCGTGGGAGTTTCGAGACTGGGCATCGATACTCCAAGAGTAGACTAGTGTATACCGATCGAGACCTCGACGAGGGACGGTGGTCGGTCTCACAAGCCATTGGTGTTAGTTTGTTCACCTAAGATGTATACAGGTGTTCATTAGGTTATGAGTACACCGGACGGACTTGCCGAGAACATGCTAGTTGGTATTATACATATTTTTAGATAGAAATTCCCTAGTGACATGTGTACAGGTTAGTCTATCGATTTGAGGTCGTCATTTGTCTCGTGTGAGTTCCCACTGTACTTTGAATACTACCCTACCACGGCTCAAAAGAGTCGTGCAAATAGATTTTAGTTGGGTACAGTCTCAAGCCATATGGAGCCAGTGAGCGGATCGTCAGGGGATTCGTCTCTCTCGGTATTGGGGGTTGGTGTCACGATGTGCACGGGTGGCCATCACCAGAAATCCTTAGCCAAGATAGTCGAGAATTAGTGATTCGGATCAGTAGTTTCTCAGGTGGGATGGGCTTCATACCGTCACTAAATGTTAAGTTATTAGGGGTCTGGCTTTATCAACCCCCCAGACTCGATATGCGATACCCATAGACGGATGGACCGGACTGTACGAATATTGTCACTGTCAGGCTCAGTAGGGTTTCAGGATGAGTTTGCTCGTCGGCATCCTTTTCGCTCAATACCTGGGTAGCTGTTACGTACAGCTAGTACTACTGACGTGCTTATGATTAAACTCACTGCCAACGTATTGACGAGTCTTTAGAGTCCCACACAGAGGGTTTCACTACTTCGGACGAAACGTTGTAGAGGCCGTGTGGTTTTATGGCAGGGTTCGATCATATACGTGCACTTGTGCACGGATCATGATTCGGACGGATAATACTAGTGGGATTTGGTTTAAGTCGGATCCTATAGTATTATATTATTGGATTATTTTCATCTCGTTGTATTCGTATTCAGTCAGAATACGGATGTGAGTATGTATATACGGATGGGGGGTATTCTTGTAATTCGTTACAAGATTACTTTAGCTGATGCTATTTCTTTTTCTATTAAACATTTAGGGTTTAAATGTTTAGTGACGTGGAAAGTGGGAGTGGGTTTGGCATTGTTTCTTTCATGCGTGCACTTGGTGACTCATGGTAATGAGTCATGAGATGAGTCATGGTGGCATGATGATGTTTTGGTGTATTGTGAGATATTTGTGAGCAAGTGGCAGATATTTTTATGGTTTTGGTTTTCTTTAGCGCACACACAAATAGCTCACAAGACAACTCAAGAAAAAAAGGCAGCCACTTCTTTTTCTTCACTTGCTCTTTTCTTTTCTTGAGCTCACACTTTCTCTCCAAGGCATCTTCTTCAACCTCCACCCTATATGTCTCATATGTTGAGAAACCTAGGGTGTATTGAGAAAATCTAATCACAAACACTCTCTACTTTATCTTGGCTATCTAGATTAGCAAACTAGATACTCGAGTTGCTTCGGTTTTGAGGTCGGAGCCCGTATTACAAACTCTCGACGTTGATCTTCTTCGATGGGGGAGACCGGAGATCAAACTTGATCAAGGAAGCCGTGAGGAGCTTAGGACAGAGGTTGAAGACCGAAGGACTCGGATCGTTTAATATAACCTCTCTAAACTCCTTTACATACAACTAGTGTAAGGTTAATAGTACGATCCAGGAATCGGGTTCCGTTAGCGCCGGTTTCTAAAACCTTTTGTTCCGCATTTGGTCACGGATTGATGGCCAGAGCGCTGGCGTAACTCAACAGTGAGAACCCTGATGAGCAAACAAAAGCTCTACTTCACCATCCTACACTTAATTAGCATTTGAGTGTAGTGTGTTTTCTTCACTAAAGAGTTTAGTGAAGAGATAGGTTGGATTAACGGACTTCAGGTGGATCATCTTCGGCACGAAGGTCATCGAAACAAGATCGTTCAACCTTCAAGTGGAGCCTAGTGAAGTCGTAGGGACTACAACCCGGAGCTTTAGAAGAGAAGGACACGGTCTAAAAAGGTTGTAGCCACCTTTCTCTTAGCTAGTTTTTGATATCATAGTTAAACCCTAATTATCTTGTTTAAGATCTTGGCTAGTTTAGATTAGCACCCCGAAATTAAAAACGGCATGCTTGATGCTAGTAAAACCCAGTGGTTGTGCTAACAAATACTTTCATGGTATCAGAGCCAAAGTTAGAAAATTATACGATGTAGTTAAAATTACGAAACCGAAACAGTCACACTGAAACCCTATTCTCTGTTGAATTTTTCCGAGCCTATGAAATTTTTTTAAACAAGTGCAGAGTGCGACTTATGATGTAACTAGAACACCACAAAAATTCGAGGCAAATTGAAAAAAAATGGTCGGCAACTTTTCCTTTTTGGCCGATGTCACCCGTTTTACTATAACAAAAGTCCTCGGAATTTTTTTTGTGTTCTGATCTATGGGTTTAGGGTTTTTTGTTATTGTTTGATTTTGCTCAAAATTACGTGATGTTAATTTTGTTAAAGGGCAATTCGGAGTGTTTCAGAATCGTAATTTAACATCGTTTCGGGTTTAAGTTTGATATGTGATACAGTAGTTGGAATCCACATTAAATTAGTTTTGTGAAAACTAGTTTATTTGTAAATCTAGCATGTTAGTCTCTATTGATCGATTGCCATGAAGTTTCGATTCGGATCGAAACTCCGTCGCAATCGCGTATCGTACGCGAATACTCGCCAGATAACTTTACTAAGTAGGCACGCCCATAGCCCCGACCAAGTGATTTTAAGAGAACCCCGTTGCCAAAAGTATCCACTCGGATGCTCGCGGCCACAGTGTTCCGCCTAAATGCACTTGGTCGACGGCATCGGGAGTACGGCCATCTACTAAACTTCCCGACGAGTATTCGATCGGGTAGTCGGGAATCTTGTTGAATTACCCGACTAAATTATTGAAAAGTGTTTTCGATATGAGACTAAAATGCAAGGTTTATAGGGTTGGGCATGAAATCCGGAATATGAGATATTCCGGGTTTATGATGTCTAAGGAATTGCATATTCTAATTATTGTAGTTTTTCATTTCTTTTTTGCAACCGTAACTGTAATATGTGGGGTATCCCAAATCTTGTTGCTATATGTCAACGGAATTTGGGATACGCATATTTACTTACGTTGATGACATGTGATGTTATGTGTTGATGTGATATGTTATATTGGATCGTCGTGAATGAATGGTCGGGGGGTTTTGCATGAGACAAGAGTTTTTCAATTTTCATTCATTTAAAAAAATGTATGTAATATTCTTTTATTGGGACACTTTCGCGTTGAGAATGATGTCACCATTGATGTATATTATGTACTTTTCCGCATTAGGATAGACCCAAAGCGGGGAGCACAAGTAACCAGGTTCTGGAGTCCACTGGGAGACCATCTCGAGAAGTTGAGACCGGGTCTCCTAACTCTAGAATTGGCAGGGTTTCTTGCCGCTCTCGTAGGGATATAGAGATGTGGATTTGGCTATGCATCACGACTGTGGAATCCGGATTTTTCATTATTGGCTTAATTTAAAACACGTACCTCCTAATATATCCAATATTTCATATGTTGACTTCTGCTGCTTGGTTCTGTCATGTGATCATATAACTGTGTGAGACGAATGCTATATATATGATATATATATATAATAAACATTGCTTATATTTTGCACCCGTGCAAGTCCAGCCCACGCTCTACCGTTAGTTAACCTAACGGTACATAACGGGGCCCTGTGGCGAATGCGGGTGGTATAAGCGTACGTTCTATTTTCGTTTCATTTTCTGTGATGTTTAGAAAATATTAAATGATGGGACTTCATTAATGAGATTAATGAAAAGAAAAGAAACCTAAAGATATTGTAGAATCAAAATTTTCAAAAAGATAGGTTTAGTTCTTGCTTCGCATAGTGGTATTCCTTGATGGATATCCAGCAACTCATTCGATAAGGAAAGAACCGAGATCCCTTCACCGGGAGTGACCTCTTTAGCAAAACTAGCAAATGATACAACCCACTCGGTTTATCATCATAGCTTCTGTAGTTCTTGCTTTGCATAGTGGTATTCCTTGATAGATATCCAACACCTTATTCGATGAGGAAAGAACCGAGATCTCTGCACCGGGAGTGACCTCTTTAGCAAAAACTAGTAAAAGTTATTCGGTTTGTTTTTTAAAACTACTCGATTTTAAAAGTGGAGCTTAAACCACTCCTTTTCAAAATCACTAGAATCTACAACGATATTAAGTTCATTACGTTAAAAGTTTTCTTAAAAACCAATGTAACCCTCTGTCATTTCAGATAAGTGCTATTTAGTATTCGTGCTGCGTTTGTTGACCTTGTCAAGACGTAGTGTGCAGTAGCTGATTAGTGTTTATCTGCCACATATGATGTGATTGGATTAGGGTAGTCGTGAGGAGATTGATCTGAAAGTGTTTCATATTCAATCGGATGTGATCCTATTTAACCTACTGTCAGCGTATTGTCAGGTCTTTAGAGTCCCACAGCGAAAGTGATATGGCGTGCGTATGGGGATACATGCGGGAGTTCGATTAAACGCGGGAGTTCGATGTATTAATCAGACATTTGATAATACTAGCCGGTTTATTTATAAGCCGGGTTATTAAATCAAGTGCTGACTTAATATCCATATATGTGATATGATTGCTAGTATATATATGATACTCTCTTATTAGGATATGATACTAATGTATTATTATGTATTTGATACATAATGTCTATTTGATACATATACTCTTTATATATATATATATATATATATATATATATTCTCTCACATTTGTATGTACAAGGATACATACATTGTATGTATATGATACAGATACTTTTTGTCATGAGATGACAAAATGAAGCACGTGGAGAGTGGGGGCCACACTTTTCTCTAGCCCTCTCTCGAGACAACACATAGGAGACAAAATGAAACATAAGTATCACTCTTCGTTCTCTTCTTCATCCTCTTGATTTTTCTTTTGAGAGAAAAGAAAAGAGAGAGGGGGGGTTCTCTATTATCATTTCCTACCTCTACATATTAGCAATATATGAGAGCTAGTTGCATCACATTAGAAGTATTCTTGTGTGAAATGGGAGCTTGGTTGGGTTGCCTTCAACGTGGATCATCTTCAGCGAGACTATCGGCGATCAAAGCTTGATCTCTACACCACGGAGCTTAGTCATGGATCTTCCACTAGAGAGTGGACACGCTACAAAGGTTGTAGCCCCTCTAAACTTGTTAATTTAGCTCTCTTGATGTTTGCAATTACTTGTATTTGGATGATTTTGGATATTGTGTTCGGTGTTATGTTCAGAAATTTTTCGTTCTATGTTTTTGCCGCGGTCCGCAAGTGTTGCAACCCTTACACCGTGCGCCTACAGCTATAACACAATCCTAATTTATTTCACAGTTTCTACTTACAATTTGTAAACAGATTAAAATATTAAGAATATCTGAGATTTCAAATTGCAGTTGTCTCCAAAGAAAAATTTGTCATCCGTGGTTGAGTAAATTATTATGCGGCAACTAGTATTATTATGCATCCGATATCAACACTACCCAATGTTCTAAATTTCAGACTTCGGTGTCGTGTCAGCCTGAAGAATTTGATGTCAGATATCATATATCATTTCGGGTCGCATTATCAAATATCGGGTTCTACATTTTAGTAATGAAAAATTCATTTATACAACTTATTTTTTTGAAAAAATATTAATTTGTTCAGATTTTCAGTTTTATTAAATTTATATCTTCCTCAATAATAAAAACTAACTCTAACTTTTGAGTTGAGATCTGTGAATATTGTCGGTATTTCCATTTATAGTCAACACATGCATTATTGAAATAGCATAGACAGAAAAATAGTTGTTCAGCGGAGCGAAGATAATTGAAATCTCAGCAATATACCATACCAAGTACAGAAAATGCCAATCCACACTCTTATTCACTTTTTAATCCTCATCGGTTATCATAGAAATTTTTTTGATAACTGTATTATTGAGTTCCGATATCTCTACCCGTTAGATGAATTTCTTCCATCATCTATAGCAAAAGAATTGCATTTGCATTTTATACCTCTATCATATCAACTTTTAATAGGAAAATGTTATTTGTTGCCTCGTAAAATTCTAGTGTTAGTATCCTTATTTAGTTTACAATCTAGATCTTTATAGTTGTATCATATGCAAAAGAAAATTGCACTCGAAATTTTTTTCCTCGTAACGGTAAAATTTCGGTCTAAACACCGACATCGCGACATTTCGGCCGAAGTCACGAAATGTTGGCCGACATTCACCAAATATCGTTACCTGAAATTTTTTTGCATGTGCGTCGTTTTCTTCCCAAAACCAAAATTTTAACGACATTTCGGTGATTAGAACACTAACATTACCATGATTACAACTCCCTATTATGCAGCGAAATGTTATTCGAACTAAAGTTGTAAGACGATAAAAATGTCAAAAACAGAGTTTCTACGAGAAGGTAAAAGAAGTTTGGAAAAACTGGCCATTAATAGCTGGAAACAAAATAACAGAAAGATATGGTACCTCTCAGTAAAATCTTTATAATTATCTGAAAAATCTTCTCCAAGCCTGTCTGATGGTTGGCCAGTCACAATTTTGTATCCGCAAAGACTGTTTGTAGAGTTTGGAGTCTGCAGCACATTCGACTCAGAATAAAAAGAAGATTTTGATAAAAAAAAAATATATCGAAAAAATGATTTGAACAAGAAAAAGAAAAGAACGCATAAGAATATTAACAGGAAAAAATATCCTGGTCCTCGAACCTTGTGGGATAAGTGGTGAAAGGTATATAATAAGCATTCGACATAATGTAAATTTGCTTCTTCTGTCTTTCTCGCTGGCATGTATTTCTGGAGAGAACAGGGAACAAACAAATGTAAGCAAATGTGGTGTAGTTAAAAACAAATGAAGAGAAGAAATAAAACACTCTGGGGCAATATTTTATGTCATAGTAAATAAAATTGGCATGTGACGGGTTCTTTTAGGTCCAGCTCCTTTCCTCGGGGAAAAAATCAATATTTCAATGAATCAGATGGAAAAATCTAAAGAACAAATTCAGTAAAGTACTGAAGAATCAGGGACTGGAAACATGTTTCATAATGACAAGATGGAAGAGAAATGGTTAAAATGAAAATAGTTCTCAGGAAACCAATAGATAACCGTAATTATATAAAATCAACAGAAACAACAAAGAATTTTAGGAATGCTTCCAAAACAAAACTCCGAAGAATTTAATGGATAGGGGGACATGCAGCAAATAAAATACTTTAAGTAGTTGAACAATTGAGGGAAGTAGCTGGCGTGAATCCTGCGCTGTTGCATAAGGTGAACATCCAGCAAGTGTCTTGAGTAGATCAAGTTTCCTCTCTTCTGGAAACTGATGACAATTATAAAACAATAGGAGAAATAGAGCACATAAGAATAGGTAAATAGTAGATAAAATAAATAAATTTAACTGTGAATATTGGTCAAATGAATATCAGGACTTGATGAGAAAGCTATCTTGCTATTTTCTATAATACACGATTTATGGGAGTATGCATTAAGAAATTTTCAAATACAACCTAAAATCTACATACATGTGCATGTACATAAACATCAAGATGCATATATAAACAAAATGATCAATCGGTGTGAATGATTATGGTATGATCTAGTACAAGTTCAAGAAAATTAAGGCTTATAATAGGCTATAACTAAAGACGTACTAAGCTGAATTAAATACGGGTTTTGTGAAAAATTACCTTCTTTACTGCAAACCATATGTTGAGTGCACCAGTTCCGTGTTATGATCATAATTACGCATCAATTATAATGGTAAGACAAGTATCCTAACAAAGCAATATCAGTTCAAACTAAGTTATGCACCCGTATCTAGCATGTCACATCAATACATGCATAAAAAAAGAAAAAAAGAAAATATATCTCATGTCAAAGTGTCATATGTTTCTTTTAAAAAAATCTGAAGATTGTGCAACCAAAATTGTGGACCAATGTATAGGTGAAGCATATATAACAAGAAGAGCAATTGGCACAGGTTGTATTCTAAAGTGGATATACAGCATGTAACAAACATTTAAGAGTACATTGGCTTCCATATGGTTAGGTATCAAAATGGCCTTTGAAATTTCTTTGTTTGATTGAATTGCTTGATTTGAAGCCAATATTTAAATCATTAAGATTTTATTTGTTTTATTTCTGTATTAAGTTAGAATAATACAACTTAATCAGTGTGTTTTGATGTCTATCATATGTCAGCACATGCACAGACACACATACACAATAAGGGGAAAAGGGCCAAAAAAAATAGTCATTTCTTCCAAGGTTGCAAAACACGTATGCGTTTACTATTCGTTCGGAATGTGGGTAAAGTATAATCAGGTTATTCGATGATTAATCGTTTTACGTAAATTATGCGGCCATGAATATTTTTATAATATATATATATATATATATATATATATATATATATATATATAGAATAATGGAGGAAAGATGCCATAGGAGAGAATTTCCTCCTATGGCGTTGAAAAAATACACCGTCTCTTATTTTTTCCGACGATCGGCACCCACCATCTTCACCGTTATCATCTAAAATGTGGGTACACCAAATTTCATGTGATTCTACAACTTTTTCACCGTTGATTTATTGGGTTCAAAATTAACGGTTTACCGACAATAGAACTTTTTACATTGCTAAAACAACGGTGAAAAAGTTGTAGAATCACATGAAATTTGGTGTACCCACATCTTAGATGATAACGATGAAGATGGTGGGTGCCGATCGTTGGAAAAATGAGGGAGGGTGTATTTTTTCGACGCCATAGGAGGAAATTCCCTCCTATGACCTCTTTCCTCCATTATTCTCATATATATATATAGAAAAATGTATGAGAAGAATTGATGAGAAGAGTCCAAGACTCCAAGATTTGATACAGATTCGTCGGAGATTCTTCAGAGATCGTAGAGATTAGTCAATGAGATGAACGTTGGGGTGGTCCCGGTTTAGATAAAAAAAGAGATGAGATGAAGGTATCTCTTATTGGGTAGCTCTAGTTTTTGCTTTGCATAGCGGCATTCCTTCATGAATACGCAGCACCTCATTCGATGAGGAAAGAGCCGAGATCTCTTCACCGAGAGTGACATCTTTAGCAAAAAGCTAGCAGATGCTACAACCCACTCGGTTTTGTCTTTTGATTGCTTCTCTAGTTCTTGCTTTGCATAGTGGTATTCATGAATATTCAGCATCTCATTCGATGAGGAAAGAGCCGAGATCCCTTCACCGGGAATGATCTCTTTAGCAAAACTAGCAAAATCCTAAAAAACACTCCTTTTCATAAATCATTCAATTCTACAATGATATCAAGATCATTACGCAAAAAGTTTTCTTAAAAACCCGTCGTAGCCCTCCGTCATTTCAGATAAGTACTAATTAGTATTCGTGCTGCGTTTGTTGGCCTTTGTCAAGGCGTAGTGTGCGATAGCTGATTAGTGCTTATCTGCTAAGAGCATGTTGTTGGCTATAGTGCCGTCAAGGCAATTATCGTAGTCGCAGGCAGGTGATTATGATGATTGAGGGAGTACCTATACCGGTAGAACAATCTTGCTCGAGATGATAGTATGCTATCTGGTTTGTCTTTATCATCATTATTACATGTTGATAGAGCCCATAGAATTCTTACTTGACTACCAGCATTATGATGGCGATCATATATGTGAAAGCTGGGTGTCTATAAGCACATCCTTAAATGTTCCTAGTCGTGGGAGTATCGAGACTGGGCATCGATACTCCAGTGTAGACTGGTGTATACTGATCGAGACCCTGAAGAGGGGCGATGGCAGGATCTCACAAGCCATTGGTGTTAGTTTGTTCACCTAAGATAGTATACAGGTGCTCATTGCTTATGAGTACACTGGACGGACTCGCCGGGAATATGCTAGTTGGTATTATACCTATTGTCAGATAGCAGTTCTCGGGTGACATGTGTACAGGTTAGTCTGTCGACCTGAGATCGTCATTTATCTCGTGTGAGTTCCCACTGTGCTTTGATTACTACCCTACCACAACTCAAAAGAGTCATGCAAACAGGTTTTAGTTGGGTACAGTCCCGAGCCACATGGAAGGAGTAAGCGGATCGTCGGAGATTCGTCTTTCCCGGTATTGGGGGTTGATGTCGCGCAGTGCACAGGTGGCCATCACCAGAAATTCTCAGCCGGGGTAATCGAGAATTACCGATCCAGGATCGATAGTTTCCCAGGTGGTGATGGCTTACATACCGACACTAATTATCGCGTTATTAGAGGTCTGATTTTATCCACCCCCCCTGGACTCGATATGCGATACTCTTAAACGAACAGACCAGACTGTACGGATATTGTCATTGTCAGGCTCGGTAAAGGTTTGGATGAGTTTGCTCGTCGGCCTTCCTTTCCCTCGATACCTGGGTAGCCGTTTCGTACAGCTAGTGCCGCTGACGTGCTTGTGATTAAACTCACTGCCAGCGTATTGACGAGTTTTTTGAGTCCCACACAGAGGGTTTTCACGGTTCAGGCGATATGGTGTAGATGACGTATGTTGGTACATACATATGTCCGATTAAATATGTGTACAGGCTGCACAGACTTTAATCGGACGGTTGATAATACTGGCGGCTTAGAATTAAGCCGGATTATTAAATCAGGTTTTGATTTAATAATTTATATATGTATTTATATATATGTATTCTAGTATTATTATTCACTATTCATTCTCTCTTGGCTTTTCGTATTTTTATACGAATACGCGTATATGTATTTCGATACGTGTATCGGGAAGTATTCCGTATTTATACGGAATAGCTTCAAGAAGATGGTCACCTCATTATTGATTTTCTTTTTCAAAAATCATTTTGGAAATGAGGTGGAGGGGTGAGCTGGCATGAGCATGGGCTTGAGCATGTAGAGAGGTATTGCTTGCGTTTGTTTATTTGTAAAATGAGGAGATATTTTTTGTGTGTGCGCATGATTGAGAGAGAGAGGAGGCAGCCACATTCTTGGATGGCTTGCTCATTTTTTACTTCACTTGCTTTCTCATTCTCATTCTCACTTGGAAAAGGACTTGGCCATTCTTGAGTTGCTCATGCCACATGTTTCCTCACCTCCTCTTCATTTTCTTGAGTTGCTCTTGGAGCATTGTGATGAGAGAAAATACATAGTGACATATTCCTACACCTCCACTCTCCATTGCTAGCAACCTTGGAGCGTCGGTTGCCTCACTTGGAGAGGCTGGAGCTTGCGCCGTTTCTCTCAGGTGGATCATCGTTAAATGAAGGAAGACCGGCAACCAAACTCGATCTGCAACCTCTAAGAGCTTGGGATGAATGTTGAAGACCGAAGGACACAGATCAACTCGGTATAACCATCTAACTCCTAGTTTTACATATTGCTAGTATAGGATTTAGGGTAGATCCGGGCATCGGGTCATGGTAGACTCAGTTTAGAAAATTTTTGTTCCGCATTTGGCCACGATTTAATGGGCGTTGCCATAACCCAACACATGTGATGCGATTAGATTAGGGTAGTCATGCGACCTTGTTGGCATTTGTCAAGGGTCGTGCGGGTGGATTTAATTCAATCATGAAATGACGGGTTGAACTTGACTAGCATCCTATGGTTTGTTGGCCTTTATCAAGGTCATAGGAGGCTAGGGGTAAATATTATTGGGAATTTCAAGTATTGAAATTTGCAACGAGATTGCATACCTTGTATAAGATAGTTGGATCCCAATACCCACTGCGAGTAAAAGTTACTCCTGGGAGAGTTTTACACATCACAATTAGCCGATCAAGTAGGTGTCTAAAAAGGTGTTAACGGGGTTACGCCTCTGGGAAAACGAGGCTTATTTTAATTAGGTCCTTACGAAAGCACGGGGAACCTCTCTCAAAGTACCAATACTGGCCTAGCCGAAAGATTGGCGAACTTGTAAGGTGTAATTAATCCCGGCTAGTCTTACCTTTAGGGTTTGAAAGAAGATTTGATAAAAACAGTGGGAGCCATCCTGATTAGATAAGATAATAACCAATCTAATCTTGTAAGAGCATACGCTAAGTGTTTTCTTCTCTCTCTGCAGGTAACGACCATGTCAGGCCTTAATCAAGATAATAATATGGTGTATTGACCGAACCTGCTTATTATACTGAGCTGGGGAACATTGGTTCCGCTCCAAATTATAATTGTTATAAGTTCGAGCAGGAAATAAGGGAATATCCGGATTCCCACGCCACCCAAACGAGATATGAGCATGCTGGTGCATCTTCTTCGGGTGTGTTAGTTACAGAGAACTGTTTCTCAGTACACTCTACGTCTTGGGTATTAGATATCGGATCGGGATCCCATATATGTAATATGTTACATGAGCTAAAAAAAGATAGAGAACTGGGAATGAGTGATCATTCTGTAAGAGTAGGGAATGATGCAAATATTGCAGCCAAAACAGTTGGCGAATATCATCTTGTATTACCAAATGGTAATACATTGATTCTGAACGAATGCTATTACATACCGAACCTGATATGAAATATTATATCCGTTTCTTTATTAAGTAAAGAAGGATATAATTTTGTATTGCAGAATAATGTTATGAACATTTTTCTGAATCAAAAGTTGATTGATCAGACTCGTTAAATAATGGCATATACATTTTAAATCAAAACACAGTTCTTAACGCGTACAAAACACACATAAGAGGAAGAGTTCAGAAATGAACGAATCCTTCTTATGGCATTGTAGACCAGGTCAAATCAATGCGACACGACTAGCTAAGTTACATAAGGATAGATATTTGAATCCGTTCGAATTATCATCTTATGAAACTTGACAGTCATGTCTTAAAGGCAAGATGACCAAAACTTCGTTTACTGGACACGGAGAAAGAGTTACGGAACTCTTGGGACTGATACATAGTGATGTATGCGGTCCCATGTCAACACATGTCAGGAATGGTTCCTCATACTTCACTACATTCACTGACGATCTCTCAGGATACGGACATGTGTTCCTGTTGAAACACAAGTCTAAAGATTTTAAGAAATTCAAAGAATATAAATACGAAGTAGAGAACCAAACGGGTAAAAGTATTAAAATCATACGATCTGATCGGGAAGGAGAATACATGAGCACGGAATTCCATGACTATCTAAAAGAGAATGGGATTCTCACTCAGCTTACTCCTCCGTATACACCACAGCACAACGGTGTATCGGAGCGGAGGAATCGTACCCTATTACATATGGTGCGTTCTATGATGAGTACTGCTGAGTTGCATGTTTCTTTTTGGGGTTATGCGCTTAAGACAGCTGCATACCTATTGAATCAAGTTCCATCTAAATCAGTGCCTACAACACCATATGAGATATGGAGTGGTAAGAGACCGTGTCTTAAACGAGTTAAGATATGAGGTTGTCCGGCCTATGTCAAACGGCAAAATCCGAACAAACTCGAGGCACGATCATTCCTTTGTAAGTTTGTAGGATATCCAAAACATTCACATGGATATCTATTCTACCACAGCGAGAAACAAAAGGTGTTTGCTTCTCGACATGCCACCTTTTTAGAAAAGGAATTTTTTAAAAAAGAAATTAGTGGTAAAGAGATAGAACTGGAAGTAGTTCCAGCTACACAGACTACAACTGAAGATTTAGTGGGAACCAGAGGATTCGATAGTTCCCAACGAAGCTCAGCTTCTCCGCCGATCTAGTAGGGTTTCTCATCCATCTGGGAGATACTACGGTTTTCTCATTGATGGTGGGAGCGAGAATTGCATCATGGAAGATGATAACCCAACTAGCTTCGAGCAGACCATCACAAGTAGGGACTCTGTGAAATGGCTAGATGCAATGCGATCTGAGATGGAATCCATGTACACCAACAAAGTATGGACTTTGGAAGATACTCCTGAAGGGGTAAAACACATCGGGAGCAAGTGGATCTTCAAGAAAAAACTTGGTGTAGATGGAAAAGTTGAGACTTTCAAAGCTAGACTTGTAGCAAAAGGTTTTCGTCAACGACCAAGTATGGATTATGATGAAACCTTTTCTCCGGTGGCTATGCTTAAGTCCATCCGCATCCTATTTGCCATCGCTGCATACCATGACTACGAAATCTGGCAGATGGATATTAAAACCGCCTTTTCTAAATGGTGAATTAGAAGAGAGCGTGTACATGACTCAGCCAGAGGGCTTCATGGACAATGGGAGCAGCGGAAAGGTGTGCAAGCTGCTTAAATCCATCTACGGGTTAAAGCAGGCATCACAGAGTTGGAACATCTGTTTTGATGTGGTAGTCAAAGAGTTTAACTTTATCAAAAAACGTAGATGAAACTTGTATATACAAGAAGGTGGTAGAGAGTAAGGTCGTCTTCCTCGTATTGTACGTGGATGACATACTCTTGATAGGAAATGATGTTCATATGTTGTACTCGGTCAAGCTTTTCTTATCACAAAGATTCTCAATGAAAGATCTAGGCGATGCCTTCTACATCATGGGGATTAAAATCTATAGAGATAGATCTAAACGGATGTTGGGATTGTCCCAATCCCGGTACATTGACAGCATATTAAAAAGATTTAATATGGAAGATTCCAAACGTGGGAATTTACCCACAATATCAGGTATCACTCTCTCCAAAGAGATGTCTCCCAAGACTGATTTGGAAAGGGCTCGCATGCAGGGGATACCCTATGTTTGGCAGTAGGCTCTATCATGTGCGATGTTACGTATCAGACCCGATGTAGCATACTCACTGTGTAGTGAGTAGGTATCAAGCTGATCTTGGAGAGAATCACTGGACAGCTGTGAAGAACATTCTTAAGTACTTGAGAAAGACTAAAGAAATGTTCTTGGTGTATGGTAACGGTGAATTCCAAGTGGAGTCCTTTACCGATTCGAGCTTCCAAAGTAATAAGGACGACTCTAAATTGGTCTCGGGTTTTGTCTCCACCCTCAATGGAGAGACGGTTTGTTGGAAAAGTTCCAAACAAGAAACCGTGGCAGACTCGACGATGGAGGCTGAATATATCGCTGCCAACGATGCTGCCAAAGAGGCTGTCTGAATGAAGAAGTTCATAACTGAACTTGGAGTGGTTCCATCCATCGAGCATCCAATACCCTTGTATTGTGATAACAATGGAGCTGTGGTTTTGGCCAAGGAACCTAGCTCCCATCGGCGATCCAGACATATTCTGAGGCGGTATCACCTGATCCGGAAGATAGTTGATCGACGGGAGATCGAGATCAGGAGAGTTGACACGTAGAATAATACGGCGGATCCACTCACGAAGGTCATACCCCAGATACAATTTGAGACTCTTCGGGATGTTGGATATGAGATACTACAACAACTGGCCTTAGTGCAAGTGGAAGATTGTTAGTTATATGTATGCCCTAGAGACCATTATTATACATGATTGTATATTATAGTGGATGCTTGGACATATATAGAGAAAACTTTCTTGCTCGACATGATAGTATGCTATCTGGTTGCTCTTTTTCTTAACATGTAGACTTGTATTGTGATATTGTCTTGCTTTCACATGTTGATAAAACCCTTAGGATGTGTACTTGACTACCGGGACTATGATGGAGATCATACTAGTGGGGCCAGAGTAGTCCATAAGTTCATCCTTTAATTGTTCCTATTCGAAGGTGTATCGAGACGGGCATCGATATTCCATAGTAGACTCGCGTATACGCTTCTTGACGAATATGATGGGCGATGGATGATCCCACATCCATTGGTATTTGACATCAAAGATGGTATACAGATGCTCAGTGGAGACTGGGTACACTGAACAAGACTCGCCGAGAACTCCTAAATGGTATTATACCTAGTGTCAGATAGCAGTTCTCTAGTGACGTTGGTACATGTTAGTCTGTAAACCCGAAATCGTTATAGTCTTGTGTGATTCCTACTGTGCTTTGATTTCCACCTTATCACGTTCAAGAGAACATGCAAAACGGTGGTTTTTAGGTACAGTCCCGTGTCACATGGAGACAATGAGCGATAGGAGAGGATTCGTCTCTTCCGGTATTGGGGGTTGCTGTTGCGCTGTGCTCGATTGGCCATAACAGGAAGTCCCTGGCCATGGCTGATATAAAGATTTACTGGTAAGTGTTATCAGTAGTTTCTCGACCCGTTATGAGCCTCAAATCGGCATGACTTATCAAGTTACTGGGGTTTGACGTTTACCACCCCTAAACTAGATATGCGACATATCAGACGAAGTGACCGGACCGTACGGTAGTGTTACTGACAGACTTTGCGGGAGTTTAGACAAACTTGCTTGTTGATGTTCTGATCGCTCAATACCCGGATAGCTGTTACGTCCAGCTAGTACCGCTGACGGATTGTGGGTGATTGATATGATCATCACCCACTGCCGGCGTATTGACGAGTCTTTAGAGTCTTACACAGAGGTTTCCTGGCTTAGGCGAAACGAAGTAGGAGCACATATATGATATGTGCAGGACCGAGATTAATACGTTTATGTGATACCGTATTCTATTTTCGCAATATGTGATATCGGTCGGTTATATGTGATATAACTGGGTTATCGAATCAAGTGTTGATTCGATAAGTTGATACATATGATATTATTCGGTTATATGTGATATGGCCAGATTATTAAATCAAGTGTTGATTTAATAATTTAATGTATAATTATATATGTGATATATTAATTTATATTAACTAATATTAGCTCACTTAAGCATTTCTTTTCTCACTTGTGCACATTTAATATATATGTGATATATATTATTGTGTCAAGTTTGTTGATACATGCAACATGGGTGTGTGAAACTCACACCATGCTTATGATAATGTGGGGTTTATTTATTTAAAATAAATCAAATAATTAGTTGGAAATTAGTCACATGGTTTGAGCTTAGTGGAAGCTTGTAGAACCATTGACTTAGTCCATTAGTTTTGTTTTACATTAAATATTTATTAACCCAACCATTACCTTAAACCATGGTTAAGTCTCTACAAAAGTTAGTATGAAATATTATCTCACCCATGGTTGTTATTCTCACATATAACATTCTCCACTTCAACTTCTTCATCTCCTTGAGCTCTCTAGGTTTTTAGAAGGTGAAGAAAATTAGTGAGAAAAATATTTCTGAAGTGAGCAAAATTTTTAATTCATCAACCTACACTAGATTAGCCATTTAGTTTAGATTGTTTGCTTCACTAATTCATAATTAGTGAAGAGATAGCTTGAGTTAGTGTCTTCTCGACGTAGATCATTTTCGGCCTCGAAGATTTCAAGCAAGTTTGTTCATTTCACCTTGAGTGGTCTTACTAGAGTCCGAGAGATCACTACTTAGAGCGAAGGGACTACTACACGGAGCTTTTGAAGTGAAGGATCGGTCTACAAAGGTTGTATTCCTTGTTCACTTTGTATGTAAAGTTGTTTACATGCTTGTTTATCCTAATTCTCTAGTTAAGATTCTATGTTACGGTTCTTTAGCGTGCCAAATTTTTGAAAACGGCATGGTTGATGCCTCCCGAAACCTTGTGGTTGTGCTAGGGAACCCTACAGATGATGTGTCATCTTCTAGAAGGTATTTTGTATAAATACAAAATACTTTCTACCGTATATGCATACCCGTATTCGTACCAAAATACGAATACCCAAGAGATAGAATAATACCACTAAAACAATACTAGTATTAAATCAATATCTGATTTAATGAACCGGCTTAATTCTAAGCCCGCCAGTATTTATCAACCGTCCGATTGAAAATCTGGATAACACTAGAATATACATATCAAAATATGTACACGTTGTATAAACATACGGCCACCACATCATTTCGTCTAAATCAGATAAACCATCGGTGTTGGACTCTAAAGACTCGACAGTACGGTGGCAATGGGTTTAACCACAAGCACGTCAGCGGCACTAACTGTACATTACGGCTATCCAGGTACCTGTCGAACAAAAGGCCGACGAGCAAGCTCATTCGGACCCGTATTAAGCCTATCCGTGACAATTTTCGTACAGTCTGGTCTCTTCGTCTAAGAGTATCGCATACCGGGTCTAGGGGGTGGTAAACGTCAGACCCCTAATAACCTGATAAGTCGTGTCGATTTGGCTCAGGACCAATCCGAGAAACTACTGATCTAACCATCAGTAAATCTCAATTGCCTTGGTCAAGATGTTGTGGTTCTGGCTAACCGGACACGGTGCAATATCGACTCCCAATACCGGGAGAGACGAATCCCTGACAATCACGCACTGCCTCCATGTGGCTCAGAACTGTATCCAACGAAAACCTGTTTGCACGACTCAGTAGAGTCGTGGTAGGGTAGTGGTCAAAGCACAGTGGAAACTCACACGAGACAAATGATGATCTCAGGCCCAAAGACTAACATGTACCCTGTCACTTGAGAACAGCTATCTGACGATAGGTATAATACTATCTAGAGGTTCTCGGCGAGTCCGTCCAATGTACTCACCCCCTGCGAGCACCTATATACAATCTTAGATGATCACACCAATGGCTGTGAGACCAACCACTGCCCCTTGTCGGGGTCTAGAAACGTATACACGAGTCTATTCTGGAGTATCGATGCTCGGTCTCGATATTCCTGCGATTTGGGACCTTTAAGGATGTGTTTATGGACTACCCAGCTCTCACAAGTATGATCTCCATCATAACGCTGGTAGTCAAGTAAAATCCTACGGGCTTTATCAACATGTAACCGCCATATATTCTATCAAGTATAACATATGCACATGTTAAGATAAAGTCAAACCATAATAGTGTACTACTGTAACGAGTCATTATCAATATGTGCAAACAATATAAAGTATCAATAGAAAGAAATACAGATATCAAGGTAAAGACAACTCAAATAATATAGTATATACAACTGAGAAAGATTGTCATGTACATATATATCCCTAACATCCTAAACAGTACATGCCTCTATGGCATACATATCCAACAACAAGGTCAGGCCAATTAATCAACAAGTTGGGTCGGGTAGGATTAGTGATGGGTTGTGGGCTTTTAAACTACTTGAAAATTCAAATTTTAAACAAATAACCGATTAATCAATGAATAATATACTGTATAATCCAAATAATCCGATTAATACCCGAATAACCGGTTTGTCCGCATAATGGACCGAATAATGGATTATCTAATCGTTTTGCTACCGAGTATGACTATTCGGCCGTGAAATCCATTTTTTCAACACTGATTTCGTCAACCTAATACTTTTGAAGGATTCATAACGTCACAGCGTTCGTGTGGTATTTGTGTCCTGGATCCATTATTGATTCCATAATCCATACTTCCCAGGGAGGATATAACGGTTATTAATTTAACATTTGAGCTGGCCCTCAATAAAGCTTAATGGAGAAAAAAGGATTCATGTATAATGGATGGGATAAAGGCTCTGTTGGTTTTTGAGCTTCAAAATGAGAGTCAACGCATATTCAAAAGAAATAGTCCTATCATAAGGATAACAAGAGATGTTTCCTATCCCATAGCCCAAATGCAGGGTCCATGCAAGCTGTTTCCGCAACCTTTATTACTAGGCAGCTGTAATCACAAAAGTCTGTTTTACTGCAGATTCGTTTGCAGCACACTTCTGATTTGCATGTTGTTTGTATCATTCCCCATTCCATCAAACATGAACTTACTTGGAATTAGGGCGGGTGTGGAATTTGGGGAAAAGAAATTGTTAGTCCAAGGGAGAAAGTATCATAATTAACAGAATTTTCAAAATGGTTAACAATGAAAATTTCAATATAGAATCCAGAACGGAAACCATAAAAATATTTTTCAAATTACTCATATCAGAATTAGGATCCTATGAACAGTTAAACACATCAATTGTGAAGATCGTCTGCAGATGATTTGCCTATAGATCAGTAAATCCACAAGAACTATGCCACAAAGACAACATTACATATTAAATGCAAACAGCATAGGACAATAACATCAAGCTTTAGTGCATTTTTAAGGGGTTTTTTAAGTGCAAGAGAGAAAGGAGACAGGAATAAAGGGGATATTTTTTAAGCTTTCTGTGGTTGTGGATTAGTAGATGGGTTGGAAGTAAGGTTGGGTGGGGAAAGGAGGATTATAGTTATTGTAAGGAGGGAACAGTGAACCCCAAATCGAGAAAAGGCCTGGTTGCGGTGAGTGAGCTTGAGGAGGAAACAAATAGCCCCTAATTGACAACCAGGATGTTACGCACAGGAGTTGTTTGATCTATCATAGAACCTGGTAGAATATTTATGCATCCAAGACTTAGGCACAGAACAAGGCAGAGAATTGATGTTCCCCATCCTTTTATTTTATACCTATAACTGCCTGAACATTAAATAAATATTCTTGAGTTTGTTTCGCTCACTTATTATTGAGCAAAAGTTATATCATGTCCTCAAGTAATATAAAGAAGGAAAATTAGTGCGGCATGCATATGCACTGGTAAACTTCCATTGCCGCGCTTAAAGGACCAATCCAAGAACAAAAAATCATCATCTTACACCCAAAGGGGTGGGAGAGTTGGTAAGGAATGATAATTGTAAAAAGGTCACAAATTCGAGGTATGTATGAAGCTTGAAGGAATTAATTTCACCGTCATATAATTTTTTTAATTTTATTTTTTGGGTGGGGGAGGGGGGTCATGATGTACAGCATTAAATGAAGAGATCACGAATAGTACCTTATCAAAGACGGGTATTATGTGTTTGTTGAAATAATTGAGGAACTTGCTGCATGATGCACCTCTCTGGATAAATATGTCAATATCAGACGATGAACACAATGATGCTACTATTCTCAGATATGACACGATAAAAACTTCAATAGGCATCCAACCAAAAAACATACCATGAAAAATGGAAGAGCCATGTACATACATGAAGTTAATCTGTCAATATGATCCATATCAGCAACCTGCAGAATTGATTATTAGTACACAGTTTTAGCCTACAGATTAAGAAATAGAACTTTGGTAGAATAGTGTATAGTGATAACTGTAACTGCCCAATAACGAGGAAATGAGAATAGAAGCCTACAAGCCATCATTTTACATCACAGCATTGTCTTAAAACTCAAATCCCTCTCTCTAGACTATAACCTTCATTGTTCCTCAAAATTTTACAGTTACAGCAGATAAAGACACAAGTGAAGAGGGGGAAACCCAGCTATATTACACAAAAGCTTTAGTAGTCTTCCAACTGTCTTGACAAAAAATGTTGAGATATAACTTGTATGAAATGAATGTGTTAGTAATTGACGACCAAACTGTACATTATTTTATAATCATGGAAAAAATCCAATGGTGGGAAAAGAATGACATATAAGAGCAAGCTAATGAGAGAGAGAAAGCAATTTAATCTAACTAAAGACAAGGATAAAAGTGGAGGTGACTTTATATAGTAGTGAAGCTTGTTCAAAGTTTACAGAAATAATAGAAACTTAAGTTCACAGATATATAGTGCAATATGTCACGTCCAAACTGAATATCCTACCATCAAAAGTGAAGATTTTAACAATAGGCAGCAGTAATCGTTTGCACTCATGTAGATTAGTTCTTGGTGGATTTTGGTAACTGGGTCTACTATGCTATATGAATTAGCTAAAATTAGGTGAGGACGGTTGGGTCAAAAAACTTGTTGCTATTTATGAAGCACACATAGATATGAGACACACAACACTGACAGACATAGAAATTTGTAAGAAGGGCACCAGGGTACTGTGTGCATATGTATAGAGACAGGAGAGAAGAGAAGGAAATGGACCCATTCTCAAGGTTTTAGAGTCGAATCTTCCCATAATTTTATTTATAGGATAAAAAACAACTTTGAGCTGAATCACTTGATATTATTCGTTGTGCATTTTAATGTATAAATGATAAAGTAGCATACAAATTACACAGACCAACAAAAAAAACTAAACCAATGATTGTTCTCAGATAAGTAATAAACATCATCCATCAAATAATTCAACATATATTGACTACATGAAGATTAAAAAAAAGATGATTAAGAAAAAGTATCATGGCCTATTTATTGCCGAATGCGACTCAAACATCTCCGGCACAGTGACAATACAAGTACTTGAAAGGAACTTGATGGTTATATCTTCACACGGATAAGGCACCTTTTTTAAGTATTAGTGCTTCATGAGTATTAAGTATTAGTCAAGGTTGGGAAGGGATTGATTAATTTGGGTGAGCAAGGTGTGATTGCAAGCTTACATCATCTCCAGTGTGGAATAGCCAATCACTGGACCAATTTCCACACATATAAAGAAAGTAGATTTACAAATGATGTGATCAAGCATAGCAGGTAACTACTATGGATAACTCTTCAGGATGTCATGGAAAAAAGAATAAAAAGGCAGAAGATAATTTTCTTCACAAGTCTGTCTAACGAAACTTTCAGTCAGTATTTAAATTGTCATCGGAGGTGGACCATTAAAATCAGTTCGTAGCTCTGTATGCAGGCTGTTAACGTTCAAGGACAACTTCAAATTCATCATCTATAAAGACAGTAACTTACATTAAATTGAGCATCAAGGTCAGCCTGTGCTTCAATTATCTCAATTAATTCCTGAATACGCTCTGCAGAAGCACCATCCCCAAATATGCTAAAACTCTTCAAGAAGTCCATGAACAACTTAAATTCAGCACCAGTAACATCCTGCAAACTCTGAAACACAAGGCACTAAATTTGTCAAAACCTCTTTGAGATTTTTACTGAATGAACAAAAATAAAAGGTGTTATCCCTCATTATCCATTTGTGATTATAACTTTATGAACATGCATCAGAATATTAAGTTACGAGTAAAAAAACAAAATACAAGCAGATAAATAAACCCTTACTTTCTTCACCAAATCAGTGACAAATCTTTCCATTTCGGCTTGGGGCTTCAACAGCTCAGGTTTCAAAGGAAACACCTACAAAAAATGATTGCAAATCAATGTTTTATGAGAATATGCTACAAATAGGACCAACCAATTTATATGGTGCTACCTTGTCCTTGAGAAAACAGATAACCTTTTCACGGATATTTTCCATGCCCATCTCGACATGCTTGAGCAAAGCTGTTAAAGAAGCTGCATGAATCAAAATTGCTAGTAAGATATATAGGAAACATGAATAGTTTAATGCAAGGTGGAAATGATTTTTTTTTAAAACCTCACTGGTTGCACTACATTAGCCCCAAACAAAAATCCAATTCGATCAAATTGAGCATAACCAGACCCACGAGAAGTACTCAAAATAAGCAAATTTACTCAAGTCCAGAGAGCACTAAAACAAGAAAAAGAATGATACAGGCAACATATATGAAAGCTGAAGACAATGGGAACAAATCTAATATAGTAAGACATCTCGAAAGATATAATACATTCTTAATGTGGAAATGCTAACTTAGAAGAAGTGTGTGTGTGTGTGTGTGTATGCTTTTTCGAATAAACCAAGATATCAAATATATGAATATTCATATCGAATTTGAGATGGTCATAGTTGTTAATATCTTACGATACGGTACGATATGAAAGGTATTTGATACATATCGGCCCTCCGTATCAGAAAATCTATCGTATCTACGATATACAATACATATCGTACAATATGATACAATATATGATATGAACGATACAATATTTAAAGACCCCATTTATTATTAGATCATGCCTAGATCTCTCCGGTTGGATTTAAAGACCTTAAAAATATAAAATATCTTATCTCTAAAGTCCTAACTAATTCGAGCAGCAAAACGCAAGACCTTAGAAACTCTCATCCCGTCCTCGCGTGCACTCACAAAGATGAAATATATTAGAAATTAGGACTAAGACTCAATACCTTAGTTTATATTCATTAGAACTTGCAACTAGAAATAAGACAAAAAAAAGAGAGAACAAAACGATAGGCATATCCAGTGTTGAAAAAACGGAATATTCGGATTCGGTGGCAAAACGAATAAACACTGCAATATTCAGTCAAATATGCAGCCAAACCAAGTATTCGTCACACAAACCGTATATTCGGATGAATAACACGAATAATCGGCCAAATTGGGCCAAAACGAAAAACCCATAACTAAAAAATCAAGTGTGGTATTGTCAACTTAACTAAAAAACAAGTGAGACCCACACTTATTATTTCACAAACACTTTCTTCTTATTCTTCTTTCTCAACCAAGATTCGAACCAACAATCTTCTCATTTAGTTTGAACGTCTTATCATTTGGCCACGGGTATATTAGTTTTCTATATTTTTATATTTTTTGAATTTTTTATATGTAATATTTATATGAAAATATTGATGGCCGTATAATTTGAATAAACCGAACATTCACCGAATTAACCGAATATTCTTTAATCGCCGGCCAACCGAACAAACTCCGAATCCATTCTTTACAACATTAGGCATATCATCTGATTTGTTTATCGAATAAGGAATCCAATGATGAATTACAGAAAAAGAAGGTCGTTGCTTACCGGAAGACGCTTCTTTGATGGATGCTCATGAATAATTTGAAGTTGATGGAGGACCAAAATGGTATGAAAAGAAGAAATAAGGTATAATGATATTATATTTACTTGTTAATTTTGTTTAAAATTTTAAAATTCTTTTTTAACCAATTTTTTATAGGATCTTAAAATTTTGAATGTTATTCCAAAAAAACCTGCAAAGAAAAAAAGTCCGTAGAATACAGAAACGATGATGAAGAAGATGAGAACATACTCATCGACGATGATGATTGATGATGAATTGATAAGAGACTATTGATTAATCGGTAGTTTCGTTTTGTTATTTTTTGAAAGATTTTAGTTTATGATGTGTGAACTTTATGATGTGTGAACTTAGTTAGAACATGTTGCTACTTGTGAAACTTGTCTATGTCATGTGGGTTATATCTTTCGACTATAGCATTATTTTGCTTGATTATCTAATTAACTTATAAGTTATGAGTGTTCAATAACTTATGTTGTTTCGCTTATTTTTTTGTTTGATCTTTACATATATTGTGTCGGTTGTGTGACTAGAGATATACTACTTTTTATAATTGTTTTAATAGCTTAAATGCAACAAACTCCCTTATGGAATCAGTTTGTAGCAGATAACTACCCTATAGTTTATAAATTGCATATAACTACCTTATCTAACGAATTGAAGTCAACACCGTTAATCCATGGGTAAAAAGATAATTTTACCCTCAATAATTTTCCTAAGAAAACAATAAAAAATTTAAACACTAAGAGAGCGATGATGATGATAAAAGGAAAGTGATGATGATGATGATGAAAGTGGTGTTAGAAGGGAGGATGATCATGATGATGACAGAGATGGTGGTGAAAGGGCGTGGTGACGATTTTAGGGGAAGTCGAGGAAGGGGGTGATGGAGAGGATGATGATGGAGGCAGTGGTTGCGGGAAGGAGGTCATGGATGGAAAGGATGATGATGGTGGTGGCGGTAGCGATGATTTTGAGGAAGGTCGAGTCGAGGAAGGGGTTGATGATAGTGGTGGTGGTGGAGGCGAAAGGTGGTGGTGGAGGATGTGGCGGTGGAGGGGTTGATGATGGTGGAGGGTTTGATGGTGGTGGTGGTGGTAACGGTGATTTTGAGGGACATCGGGGAAAGGGTGGTGGAGGGGTTGATGGTTGTGGTGGAGGTGATTGTATCGGTGATTTGGGGAGAGGTCGAGGAAGGGGTGGAGGGGTTGATAATGATGGTGGTGGTGGAGGTGGCGGCAACGTAGGAAGTCAAGGATGGGACCGATGGTGGTGGTGAAGGGGGATTGATGAAGATGAGGGTATTTTGAGAATGGTTGGATTTTTGTGATGATGTGGCAGTTAATACTAACGTGGCAATGATGTGGACCATTAATACTAACAGGCACCATTAAAAAAGATAGTTATCTGCTTTTTTAAAAATATAGTGCAATTGTCTGCCACGGGCTGAACTCATAAGGGAGTTTATTGCATTTAAGCCTTTTTTGATATAGCGTTCCATGTTACTAATTTAATCATATAATTGTAAAAATTATAGTTATATACTTAATTACTTAGTTATTATATAAGTGATTATCATATCTTACGATATACGATACAATACAGAAGTACAAACGATATACGATTCATATCATGATTTGACAACTTTGAAGATGGTAAGCATGCTACATGGAGAACCTTGAAGAGTATTCCTTTCCTGTATTTTCAAAGCAACAAGGATTATTTCCTCACAGCTAAATAATTGTCAAACTTTCACAACATCCCTAATGCCCTACTCTTATCTCAAGATCTTTGCGGCATGGAATTTAACACCAAATGATTAAGAAGCAACAAGTTTTATGTTGAAGTCATTAGAATGACTAAAACCATGGTCATAATCTGATCCATAAGTGGGTAAACAAATAAGTAAATGAGGCAATAAAGTAGCACTAAAAATGATAAGTTGTGATACAGACACTTGTTTACCAAGAGATCATATCTCATGTGGCACACTCCTGAAACATGTTCTACACTTTTCAAAAATACCCTATGTTTATAATATATTTTGTAATTTTAAATGCTTCTAGACTCAATTTCTACACACATTTCATATTAAATACACATAATGGCATAGAAATATGTATTTTACTTTTACTTTTGTTTAAAGACTACTTTAATGGAGAAAATACACTAATAGAGAAAAACGCATCAGAAGGTATTCACTTGGATTAAACAATAAAAAGTATCTCTTGATACAATCAGTAAGAAAATTAAGCAATTTTATACAATGTTGTGCCTAAGACTATTCCTTGTCAAATATATAAAAATTGGCTTAAACTTGGGTAAGAAATTACCAGAAAATTTGTAATCTCTTTTAAAAACCACCTGACTAACCGTCAACGTTTAACGATGTTAATTCTGTATATTGAATGACCTTTTGGCCTTTTAATATTACGATTAATTAAATTAAATAATGAATAACTATTTATTAACAATTTTTGATAAAATTTAATTAACATTAGCTCTTGGAGGTGGCCAGCAACGGGTGTGGTCGGCAGGGTCGAAGAAGATAGCCAGCGGTGGCAATAGAACAAAGGCGGTAATGGAGGGAATGTTGGTTTCGGGTTGGAGTTAGCTTAAGGTTTGGTAAAGGAGAGGACGGTGGAGATGGAGGACGCAAATGGGAGGTGGTCGAGGCCGGTCAAGGTGGAGGAGAAGAAAATGGAGGAGAAAGGATGGAAATTGGGAGGGAATGGAGGAAGATGAAAGTTGGGGGGCAAAACAGTTGGGGGCAATGGTGTTAGGAGCCAAGATGGGGCATGACTGAGATAGGGGCGAAGGGAATAGTGGAGGGTTGGGTTAGATTAGGATTAAAATTAGGGTTTTGTGAAAAAACAAGAAGATGAAGAAGCTAAGTTAAGGATTTAGTGTAAGGAAGAGGATGAAGACGAAGATGAAGACGATGATGAGGGCGAGGGCGGCGTGTGGTTTCGTGGACGACGCTGACCGTGATGACGGTGTTAGGTAGAGGGATTAGGTGACGGTTAGGATGAAGACGAAGACGAGCGGATTTTGGGGATTTTTTCATTTTTTGATGATGTGGCAACTTAACTGGTTGTGACGTGGCACCGTGCGCCGATGTGGCGCCGTTAATCAGCGTAGTTTTCTATATATTATAAACTTTTAGGTAGTTTCTTGCCAAACACTAAAACCTTCATGGAGTTATGTAAAAATAAGCCATAAAATATATAATAATAACATTCTCATAAATGTGAACATCAATTACTATAATTAAAACTGTATGCACATCTACACCCATGTGCATGTGCATGTATATTATATCATTCAAATCGTCGTCATTGTGGTCATCATCATTGCTAATTTGCTATTAATTATAATTATAAAATCAATAGCAATGTTTTAAATTTCGGATGTCGGTGTCATGTCGACCTGAAGAATTTGACGTCAGAAATCAAATATCGTGAAATGCCGGGTGGTATTACCAAATGTCAAGTTCTACATTATTGTAATGTAAAACTCATTTATATACTTATTTTTTTGAAAATTTGTTAAGTTCTTTAGATTTTTAGTTTTATTAAATTTATATTTTTGCTCAATAGCTTAATGGTAAAACGGTAATCTACTAAACGAATAATCGTAGGTTTGAATCCTACTTGAAACGAGAGCTAGATGAAAAGAGATGAAACAAGGTTCCTGCAAAGTAAACTGGTCCGAATGAACCGGGTTACTTACAAAACCCAAAAAAAAAAGTACCCTAAAAATTTTCCTCACGACGGTAAATGTTGGCCAACATCACGACATTTCGGCCGAAATCACACAATGTCAAATGATATTTTACCAAATATCGTTACCCAAAATTTTTTTGCATGTTCATGTCGTTTTTTCCAAAACCGACATTTCGGCGATGTCGGCCGACATTTATTGCACTGATCTATAGCCATCTCATTCTATTCATATATGTCCTCTAAGGAAGACAAGGTTATCATGTTCATGTCACATGTTTGTGTCCATGGAAAGCATAGCATTGGAAACTCAAAATTTAATTTTATTCCAAAATTCATATATTGAAAATCCTCACAAATACATCTCATATTAAATTCATAGAAATTAATCTGAAAATACACTTTAGTTAGCAAAACAGGGATTAAGCTCAATCGTGTTGGACCATAAATTGATCGGCCTCCAACTCATTAAATAAATTGATCAATATATTTAACTTGTCTGACATGACATAACATGAAATTTTGTTGTTGAGCTTTAAAATGCCTTTGATCGGGTTTCTATATATTTCATCAATACGTCAATTTACATAGCTTGGTGCCTCAAGTTCAAATAGGGGACGCAAATTTCTGTTAAGAACATTTTAGTTAATTCAAAACAAATAAAGTATATAGCACCTTGTTAACAAACAAATAATAACTTTGGCTAACAATAAATTGTATTAGAACTAGATGTGGATTGAGAATTTCGGCCAAAACCTTGCGGTTATGACCGTTTAAGATCAGTTTGTGACAATACCAGTCCAGAATATGAAAAAAAATCAATTTCCACTTATTTCAGTCAAAACAATTCTCTTCCATGAAGTTTCTATGTAAAAGAAGAAAGTTTAGGGAAAACTTCAACCTTAACATTAAAGGTGATTTAGAAAGAGCAAAATCTGAATACAATATAGTTGAGTCTCAAACTCGACAGTTTCTTGGTTCTCTCCAAAAAAGAGAGACGAGAGATAAAAAGAGAGGAGACTCGGGTTGAGAGAGAAGTGGAATCCGTGCAATGAAGACCCTAAGAACCATATTTTATTTTGGCTTATTTACTGATAACTTCCAATATTTTGGGTCATTTTAACAAAATTCCTATTACCTTTGAAATGATCGAGAAACTACCAAATTTAATGGTGACATGTCAGCATCATTTGTGCCACGTCACTTAAGTTACCACGTCAGTAATTTTTTTTAAATCCCCAAAAAATACCCCTATTCTAACCATAACCCTAATTTCTAAAAATTATTAAAAATTAAAAATAAATAAAACCCCATTCTTCTTCCCTCCTCTAGCCGACACCACCATCACCGGCCTCCCCTGACCTCCGGGCCCTGCACCCGATCCCCTCCTCGCCCCTCCATCCTCATCTTCATCATAATTTTCCTCCTGATCTTACCCCGCCCCCTCCTCGCCCGGACCTCCAGCCCCCACCCCTGCCCCCGCCCCTTCCCTGGCCTCCCCCTTACACGCCCCCAGCATTGTCCCTCCCCCGACCCCTTTTCCCGACCTTACTATCATCATCACCATCACCATCATCATCACCATCACCATCATCAACCTCCTCTTCTTCAACCTATCACCACCACCATCTTCTTCCTCCCCCCCCTCTCAAATCCCTCCCCTTCTAACCTTCTCCTTTCTTCATCTCCTCCTCCATCAACCCAAACCCTACCTATCTCTTCATCTCCTCCTCCACAACCATCATGGACCATGCCGCCGTCGCCGCCGAGCGCGTGGCTCCGGCTCCCCCAACATGTATATTAATTATTTAATTAATATTTGATAATTATTAAATTATTTAAAATGTAGTTTATAATTAACTAATTATATTATGAGAAGGGCAAAATGGTCATTTGACATGAACAGTAACATTGACCGTAAAGTCATGGTAGTTCCATGATAGTTTCAAAGGAAATGGAAGTTTTCTAATTCTGGCCCAAGCCTGTTGCGAGTTTTCAGTAAATAAGTCTTTTATTTATCATTACTACTAACCTAAAACTAAAAAGCCATTAAGAGCAGAAACCAGACTCGGCACTTAAAACTCTTTCCATGGCCATCACCATTCTAGTGTATAACTTACAAGGAGGGTAACAACCTAGAATAACACTTTTTATCTCTGATTGACCATCAACGTAAAACTAGACTTCTCAGACACCAGCCCCTCAATTAACAATTGTTGTAAGAAAGAGTATGCTTAGTGTAGAATAGAAGATTGTGTCTGAATAGTTTTCAGTCATAATATCAACATTAGCAGTCATACTAATTTGATTTGGCATCCAACCATAAGTTTTAATATCGAACCATAGGTTTTGACCCCCAACCTTCGAGTTTAGCAAAAGCTACTAAGAACTTATTCCTGCTTACAACAGAACAGATAGAAGAGCTTCAAACAATAAGAGGACTACTTATAAGAGAATTGGAAAACGAGATGGCACATATATATGTCATAGATATTTGCAAAACAAATAATCATTCAGCGACCTCTGTATATTAGCGAAATGTTACTATGATTTTAAAGTTATAAATAATCATCAGATATTAGTATGGAAAAAGGATAGCATTATACACCACTAACTTAACGGATGATAAAAATAATCGCAATACATTTACACAATTACATACATTACCTTTTACATCTTGCCTTAAAAGAGACATAAGAGACTTATGCACTGCATCCCGCTCCACATTTTCCTCTTAAAACAAACACAAAAAGGAAAATAATCAAATAAATATATAACAAGAGGATTGCAAAAGCAAGGATTGCACAAGAGAATGCACCATATATTAGGAGTTGGCCAAGCACGTCCACAATTTTTGAAACATATTCCGGGTTATCTTTGCAGAGAAGAGGGAGCCCGCGAATTGCTTGGACTCGAATCTGTAGCCATTGATAATTCATAAGTAATTTGTTTACAAGAATGTAATGAAAACTATATTCACCATAATAATTGGAACAGAAAGCATATTTTCTTGTCCATGATGGGTACTAATAATAAAGGGTTGACATCACTGAAAAATCTTCGTCAAATATTTCATAGATCCTTGACTCATGGCCATCTCCATTTTCATTGGAGTTTAAACAGTAAAAGCTTTTCCAAACATTGAATCGAATGACTCCACTAACAATGATGCAGAAATACTACATATGAATCCCTTAGTAAAGGATAATAGATTGAAAATATATTGGGAGGGGCACACTCTTCAGTTCTTTGTTTTTGCACTAAAAAAGGTGAACAAAGATGCTAGTTCAATATACTGATAGATGCAACCATAACAAACAAGCAAGACTACAAAGGATCTATTAATAATGACAATTGATTCAAAATACAGGAGTGTGACACCCTTTAATTGTGATATTCACATCACAAGAAGGTCCAACATGAGGGAAATATAGATACGCTGATAAATTAGTTCTGAAGGGGGAAAAGATGTTTTGCAACACCTAACTAAAGATGCGGATGTTTTGCAACACCTGACTAAAGATGTGAGATCATTTTCCTCGTATGCAATAGGGAGTTATTTAGCAGCTATTATTCAATTATTTAAACTGACAAGAATGAGGAATTCATCAGGAAGAAGATTACAATGAAAAGTAATAGGGAGATATTTTATATGGGTTTTTTTGTATTTTTTTGGGGGTGCGGGGGGGGGAGGGACTGGCTCATGAGCCTCACCCAAGCACACAACACACACACCCAGGGGACCCATGAATATTCCCCGAAAGAGTTAATTTATGGTCACTTCCCCTCTTGGGGTTCGAACCCCGCACTCTCCCTAGGAGGGGAAGCGCCGTATGTTCATGCATGCATGGATGGGTAGGCGCAAGAAGGGGGGGAGATGCATACATTCAACAACCATTTACACATTGTAATGGGAATAAAATCTGGTTTAACATGATTCTTTATTTTGTACAAATTGACAAAACCTACAAATCTCATTAACAATATACATAACTACAGCATGTCACAGGCTACTAAGATGTAATTCCTCCACTACAGCCCCCTCCATCCCAAAATCACTCCTAATGCTATGAACAGGGAAGTGCAGACAAAGATACGGTTATGGTTGGATGCAACCACTTACTGGTTACCAGTGCAGCAAACCAATTTCACGGCCAGAATTGAAGTAGCAAAAGGGAACATCTACTGGAGGGGAAGTGTTTCGAAGTTTTGGGCATCTTTCTATGATTTGGAAGTAAAGCAATTGTCAACAACAATCAATGTTGACTGCGACTCCAGGAAATCCAGCACCGTAAAAACAGCATGTAGTGCAAAAAAGAGTGCAAGAAAAACATGTTGCGTGTTGTCGCATCCTTCTTATTTATATACACCCTCTCCTATATATAGAGCTAAACTTCGTAAAATTGGATCATTGAAGATTAATGAGAGTTTGATTGTTAATTTTGCAATTTTGGTTATGTTCTTCATTAGTTGTGAATCATGAGGCTGAGGTATGAAGCTCTAGCCACCAACTGAAATTTTTAAACCATTTATGTCATGAGACTAAATCTTAACCACTTGTCAACAAGCCCCTAGCTCAGCTGCCAAAAAATCCCAACTCCAATTTGTAGGCTATTGATAACTATACCTGATCTTAGTATCGGATCCAAATCCAATGCGTCGATTGGACATGCATCGGAACTTTCAGCGATTAGGACCTAATGGATCCAAATCTAAAGATGCAAGATTTTTCTTTAAATCTAACGGGTCTCCTAAGATCTACACGTACTGCATGAATTAAAACACCCACAAAATTTGTGTAGCAAAGGCAACAATTAAAGACCCTACACAGGATCTGATACCAATGTAGGCTACTGATAACTATAACCAATCTTGGTATCGGATCCAAATCCAATACGCCGTTCGGAACATACAGAGGAATAACAAAAACTCTTATGGCCTACAACATAAGGTGAAGGGAATTTACAGCGATTAGGATCTAACTGTAGTTCCTCTCTGGATCCCAGGGTCTTCGTCTTCGTTGCGATGATTGATGATCCAACCATACCGTTTAGCGGGAGGGATCCGAAATCACAGTAATTGGATAGCAAACGCTATAGTCGAAAGAGTGAACTCTAAAGCATCTTGCTTTGATGGAGCTACAAAACTCCTCCAATAGGGCATTTCTATAGCCTTGAGAAGAATATGATGGATTGTCAGAGTTAGTCGCTGGACCAAATCTTGAACTCTCATCACCCACACCCAGTTTGTGTGGGCAACTGAGCCAGAGACGAACCGATCCGTAGTTGGGCTCGATGCTCATGGCGAGTCAGGCGGGCGGGCTTTGGGCCGGGTTGGGCCCAAGTCCAAAATAATTATTGCAGCCACCACTGCAGCACCTGCAAAGACAAGCTTTTCACCAAACCGGTTTGTTAAATTTCGAGGGGAGCGATTGTATATTTTTACATATGAGTGTACAGGGAATTTTAATATAAGTGGGTTCCATCAATAAGACTCAAGCCTTGTTGAGATTTGTCTCAACTTAATCTTATACCCATGCACTTCTCATACTTTTTTTTCAATGTGAGACTATTTTAATCCACACATCTCAACACCCCCCTCACGTGCAACGTGCTTGTCACATGTATCGTATAGAACACGAAGGCTCGGATCACACACAAGAGAGCACGAAAGCGAAGAGAGCACGAAGGCTTGAAGAGGTGTGTTATTAAAATACAAATCCACGAATGTTATCAATCAAACTCTGATACCATATTAAATTTAATTATACACAAATAAGGGGTCGATTATATATTTTATTTATGAGTATACACGGACTTTTGATATAAATGGGTTCCATCAATAAGACCCGAGCCTTATTGAGGTTTGTCAAATCTTATATATTATACTCATGCACTTCCATCAATCCACACATCTCAACTTAGCCGCCGCCTCCCCCTCTCAATTCACACAGCTCAACTTAGCCGCCGCCTCCCCTCTCCTCTTGCTAGTGTTTTAAAAGCGGAAAAGAAAAGCGGAATGGTCGAGAAACCAAAACGCTTAAGCGGCCGCGCAGACCGTTCAAAAATCAGAATAGTCGTGATTCATCAATATTCCTTTTCTTGTCAATAAATAATGATTCTCATTACGTTCTAATTATTTTTATATTGCTTTTATACTAGCAAATGCCTAAATTTAACCTAAAATTTAACAAATTTGCTTAGCCAAAATATTATTTGCTAAAATATGCTTAAATAGTTCAATGCAAAATTGAAATTTTTTTAGAATTTATTAGTTTATATAGTGCTTATAAGATTTTCGATGCCCAGCATCAAGCATCATAACTCAAATCTGTAAAAATACATACCAAATTATTTTTAAAAATATCTAAAAGATTATAGCTCAAAACCAGATGGAGTCAAAATCGAATTGGAATTTCAAGCTCGAAATTCAAGTACTCAAAATCGATATAGAAAACTCAAGAATTGCTCGAAATCGATTTAGATGTCGACTTCTTAATGTTGATAAACCAAAAAGTTTTAAAACCCAAATCTTGAAGTGTCTCAAAACCGGCTCGACAACCATGGGATTTATCGAATCGAGCACGAAGAATAGAAACGTAGAAAAAGATAAAAAAGAAAAGACAGAATGTTGTATTAATTGGTATTTGTGTATTCTTACTCTAATAACAATACTTATATACCTTTATAACACTTATGATATGTATACATCAGTAAAATAAGTTATGCAATATCACCAGCTTAAGCGGTATAAAGCGGAGCGGCGAAACCTGCTCGGTCGCTTAAGCGGCGGCTTTTTAAAACACTGCCTCTTGTCGCAGCCTCGCAGCCTCGCCTCTTCTCTACCCCCATTGCATCACCCGCACCATGCCTTCTCTGCCCGCACCACGTCCTCTTCTGCCCGCACCATGCCTGCACCAACAGCGCACCACGCCTCCTCTGCACCACGCCTCTCTGATCTGGACCCGATCCCGCACCACCAGCACCCATGCCCTCTATGGTCGCTACCCTCTACTTGTAGCCTGCCTCCTCTACCAATGATATCGCCTCCCCCATGCCAATCACAACTCTCTCGAACCCTATCATAGCCCTCGCCAACAGCCGTATAGCAACAATCGTCTCCTCTCCACTCGGTTACTGACGATAATAAATTCGATCGTCATGCTACTCTTGTACTCGCTCGTGTGTTAGAAGACCTTATTCTCTCTCTCTCGTGATCTACTTTTGTGTCGTTCATCATGGATTCTGATTTGGTCTCTGATGGCCGTGGGACGTCGCGTGGTCGTTCCCTTACTATTGCTCGTGGTCGTGGTCCCCGTGGACGTCCTACAGCGCGCCAGACATCTACACCAGTTGCTACTAACTGACCTTCATCTTCTGTCGACCAGCTACCTTTATCTATTGCTAAATGAGGCCAGTTGCGTCAGCTCCTCTCTTCTATAACTTCTGCCAACCTTTATACTCCGTCAGGTATATCGTTCCTTTCTCATTCTAATTCGTGGACCGCTGACTCCGGCGGCTCACATCACATGTCTCTTGATGGACCGTCTGACCTTCCTTTTAGGCCTCACAGGTTTATTTCTGTAACATTTCAAAAAAAAATTAAATGTTATTTTAGAATTTTAAATAATGAGAAAAGAGTTTTATTAAAGATTATGGTATTTAATAGGAGCAGTAGTAATTAATTGTAGAAGGTATTTTATTGAAAAAGGTTTTTAAATGGTAAATGATTTTAAGTGTAAATGTGAGAGTCTAGTAGGTGTTAGGTTGGGTTGAACCTTCACACACAATATACCATGTCATGCACCATGGAGCCTCCATCTCATACTTGCTCTACACACACATCTTCCTTCAATCCTATCATAACTCTTATGATTTTTTGGCAACCTCAAACTGAACAAACCACTTACTTCAAACTTCATCACAAACTTTTGTTATTCCAACATATCATAAGGAAATTGATGAGTTCTTCATGAAGTTTGTTCAAAACTCAAGCTAAAGCTAATACCACTTCAAAAAGTTTCAAGTGTGCACTTCATGAGCTTGGAAGTGTTAGTTATATATATGCCCTAGAGGCCATTACTGTACATACGATGCATATTGTAATGGATGCTTGGACATATATAGGGAGGACTTTCTTGCTCGACATGATAGTATGCTATCTGGTTATACTTTATCTTAACATGTACTCTGATTGTCTATATGTTACATGTTGATAAAGCCCTTAGGATATGTACTCGACTATTGGGACTATGATGAGATCATACTAGTGGGGCCACGGTAGTCGACGAGTACATCCTATAACTGTTCCTGGTCGAGGGTGTATCGAGACAGGGCATCGATACACCAGAGTAGACTAGCGTATACGCATCTTGACCCATATGATGGACGATGGATGATCCCATATCCATCGGTGTTTGACATCAAGGATGGTGTACGGGTGCTCAGTAGAGACTGGGTACACTGGACGGACTCGCCGAGAACTCCTAGATGGTATTATACCTCACGTCAGATGAAAGTTCTCCGGTGACACTGGTACAGAGTAGTCTGTTGACCCGAGATCGTCATAGAGTCTTGTGTGATTCCCACTGTGCTTTGATTTCCATCATACCACGTCTAAGAGGGCGTGCAAAAAGATGGCTTTTGGGTACAGTCCCGAATCACATGGAGGCAATGAGCTGATAGGAGGGGATTCGTCTCTCCCGGTATAGGGAGTTGATGTTGCGCTGTGTTCGATTGGCTATAACTGGAAATCCCTGGCCAGGGTTGTTGAGATTTACTGGTAAGTGTTATCAGTAGTTTCTCGAACAGTTATAGACCTCATATCGACACGACTTATCAAGCTACCGGGGTCTGACGTTTGCCACCCCTAGGCGAGATATGCGACATATCAGACGACGAGACCGGACTGTACGGGAGTGTTACTGTTTGGATTCACAGGAGAATGTGCAGGCTTACTTGTTGATCTTCTAAGCGCTCAATACCTAGGTGGCTGTTACGTTTAGCTGACCGCTTGCAGCTTGTGGGTGTTTGATATGATCATCACCTACTGCCGGCGTGTTGACGATTCTTTAGAGTCCTACACAGAGATTTCTTGACTCAGGCAAAACGGAGTAGGAGCACATATGTGATATGTGCGGGACCGAGGATAATGCGATATGAGATACCGTATTCTATTCTCGCGATATTTGATATCAGCCGGGTCATCGGATCAAGTGTTGATTCGATGAATCGGTACGGATAAATATTAGTCGGTTATATGCGATATAGCCGGATTGTCGGATCAAGTGTTGATTCGATAATTTAATGTATAATAATATATATGATATATTAAATTACATTAATTAATATTTGCTCACTAAAAGATTCTTTTTCTCACTCGGGTAATACATTGATATATATGCGATATATGTTAATTGTATTATTTTATTTTGTTACAATAAATATTATATGTGATATATAATATTGTAACATGATGTAGTTATTAATGCAACATGTTTAGTGGAGATTAAACATGGTTAGGGTTTGATTAGGGTTAAGTTATTTTAGAAGTTTTTAGAAGCTTTTTTTTTGTTTTATGCAAAGATATTTGTTTAGATATTTTTGCATGATATTTCCTTAACCCAACCACACCCTTTAACCTTGGTTAATTCTCTACAATGGTTACTTGAACCATGGTTGCATTTCTAACCTTATGATTACTTTGCATTATTCATCACAAAAGGATTATGACTATTCTTCTTCTTCTTCCTTCATGAAAACCTTTCTTGCTTTGCTTAAGTGATGATTATGTGTGAGAAAAAGATGATAAATGAGAGCAAAAATCCCACTTCATCATCCTCATCTATCCTAGCCCTTTAGATGAGAGTGTTCACTTCATTTAGTGAGTGTTAGCTTGTGTTAATGAAACTTCAAGATAGATCATCTTTGTTATCGAAGATCGGAAGCAAGACTGCATCTTTCTCTTCGTGAAGCCTCTCGAGAGTCCGGAACACGATGATCGCAGCGAAGGGACCTCAACACGGAGCTTAAGAAATGAATGACCGGATCTACAAAGGTTGTAATCCCTCTCACTTAGTGTTAAAGTGTTTAACATGCTTAGTTTCGCATAAACTCTAGTTTAAAGATCCGGCTTTGGGTTGTTCGGCACGGCTAAAACGATAATCGGGCATGGTTGATGTCTCGTAGACCCTTGTGCGTGTGCCTAGCAACCCTACAGTGGTATCAGAGCCAAGCTAGAGGTTTAGGCGAATTCTGAGCGAAGTTTAAAGTCCGATCGAACCCGGATACCTCGATACAAACCCTTCTCTGGACAATTTTCAAAAATGTGATTTTTTATGAATTAAAAATGCTCAGAAAATTAAGCAGGAAAAACTAAGAATTACTGTGAAGTACGGTCCACTAATGCTCTTAGATGACCGCGGAACCGATGACCGTGGAACCGCGGCCAAACCAAGGGTTTGGCGGCGGTTCCGCGGCCAAAATTTTGAATTAGTCCCTGTAACTTCATATATTTATTCTTAGGTCCTTTCTTGTCATTTCTTTCTGGGAATTTTTTAATTCCACTCAAGTGTTGAGTTTTCTGGGTTGTATTGGGGACTCGTTGATTCGATCGGATAATTTAACTTCGTTTAATTTTTCCGAATAATTTTAGAAACTGTTAAAAAGTTCGAACGGATATCAATAACTCACTTTTTCTCCTGTCGGAAAATTTTTCAAAAGTTGGATTTTTTCTCGAGTTTAAGAACGTTCTAAGTCGTGCAAGTAACGCGGTGGACCCTCTAGAAGACAACAAACCTTAACTCGATTATGTGACCGTCTTAAACTGGCTCTAAACCTTAGGGTTTGGGGCAGTACGGCATGCCACATGTGAGGCGTTGGCTTGACCCTTCTACGGCTGGACCATCGGTACTGTGGCATGTGATGGATATTTTTGAACTCCGCTCAAGTGTTGAGCTATTTGGGAAATCTTGGGTGTTTGATTATTCGATCGGAAAGTTTAACAATGTCTTTTTATCTGGAATGTGATACAATATTTGGAATCCACAGGTAGTTATGAGATAACTAAATTTGAATGTTATAAATCTAGCAGTTTAGTCTCAATTGATCGGTTGCCACGGGATTTTGATGTGATCAAAAGTCCGTCGCAATCACGTAGCGTACGCAGATACTCGCCGGGTAAACTTAATAGACAGCCATGCCCCATAGCCCCGACCAAGTGACTGTAGGAGATCCCCGTCGCCAAAAGCATCCGTTCGGGTGCCCGCGGCAGCGGTGTTCCGCCTTAGTGCACTTCGTCGACGGCATCCGGGAGTGCTGCCGTCTACTAAAGTTTGCGACGAGCATTCGATCAGTATATCGGGAATTTTGTTGAATTGCCCGACTAGATATTGAAAAGTGTTTTCGATAATAAGACTAAAATGCGGGGTTTATAATTGTTAGGCATACGATGTCTAAGGAATTCATTTGGTTAAGCATGTGATGTCTAAGAAGGTTGCGGGTTCCAACTGTTGTAGTTTTACACTTTCTTTTCTGTGACCGTAAGCGTAGTATGGTGTATCGCCGGCTTCGTTGCTATACATCAACGACAATCAGGATACGCATACTTGCTTACGTTGATGATATGAGATATTATATGTTGCTGTGATATGTTATATTGGATCGTCGTGTTTTGAATAGCCGGGGTTTTATGTGAGATGAGAGTTTTTTCTTTTTCATTCATTTAAAATTCATTTGTATGTAATATTCTTTTATTGGGGCACTTCCGGGCTGAGGATGATGTCACCATTGTATATTATTTACTTTTTCGCATTAGATAGACCCAAGGCGGGGAGCACAAGTAACCGGGTTCAGGGTCCAGTGGGAGACCATCTCGAGGAGTCGAGACCGGATCTCCTAACCCTAGAATTGGCAGTGTTACTTGCCGCTCTCCTAGGGGTCTAGGGATATGGGTTTGGCTATTCATCGCGACCGTGGAATCCGTGTTTTATACAGGCTCGTACTAAAACACGGACGTCCTAGTATACCCAATATTTCATATATGTTCTTCTGCTGCAATGTTCTGTGATGAGATCATATTACTGCCTGAGACGAATGTTTATATTATATATATGAGATATATGTTATATTGCAGATTTCGTTTCAAATGTGATACTTGTGAAGCATAATAAAATGGGACTTCATTAATGAGATTAATGAAATAAAAGAAACCTAAAGATGTTGTAGAGACTTGTTTAAAAACTGGTAGCTCTAGTTCTTGCTTTGCATAGCGGTGTTCCTTGTAGAACATCCAGCACCTTATTCGATAAGGAAAGAGCCGAGATCCCTTCACCGGGAGTGACCTCTTTAGTGAAACTAGCAGATGCTACAAACTCGGTTTGTCTTTTGATTGTTTCTATAGTTCTTGCTTTGCATAGTGGTATATATGATATACCCTGCACTTTATTCGATGAGGAAAGGGCCGACGATCCCTTCACCGGGAGTGACCCCTTTAGCAAAACTAGAAAAGCCTCAAAAACACTCCATTTAAAATCACTCGATTCTACAACGATATCAAGTTCGTTACGCAAAAGGTTTTCTTAAAAACCTGTCGTAACCCTCCGTCATTTCAGATAAGTACTGGTTAGTATTCGTGCTGCGTTTGTTAACCTTAGCCAAGGCGTAGTGTGCGGTAGCTGATTAGTGCTTATCTGTATAAGCATATGATGCGATTGAGTTAGGGTAGTCGTGCGACTTTGTTGACCTTAGCCAAGGATCGTGCGGGTGGGTTTAATTCAATCGGGAAATGACGGGTTGAACTTGGCTAGCACTTATGATTTGTTGATCTTAGCCAAGGTTATAAGCTGCTAAGGGTAAAATATTATTGGGAATTTCAAGTGTTGAAATTTTATGAGATAGTTGGATCCCGATACCCGCTGCGAGTAAGAGTTACTCCTGAGAGAGTTTTACACATTACAATTAGCCGATCAAGTAGGTGTCTAGAAAGGTGTCAACGGGGTTACGCCCCTGGGAAAACGAGATTTACTTTAATTAGGTTCGTACGAAAGCACGAGGGACCTCCCTCAAAATACCGACACTGGCCTGGCTGAAAGATTGGCGAACTTGTAGAGTGTAATTAATCCCGGCTAGTCTATCATTTTAGGGTTTGAAGGAAGATTTGACTAAAACAGTGGGAGACATCCTGATTAGATAAATTGATAACCAATCTAATCTTGTAAAAAGTGCACGCTGAGTGTTTTCTTCTCTCTCTCCAGGTAGGGACCATGTCACGCCTTAATCAAGATAATAATACGGATGTATTTGACCGAACCCGCTTGTTATACTGTGCTAAGAAACGTTGGTCCCGCTCCAACTTATAATTGTTTTAAGACAGAGCAGGGAATAGGGGATTACCAGAATTCCCGTGCCGCCCAAACGAAGAAAGTGCATGCTGATGCATCTTCTTCGGGTGTGTTCATTACATAGAACCGTTTCTCAATATCCTTTACGTCCTGGGTATTTGATACCGGATCAGGATCCCACATATGTAATTTGTTACATGGGCTACAGATAGGTAGAGAACTGAGAACGGGTAATAAGTTTCATGAGATAGAAACGGTGCAAGTGTTGCAGCCAAGTCTGTTGGTCACTATCACCCTGTATTACCAGAATACATTGATTCTGAACGAATGTTATTAGATACCGAACCTGATGTCCAACATCATATCAGTCTCTTTATTAATAAAGAAAGGATATAATTTTGTATTGTTGGATAATGTTTTGAACATTTCCTATATCAAGAGTTAATAGTTCAGACACGTTATCTAAAAGTATAGACGTTCTAAATCAAACCACAGTTCTTAGTGTACAGAACACACACAAGAGGAAGAGTTTAGAAATGAACAAATCCTTCTTGAGGCATTGTAGACTAGGTCATATCAATGCGACCCGACTAGCTGAAGTTACATAAAGATGCATATTTAAATTAGTTTGAATTTACATCTTGTGAAACTTGCCGGTCATGTCACACAGATAAGATGACCACAGCTCTGTTTATTGGAAACAGAGAAAGAGTTAGTGAACTCTTGGGATTGATACATGATGATGTATGAAAGTCCCCTGTCTACACATGCCAAGGCCGGTTCTTTGTACTTCATTAGATTCACTGATTATCTTTCAAGATCCGGACATATGTTCCTGTTGAAACACAAGTCTGGAACTTTTAAGAAATTCAATGAATATAAGTTAGAAGTAGAGAACCAAAATATGGGTATAAGTATTATGTCCTTTGATGAGATCAGGGAGGAGAATACTTGAGCACGGAATTCCTGAACTATTCTAAAAGAGAATGAGATTCTCTCTCAGCTTTACTCCTCCGAATACACCACAGCATCTCGGTGTATCGGGGTGGAGCAATAGCACCCTATGTGATAGGGTGTGCTCTATGATGAGTACTACTGAGTTTCCTATTTCCTTTTGTGTGTTATGCGCTTGAGAAGCTGCATACCTATTGAATAGGGTTCAAATCAAATCAGTTGCCTACCACTTCATATGTGATATGGAATGGGAGAGCCTATATCTTAAGTATGTTAAGATTTGGGATTGTCCAGCCTATATCTAAAAGCATAATCCGGACAAGCTCAAGGCAAAGTCAGTTCTGTAGAACTGGAAAAGGTTCCAGCTATACAAACTACAGCTGATGATTTGGTAGAACCAAAGGATTCAGTAGTTTCCAACGAACCTCAGCCTCTCCGCCGATCTGGTAGGGTTCTTCACCCACCAGAGAGATACTTCGGTTTCTCTATGACAGTGGGAGCGAGGATTGCCTCATGAGATGATGACCCAACTAGTTTCGATCTGGCCATCAGGAGTGGGACTCTGTAAGAATGGCTGGATGCTTAGCGATCTGAGATGGAATCCTTATACACCAACAAAGTATGGACTTTGGTTGCTTTATCTGAAGGGTTAAATCCCCATCAGGAGCAAGTATATCTTGAGAAGATTACTTGGTGTACATGAAAAAGTTGAGACTTTCAAACCTATGCTTAAGTCCATCCAGATCCTACTTGCCACGGCTACATACCATGACTACGATATCTGGTGGTTGGATGTCATGACAGCTTTTCTAAATGATGTTTTAGAAGAGAGCGTTTATAAGTACACAGCCAGAGGGTTTCGTAGACAGTGGGAGCAGCGGAAACGTGTGCAAGATGCCTTATAGGATAAAGCAGGCATCGCGGAGTTGGAACATCTGTTTTGATGTGGTAGTTAAAGAGTTTGACTTCATCAAAATGGTAGATGAACCTTGTATATACAAAAAGGTAGTAAGGAGTATGGTGGTGATCCTCGTAGAGTACATGGATGGCATACTCTTGATAGGGAAGGAGTTTCATATGCTATGCTCGGTCAATCTCCGCTTATCACAAGGATTCTCCATATAGGATCAAAGTGATACCTCCTAAATCCTGGGTTTTGGATCTATGAGATAGATCTAATTGGATATTAGGATTCTCACTAGTTGTAGTGAGATGGTATGAATGGATCCTGGGGAGAATCACTGGAAAGGTTCCAGGGTGATAAGGACGATTGAATGTCAGTCGCAGGCATTGTCTTTACCTTCAGTGGAGGGACGGTATGTTGGAAGAGTTCCAAACTAGATACCGTGACTTACTAGACGATTAAAGGCAAGATACATCATTACCAAGGATGCTACCAAAGAGGCAGTCTGGATACATATAAGTTTATGAGATGAACTTCGTTCCTACCATTGTGAGACAATGGAGTTGTGGCTTTTGCCAAGGAACCCCCGTCCCATCAGAAATCCAGATATAATTCTTGGCAGTATCGCCTGATTCTGGGGCCACGGTAGTCGACGAGTACATCCTATAACTGTTCCTGGTCGAGGGTGTATCGAGACAGGGCATCGATACACCAAAGTAGACTAGCGTATACGCATCTTGACCCATATGATGGGCGATGGATGATCCCATATCCATCGGTGTTTGACATCAAGGATGGTGTACGGGTGCTCAGTAGAGACTGGGTACACTGGACGGACACGCCGAGAACTCCTAGATGGTATTATACCCACGTCAGATGGCAGTTCCCCGGTGACACTGGTACAGAGTAGTCTGTTGACCCGAGATCGTCATAAAGTCTTGTGTGATTCCCAATGTGCTTTGATTTCCATCATACCACGTCCAAAAGGGCGTGCAAAAAGGTGGCTTTTGGATACAGTCCCGAATCACATGGAGGCAATGAGCTGATAGGAGGGGATTCGTCTCTCCCGGTATAGGGAGTTGATGTTGCGCTGTGTTCGATTGGCTATAACTGGAAATCCCTGGCCAGGGTTGCTGAGATTTACTGGTAAGTGTTATCAGTAGTTTCTCGAACAGTTATAGACCTCATATCGACATGACTTATCAAGCTACTGGGGTCTGACGTTTGCCACCCCTAGGCGAGATATGCGACATATCAGACGACGAGACCGGACTGTACGGAAGTGTTACTGTTTGGATTCACAGGAGAATGTGCAGGCTTGCTTGTTGATCTTCTGAGCGCTCAATACCTGGGTGGCTGTTACGTTTAGCTGACCGCTTGCAGCTTGTGGGTGTTTGATACGATCATCACCTACTGCCGGCGTATTGACAATTCTTTAGAGTCCTACACAGAGGTTTCTTGACTCAGGCAAAACTGAGTAGGAGCACATATGTGATATGTGCGGGACCGAGGATAATGCGATATGAGATACCGTATTCTATTCTCGCGATATTTGATATCAGCCGGGTCATCGGATCAAGTGTTGATTCGATGAATCGGTACGGATAAATATTAGTCGGTTATATGCGATATAGCCGGATTGTCGGATCAAGTGTTGATTCGATAATTTAATGTATAATAATATATATGATATATTAAATTACATTAACTAATATTTGCTCACTAAAAGATTCTTTTTCTCACTCGATAATACATTGATATATATGCGATATATGTTAATTGTATTATTTTATTTTGTTACAATAAATATTATATATGTGATATATAATATTGTAACATGATGTGGTTATTAATGCAACATGTTTAGTGGAGATTAAACATGGTTAGGGTTTGATTAGGGTTAAGTTATTCTAGAAGTTCCTAGAAGTTTTCTTTTTGTTTTGTGCAAAGATATTTGTTTAGATATTTTTGCATGATATTTCCTTAACCCAACCTCACCCTTTAAGCTTGGTTAATTCTCTACAATGGTTACTTAAACCATGGTTGCATTTCTAACCTTATGATTACTTTGCATTATTCATCACAAAAGGATTATGACTATTCTTCTTCCTTCATGAAAACCTTTCTTGCTTTGCTTAAGTGATGATTATGTGTGAGAAAAAGATGATAAATGAGAGCAAAAATCCTACTTCATCATCCTCATCTATCATAGCCCTTTAGATGAGAGTGTTCACTTCATTTAGTGAGTGTTAGCTTGTGTTAATGAAACTTCAAGGTAGATCATCTTTGTTATCGAAGATCGGAAGTAAGACTGCATCTTTCTCTTCGTGAAGCCTCTCGAGAGTCCGGAACACGATGATCGCAGCGAAGGGACCTCAACACGGAGCTTAAGAAGTGAATGACCGGATCTACAAAGGTTGTAATCTCTCTCACTCAGTGTTAAAGTGTTTAACATGCTTAGTTTCGCATAAACTCTAGTTTAAAGATCCGGCTTTGGGTTGTTCGGCACGGCTAAAACGATAATCGGGCATGGTTGATGTCGTAGATCCTTGTGCGTGTGCCTAGCAACCCTACAGGAAGTTCTATAGCATCTATCAAAATGGATAAAAACCCATCTTTTACAAGTTATCTAAGTGTTTAAGTCTCGAATACTTTGTTTGATATCAAAAAAATCAGGTTTTTTTGTAAGATTTTAGTACTCAAATGGAATCTGCTCAAACTTGAGAGCTCTAAAAAAATTTCTGAGTTTTTTTGAGATGGTGAGCACAACTAAATACCACACCCAAAGCCCGTGTCCATCTACACCTACTTTGGCCATAGATTTAATAGTATTGGCCGCAAATTGAGGCCAATTTAATGAGTTAGGATCTGGGATTTCTTCTGTATCTCCTATGCATCCCAATTAGGCTAGTGTATACTTCTTTTTACCCCAGATTATCTGGAGCAAAATCCGGAACACATCCTATAAAAATTTAATGTTTTACGTTTTAAAAACTTAAGTTTTGATTTTCATTATTGCCGGGAGTAGTTCGATATAGATAGCACGCGTTAAAATATATCGATCGTATGTTTTAGTCTATGTGTGTTAGAATTGTAGTAACGTTTGCGTTTCGATTCTTATACGTACGCTTGGTTTAACGTATATGATCGGTCGCGGAGACGTTCGACACGGCGAAAGAAAGCAAAGCATTCACGAGCTTCGTCTAGCACGTGTTGACTTTAGGTGAGTAGGGGGACATTTACAAGTGGGAACTCGGACGGATGACGTATAGCACCCCCGACTACCAGAAATTTTATGAAACTCCGTATCGGTTTTTAAAACACTATTAGCAATACGTAACCGCATTTCTATATCATATGCATTACATTAAGTACCATGCCACCCTTAGTATATAATCATACTTGCTAGAATAGATACATTGGATAGAACACAAGCACAATACTAATGATTCCATGTTGCACAGCTCATAGACTCGCATACTACATCACAAATCATTAGTACTGCCTGACACCAAGAATTACTATGATTCCATGTGCACAACTTTATTACAATATTTCATGATAGTATTAGTTGATATTTACCATGTTCCATAATTTGAATGCTATGGTATAATTACATGTTATAGTTGCCAAATGTTGCATGAATGAATCATTTGTAAGTAGATACACATGCTCATGTCGCTAACTTGCGACCAAGGTGGAATACAAAAAAAAATTCTACAACTTAAGTACGAATATTTACGAGCTAGAATCGAAACCAAACACTAAACTAGTAATTATGGAGTTAACTACTCAGATAGACGATAGCTATCTTTATAGTCGTGTCCGTCTTCTTTCCACTTCTTGCGCTTCTAGGGACTCCGGGATCGAGCTTGGATGTCAGTCTTCCTAGTCGAAGAAGATCCATCCGAGAGAACCCTAACAAAGGCTAAATTTTCATACTAAAAACCAAGTGAAGAAAACTAGTGAACTAAACTTGCTAAGAATAGCACACTAGAATGATGTAGTGGATGATGTAGTGGCTAATCTCTATATGTTTCTCTCTTAATCTTTTTCTCACTTTTTAAAAACTCAAGAGGAAGAAGCTCATGGTGAACAAGTGAGCATGGCTACTAAATTTCTTATCTCTTCCTCTTTCTTTTCTTCATTTTTCTTTTGAATGAGTGAACTTGTGACTCACCATGGTGAGTGACAAGCCTACAACCTTCCAACAAAATCGTGAAGAAATGAGATGATAAAAGAAGAGAAAAGAAGGCCACCTCATATGCACACATATACATATGTACGTGTATATATAAATATATATACAAATACACTAATACAAGTATATACTACAAATACATACACCCGTATCCGTATCAAAATACGAATACCGTATTTGTATCAAGACACGAGTACCCGTATTTGTATCAAGACACGAGTACCCGTATTTGTATCAAGACACGAATACCCCTATTTATACAAATACCGTATTCTGTCAAAATACGAATACGAAAAAGAGATACTAAATAGAGATAAATAATACTAGCTCATATTTCATCTAAATGTGATAACCTGGCTATCTTTCAAACCTGCTAGTATTAATAAATTGTTCGATTAAAAGTACGTGTACAAAAACACGTATTTAATCGAACCCAAGTATGTATCAAAATAAGTACACTATATCGTTTCACCTAAGCTGGTAAACCCTCTATTTGGGACTCTAAAGACTCAACAATATGCTGGCAGTGGGTTTAACTACAAGCACGTCAACGACACTACCTGTACGTCACGGCTGTCCAGGTATTGATATGAAGGTCAACAAGCAAACTCGTCTGTATCTCTACTGAGTATGAAAGTGACAATCTTAGTACAGTACGGTTTCTTCGTCTGAGAGTATCGCGTACTGGGACTAGAGGGTGGAGAACGTCAGACCCCTAATAACCCAATAAGTCGTGTCGATGTGACCCAAAACCATCCCGAGAAACTACTGATCTCACAGTCAGTAAATCTCAACTATCTTGGCCAAGATCTTATGGTGACCAATCGAACACATCGCGACGTTAACTCTCTATACCGGGAGAGACGAATCACTTCTATCGCTTACTACCCCTAAGTGCTTTGGGACTGTACCTAACTAAAACATGTTTGCACGACTCTTTAAAGCAGTGATTGGGTATTAATCTAAGTACAGTGGGAACAAACTCGAGACCAATGACGATGTCAAGTCTAAAGACAAACTTATACATATGTCACCAGAGAACTACTATCTGACGATATGTATATTACAATCTAGAAATTCTCGGCGAATACGTCCAGTGTAACTCATAACCTATTGAGCATATGTATGCTATCTTTGGTGCCGAACACCAATGGTTGTGGGACAGGCCACCTTCCCTCACAGGAATAAGAAACGTATACACTAGTATATTCCGGAATATCAATGCCCTATCTTGAAACTCCAATGACTAACAATTTAAGGATGTGCTTACAGACTATATAGACCCCACAAGTATGATCGCCATTACAACTCTAGTAGTCAAGCATAAGATCCTACAGGCTTTACCAACATTTAATCGAGATACGTAATATAAAATAGAACATATACACATGTTGAGATAAAGGCAAATCAGATAGCAAACTATCATATCGAGCAAGATTGTCCTATACATATATATCCATCCATATGTAATATACAATATTGTACTATACAATAATGGCATCTAAGGCATATACATCCAACAATCTCTCACTTGCACGTAAGCCATGTATTGGCATATCGAAGACCAATCATCTCCAATAGCCACTCCAGCTGAGTCTGAAAAAGTGCCTTTGTGAGTGGGTCCGCCGTGTTGTCATTTGTGTCTACTCTCCTGATCTCGATCTCCCGACGATCAATAATCTCCCTGATCAGATGATACCGCTTTAAGATGTGTCTGAATTTCTGATAGGACCGTGGTTCCTTCGCTAACGCTATAGCCCTATTATTGTTACAATACAAAGGTATTGGATCAACAATAAACGGAACCACCTCAAGTTCATGAATGAACTTCCTCATCCAGACAGCCTCTTTTGTGGCACGATGGCAGCAATGTATTCAGCCTCCATCGTCAATCTTCCACGGTAACCTGTTTGAAACTCTTCCAACAGACCGCCCTCCATTTAGGGTAAACACATAACCCGATACAGACTTGTTGTCTTTCTTGTCGATTTGGAAGCTAGAATCGATAAAGAACCCTATATGGAGGTCTCCATTAACGTACACTAAGAACATATTCTTAGTCCTTCTCAGGTACTTCAGAATGTTCTTTACAGTTGTCCAATGCTTCTCCCCTTGATTTGACTGATACGGCTTACTACGCTAAGTGGGTAAGCTACATCTAGTCGGTACACAGCATCGCATACATTATAGATCCCACCGCGGAAGCGTAGGGTATAATACTCATGCGAGCCCTCTCCTCATCAGTCTTTGGAGCATCTATTTAAAAAGGGTGATTCCGTGACAAGCCGGTAGATTACCACGCTTAAAATCCTCCATAGTATATCTCTTTAGTATGGTGTCAATGTACCTGGACTGTGAAAGTCCCAACATCCTCTTATAGATCTATCACAATAAATCTTGATCCACAGAATATAAGAGGCCTCACCCAGGTCCTTCATGGAGAGCTTCTGAAACAAAAACAGCTTGACCGACTGCAACTTAAGAATGTCATTTCCTATCAGGAGAATGTCATCGACATACAAAACGAGGAACACGACTATTCTCCCTACAATCTTCTTATATATACAAGGCTCATCAATGTTTTTGATGAAGGCAAATTTTTCGACCGTTTCATTAAAACAGATGTTCCAGCTCCACGATACCTATTTTAATCTATAAATGGATTTAAGTAACTTGCACACCTTCCCGCTGCTTCCACTGTATACGAAACCTTCAGCTGACCATATAGACACGCGCTCTTCTAAAGCGCCGTTTAGAAAAGTGGTTCTTTACGTCCATCTACCAGATCTTATAGTCATGGAAGGCAGCAATGGCAATTAGAATCCGAATGGATTTGAGCATAACCACTGGAGAAAAGGTTTCGTCATAGTCCACACCTGGTCTTTGACGAAAACCTTTTTGCAACAAGTCTAGCCTTATAGGTTTCCACATGTCCATCTACACCAATTTTCTTCTTGAAAATCCATTTGCAGCCGAAGGGTTTTACCCCTGACAGTGCAATGTACAAAGTACAAACTTTGTTGGTGTACATGGACTCCATTTCGGATCGCATATTATCTAGCCATTTCAGAGTGTCCCTACTGGCAATAGCCTGCTCGAAATAGAATCATTTTCTTCCAAGATGCAATCCTCTCGATCCCGTTTACGAGAAAACCGTCGTATCTCTCGGACGGACGAGAAATCCTACCAGATCTGCAGAGTGGTTGAGGTTCACATGGGATTATTGAATCTTGAATTTCTACCAAATCATCAGTTATAGTTTGTCCTTCTAGAATTTCTTCCAGTTCTACTACGCTCCCACTAATTTCTTTTAAAAGAAATTTATTTTCCAAAAAGGTGGCGTGAAGAGCAACAAACACCTTCTGTTCTTCGATATAGTAGAAAATATACCCTCGTGAGTGCTTGGGCTATCCTACAAACTAAAACAAAATTGATCGTGCCTCGAGCTTGTCCGGTTTTTGTAATTTAACACACTGAACAACCCCATATCTTAATAAAATTAAGGTGCGATCTCTTTCCCTCTTATATTTCATATAGAGTGGTAAGCACGGATTTGGTTGGACTCAATTTAATAAATATGATGCTGACTCTAGCGTATATCTCCATAATGAAAGAGGTAACTCAGCATTACTCATCATTGAGCGAACCATATCCAACAGAGTAAGCTGAGTGAGAATACTATTCTCTTTTATATAGTCAAGGAATTCCGTGCTAAAGTATTCCCCTTTTATATCAAATCGGAGGATCTTGATAGTTTTGCATGTCTGGTTCTCTATTTCGTTCTTATATTCTTTGAATTTTTCAAAAGCTTCAAATTTGTGTTTCAAAACATACATATATCCGAACCTAAAGAGATCGTCAGTAAATGTGATGAAGTATGAGAACTCATCCCTTGCATATATAAATATTGGACCACGCACATCACTGTGTATGAATCCTAAAGGCCCTGTTGCTCTTTTTCCGTATCCGGTGAATGGAGATTTGGTTTTCTTTACTTTAAGACAAGATTGGCAAGTTTGATGAAATGTAAATTCGAATGGATTCAAATATTCATCCTCATGCAACTTAGCTAATCTTTTCTCGTTGATATGACCAAGTCTACAATACCATAAATAGGTCTCGTTCGTATCTGAATGTTTCCTCTTGCGTGTGTTTTGTACATTAAGAACTGTGTTTTGATTTAGAACATGCATACCATTACACAGTGTACCTTCTGCAACCAATACCTTATTAAGGTAAGTGTTCATAATATTTCTATCTAGAACAAAATTATATCCTTCTTTATTAAGTAAAGAAATTGATATGATGTTGCAAAGCATGGAAAGTACATAGTAGCAATTGTTCAAAATCAAAGTTTTGCCTCTAAGCAATACGAGTTGGTATTCACCGACGACGGCAGCATCAACTTGTGCTCCGTTCCCTACTCTGAGGAAAATATCACCAGGTCCAAGTAGGTCCATGTAATAAATTACAGATATGAGATCCTGATCCGGTATCTAGTACCCAGGAGGTAGGACTGACAGAAAAACAGTTTTCAATTACAAGAACACCTGAAGGAGATGCAATAATATACTTCTTCTGCGAACCAGGTAAAAGATCAATCAACTTAATCTTAGGGTTTTTTGTATTTTTGGGGGTTTTTTGATATAATACACACATGTTAAGGTTAAACAATTCGATCCGACCAGATGGAATTGAATAGTGAAATGTCGGGGATGCTGAAAGAACGGCTGTTTAAGTTCTTCTCTTTGATGAGGGTATTTATCTGTTCAATGACTTTTCAATTAGGGAATTTATGTGATTTTCTAGGTTTTAACAGTTTGGGGGCATGTTATTTTTGCATCTTTGTTATAAAATTAGCCAGGGTTCCTACTAGGCGGGGCTCGAACTTATATGGAGGTTTCCGATATAGGTGGATAAGTTGATGCAAGGGAATGCTTTGATGAGAGTAATAGGATGAGGGTGCCCTCACGGGTAGAGAGGAAGAAGGTCGGTGTGTTTTTAATTTTTGTAGTTTATTGAATCGTATTTAATGCATGATTAAGTTGTGGAATCGAATTAACCAAAGTATATGGTTATTATTGCTTTGAAGTTTCAAATATTATATCAAATTAATTAAACCTGAAAAAGTTTTCTTTGAGTGGTCAACATTCATATTTCAGAGTAGCCAGTTCCTCTTGAATCTTAACTGTTATCTCATCTTCCCTTTAATGAATATGCATTGGGCTTGTGTAGTGGCACATTGGCTTGCAATTGAAGGGTGCAGCCAGCATTCCAGACAATACCCCTGATGATGGTGTGTATATCCTTCATGCATCTTTAATGCTCCGAATTTAATCAAACTTCACGTGCTCACTAATTATCAGCTTCTCTTGTTTGATAAATAGTGATCACTATTTATCAGCTCAATACAATCTCATCTTCCCTTCGTTTGAGTCCCTCTCAGAAATTATTTGTTTGTTGGAGGTGTGGAAATTTGTAGATAATTGAAACTCCTTTACCAAAAGCTCTGCTTGAGACATGTATGGTAGCACATTGGCTTGCGATTGAAAGGGTGCAGCCGGCATTCCCGAGAATGCCCCTGTTGATAGTGTGTACATCCTTCATGTATCTTTAATGCCCTGTATTTAATCAAACATCGCGTGCACAATATTTATAGGCTTCTTTTGATTTGCTACTGATTTGCATTCATGTAGTTTGTTAATTTCTAAAATATATCATCTCTTAGTTTCTTCTAGTTTATAGCCCAATCAATTTTTATGTGCAAAAATCCCATATTTGCATTATCATGTGTTGGCATGACATGTTAATAAAACTTTACATACTTGGGTTTGACTACATGTTGAGATTGTTGTCTTTTATAATCTTTTTAATTTTTAAATCTTTCAAGTAAGCTTTTTTCATAGGGTCTACATTTTGATGGAATTTGACTACATGTTGAGATTGTTGTCTTTTATAACCTTTTTAATTTTTAAATCTTTCAAGTAAGTTGTTCTCATAAGATCTCCATTTTGAAAGAGTCTTAGAATGATGGTACGATGATAAGAGAAACTTTATAAAATTATTATGCTCAAACTTGCTAAATATTCATTCATATAGCAATAAGTTGCTCATATTCGTTGCAGGATTTGTATATATCCTTTTGAAAGAAAGTGGATATTTTCTAAACTCTCTATCTTATATATAATATTATAAAGCTATATAAGAAAAGATTCCCTCTTCAACCTTTTTTTGTTGCAAAATTATCTATGGCCTCTACCCTCTAAATCCCATTAGCATTAAACCTTACCCCAAGCTTTTTTCTTTTTGATTTTCATCAGCTGCAAAATTATCTTTGACCCCTTCCCTCAAAATCCTATTAGCATTAAAGCTTAGCTAGATCATCATCTATTTAGCTTAGAGTTGTGTGGAAAATTAATTTCCACCTCTTCCCTCAAAACTTTTTAACACTAAAATCTTCGCCTGATTTGAAAAATTACACTGAAGCCATGATCTATATTAGTTTTAAGCACAAATAGTTTGCAATAACTGAGAATTTTAATTGGACTTAATGCAGTCATGATTAAAAATATTTACTTTAAACCTTGGTTGGGTCACCAACTATTGAGCTTGGGGTTGGCCGAAAAACCATTCATTATATAGACATAAACAAATAAGTTATGGAAAAAGTTTCGATTGGACAAAAGATAAGAGAAGAAATAAATGAGTTTCTCTTATAATTGTATATAAACGATAAATACACGAGTAATTGGATATTCTTAGAAAAATATCTTTCTAATACACTCTCTTACAACTATTTAATGTGTTGCTTAAATTTGTTAGAAATTTTAATTTTTTAACGACTCAAGCAGCTATTATATGATAAACTGCTAAAATCTCTTTAACTACAATTACAACTTCATACAAGTATTAATCTTAAAATTAGAGAAATGAAATAATAACAAGGGATCATATTTGCCATTGCATTTGAAATGATTTTTGAATTTTTCTTACTTCTTCAATGCAAACAGGCCATGATTAAATCGATTTAAAGTTTTTATACTTTTGGTGCAAATTTAAAGAGACATCTGAAACTAAATTAGAAAAATCATGGCTCTGAAATCTTCATTAAGCAATTAGTTGGATATTGGATCATTATTATTAAAAAAAATCGTCATTTTTGTTATGTTAATAATTAGCATTGGTGAAAAACATTATTTTGATGATGTCCGCGATGGAATTATTTTGAAAGAAAATGAAGAAAATTTTTAAATTGGTTTGAAAAAATTTAGGTCAAGCTTGAAAGATTAACCTGCGATAAGATTTAATTACGATTCTAGACATCTATACGATAACATATTTTTTGGCAACTCCTCATGCCCGTGCATAGCACGGGGCACTTGCTAGAGTCGTAGAAGAAAATCACTAAACTTGTTGGCATCCTCTCTTAACCCCATAATCTCTATCCTCATGAACAATTAAGATGTTTTCACACACTTGCCGGGTAATCTTATAAAGTGCTAAACTTTTTTGATAATCACGGCTTCCTTTATCACACTAACGAATTTTCTGAATATTTTTTGTTAAATTCCGTTGTTTATTATCAGGAAATATCGAGGATGGGAGCACTGGAGATGTTGCTGACGCCCACTACCACATACATTTCAATTATACCTCTGGATATATATTACACTAAGTATTTGAAATTCTGATTAATCTACTAATAAAGCAGGAGGATATAGAGCTAATACATTCATTGGGGGTTAACTCCTACATATTCTCCATATCATGGTCGAGAGTTCTACCGAGTGAGTTTTAAAGACAAAATTAAACATGTATAATATTATTGCTTGTAATAATAAGTTTCTCATAAAACTTATTTGTTGTCGACATGGATAATTTCGGGAGATTAATTCAATCGGTATCAAATTTTATAGCAACTTAATTGACGCCCTTTTGCTCAAAGGCAGAACCTAATATTTAACTTGATAAAATTGTTTAACTCGGTCATTGATTTAATGTAATAACATAACTTGATTCTTTTTTTTGCTGGTATTTGAATAGAAATACAACCATTTGTCATATTGAGTCATTATAACATTCCTCAAGAACTTGAAAATCGCTATGGTCATGGTTGGGTTAAGAAATAAGGTATAGACTCTAATTAGTTTCACTGTAATATTTGCATTTTCTACTCAAACATTTATAATCCCTGGATGATATATATCATATTTGATACCCTGACGGAATAACAAGATCAAGAGTTTACTCACAGGAAAATAAAAAGAGACAAGAAGCAATACCTTAATTTTCCATCGTAATTGTTAAGCCGAGCGCGCTCCGCGCGTGCGCACAGCGGAAGCGGGACTGGACGGAAAACAAAAATTCCGTATAAGCGTGATCGACCGTACGCCAAAAATCGACCAAGCAGTAGTATCTAGCTAAACTAAAGAGCAAAAGGAAGAGTTCAGAGGTTCTACAACCTTTGCAGCGTTTCCGGCCGATCCCGGAAGACCCCGTCTAAACTTCGTGAGCTCCCAAACGCGTCTGCACGCCGACTGCCTCGCCGTAAATGATCCGCGTTGAAAACGGGCTGCCCGAACTTGAACTCCGTCACCGGTCGGAGAAACTTCCTCCAGAGGCTTGCTAGGCGTAAAGAAGGCGATGCGCTCTATTTTTTACCCTCTCTCACCATGGCAACACTTGCCATTAACCTAGAGAGCTTGAGCTTTCTTTTGTTGAGGAAGAAGAAAATAGAATGAAATATGATGGCTTGGAAAAATAAGAATTCTCTTTTTCTATTTTCCTTTTGTAACCATGTCATGTTTAATTATGACACATGCTCCTCTCTCCCACTCTCTCATGTGTGTGTCAACACAAAAGAGAAAGGGTGGGCCCCACCATTTAATTATGTGTATTAAATAAATAATAATATATATACATTAATATATATATATATAAAGATGAGAATAATGGAGGAAAGAGACCATAGGAAAGAATTTTCTCCTATGGCGTCGGAAAAATACAACCTCCGCCATTTTTTCCGACGATCAGCATCCATCATCATCATCGTTATCATCTAAGATGTGCATACACCAAATTTCATGTGATTCCGCCACTTTTTCACCGTTGAATTAGCAATGTAAAAAGTTCTGTTGTCGGTAAACCATTAATTTTGCACCAACTAAATCAACGGTGAAAAAATGATATAATCACATTAAATTTGGTGTATCCACATCTTAGATGATAAAGATGGAGGTGATGCATGCCGATCGTCGAAAAAAATCATGGAGGATGCATTTTTCTGACGCCTATGGCACCTTTTCTCCATTAACCTCTATAAAGATATATATATACACTTACATATATTTATTTATACATAATTTAGAATGGTGGGAATTGATATATCAAATAAGTATTAGTACATGTATCCCATACACGTACACATCATGTATCATCGTATACACGAAATGCCATCAATATCTTCACAGTATCATATACTGTAGAGAGTATATATCATATACACTATACTAGAAACCGTATCATTAATACGGTTGTGACTTGGTATTCCGGCTTTTAAACTGGCTAGTATAACAGTTGTGCGATTAAACGCATATATCCAATATACATGTTTTTACCGAACTCATGTATGTATCCCTATACATACGTCACGTCGCGTTTTGCCCGGGCAAGCACTTTCATTGCGGGACTCTAAAGACATGTCAATACGCTGGCAGTAGGTTATACAGGATCGTATCCGATTGAATCTGAAACACTTTCAGATTCAACCCTCTTTTAGCTTAACCTACAAGCTCGTCAGTGGAACTAGCTGTACGTAACGACTATCCAGATATAAGCAAGATAAAGGCAGGTCGACGATCGAACTCATCCGGACCCGACAAAGTCTATAAGTGACCGCCACCGTATAGTCCGATCTCTTCGTCAAGAAGTATCACATATCGGGTCTGGGAGAGTGGAATCTATCAGACCCCCAATAACCCAATAAGTCGTGCTAACAAAGTACTCATAACCTAAGAGATAATATACCCAACTAAAATATGTTTGCACGTCTCAGTAGAGCCGTGGTAGGATAGTAATCTAAGTACAGTGGGAACACACACGAGACACTGTGGCGATTTCAGGTCTAGGGACTACCCTGTACTCATGTCACCAGAGAACTGCTATCTGACAATGGTATAATACCATTTAGGAGTTCTCAGCAAGTCCATCCAGTGTAACTCATCCAATGAGCACTTGTATACAATCATTAGTGTCAAACACCGATGGCTATGGGATCAACCATTGTCCCATACAGGATCATGAAACGTATACACTAGTCTAAACAGGAGTACTGATGTCCAGTCTCGATACTCCTATGACTAGGGACATTTAAGGATATGCTTATAAACTACCAGGCCCCACTAGTATGATCTTTATCATAATCCCGGTAGTCAAGCAAAAATCTTATGGGCTTTATCTCATATATTTGCGATACGTGATAACTAGAATCATGCATTCATATGACAGATAAAGACAAACCAGATAGCACACTATCATCTCGAGTAAGACTATTTTTTATATAGGCCCTCCTCGAATTCAGTAATTGCTACCCGCAACTACGATAATTGCATTGAGGGCATCTATATCCAACAGTAATTTGAATTAATCGGTCCCTAAAATTTATCTTGCAGGGAAGATTTTGATTCTATGTTGAAACATGTTTCAAGGCATTTTGGAGACAGTAAAATACTGGAGCACATTCAATGAACCGAATGTCGTAGTATATTCTGGTTATTTCAAGGCATGTTTATGATATGATGCATGATTAAGTTGTGGAATCGAATTGATCAAGATATATGGCTAGTATTGATATGAAGTTTCAAGTATCATATCGAATTGATTAAGCCTGCAAAAGTTTTCTTTTAATGGTCAAAATTCATATTTCGGAGTAGCCAATTCCGCTCGAATCTCGACTGCCAGCTCGTCTTCCTTTTGCTCGAGTTCTTCTAAGAAATCGACTTCTAATAACAAGAATTTCCCCTTTGCCGAGTTTCTCCAAGCAAAAGACTTCTGCAACATCGATCCTAAGATTACATCTTAAAGGCCAACATCGAGCAAGACCAACACGATCGATTACACGATGGACATATATAAGAGCCTTTTTTGCAAGGTTAGATCCGAAATTCTTTAGGGTTAGAACTATCTGAAACTCATAAAAGCCTTCTAAATATCAATTTTATTTTCTTCAGCAGAATTTATTTCAGTTTTTTCGAGATCGATACAGAAAATTGCATTGATTTAGTTCCTGGGTTCTTTTGTTATCGATAAAGTTTGCAACTTTTTGCCTATTGTATTGAATTTTAGGTCTGTTGGTACTTTCATATCCACTTCGGCTACACATAGAAAGCTATTAACCTAAACAATATATTCTTCCTTTTTTAATCATATTTATTAATTAATATAGTTTTTAGTTTGTATATACTACAAGGCTTTGTCCTACACTCCAATTTTACTCTTGGTCTGTGGTATCACAGCAAGGTTTCTCTAAAGATTTCTTTACTTTGCAACGTGAAATAACCTTACAGCACTGTCAGCATACTTTCAAAGGAAAATTAGTGTTCCTTTTTTGGTAAAATCTATACAAGTAATATAATTACGGGGACTTTGGGCATTTCCATGCCATGGCCCACCAAGATGAAGTACTGACTTGAGGAACTCACTGGCAATATGAAGTAGTGCAAAAGGTAAGCCACACTCATCTTTTATTTCCACTTTTTTGTATGTTACATAACCAGTGTAAGCTATATCATGTTCCCACAGGCCATAAAATCATTTGTTGTTGGCTTCTTCCGTGGACAATTGTGCTTATGAGATTAGCTTAGTTCATTAAATACTATATTATAAAGGATTATTTAATCGTAGTTTTGGTTAGTAGTAGATGGCAAAATATTTAGAAATTATGATATTTTTTACATGGAAAGTAATGTTTTTTCCCCTTTACTTTTAGGAGATGTGGTAGCGCTATAGAGAATGGTTTTGAAATTGATAATGGCTTTCCAAGGTTTCTAACTGGATCGAGGAAATTTGTTACTCTTAGGCATCTAGGAAGACATCAACTGGGCTTGGAAAAAATGCAAAGAAAGGTATACTTTATTTAACTTTAAATTATAGTGTTTTGGTTTATGCTTCTCTAATCACCACCGGTTTTATATATTTTGAAGTTTGGCCTCCAAACTTTGTGAAACAATTGATTCCATGTTTCCAAACTCTTATAACCTCATTTTCAGTATAGTTCTATCAACTATCAATTTTCTTTTTCCAGTCTTTTCGTTAGCTAAACCAATTCTTCAATTGAGTAATTTCCATCCTTAGAAATGATGACATGGATATTCTTCTCTTAATTTCTCGAGAATCTTTCTATTGTTGTACCTTTTAGGTGAGAAAATACGAACCGTTTGTTGTAGTTGGGACAAAAGGAGAAAAGTTCTCTACTCATTTGGTTTTAACGATGTTGCTGGGTCAATACTATTTCTTAAGGAAATATAAACTTGATCTCTTTAGCTTCGGAGATGGCGGCAGAGTCAAGTTGTGGAAACTACTCGAAGAGAACGCATATCGATTTTGGAAAATATTGAAGGATATTAAAAAAGACGAAGGGAAGGTATTAACATACATTTATCACATCAACATTAAGTTTCTCTATTTTTATATGATCAATTTGTTTGGACACTGGTGCATGATGCAGAGATTAGAGCGGGTCAGGGAAGTCCATAAGAAAGAAATGGAGATTGCTGTTATGAGGAGAAAAAGAAGGTCGGCATCTTCTCTAGCATGTTGCCTCCAAATATTTGTTTGGCTATAACCCTAACCTTTCTTCGAACTGTATATTACCAAGGCTAAAAGATTTAAAGAAAGTGAAAAAGGAATATGGCAGGGGAACTCCAAAACTGCTAGAAGCCATTTTGTACTTGTTGCCCTTTAAGGAGAGTTGTGCAATGGCATGGGCTAGGATTTGGATATAGGGTACAGGTTCAATTTAGTGCAGCTTGCTACTAAATTCCTTTTTTTGAGTTTGTATAGATCTCGAGTGTTGCAAATTATCTATGCAGTGGCACCAGACGCAGACTGTTGCTCTTCTTGTAAGAATGAATCTGTATAATTTGTGAACTCAAACATGATTCCTATAACATGCCAACTCTCATGAAGCTGATAGCCTGACATGACATGTATGTGGGGATTTAATCAACTTTGATATTTACTCTTTATTTTTTGCCTGATGGGAACAAAATTAATTATTTATCATTTGCAATTGATTGAACAATTTGATCTTCAAATTAAAGAAGAGAGTTCAAACATTCAAAATATCAATAGGTAGCTCAAGGAGAAAAACCAATCCAAGTAGGACAATCGAAATCCGTAAGATATTTAAGCGGTTCAATGAGAAGAAACAATCCATAGTTTGCCATTTTCAGCCTCTATTTATATTTCCTTATGTGGTATCGTTTTGTTCTATTTACATTTTCATTTTCATTGTTGTAGAACAAAGACATAAACCTAATTTACAGTATACTCTAAGTTTAATTGTTTATCTGGTTATGAGTATAAATATTTCTGGTGTATTAGTGCCTTGGGTTTTCTATTGAAATGTGATTCTCATTATTTTATTGGATAAGGTGCATTTATTTTTTAATTTAAGTAGCAGAACAAAGTTTAAATGATTAATCAAACATCTCCCAATTTACTATTGAAGCGAAATTATTGGTATGATGTGTCATCTTACTATTTGTTATATCTCACATAAATTATTGGTTGTGAATTTTATTTTTTATCTTTTTCGTAATAGCTGGTATAAGACAATCATATTTACTCATTACGCAAGTTCTTTTTTTCCCCTTTCACTAAACTATCCTTAAATATAGCATTTTATGAGAGCTTATTGTAATAACAAAACTTTCAGGTGGTTTAGTGAAAAACAATAGTAATTAACTCTATTTTAGAGTAGATAGCCTTTTAACTATTAAAGCAAGTATCTTAATACGCAATTGAACTTTTTCCCATTTATATGTAATATATCTCATGGCCATGGCTTTCGGGCGATTGTGTCTCGTAATACTATACTAATATAAGGACTATGAACAATGTCCGGTCTTGATTTGCTTTTGAGATATTTGATATCTAATTTGCAATATCTATGGTCTTACTCAAGTAAACTTTATCTTTTAGATTTATAACCGTTTAATTTATTTATGAAAAAGAAAAACTATATAATTACGTGCCCTTTTTGTAGGGTGAAGAAGTCCAAAATTTTGAGTCGAAAATAATTGAGTTCATAGAGTTGATTAACATTTTAATGAACAATTGAAATTATCAGATGATAGAAAACTTTAAACTAATAGTTAGTTTATTTAGAATAGGATTTGATTTATTTATTTATGTATTTTATCCCAAACGTATGTAGCCTACCTTGTATGCTTAGGATAAAGGTTTAATTGCTGTAGTATTCCAGTTATATAAATAATCATATGGCTAGATTTTATCGATTATACAGGATTAGATCAAAATTTAAAATATTGTTGATTTTGATATAAATATGTTAGTATTTGATTTCATTTTAGAAAATCAATTTAAGAACTTTCCTCATCGAATTGTTAGTTGTAGAATATTTACTTTGGGTATTGTTAAGTTAAAGATTAAAAATAAATTTAAAACAATAGTTAGTTTAATAAAAAAAATTAGTTTGATGATTTGATTTATGTATTTACTATCTGGTATATTAAAAAACCATATTTGTTAGATTTTATAATTAAAGATAGAATTATACAAAATTAGATGTATCAAGATTAGGCCAGATAGTTCTTTTGATATGGGTTCATTCGGTTTTGGGATATTTTGGATATTTTCCTTTTGGCAGCTGTCGTTTTGTGCGTTCTGCTCTTTTGTTAGCCTAAATAAAATGTGAGATTTTGAATTTAAAAGAGAAGAAAAAATTGGTCTTATAACACATAGGAATAAGAGAAGATTTTTGTAGCTGATTCATGGCATATTATTGCTTTATTTTAATATGAGAATCATTGGCTTATAGAATATTTTGATGCTTATCGATGAAGTTACATCTTTAGAGTCGGCATGGCTGCTTTTACATGCTATACGATGTTAAGCATCTAAAGTAATGTTAATTTGGTATACAATATTTATGATGCAGCAAATCTTTGTTCACAAAATTTACACGAGCTATAACTGAAGTGCTTGTTTGGTTATTTTTAGAAAGGAAGACTCCTGGAAACTGTTTCTGCGAAATTAGTTCTTTTTTATGTGATTTGCCGACTTACCATTGTCATACACAGCTATATGATATATTATCTAAATTGCTTCTGTTTTGCCCTATAATAGTAAAGATTTTTGGCATGTGCGTTGCACGTAATAGTAGATATTTTTATGAAAATTTCTTTATTAATTTTACCTACATGCATAACGCTTGAAAAATAATAATGACGTGGCAGTTTAATTACGTGCATCACAATTATAAAATAATAATGATATGGCATTTAATTACATACGTTGCCCGTAAAACAATGCTTTTTTGTTTGATTTCTCTGAAAAAATGAAAAGCCATGTCAACAATCAATTTCAAAATTAAATAACCCTTTTCTCTTTGCTTAAACTCCTAATAGTGTCATAAAACTAAGGTTATAAGGGACATGCATGGACACTGCATGACCATAACCGTAATGTCCAGACTGCAGGTTCAAAAAAATAATTTGTATATAATGCTAACTCTATGAAAAGATAAGAAAATTCTACAAATATATTCTCTCATCAAGATATCTACATCATATCAATTAATTTATGTATCTAAAATCTCATTCAATTTTATCCAAATATTTGAAAATGAATATTTGAATTGAATTTTAGAAATTATAACTTTCCGCATCGCTATAAATACAAATATTTTTTCTCAAAAAAGAAATAACTATATAACTATCTGCTATTAATAGTCAAATTTGGTCTGAAGTTAAATGGTTAGTTATAGAATATTTAATTTGGATATTGTTAGATTAAAGATAAACTTTAAACTAATAATTAGTTTATTACTAATCAAATTTAGTTTGATGTTAAATAAAATATTTAATTTGGATATTGTTAAGTTAAAAATAAAGTTTAAACTAATATTTAATTTATTTAGAATAGGATTTGATTTATGCATTTTATATCCCAAGCATATGTAGTTTGGTGGTTATATTCAATTGGATAATTTGTTCACTTAATTTTAATAAGATATATTAAAAATTATACATTTAGTTATTTATTTATGTTTTCACATCACAGGAAGAAGACAGCACCAAATTTAACAAACGTATTGAAAAGTGTCTTTATAATAGTTATGCTCTTTCAGTTAAAGCATCCGAGATAACTTATAACAGAAAGATATACCAATACACATGTATTGCACTAAACCAAAAAATTCTAGAAGATGATGTTCATATCGATTCAAGTTCAATTCAGAACAAAGCCTGGGATGTCTTGATGAAATCGAAAAGACGAAAATTAATCCATCTAGATGTCGACGAAAATTAATCCATGAAATTTAGCTATCGAATATTTTTTCCAGTGCTTGAAATTTTTGAATTGATAAAAACATAAAATAATTTTGGAATTTTATTTTTATTAGTGGAAATTTTGGATTTTACTTTATTTCTAATGTTGATAATTTATCTTTTATTAATGAAGGTTTGGCAATCAGTTTGTTTCATATAATTATAATTGGAATAGAGCCCCACCATCCATATAATCTAATTCATATTGTTTATCGTATGAAATTTCATTTTGTGGAATAAATTTTCAATACAAAACTTGAGTCACTGATGACCACAAAACTTTCTAACTAATTGTTTAATTTGTAATTTCTTTTTTTTTAATTTTCCATGTGTGTGGCACGTGCAAAAAACTAGTGTGTGTATAGAGAGGAGGCGTGCTTTATTGCAAACCGGTACGTGTTTTTAAGAACGGGAACCCTTGATCTACAACATACTTTAACGATCTAATCCGTTCAAGTTGATTACCCTACCTTAAAATCTATGTGTATAAAAAATCAAAGGATTTGAAGACCTCTAACCTATGCATCGAATGAAATGCATATTGCATGATCGAAATAAGTTCATTTTTCACCCATTTGAAGCATGGGATAAAGGTCTTTAAATCATTTGATTTTTCATACGCAAAGAGTTTAAGATAGGGTGATCAATTTGAATGGATCGGATCGTTAAAAATTGTCGTGGATTGAGAGTTCCCATTTCTAAAAAAACGTATATCGGTTTGCAATAGAACACTCCCATATATAAACATACATATATATACGTACGTATATATACGAGGAAAATGTATCTACATCCGCATATAGAGAACTCTATGGCTCAAGGCCAAATCAAATAGGAAACCGCGTGGGTCCAATACGGATGCGGTAGGATCCACATGTTTTCCCATGTGTTTGTAGTAGAGCCATAAAGAATTCTCTATAGCTAGATGTAAAGACATATTTCTCTATGCATACGTACGTAGACGTACGCACGCGTACGTACACGTATATATGTATGTATATATGTATATGGGAAAATGTTTCCAAGGCGACACCTTAGGGTGCAATCTAAAGAGCCGCGTACGTGGCATTTCATGATAGCAATATCTCATAAATAAATGTCAATGTAATTAATGATGACCCATGCATTTATGAGCTAAAAATATTCATGAAGTGGTGATTCCTTAAGTTGCACCCTAAGGGGTCATCTTAGAGCAACTGATATATATATACTCCTATCGATAGGATTTGAAAACAAATTCTACCCACTTCTTAACATTTGGATCCATATTTGGAATGTGTGCAAGCAGTTATAGCAATATTTGAATAAATGAGAATTTTTCTTCATAATTGTTTGCACGCATCCCAAATCAAATCCAATGGATAAAAGAATAATAAAGAACAACATCCAAAGCAATAAAGGAAAGGAAGAACTGGTAAGTACATTTAACTTGCGATATATCCCTTTCCTTTTTTCTATAACATTCCTTTATCCCAAAAATTAAAGTTTGGATATATGAATACTTTTTAGTTCTGCTTTATTAAGTGGTCATCTTCTCGGTTAAATAAGTGATGCAATGCGTCGTGGTAGGATCGCCCCCAACAAAATCCTTTTAGGAATTATTTTATAGAAATCCGACTGTTTTACGCTGGCCGGCAGCTACCCCTTTCCTATTTTCTAACTACTCATAATTTATTGCATTTATATGTATATAAAGGTGAAGATAACATGGCCCGAAGCGAGTGTAAATAGCTAATAACAAGGGCTAATTCTCTTTGAATATTTCTTTCACCTTATGCTATTTGAAGATTTCTCACCTTATGCACTTGCTTTGCATCCCTCTCGGCCTCTCTCCCCTTCTTTTATGACTAGTACAAGAGGATGTGCACTTTGTGAAGCATTAGTTTACTCGTCAAGATGGTCATTATCAAAGTATAGGTTTGAGTACCAAGTAGATGGTGGAAAAAAAGTATCATTTATGAAGTTTTCTTTGTAACATAATTGCTTGCGTGTTATGAAGTTTTCTTTATAAAATGATCACTTGCTTGAAATGGGTTGAAAATTTTCATAAAATGCACTAGAATCTATACAACTCCAATAAGCTTCTACTTCTCAATTAATAATAAGTTATTGTTGGGACTGTGGTTGGTATAATAAAAGGCTAAGGTTTCATAACTATTTCTTACTTTATCCACTCATTAAAGATGCAGCGCCTTCAAAAAAAGAGGATTAATAATACTTCCCAGTCAAATTCCATTGTCTATAATTTAATTATATAACACGGCATCAAATAAACACTCAGCTTGTTTGGTCTATTCTAAGGTTGAAGCCAAAAATTCTCAAGGATATACATTAGTCGGAACACACTCAGCTTGTTTGGTCTATTCTAAGGTTGAAGCCTAAAATTCTCTGGTTGAAACCAATAAAAAAACTACCAATTGACTCTTCAAATTGCACTATTAATAAATCATGTCCATAAATATATTCCAAAATTATGCTAACATTCTCCAAATCAAACTAAAATTACTACTTTGTAGAATAGGGTTACACTCGGAAGGCCAATGAACTAAACCCGATCTTGGTGTCGAATCCGAATCCAACACCTCGATCATAACTTGCAATGGAATAACAAAAACTCTTATGGCCTACGATATAAGATTATAGAACTTATAGCAATTTGGATACGCGATGTAGTTCCTCTCTGGATCTCTGGGTCCTCTTCTTCATTGCAATGCTTGATGAATCCAAACCACACGGTTAGACGGGGGGGGGGGGGGGGGGGGGGATTAGGAACCACATGAACTGGATAGCTATGCTATGGTCGAAGGAGAGAACGGTTAAGTACCTCACTTTGATGAAGGCTAGGGGCCCTAGGTTTCTCTCTCAAATATCTCATATGAAACCCCTTGGAAGGCCTCCGTTATATAGCATTAGGGTAGCGATGGACAGCCTAGATTAGCCAGAGCCCGGATCCTAGCCAACCTAGGATTCGGCTCATGGCAGGACCCCCTTCACCCGCACCTAATTGTTGCGGACAGCCAAGACCGAGCCGAGCCTATTGACTACGGCCCCTTGGGTCGTATCTCGACCTACCCCGACTCGGTCCACCCACTTGATTGGGCGGGTTTGGGCCTGGTCGGGCCCAAGTCTAACACACTAAATTCATCCCAATTTAATTCAAAATCATCGGAACCATAACTAACAGATGAACTATCACTCTATGTGGTCAACAAATTCAACTCAAAACCCCAACTACAAAAAACAAAGAGAACATAGCTAAGAGACTAACCCCAATCTCATCTTCTTCAACCAAATCAAATTGAGCAGTCATGGCCTTGCTCGTAAGGCTCGGGAAGAACTTAAAGAACCTCGGGATCAGCTGCGCCGCCAGCTGCTTTGCCTTCACGCTCCCGCCCTTAACCGCCATTATAATCCCCTCGTAATCGCTCACATTCTGCAAAAGAAAACAAAATTCCCCAATGACAAACAACAATCCCTAATCAAAAACCCTAGAAAACCAAAACCCTGGAAATTTGACCTGAGATTTGTCCTTGGATTCGTTGAGGAGCTCGCCGAACTCGTAGAGCTTCTCAACCTCGCCGGCGTCGGAGGTCATGGAGGCAGAGGAAAGTTAGGGTTTTGGGGAGGCGGTGATGGGACTGGAGGGGATATTTTATGTATGGGAGTTTGACGAAAGGCGGTGTTCAGGGTTTAGGTTTGGCAATGGAAGTGGATCAGACTGCGCTGTATGATTCGTGAGGCTGTCCCATACATTGGACCCTTGAAATAGAGAGCCCGTCAAAACCCAGAGCGCAGCATTTTTATGGGTTATTTCTATATTCAATCCTCAAATCTTTCCTATTGCTAAAGAAGTTCCCTAAATCTTCATATTTCTAAATAAAAACCCAAATATTCTTTTTAGATAATTAAAAGGTTTTAGGGGTCTTATTTAGAAAAATGAAGATTTGAGGACTTATTTAGAAATTCGAAAGATTTAGGAGCTGTAAAAGGAAATAACCCCATCTTTATTTTGTAGCAGGCATGGGTTTTCCTTTTCTCTTCTTTTTTTTTTAATTCCTTCTCGAGAATGCACATGGCACGGGGAACTTCATCTTCATATGATGAGTTGATACCATAGCTCGCATCGTGTTCAACGATCTGTAACCCAAGATTATGTTGTATGCCGAGGGAATTTCCATTACCGTATATTCGACTTCTAAAGTAGTCCGGTCGGTATAGGGGATCGTCAACCATAACGAGAAGGCTTATCAGCCCTATTAGGTATGTCGCACGGCCGAAGAATCCAACTAAGGGACCAGAGAATGCCTAAAGTTGCTAATCCCATCTTGTTGAAGCATTCGAGTGTCATCGCATCGGTCAGGCTCTCGGTGTGAGATAGAATTCTCCTGAGTTCAAAGTTGTATACAACAACAACTGAGCCTTTTATCCCAAGCATATGGGGTAGGCTACATGAACCAACATGAGAATCACTCCGGGTCCAGCACAAGAATCCTCCGCCTCCACTCACTCCTATCGAACAATATACTTTCATCGAGTCCTTTGGCAACCATATCATTTCGTATCACCTCCATCCATGTTTTCTTCGGTCTTCCTTTTGCTTTTTTGCCATTGCCCATATCTAGAGTATCTATTCGTCGAACCGGTGCTTCCATAGGTCTGCGTCGCACATGACCAAACCATCTTAGCCGGTTTTCCCGCATCTTCTCCTCCACAGGTGCTACACCAACTTTTGCACGAATATCCTCATTTCGCACCTTATCTTTTCTAGTGTTACCGCACATCCAACGAAGCATGCGCATCTCCGCTACGTGCATCTTCTGTGTATGATGCTTCTTAGGAGCCCAGCATTCTGTACCATATAATAAAGCAGGCCGAATAGCGCTCCGATAAAACTTCCCTTTCAATTTTAACGGAAAGTTACGATCACACAAAATCCATGTTGCACTCCTCCATTTCAACCAACCAGTTTGGATCCTTTGATTAACATCACTATCGATCTCCCCATTCTTTTGGATGATGGAACCTAGATATCTAAACTGGTCGCTCGATGATATCTCCTGCCCTTCCAATGTTATACCAATATGGTTTTGACTTCTCTGGTTACTAAATTTGCAATGCATATATGCTGTCTTGGACCTGCTCAATCTGAATCCCCTAGATTCCAATGTTTGCCTCCATAATTCCAATTTGGCATTAACCCCTGTTTTCGTCTTATTTACTAGAACAATATCATCAGCGAATAGCATACACCAAGGTACCCCATCTTGGATAGTTCTAGTAAGTTCATCCATCACGAGGGTAAACAGGAATGGACTTAATGCAGATCCTTGATATAAACCAATTGTAATCGGAAAATCACTTGTTAGGCCGCCGCAGGTTCTGACATTTGCCACTACTCCATCGTACATATTCTTGATTATGTCAATATACTTGACGGGGACCCCCTTCTTCATCATTGTCCCCCATAATACCTCTCTAGGTACCTTGTCGTACGCTTTTTCTAAATCAATAAATATCATATGCAAATCTTTTCTCCTCTCTCGAAAACACTCGACAAGTTGACGAAGCAAATGAATAGCCTCTGTCGTCAATCGTCCAGGCATGAACCCAAACTGATTCTCTGTTATCTTAATATCCTTCCTTAGCCTGTGTTCAATCACTCTCTCCCAAAGTTTCATGGTGTGATACATAAGTTTTATTCCACGGTAATTTGAGCAACTTTGAATATCACCCTTGTTCTTGTGGATAGGTACAAGGATACTTTTCCTCCATTCATTTGACATCTTTTTTGTCTGCCAAATCTTATTAAACAGATCTGTCAGCCATTCAAACTTGTATGCTACTATAAATGTTAGTTGTATATATGCCCTAGAGGCCAGTATTGTACAGATGATGTATATTATATTGGATGCTTGGACATATATAGAGATGACTTTCTTGCTCGATATGATAGTATGCTATCTGATTGCTCTTTATCTTAACATGTATACTTGTCTCTTTATACTGTCTTATAGTTACATGTTGGTAAAGCCCTTAGGATATGTACTTGACTACCTGGACTATGATGCGGATCATACTAGTGGGGACATAGTAGTCCATAAGTACATCCTTCAAGGTCCCTAGTCGTGGGTGTATCGAGACGGGGCATCGATATACCAGTGTAGACTAGCGTATACGCTTCTCGACCCATGAGATGGGCGATGGATGATCCCATATCCATTGGTGTTTGACATCAGAGATGGTATACGGGTGCTCAGTGGAGACTGGGTACACTAGACGGACTCGCCGAGAACTCCCAGATGGTATTATACCTCACGTCAGATGGCAGTTCTCTGGTGACACTTGTGCAGGTTAGTCTGTAGACCCGAGATCGTCATAGAGTCCTGTGTGATTCCCACTGTGCTTTGATTTCCACCTTACCACGTCCATGAGGGCGTGCAAAACGGTGGTTTTTGGGTACAGTCCCGAGTCATATGGAGGCAATAAGCGATAGGAGGGGTTTCGTCTCTCCCGGTATTGGGGGTTGATGTTGCGCTGTGCTCGATTGGCCGTAACAGGGAAGTCCCTGGCCAGGGTTGTTTTAGAGATTTACTGGTAAGTGTTACCAGTAGTTTCTCGACCCGTTATGGGCCTCACATCGGCACGACTTATCGGTTATTGGGGTCTGACGTTTACCATCCCTAGGCTCGATATGCAGCATATCTGACGAAGAGACCGGGCTGTACGGTAGTGTTGCCGGTTGGCTCGACGGGAGTTGTAGCAGGTTCGCTTGTTTTCTTCTGATCGCTCAATACCCGGGTGGCCGTTACGTTTAGCTGACCGCTTGCGGCTTGGGGGTGCTTGATATGATCATCACCCACTGCCGGCGTATTGACGAGTCTTAGAGTTCCACAAAGGAATTACCTAGTCCAGGCGAAACGTTGTGGTACGCGTATGCGATATGCGCATGGACCCGGTTAAAATGCGCGTATAAGATATCGTATATTAATCGGGCGGCTTGCTTTTGGTTGAGTCGTATGTGATATGGCCGGATTGCTAAATCAAGTGTTGATTTATCATTTAACCATTAGTTTCTCACTAGAATCCTTTCTTGTATTTTTGGATGTATGCATGCATGTATACATTTTTTTTCTTGTTCATGCACATATGGATGTGCATGCACACTTACATACATACATCATCCTTCATGGTTGTATATACATAGAAAATGATGGCAATATAAGAATCACACCTTATGTTTATATATATGGATATATATATATTTGCATTTGTTTTAAAACAAAAGATAAAGATTAATACATGGTTTCTACACTCTTCTTCAACTAACCATGCTCACCTACCTTTTAACCATGTGTTAATCTTTTCTTTTATGTTTTAACTCAAGTGAAATAATATCCATATAATATAACCATGGTTTGAGATGAAGAGTGGAAAATATATATACATATATTTTCTATTTTTCATTAGTGATTATCATTTTCTCTTCTTCTTCAAAAGCCATCATCTTCTTCTTCCTTGCTCTTTTGCTCTCTAGATCACTCAAGTGAGCAAAATACTCAACAAGATAGGATTTTGAAGTGAGAAAAAGAACCACAACACCATTCTACACCAGTCTTGCCCATTAGTGGAGAGTGTTAGCTTCCATTTTCTTTCTTGATCTTGTGAAGTTGCAAGCTTGGACAAAGCGGACTCCGGGTGGATCATCGTGGACCTAGAGGAGTTCAAGCGGACCTTTTCCAAACCCCAAGTAGCCGAGGAGTCTAGCGTAGGAAGCTACAAAGGTTGTACTCTCAAAACCCTAGCTTTTCTTACTTGTGATGATGTGTTGTTTTTGAAACCCTAATTTTCTAGGAATGATTCTTTGTGTGTTCACTTAGCACCCTAAAATTTTAATCTTTGGTACATGTGATACTTCTAAACCCTTCATAAGGTGCTAGGTAAACCTAACATTGGTATCAGAGCCAACCTAGAACTTTAGGCGACATGTTAACGAAGTTAAAACTCCGAACGAACCCGAATACATCAAAATCAACCCCTCTCTGGACATTTTTTCAAATCTGTGATTTTTCTGAATTAAAAATACATAAAAAATTCAGTAGGGTTTTCTAAGCATTACTATGCAAAACGATTACCTGAACCGTACGGACGACCGCGGTTCCGCGGCAAATACCTGCTTGTGCCGCGGAACCGCGGCAGTACAGTGACAAAAGGTTCTTCTGTTTGCACAGTAATGTTTAATTCTTCTGTTGGATTTTTATGGGTTTTTTAAATCTGACTCAAGTGTTGAGTATTCAGGGTTTCATTTTGTAATTATCGATTCGATCGGGGAATTTAATTTTGTTCTGTTATTCCGGATAATTTAGTAAGTATTAAAATGTTCGAACGGATATCACTAACTCAATTTTTCCCGGCACGAAAAAGTTTCAAGTGTTGAATTTTTGCCGAGTTTGAATCTTTCGAAAAAATGTGCATGTGATGTGATGGACCCTCTAGAAGACAACAAACCTTAACTCGATTATGTGATCGTCTTGAACTGCCTTTTGAATATTAGAGTTTGGGGCAGTACGGCGTGCCACATGTGAGGCGTTGGCTTGACCCTTCTACGGCTGGACCGTTGCTACTGTGACGTATTCTGGAATTTTTGAACTCCGTTCAAGTGTTGAGCTATTTAGGAAATCTTGGGTGTTTGATGATCTGTTCGGAAAGTTTAATACAGTCTATTTATCTGGAATGTGATACAATATGTGGAATTCATACAGTTAGGCATGAAATGCGAAATATGTGATATTTCGGATTTACGATGTCTAAAGAGATTGTGGATTCCAAATGTTGTAGTTTTACACTTTCTTTTCTGTGACCGTAAGTGTAATATGTGATATCGCCGGTTTCGTTGCTATATGTCAACGACAATTGGGATGCGCATATTTACTTACGTTGATGACATGTGATGTTATGTGTTGCTGGATATGTTATATTGGATCGTCGCGTTCCGAATAACCGGGTTTTTTTTATGTAAGATGAGAGTTTTTATTTTCATTCATGTAAAATTAAATGTATGTAATATTCTTTTATTGGGGCACTTCCGGGATGAGGTCGATGTCACCATTTGTATATTATTTACTTTTCCGCACTAGGATAGACCCAAGAAGGAGAGCACAAGTAACCGGGTTCTGGAGTCCAGTGGGAGACCAACTCGAGGAGTCGAGCCCGGGTCTCCTAACTCCAGAATTGGTAGGGTTACTTGCCGCTCTCGTAGGGGTCTAGGGGTGTGGGTTTGGCTATTCGTCGCGACCGTGGAATCTGTGTTTTATAGAGGCTCAAAATAAAACACGGACGTCCTAGTATATCCAATGTTTCATATATTTCTTCTGCTGTGATATCTGTGACGTGATCATTTGATGTTCTGTGATAAATACTGTATATAGTATATATGATATATTATATAGACGTTACTTATGTTTTACACCCACGCTAGCCCTGCCCTGCTCTGCCGTTAGTTACCTAACCTAACGGTGCACGAGGGGACATCGAGGCGAATACGGATGGCATAAGTGTACATCGTATTTATCTGTGATGTTTAGGTGATTTAAATGATGGGACTTCATTAATGTGATTAATGAAAGAAAAGAAACCTAAAAGATGTTCTAGAATCAATTTTTCCAAAAAAGGTAGCTACAGTCTTGCTTTGCATAGCGGTATATATGATATACCCTGCACCTTATTCGATGAGGAAAGAGCCGAGATCCCTTCACCGGGAGTGACCTCTTTAGCAAAACTGGCAGATGCTACAACACTCGGTTTGTTTTTGATTGCTTTTGGAGTTTTGCTTTGCATAGTGATGTATATGATATATCCCGCACCTTATTCGATGAGGAAAGAGCCGAGATCCCTTCACCGGGAGTGACCTCTTTAGCAAAACTAATGAAAACCTCAAAATCACTCCATTTCAAAAATTCACTCGATTTTACAACGATATAAAGTTCATTACGCAGTAGGTTTTCAGAAAAACCTGACGTAGCCCTCCGTCATTTCAGATAAGTCCTACTTAGTATTCGTGCTACATTTGTTGACCTCCATCAAGGCGTAGTGTGCGGTAGCTAACTAGTATTATCTGCTTATACATATGATGCAGATTGGATTAGGGTAGTCGTACGATCTTGTTGACCTCCGTCAAGGGTCGTGCGGGTGGGTTTGATTCAATCAAGAAATGACGGGTTGAGCTTGACTTGCACCCTATGGTTTGTTGACCTCCGTCAAGGTCATGGGATGCTTGGGGCAAAATATTATCGGGAATTTCAAGTGTTGAAATTTGCAATGAGATTGCATACCTTCTATGAGATAGTTGGATCCCGATACCCACTGCGAGTAATTGTTACTCCTGGGAGAGTTTTACACAGGACAATTAGCCGATCAAGTAGGTGTCTAGAAAGGTGTCAACGGGGTTACGCCTCTGGGAAAATGAGGTTTACTTTAATTAGGTCTGTGCGAAAGCATGGGGAACCTCCCTCAAAGTACCGACACTGGCCTGGCTGAAAGATTGGCGAAATTGTAAGGTGTAATTAATCCCGGCTAGTCTTTCCTTTTAGGGTTTGAAGGAAGATTTGATAAAAACAGTGGGAGCCATCCTGATTAGATAAAATAATAACCAATCTGATCTTGCAAGAGCATACGTTAAAGTGTTTTCTTCTCTCTCTCCAGATAGCGACCATGCCATGCCTTAATCAAGATAATAATATGGATGTATTAACCGAACCTGCATGTTATACTGTGCTGGGGAACGTTGGTTCCGTTCTTTCGTATAAGAGTTATAGGACTGAACAGGATATAGGGGAATACCAGGATTCCCATGCCATCCAAATGAAGAAAGTACATGTTGATGCATTTTCTTCGGGTGTGTTCGTTACAGATAACTGTTTCTCCATTTGCCCTACGTCTTGGGTATTAGATACCGGGTCAGGATCTCATATATGTAATCAGTTACATGGGCTTAGGAAAGGTAGAGAACTTGGAGAAGGTGATAAAGACATAAGAGTTGGAAATGGTGCAATTGTTGCAGCTAAGACCGTCGGGGAATATCACCTTGTATTACCAACTGGTATTACATTGATTCTGAACGAATGCTATTACATGCCGAACCTGATATGCAACATTATATCAGTTTCTTTGTTGAGTAAAGAAGGATATAATTTTGTATTACAGGATAGTGTTATGAACATTTTCCTTAACCAAAAGTTGGTTGGATCAGGCACGTTGTGCAATGACATTTATGTTCTAAATCAATCAACGGTTCTGAGCATAACAAACACACACAAGAGGAAGAGTTCAGAAATGAACGAATCCTTCTTGTGGCATTGTAGACTGGGTCACATCAATGCGACACGACTAGCTAAGTTGCATAAGGATGGATATTTAAATCCGTTTGAATTTTCATCTTATGACACTTGCCAGTCATGTCTCAAAGGCAAGATGACCAAAACTCCGTTTACGGGACACGGAGAAAGAGTTACCGAACTCTTGGGACTGATACATAGTGATGTATGCGGTCCTATGTCTACACATGCCAGGGATGGTTCTTCGTACTTCATTACATTCACTGACGATCTCTCTAGATTCGGATATGTTCATGATGAAACACAAATCAGAAGTTTTTGAGAAATTTAGAGAATATAAACAAGAAGTCGAGAACCAAACCGGAAAAAGTATTAAAATCCTTCGATCTGATCGAGGAGGTGAATACTTGAGCAATGAATTCCTGGACTTCCTAAAACAGAATGGGATTCTCTCTCAGCTGACTCCTCCATATACACCACAGCATAACGGTGTATCGGAACGGAGGAACCGCACCCTATTAGATATGGTGCGCTCTATGATGAGTGTAGCTGAGTTACATATTTCCTTCTGGGGATATGCACTGGAGACAGCAGCATACCTACTGAATAGGGTTCCTACCAAATCTGTGCCTACTACCCCATATGAGATATGGGAGGGGAAGAGACCATATCTTAATTTTATTAAGATATGGGGTTGCCCGACCTATGTCAAAAGACAAAAACCGGACAAACTCAAGGCAAGGTCTGTTTTGTGTAAGTTTGTTGGATATCCCAAGCATGCGCGAGGGTATATCTTCTACCACAGTGAGGAAAAAGGGTGTTTGTTGCTCAACATGCCATTTTTTTAGAAAAGGAATTTCTTGCAAAAAATATTAATGGCTCTGAGGTAGAACTGGAAGAGGTTCCAGCTGTACAAACCACAACAGAAGATTTGGTAGAACCAGAGGATTCGGTAGTTCCCGATGAACCCCAGCCTCTCCGCCGATCAAGTAGGGTTCCTCACCCACCTGAGAGATACTACGGTTTTCTCATGGATGGTGGGAGCGAGGATTGCATCATGGAGGATGATGACCCAACTAGCTTCGAGCAGGCCATCACGAGTGGGGACTCAGTGAAATGGCTGGATGCAATGCGGTCCGAGATGGAATCCATGTACACCAACAAAGTATGGACTTTGGAAGTTGCTCCTGAAGGGGTAAAACCCATTGGGAGCAAGTGGATCTTCAACAAAAAACTTGGTGTAGATGGGAAAGTGGAGACTTTCAAAGCTAAACTTGTTGCAAAGGGTTTTCGTCAAAGACCAGGTGTGGACTATGACGAAACCTTTTCTCCAGTAGCTATGCTTAAATCCATCCGGATCATGGTTGCCATCGCTGCATATCATGACTACGAAATCTGGCAAATGGATGTTAAGACCGCCTTTCTAAACGGTGATTTAGAAGAGTGCGTGTACATGACACAGCCAGAGGGCTTCGTAGATAGTGGGAGCAGCGGAAAGGTGTGCAAGCTGCTTAAATCCATTTATGGATTAAAGCAAGCATCGCGGAGTTGGAACATCTGCTTTGACATCATTATCAAAGAGTTTGATTTCGTCAAAAACGTAGATGAACCTTGTATCTACAAGAAGGTGGCAGAGAGTAAGGTTGTCTTCCTCGTATTGTACGTGGACGACATACTCTTGATAGGAAATGACATTCCTATACTGCAATCGGTCAAGCTCTTCTTATCACAAAGATTCTCAATGAAAGATCTTGGTGATGCCTCCTGCATATTGGGAATCAGGATCTATGGAGATAGATATAAAAGGATATTGGGATTGTCCCAGTCCAGGTACATTGACACCATACTAAAGAGGTTTAGTATGGAAGAATCCAAGCGTGGGAATTTACCCATGATCTCTGGAGTCACTCTCTCCAAAAAGATGTCTTCCAAGACTGATTTGGAGAGAGCTCGCATGCAAGTGATACCCTATGCTTCGGCTGTAGGCTCTATCATGTACGCGATGCTATGTACCAGACCCGATGTAGCATACTCACTAAGTATAGTGAGTAGGTATCAAGCTGATCCTGGAGAGAGTCACTGGACAGCTGTGAAGAGCATTCTCAAGTACTTACGAAGGACTACGGAGATGCTCTTGGTGTATGGTAACGGAGAACTCCAAGTGGAGCCCTTTACCGATTCAAGCTTCCAAAGGGATAAGGACGACTCTAAGTCGCAGTCGGGATTTGTCTTTACCCTTTACGGAGGGGCGGTTAGCTGGAAGAGTTCCAAGCAGGAAACCGTGGCAGACTCGACGATGGAGGCTGAATACATCGCTGCCAACGATGCTGCCAAAGAGGCTGTCTGGATCAAGAAGTTCATTACTGAACTTGGAGTGGTTCCATCCATTGAGCATCCAATACCTTTGTATTGCGATAACAATGGAGCGGTGGCTTTGTCCAAGGAACCCAGGTCCCATCAGCGATCCAGGCATATTCTGAGGCGGTATCACCTGATCCAGGAGATAGTTGATCGCCGGGAGATCGAGGTCAGGAGGGTTGACACGAAGAGCAACACAGCGGATCCACTCACGAAGGCCATTCCCCAGATACAGTTTGAGAGACTCTTCGGGATGCTCGGGATGCGATACTATAGCAGCTGGCCCTAGTGCAAGTGGAAGATTGTTAGTTGTATATATGCCCTAGAGGCCAGTATTGTACAGATGATGTATATTATATTGGATGCTTGGACATATATAGAGATGACTTTCTTGCTCGATATGATAGTATGCTATCTGGTTGCTCTTTATCTTAACATGTATACTTGTCTCTTTATACTGTCTTATAGTTACATGTTGGTAAAGCCCTTAGGATATGTACTTGACTACCTGGACTATGATGCGGATCATACTAGTGGGGACGTGGTAGTCCATAAGTACATCCTTCAAGGTCCCTAGCCGTGGGTGTATCGAGACGGGACATCGATATACCAGTGTAGACTAGCGTATACGCTTCTCGACCCATGAGATGGGCGATGGATGATCCCATATCCATTGGTGTTTGACATCAGAGATGGTATACGGGTGCTCAGTGGAGACTGGGTACACAGGACGGACTCGCCGAGAACTCCCAGATAGTATTATACTATAGGGTTCCTAGGCACTCTTGTGAAGGTTCATAAGGCATCAAACATGCCCGAATAAAATTTTAGACGTGCCGAACAACCCAAAGCCGGGATCTTTGCTAGATTATTAGGGTTTAACATGCAAGATAACATCTTTAATACTAAGTGTGAGGGATTACAACCTTTGTAGTCCGCTCCTTCGCTTCACAAGCTCCGAGTATAAGTCCCTTCGCCGCGATCCACGATCTCCCGGACTCAAGAGAGGCTCCACGACTCGAACGATCCATGATATCTTGTCGTATTTCTTTTCTCCGATGATCTATGTCGAAATTGCAATAGCTCAAGCTCTCTCACTCTAATGAGGTGAACACCCTAATCTAATGGGTTAGATTAGATGAGGATGATGGAGTAGTATTTATGCTTTCTTTTTATATCATTTTCTCACAAGAAATCATCACAAAAGAAATCACAAGTAAGCTCTCTTTCAAACTCAAGAGAGAAGAAGATGAAGAATAATGAGATAATTCCTTTTGTGATGAATAGTAGATAGGAATATACGATTGATATGGAACCATGGTCAAGGATGATAGGCTTAACCTTTGTAGAGAATAAACTAGAGCTAGGGTTTGGTTAGGTTAATAGTGAGTCAAGGATAAGTATCAACCATAATATCTTAACCAAGACAAAAAGGAAACCCTTCTAGAATAATCAAGAAAGAGCTAACCCTAATCAAACCTTAATCTCTTTTTATCATCCCTAAACATGTTTCATAATAAATCATATCATGTCACAATAATATATATCACATATATATTATATATTTGCAACAAAAGAAAATAATACAATTAACATATATCGCATATATATCAATGTATTAATCCGGTGAGAAAATGAAATAATAAAGCGAGCCAATATTAGATAATGTAATACAATATATCATATATATCATTATACATTAAATCATCGAATAAACACTTGATCCGATGTCTCGGTTCATATCTAAATATCGCGAGAATATAATACGGTATCTCATATCGCATTATCCTCGGTCCTGCACATATCACATATGTGCCTCTACTCCGTTTTGCCTGAGCCAAGAAACCTCTGTGTAGGACTCTAAAGAATCGTCAATACGCCGGTAGCAGGTGATGATCATATCAAACACCCACAAGCTGCAAGCGGTCAGCTAAACGTAACAGCCACCCAGGTATTGAGCGATCAGAAGATCAACAAGCTAGCCTGTCCGTTCTCCTGTGAATCCAATCAGTAACACTCCCGTACAGTCCGGTCTGTTCGTCTGATATGTCGCATATCAAGTCTAGGGGTGGTATACGTCAGACCCCAGTAACCGATAAGTCGTGTCGATATGAAGCTCATAACAGGTCGAGAAACTACTGGTAACACTTACCAGTATATCTCTATATCAGCCCTGGCCAGGGACTTCCAGTTATAGCCAATCGAACACAGCACAACATCAACTCCCTATACCGGGAGAGACGAATCCCTTCCTATCGCTCATTGCCTCCATGTGATTCGGGACTGTACCCAAAAGCCACCGTTTTGCACGCCCTCTTGGACGTGGTAAGGTAGAAATCAAAGCACAGTGGGAATCACACAAGACTCTATGACGATCTCGGGTCTACAGACTACTCTGTACCAGTGTCACCGGAGAACTACCATCTGACGTGTGGTATATCACCATCTGGGAGTTCTCGGCGAGTCCGTCCTGTGTACCCAGTCTCCACTGAGCACCCGTACACCATCCTTGATGTCAAACACTGATGGATATGTGATCATCCATCGCCCATCATATGGGTCAAGATGCGTATACGCTAGTCTACTCTGGTGTATCGATGCCCCGTCTCGATATACCCTCGACTAGGAACATTTATAGGATGTACTCATTGACTACCGTGGCCCCACTAGTATGATCTCATCATAATCCCAGTAGTCGAGTACAGATCCTAAGGGTTTTATCAACATGTGAGAGAAAGACAGTAAACCAATACAAGTCAACATGTTAAGATAAAGTGAAACCAAATAGCATACTATCATGACGAATAAGAAAGTCCTCTCTGTATATATCCAAGCATCCATCATAATATACATCATATGTACAACAATGGCTTCTAGGGCATATACATAACTAACAATCTCCCACTTGCACTAAGGCCAGCTGCTGTAGTATCTCATACCTAGCATCCCGAATAACCTCTCAAACTGTATCTGGGAAATGGCCTTCGTGAGTGGATCCGCAGTGTTGTCCTTCGTATCTACTCTCCTGACCTCGATCTCCCGGCGATCAACTATCTCCCTGATCAGATGATACCGCCTCAGAATATGTCTGGATTTCTGATGGGACCTGGGTTCCTTGGCCAAAGCCACAGCTCTATTGTTATCGCAATACAGAGGTATTGGATACTCAATGGATGGAACCACACCAAGTTCACTAATGAACTTCTTCATCCAGACAGCCTCTTTGGCAGCATCGTTGGCAGTGATGTATTCAGCCTCCATCGTCGAGTCTGCAACGGTATCCTGTTTGGAACTCTTCCAACATACCGCCCCTCCATTGAGGGTAAAGACAAATCCCGAGTGCGACTTAGAGTCGTCCTTATCACTTTGGAAGCTGGAATCGGTACAGGACTCCACCCGGAGTTCTTCGTTACCATTCACCAAGAACATGTCTCTAGTCCTTCGCAAGTACTTGAGAATGTTCTTCACAGCTGTCCAGTGACTCTCTCCAGGATCTGCTTGATACCGACTCACTACACTTAGTGAGTATGCTACATCGGGTCTGATACACAGCATCGCATACATGATAGAGCCTACTGCCGAAGCATAGGGTATCCCTTGCATGCGAGCTCTCTCCAAATCAGTCTTGGGAGACATCTCTTTGGAGAGAGTGAGTCCAGAGATCGTGGGTTGGTTCCCACGCTTGGATTCTTCCATACTAAACCTCTTTAGTATGGTGTCAATGTACCTGGATTGGGAAAATCCCAGTATCCGTTTAGATCTATCTCTATAGATCCTAATCTCCAATATGCAGGAGGCATCACCTAGATCTTTCATTGAGAATCTTTGTGATAAGAAGAGCTTGACTGATTGCAGCATAGGAATATCATTTTCTATCAACAGTATGTCATCTACGTACAATACGAGGAAGACAACCTTACTCTCTGCTACCTTTTTATAGATACAAGGTTCATCTATATTTTTGATGAAGTCAAACTCTTTGACTACAACATCAAAACAAATGTTCCAACTCCGCGATGCTTGCTTTAACCCATAACTGGATTTAAGCAGCTTGTACACCTTTCCGCTGCTCCCACTATCTACGAAGCCTTCTGGCTGAGTCATGTACACGCACTCTTCTAAATCACCATTTAGAAAGGCGGTCTTAACATCCATTTGCCAGATTTCGTAGTCATGGTATGCAGCAATGGCAAGTAAGATCCGGATGGACTTAAGCATAGCCACTGGAGAAAAAGTTTTGTCATAATCCACACCTGGTCGTTGACGAAAACCCTTTGCTACAAGTCTAGCTTTGAAAGTCTCAACTTTTCCATCTACACCAAATTTCTTTTTAAAAATCCACTTGCTCCCAATGGGTTTTACCCCTTCAGGAGCATTTTCTAAAGTCTATACTTTATTGGTGTATATGGATTCCATCTCAGATCGCATTGCATCCAGCCATTTCACAGAGTCACCACTCGTGATGGCCTGCTCGAAACTAGTCAGGTCATCATCTTCCATGATGCAATCCTCGCTTCCACCATCAATAAGAAAACCGTAGTATCTCTCAGGTGGACGAGAAACCCTACTAGATCGGCGGAGAGGCTGGGGTTCATCGGGTACTACCGAATCCTCTGGTTCCACTAAATCTTCAGTTACAGTTTGTGTTGCTGGAACTTCTTCCAGTTCTACCTCAGAGCCACTAATCTCTTTTGCAAGAAATTCCTTTTCTAAAAAGGTGGCATGTTGAGCAATAAACACCTTTTGTTGTTCACTGTGGTAGAAAAAATATCCATTTGAATGTTTAGGATATCCCACAAACTTACATAGAACTGACCGTGCCTCGAGTTTTTCTGGATTTTGCCTTTTGACATAGGCCAGACAACCCCATATCTTAACTCGTTTAAGACATGGTCTCTTCCCACTCCATATCTCATATGGTGTGGTAGGTACAGATTTAGTTGGAACTTGATTCAATAGGTATGCTGCTGTCTCAAGCGCATACCCCCAGAAGGAAATAGGTAACTCAGCTGTACTCATTATAGAGCGCACCATATCTAATAGGGCACGTTTCCTCCGCTCCGATACACCGTTGTGCTGTGGTGTATAAGGAGGAGTAAGCTGAGAGAGAATCCCATTCTCTTTTAGATAATCTACGAACTCATTGCTTAAGTATTCTCCTCCTCGATCAGATCGAAGTATCTTAATACTTTTGCCCGTTTATTTTTCTACTTTGTGCTTATATTCTCTGAATTTCTCAAAAACTTCAGACTTGTGTTTCATCAGGAACACATGTCCGAATCTAGAGAGATCGTCAGTGAATGTAATGAAGTAGGAAGAACCGTTCCTGGCATGCGTAGACATGGGACCGCGTACATCGCTATGTATCAGTCCTAAGAGTTCCGTAACTCTTTCTCCTTGTCCACTAAACGGAGCTTTGGTCATTTTTCCTTTGAGACAGGAATGGCAAGTATCATAAGATGATAATTCGAATGGATTCAAATATCCATCTTTATGTAACTTAGCCAGTCGTGTCGCATTGATATGACCAAGTCTACAATGCCACAAGAAGGATTCGTTCATATCTGAACTTTTCCTCTTGTGTGTGTTTTGTATATTGAGGACTGTATTCTGATTTAGAATGAATATGCCATTATGTAACGAGCCTGATGCAATCAACTTTTGATCTAGGATTATGTTCATAACATTATCCTTTACTACAAAATTATATCCTTCTTTACTTAATAAAGAAACTGATATAATGTTGCACATCATGTTCGGTATATAATAGCACTCATTTAGAATCAGTGTATTACGATTTGGCAATACTAGGTGATATTTGCCAACTGCTTTGGCTGCAATACTTGCACCGTTCCCTACTTGAACGGAATGATCACATTTTCCCAGTTCTCTACCTTTACGTAGCCCATGTAACAATTTACATATGTGGGATCCTGATCCGGTATCTAATACCCAGGACGTAGGGTGAACTGAGAAACAGTTCTCAATAACTAACACACCTGAAGAAGATGTATCAACATGCATGTTCTTTTGGGCGGCTTGAGAATCCAGATATTCTCCTATTCCCTGTTCAGTCTTATAACTCTTATAAGAAAGAACGGGTCCAACGTTCCCCTGCTTAGTATAATAAGCGGGTTCAGTCAATACATCGATATTATTATCTTGATTATGGCCTGACATGGTCGCTACCTGGAGAGAGAGAGAGAAGAAAACATTTTAGCGTATGCTCTTGCAAGATTAGGTTGGTTATTATCTTATCTAATCAGGATATCTCCCACTGTTTTTATCAAATCTTCCTTCAAACCCTAAAAGGTAAGATTAGCCGGGATTAATTACACCCTACAATTTCGTCAATCTTTCAGCCAGATCAGTGTCGGTACTTGAGGGAGGTTCCCCGTGCTTTCGCACGGACCTAATTAAAGTAAGCCTCGTTTTTCCAGAGGCGTAACCCCGTTAACACTTTTCTAGACACCTACTTGATCGGCTAATTGTCCTGTGTAAAACTCTCCCAGGAGTAACACTTACTCGCAGTGGGTATCGGGATCCAACTATCTCATAGGAGGTATGCAATCTCATTGCAAATTTCAACACTTGAAATTTCCGATAATATTTTGCCCTTAGTGTGCTATGACCTTGACAGAGGTCAACAAACCATAGTGCACTAGTCAAGTTCAACCCGTCATTTCTTGATTGAATCAAACCCACTCGCACGACCTTTGACAGAGGTCAACATGGTCGTACGACTACCCTAATCCAATCACATCACATGCTTTACAGATAATTACTAGTCAGCTACCGCAAACTACGCCTTGACAGAGGTCAACAAATGCAGCACGAATACTAAATAGTCTTTATCTGAAATGACGGAGGGCTACGGCAGGTTTTTCTCAAAACTATTGCGTAATGAACTTGATATCGTCGTAGAATCAAGTGAAATTTTAAAATGGAGTGATTTTGAGGCTTTCATTAGTTTTGCTAAAGAGGTCATTCCTGGTGAAGAGATCTCGGCTCTTTCCTCATCGAATAAGGTGCATGACATATCATATATATCGCTATGCAAAGCAAAACTCTAAAAGCAATCAAAAGACAAACCGAGTTTTGTAGCATCTGCTAGTTTCGCTAAAGAGGTCACTCCCGGTGAAGGGATCTCGGCTCTTTCCTCATCGAATAAGGTGCAGGGTATATCATATATACCGCTATGCAAAGCAAAACTGTAGCTACCATTTTTATAAAGTTTTGATTCTACAACATCTTTTAGGTTTCTTTTCTTTTTATTAATCTCATTAATAAAAAATCCCATCAGCTTATGCTTCCTAAGCATCACAGAAGAAACGAAAGCAGTAATATTTATATATCAGCATATATATATAGTATAAGCATTCGTCTCAGGCAGTAATATGATCTCATTACAGAACATTGCAGCAGAAAAACATATATGAAATATTGGATATACTAGGACGTCCGTGTTTTCAATACGAGCCTGTATAAAACACGGATTCCACGGTCGCGATGAATAGCCAAACCCACATCCCAAGACCCCTATGAGAGCGGCAAGTAACACTGCCAATTCTAGGGTTAGGAGACCCGGTCTCGACTCCTCGAGATGGCCTCCCACTGGACCCTAGAACTCGGTTACTTATGCTCCCCTCCTTGGGTCTACCTAATGCGGAAAAGTAAATAATATACAAAGGTGACATCAACCTCATCCCGGAAGTGCCCCAATAAAAGAATATTACATACAAATGAATTTTACATGAATGAAAATAAAAACCCTCATCTCACATAAAAACCCCGGCTATTCAGAACACGACGATCCAATATAACATATCACAGCAACACATAATATCACATATCATCAACGTAAGTAAGTATGCATACACCGATCGTCGTAGTTGTTTAGCAATGAAGACCGGCAATACAACTACATACTACACTTACGGTCACAGAAAAGAAATTGTAAAACTACAATATTTGGAATCCACAATCACTTTAGACATCGTAAATCCAAAATATCACATACTTCGCATTGCATGCCTAACTATATGAATTCCACATATTATATCACATTCCAGATAAATAGACAGTATTAAACTTTTTGAACAGATAATCAAATACCCAAAATTTCCTAAATAGCTCAACACTTGAGCGGAGTTCAAATAATCCCAGAATATGTTACAGTACCAGTGATCCAGCTGTAGAAGGGTCAAGCCAACGCCTCACATGTGGCACGCCGTCATGCCCCAAACCCGAAGGTTCAAAAGGCAGTTCAAGACGGTCACATAATCGAGTTAAGGTTTGTTGTCTTCTAGAGGGTCCACCGTGTTACTTGTCCATTTTTCCGAAAGATTTAAACCTGAAAAAAAATCCAACACTTGAAAATTTTGTCGTGCCGGGAAAAAGTGAGTTAATGATATCTGTTCGAACATTTTAACAGTTTCTAAATATCCGGAAATAATAACGAATTTAAATTTTCCGATCGAATCTACGATTACAAAATAAACCCCAAAATACTCAATACTTGAGTCAGAATAAAAATACCCATAAAATATAAATCACAGAAATATGAATTACTGTGTAAAAAAAATACCAATCTCCCCTGTACGGCCGCGGATCCGCGGCCCAAGCACGGTACGGCCGCGGTTTCGCGGCGGTTTGGAAGTATTGAGTGTTTGTTTTTCACACAATTCTTATATTTCCCTGCTGAATTTTTAAGGTATTTTTAATTCGGAAAAATCACAGATTTGAAAAAATATCCAGAGAGGGGTTGATTTTGACGTATTCGGGTTCGTTCGGAGTTTTAACTTCGTTAACACATCGCCTAATGCTCTAGCTAGGCTCTGATACCACTGTAGGGTTCTTAGGCACTCTTGTGAAGGTTCATAAGGTATCAAACATGCCCGAATAAAATTTTAGACGTGCCGAACAACCCAAAGCCAAGATCTTTGCTAGATTATTAGGGTTTAACATGCAAGATAACATCTTTAATACTAAGTGTGAGGGATTACAACCTTTTTAGTCCGCTCCTTCGCTTCACAAGCTCCGAGTATAAGTCCCTTCGCCGTGATCCACGATCTCCCGGACTCAAGAGAGGCTCCACGACTCGAATGATTCATGATAGCTTGTCGTATTTCTTTTCTCCGATGATCTACGTCGAAGTTGCAATATGTAACGTTTTGAAAATCGTTTCGGTGAAATTTCAAAAAAACGGTAAAATAAGGGGGTTTTCTGTAAAAAGTCAAAATACAAATATCTTATTATAAAAATTAAATATACATATTCTAGCTATGTAATTGCTAGTATTTGGTGTTTATTGACCCACTGGTGAAATTTCAAATTTTCTGAAATTTTTTTCGAAAATAATTATTTTAATATTATTTTAAGCCGTCACTAATATATTTAATTAGGGAAAATTACAAATTGGAATGAGTTGAAATAAATTTTTTGCATCATAATACATTAAATAAAATTTTATCATGTGGGTTTTGAAACGAAATCGTTTGCCAAAACGGTTTAGAAAATATCGAAGAAAAAGGCTTTTTTTAGGTGTAAATGGATGTTTGGGGTATTGTATTTGTCATTTTCCATCACCCCACACCCATACCCACACTCACACACCCCCATTTTCCCTCCCCCTTGGCTGAATTCAGCAGCCCCCCTCTCTTGTCCCCACTTGTTTTGCAAAAGAAAAGAAATGAAAGAAAAGAAAAGAAAATGGATAAAAGAGTTGACCTTTTGTTGACTTGGACTTTTCCCTCACCATACCTCACACCACACCCCCTCTCTCCTCTCCCCCACATGCTTGTGGCCGGCCCTTCCAACAGCAGCCCCCTCCCCCTTTTTTCTCCACTCATTCCTCTTCCAAAATGCTTAAAAATTGCCTCAAAACCCATCAAATAAATCCCAAAATCCAAATCCAACTCCTACCCATTTCTCATTAGCCTTTCTAGCATGGATCTAGGGATCAAAATGGCATTTTAGGAGGCTAGATCTTGAGCTTGATCTCATCATGGGAGGTATAATCTCATGCTTTTGTTAAAATTTGTTATCTAGTTGCTTTAATCTAAATTAACTAAGTGCTTAATTAGGTTTTGATGAGTTTAATTGCATGATTAAAGATTTCAAGTTAGGGTTTTGTTGTGGAAATGGGTTATGATAAATTGTGCATGGTTTTGTGTTGTGGATTAACATCTTAAGTTTTATAGAAAGCTAATTTAGTTGTTAATTCCAAACCATTACTTATAAAATGCCCTAATTAAGTTATTTTGCTAACTAGAGTTTCGGAAAATTGTTAAATGCTTTAGATTAAAATATAATTATGGTTTCATGTCATTATTAATATTATAATGAGTGGTTTAATGACTTTGGATCATGCAAAACCAAGCTTAATTGTTAAATTGTGAATTTTGCTTTAAAAAGAGTTAAAATCGGTATTTTTGCAAACTAGTTTTTTTGAACATATATGGTTTGGTGAAATTAAATTATGGAAATGATTTATATGACTTAATTAAGATGGTTAGTGAGCCTTATGGCCATTAGTTTTGTTAAAATATCATGTTTTGTACAAAAACGGGTAAATTTTGCTTGCTAGATTTTCGGAAAAATAGCTTTTAAAGTGAGTTTGAGGTTTTTGTGAATTTTAACCTATTCTATATTTAAATTAGTATTCGTGAATGTGCAAATGAGTGTACTTGGGTTTTTCTCGATGGTCGGGCGTCTGCACGCCGACGTCGAGGGTTTTTGGGTTGGTTTGTGAGAGCAACCATAGGTTTTGACCTATGTGGGATTCGTGCGTCGTTTTGGTCATGAGTCGGGTTTTAATGCGATATGGTGCGTTTTGATATGTAGGTACCTCATGTGGGCTTCGAGACGACAAGCAAGCGCGTGGCGACGTCGGCACCGGCGAGCGAGGACCAGGTGAGTAGATTTATATCTACGGGGAGAAGTCGGGTGGATGGCGTATAGCACCCCCGCAGTCCGTGGTGGTGTATACAGATGCGTATACACACCAACAATTATTATATGTTATTTGGGATTAATAACCATGTTTAGGATGGATATTGATGTGTTGGATTATTTTAGTGTTGCGAACCCTAGGGTAGTGTTGCACTACACATACACACATACATACTTGCGTACATTCCTTTTTATATGTGCTCATGGGATTCTTTATAGTTATGTGATCACATGGGTATGGGACTATGTGTTCACATACGGATTTGAGGATGATACTTGGGATTGAGATGAGTCGATGAGATTTGTTTTGTGATTGTGATATCGGTGATATGGCAGGATTCGTACTTAAGGTACGCCCTGGTGTTATAGTGGATTTTGGGGCGGCGATACGGGTGAATAGTGTTATAAATAAAATGGTCGACATGTGATCGTGATATGAGGCATGATATGCTAGGATATTGATATTAGGCCGTATCGGGCGATGTATACCCTTGATGATGCTATGTGCTGACGGTATCGGTTTGTACGAGATTGTCGATCTGTAGTCAGATCATGAGTATATTGAGGATATTAGTATTGTACTAGACATAGGTCAGTACCCTAGACTATGATCTTGAATAAAGAGGGTACCAGAGGAATGGTGTGAGGAATATGATATTGACCCGTACCCAGATTTGGGGATGCCGTACGACGGATTTACGTACGAGTATATCTTGATGATTGATCCGCACTCTTGACTTGGGATGTCTGATTGTAGATATGGTATCGGATATGATATTATTGAGGCGGGATCACCGACTAATATATATACAGGTATGTATATGGATCGACTCAGATGTTAGGCGATTTCCTTACCTGTAGTCCAGCTTGTTAGCTTAGCCCTTTAGTTTAGTTTAGTTGTTAGATTAGATTCGATTCTTACCTATTTCAAAAACTAACGAATCGTGGGTATTTTAAAAGACAGCCCAAGGGATCCTACGGATATTTCAAAAGACGTATCTTTTCATAAAAACACCGTAGCCCCTATTTTCAAAACCCCATGATTCGTGTTATTTCAAAAGGCACCATTTGTAGGACTTATATTAGATTAATGGAGGTTAGTTACAGTTGCGTCTAGTATTCAGCTCCCACTTATTATTGTGGTTCGCTTCACATCGCATACTTATGCTATAATTTCTTATTGCAATGTTGATATCATATTGTTAGGACACCAGCACCATTACCGATGATGCGTATATACCACGTACACTTACTTGCCGGCTCACACACATCTTCATCGGTAATTGCCATGTCACGTACACCTTATAAAATATTATTGCCTGACATAGCGTACTTGCCTTATATGTTAGTTTAGACATTGTAGTTATTACCTGCTACTTCATGCATACTGTTATTCATTGTTATGCCGCATTCATGGATTCTCATGCATATATTCACTATTTTACGTGTTATTGAGGTTTTGGATTCGGATTTCCATGAGATTTTCTGGATTTGGAGGAAAACCGCAAAAACATAAATAAACCTTTTCTCTCTTTTAAAATAAAAAGTGCGGTTTTTCCCATGATGTATGAGTCGTCCACCATGAGTTTGCTGATGGATTTCGAGACCCGATTCGAGGAGACGGATGAACCGTTTCGGGTACATGGTGGACCCGGTAAGGTACCCCGGGGCAAGAAGCGCGTGATGATGACGATGTGAGCCTGGCAGGGGAGCACTATCTACCGGTGATTTTACCCGACGCGTCGGATATCCGGAGGATACCGTCGTGGTCTTGAGATGGATGGTAGGGGCCGGTCTGGACTGACGGCGCCCTAGATATTGTGATCGAGACATTGAGATTTCGAGATATTGAGGTACAGAGACTGTGATACAGAGATATCGAGATATTGGGATTTCGTTTTGTGCCGATGCTAGGCACTGTTTTATGCTGATTTCATTATGATACCTCATTTTAAAAATACAAGGAAATCTCACTAAATTATGAAAACAGTTCTTCATTTACATGTATTCTGTTTTCATGCATTCATACCTCATTCATATGATATATTGCTACCTGAGGCACTGACACGGGCATATGAGATTACACTCGGGTTAGATATTTACCCTAGCCTTGTTATAGGTTGCATGTTATATATATAATTGAGGATATATTATGATCATTGACCTAGATTGCGTTATTTATGCGATTTCTGTGCGTAGATATTTTTCTATTCACGAGTTGGCAACTCACCCCCGTTGTGCCCCAGTTTCTTGCAGGTTTGCCGTACAGGTTTCATTGCGGCTTGCGGGCATAGTTTCCTTCGGGTGATTTGCTAGTAGGTGGGTTTACTTGTATCGTACCCCCATTATATATCTTGTATATTATTATTCTGTTGTATCTAGAAGTTCCATCAACCAAACATGTATTTATTTTGAGATAGAGACCAGTGATGTTATTCCTTCGACCTTAGAGTCGCGCGTTATATTTCTGCGGTTTTCTTGTGGTTTTGAGTTTCCTTTTGAATTTTGATCCTCGCCGTTGGCGTTGTATATTATATTGCTTGTGTGGTTGTGACCGTCGATTGATGAAGAGCTAGCTCCCGCTTGGGGATGCCTTTTTATTGATTTCGTATACTATTCATGTTATATCTCGTTTGGGAGCCAGTATTTACAAAGGAGACTGCCGAAATTTTCAGGAAATATTTGATGTTTTTAAAACCGCATAATTCGGCTTATGCTATTAAAACTACTTATTTTAAATTGGTTTTCCTTCACTCTACTACTTTTTTTTTTGGTTTGGATTTCTGGGTTTTCGGCTTACTTAGATTACGTACGCCTCGAGATGTTTCGTAGCTTAAGTGCCGGTCATGTTCCATCTTTCGGGACGTGACACAATAGCTCAAGCTCTCTCACTCTAATGAGGTGAACACCCTAATCTAATGGGCTAGATTAGATGAGGATGATGGAGTAGTATTTATGCTTTCTTTTTATATCATTTTCTCAGAAGAAATCATCACAAAAGAAATCACAAGTAAGCTCTCTTTCAAACTCAAGAGAGAAGAAGATGAAGAATAATGAGATAATTCCTTTTGTGATGAATAGTAGATAGGAATATATGATTGATATGGAACCATGGTCAAGGATGATAGGCTTAACCTTTGTAGAGAATAAACTAGAGCTAGGGTTTGGTTAGGTTAATAGTGAGTCAAGGATAAGTATCAACCATAATATCTTAACCAAGACAAAAAGGAAACCCTTCTAGAATAATCAAGAAAGAGCTAACCCTAATCAAACCCTAATCTCTTTTTATCATCCCTAAACATGTTTCATAATAAATCATATCATGTCACAATAATATATATCACATATATATTATATATTTGCAACAAAAGAAAATAATACAATTAACATATATCGCATATATATCAATGTATTAATCCGGTGAGAAAATGAAATAATAAAGCGAGCTAATATTAGATAATGTAATACAATATATCATATATATCATTATACATTAAATCATCGAATCAACACTTGATCCGACGATCCGGCTATATCGAATATAACCGACTAATATATCATGTACCGATTCATCGAATCAACACTTGATCCGATGTCTCGGTTCATATCTAAATATCGCGAGAATATAATACGGTATCTCATATCGCATTATCCTCGGTCCTGCACATATCACATATGTGCTTCTACTCCGTTTTGCCTGAGCCAAGAAACCTCTGTGTAGGACTCTAAAGAATCGTCAATACGCCGGTTGCAGGTGATGATCATATCAAACACCCACAAGCTGCAAGCGGTCAGCTAAACGTAACAGCCACCCAGGTATTGAGCGATCAGAAGATCAACAAGCTAGCCTGTCCGTTCTCCTGTGAATCCAATCAGTAACACTCCCGTACAGTCCGGTCTGTTCGTCTGATATATCGCATATCAAGTCTAGGGGTGGTATACGTCAGACCCCAGTAACCGATAAGTCGTGTCGATATGAAACTCATAACAGGTCGAGAAACTACTGGTAACACTTACCAGTATATCTCTATATCAGCCCTGGCCAGGGACTTCCAGTTATAGCCAATCGAACACAGCACAACATCAACTCCCTATACCGGGAGAGACGAATCCTCTCCTATCGCTCATTGTCTCCATGTGATTCGGGACTGTACCTAAAAGACACCGTTTTGCACGCCCTCTTGGACGTGGTAAGGTGGAAATCAAAGCACAGTGGGAATCACACAAGACTCTATGACGATCTCGGGTCTACAGACTACCCTGTACCAGTGTCACCGGAGAACTGCCATCTGACGTGTGGTATATCACCATCTGGGAGTTCTCGGCGAGTCCGTCCAGTGTACCCAGTCTCCACTGAGCACGCGTACACCATCCTTGATGTCAAATATCGATGGATATGGGATCATCCATCGCCCATCATATGGGTCAAGATGCGTATACGCTAGTCTACTCTGGTGTATCGATGCCCCGTCTCGATATACCCTCGACTAGGAACATTTATAGGATGTACTCATCGACTACCGTGGCCCCACTAGTATGATCTCATCATAATCCCAGTAGTCGAGTACAAATCCTAAGGGCTTTATCAACATGTGAGAGAATGATAGTAAACCAATACAAGTCAACATGTTAAGATAAAGTGAAACCAAATAGCATACTATCATGACGAGCAAGAAAGTCCTCTCTTATATCCAAGCATCCATCATAATATACATCATATGTACAACAATGGCCTCTAGGGCATATACATAACTAACATATACCTCACGTCAGATGGCAGTTCTCTGGTGACACTTGTGCAGGTTAGTCTGTAGACCCGAGATCGTCATAGAGTCTTGTGTGATTCCCACTGTACTTTGATTTCCACCTTACCACGTCCATGAGGGCGTGCAAAACGGTAGTTTTTGGGTACAGTCTCGAGTCACATGGAGGTAATGAGTGATAGGAGGGGTTTCGTCTCTCCCGGTATTGGGGGTTGATGTTGCGCTGTGCTCGATTGGCCGTAACAGGGAAGTCCCTGGCCAGGGCTGTTTTAGAGATTTACTGGTAAGTGTTACCAGTAGTTTCTCGATCCATTATGGGCCTCACATCGGCATGACTTATCGGTTATTGGGGTCTGACGTTTACCATCCCTAGGCTCGATATGCAGCATATCTGACGAAGAGACCGGACTGTACGGTAGTGTTGCCGGTTGGCTCGACGGGAGTTGTAGCAGGTTCGCTTGTTTTCTTCTGATCGCTCAATACCCAGGTGGCCGTTACGTTTAGCTGACCGCTTGCGGCTTGGGGGTGCTTGATATGATCATCACCCACTGCCGGCGTATTGACGAGTCTTAGAGTCCCACAAAGGAGTTACCTAGTCCAGGCGAAACGTTGTGGTGCGCGTATGCGATATGCGCATGGACCCGGTTAAAATGCACGTATAAGATACCATATATTAATCGGGCGGCTTGCTTTTGGTTGGGTCGTATGTGATATGACCGGATTGCTAAATCAAGTGTTGATTTATCATTTAACCATTAGTTTCTCACTAGAAACCTTTCTTGTATTTTTGGATGTATGCATGCATGTATGCATTTTTTTTTCTTGTTCATGCACATATGGATGTGCATGCACACTTACATACATACATCATCCTTCATAGTTGTATATACATAGAAAATGATGGCAATATAAGAATCACACCTTATGTTTATATATATGGATATATATATATATATATATATATTTGCATTTGTTTTAAAACAAAAGATAAAGATTAATACATGGTTTCTACACTCTTCTTCAACTAACCATGCTCACCTACCTTTTAACCATGTGTTAATCTTTTCTTTTATGTTTTAACTCAAGTGAAATAATATCCATATAATATAACCATGGTTTGAGATGAAGAGTGGAAAATATATATACATATATTTTCTATTTTTCATTAGTGATTATCATTTTCTCTTCTTCTTCAAAAGCCATCATCTTCTTCTTCCTTGCTCTTTTGCTCTCTAGATCACTCAAGTGAGCAAAATACTCAACAAGATAGGATTTTGAAGTGAGAAAAAGAACCACAACACCATTCTACACCAGTCTTGCCCATTAGTGGAGAGTGTTAGCTTCCATTTTCTTTCTTGATCTTGTGAAGTTGCAAGCTTGGACAAAGCGGACTCCGGGTGGATCATCGTGGACCTAGAGGAGTTCAAGCGGACCTTTTCCAAACCCCAAGTAGCCGAGGAGTCTAGCGTAGGGAGCTACAAAGGTTGTACTCTCAAAACCCTAGCTTTTCTTACTTGTGATGATGTGTTGTTTTTGAAACCCTAATTTTCTAGGAATGATTCTTTGTGTGTTCACTTAGCACCCTAAAATTTTAATCTTTGGTACATGATGCTTCCAAACCCTTCATAAGGTGCTAGGTAAACCTAACATTAAATTTATAGCAAGCGTATTTTCGTGAGGTAAGGATGTTTGTCGCCCATCAAAGTCGTTGAAGGTAATAAGTTTCCATATGAGATATAGAGTGGGAAGAAACCATATCTTAAGTATGTTAAGATATAGGGTTACCCAGCTTATGTTAAGAACTAAATCCCGATAACCTTGAGGCACGATCAGTGATGTATAAGTTTGTGAGATATCCAAAGGATTCATGAGGATATCTATCAGTTGAATATAATGCCCTCAAGGAAATTATTGTGTTGCAAGTAGTTGATTATGATAATTGAGAGAGAACCTATACAGGTATAACAGTGTTACTCAATATGATAGTATTCTATCTGGTTTGTCTTAATCGTTGATGAAGCCCGTAGGATTGTTGCTTGACAACCAGCATTATAATGGCGATCATATATGTGGGAGTTGGGTTGTCCATAAGCATATCCTTAAATGTCCCTAGTCGTGGGAGTATCGAGACTGGGTAACGATATTCCGGAGTAGACTAGTGTATACGTTTTTAGACCTCAACGAGGAGCGCTGACCGGTCTCACAAGCCAGGTGTTGTGTCACCATAGTATACAGGTGCTCACTGGAGGTGAGTACACCGGACGGACTCGCTCAGAACTTTTAGATGGTATTATATATATCGTCAGATGAAAGTTCTAAGGTGGCATGAGTACAGATTAGTCCTTTGACCTGAAATAGTCATTTGTCTCGTATGAGTTCCTAATGTATTTGATTACTACCCTACCACGGCTCAATGGAGTCGTGCAAACAGGTTTAGTTGGGTACAGTCCCGAGCCACATGGAGGCAGGGGTCGATTGTCAGGGATTCGTCTCTTCTAGTATTAGGAGTTGATATCACGCTGTGTTCAGTCGGCTATCACTGGAAATCCGTGGCCACGGTGGATGAGATTTACTGATGGTTGATCAGTAGTGTCACGATCCGAAATTGGCACGTGACCGGCACGAGAATTACGTGAAGTCTATAGGGCCCCACCGTAATTCAAGTAAGCTGAAGCCCAGAAATCTAAACCTTTTGCGGAAAATAGTGGAGGTGCGGTTTTGAAATATCGGCATAAATACTTTGAGCCTTCTTTTTAAAGTATAAACAATATCATATGAAAATGCAACAGTTTACATACTATCCTTGAAAATATTTTCGTCCTTGAAATTTTGGACAGCACCTCCCCTGTATATTTTGATCTGAAACCATATATATGCAATGAAATAGGCATCTCTAAGCAGAAGCTAGCTCTTCGCCAATTGGCGGAATCACAACCACGCAATAAGTATATATATACGACGTCCCACGGCGAAGATCAATTATAGAAAGAAGGTAAATAAGACCAAGACATCATCAAACTCAAATAAGAGACAAAATACCCATCTCGCTCTAAGTCTCGAGAATATACAAGTCTGTGTCTAGGTCTACTAAATATACATAGTCTGGTTTCTGGTTGACGGAGCTTAAACTATATACAATATAAATAAATAGGTACAAGGGTGGTCACGATCCAAATGTGTATCCCACCTACCAAAGCAAAATAACCTGAAGAAAGCTGCGTGCCAGCGAGCCGCTACTGATCCGAGCGGTTTTACCTGCAAGAAAACTATGGTATAACGGGGGTGAGTTGCCAACTAGTGAGTAGAAAATATCAGCAGGTAGAAATCGAATGAACAACGATCCCTATGTCATACTGTAACATGAATATAATACTATGGTATCTAGGGTGATCGTGTATGCATATGTATCAACAATAATGTCGTGCCGGTAATTAGTATGTAATATCCAGTCATCTAAAATATATGCATGTATACATGTGTGTCATCCAACGTGTGTCCATCAACGACACATCAATCATCATGAAACCTGAGTGTCCAATGTCGACACTCAAAAATATTATAAAACCCGTGTCCAGTATCGACACGTAAATCCTCATATCTCAGGCGTCGTATCCTCGGATCGGCCCTCATAACCATCTGATCTCACGACTCCGGTCGGTATCCTCCGGATAACCGTCGAGCCCAAACTATCACCGGTAGGTAGTGCATCCCCTTCCGGGCTCATCGTCTATCTATACGATCTTCTTGTCCTGGGGTACCGTATCGGATCCATCATGTACCCACAGACGGTGCCTCTTCACTCCTCGAATCGGGTATACGTATGGCTCAGAACCGAGAAAACTAATGGTGGACGCCACAAATCACATCACGAGAAACCTCGTTTTTAAAACAGTTATAATACTTTTGAAATATATCAGCGGTTCTTAAATCCAGAGATCTCATGAAAACAGCATCTCATATGCATGTAACCATAAAGTACAGTATATGCAAACATAGAACAGTACTGTAAGTATCTCAAGTGTTATCATGTAAGCATGTCATGTGATAATTACTGAACAATGATTGTACTTTACAGTTAAGAGCAATACAGTGATGTAACAGTTCTACTGTGTAAGTGGTATGGCAATTACCGATGATGAATGTGTGAGCTGGCAAATCTGTGTATGTATAACATGCGCATTATCGGTAATAGTGCAGGTGTACTAGCAGACGTTGTCTTTTAAAATGATTCCAGTTTTTAAACATATCCCGCGGTTCCCAATTTCTCCAAACTCAAATACAACATCGTCTATGTATGTGCAATAAGTATGTATGTGGGCATGGATGCACAAAGATATATGTACGCAAGTATGGTGTACAATATGTATGTGCGCAAGTATGGTGTACAATATGTATATGCGCAAATATGGTGTACAATATGTATGTACGCAAGTATGGCGTACAATATGTATGCGCGCAAGTATGGTGTACAATATATATGTGCGCAAGTATGGTGTACAATATGTATATCATGATGCAGCAACCCTACTGTGTAGTGACATGGCAATTATCGATGATGAAGTGTGTGAGCAGGCAAATCTGTGTGTAACATACGCATCATCGATAATGGTGTAAGTGTACTAACACAGGTATAAGTAATGCAATGCGAATAACATGAATGCATCATAAGGTAAATCGTCGGCTAAAAGCTATAAGGTATACATATCTAATATGATCGAGTTGGTGAATTTATCAATCGGCATCCAGCCTCACAACATCACGTACGGTATAATCCATCGTACGGCATCCTCTAATCAAGGGTATGGATCAATCATCAAGTCAAACTCATCACGTACGGAAAATCATCGTACGGCGGCATTAAACCAATAGGGATCCTATCAACCTATAAGACAATGAGGGTACGGCCTAATGTCAGGTGCGACCTATCATTCATGATTCATGACATTCTATATATCTATATACCTATGTCCCAAGTCACATCTGCAACAATCTCATATCAGGGGACCGACAGAGTATCAATCATCTCGATCGACTCGCATTCGTATACCAACATATCATCAAATCATCATATCACGTCATATATTCTTTTCATCGCATTTATATCCCACATCAAGTCAATCTTACAAATACATTCTATCTTTACTATAAGTATACGAATCTAATCTAACATACACACCCGAACCATACAAATAATTTTTGAAATATACGAATCGTAGTTTTGAAAGTAGGGGCTACGGTGTTTTTAAGGAAAAGATATCATTTGAAAATCCGTAACGTCCCTCAAGGTATCTATTTAAAATATATATACGATTCTTCAGTTTGGAAATAGGTATGGTTCGGATGACACATCTACATCGACTATCTAGTCCTATAGTAGCCTAAACGGCAATATCATCAAATATCATCCTCAAATCCCGTCATCACATATTAGCCGTATAATATCACTTCTAACTATCCTTTAGTTCCTAATATAGTTCTCTAACTACTTTTTAACTCTATCTATAGTTTTCTATTAAAGGTTTCATTAACCATAATTTATATATAAATCGGTTTCCATCAAAGTGTGCGGGGTGCTATACGCCATCCACCCGACTCCCCCCGTGGATATAGATCCACTCTCCTAATCTTTGCCTGCCGAAGTCGATGACGTCACGCTCATCCTCATCATCTCGAAGTCCACGTGGGGGTTCCTACAATTTCCAATGCGTCATATAGTATCAAGAATCGAACATGAAAACGAAAGCTGCATGCGAATCTCCTATAGGTTAGAACCTATAGCCTACGCCTGCAAAACCACTAAACAACCCCCGTCGCTGACGTAAAAACATCAGATGATGGAACACAATATCAAATACCAAATCTCAATTTAAAACGAAGTCGCAAAACTATGCAGCAACTCAAGAAAATGGTCCCAGATTTTACCCTAGGTGAAATTAGCCAATTTTGCACACATGGGGGGTCTAATTTACTGAAGATAGAGCCATGGACCAAACACGGATCAATTTGGTTGTACCCAGGCCTTAAATTGCGGCCCAAATCATTAAATTTGCGGCCAAGATGAATGGGTTGGGGCTCAGGTTTCAGAGGGTGATTCATGGTTGCCTGCACGTCTTATGGTTAAGGGAACTTCTTTTATAAAGGCCTCGGGTGATACCAGATTCCATAATACTATCACAAACTGTCAAATTTCGATGTCGGGAAAAAATTCTAAATTCGTGTTTTGTTTTCAAATCCGGGTATTGGCCAATAAAGTCGACACTAAGGCCTGTAGACAGCCACTACCCAACACCAATTCCAAACAAGCCCTAATTCCTCTCCTGAAATTTCCAACATCACAAATCCATCACTAAACGAATTCTAAACTAAACCAAAATGCTAGGAATACATAACTAAACTAAATGAAAGGGATTATACTTCATTAATGCCACTAAGCAAAACCCTAGAAGTCTCATGTTTCCAAAATCCAACTTTGATGGGTCCAAAGTATAGAGGGTGAAGAGGTGGTCATTTTTAATGAAAGGGGTTTAGGGTTTTGATGAATATTTGGAGATGATATTTAGGGATTTATGTGGAGGGAGATGAGGTTGGAGGAAGATGAAGAAAGAAAATAATGGGGGAAATGAAATGGTGTGGCTGCCCTATCTCTCTTTCCTCTCTTATTCTCACCCCCAATCACTCATTTTTTCACTCTCTCTCTCTTTCTAATCATCATGACACCTTTTTTTCCTTTTCTTTTTTTTCTCACCAAAAACACATAAACCCAATAAAACAACCCAAATGAAACCACATGTAACATGTCATGGTGCACTAACCATGAAAACTGTAGAAACACGGATTTGGCTTAATCGCGATTAGCAGTGCACTAATCGGGTTTTTATCGAAACTGCATATAAATAATTTTAAAAATGCCAAATCCTTTAAATAAATTATTAAATGAATAAATCATTTTAATTTCCATTTATTTCACAATTATTGGTATATATTTATACCCTTTTTCGAAAACCCCAATTTCGCGAATCGGGCAGTTTTTGAGAAATATATTATTTTAATATTAAATTCCAAAAATAATATTTTATATTTTCTGAAATGTTACAGTAGGAAAAAAATGAGGGTAAAGAAATGTAATGAGAGTGAAATGAAGTGGGATGAGAACAAGTTTTTATTACTTTTAGGGGTTTTCAAAAAAGAAAGAGTGGATTAAAGGGACTCGACACACACCACACAAAGAAGAAAGAAAAAACAACCAAGGTCTCTTCCGCCTTATCTTCTCTGTGGATTTACCAATCTCGCAATCCATCGCCTCATCGGCCCGGTCAGGTGTGCTAACGGGAACGATTCCGCTCTAGCACTTCTCTGGTCATCTCTCGGCCAATCATCACGACCACTCGTAAAGCAGCACGTTACTGGCGTCGGCCTCTGGTCCTCTAAATACACGTGACACAACTGATCCTGGGTACAAATCTCATTGCAGCAGTGTCTTGGAAGGAATACTGCTCAAGGTCTCTTCCGATCTTGCCTATGCCGAACTGTACGAAGGCTGGTACTCTTACATAATCTTTTCTCGTTTTCTGGATATCTGCGTGTTCCACACACATTTCCTCGGGAACTGGCTGTATCCCAACGCCTCTGTATGCATATCAGATCTTAAATCTCGATGGGGAGTAGCAACAGCTCGTCAGCATCTCGCATGAACATCTGGCTCCACTCGTCTTTATCATCGTCCGCTTCGACACCACGTCTTGCTGTCTGCGTACTGCTACTGTTCTCGGCCACGGCCAATCCGAAGTCTCTCACACGGACTCGAAATCGTGTACTTAGTATCTTCATCACTCTGTAGAAGATATCTGGCCGAACACGTCCTTGGGAACTCGTCCCAACCATTGGAGGAATACTCAATACCCGTCCGTTCTCGATCAACTCACAACGCATCTGGGAAGGTCCTCTATCCAAAGCTGGTCAGCTTGCTGATCTCTTATCACATGATATCTGGACGACGTAAAACTTTTCGATCGAGTCATCGAGGTCCTATAATTTCCCGAAAGCTCAACACCTGAGCACAGTCTAAAAATATCTGGTACATACCACAGTACCTCTAGACCAGCCGTAGAAGGGCAAACCCAAGCCTCACTAATGGCACCGCTAAACTGCCGCAAACCCTAAGGTTCAAAAGTGGTTCCATGGTCATCATGTCGAGTTAGGGTTTCATTCTTCTAGAGGGTCCATAGAATCACTTGCATGTTCCTCCGAACACTTTAAACTTGGGAAAAATGGGTTTCTGACACTCGCTCGAACTTTTTAGCTTCGCCTAGCCGACATGTGAATACCTTTTGTCCGCATGCTAAACAATGCTTCAATCCTCCAGGAAAAACGATACATCAACGGTCATCTCTGGATCGATCTGCTCTAGATATGAGTAAGACTCTCCACACTGAAAATATTCAACTCAACTGGGCCTGCGTCGGCACATCAATCTGACGAATCACCTTCGTCTCTCAAATCGGGATAGACTAGCTATCACCTGTCGCATCTCTTCCTGGAAGCTCCAGCGATCTCAGCTCGTAAGCCCTGGAAGCGACATCCCATCATCTCAGCAACAGCTGGGCCATCTGTCTGCACGATAGGCGGCATCAAAATCTCTGAGGTATGCTGTACATCAACAGTCCTCTCGCAACTGGCAGCTCTAATAATGGCCCGATCATCCGGTGTAAAACCAAACACTCACCTCATTCGAGAGGTCACAACACAAAAACTAACTCGATACATTCCCATGTCACCAGAAAACACAATGGTCAGCCCTCGTACCAGACGAGCTCGCCCTGAGCGCAACACTAGCAGCAGCTCAATCTGTGCTCAAACTATGGTGACAGGAACCTCAATCGAGTATCAATGAAAACATATCAAGGGCATGAAAGGAAACGACAGATCCAGAATGGATACATGATCATAAGGAGGAACAGAATCAATGAGAGTATGATCATGAAAATGAACAGAATCAAGGATCTCAAATGGATGTATAATCATGGGTATGAAGAGAATCATAAGTCTCAAAATATGTACACCCTAAGGTTTCTTAAGTGGAGTATCGTATCGTAAATATGCCGCCGAACATACGTACGGTACGTCACTCTACTCAAGCTACCTACTCCATCAATCAAAGTCAGCCTATGAAACGAAAGTTCGGGTCTAATACCTCCCCCCGTTCAAGTCTAAGTTCCGTAAGGTCAAGCCTAGGTTCCGAAATACATACCCGCCCTAGACTCCGCATAGTCAAACATAGACTCGAACCAAGGTTAAACCTAGCGCTCTGATACCAACTTTGTCACGACCCGAAATATTAGCTCGTGACCAGCACTTAAATCACGCAACGTCTAAAGGCGTAACGTAATTCAAGTAAGCTGAAACCCAGAAATCTAAACCTTTTTTTTTTGAAAATAAAGGAGGTGAAGTTTTGAAATAAAGGTATAATGAAATCAAGTTTTCTTAAATGCATAGAAAAGGAACATGAAAATGCAAGTGAAATTTGCTAGTTTGAAAACATGTTTCGTCTTTTAAAAAAAATTGGGTAGCACCTCCTTTGTATATCTTGATCCAAAACCACAAATACATAATAATAATAAAGGCATCCCCAAGCGGGAGCTAGCTCTTTGCCAAACGGCGGATCACAACCACGCAAGACAGTATATGTAAGTATACGACGCCCAACGGCGAAGTTCACCACAAAAAGATAAAGAAATAAGCAAGATATTAAAACTACAAGTAGCAGAAAACCCCTCGCTCTAAGTCTCGTAACCACAATTTCACTAAGTCTCATTAGTTATACAATTTACTAATTTTGATTGATAGAGTTGACTAGATACAATGTGAAATATAACTACAAGAGTGGGTACGATACAAATGTCCCACCTAGCAATGCAAAACACCCAAATGAAACTATGTGCCAGCGATGCCGCTACGGATCCATGCGGTCAACCTACAAGAACTGTGGTACAACGGGGGTGAGTTACCAACTCGTGAGTAGAAAAACATCAACAAGTAGAAATCGAATAAATAACGACTCCTAGGTCAACTATATCATAAGGGTAATACTATGATATTTAGGGTAACTGTATCGTCATATGTGCCAACAATGTAATCAATACCTATATGTATGTGGATATAATCATCAATATAATCAATGTATGTATGCATGTGGATCTCATCCAACCATATAATCAATGTATGTTTGCATGTGGATCTCATCCAACAATATAATCAATGTCTGTATGCACGTAAATATCATAAAAGATTGTGCATGAAAATATGAGGATATAAACCAACGGTGTCCCTCGCGACACATCAAAATCATGGAACCTGGGTGTCCAACATCGACACCCGAAAACATTATGAAACCCGTGTCCAGCATCGACACGTAAATCCTCATATCTCGGGCTCCGTCAGTCCGGATCGGCCCATATCATCTCTCGACTCCGGTCGGTATCCTCCGGATATCCGCTAGGCCCAACCAATCACCGGTAGGTAGTAGTCCCTCTGCAAGGCTTATCGTCATCCACACGAAATCTCTCTTTCGTCCCGGGCTACCATACCGGGTCCACCATATACCCGCAAACGGAATCATCTATCTCCTCAAATCGGGTTTCACATATCACACGTCTCCGAACCGAGAAAACGCATGGTGGACGCACTGAAATATCATATCAAGAAAAACCGGGTTTTTAAAACAGTACATACTTTCTTTTGAAATAGCCATGGTTCTCAAATCCAGAAATCTCATGAAAACAACATATCTCAATGCGTAAAATCATAAAGCATGACGTATGCGACATATGATAGAAATGTAAGCATATCCGTATATCATGCAACATGGAACAGTAATATGACATATTTAGGGAAAACCGCTCTTTTAAAATGATTCCAGTTTTTAAACATATCCTGCGGTTCCCAATTTCTCCAAAGTCAAATGCAATATCATCATGTATGTGCAATAAGTATGTATGTAGGCATGGATGCACAAAGATATATGTACGCAAGTATGGTGTACAATATGTATGTGCGCAAGTATGGTGTACAATATGTATATGCGCAAGTATGGTGTACAATATGTATGTACGCAAGTATGGTGTACAATATGTATGCGCGCAAGTATGGTGTACAATATATATGTGCGCAAGTATGCTGTACAATATGTATATCATGATGCAGCAACCATACTGTATAGTGACATGGCAATTATCGATGATGAAGTGTGTGAGCAGGCAAATCTGTGTGTAACATACGCATCATCGATAATGGTGTAAGTGTACTAACACAGGTATAAGTAATGCAATGCGAATAACATGAATGCATCATAAGGTAAATCGGCGGCTAAAAGCTATAAGGTATACATATCTAATATGTTCGAGTCGGTGAATTTATCAATCGGCATCCAGCCTCACAACATCATGTACGGTATAATCCATCGTACGGCATCCTCTAGTCAAGGGTATGGATCAATCATCAAGTCAAACTCATCACGTACGAAAAATCATCGTACGGCGGTATTAAACCAATAGGGATCCTATCAACCTATAAGGCAATGAGGGTACGGCCTAATGTCACATACGGCCTATCATTCATGATTCACGACATTCTATATATATCTATATACCTATGTCCTAAGTCACATCTACAACAATCTCATATCAGGGGACCGGCAGAGTATCAATCATCTCGATCGACTCGCATCCGTATACCAACATATCATCAAATCATCATATCACGTCATATATTCTTTTCATCGCATTTATATCCCACATCAAGTCAATTTTACAAATACATTCTATCTTTACTATAAGCATACGAATCTAATCTAACATACACACCCGAACCATACATACAGTTTTTGAAAGATGCAAATCGTAGTTTTGAAAGTAGGGGCTACGGTGTTTTTAAGGAAAAGATATCATTTGAAAATCCGTAACATCCCTCAAGGTATCTGTTTAAAATATGCATACGATTCTTCAGTTTGGAAATAGGTATGGTTCGGATGACACATCTACATCGACTATCTAGTCCTATAGTACCCTAAACGGTAATATCATCAAATATCATCCTCAAATCCCGTCATCACATATTAGCCGTATCATATCACTTCTAACTATCCTTTAGTTCCTAATATAGTTCTCTAACTACTTTTTAACTCTATCTATAGTTTTCTATTAAAGGTTTTATTAACCATAATCTATATATAAATCGGTTTCCATCAAAGTGTGCGGGGGTGCTATACGCCATCTGTAAGTGCACGGCGGCGCCCCGGCCGTCAATCCGACGCCGGAATGCGGAAACGAAACTTTTCTGAAAACTAGAAACCAGCACTACCACGCACTAAAATTCCGGATCGGGCCATTAATCTAACCCTAGCAAATACGAGAATGGGTAGAGAGCTATACCGAGCGATCCGTGTCCTTCGGTCTTCGCCTCCACTCCGATCTCCTCGCGGAACCTCCGGTCTTCATCTCGTCGTCGGAACGGGCACTACATCGCCGGGTTCTTTTACAGGCTCCCACCTCTGGACCTAGGCAACTCGGGCACGAAGTTGGCGAGTCGACGTGCCCAAGAAATACTGTAGTCTAGTGTAGAATCACTTTGTCTCAATGGGGTGAAGTTGCCTTGTATGGATGTGGAGTAGAGAATGAACAATGGAGAGAGGTTTGGAATTTTGGCAAGCAAAGAATGAGATGTATGTTTTTCCCACCACCACAAAATCAATCTCTCTCTCTCTCTCAAAAGTGGCCGGCCCCTATATCAAAATGGTGGAGGGAAAAGGGAATCTTTTATTTTGCAAGAGAAGAAAATGAGATAATGAGAAGAAAAATGGTCACACCATTTCTAATCCAAATCCTATCTTATTAATGAAAAGGAAGTGATGCAAAAAGAATCTCATGATGCTATAGCCATCATGATGCCACCATTTCACAAATAACCCCCTCCACAATGCTAATTTGCACAATTGCAAATTAGCCCCTCCATCGGAAAAATCCGGCCGTGAAGGAACAAAGGAAAACTGGCCGGAACGGAATACAAACTGGCAACTTCAGAAAACTGATCCCGTAATAAATTACAGGAAAACCCTGCGACTGCATATACATGCCCGTATTTGTATTCCCACTGAATACAAATGCAAAGAGACAAAATCTACACTCTACAATACTAGGATCCGGCTTAAACCAAAGCCCGCTAGTATTATCCGTCCGATCATGATCCGTGCAATACCGCACGTATCTGATCGAACCCTGCCATATCTCCATACGGCCTCTACAGCGTTTCTCCCGAAACTTGAGAAAACGGTCTGTGGGGGACTCTAAAGACTCGTCAATACTTTGGTTGTGGATTTAACCATTAGCACGTCAGAGGTATTAGCCTATACGTAATGGGCTACCAGGTATTGACCAAAAGCTCGTTTGCGAAACTATTGCGTTCGAGGAATAGCCTCAGTGAGTGGATCCGCCGTGATGTTTCTTTCTATGTCTCTCTTTATCTCAAGTTCGCGGAGAAAACCATCTCCCGAAATGAGCAATACCTGTTTTAGAGTATGTCTGGATATCTGATGGGACCTAGCTCATAAATGAACTCCAAATCCAAACTTCTCAGACTGTATCGTCAACTGAACTTAATCAGTATCCTGCGCCATGCCTCCCTCATTTTCTGCCTGGACCACCTGTCCAAACTACTGCCCCTCGTCAGAGGGAGAACTATAACTCTGACAATCACTCTGTCATCCAGGTCACCTTGGAAGCCTGGAATGATAACTTTCTCCTAAAGGAGGCTGCCGTTATCATTTCCTTAGAACATCAACTTATGTTCTAAAACTGCTTCCGATCGTTTCTCCAGGATTGGATCAATATCACCTTATTGCATCTAGTGCAAAAACAACATCCATATCCTATATGGAGAAACCATTGTGTGACAACCAAAGTATAACCGATCGTGGTATAGGAATTTCACTTCCTACTCTGTGTATGTCATCCAAATACCAGGACATCACACCCTACTACCTTCTTAACAGATCCATCCCCTATTCTGATGAAGTCAAACCTATTACTGTCACATCAGAAATAGATGATCTATCTCCGCTATATCTGCTTTAGTCTATAAATAGACATAAGCAACTTGTCCACCATGCTTCCGCTGCTCCCACTGAATAAGACAACCCTTTGGCAGAGTCATATAGACGTACACTTCTAAAGCTAGTTCAGAACGACGCTATACTCATCCTCTTGCCGGGTCTCACAACCTGGAACAACAGCAATGGCAAGTCTGGGTAAACAAGAACCTCCCTGCCACCGTCCTTGAGCATACCGAAGTACCTCTCGAGCGCCTGAGGTTACCCACCATATCTGTGGAGTGGCCAATGGAATGTCAAGCCAGATTGAATCTTTAGGTTCTTATCAAATTTTCAGTAATCGTTTGCGGTTCTGGAATCACTTCCATTTCTACCATACTCCCACTACTGTTTTCTGAAAAAATCCATTTTTATTAAAACTGTGGCGAGTTAAGAACAATATCACTATTGATCTTCCAGATGGTAGAAAGTCAACCCTCGTCATAGCCTGGGTCAACCCACAAACAGCCATTACAGAAACGTGCCATGAGTCATCCAGAGTCTGGTTTTAAGCATAAGCTGGATAACTCCCCGTATCTTAACAATGTCAAGATATGAACTGTTCTATATCCAATATAGAAACAGAGGCACTGATTTAATTGAACCAAATTCAAATCATGCAGCTGTCTCCAGTGCATGTCAACTAAATGGAGAGAGGCCGATCAGCATTACTCAACTTAGGAGTACTTCTAATTATGAGTAACCTAAAAGTGAAGTAAGTTCTCTTAATCATTACTATCAACTGAATACCATTCACAAGTATCTACATCTTCGGTCACCTTGAAGAATCCCGATACTTGCAATACCTGGTTCTCTACTTTACTCTTATACCTATAACTTCTCAAAACCTGGACCCTGTGTTTCTACAAAACACTTGTCTAAGAACTAGAAAAGTCATAAGTAAACCGAATAAAGCACGAGAACCAACCCCTCTGTCCTAATGGACACTGGACAATATACAATACTCTGTATAAGTCCCCTGAGTCTAGTGACTCATTCACTGTGTGTCGTAGGTTGAAAACTGTACTTATGGTTAAGAAGAATTACACCGCTGTTCAATGCTCCTTACCTAACCATCCACTGATATAGGTAAATGTCATAGACATAATTTCAAAAAGGTATATCTCACTCTATAAAAATAGACGTACAAATATATCAATTTGAAATTGGTGCATAACAACGGATATTCAAAACCAAATATTTGCCGTCCGGCAAAGAACCCAGGTGACTTCCTCAAATATCACCAATTACAACGAATCTCGATATAATGAGGATGATCACCTAATTCCCAATAACTTACTCCCACTCATCATCTGTAAAACCATACAGATGTGAGAATCAAACCTGGTAAATACATACCCTGGTGCAAGTGTCTAATTGGGAAATCAGTTTTCTTTTAACAGTACACAGTGAAACTGAAACATTGAAATGTTTCGATGGGATATCCCGGTATTCCTAGTAATGCCTCTTCCATTATCCAGATTCACAACTGTAACCGTATATTTCTTTGCCATCTCTTCAAATCCCTTCATATGTCTTTAGTCATTACCTTCTGCACACCCCTTTAGGCTGAATGGTTTTCTTCCTTCCCTACCGTTCGGCACCAGCCTATGGTTTGGAAGAAGACTATCCAATAAGCATAATGGGTGTACTGTCCTAATCCTAGGAGCACTCGCAATGCGAGAGAAGGTGAAGATAAAAGACAACCGAATAAACCTTATTCCTATTTCTCCTGAACCAGAATCCATCCCCGAACTGGAACAAGTTCCTTTCGAGTTCGTATATAACCATACGATGGAGTATCCAATAAACTGTGGATCTTCGTAGTGATACGGAGTGTCCTGGAGAAATACAAAGGTGATTTAGGATTGGCGAAGAAATACTTGATTTGGTCGTGAATAGCAGTCGCAGTTTACTTTGCCCTCTTACTAATCTCTTGATATGTCTTTACTTAATACCTTCTGTACACCATCGTTATGCTAATTGGTTTTCTTCATTCCCCACCGTTCGGCACCAGCCTAAGGTTTGGAAGAAGACTATCCAATTTGCGTAATAGGTGTACTATCTCCTAAACCAAGGAGTACTCGCAACCTGAGAGAAGGTAAAAGGAAAAGACAACTGAATAGTCCTATTCATTTTCTCCAGAACCGAAAACCATCCTCGAATAAATTCCTTCGAGTTCGTATATAACCATACGATGGTTTTGTCCAATGGAAGTGGACGTCGTAGTAATATGGGGTATCCTGGAGAAAAGGGTAAAAGTAGGAGTGGCAATGAGGTTTGCAACTCTGACAATCCAAAAGCCAGTGTTTAAGAAGGTTCGGTTAATTTTGGTCACTGAGTCATAGTCAAGGGTCGGGTCATGGTCGCTGCCAAAGAGAGAGAGAAAAGAAATACTCAGCGTGCACTCTAACCTAGATCAGAATGGTTATCACTTTATCTAATCAGAAAACCTCCCACTGTAACGTCAAATTCTTCCCCAAACCTGAAAGAAGAATTAGTCGGGATCACCCGAGGAGTAAACCAACTCATCAGTGGGAATCGGGATCCAACTATCATCGCATGATAATATGACGGAATCCGCTCACGTTATCACACTCCAGAAGGTATGCGCATATCTGGAAAGTTTCAGTTTCTTTAGAAACTCCCGATGTGATTTTTGCTCCATGCTCTTATGACCTTGACTTTGGCCAACATATCATAAGTTACATGTCAAGTTCTACCTGTCATTCTCCAGGTTAATTTGAACCCACCCGTACCTACCCTTGACTTTGGCCAAAATAGTAGTACGACTGTCCCAAACCAACGCATCTATCTATGCTGCATATGAATACCCAATAGCTACCAATCACTGTGCCTTGACTTTGGCCAACATACACAGCTTGAATACTTATTGACTATCCATATGAAACGACGGAGGGCTACGAATGGTTTCTGGCGAAAACCTTTAACGTAATGAACTTGATATCGTTGAAGGAACCGGATAGCTTTATAAAAATATAGTGACGAAAACCTTTGCTAAAGAGGTCACTCCCGGTGAAGGGATCTCGGCTTTTTCCCCGTAGAATGAGGTGCAGGATATTCCAACTGAATACCACGATGCAAAGCAAAAGTAATCGACCATAATGAAGTTATTGCCCTGACGCAAACTTCTGTCCAAGGGGTCACTCCCGGTGAAGGGATCTCGGCCCTTTCCTCGTCGACTGAGGTGCTGGATATTCATAACCGAATACCACTGTGCAAAATAAAAGAGAACGCCCTTGCAATAACAGCTTTTTGAAAAATTGTTCCAACAATATCAGAATAGGTTTGTTTAGCTTGCATTGATCCGAATCAACGCAGTCCCATCAATTGATCACACCACAAAAGAACGAAAATAATGATGTACGTATATGCTATCCGCATTCGCCACTGGGTCCCGTCATCACCCGTTAGGTTACTTAACTAACGACAGAGCGGGGACTGCACTAGCGCGGATGCAAAACATATACAACATCTACTAGTATATATATCAATATATAATATTCGCTCAAGGCGTGATAAAGTGCAACATCACAGAGAGTAATAAGCATCACAGAACAATACAGATATCTGGGATCCACGGGTTTCACAGAGCCGCTACTGAAACCCGACGTTCCCCTGGTCGTGTGGATAGCCTGTGCAATGAAATCCTAGACCCCTACGGGCGCGGCAAGTTACCCGCCAAAACCTGAAGTGAGGCAGCCCCCTTCAGCAACGTGAATGGACCACCCAGCACTTCACGGAATCCGGTAACTTGGGCACCCCTCGTTGGGTCAACCTGTACCCCCTACGAGTGCGATGAATAGCCCGCCAATTCTAGAGTAAAGCCCCCTCCGTCTCAACGCCATGAGATGCGGGCCCGCTGCCCTCTAGAACCCGGCTACCCGTGCACCCCTCCGCGGGGTAATCCTAGTATAGAAAGTAAAATATACATACAACAGGTACATCGATCTCAGCCCGGTCATGCCCCAAAAGAATAATATACAAACAGGCAGTAACGGCAGTCCACATGTCGGACGCTCGCCCCGCAATATCAAATGTACATATAAAACAAGGCTGTACTACCATTGCATCCAGGCTATCCCCCACGACCAATCCGCAACATCACAGCACAACACAGAACATCTACGTGAATGTCACGTTCGCAAATCCGTCTAAAAGGGCTATAGCAGTTAGACAGGATTTACCGATCAAATGACATTCAAGGTTGCAGATATAATGTAAATACTGTGAACTAACATGTTTAAACTTTTCGATCGATCAAATTTACCCAAGTGGGCACTCAAAGAAAATCTGGGCCCAAAAAGAATATTCCAAAAACCCTATTTTCAAGTCAAAAGCCTACTGTGCAAATTTGGTGCAGAGAGGAGTCAAGGTGGCGGCGGAACCGCGGCCAATGCATGGGTTTGGCCACGGTTCCACGGTGGAACTATGACATCATGCGACCAAATTTCTACAGAAGTCTTAGAATTCCCTGCACATATTTCTGCAATGTACTGAAAAATTTTTGGAGCACAAAATGAAATCGACAGAAACTGTGCTTTTGATATCGGGTTTTCAGAAAATCCGTTTGATCAAACATTTAAACACGCTAGAGCAAGCTAGACTAGCTTAATGGCGTGGCTCTGATACCAGTGTAAGTGCACGGCGGCGCCCCGGCCGTCAATCCGACGCCGGAATGCGGAAACGAAACTTTTCTGAAAACTAGAAACCGGCACTACCGCGTACTAAAATCCCGGATCGGGCCATTAATCTAACCCTAGCAAATACGAGAATGGGTAGAGAGCTATACCGAGCGATCCGTGTCCTTCGGTCTTCGCCTCCACTCCGATCTCCTCGCGGAACCTCCGGTCTTCATCTCGTCGTCGGAACGGGCACCACATCGCCGGGTTCTTTTACGGGCTCCCACCTCTGGACCGAGGCAACTCGGGCACGAAGTTGGCGAGCCGACGTGCCCAAGAAATACTGTAGGCTAGAGTAGAATCACTTTGTCTCAATGGGGTGAAGTTGCCTTGTATGGATATGGAGTAGAGAATGAACAATGGAGAGAGGTTTGGAATTTTGGCAAGCAAAGAATGAGATGTATGTTTTTCCCACCACCACAAAATCAATCTCTCTCTCTCTCTCTCTCTCAAAAGTGGCCAGCCCCTATATCAAAATGGTGGAGGGAAAAGGGAATCTTTTATTTTGCAAGAGAAGAAAATGAGATAATGAGAAGAAAAATGGTCACACCATTTCTAATCCAAATCCTATCTCATTAATGCAAAGGAAGTGATGCAAAAAGAATCTCATGATGCTATAGCCATTATGATGCCACCATTTCATAAATACCCCCTCCACAATGCTAATTTGCACAATTGCAAATTAGCCTCTCCATCGGAAAAATCCGGCCGTGAAGGAACAAAGGAAAACTGGCCGGAACGGAATACAAACTGGCAACTTCAGAAAACTGATCCCGTAATAAATTACAGGAAAACCCCGCGACTGCATATACATGCCTGCATTTGTATTCCCACTGAATACAAATGCAAAGAGACAAAATTTACACTCTACAATACTAGGATCCGGCTTAAACCAAAGCCCGCTAGTATTATCCGTCCGATCATGATCCGTGCAATACCGCACGTATCTGATCGAACCCTGCCATATCTCCATACAGCCTCTACAGCGTTTCGCCCGAAACTTGAGAAAACGGTCTGTGGGGGACTTTAAAGACTCGTCAATACTTTGTTTGTGGATTTAACCACTAGCACGTCAGAGGTATTAGCCTATACGTAACGGGCTACCAGGTATTGACCAAAAGGGACGTCGATGAGCGAACTCATCCTGACACCCTACTGAGCCTGTCAGCGACAATATCTGTACAGTCCGGTCCGTTCGTCTATGAGCATCGCATGGCGGGCCTAGGGGGTTGGTAAAAGTCAGACCCCCAAAAGCGGTACAAGTCGTGTCGGAGTGTAGCCCAGAACACCCTGAGATACTACTGGAATACCTACCAGTAAATCTCCTGCCTTGGCCAAGGACTTCGTGTAATGGCTCTCCTAGACACAGCGCGATCTCATCCCCAATACCGGGAGAGACGAACCCCTGAAGATCCGCTCACTGCCTCCATGTGGCTCGGGACTGTACCCAACTAAAATCTGTTTGCACGACTCCTTTGAGCCGTGGTAGGGTAGTAATCAAAGCACAGTGGGAACTTATACGAGACAAATGACGATCTCAGGTCGATGAACTAACCTGTACACATGTCACCAGGAAACTGCTATTTGACGTCTGGTATAATCCCAACTAGCAGGTTCCCGGCGAGTCCTGTCCGGTGTACTCATAACCTAATGAGCACCTGTATACATCTTAGGTGAACCAACTGATACCAGTGGCTTGTGAGACCGGCCACAGCCCCTTGTCGGGGTCTCGACTGTATACACTAGTCTACTCTGGAGTATCGATGCCCTGTCTCGAAACTCCCTCGACTAGGGACCTTTTAAGGATATGCTTATAGACCCCAGCTCCCACGTATATGATCGCCCTCATACTGCTGGTAGTCAAGCAAGAATCCTAAGGGCTCTATCAACGTGCAATAGTGACCTGTAAGGTCACCTAAAGCAGTACACGATGATAAAGATAAACCAGATAGCATACTATCATCTTGAGTAAGACTTTCCTACTGGGACAGGTCCTCCCTCAATCATTGCAATCACGTGCCTGTGATCCAATAATTGACTCTGAGTGCACTATCTCCAACACCATCCACCCGACTTCCCCCGTGGATATAGATCCACTCACCTGATCTTTGCCTGCCGAAGTCGATGATGTCACGCTCATTCTCGTCGTCTCGAAGTCCACATGGGGGTACCTACAATTTCCAATGCGTCATATAGTATCAAGAATCGAACATGAAAACGAAAGCTGCATGCGAATCGCTTATAGGTTAGAACCTATAGCCTACACCTGCAAAACCACTAAACAACCCCCGCCGCTGAAGTAAAAACATCAGATGATGGAACACAGTATCAAATACCAAATCTCAATTTAAAATGAAGTCGCAAAACTATGCAGCAACTCAAGAAAATGGTCCCAGATTTTACCCTAGGTGAAATTAGCCAATTTTGCACGCATGGAGGGTCTAATTTACTGAAGATAGAGCCATGGACCAAACACGGATCCATTTGGTTGTACCCAGGCCTTAAATTGCGGCCCAAATCATTAAATTTGAGGCCAGGATGAATGGGTTGGGGCTCAGGTTTCAGAGGGTGATTCATGGTTTCCTGCACGTCTCATGGTTGAGGGAACTTCTTTTATAAAGGCCTCGGGTGATACCAGATTCCATAATACTATCACAAACTGTCAAATTTCGATGTTGGGAAAAAATTCTAAATTCGTGTTTTGTTTTCAAATCCGGGTATTGGCTAGTAAAGTCGACACTAAGGCCTGTAGGCAGCCACTACCCAACACCAATTCCAAACAAGCCCTAATTCCTCTCCTGAAATTTCCAACATCACAAATCCATCACTAAACGAATTCTAAACTAAACCAAAATGCTAGGAATACATAACTAAACTAAATGTAAGGGATTATACCTCATTAATACCACCAAGCAAAACCCTAGAAGTCCCATGTTTCCAAAATCCAACTTTGATGGGTCCAAAGTGTAGAGGGTGAAGAGGTGATCATTTTTAATGAAAGGGGTTTAGGGCTTTGATGAATATTTGGAGATGATATTTAGGGATTTATGTGGAGGGAGATGAGGTTGGAGGAAGATGAAGAAAGAAAATAATGGGGGAAATGAAATGGTGTGGCTGCCCTCTCTCTCTTTCCTCTCTTATTCTCACCCCCAATCACTCATTTTTTCACTCTTTCTCTCTCTCTAATCATCATGACACCATTTTTTCCTTTCCTTTTTTTTCACCAAAAACACATAAACCCAATAAAACAACCCAAATGAAACCACATGTAACATGTCATGGTGCACTAATCAAGAAAACTGTAGAAACACGGATTTGGCTTAATCGCGATTAGCAGTACACTAATCGGGTTTTTATCGAAACTGCATATAAATAATTTTAAAAATGCCAAATCCTTTAAATATATTATTAAATGAATAAATCATTTTAATTTTCATTTATTTCACAATTATTGGTATATATTTATACCCTTTTTCGAAAACCCCAATTTCAAAAATCGGGCAGTTTTCGGGAAATATATTATTTTAATATTAAATTCCAAAAATAATATTTTATATTTTCTGAAATGTTACAGTAGGAAAAAAAATGAGGGTAAAGAAATGTAATGAGAGTGAAATGAAGTGGGATGAGAACAAGTTTTTATTACTTTTAGGGGTTTTCAAAAAAGAAAGAGGGGATTAAAGGGACTCGACACACACCACACAAAGAAGAAAGCAAAAACAACCAAGTCCCTAGATATTAGGGTCTCCTAAGGAACTAGACCGTTCCTTAACTTTCAAACAAGATATCTAAGATAGTCAAACCCAAGTCACACTACCCTCATGGTCAGGTTAGTGCAAGCGATGATGGGAGGTTATTGAAGCTTTCGCTACTATCCTAATTAAGTAACCATCAAGGCTTTAGAGACGCAGTCTCAAAAACACCTTCTTTAGGCACCACACAAATAGCGTAAAATGAATGAGATTCTCCCTCAATCCGTACTTGTCCTTATTGAGCGCGAATCTTTAAGGTCTTTGTTTCTAGTCTATTTTAGTTAATGAACACTTGGTGTAAGCGCGCGGTGCTAGGGTCTCAATACTTGCGGACCACGGCGAAAATATAGAACGAAAAATTTCTAAACATAACACTGAACGCAATATCCAAAATCATCCAAATACAAATAATTTCAAATATCAAGAGAGCTAAACCAACAAGTTTAGAGGGGCTACAACCTATATAGCATGTCCACTCTCTAGTGGAAGACCCATGGCTGAGCTCCGTGGTGTAGGGATCAAGCTTGATCGCCGACCGCCTCGCCGAAGATGACCCACATTGAAAGCAACCCATCCAAGCTCCCACTTCATACAAGAACACTTCTAATGTGAAGCAACTTGCTCTCACATATTACTAATATGTAGAAGTAGGAGATGATAATGGAGAACCCTCTTTCTCTCTCTTTTCTCTTCTCTCAAAAGAAAAAACAAGAGGATGAAGAAGATGAGAATGAAGAAGAAGAGAATGATATATATATATATATATATATATATATATATATATATATATATATATATATATATCATTCTCATTCTCTTTTTCTTCTCTCTTGAAAGTTAGATGAAGAAGAAGAAGATGAATCCTCTCTTTTTTCTTTTCTTTTTCTCTTCTCTCAAAAGATATGAAGAGGAAGAAGAAGAAGAAGATGAAGCTTTTTTTTCTCCTCTCCAAAATTATGAAGAGAATAATAATTCTCTCATTCTCTTTCTCTCTTTTATTTGTTGTCATCTAAAGAGAGAGAGATGGCCTCTACTCTTCACATGCATACCTTTTGTCATCATATGACAAAAATGTATATGTATTATATACATATACATGTATGTATCTGTCACGACCCAATTTAGGAACGTAACCGGCACTTAAATCACATCACGTCTAAAGGCATAGCGAATTTCAAGTAAGCCGAAACTCAAAAATCTAAACCGTGAAATGAAGTAAAGTGGTAAAACATTTGTTTTCAAAACATCATATCTCTTTAAAAATCTCAAGTTGTTGCTTAAAATTTCGGCAGCATCTCTTTTGTAAAAACTGATCCGAAAACGGATACAAAACATGATATATAAAAATAGCATCCCCACTTGAGAGCAAGCCTTACACCTAAAGGCAGAACACAACCACAACAGATATACGACGCCAAAGGCGAAGAAATAAGCGAATAAAAAATGAAACAATATCGCAACATAACGCAAAAGTTGGCTCACGCGAGCACGACACCTAGAGTCACATATAATACAAATATCCAATCTCTCAGTCTCGTCTCTAATACATATGGTAGATGGAGAGTACTAGATACAAGGATAAGAATACAAATAGAAGCATACGAATACTCGCAAAACCCACCTAAAAAATATCTCAAGCCCAAAAGTAGCGGTATCCGCAGAAATAGAAGAAGTAGAGTGCCTCGCCGCGACTGAAGGTGTTTTTACAGCACCACTACTAGGGTTTGGTAGCATCACACATGCCATATTAAAAAATATAGGGTGCTAAAGAAATATTCCTAAGGATCATACTAGAAAAGCTAGGTAACAAAACATTTAACATCATCACAAGTAGTGAAAGGGTAGGGTTTGAGAATACAACCTTTGTAGCTCCCTACGCTAGACTCTTCGGCCACTTGAGGGTTGAAAGAAGCTTGCTTGAGATCCTCCAAGTCCACGACGATCCACCCGGAGTCCTCTTTGTCCAAGCTTGAAGCTCCACTAGATCAAGAGAAGAAGTAGAAGCCAACACTCTAAACTAATGGGCAAGAGTAGTGTAGAATGGTGATGTGGTTTGATTTCTCACTTAAAAACCCTAACTTGATCACTATCTTGCTCACTTATGAAAGCTAGAGAGCAAGAGAGAGGAGGAAGAAGATGATGGCAAATGAGAGCTCAAGAGATAATGATAAAAGTGAAGATAAAAACGAGAATAGAAAATATATATATTTTCTCTTCTCACCTTTTACTCAAGTTAATAAATATCTAGATATTTATCTTTAGATGCAAAATGGCCATGGAAATTAACTCATGGTTAACACAAAGGTTAGTGGGGGGGGGGGATAAAATAATCAACCATGAGTAATTATCCAATTCCATTTTCTTTTCCAAATATAAATATCAACATATTTATTAAGGTGTGAGTCTTATATTGCCACCATCCAATATATCAACAACCATGATACAAATGAGTATGCATGTATGTGTGCATGCACATCCATATGTGGATCAATGAGAATAAATGCATACATGCATGCATACAACAAAAGACAAGAAGGGTTTAAAGTGAAAAAGCTTATGGTCAATGATAAATCAACACTTGATTTAGCAAACCGGTCATATCACATACGTCCCGACCAATAACAAACTGCCCGATTAATATACGGTATCACATACGCGCATTTAATCGGGTCCCTGCGTATATCTCATATGCGCACCATATCGTTTCGCCTGGACTAGGTAACTCCATTGTGGGACTCTAAGACTCGTCAATACGCCGGCAGTAGGTGATGATCATATTAAACACCCCCAAGCCGCAAGAGGTCAGCTAAACGTAACGGCCACCCGGGTATTGAGCGATCAGAAGAAAACAAGCGAACCTGTCACAACTCCCGTCGAGCCAACCGGCAACACTACCGTAAAGTCCGGTCTCTTTGTTAGATATGCTGCATACTGAGTCTAGGGATGGTAACGTCGACCCCAATAACTCAATAAGTCGTGCCGATGAATGGTCTATAACAGATCGAGAAACTACCGATAACACTTATCAGTAAATCTCAACAGCCCTGGCCAGGGACTTACTGATATAGCCAATCGAGCACAGCACAGCATCAACTCCCAATACCGGGAGAGACGAAACCCCTCCTATCGCTCATCGTCTTCGTGTGTCTCGGGACTGTACCCAAAAGCCACCTGTTTGCACGACTCAGTAGAGCCGTGGTAGGGTGGTAATCAAAGTACAGTGGGAGAACACACAAGACTCTATGACGATCTCGGGTCTAAAGACTAACCTATACCAGTGTCACCTGAGAACTGCTATCCGACGATAGATATAATACCATATGGGAGTTCTCGGCGAGTCCGTCTAGTGTACCCAGTCACCACTGAGCACCCGTATACGATCTCGATGTCAAACATCAATGGATGTGGGAACATCCATCGCCCATCATATGGGTCTAGTATCATATACGCTAGTCTACTCTGGTATATCGATGCTCCATTTCGAAACACCTACGACTAGGGACATTTTAGGATATGCTTATAAACTACAGACGTCCCACTAGTATGATCTCCATCATAATCACAGTAGTCAAGCCAATATCCTCAGGGCTTTATCAACATGTGTGAATGAATTAAAACATGATCAAGTCAACATGTCAGATAAAGAAGAACCAGATAGCATACTATCATGTCGAGCAAGAATGTACACTGAATATATATATATATACATGTATAAATACATCCACTATCATATAATGGCCTCTAGGGCATACATATATCCAACAATCTCCCACTTGCACTAAGGCCAGTTATTGGCGTATCTCATACCCAACATCTCAAAAAGTCGCTCATGCTGCGGCTGAGGGAGGGCCTTGGTGAGTGGATCCGCGGTGTTATTCTTTGTGTCTACTCTCCTAATCTCGATCTCGCGGCGATCTACAATCTCCTGGATCAAATGAAAGCGCCTCAGGATGTGTCTGGACCGCTGATGGGACCTGGGCTCCTTGGCTAACGCTATAGCCCCATTATTATCGCAATACAATAGTATTGGATCAATAATGGTTGGAACTACTCCTAGCTCCGAGACGAACATCCTCATCCAGACGGCTTCCTTGGCGGCATCATTCGTAGCAATGTACTCAGCCTCCATCGTAGAGTCTGCAACGGTATCCTGTTTGGAACTCTTCCAACTTACTGCCCCTCCATTGAGGGTAAATACGAACCTAGAGATAGATTTGCTGTCGTCCTTATCGCTCTGGAAGCTCGAATCGGTAAAGGCCTCCATTTGGAGATCTCCATCACCATACACCAACAACAATTCTTTAGTCCTTCGCAAGTACTTAAGAATGTTCTTCACAGTTATCCAGTGATTCTCCCCTGGGTTGGATTGATACCTGCTTACTATACTAAGTGCATAAGCTACATCTGGGCGTGTACATAACATCTCATACATTATAGATCCTACTGCCGAAGCATAGGGTATAATGCTCATGCGAGCTCTCTCTTCATCGGTCTTTGGGCAAAAGTCCTTAGAGAGAGTGACCCCATGACAAGCGGGTAAGGCACTCCGCTTGGAGTCTTCCATACTAAACCTTTTTAGGATGGTGTTAATGTACCTTGTTTGGGACAATCCCAATAAGCTCTTGGATCTATCCCTATAGATCCTAATGCCCAGAATGTATGTGGCATCTCCCAGGTCCTTCATGGAGAACCTTAGTGATAAGAAAGATTTGACCGACTGTAGCATAGGAATATCATTTCCTATCAGAAGAATGTCATCCACGTACAATACGAGGAATGTGACAGCTCTTCCTACAGCCTTCTTATAAACACAAGGTTCATCTGAATTTTTGATGAAATCAAACTCTTTGATAACATCATCGAAACAGATGTTCCAGCTCCGAGTTGCCTGCTTTAATCCATAAATGGATTTAAGCAATCTATATGCTTTCCCGCTGCTCCCACTGTCAATGAAGCCCTCTGGTTTATCCATATAAACACATTCTTCAAATCCCATTTAGAAATGCTGTTTTAACGTCCGTCTTCCAGTAGTGAGCAGCAATAGCAAGTAAGATCCGAATGGATTTAAGCATGGCTACGGGAGAAAAAGTTTCGTCATAGTCTAAACCTGGTCTTTGACGAAAACCCTTCGCCACAAGTATTGCCTTATAGGTCTCTACCTGCCCATCTACACCAATCTTTCTTTTAAAGATCCATTTGCACCCTACGGGTTTTACCCCAGGGGGTACAACGCCCAAAGTCCATACTTTATTGGTGTACATAGACTCCATTTTGGATCTCATGGCATCCAGCCACTTCACAGAGTCTCCACTCGTGATAGCTTGCTGAAAACTGGTAGGATCATCATCTTCCATGATGCAGTCTTCTCTGTCACCATCAATGAGGAAATCGTAGTACCTCTCTGGTGGGCGAGAAGTCCTACCAGACCTACGGAGTGGCCGAGGTTCCTCAGTTTCTGTTGCAACAGCCGGTTCAACCAAGTCATCATTTGTAATCTGTGTTTCTAGAACTTCTTCTAGGTCTACCACTCTGCCATCTGTATCATTTGTGAAAAACTCTTTTTCCAAAAACATGGCATACTGAGAAATAAACACTTTTGTTTCCCCTTGTGGTAGAATAGATATCCATAAGAATTCTTTGGATATCCCACAAAATTACATATGACTGACCGTGTCTCGAGTTTGTCCGGATTCTGCTTTTTAACATAGGCCGGACAACTCCAAATCTTAATTCGTCTAAGAGATGGTCTCTTCCCATGCCATATCTCATATGGCGTGGTAGCCACGGTTTTGGTTGGGACCCTATTCAGTAGAAACGCTGCAGTCTCCAATGCATACCCCCAAAATGAGACGGGTAACTCAGCATCACTCATCATGGAACGAACCATATCTAATAGGGTCCGTTTTGGACGTTCTGACACACCGTTGTGCGGTGGTGTGTAAGGAGGAGTGAGCTGACAGAGAATCCCATTCTCTTTTAGGAAGTATGCAAACTCTGTACTGAAGTACTATCCACCTCGATCTGATCGAAGCATTTTGATGCTCAAGCCGGTTTGTTTTTCTACTTCGAGTTTATATTCAGTGAATTTCTCGAAAGCTTCGGACTTGTGCTTTAATAAAAATACATGACCGAACCTTGAGAAATCATCAGTGAAAGTAATGAAGTAAGAAAAACCGCCTCTAGCCTGTGTAGACATTGGTCCGCATACATCACTATGTATGAGGCCTAAGAGCTCAGTAGCTCTTTCTCCGTGTCTGGTAAACGGAGTTTTGGTCATTTTACCCTTGATACAAGACTGCCAAGTCGCATAAGATTTATATTCAAAAGGGTTTAAATATCCATCTTTGTGTAACTTGTTTAGTCTTGTTTCGTTAATATGACTAAGTCTACAGTGCCAAAGAAAAGCTTCATTTATTCTGAAAGTTTTCTTTTATTAGTGTGTTTTATGCTGAAAAATGTGTGTTGATTTAGGACGTATATCCCGTTATTAAGTGTACCATACCCAACCAACATTTGATTCAGGTGAATGTTCATAACATTGTTCTGCAATACAAAATTATATCCTTCATTGTCTAACAAAGAAACGGATATTATATTACAAAGCATACTAGGTACATAATAACATGGGTTCAAAACCAATATACACCTAGACGGCAACCTCAAGTGATACTCTCCCACTGCAACTGTATGTACATTGGAACCATTTCCAACGCGGAGAGTATGGTCACCTGTCTTCAAAACCTTGCTATTTCTCAGCCCTGCATAGAATTGCAAATGTGAGAACTTGAACCGGTATCTAATACCCAGGAAGCAGAGTTTATTGAAAAACAGTTTTCTGTCACAAACACACCTGAAGCGGAAGCATCCCCATGCTTCTTCTTGAGATCCAAGTACTCGGTGCAGTTGCGTTTCTAGTGTCCTGTTTTGTGGCAGTGATAACATTCCCCTTTCCCCGATTCCCCAGTTTTGGACTTGTCTTTCCTCTTGGTCTTTTTGACTCCACCCTTAGGTTTGGTGGGTTTCTTCTCCATCTTTCCCTTGGCCTTAGCCTTCGGGCGAGAAGAGAAAGATTGCCCAACACTCAAAACGGGAGTTTTCACTGATTTCAGCGTGCTCTCTGCACTCCTTAACATATTAAGGAGTTCAGGTAGTTCCTTCTCCATGTTGTGCATGTTGAAGTTAACTATAAATTGAGCAAAGGTGGAGGGGAGAGACTGCAGAATAATATCCGTATATTGCTCATTGTCTATTGTCCACCCAAGATCCTCAAGCTCTTCTATGAGAGCTATCATCTTCAGAACATGGTCTCCTACTGGTGTGCCAGGGGCCATTCGCATTTGAAACAACTTTCTGGATGCTGCGTAACGTAAGACACGAGATTGCTCTCCATACAACTCCTTTGTACGGAGGAATATGGCGTGGACGTCCATATTCTCGTGCTGCTTTTGATGTGTGTTATCCATCGATGCAAGCGCGAGGCACTTGGCCATGGCACAGTCAGCGTCCCATGTCTTGCTGACTTCAATATCCGCAACTGAGGATTTAGGACCTGAGACGGGCGGGGCTGGAGCTGTGAGGACATATGATACCTTATCATAAGTCAAGGCAATGTTAAGATTCCTCAGCCAGTCTTTATAATTGGTCCCATTCAGTTTATTTTTATCTAGTAGAAGCATGAGTCCTGTCATTGGTATCTGCCATTAAGAGAGAGAAAAGAATACACTCAGCGAAAGCTCTTGCAAATATCAGATTGGTTATTATCTTATCTAATCGATGTCTCCTACTGCTTTAATCAAGTTTTTCTTTCAAACCTTAAAAAGAAAACTAGCCAGGATTAATTACAGTCTACAACTTCGCTAACCGTTCAGCCAGGCCAGTATCGGTACTTGAGGGAGGTTCCCCGTACTTTCGCACGGACCTAATTAATATAAACCTCGTCTTCCCAGAGGCGTAGCCCCGTTAACACCTTTCTAGACACCTAATGAGTTAGCTAATTGTAAACTGCAAAACTTTCCTGGGAGCAACTATTGCCCACAGTGGGATCGGGATCTAACCATCACATGGAAGGTATGCAATCTCATTGCAAATTTCAACTATTGAAATTCCCGATGCGGTTTTTACCCCTAGTACCCATGACCTTAACTATGGCCAACAAATCATAAGCACTAGTCAAATTCTACCCGTCATTTCTTGATTAATTAGACCCACTCACATGACCCTTAACTATGGTCAACAAAGTCGCATGAATGTCCTAATTAATCTGCATCATATGCAGTGTAGGAAGACATCACTTAACTACCGTACACTACGCCTTAACTATAGTCAACAAACGTAGCACGAATACTGAGTACTCTACTTTCTAAAATGACGGAGGGTTGCGGATGGTTTTTAAGAAAACCTTTAACGCTTTGAACTTGATATCTTCGTAGAATCAAATGGTTTTCAAAAACGAGTGGCTTACGCTCCGCAGTTTTGAAATGTAGCTTTTTCGTAAAAAGCCGATTGGTTTTTCTAATCTGATTCTACAATATCTTTATAGGTTTATTTTCTTTACATTAATCATATTAATGTAGTCCCATCATTTAAGTCCTTAAGCCAATCATAGAAAAGAAACGAAAATACAACGTATGCTTATGCCATCCGCATTCGCCGCAATGTTCCGTTATGCACCGTTAGTTTACTTAACTAACGGCATACCGGGACGGGACTAGCGCGGGTGTAAAACAAAAGCAACGTCTATTATATATCTTATATATAATATAGCATTCGTCTCAGATATATTAAGCGATCACATCACAGAATATAGGCAACAAAAACACAGATATGATAATATAGGATATACTAGGACGTCCGAATTTAGTATATAGCCAACAATACAAAATACGGATTCCATAGTCATGATGAATAGCCAATCCCACACCCTAGACCCCTACGAGAGCGGCAAGTGACCCTGCCAATTCTGGAGTTAGGAAACAAGGTCTCGACGCCTCGAGATGGTCTCCCACTGTACCCCAGAACCCGGTCACTTGTGCTCTCCTCCTTGGGTCTATCCTAATGCAAAAAAGTAAATAATATACAACAATGGTGACATCATCCTCAACCCGGAAGTGCCCCAAATAAAAGAATATCACATTACAAATGAATTTTACATGAATGAAAAGTAAAACTCTCATCTCACATAAAACCTCCCGGCTATTCGATCATGACAATCTAATACATCACAACACAGCAACACATAACATCACATGTCATCAACGTAAGCAAGTATGTGTACCCCAAATGCTGTTGACATATAGCAACGAAACCGGCGATACACATACTACGCTTACGGTCGCAGAAATAAGTATCAAATACTACAAGGCGATGTTAAACCCTTCGATCGAATTAACGAACACCTGCATTCCCCAGCAAGCTCAACACTTGAGCGCTGCTAAACAAATTAAATATTTAATGGACCAACTGTAGAAGGGCAGACCCAAGCCTCATTCGTGGCGCCACTAACTACGGTAAACCCTAAGGTTTAGTCGCAGTTTGGTGGTCACATCTCGAGTTAGGGTTATATTCTTCTAGAGGGTCCATAGGAATACCTGCATTATATATCGAGTACGTTCAACCTGGAAAATACCAGTGTTTGATAATTCGTTCGACCTGTTCAACGTCGCCAAAGTTACCAATACGATGCTATAAAAATACGAATACGAACTATTCCGCAAAGAGCCCAATACCAAACTTTCATCACATGCATTTCTGGACAACCAAACAATACTAGAAACCCCATATCATAATGTAAAGAGCACTGGTGCAAAACGAGGAGCAGGGGAGCACAAAGGGCCGACGACACCGGAAAATCCCACTCGGCCGCCGGCCAAAATCCGGTCACTCCCTCTCATTTTGCATCTGTGTTCTTATATTCTCTTAAATGTCCCTCTGTAGTCGTTTAAATAATTTTCAGGCCACTTTTTAAAAAATTTACATAGAGCATTTCATGGGTTTTCTAAAATCGTATTTTTGCGGAAGTTTTCGTTTTCGTATTGTCGTAACGTCGTCTAGGCTTCTAGTTAGGCTCTGATACCGTGAACGTGTTTCTACAGCACCACTACTAGGGTTTGGTAGCATCACACATGCCATATTAAAAAATATAGGGTGCTAAAAAAACATTCCTAAGGATCATACTAGAAAAGCTAGGGTAACAAAACATTTAACATCATCACAAGTAGTGAAAGGCTAGGGTTTGAGAATACAACCTTTGTAGCTCCCTACGCTAGACTCCTCGGCCACTTAAGGGTTGAAAGAAACTTGCTTGAGATCCTCCAAGTCCACGACGATCCACCCAGAGTCCTCTTTGTCCAAGCTTGAAGCTCTACTAGATCTAGAGAAGAAGTAGAAGCCAACACTCTAAACTAATAGGCAAGAGTAGTGTAGAATGGTGATGTGGTTTGATTTCTCACTTAAAAACCCTAACTTGATCACTATCTTGGTCACTTATGAAAGCTAGAGAGCAAGAGAGAGGAGGAAGAAGATGATGGCAAATGAGAGCTCAAGAGATAATGATAAAAGTGAAGATAAAAATGAGAATAGAAAATATATATATTTTCTCTTCTCACCTTTAACTCAAGTTAATAAATATCTAGATATTTATCTTTGGATGCAAAATGGCCATGGAAATTAACTCATGGTTAACACAAAGGTTAGTGGGGGGGGGGGGGGGAGGGGAATAAAATAATCAACCATGAGTAATTATCCAATTCCATTTTCTTTTCCAAATATAAATATCAACATATTTATTAAGGTGTGAGTCTTATATTACCACCATCCAATATATCAACAATCATGATACAAATGAGTATGCATGTATGTGTGCATGCACATCCATATGTGCATCAATGAGAATAAATGCATACATGCATGCATACAACAAAAGACAAGAAGGGTTTAAAGTGAAAAAGCTTATGGTCAATGATAAATCAACACTTGATTTAGCAAACAGGTCATATCGCATATGAGCCGACCAATAGCAAACCGCCCGATTAATATACGGTATAACATACGCGCATTTATTCGGGTCCCTGCGCATATCTCATATGCGCACCACATCGTTTCGCCTGGACTAGGTAACTCCATTGTGGGACTCTAAGACTCGTCAATACGCCGGCGGTGGGTGATAATCATATCAAACACCCCCAAGCCGCAAGAGGTCAGCTAAACGTAACGGCCACCCGGGTATTGAGCGATCAGAAGAAAACAAGCGACCCTGTCACAACTCCCGTCGAGCCAACCGGCAACACTACCGTACAGTCCGGTCTCTTCGTCAGATATGCTGCATACTGAGTCTAGGGATGGTAACGTCGACCCTAATAACTCAATAAGTCGTGCCGATGAATGGTCTATAACAGATCGAGAAACTATCGATAACACTTATCAGTAAATCTCAACAGCCATAGCCAGGGACTTACTGATATAGCCAATCGAGCACAGCACAGCATCAACTCCCAATACCGAGAGAGACAAAACCCCTCCTATCGCTCATCGTCTTCGTGTGTCTCAGGACTGTACCCAAAAGCCACCTGTTTGCATGACTCAGTAGAGCCGTGGTAGGGTGGTAATCAAAGTACAGTGGGAGAACACACAAGACTCTAAGACGATCTCGGGTCTACAGACTAACCTGTACCAGTATCACCTGAGAACTGTTATCCGACGATAAATATAATACCATATAGGAGTTCTCGGCGAGTCCGTCCATTGTACCCAGTCATCACTGAGCACCCGTATACGATCGCGATGTCAAACATCAATGGATGTGGGAACATCCTTCGCCCATCATATGGGTCTAGTATCATATACGCTAGTCTACTCTGGTATATCGATACCCCATCTCGATACACCTACGACTAGGGACATTTCAGGATATGCTTATAAACCACAGACGTCCCACTAGTATGATTTCCATCATAATCACAGTAGTCAAGCCAATATCCTCAGGGCTTTATCAACATGTGTGAATGAATAAAAGCATGATCAAGTCAAATGTCAGATAAAGAAGAACCAGATAGCATACTATCATGCCGAGTAAGAATGTACACTGAATATATACATATACATGTATAAATACATCCACTATCATATAATGGCCTCTAGGGCATACATATATCCAACAATCTCCCACTTGCACTAAGGCCAGTTATTGGCGTATCTCAATCTCAACATCTCAAAAAGTCGTTCATGTTGCGGCTGAGGGAGGGCCTTGGTGAGTGGATCCACGGTGTTATTCTTTGTGTCTACTCTCCTAATCTCGATCTTGCGGCGATCTACAATCTCCCGGATCAAATGAAAGCGTCCCGGGATGTGTCTGGACCGCTGATGGGACCTGGGCTCCTTGGCTAACGCCATAGCCTCATTATTATCGCAATACAATGGTATTGGATCAATAATGGTTGGAACTACTCCTAGCTCCGAGATGAACTTCCTCATCCAGACGGCTTCCTTGGCGGCATCATTCGCAGCAATGTACTTAGCCTCCATTGTAGAGTCTGCAACGGTATCCTGTTTGGAACTCTTCTAACTTACCGCCCCTCCATTGAGGGTAAATACAAACCCAGAGATAGATTTGCTCTCATCCTTATCGCTCTGGAAGCTCGAATCGGTAAAAGGCCTCCATTTGGAGATCTCCATTACCATACGCCAAGAACAATTCTTTAGTCCATCGCAAGTACTTAAGAATGTTCTTCATAGCTATCCAGTGATTCTCCCCTGGGTTAGATTGATACCTGCTTACTATACTAAGTGCATAAGCTACATCTGGGCGTGTACATAACATCGCATACATTATAGATCCTACTGCCGAAGCATAGGGTATAATGCTCATGCGAGCTCTCTCTTCATCGGTCTTTGGGCAAAAGTCCTTAGAGAGAGTGAACCCATGGCAAGCGGGTAAGGCACTCCTCTTGGAGTCTTCCATACTAAACCTTTTTAGGATGGTGTTAATGTACCTGGTTTGGGACAATCCCAATAAGCTCTTGGATCTATCCCTATAGATCCTAATGCCCAGAATGTATGTGGCATCACCCAGGTCCTTCATGGAGAACCTTAGTAATAAGAAAGATTTGACCGACTGTAGCATAGGAATATCATTTCCTATCAGAAGAATGTCATCCACGTACAATACGAGGAATGTGACAGCTCTTCCTACAGCCTTCTTATAAACACAAGGTTCATCTGAATTTTTGATGAAATCAAACTCTTTGATAACATCATCGAAACAGATGTTCCAGCTCCGAAATGCCTGCTTTAATCCACAAATGGATTTAAACAATCTACATGCTTTCCCGCTGCTCCCACTATCAATGAAGCCCTCTGGCTGATCCATATAAACGCATTCTTCTAAATCTCCATTTAGAAATGCTGTTTTAACGTCCATCTGCCAGATTTCATAGTCGTAGTGAGCAGCAATAGCAAGTAGGATCCGAATGGATTTAAGCATGGCTACGAAAGAAAAAGTTTCCTCATAGTCCAAACTTGGTTTTTGATGAAAACCCTTTGCCACAAGTCTTGCCTTGTAGGTCTCTACCTGCCCATCTACACCAATCTTTCTTTAAAGATCTATTTGCACCCTACGGGCTTTACCCCAGGGGTACAACGTGTTAGTGTATATGCCCTAGGGGCCATTATTGTATCATACTAGTTTGTATATTACTTAATGGAAGCTTAGGATATTCACAGTTATATTAACAGTCTTGCTCAACATAGTGGTATGCTACTTGGTTTATATCTATCTTAATATGTGTATATGTTTCTTTTAGCATATCACGAATACATATTGATAGAGCCCATAGGATCTTGCTTGACTACCAGTGTTGTGATGACAGTCACACTAGTGGAGGCTGGGTAGTCTACAAGCACATCCTTTTTTAGGTCCCTGGTTGTAGGATTATCGAGGCAGGGCATCGATACTCCGGAGTAGACTAGTGTGTACGCTTCTCATCCCAGTAGGGGAAATGGTCTGTCCCACATCCATTAGTACGTTGTACTGGAGATAGTATGCAGGTGCTCGTTGGGTTACGGGTACACCGGACATGACTCGCAGGGAACTGTTGGTTGGTATTATACCCGTCGTCAGTTAACAGTTCCTAGGTGACCTGAGTACAGCATAGTCCGTAGACTTGACACTGCTGCTTCGTCTCGAGTGTATTCCCACTGTTCTTAGATTGCTACCCTACCACGACTCAAAGGAGTCGTGCAAACAGGTAGCAGTTGGGTGCAGTCCCGAAGCACTTGGAGGCAGTGGCGGTTAGATAGGATTCGTCTCTCCCGGTATTGGGAGTTGATATCGCACTGTGTTTGGAGAGCCATTACGCAAAGTCTCTGGCCAGGGCAAGCGAGATTTACTGGTAGGTTTTCCAGTAGCTTCTCAAGGTGTAATGGGCTTCACTCCAACATGACTTATACCGCTTTTAGAGGACTGACGCTTGCCGCCCCTAGGCCCGATATGCGATAGTTTTAGACGAACAGACCGGACTGTATGGAAATTGTCACATCAGGCTCAGTAGGAGTTTCGATGGGTTTCCTCGTCGGCCTTCTTATCGACAGCTACCTGGGGACCGTTACGTACAGCTAGTACCGCTTGCGGCCTGTGGTTAAACCCACTGCCAGTGTAGTATCAAGTCTTTAGAGTCCCACACAGAGAGTTTCTCTGCTTCAGGCGAAACTATATAGAGGTCGTATGGTTTTACGACAGGGTTCGGACATATACGTGTATTTATGCACGTATGATATTCAGACAGTTTATACTAGCAGGCTTTGGTTTAAGCCAGATTCTAGTATTAGATTATTGGATTTATGCAGTCTCAGTATATCCGTGTTTTTCGGGAATACGGATTGGAGGGGCATTCTCGTAATTAGTCGAGAAGCTTCTAGAAGGAAGGTGACTCATTTAGATTTAATTCATTTATTAATAAAACTAAATGAGGTGGAGTGCTTATGTGTTATTATCATTAATTGCACCATGACTCATGAGATGATTCATCTCAAGAATTAAATGAAGTATGGATGATATTTGTGCAAGATATTTTGTTATGCTTCATATTGTTCAAAGTGAGAAAGGTTCAATTCATTATAAAAAACACACTCTCTCTCCTTAAGCTCCACTCTTCTTAAAAACCTAACCCTAATCCTCTATGTGTTGAGATCCCAAGGGTTAGTAATACTAATAGATTCTTAATGCACTTCTATATCTTCTAGGTCACTTGGATTAGCAATCCTAGTCACTTAGTTATCTCAAGTTAGAGGTTAAAGCTTGGAGGAGGAACTCTCGGGTGGATCTTCTATTATATCGAGGAGGCCGACGAGGAGGTGAACAACAAGAACAAGAAGGACTAGTATCTTGAGGTATAATCATCTATCATAGTAGTTTAACACTTCTAGATAGTTGTTAGTTAGGGTTTAGCAAAGATCCGTAAAGTTAGTCGATGCTACCTTAAACAAAATGATTGTTTTACCTATTCCACCTCCCTGCATCTTGTGGGGTGTGTAACGTTGACTTACAGTGGTATCAGAGCCTAGCTAAACCATAACTAACATGTTAGCAAAGTATTTAGAAATTCGATCGCAAAATAATCCCGAAAAAACAACGTTTTCACTTAGTTTCTGCCGATTTTAAATTAGGGTCTTAAAATTTTTCACGGACCCTTAAAATTACAAGCAGGGTTTTTTATGAATTGTGAAGAAATTTGGGATCGTGACTCATCCAAACCACCGCGGAACCGCGGCCGATCCAAGCGATCCGCCGTGGATCCACGGCCGAGTTGACACTGAGTCAACCCAATTTTGCTCAGTCATTCTTCTGTGTTGATGTTGTGTTTTCTGGGATGTTTTGTTTCTGCTCAGGTTTTATGTGCACAGAGAATTGTTTGGAGTAGATTCATACGTGTTGCTTGATCGAAATTCTAAGAACTTTGGCTAACTGGATTATATCTGTGTTATGTTTAATGTGTTTGTAAACCTCCCCTAATTGCTAGTATATCGGTTAGCAGGGGGTTGCACATTTCTATAATGGTTTTTACTGGTTTGTGAATATGAACTTGTTGGATTGTCGTGAATGGATAGCCGGGGATGTGAGACAAGTGTTTCTTTCATTCAAATGTAAATTGTAATTTGTTGTAATATTCTTATGCGGGGCACATCCGGGTTGAGGTTGTATCCACCGTTGTATTATTTCATTTACTGTTTTCTGCTCCTAGGATAGACCCAAGGTGGGGTGCACAAACTACCGGGTACTTTGAAGTGCTTAGTGGCCTACTCACGTCATTGAGGGAGACCGCTTCACTTCGGGTACTTGGCGGGTAGTTTGCCGTACCTGTAGGGGTCTAGGGTGGGGCTTTGGCTATTCATCTCGACTGTGTAATCCGTCTTTCATTGCAGGCTCAAAAGAAATGCGGATTGCTTGTATATCCAATATGTTCATCTGTGATCTGGAATGCCTATTATTGCGTCTGACGAATGTATAATATCTATATATGATATCTAGTAGGCGTTACTTATGTTTTGCATCCGCGCTAGCCCAGCCCCCACTCTGTCGTTAGTTAAGTAACCTAACGGGTGAATGACGGGGCCCAGTGGCGAATGCGGATGGCATAAGAGGACGTTGTATTTTCGTTGTTTTCTGCAATGATAGGTTAATTGATGGGACGCATTATTTTAATGCAAAGAAAATAAACCAAAATTGAATCGTTGGAACAGTTTAAAAGAAACCACTCGGTTATTTTAAAAACAACAGATTTTTAATTGCGGAGCTTAAACCATTCCTTTTAAAAGCTATCAGGTTCCTTCGATCATATCAAGTTCACTACGTTCACGGTTTCGCCAAAACCATTCGTAGCCCTCCGTCATTTCATTTGGGTATTCAGTAGTATTCAAGCTATATATTTTGACCAACGTCAAGGCATAGTGTTTGGTAGCTGCTGGGTATTCATCTGTTGCATAGATAGATGAGTTAGTTTGGGACAGTCGTACTGCCATTTGGCCAACGTTAGGGGTATGTACGGGTGGGTTCAAATTAACAAGATAATGATGGGTAGAACTTGACATGTGACTTATGACATTTTGACCAACGCCAAGGTCATAAGAGCATGGGGCAAAAATCCACATCGGGAATTTCTAAAGAAAATGAAATTTGCTAGAGTTGCATACCATTTGGAGTGTGATAATTTTGGTAGGATTCCTTCAGTTTTATCATACGATGATATTTGGATCCCGATCCTACTGTGAGTATATGCTACTCATCGGGAGATTCTTTCACTCAACGATCAATGCTATAAACCAAGTAGGTGTCAAGAAAGGTGTCAGCGGGGCTACGCCCCAAGGGAAAAGAGGTTATTTAATTAAGGAACTTCGCGAAAGCGTCGTAAAACCTCCCTCGAAGTACCGACACCGGCCTGGCTGAACGGTTAAGCAAGTATTGTACGGTGAGAATAGTCCTGACTAGTTCTTCTTTTTAGGTTTGAGGAAGGATTCGAGAAACAGTGGGAGCCATCCTGTTTAGATAAACTAAAAACCACTCTAAACTTGCAAGAGCATCATGCTAAAGTGTTTCCTCTCTCTCTCCTAATTGCAGCGATACAGAACATGACAGGCCTTAAGTTTTTATTAGATAAAAATATTTTGACAGGGCTAAACTATAAAGATTGGTTCCGGAATGTCAAGATGGCAATTACTTATGACAAATTGGGGTATGTCCTTACTACTAAGGCCCTTGTCGTCCCAGGTCCTGAATCCAGTGTCGCGGATAAGGAAATCCGCAAGACCTGGGAGTTAGACTGCGCGAAGGCCAAATGCATCGTGCTTGCCTTTATGAATAATGAACATCAGAGGAGGCACGAGAATATGGATCTAGAATCCATATTTCTCTACACCAAGGAACTGTATAGAGAGAAATCTCGTATAGCTAGATACGAGACCTCGAATAACTTGTTTCAGTCGAGGATGGCCGTCGGATCATCTGTAGGGGAACATGTCCTTAAGATGATTGGCTATATTGAAGAGCTCGCAGACCTCAGGACAACATTAGAGAACGAGCTGTATATAGACTTGATTCTCCAGTCCCTTCCTTCCACCTACGCCCAGTTTATCTTGAATTTCAACATTCAAGGTAAAGAAGTTGAACTTCCAGAACTCCTTAACATGTTGAGGAGTGTAGAGGGCACCTTGCAGAAGGTAAGGGAAACACCCGCTATGTTTGTTCGTGGTGCTTCCTCTTCCAGGTCCAAGGCAAGGGCCAAAGGAAGGAAGAAGAAGGCCACTACCAAACCAAGAGGTGGTGTTGGTAAGGTGGAAGCCAAGGGAAAGGCAAAGGTTGCGGTGCTAGTAGTGGCAAAGGACGAGTGCTTCCACTGTTGCAGGAAAGGCCATTGGAAGAAAGATTGCAAAGCTTGGATTGCCAAGAACCAGGACCCGAGGCAAGTTGTGGCTTCGGCTTGTAATTGAAAATTGTCTGTCAATCAACTCTACTTCCTGGGTATTGGATACCGGGTCAGGATCTCATATATGCAATTCATTGCAGGCACTGAGAAACCGTAGAGTGCTGAAGGTTGGTGATATGACCCTCCAGGTTGCTAACGGAGCTAGCGTGAATGCTGTGTCCGTAGGGGATTATCACCTTGGATTGACAAGTGGACATATTTTGGTTTTGCGCAACTGTTTTTATGTACCTAGTTTAACGTGTAATATCATATTAGTATCCTTGTTATCAAAAGAAGGTTATGATTTCACGTTTGTAAGCGATGTTGTTAACATCCACCTTAATCATGGTTTGATTGGGTCTGGTACACTAGATAATGGTATATACGTGTTAAACCAATTGCAGATTTTCAATGTCCAGAACACACTAAAAAAAAGTCTCCAGATATAAATCAGGCTTTCTTATGGCATTGTAGACTAGGTCACATCAATGAGACAAGGTTAACTAAGTTACATAGAGAAGGATATTTGGATCCGGTCGAATATCAATCTTATGCCACTTGTCAATCATGTCTCAAAGGAAAGATGACAAAGACTCCATTCACTGGACATGGAGTAAGAGCGAGCGAGCTCTTAGGACTCATACACAGTGATGTATGTGGTCCAGTCTACACATGCAAGAGGCGGTTTCTCATATTTCATTACTTTTACGGATGATTACTCTAGGTATGGATTCATTTTCTTGATGAAACATAAATCCGAGGCCTTTGAGAAATTCCGAGAATATAAGAATGAAGTAGAAAACCAAACCGGCAAAAGTATCAAGACACTGAGATCTGATCGAGGTGGTGAATACTTAAGTGCCGAGTTCCTGGGTTACCTAAAAGAGAATGGAATTCTCTCTCAGCTTACTCCTCCATACACTCCACAACACAATGGTGTATCAGAGAGACGGAACCGAAACCTATTGGATATGGTACGTTCCATGATGAGTAATGCTGAATTACCGCGATCTTTCTGAGGTTATGCACTAGAATCAGCTGCATATCTTCTAAACAGGGTTCCTACCAAGACTGTGCCTACCACACCATATCAGATGTGGAGTGGGAAGAAACCCTATCTTCAGTATCTGAAGATATGGGGATGTCCAGCTTTTGTTAAAAAGCAGCATGCGGACAAACTCGAGGCACGATCAGTACAGTGTAAGTTTGTGGGATATCCAAAGAACTCCAAGGGGTATTATTTCTATTACGCAGAGGAACAAAAGGTTTTTGTTTCTCGTAACGCCCATTTTCTAGAACAGCAGTTTTTAGAAAAGGAAACAAGTGGGAGCGTAATAGAACTGGAAGAAATTCCAAGACCACAAGCTACTACTGAAAGTTTGGTAGAACCAGAAGTTCCAGAAGAACAGGACATTCCCTCACCCCTCCGCAGGAGTAGTAGGCCGTCTCATCCGCCTGAGAGATACTACGGTTTTCTCATAGACGGGGATAGAGAGGATTGCGTCATTGATAATGATAAACCTACTAGCTTTCAGCAGGCCATCCAGAGCGACGACTCAGTAAGATGGCTGGATGCAATGCGGACCGAGATGGAGTCCATGTACACCAACAAAGTATGGACTTTGGACTTTGCTCCAGATGGGGTAAAACCCATAGGATGCAAGTGGATCTTCAGGAAGAAGATTGGTGTAGATGGACAGGTGAAAACCTATAAGGCTAGACTTGTTGCAAAGGGTTTTCGTCAAAGACCTGGTTTGGACTATGACAAAACTTTTTCTCCAGTGGCTAAGCTCAAATTCATTTGGATCCTTCTTGCCATTGCCGCCTTTCATGATTATGAGATCTGGCAGATGGACGTAAAGACAGCTTTTCTAAATGGTAATTTAGAAGAGTGCGTCTATATGGATCAACCAGAAGGTTTCAATCAGAGTGGGAGCAGCGGGAAAGTGTGCAAGTTGCTTAAGTCCATTTATGGACTAAAGCAGGCATCGCGGAGTTCGAACATCTGTTTTGATGAAACGGTCAAAGAATATGACTTTATCAAAAATCCAGATGAACCATGTATATATAGTAAAATTATAGCAAGAACTGTCGTATTCCTCGTCTTGTACGTGGATAACATTCCCTTGATAGGAAATGACATTCCTATGCTACAATCCGTCAAAGGATTCTTGTCACACAGGTTCTCCATGAAAGACCTGGGTGATGCCTCTTATATTCTGGGGATCCAGATCTATCGTGATAGATCTAAGAGGATGTTGGGACTTTCGCAGTCCAGGTATATCAACACTATACTGAAAAGATTCAGTATAGAAGATTCTAAGCGTGGTAATTTACCGGCTTGTCACGGAATCACCCTCTCCAAAGAGATGTCTCTCTAGACTAATTTGGAAAGGGATCGCATGTCAGTTATACCCTACGCTTCTGCGGTAGGCTCTATAATGTATGCGATGTTGTGTACCAGACTAGATGTAGCTTACGCACTGAGCGTGGTAAGCCGGTATCAGTCAGACCCAGGGGAGAAGTACTGGATAGCTGTAAAAAACATTCTCAAGTACTTGAGAAGGACTAAGGATATGTTCTTGGTTTACGGCGGAAAAGACCTCCAAATCGAGGCTTTTGCTGACTCCAGCTTCCAGAGTGACAAGGATGACTCCAAGTCCATGTCAGGTTATGTCTTTACCCTCAATGGAGGGGCGGTGTGCTGGAAGAGTTCCAAGCAGGACACCGTTGCTGACTCGACAATGGAAGCGGAGTATATAGCTGCTTGCGATGCCGCAAAAGAAGCAGTCTGGATGAAGAAGTTCCTAACAGAACTTCAAGTGGTTCCTACCATTGTTGATCCAATACCGCTGTATTTTGACAACAACGGCGCTATAGCTTTAGCGAAGGCACACAGGTCCTATCAGAAGTCCAGACACATCTTAAGGAGGTATCACCTGATCAGGGAGATCATAGATTGCCAGGAGATCGAGGTCCGGAGAGTTGCTACAGAGGAGAACACTGCAAATCCATTCACAAAGGCCTTACCTCAGACACAGTTCGAGAGACTATTCGAGATGATAGGTCTTCGATATGCCAGTATATGGCCCTAGTACAAGTGGGAGATTGTTAGTGTATATGCCCTAGGGGCCATTATTGTATCATACTAGTTTGTATATTACTTAATGGAAGCTTGGGATATTCACAGTTATATTAACAGTCTTGCTCAACATAGTGGTATGCTACTTGGTTTATATCTATCTTAATATGTGTATATGTTTCTTTTAGCATATCGCGAATACATATTGATAGAGCCCATAGGATCTTGCTTGACTACCAGCGTTGTGATGGCAGTCACACTAGTAGGGGCTGGGTAGTCTACAAGCATATCCTTTTTCAGGTCCCTGGTCGTAGGATTATCGAGGCAGGGCATCGATACTCCGGAGTAGACTAGTGCGTACGCTTCTCATCCCAGTAGGGAAAATGGTCTGTCCCACAGCCATTAGTAAGTTGTACTGGAGATAGTATGCAGGTGCTCGTTGGGTTACGGGTACACCGGACAGGACTCGTAGGGAACTGTTGGTTGGTATTATACCCGTCGTCAGTTAATAGTTCTTAGGTGACATGAGTACAGCATAGTCCGTAGACTTGACACTGCTGCTTCGTCTTGAGTGTGTTCCCACTGTTCTTAGATTGCTACTCTACCACGGCTTAAAGGAGTCGTGCAAACAGGTAGCAGTTGGGTGCAGTCCCGAAGCACTTGGAGGCAATGGCTGTTAGATAAGATTCTTCTCTCCCGGTATTGGGAGTTGATATCGCACTGTGTTTGGAGAGCCATTATGCAAAGTCCCTGACCAGGGCAAGCGAGATTTACTGGTAGGTTTTCCAGTAGCTTCTCAAGGTGTAATGGGCTTCACTCCAACACGACTTATACCGCTTTTAGGGGACTGACGCTTGCCGCCCCCTAGGCCCGATATGCGATAGTCTTAGATGAACAAATAGGACTGTACGGAAATTGTCACATCAGGCTCAGTAGGAGTTCGGATGGGTTTCCTCATCGGCCTTCTTATCGACATCTACCTGGGGACCGTTACGTACAGCTAGTACCGCTTGCGGCCTGTGATTAAACCCACTGCCAGCCTAGTATCGAGTCTTTAGAGTCCCACACAGAGAGTTTCCCTGCTTCAGGCGAAATGATATAGAGGTCGTATGGTTTTACGACAGGGTTCGGACTTATACGTGTATTTATGCACGTATGATATTCGGACAGTTTATACTAGCAGGCTTTGGTTTAAGCCAGATTCTAGTATTGGATTATTAGATTTATGCAGTCTCAGTATATCCGTATTTTTCGGGAATACGGATAGGAGGGGCATTCTCGTAATTAGTCGAGAAGTTTCTAGAAGGAAGGTGACTCATTTTGATTTAATTCATTTATGAATTAAACTAAATGAGGTGGAGAGCTTATGTGTTATTATCATTAATTGCACCATGACTCATGAGATGATTCATCTCAAGAATTAAATGAAGCATAGATGATATTTGTGCAAGATATTTGTGCAAGATATTTTGTTATGCTTCATATTGTTCAAAGTGAGAAAGGTTCAATTCATTATAAAAAACACACTCTCTCTCCTCAAGCTCTACTCTTCATAAAAACCTAACCCTAATCCTTTCATGTGTTGAGATCCCAAGGGTTAGTAAGACTAATAGATCCTTCATCCACTTCTATATCTTCTAGGTCACTTGGATTAGCAATCCTAGCCACTTAGTTACCTCAAGTTAGAGGTTAAAGTTTGGAGGAGGAACTCTCGGGTGGATCTTCTATTACATCGAGGAGGCCGACGAGGAGGTGAACAAGAAGAACAAGAAGGACTAGTATCTTAAGGTATAATCATCTATCATAGTAGTTTAGCACTTCTAGATAGTTGTTAGTTAGGGTTTAGCAAAAATCTGTAAAATCAGTCGATGTTACCTTAAACAAAATGATTGTTTTACCAATTCCGCCTCCCTGCATCTTGTGGGGTGTGTAACGTTGACTTACACAACGTCCAAAGTCCATACTTTATTGGTGTACATAGACTTCATTTCGGATCTCATGGCATCCAGCCACTTCACAGTGTCTCCACTCGTGATAGCTTGCTGAAAACTGGTAGGATCATCATCTTCCATGATGCAGTCTTCTCTGTCACCATCAATGAGGAAACCGTAGTACCACTCTGGTGGGCGAGAAGTCCTACCAGACCTACAGAGTGGCTGAGATTCCTCAGTTTCTGTTGCAACAGCCGGTTCAACCAAGTCATCATTTGTAATCTGTGTTTCTAGAACTTCTTCTAGGTCTACCACACTGCCATCTGTATCATTTGTGAAAAACTCTTTTTCCAAAAACGTGGCATACTGAGAAACAAACACTTTTTGTTCCTCCTTGTGGTAGAATAAATATCAATAAGAATTCTTTGGATATCCCACAAAACTACGTATGACTGACCGTGTCTCGAGTTTGTCCGGATTCTGCTTTTTAACATAGGCCGGACAACCCCAAATCTTAATTCGTCTAAGAGATGGTCTCTTCCTATGCCATATCTCATATGGCGTGGTAGACACGGTTTTGGTTGAGACCTTGTTCAGTAGAAACACTGCAGTCTCCAATGCATGCCTCTAAAATGAGACGGGTAACTCAGCATCACTCATCATGGAACGGACCATATCTAATAGGGTTCGATTTCGACGTTCTGACACACCGTTGTGCTGTGTGGTGTGTAAGGAGGATTGAGCTGACAGAGAATCCCATTCTCTTTTAGGAAGTCTGCAAACTCTGTACTGAGGAACTCTCCACCTCGATCTGATCGAAGCATTTTGATGCTCAAGCCGGTTTGTTTTTCTACTTCGAGTTTATATTCAGTGAATTTTTCGAAAGCTTCGGACTTGTGCTTTATTAAAAATATGTGACCGAGCCTTGAGAAATCATCAGTGAAAGTAATGAAGTAAGAAAAACCGTCTCTAGCCTGTGTAGACATTGGCCCGCATACATCACTATGTATGAGGCCTAAGAGCTCAGTAGCTCTTTCTCCGTGTCCGGTAAATGGAGTTTTGGTCATTTTACCCTTGATACAAGACTGCCAAGTCGCATAAGATTTATATTCAAAAGGGTTTAAATATCCATCTTTGTGTAACTTGTTTAGTCTTGTTTCGTTAATATGACCAAGTCTACAGTGCCAAAGAAAAGCTTCATTTATTTCTGAAAGTTTTCTTTTATTAGTGTGTTGTATGCTGAAAAATGTGTGTTGATTTAGGACGTATATCCCGTTATTAAGTGTACCATACCCAACCAAAATTTGATTCAGGTGAATGTTCATAACATTGTTCTGCAATACAAAATTATATCCTTCATTGTCTAACAAAGAAACAGATATTATATTACAAAGCATACTAGGTACATAATAACATGATTCAAAGCCAATATACACCCAGACGGCAACCCCAAGTGATACTCTCCCACTGCAACTGTATGTACATTGGAACCATTTCCAACGCGGAGAGTATGGTCACCTGTCTTCAAAACCTTGCTATTTCTCAGCCCTTGCATAGAATTGTAAATGTGAGAACCTGAACCGGTATATAATACCCAGGAAGCAGAGTTTATTGAAAAATAGTTTTCTGTCACAAACACACCTGAAGCGGAAGCATACCCATGCTTCTTCTTGAGATCCAAGTACTCGGTGCAGTTGCGCTTCTAGTGTCCTGTTTTATGGCAGTGATAACATTCCCCTTTCCCCGATTCCCCAGGTTTGGACTTATCTTTCCCTTTGGCCTTTTTGACTCCACCCTTAGGTTTGGTAGGTTTCTTCTTCATCTTTCCTTTGGCCTTAGCCTTTGGGCGAGAAGAGGAAGATTGCCCAACACTCAAAACGGGAGTTTTCACTGATTTCAGCGTGCTCTCTGCACTCCTTAACATATTAAGGAGTTCAGGTAGTTCCTTCTCCATGTTGTGCATGTTGAAGTTAACTATAAATTGAGCAAAGATGGAAGGGAGAGACTGCAGAATAATATCCGTATATTGCTCATTGTCTATTGTCCACCCAAGGTCCTCAAGCTCTTCTATGAGAGCTATCATCTTCAAAACATGGTCTCCTACTGGTGTGCTAGGGGCCATTCGCATTTGAAACAACTTTCTGGATGCTTCGTATCGTAAGACACGAGATTGCTCTCCATACAACTCCTTTGTATGGAGGAATATGGCGTGGACGTCCATATTCTCGTGCTGCTTTTGATGTGTGTTATCCATCGATGCAAGTGCGAGGCACTTGGCCGTGGCACAGCGTCCCATATCTTGCGGACTTCAATATCCGCAACTGAGGATTTAGGACCTGGGACGGGCGGGGCTGGAGCCGTGAGGACATATGATACCTTATCATAAGTCAAGGCAATGTTAAGATTCCTCAGCCAGTCTTTATAATTGGTCCCATTCAGTTTATTTTTATCTAGTAGAAGCTTGAGTCCTGTCATTGGTATCTGCCATTAAGAGAGAGAAAAAAATACACTCAGCGAAAACTCTTGCAAATATCAGATTGGTTATTATCTTATCTAATCGATGTCTCCCACTGCTTTAATCAAGTTTTTCTTCCAAACCTTAAAAAGAAAACTAGCCAGGATTAATTACAGTCTACAACTTCGCTAACCGTTCAGCCAGGCCAGTGTCGGTACTTGAGGGAGGTTCCCCGTGCTTTCACACGGACCTAATTAATATAAATCTCGTCTTCCCAGAGGCGTAGCCCCATTAACACCTTTCTAGACACCTAATGAGTTAGCTAATTGTATACTGCAAAACTCTCCTGGGAGCAACTATTACCCACAGTGGGATCGGGATCCAACCATCACATGGAAGGTATGCAATCTCATTGCAAATTTCAACTATTGAAATTCCCGATGTGGTTTTTACCCCTAGTAACCATGACCTTAACTATGGTCAACAAATCATAAGCACTAGTCAAATTCTACCCGTCATTTCTTGATTAATTAGACCCACTCACATGACCCTTAACTATGGTCAATAAAGTCGCATGAATGTCCTAATTAATCTGCATCATATGCAGTGTAGGAAGACATCACTTAGCTACCGTACACTACGCCTTAACTATAGTCAACAAACGTAGCACGAATACTAAGTACTCTACTTCCTAAAATGACGGAGGGTTGTGGATGGTTTTTAAGAAAACCTTTAACGCTTTGAACTTGATATCGTCGTAGAATCAAATGGTTTTAAAAAAGGAGTGGCTTACGCTCCGCAGTTTTGAAATGTAGCTTTTTCGTAAAAATCTGAGTGGTTTTTCTAATTTGATTCTACAACATCTTTTTAGGTTTATTTTCCTTACATTAATCATATTAATGTAGTCCCATCATTTAAGTCCTTAAGCCAATCACAGAAAAGAAATGAAAATACAACGTACGCTTATGCCATCCGCATTCTCCGTAATGTTCCGTTATGCACCGTTAGGTTACTTAACTAACGGCATACCGGGACGGGACTAGCGCGGGTGTAAAACATAAGCAGCGTCTATCATATATCTCATATATAATATAGCATTCGTCTCAGATATATTAAGCGATCACATCACAGAATATAGGCAGCAGAAACACAGATATGATAATATAGGATATACTAGGACGTCCGTATTTAGTATTTAGCCAACAATAGAAAATAAGGATTCCATAGTCGTGATGAATAGCCAATCCCATACCCTAGACCCCTACAAGAGCGGCAAGTGACCCTGCCAATTCTGGAGTTAGGAAACCCGGTCTCGACGCCTCGAGATGGTCTCCCACTGTACCCCAGAACCCGGTCACTTGTGCTCTCCTCCTTGGGTCTATCCTAATGCGGAAAAATAAATAATATACAACAATAGTGACGTCATTCTCAACCCGGAAGTGCCCCAAATAAAAGAATATTACATTACAAATGAATTTTATATGAATGAAAAGTAAAACTCTCATCTCACATAAAACCTCCCGGCTATTCGATCACGACAATCCAATACATCACAACACAGCAACACATAACATCACATGTCATCAACGTAAGCAAGTATGCGTACCCCAATTGCCGTTGACATATAGCAACGAAACCGGCGATACGCATACTACACTTACGGTCGCAGAAATAAGTATCACATACTACAAGGCGATGTTAACGATCGAATTAACGAACACCCGCATTCCCCAGCAAGCTCAACACTTGAGCGCTGTTAAACAATACCCAAAATCTATGCCACAGTATTTAATGAACCAACCGTAGAAGGGCAGACCCAAGTCTCATTCGTGGCGCCACTAACTACGGTAAACCCTAAGGTTTAGTCGCAGTTTGGTGGTCACATCTCAAGTTAGGGTTACATTCTTCTAGAGGGTCCATAGGAATACCTGCATTATATATCGAGTACGTTCAACCTGGAAAATACCAGTGTTTGATAATTCGTTCGACCTGTTTAACGTTGCCAAAGTTACCAATACGATGTTATAAAAATACGAATACGAACTATTCCGCAAAGAGCCCAATACCAAACTTACATCACATGCAGTTCTGGACAACCAAACAATACTAGAAACCCTATATCATAATGTAAAGAGCACTGGTGCAAAACGAGGAGCAGGGGAGCACAAAGGGCCGACGACACCGGAAAATCCCACTCGGCCGCCGGCCAAAATCCGGTCACCCCCTCTCATTTTGCATCTGTGTTCTTATATTCTCTTAAATGTTACTCTGCAGTCGTTTAAATAATTTTCAGGCCACTTTTAAAAAAATTTACAGAGAGCATTTCATGGGTTTTCTAAAATCGTATTTTTGCGGAAGTTTTCGTTTTCGTATTGTCGTAACGTCGTCTAGGCTTCTAGTTAGGCTCTGATACCGTGAAGGTGTTTCTACAGCACCACTACTAGGGTTTGGTAGCATCACACATGCCATATTAAAAAATATAGGGTGCTAAAGAAACATTCCTAAGGATCATACTAGAAAAGCTAGGGTAACAAAACATTTAACATCATCACAAGTAGTGAAAGGCTAGGGTTTGAGAATACAACCTTTGTAGCTCCCTACGCTAGACTCCTCGGCCACTTGAGGGTTGAAAGAAGCTTGCTTGAGATCCTCCAAGTCCACGACGATCCACCCGGAATTCTCTTTGTCCAAGCTTGAAGCTCCACTAGATCAAGAGAAGAAGTAGAAGCCAACACTCTAAACTAATGGGCAAGAGTAGTGTAGAATGGTGATGTGGTTTGATTTCTCACTTAAAAACCCTAACTTGATCACTATCTTGCTCACTTATGAAAGCTAGAGAGCAAGAGAGAGGATGAAGAAGATGATGGCAAATGAGAGCTCAAGAGATAATGATAAAAGTGAAGATAAAAATGAGAATAGAAAATATATATATTTTCTCTTCTCACCTTTAACTCAAGTTAATAAATATCTAGATATTTATCTTTGGATGCAAAATGGCTATGAAAATTAACTCATGGTTAACACAATGGTTAGTGGGGGGGGGGCATAAAATAATCAACCATGAGTAATTATCCAATTCCATTTTCTTTTCCAAATATAAATATCAACATATTTATTAAGGTGTGAGTCTTATATTGTCACCATCCAATATATCAACAACCATGATGCAAATGAGTATGCATGTATGTGTGCATGCACATTCATATGCACATCAATGAGAATAAATGCATACATGCATGCATACAACAAAAGACAAGAAGGGTTTAAAATGAAAAAGCTTATGGTCAATGATAAATCAACACTTGATTTAGCAAACCGGTCATATGACATACGACCCGACCAATAGCAAACCGCCCTATTAATATACGGTATCACATACGCGCATTCAATCGGGTTCCTGCGCATATCTCATATGCGCACCACATTGTTTCGCCTGGACTAGGTAACTCCATTGCGGGACTCTAAAACTCGTCAATACGTCGGCAGTAGGTGATGATCATATCAAACACCCCAAGCCGCAAGAGGTCAGCCAAACGTAACGGCCACCCGGGTATTGAGCGATCAGAAGAAAACAAGCGAATCTGTCACTACTCCCGTCGAGCCAACCGGCAACTACCGTACAGTCCGGTCTCTTCGTCAGATATGCTGCATATTGAGTCTAGGGATGGTAACGTCGACCCCAATAACTCAATAAGTCGTGCCGATGAATGGTCTATAACAGATCGGGAAACTACCGATAACACTTATCAATAAATCTCAACAGCCCTGGCCAGAGACTTACTGATATAGCCAATCGAGCACAGCACAGCATCAACTCCCAATACCGGGAGAGACGAAACCCCTTCTATCGCTCATCGTCTTCGTGTGTCTCGGGATTGTACCTAAAAGCCACCTGTTTGCACGACTCAGTAGAGCCGTGGTAGGGTGGTAATCAAAGTACAGTGGGAGAACACACAAGACTCTATGACGATCTCGGTTCTACAGACTAAGCTGTACCAGTGTCACCTGAGAACTGCTATCCGACAATAGATATAATACCATATAGGAGTTCTCGGCTAGTCCGTCCAGTGTACCCAGTCACTACTGATCACCCGTATACGATCTTGATGTCAAACATCAATGGATGTGGGAACATCCATCGCCCATCATAGGGGTCTAGTATCATATACGCTAGTCTACTCTGGTATATCGATGCCCCATCTCGATACACCTACGACTAGGGACATTTCAGGATATGCTTATAAACTACAGACGTCCCACTAGTATGATCTCCATCATAATCACAGTAGTCAAGCCAATATCCTCAGGGCTTTATCAACATGTGTGAATGAATAAAGCATGATCGAATCAACATGTCAGATAAAGAAGAACCAGATAGCATACTATCATGTCGAGCAAGAATGTACACTGAATATATATATATATATATACATGTATAAATACATCCACTATCATATAATGGCCTCTAGGGCATACATATATCCAACAGCGACTACACTGAGGACCAGCCCTGCAAAACTCTGTGGCATAACGGGGGTGAGTTGCCAGCTCGTGAGTTGTAAATAATATCATACGAGTAATCGCAAGCATGCACGAGAAGCAACAAATCCTAAGTATGCAGTCAGGATGGCATATGTATAATAGTGTGGAGTGCAACATAATCATGATTGCGGTACAACATTATGGTACAACAACAACATAACAGAGCATGTCATAATAAGTCCTGAATGTGGGATAAAACAGCGGTACCGTCAATAAATCATCATCAAAACCGGTGTCAATCAACGACACTCAAATCCCAATATCTCAGGCGCCGTCACTCTGATCGGCCCTCATATCCATCTCATTATATAACTCCGAACGTGTCACGTCCCGAAAGTACGGAATATGACCGGCACTTAAACTACGAAACGTCTCGAGGCGTACGTAATCTAATTAAGCCGAAAACCCAGAAATCCAAACCAAGGAAAGTAGTAGAGTGAAGGAAAACCAATTTAAAATCAAGTAATTTTAATAGCATAAGCTGAGTTATGCGGTTTTAAAAACATCAAGTATTTCCTGAAAATTTCGGCAGAGTCTCCTTTGTAAATACTGGCTCCCAAACGGGATAAACATGAATAGTATACGAAATCAATAAAAAGGCATCCCCAAGCGGGAGCTAGCTCTTCGTCAATCGACGGTCACAACCACACAAGCAATATAATATACAACGCCAAGGGCGAGGATCAAAACTCAAAAGGAAACTCAAAACAGCAAGAAATCCAAAGAAATACAACACGCGACTCTAAGGTCGAAAGAATAAACATCACTGGTCTCTATCTGAGATAAATACAAGTTTGGTTGATGGAACTTCTAGATACAACAGAATAATGATATACAAGATATATAATGGGGGTACGATACAAGTAAACCCACCTACTAGCAAATCACCCGGAGGAAACTATGCCCGCAAAGCCGTAAAGAAACCTGTACGGCAAACCTGCAAGAAACTGGGGCACAACGGGGGTGAGTTGCCAACTCGTGAATAGAAAAACATCTACGGAAAGAAATCGCATAAATAACGCAACCTGGGTCAATGATCATAATATATCCTCAACTATATGTATAACATGCAGCCTATAACAAGGGCTAGGGTAATATCTAACCGAGTGTGATCTCACGTGCCCGTGTCAGTGCCTCAGGTAGCAATATATCATATGGATGATGTATGAATACATGAAACAGAATGCATGTACTGAATAAAGCTAGTTTCATAAATCAGTGAGATTTCTGTATTTTAAAAGAAATGAGGTACCATATATGAAATCAGCATAAAACAGTGCCCAGCATCGACACAAAACAAGTGTCCAAATACCTCGATATCTCTGTGTTACAATCTATGTACCTCAAGTCTCAATCTCAATGTCTCAATCACAATATCTAGGGCGCCGTCAGTCCAGACCGGCCCCTACTATCCATCTCAAGACCACGACGGTATCCTCCGGATATCCGACGCGTCGGGTAATATCACCGGTAGGTAGTGCTCCCCTGCCAGGCTCACATCGTCATCATCACGCGCTTCTTGCCCCGGGGTATCTTACCGGGTCCACCATGTACCCGAAACGGTTCGTCCGTCTCCTCGAATCGGGTCTCGAAATCCATCAGCAAACTCATGGTGGACGACTCATACATCATGGGAAAACCGCACTTTTTATTTTAAAAGAGAGAAAAGGTTTATTTATGTTTTTGCGGTTTTCCTCCAAATCCAGAAAATCTCATGGAAATCCGAATCCGAAACCTCAATAACACGTAAAATAGTGAATATATGCATGAAATCCATGAATGCGGCATAACAATGAATAACAGTATGCATGAAGTAGCAGGTAATAACTACAATGTCTGGACTAACATATAAGGCAAGTACACTAATATCATGTCTAAACTACTAGCTAACAGGCTATGTCAAGCAATAATATTTTCTAAGGTGTACGTGACATGGCAATTACCGATGAAGATGTGTGTGAGCCGGCAAGTAAGTGTACGTGGTACATACGCATCATCAGTAATGGTGCTGGTGTCCTAACCACAAGATATCAACAGTAGAATATGAAGCATAATATAAACATGTGATGCGGAGCGAACAACAATAATGAGCGGGAGCTGAATACTAGACGCAACGATAACTAATCTGCATTAATCTAATATAAGTCCTACAAATGGTGCTTTTTGAAATAACACGAATCATGGGGTTTTGAAAATAGGGGCCACGGTGTTTTTATGAAAAGATACGTCTTTTGAAATATCCGTAGGATCCCTTGGGCCGTCTTTAAAAAATACCCACGATTCGTTAGTTTTGAAATAGGTAAGAATCGAATCTAATCTAACAACTAAACTAAACTAAAGGGCTAAGCTAACAAGCTGGACTACAGGTAAGGAAACCGCCTATCATCTGAGTCGATACATATACATACCTGTATATGTATAGTCGGTGATCCCGCCTCAATAATATCATATTCATAACCAGACATCCCAAGTCAAGAGTGCGGATCAATCATCAAAATATAGCTCGTACGTAAATCCGTCGTACGGCATCCCCAAATCTGGGTACGGGTCAATATCACATTCAACTCATCTCAAACTCAAGCCTCAAATCCGTATATGAACACATAGTCCCATACCCATGTGAACACATAACTATATATTCCCGTATAAGCACAAATGAAAGAAGAAAGTATGCAAGTATGGGTTGGTGTGTGCATGTGTAGTGCGACCACTACTCTAGGGTTTCGGGACACTAAATCATCCAAGAACACCAAATATCCATATTATCATCAATATATTGAAACAATATATATACAATATATATATGTGTGTATACGTATTCGTATACATCACCACGAACCGCGGGGGTGCTATACGCCATCCACCCGACTTCTCCCCGTAGATATAAATCTACTCACCTGGTCCTCGCTTGCCGGTGCCGACGTCGCCACGCGCTTACTTGTCGTCTCGAAGTCCACATGGGGTACCTACATATCATAACGCACCGTATCGCATTAAAATTCGACTCATGACCAAAACGACACACGAATCCCACATAGGTCAAAACCTATGGTTTGCTTTCCCAAATCAACCCAAAAACCCTCGACATCGGCGTACAAACGCCAGACCATCGAGAAAAACCCAAATACACTCATTTTCACATTCACGAACACTAATTTTAATATAAAATAGGTTAAAACTCACAAAAACCCCAATTTCACTTAAAAAGTTATTTTTCCGAAAATCTAGCAAGCACAAATCACCGTTTTAGTACAAAACTCGATGTATGAACGAATCTAGCGGCCACAATATTCACTAAATATCTTAAATAAGTCATAAAAACCATAATTATATTTTTAATCTCGCTAACTTTCATTAACCCGAAATTCTAGTTTACAATGTTACCCAATTTTAACACTTTTAAAGCAACAATACATAATTCAAGAACTAGACTAGGTTTCGCACAACCTAAGGTGTTAAAATACTCATTAACATGCCAAAGACATGATGAAAGCCTTACCATATTTTAATTCTCAATTTAACATAATATTTACAAAAACTAGTTTGCAATATATATAATTATCACAAATTTAAATTAACAAAAATGCAACTAGCAACTAGATTTGATTTTAGCAAGCAATTATATGTTAATCTACCCATCACAACCCTAATCCAATGCTCAAACCCTAATCTTCATTCAAAACCATACACTTGAAATTTCAAACTTCAATTCAAAACCCTTTTTTTTTAACACCTAATTAAACACTTAATCAACTTAGATTAAGCAATATAAACAACAAATTCTATATAGGGTCAAAGTTTATACCTCCCAATTTTTGAGATCTAGCTTGAAATCTAGCCATCCAAAAAGATCTCCTTTCACTACAATCCATGCATCGAAGGCTACACTAAAATGGGTAAGAGCTTGATTTAGATTTTTGGATTTTTTTGATGGGTAAGAGCTTGATTTAGATTTTTGGATTTTTTTGATGGGTATTTGATGAATTTTTGAAGCAAAAGAGATAGGAAAATGAGGTCAAGAAAATGGGGGGGCTGCTTGAGGGATAGGCTCGGCCAGATTTGAGGAGGGGGAGAAGAGAGGGTGTGGGGGTGTTTGTAAAGTCAAGGAAAAGTCCAAGTCAACATTATCTAACACCATACCTCTTTATTTAATATTTCCTTTATCCTTTTCTCTTGATTTTCTTTTCTTTTATCAAAAGAAGTGGGGACAATTGATGGGGCTGCTGAATTCAGCCAAGGGAGGGAATAAATGAGGGTGTGTGAGTGTGGATATGGGTGTGGGGTGATGAAAAATGATAAATACAATACCCCAAACATCCAATTACACTAAAAAAAGCCTTTTTTTCTTCAATAATTTCTAAACCGTTTTGGCAAACGATTTCGTTTCAAAAACCATGTGATAAAATTTTATTTAATGTTTTATGATGCACAAAATTTGTTTCAACTCATTCCAATTTGTAATTTTCCCTAATTAAATATATTACTGACGGCTTAAAATAATATTAAAATAATTAATTTCGGAAAATTTTTCAGAAAATTTGAAATTTCACCAGTGGGTCAATAAACACCAAATTCTAGCAATTACATAGCTAGAATATGTATATTTAATTTTATAATAAAGATATTTGTATTTTGACTTTTTACCGAAACCCCCCTTATTTTACCGTTTTTTCGAAATTTCACCGAAACGATTTTCAAAACGTTACAGAACGGCATCCTCAGGATATCCGCCGAGTTTCCATACAGTACCGGTAGATAGTGCTCCTCTGCCGGGCTCCTCGCTTTTCTATACGATCTTCTTGCCCCCGGGTACCTTGCCGGGCCCACCATTTACCCACAGACGGTTCCTCCTCACTCCTTGAATCGGGTATACTCATCACTCAGAAGCAAGAAACCCATGGTGGACACGAAATATCATCTCAAGGAAAACTGCCCTTTTAAATAATTCAAGTTTTCAAAATGTACTTTGCGGTTTCCCAAATCCCCAAAACAGAAATCTCATGAAACATCATATGAGAATAGGGTACTATAGCAATGTATGTATGATGCTAACATGATGCGTACTAGTACAATGAACAATGTCTAACTGTTAATTATGAATGTGGTACAATGTAGTTATACATGGCAATATCTATAGTTGTAACATCTCAAAAATTAATAGTAATAATAAACTATTATTTTTGGGAATTTTTATAATTTAATATTATTTTATTGAATATTTTAATATTTTGGGATTATTAAATACAAATAAATAGGAAAAATTTGAGAAAAATTATGGAAAATTCTAAAATAGGGTATTTTATGGATTTATGCCATTTTTAAGTTTTTGTGATTAATTATATGCTAATTTAATGCTAATCGCGATTAAAAATCGCTAATCGGTTTTAGCAATTTTTGTGCAAAGCATGCACACATTACTTTTCACACTTGTGCTACTTTTTATTGCCATGGTTGTTTTGGGGTTACTATTTATGTGAGAAGGAGTTAAAGAGATTAAGAAAAGGAAAAGAAAATGGGAAAAGATTAAAGAATTGGAGGGTTGGTGAGAGAGAGAGGTATGGGCTTCATTTGACTAAACCCTTAGCCATTTTCCCCTCATTTTCCCTCCCTCTTCTCTCTTCTTCTGCTGCTGCTCCTGCACCTCATCCCCTCCCCTCTTCAAGCTCCAAAACACCTCTAAATCTACACCAAAACCACACACTCATTTCATTAAAAGTGTGCACAATCCCTAGATCTACACTTGGAGCCAAGAAAGCATGGATTTTGGCCACTAGGGGCAACTCAAGAATTTTCTTGAGTTGCCAAATGAGGTAATTTCTGGACCATTAGCTTAATTCTAGCATTTCCTTTAACCCCATGTTAAGATTAAATCGATATTGTGTGATATTATGGACTTGATGAAAACCTAGTTAGGGTTTGAGGAAAATTGGTGTGGTATTGTGAAATTGAGCTCAGTAGAGGTTATACCAACACCCTAGTGCATGAATTGAGACCCTAACCTGAAACCTAAACACAGAATACGGATTTTAGAAACCGATATCGGGGAATTTTATGAAATCTGTGTAGTGTATTTTGAATCTGCTTTTACCCCGAGACTCTGGAAATAATATTGAGTGGACAGTGACATGTGTAGGCACCCAGAGAGCTACCACCAAAGCCTTGGCCCCCAATTCCCTTACCCGGCCGCCAATTTATCCCAATTGGCCGCAAATTGCGGCCTGGGTCCCACCATTTTGGCTCGCATTGGTTCTGTAGCTCCTACATGGTTATGTTAGGCCCCTGGTATATATAGATTTGTATAAAGTGACCTAGGGTGAAATCTGGGACATATTTCCTAAGTTGCTGTTTTGGATTCGTGTTTCCGTATTCCGTATTTTTAGTTTTGCAATTGTGGATTTTGTTTTGCCTCGACTATTTGGCGTTTATACGACGATATAGAGGGTTTATTGATGGTTTTGAAGGCATGCCATAGGTTCTCACCTATAGGCCCCTTATCGTATCGTTTTGGATTTCATGTGCCGTTTTAGCTTGGATTTGGTTTTAATTGCGTATATACGATACTTTGAGATGTAGGTACCCATGAAGACATCGGGACGACCAGAAAGCGCGTGGCGACGTCGACAAATGAAGACGTAAGGTGAGTAGATTATATCTACAGGGGGAAGTCGGGTGGATGGCGTATAGCACCCCCGCAGTCCGTAGTTAGTATACTATGTATATTAGATATATGATAGTTTATAGTGTGTCGTGGTTTTGTGTTAGATGTATTATGGTTAGTTAGGGTTAGAAGTAACTAGTGTAGTACCTAGTCGCGAACCCTAGGATAGATTTATACCCACACTCACACACTTGCATATTCCTTATACTTACACTTGGTTGATGATATTTGATGACATCGGAAATGAGTCGATGATATTGGGCCTTGTGCCGCAAGATAGGTGATTTGATATGATGCATAATTGGGATATGACATGTGATTCTTGCGGGCTTGGGATGTGTGTTTACCCCCGCATTCATACTTTATAGATGGTATCAGATGTACTAGACTTAGATCAGTACCCCCGATTATGTGATATGATGATAATGATACCTGATATTTAATAAGAGGAATGTGATTTGACCCGTACCTAGCTATTGGGATGCCGTACGACGATTTACCGTACGAGCCTTACACTGATGATAGATCCGCACTCATGACTTGAGGAGGTCGTATGATATATTGTATCGTACGCGATACTACTGAGGCGGGATCACCGACTATATATATACATATCGACTCAGATTTAGGTGGTTTCCATACCCCCAGATTGACCTGATACTTAGATCAGTAGTTTGCCTAGTAGATGTTAGACTAGACCCGAGTCATACCTATTTCAAAAACTACGAATCAGGAATATCTTAAAGACAAACAAAGGGATTCTACGGATACTTTAAAAGGCGTACCTTTTCTTAAAAACACCGTAGCCCTTATTTTACTAAAAACCCTGATTCGTCTTGTTTCAAAAGGCATAACTGCATGATACATACATATTGATATAGTTTCTTCACTGTGGTGTTGATTATTTGATTCCCGCATACTCATGCTATTCATATTGCCTGCTTATGTTGCCATCATGCTGTTAGGACACCAGCACCATTATCGATGATGCATATGTTCCACGTACACTCGCTTGCCGGCTCACACACTTCATCATCGATAATTGCCATGTCACTACACTGTAGTATTGCCGCATTCAGTATACGACCATTGCATTGCATACTTGTATACATACTTATTGTACACTTATATTTGTACACATACTTGTTGCACATACACAGATGATATTCTAGAATTGGGAACCGCAAAATACTCTTTAAAACGGATTCTTTTTAAAAGAGCGGCTTCCCCAATATGTGCATATCACTTTTCCGTATTGCATGATATATCGATATGCCTACATTCTTTATTATGTTGCATACATCATGTTTTCTGATCATACGCATTGAGATATGTGTTTCCATGATATTTCTGGATTTGGGAACCGTGGCTATTTCAACTAAGAATGTGTATTGTCTTTGAAAAACCGGTTTCCTTGATATGATATTTCAGTGCGTCCACCATGTGTTTTCTCGGTTCTGAGAGTGGCATATGAAACCCGATTCGAGGAGCGGTAGGCACCGTCTGCGGGTACATGGTGGACCCGGTAAGGTACCCCGGGGCAAGAAGACTCGTATGTGTTAGACGGTGAGCCTGGCAGGGGAGCACTACCTACCGGTGATAGTATTTGGACTCGGCGGTTATCGTGGGGATACCGACCGGAGTATGTACGTATGATACGGCGAAATTCGAGGGTCGAAGCTGGGCACTCGGGTTTCGAGGGAGCGTATGCTACGTACCTATCAGGGCTAGTCTTGGTGACAGTGCCTGATAGACGAGGATTTACGTGCCGATGCTAGGCACAGGTTTCATGATGTTTTATGATATTTCCATGATTGCTTATATCCTCATATTTCCATGCATATGTTTTACGATATTTACATGCATGAGGCTTATTGTCATTGGGTGACAGGTGGACGGGATCCACACTTATACAGACATTGATCACATATAGAGACTGGTTTTACATTGCTCATACTTCATATGTATATATAACAGGGTATGAGGGTGCTGTTATATATACCCTTACACCAATATTAGTTGTCACGACCCGCAGGGTACGGATCATGACCGGCACTTAAGTTACGAAACGTCTCAAGACATCCGTAAAATAAGTAAGCCAAAGCCCAGAAAACAAAACCAATTAAGCAAAAGAGTGAAGAGAACCCAATCAATTGAAAACGAGTTATCAAATAAGTCATATAAAACCTCTTTAAAAACAATATCAATTTTTCCGAAAATTTCGGCAGAGTCTCCTTTGTAAATACTGGCCCCCAAAATGGGTACAACAAGAATATATATGAATCCAACAAATAAGGCATCCCCAAGCGGGAGCTAGCTCTTCGCCACAAGGCGGTCACAAATCCCACGCAATATAAAGCAACAACATGCGAATAATCATAATGAAGCATAAGAAAAACATCATGTCGACTCAAGTGAGCTCGACCCCAAAATACAGCATAAAAGTCCACAAACCTCACAGTCTCATCTCTAGGTCAATATACAATAATACTGGTAGAAACAGTAGATGGAGTACACTAGATACAAAGAATATACAAGGTGGTACAAAATAGTAATACAACCCACCTAAGAGCAAAACCTCGAGTCCAGGCAAAAGAGGCAAAAGAAGCAAGCGCACCCGCCGCTACTGTACTGACGGAGCGGACCTGCAAAAGGCTATGGCACAACGGGGGTGAGTTGCCAACTCGTGAGTAATAAATAACATCTACACAGGCTATCGAATGCATGCACACAAGCATCCTAGCATCTAAATACAGGTAAGGCAGGACATAATGGCAAGTATGTATGCAATATGGATATACTAGCAGGTATGAATGCAATGCGAATCAACTCGTGATCTGAATGTGTAAGTATAAGAAATCATGTTTTTCCCTTTAAGAATGTCTTTTGAAATACCAGCACAATACCAATAGAATCAACAAGAACCTGTGTCCAGCATCGACACCTCAAAACTGTCTCAAATCTCATATCAATGTATCTCTGGCCTCAGCCATCCGGCTGACCCATCTCAAATATCAATATCTCATCATCTAGCGGCCACGGTCGGTATCCTCTGGATATCCGCCGTCCCAAACAGTCACCGGTAGGTAATCCGTCCCCTGCCAGGCTCAACGTCAACACCACATTCCTCTTGCCCCGGGGTACCTTACCGGGCCTACCATGTACCCGTGACGGTTCCTCCACTCCTCGACACGGATCTCGAAAACCACAGCAAACTCATGGTGGACGACACTTACATCACTAGAAAACCGCAATTTACATATTTAAAAAAATATAATAAGTTTAGAAATGTTGCGGCTTTCCCCCGAAATCCAGAAATATCATAAAATCTCAAGAAATCCTCATAAGTGTATATGTTAATGGTGATGAATGCATATGGTATCAATAATTAAGCTACGATGTATGATTAGTAGACTAGGCATGAACAAATAATATGATGAGGTACATGCACATGAATAGCAATCCTACGATTTCATTTTAAGGAATTAAAGGCAATAGCACAGGTTTAAGCATCAATTAGTAAAAGGTTTCAATTTAAAGGTTATCTAGTGTGGTGGCATGGCAATTACCAGGATGTGTGTGTAAGCATGAATAGTGCTCGTGCTGCATATAAAAACCCTGGCAATGGTGCAGGTGTCCTATAGAATGGTTTCGTATAGGTATGTCAATATAGGGCATGAATGTAGCAAATAATCATACAAGTATTACACCCCTAATTACTAACATTACTAAGAATCTTTTTAAGGTACTAAACTATCGGGCGACTTGCGCCATACAACGATAGTCCCCCGTAGATGTTACATCTACTCACCGGAATCCCTGGCTAGCTGTGTCCAATCACCGCTTTCCCCTTTCGTGCCGCGTCTGACGTCTCCGCGACCGAACCTGGAATTTACATCAATACCAACCATAAGGTTACATATCAAGAACGACGCAAAACCCAAACGAAACTACTAATGTTCACTAGCTAGGTACAGCGTGCACAAGGTGCGCGGAACATACGCGAAAATCGCAAAAACTGCCAAAAAAACGCCGATTTGGTCGCCCGGCAAAACTAAAACCCGACTACCTAAAAATCCGCACTCACGCATCCTAAACGTCGTAGGAGATGCTAAAAATATCCCCAAGGTATCACAAATAATCCACCAAATAATTTTAATAAAAACCTAGTAAGCACAAAACTTGCAAATTTTGGTGCAAATATCGAAAATTAGTGATAAGGTTATCACAATCCAACACAATATCCAACCACAGAACTAGTTAGCCACAATCACATAAATTCAACTCATTCATCATGCTTCAAAACCCATTTTCCATACATAAACCCTTTCTTGAATTTCCTAAAACAACAATTTACAATCAAAATCACACTTTTAAAATTTAGTAAATTAGCATAGTTTAAAGACCACATAACAAGGTAACCTCTTAGATTAGGTTGTGTAGGAACTAGATAGCAAAATAATTTAATTAACCTAATAATGGTTTCAAGAACCCTAGTTTAATTTTTCAATCATAACCTAAGGAAAAAAACTAGATTAGAACTACACTAAATTAACACTACTACAATTTAACTTAAGAAACTAAATCAAAAGAATTTAAGTAGCAAGAAATTATACCTCACTAGAGATCTAGCAAGAATAAATTTGCTCCAAATGATGGCCTCAAGCATCAAGATCCAAGCTAGGGAGGTGAAGGAAAAGAAAGATGAAGGATGGGTTTAATTTGTAAGCTTGAAATTGCAATTTTGTTGAATTAAACATGAAGAATTTTGAAGAAATGAAAAGAAAAGAGATGAAGAGGAGGGGGTGCAGGTTTCGGCCAGTATGAGGTAAGGGGGAGGGTGTGGGTGTGTAGGAAAAGTCATTGGTCAACTCTCCCAAAAGTCAAAGCACCATACTTCAACAACTATTTTTAAAATAAATTCCTAAACAAAACAATTCCACACATGAAAGAAAATCAATGGGAGGCCAGAAATTTCTGGACTTGATCAAGGTGGGGCTGTCCTAGGGCTGAGGGAAGAGAGAGAGGGGTTTTACAAAAGAAGTTTTATGCAAAAAGACCCCCTACAAGTCAAAAATTGCAAGTTTTAGCTTAAAATTCAATAATTTTGCTTTCTATACTAAAAATTAGTTAAAAATCAAAATAAAATACTAAAAATTTATGTTACCACTAGATTTTAATTATCATAATTTTAAAGATTAAAATTAGCCCGGAAAAATTTGTATTTATCGCTAATTTAATGTATTTTCTTACCGGCTTAAAATAATATTAAAAAATTGAAAAATTAGGGAAAATTTTTAAACGACCAGAATTTCATAAGTAACTCATTAGCTACTAAAAACAAGCAATTACCTATCCATTTTAGGTATAATTAGCCCTAAACTGCAAAATAACGAGAAAGACGGTTTTCGGAAAAATACCGAATTTTCACCGATTTTCAGGAAAACACCAAAACGACTTTTCAAGACGCTACATTAGTGGTATGGGACGCTAATATATGTGTATTGATATTCATTTGATACTTCATCATATTTACTTCATGCAGCATACCTTACATTCATGACATGTTATTACCTGAGTTTTGGCACTACATACATGTTTAGAGGTTACTTTGCCACCTTATCATGCTTCAGACGTACTCTTGAGGTTTACTTTTTATATTGATCGTATTGGCCTAGGTTTATGTCTTGCATTCGGTTTCTGCTTGTAGATATTTCTATTCACGAGTTGGCAACTCACCCCCGTTGTGCCACAGTTCTTGCAGGTTTTGCCGTACAGGTTCCATTGCGGTATTTCTGGCACACTACTTCCTTGCGGTGAATTGCTTTTGGTAGGTGGATTCTTTTGCATCAAGAACCACTATTGTACTTGTATCATTCATTGTATCTAGAACTTCCATCAACCAAAACTTGTATATTGTTTCAGACTTAGACATTAGTGTTGTATTATTTCGACCTTAGAGTCGCGCTTAGTAGTGTTGCGGTTTTTCATGCTTTTGAGCTTTCTTTTTAGGTTTTGATCCTCGCCACTCGGCGTTGTATATTATATTGTTGTGTGGTTGTGACCGTCTTTGACGAAGAGCTAGCTCCCGCTTGGGGATGCCCTTTATCATTGCTTATATATTGCTATTCTTGTTGTACCCCGTTCGGGGCCAGTTTTTTTTTACAAAGGAAACTCTGCCGGAATTTTTAGAAAAGACTTTACTTTTTAAATCCATTTTCGGCTTAGTTATTTAAAACCTTGACTTCAAACATGTTTTCCTTGCTTCCTAAAAACAAATGTTCATATTTACTCTTAAAATGGTTTTAGATTTCTGGGCTTTTGGCTTACTTGGATCAGATGGAGTCCTATAGACTTCATATGGTTCAGGTGCCAGTCACGTGCTCTTTTCGGGTCGTGACAATAGTATGCGTGACATGGCAATTATCAACGGTGTGTGTGGGCATATAAATCAGTGCTCCTGCGACAAGAACCGTTAGTAATGGTGCAGTGCCCTATTAATGATATGTCAACGTACAACAGATAACAGGATGCACAATATGATACTCATGCACAAATCACAATATATAAGCATATAGCACAAGTTATGTCACTTGAATCTAGCTATCGGCGTTTAACGCCATACAGGTGATTTCCCCCGTAAATGTTAAATCTACTCACCAGAACAGTCTCGAGCTATTGGAATCCGATCACCTCCTTCCCTTTTCTAGCTGCGTCCAAAGTCCCCACAAGTGATCCTAGCATTGCACAAAACCATAACACGTGAAGTTAATACACCTTTCCATAAGACACGGACATATACGCTAAACTAACGAACCAACTCCCACAAGCTATCAAGTGTTAGCTTAGCGGGCTAAACGTGTGCATCGATATCCTAGACCACCCCTAAGGATGATAACCACACGAAACACCTAAACGAGAGTCGGATAAATTCGTATCGCACGTTAATGAAACACTTGAAAGATAGAAAAACAGTCCCAGATTTTCCTCCAAAAGAAATTAGGGAAAGTTGCACATGCCATAAGCCTACATATAGTCCCAGAGAACCCACGACCAAGACACACACACACATCGCCCCAAGACTGGCCACAAATTGCGGCCAGATACAATAAATCTGCGGCCAAGTTTAAGAGGAATGGGCTTAGGTTTTGGGGTTAGGTTTTAGGCCTCTAAACTATCTCTCAGTAGTGGCAACTTCACAAAAAGGTCTCGGGGTTGATAGCAGATTCAAACAGAACCATAAGTCTTAACAAAATACAATATTAACCACTAAACCAAAACATTAAGGTATATAAGTGAAACTAGGTAACAAGAAGACTTCCCTTAGAGCCTAATTAAGAGTTTTAGATCATTACCACACCAAAAACTTGAAGAAATCCTAGCCATGCAAGCTCCAAGACTCCAAGAGAGGCTAAACATGCTTAATGAAAGGTTTAGTGAGATTTAGTGGTGATCTAGGCTCAAGGTTTGTGGGAAAATATTTTCAAGAGAGGGATTTTTGAAAGAAGAAGAGGAAGAAGAAGAAGAAGAGAAGAATGAGAAATGAGAGTTGAGGGTTGGGAAAAAGATGGGGGTAAAGGGTTGAATCTTGAGAGCCATGCTCTCTCTCTCTCTCTCTTCATTAAATGACTCCCTCACTTCCTTGTCCTCCATGCCTCATGACTTTTCTTTTCTTTTTAAAAATAAAAACTAAAACCCTTTTTACTTAAAATATGTAACATATCAAAATATGGTTAAAGTGCCGTGGCTAGCCAAACATGATTAGCATATCCTTAATGCTAGATTAGCATGCACATGAGTGTGCCTAAAAATGCCGCAAGTACATAAATAATTAAATAAAATATGTGAAAAATAATTATTAGTTATGTTTATCAAAACCCCATATTATATCGGTTAATTAACTCTAATCGTGTTTTAAGATGCTAAAATCTTCCTCCTTTAAAAATATTCAGTCCCCGAATTTAAAATCTAACTATGCGTACTTTCGAAGAGATGGGGAAATTTCTTCCGCATCTTGCTCTCGGCTTCTCATGTGACCTCTTCACTGTTCGATCCATGCCAAAGAACTTTCACGGATGTTAAAACCTTTGACCGTAGTTTCTTCACCTGCCGGTCCAAGATAACTACCGGTTGCTCGGTGAAAGAAAGATCGCGCTCTAGTTGGATCGTCTGGTGCTGAATCGCATGAGAAGGGTCATGAAGGTACTTGCGAAGTATCCATACATGAAATACGGGATGTACATCCGGAAATCTGGGTGGAAATGCCAAACGATAGGCAACGGTACCGACTTGCTCAAGGATCTCGAAAGGACCCACAAATCTAGGACTAAACTTCCCTTTCTTCCCGAACCTCATCACACCCTTCATCGGGGAGATCCGTAAGAAAACATGATCACCCACCGCGAACTCAAGTCTGCGATGATGACGGTCGGCATAAGACTTCTGCCTGCACTGGGCTGCCCTCATCCTGTCCTGGATCAACTGGATCTTCTCCGTAGTCTCCTGAACTAGCCGCGGTCCCAAAATCTCGCTCTCCCTGAGTTCGGTCCAACAGACCGGCGATCGCCACTTTCTCCCAGACAAGGCCTCGAAAGGTGCCATCTGAATCGTCTCCTGATAACTGTTATTGTAGGAGAACTCTATCAAGGGCAAGTGATGATCTCAACTGCCACCAAAATCAAGTACGCACGCTCGGAGCATATCCTCAAGAGTCTGTATAGTCCGCTCTGACTGACCATCGGTCTGTGGATGGAAAGCGATGCTGAAACTCAAACGGGTACCCAAGGCTTCCTGAAGTTACTGCCAAAGACGGCTGGTAAACTGGGTGTCTCTTTTGGATACAATGCATGTTGAAACGCCATGCAGTCACACAATCTCATCAATGTAGAGCTGAGCATACTGAGCAAATCCATAAGTGGTCTTCACTGGGAGGAAGTGAGCTACTTTCGTCAACCGGTCTATAATCACCCAAATGGAGTCATACCCTCGACTGGACCTAGATAGACCCACAACGAAATCTATGGAGATCTGCTCCCATTTCCACTCCAGAATAGGCAAAGGCTTTAACTCTCCTGTCGGCCTCTGATGCTCGACCTTGACTTGCTGGCAAATCAGGCACCTCGAAACGAAATCAGAACATCACTCTTCATCCCTTCTCACTAGTAGATATCTCTCAAATCACGATACATCTTGGTGGAACCTGGGTGAACGTTGTATGCTGACTGATGAGCCTCCTCTAGGATCTCGCGTCTCAGGCCCTCAGAAGCTGGTACACATAGACGAGTCCCAAATCGTAACACTCCTTCTCCATCAATCACAAACTCAGAATCTCTTCCCTACCAAACATGCTCCATAATCTCAAACAAACGAGCATTGTCGGACTGTGCCTCTCGGATGCGATCGAGTAGAAGTGGACGAGCGCGGACATGGGCAAGCTGTCCCCCGGTGGAAGTGAACTCGAACTGTAATCTGCTATCGTATAAGATCCGCCAATCTGTAGAAGACTGTTTCTGAACCACGCTCAAATAGAACAAGCTACCTCTGGGCCTACGATTCAAAGCATCAACTACCACATTCGCTTTTCCCGGGTGGCAAAGGATCTCACAATCATAGTCATTTATAAGCTCCATCCAACGGAGCTGCCTCAAATTCAGATCCCGCAGCTGGAAGATGTACTTTAAGCTCTTGTGGTTCGTAAAGATCTGCACGACTCTTCGTACAAGTAATGTCTCTAAATCTTGAGTGCAAAAACCACCGCGGCCATCTCTAGATCGTGAGTGGGATAGTTTTGCTCGTGCTTCTTCAACCGCCGAGAAGCATCAGTGATAACTCTACCATGCTACATCAACACACAACCTAGACCCACTCGAGAAGCATCATAATAAACAACATAGCCTCCTGATCCTGAAGGCAAAGATAGAACTGGTGCAGTCGTCAAACGAGTCTTCAACTGCTGAAAACTCTGCTCGCATGCCTCAGTCCAAAGAAAAGAAGCTCCCTTCTAGGTCAATCCGGTCAGCGGTGCAGCGATACTAAAGAAATCTTGCATGAAATGACGGTAATAACCGGCTAAGCCCAAGAAGCTGCGGACCTCTGTCACCGAAACAAGTCTGGGCCAATGCTGTACAACCTCGATCTTCTTCGGGTCCACACGTATACCATCTCTCATAATCACATGACCCAAGAAGTCAAAACTGTCAACTGTTCACAACAGAATACTGCATTTTATACCGCCCATTCTTACGCTCGTGTGTTTATAGGTAGGTGCTTTTGATCTGTGTTTGTTACATATTTACAGAGTACAGGTTTTCAGTCCAAATATTGCAAATCATGACAAAATCTCCACAGTTACACCAAATACAGAACATCTGTTGACAACAGATAAAAGCCGGGTTCCGGTCATCCATATCCGTCCGGTGCTGCGTACCGGTTCCAGGGACAAGACATATGACAGCAGTCATTCGTGTCTCGGACAAGCACGGAGCACGAGAGGGGCTGCACAAGAATCAATGGGTGCGCGGAGCTCAAGAGAGATAAAGTCAAAAGTGAAGAAAAGATAACAATCTTGGACTATGAATTCTGCTGATATTCTGGAAGAAATTATCAGAAAATACATGTACCAGACAAGAGGGGACAGGAGACCAGGAAAACACTCAGAAGCCCACACCCTAAACCCACAGTAGGGGCGCGGATCCGCGGCCGTACAGTGGCCTTGTTCTGTCGTTTTTCAGGGGCTTTTTGGTAATCTTATTTTGGGTCTGGTGGTTGCCCTAGAACTCCATTCTCCTGCCTATAAATACAGCAGTTTTGAGCTTAACCAAGGGGAGCTTTTCTTTAGTCTCTTTTTGTGTAATTTTGTTCTTCTTCTTCCTCTTCTTCATTCTTTCTCCATTAAAATTGTAGTGAGAGCTTTTTGAGTGGAAGATTAATGAAGATGAGGGTTTTTTTATCTTTCTTGTTAGTTTGCTCCCCCTTGAGATTCTTGCTTTCTCTTGCTCATTCAACCTCTTCATTGAGCTTGAATGGGTAAGGGTTAGTTATTGATCTCAAGGGTCGTATTTTCTCACGGGACTAGTTCTTCACTTCACATGCGTTCTCTACCCTTCCCTTGATCTTGCAACCTCTTCATTGAGCTTGCAAGTTTAAGGGTTGGCTATTGAGCACATGCTTGGCTTGGGTTCTACTTCCGTGTTCTTTTTATTTGCTTATTTATTACTTGCATATTTCATTCTTGCTTTTATTACTTGCAATTTTATTCATGCACTTTAATACTTGTATCTTTTCTTTTCTTTGTTCTTTTCTTTTTGTTTTCTTTTTGTCCTCTCTTTTTGGTTCTCTTTTGTGAATGTTGTAATTATTATTGTTAAGAAGAAATACGGTATTGTAAGTTAACACATTTCTTTGCCAATTCCTTTTCCCGTTATTTTCCATTTGAACTTCGCCCAAACCATACGCAAGCGCTCCGTTAGGCACCGTACCCTGACAAGGTAACGGTGATTTCCTAACCGCGACCGGTTGCGTTCGGTTTGGCCGGAGGCGAAAGCAAGAGACAAGAACGGAAGGACAAGGGTAAATAAGCCGGATTCCACGAATACCGCGCTTAAATCCCCTAATCCACGTTGTTGCCAATTGCTTAGCATCAATTGGTCAAGACTCGGCTCAAAGGTTTTGAGTACAGATTTCTTAGCTTACAATTTCGTATCTTTCTTAACAAACTTCATACTTGCAGATAAACACATAGGTTAGATCAAACAAACTTACAGATTCTTTATTGACTCGTCTAAGACAAGAAGGTAAGATACCACCATCTCCCTGTGGACCGACCCGTGCTCACCGGCTAGCTGCATAGCGACACCGTCCTGATCGCGGTTACACTTAAATTCTTTGAACATCCGACATGCTTTTAGCGTGCGATCAAATGGCGCCGTTGCCGGGGAGACGGTAGCGTATGTTCTTTCTTGTTATTCCGGTTAATATTCTTTTTGTATATATAAAAAAAAATTCTTTTTGTTTTTTTTTTAATCATTTTTGTGGGCAAGAGTGCAGATTTTTGCAAGTTTGCAAACTGCGATTGTGGGGAGCAAAGTGTGCATTCAAGGCAAGGGTGATTTGCGAAGTACAGTGCCAAAGATCCGGGTAGTTTGACCCGCGCAAGCGAACCTTTCAAGGGCGGATCCGCGGCCGTACAGTGGCCTTGTTCTGTCGTTTTTCAGGGGCTTTTTGGTAATCTTATTTTGGGTCTGGTGGTTGCCCTAGAACTCCATTCTCCTGCCTATAAATACAGCAGTTTTGAGCTTAACCAAGGGGAGCTTTTCTTTAGTCTCTTTTTGTGTAATTTTGTTCTTCTTCTTCCTCTTCTTCATTCTTTCTCCATTAAAATTGTAGTGAGAGCTTTTTGAGTGGAAGATTAATGAAGATGAGGGTTTTTTATCTTTCTTGTTAGTTTGCTCCCCCTTGAGATTCTTGCTTTCTCTTGCTCATTCAACCTCTTCATTGAGCTTGAATGGGTAAGGGTTAGTTATTGATCTCAAGGGTCGTATTTTCTCACGGGACTGGTTCTTCACTTCACATGCGTTCTCTACCCTTCCCTTGATCTTGCAACCTCTTCATTGAGCTTGCAAGTTTAAGGGTTGGCTATTGAGCACATGCTTGGCTTGGGTTCTACTTCCGTGTTCTTTTTATTTGCTTATTTATTACTTGCATTTTTGATTCTTGCTTTTATTACTTGCAATTTTATTCATGCACTTTAATACTTGTATCTTTTCTTTTCTTTGTTCTTTTCTTTGTTCTTTTCTTTTTGTTTTCTTTTTGTCCTCTCTTTTTGGTTCTCTTTTGTGAATGTTGTAATTATTATTGTTAAGAAGAAATACGGTATTGTAAGTTAACACATTTCTTTGCCAATTCCTTTTCCCGTTATTTTCCATTTGAACTTCGCCCAAACCATACGAAAGCGCTCCGTTAGGCACCGTACCCTGACAAGGTAACGGTGATTTCCTAACCGCGACCGGTTGCGTTCGGTTTGGCCGGAGGCGAAAGCAAGAGACAAGAACGGAAGGACAAGGGTAAATAAGCCGGATTCCACGAATACCGCGCTTAAATCCCCTAATCCACGTTGTTGCCAATTGCTTAGCATCAATTGGTCAAGACTCGGCTCAAAGGTTTTGAGTACAGATTTCTTAGCTTACAATTTCGTATCTTTCTTAACAAACTTCATACTTGCAGATAAACACATAGGTTAGATCAAACAAACTTACAGATTCTTTATTGACTCGTCTAAGACAAGAAGGTAAGATACCACCATCTCCCTGTGGACCGACCCGTGCTCACCGGCTAGCTGCATAGCGACACCGTCCTGATCGCGGTTACACTTAAATTCTTTGAACATCCGACACGCTTTTAGCGTGCGATCCAATGGCGCCGTTGCCGGGGAGACGGTAGCGTATGTTCTTTCTTGTTATTCGGGTTAATATTCTTTTTGTATATAAAAAAAAATTCTTTTTGTTTTTTTTTTATATCATTTTTGTGGGCAAGAGTGCAGATTTTTGCAAGTTTGCAAACTGCGATTGTGGGGAGCAAAGTGTGCATTCAAGGCAAGGGTGATTTGTGAAGTACAGTGCCAAAGATCTGGGTAGTTTGACCCGCGCAAGCGAACCTTTCAAGCTTACCGGATTTGATTCAACGGGGGTTTCCTAACCCAAAACTTAACGGTACGTACTTTACTAACACCTTCTTCTCAAATCCGACGCTTCCAATATACTATTCTTTGCAGGATTCTTTGCAAGTTCGCTAGCAAACGCTAAAACTTGACTAACCCGTATTTGTTGCAGCGCCGCGCTTAAAATAAAAAACGATTGTTTGATTCTTTATAGAATTTTTTGAATTGCGCATTGCATCAATTAATACGGACTTAAGGGCAAGCGAACCCCACAACATACGGTAAAGGATTTCATCACCTTTTTCCGTGGACCACAAATCACGAACTTGCGCATAACGATAACCCGCACAAATTTTAAAAGAAACTGGACTTTAAGCCTTAAGGACTTCGCGCTCACTAGGAGAAGTTAACTGTATTTAGAAGCTTGCTTAACGGTATATTGTTTACGGGGTGTCTAGGAAAGTGTTAACGGCGCAACCGCCAAAAGAGAAAGGGTTATTTAATTAAGGAACTTCGCGAAAGCGTTGGAAAACCTCCCCTTATCTCTGCACTTACCTGGCCTCGTGATCAGTGTATCTTGAGCCTGTTTCTCGACACAGTTTTACTTCGACAATCAAGTTCTCGAGCAGGTCTAGTTGACCTAGGTGAACCCTAGAACGATTAGGTGTGTGGTGTTTTTGTGTCGTGATTTTTGTCCATATTCTTTTTTGTGTATACTTCATTCTTTTGCTAACAACTAACTAAATAAATAAAAAAAAAATCACATTCTTTTTCCCCTCCTTTTCTCTTCCTTTCTTTCACTCTCTCTTCATATCATGGGTACTCCACCTCGCAAAACTCTTGCCGAACTTTGGTACCCACAACCGGACATTACTTCTTACGGTTCTTGCTTTGGCCGAACATCGAACGACCCCTCCATGCCAAAAATTTCTTTGAAAGATCGGATAGACGCGTCTAGGACAAACAATTTGACTCCGCAATCCACTTCATATCAACCATTTCAAACAGTCACCCCTTCTTACGTTGATACCCCTTCTTCGAGTCATGTTGCAATTCCAAGACCTATGTCTATTGCAGAACGTATTGAACAATCTCGTAGCCGATCTTTCACTCCTTTCACCACTTCAAATTCTTGGGATCAACAATTCCATTCACCTTCTTATCCCAATGTTGATCCCACTCCTGTCCAGCCATTCAATTCCTACCAATCCTACCCTACTTATGCACCTTCCCTAGACATTGCTTCAGAACCGCCTTTTGGGAGTTTTCAGTATCCATACAACTGTGAATCTTTCACTGAAACCCCTTCACAACCAATGTCTAGTCTAGAACAGTCGTTGGAAGACTTTAGGGTAGCGTCAAGCCAACAAATGATGGATTTGAATGCGTCCATGGCCGCCCTCATACAACCTAGTGATCCGGTAGCTAGTTTTCAACTAGCTCCAACTTTTTCAATGTATGATGAGGCGGCAGGACAGGCTGTGAATTTGAGTGGAGAGAGTGAGATGTACCCCCTTCCAAATCAAACCTACCCGTCTCAAGTTGAATCCCACAACTCTTGTTTTGAAAGTCTATCAAGTGTCCCAAATGAATTATCAGTTGAAGATAGAATGATTAATGAGTTGTGCGACTTCGTAGTGTTTGATTTGCCCGATTGCGAAGGGTCTCTTCCAAGTGAAACCAATCCTAAACCTTTTGACCTTTACACCTCCATCTTAGAACCTGAATTGATTAATATCCATGCTTTGGTTGAGGTGTCAGAGAATTTTGATTTTCACTTGATTGAGGATATTAACGCTGGGAACATTTTGGATGATGAACCCATAGATTTGGCTGAGTTTTTCTCTTCAAATCATCATCCCGATTCTTTAAATGTTTTTCCCGAACCCCATATGCGTCTTGATTTTGATGAAATTTGCATGGATAAGCTGAATTTTGAGGAGAATATTGAGGATAGCACTGAGGATGATACAGTTTTAATTGATGAGTCGGATTTTCCAATTCATCATAATCCTTCCACTGACTGTGTACACCCTCCTGAACCCTTAACCGATACCCTTCCTCAACCACTTCCCTCCATCCTTTCCATCGTTCCGACCTTGCAAGAACCCGTATCACTTACATTTCATATGTCTGGTTTACCAAGTTCGGCGTACCCATGGTTTCTCACGAACCTTGAGGGATTTGACCCAATCTCTCGACGGGTAAATATATTAGCACAATCGCTTTCCACACATCGGTCATCACAAATTGTGCTAATCTATTTACTCCATTTGCACCCTCAAGTTCGTATTCCACTTCTTTTTCCCTTCCGCCATTCTTCTTCCCCTCATCTACCGAGACCGCATTCCACTTCTCTCCACAAGGGGTCTCGCGTAATCTCCATTTCTTACCTCTTCACCTTCTTTCACCAACCACTGCTGTACCATGATAAAATCTTTGAATGGTTGGTGTTAACTTTTGGCCTGTGTAAGGCCTTGTATAGATGGATACTGTTCTTTCCCCCCCAATCCTGAACTTCATCGCTTAACAGTGGAAACACTGTTTTACTTAAGTTTGGGGGGGGACACTTTTTTTTGTATATATTTTTTGTTTTTTTTTCTGTTTTTGTATATAATTTGTTTTTAGGAGGAGCGCCGACTATTTTGACCCTCTTGGTATAGCCTGACAGTGAGGGCACTGTCAAGTTTAAGTTTGGGGGTGTGCTCGGTAAGCTTTCTTCCTTCGCATTCATTTGTATATTTTGCATTTGCATACCTTATTTAAAAACCCATAAAAATTTAAAAATTTTCTAAAAATATAAAAACTTTTTTGTCAAGTTAGCTTGTGGAAGAACTCTGATTCAACATTCGACGGTTTTTGTTTGAAAAAATAGGAATAACTAAATACTATGTTTGGATTGTGAAAACCTGAAAGATAACTCTCCTTTGAAGTTAACTATAGTTGATATACGTCTTTACATCACACTACACGTGTTGTGAGTCTTAGAAATTAGATGACAAGTCTTTTATGTTTAAAAAACTTTTAAATAGATAAATGATTTTCTGAGGATCAAATAGGTTTGTTCTGAAATAAGTAATATATCAAGAATAGTTTATGAAGTAAGTGAATATGAAGGAATGTTATTGATGCCTTAATTGGAACTAAGTCTGAAAAATAACCCATCTGAAACTTGATTGGAATGATTACACACCAAACCCACTAAACACGTCTTTTATCTGAAAAATAATTGAACTGCCGGTTATATCTCCGTTCGTATTAAATCATCTGATTTTCACGACAAACTGTCTTTTGTTTTTGGACCTAGGTAACTTGAGTAATTAAGTCCGCTGGGGTGTTTCTACACCTAATGCCCTAAAACCAACTGGTTTGGGTGCATTGGCCCAAAGCTCGCTAAGAAGCCTAGAAAGTCCAGATAAAAACAAAGTCAAGCAAGTGTTCTCTCCGAGTTAAAATTCCTAACGGTTCTTTGTGTGAGAATAATCTTGATAAAAGACAAGCTTTTATAAAAAATTTTTAACGGAGATATGAAGGTTTTACTCTATGATAAAGACTATTGCACGTTCACAGAGGTGTGTATGAAATGAAAACAAGAAAAAGGTGGAGTGAAGAATAAGACCTAGTTTCCTGTTAGGGAAGATAGAAATTCTGAAGTTGAAACTTTACTGGAAAACGAAACTTGAAAAATGCTTAACTCTTTATAAAACTTATGTGATCCTTTTAAAATTGTTATCTGGGCTTTATTGTGAGACATGAGGACATTAATCGACCTTCCTGGAACTTAACGGCACTATTTGCACTACACGTAAAGACATATAAAATCTGTAGTTAAATATGAAGCGAGGCGTGAAAACTAAAGGTTCGATAGTCTAGACTTAGGATTATAGAATTGTTATTTTCTGAAACAAAAACTTTAGGGTTTGAATCTTAGTTATTTTACAAAACCAGCTTGACCGGATTTTGTGGGTAGTATCCGCTGAAAACCCTCAGGAGACAACACTCCTCCTACTAGGGACACCTAGAGGTTTAACGGCTTGTTGCACGCGCTCAGTGCAATCGCGTTCCCTGCGAAAGTGCGGTTAGGATTTTATTTTTGTGAATAATTGGTTTTGCTCGGGACGAGCAAAAGTTAAGTTTGGGGGTATTTGTTCACAACAGAATACTGCATTTTATACCGCCCATTCATACGCTCGTGTGTTTATAGGTAGGTGCTTTTGATCTGTGTTTGTTACATATTTACAGAGTACAGGTTTTCAGTCCAAATATTGCAAATCATGACAAAATCTCCACAGTTACACCAAATACAGAACATCTGTTGACAACAGATAAAAGCCGGGTTCCGGTCATCCATATCCGTCCGGTGCTGCGTACCGGTTCCAGGGACAAGACATATGACAGCAGTCATTCGTGTCTCGGACAAGCACGGAGCACGAGAAGGGCTGCACAAGAATCAATGGGTGCGCGGAGCTCAAGAGAGATAAAGTCAAAAGTGAAGAAAAGATAACAATCTTGGACTATGAATTCTGCTGATATTCTGGAAGAAATTATCAGAAAATACATGTACCAGACAAGAGGGGACAGGAGACCAGGAAAACACTCAGAAGCCCACACCCTAAACCCACAGTAGGGGCGCGGATCCGCGGCCATAGGGGGCTATAGGCGGCGGATCCGCGGCCGTACAGTGGCCTTGTTCTGTCGTTTTTCAGGGGCTTTTTGGTAATCTTATTTTGGGTCTGGTGGTTGCCCTAGAACTCCATTCTCCTGCCTATAAATACAGCAGTTTTGAGCTTAACCAAGGGGAGCTTTTCTTTAGTCTCTTTTTGTGTAATTTTGTTCTTCTTCTTCCTCTTCTTCATTCTTTCTCCATTAAAATTGTAGTGAGAGCTTTTTGAGTGGAAGATTAATGAAGATGAGGGTTTTTTATCTTTCTTGTTAGTTTGCTCCCCCTTGAGATTCTTGCTTTCTCTTGCTCATTCAACCTCTTCATTGAGCTTGAATGGGTAAGGGTTAGTTATTGATCTCAAGGGTCGTATTTTCTCACGGGACTGGTTCTTCACTTCACATGCGTTCTCTACCCTTCCCTTGATCTTGCAACCTCTTCATTGAGCTTGCAAGTTTAAGGGTTGGCTATTGAGCACATGCTTGGCTTGGGTTCTACTTCCGTGTTCTTTTTATTTGCTTATTTATTACTTGCATATTTCATTCTTGCTTTTATTACTTGCAATTTTATTCATGCACTTTAATACTTGTATCTTTTCTTTTCTTTGTTCTTTTCTTTTTGTTTTCTTTTTGTCCTCTCTTTTTGGTTCTCTTTTGTGAATGTTGTAATTATTATTGTTAAGAAGAAATACGGTATTGTAAGTTAACACATTTCTTTGCCAATTCCTTTTCCCGTTATTTTCCATTTGAACTTCGCCCAAACCATACGCAAGCGCTCCGTTAGGCACCGTACCCTGACAAGGTAACGGTGATTTCCTAACCGCGACCGGTTGCGTTCGGTTTGGCCGGAGGCGAAAGCAAGAGACAAGAACGGAAGGACAAGGGTAAATAAGCCGGATTCCACGAATACCGCGCTTAAATCCCCTAATCCACGTTGTTGCCAATTGCTTAGCATCAATTGGTCAAGACTCGGCTTAAAGGTTTTGAGTACAGATTTCTTAGCTTACAATTTCGTATCTTTCTTAACAAACTTCATACTTGCAGATAAACACATAGGTTAGATCAAACAAACTTACAGATTCTTTATTGACTCGTCTAAGACAAGAAGGTAAGATACCACCATCTCCCTGTGGACCGACCCGTGCTCACCGGCTAGCTGCATAGCGACACCGTCCTGATCGCGGTTACACTTAAATTCTTTGAACATCCGACATGCTTTTAGCGTGCGATCAAATGGCGCCGTTGCCGGGGAGACGGTAGCGTATGTTCTTTCTTGTTATTCCGGTTAATATTCTTTTTGTATATAAAAAAAAAAATTCTTTTTGTTTTTTTTTTAATCATTTTTGTGGGCAAGAGTGCAGATTTTTGCAAGTTTGCAAACTGCGATTGTGGGGAGCAAAGTGTGCATTCAAGGCAAGGGTGATTTGCGAAGTACAGTGCCAAAGATCCGGGTAGTTTGACCCGCGCAAGCGAACCTTTCAAGGGCGGATCCGCGGCCGTACAGTGGCCTTGTTCTGTCGTTTTTCAGGGGCTTTTTGGTAATCTTATTTTGGGTCTGGTGGTTGCCCTAGAACTCCATTCTCCTGCCTATAAATACAGCAGTTTTGAGCTTAACCAAGGGGAGCTTTTCTTTAGTCTCTTTTTGTGTAATTTTGTTCTTCTTCTTCCTCTTCTTCATTCTTTCTCCATTAAAATTGTAGTGAGAGCTTTTTGAGTGGAAGATTAATGAAGATGAGGGTTTTTTATCTTTCTTGTTAGTTTGCTCCCCCTTGAGATTCTTGCTTTCTCTTGCTCATTCAACCTCTTCATTGAGCTTGAATGGGTAAGGGTTAGTTATTGATCTCAAGGGTCGTATTTTCTCACGGGACTGGTTCTTCACTTCACATGCGTTCTCTACCCTTCCCTTGATCTTGCAACCTCTTCATTGAGCTTGCAAGTTTAAGGGTTGGCTATTGAGCACATGCTTGGCTTGGGTTCTACTTCCGTGTTCTTTTTATTTGCTTATTTATTACTTGCATTTTTGATTCTTGCTTTTATTACTTGCAATTTTATTCATGCACTTTAATACTTGTATCTTTTCTTTTCTTTGTTCTTTTCTTTTTGTTTTCTTTTTGTCCTCTCTTTTTGGTTCTCTTTTGTGAATGTTGTAATTATTATTGTTAAGAAGAAATACGGTATTGTAAGTTAACACATTTCTTTGCCAATTCCTTTTCCCGTTATTTTCCATTTGAACTTCGCCCAAACCATACGCAAGCGCTCCGTTAGGCACCGTACCCTGACAAGGTAACGGTGATTTCCTAACCGCGACCGGTTGCGTTCGGTTTGGCCGGAGGCGAAAGCAAGAGACAAGAACGGAAGGACAAGGGTAAATAAGCCGGATTCCACGAATACCGCGCTTAAATCCCCTAATCCACGTTGTTGCCAATTGCTTAGCATCAATTGGTCAAGACTCGGCTCAAAGGTTTTGAGTACAGATTTCTTAGCTTACAATTTCGTATCTTTCTTAACAAACTTCATACTTGCAGATAAACACATAGGTTAGATCAAACAAACTTACAGATTCTTTATTGACTCGTCTAAGACAAGAAGGTAAGATACCACCATCTCCCTGTGGACCGACCCGTGCTCACCGGCTAGCTGCATAGCGACACCGTCCTGATCGCGGTTACACTTAAATTCTTTGAACATCCGACACGCTTTTAGCGTGCGATCATCAACCCAGAAAGAACACTTCGAGAATTTAACAAACAGCTGGTGCTCTCTTAATGTATGCAACGTAATCCTCAAGTGCTGCTCATGCTCCTCTCGACTTCTGGAGTAAACCAGAATGTCATTAAAGAATACAATAATAAAACGGTCGAGGAACGGCTTGAAGATCCGGTTCATCAAATCCATGAATGCGGCTGGAGCATTGGTGAGCCTGAACGACATCACCAAGAACTTGTAATGCCCGTAGCGCGTACGAAAAGCGGTCTTCTGAATGTCATCATTCTGGACCCACAACTAATGATAACCTAACCTCAAATCAATCTTGGAAAAGTATCCCGCTCCCTGGAGCTGATTGAACAAATCGTCAATATGAGGTAAAGGATACCTGTTCCGCACTGTAACTCGGTTCAATTGACGATAGTCGATGTAGGGTTCCTTAGCATGACTACTAGGTTTTGGAAGGCATCAAGCATGCAATTTCAAAATTTTTAGTATGCTAAGAAACCCGAACTTAGGATCTAACTAGAGAATTAGTGTTTTTAAAACATGTAAACAACTTTACACTAAGTGATATAGGAATTCAACCTTTGTAGACCGGCCCTTCGCTTCTAAAGCTCCGTGTAGTAGTCCTTTTGATCCAAGTATTGGTCTCCCGGACTCTCCTTAGGCTCCACTAGGCGAAAGGAACGAGGATGCTCAAAGATCTTCAAGGCCGAAGATGATCTATTTCGAAGAATCGCTAACTCAAGCTATCTCTTCACTAATTGATGAACTAGTGAAGAAACAACCTATACTAGATAGCTAGTTTGGTATAGATTGGTGAAGTAGGAATTTTGCTCACTTTAGAATTGTTTTTCTCTTTTTCTTTTACTTCACTCTTGAGAGCTAGAGAGCAAGGAAGGAGATGAAGAAAAGATCTCAAGTGATCAAGTAATGAACCATGGGTGAGAAAATATCTCATATAAACTCATGTAGAGACCTAACCATGGCTACAGATAATGGTTAGGTTAATAAATATCTAGAGTAAAACAAAATTAGTGGACTAAGTTAATGGTTTCCACAAGCTTCTACAAGCATCCAACCCATGACAATTTCCACCTAATTTTGTTTATACCCTAAATAAATAATCGCCCTAATTATCTTAAGTATGGTATGAGTCTCATACACCCAAGTCTAATGTATCATCTAGCATGACACAAAAATAAAAACATTAATATATACCACATATATATTTGTATGTATTTGGAGAAAACATTTTCTTAAGTGAGCTAATATTAGTAAATGCATATTAATATATCAAATATATAATTATCCATTAAATTATTAAATCAACACTTGATTTAATAACACGGCTATATCACATATAACCGACTAATATCATTTAATAAATTATCGAATGAGCACTTGATTCAATAATCCGGTTATATCATATATAACCTATATCGCGAGATTAGAATACTGTATCATATACAAGAGTCCCGCACATATCATATATGTGCCCTACTTCATTTCGCATGAGCTAGGAAATCTCTGTGTAGGACTCTAAAGACCCGTCAATACGCCGGTAGTAGGTGATGATCATATTAGTCACCCACAAGCCGTCAGCGGTACTAGCTGGACGTAACGGCTACCCGGGTATTGAGCGATCAGAGGATCAACAAGCAAGCTTGTCCATACTCCCGTCAATCCAATAAGTAACATTACTGTACAGTCCGGTCTCTTCGTCTGATATGTCGCATATCGAGTCTGGGGGTGGTAAACGTCAGACCCCAATAACTTGATAAGTCATGCCGATGTGAGGCTCATAACGAGTCGAGAAACTACTGATAACACTTACCAGTAAATCTCTGTATCAGCCATGGCCAGGGATTTCCTGTTATGGCCAATCGAGCAGAGCGCAACATCAACCCCCTATACCGGGAGAGACGAAACCCCTCCTATCGCTCATTGCCTCTATGTGACTCAGGATTGTACCCAAAAACCACCGTTTTGCACGCTCTCTTGAATGTGGTAAGGTGAAAATCAAAGCACAATGGGAATCACATAAGACTCTATGACGATCTCGGGTGTACAGACTAACCTGTACCAGTGTCACCAGAGAACCGCTATCTGACGTTAGGTATAATACCATAGGAGTTCTCGGCGAGTCTTGTTCAGTGTATCCAGTCTCCATTGAGTACCTGTATACAATCTTTGATGTCAAACACCAATGGATGTGGGATTATCCATCGCCCATCAAATGGGCCAGGAAACGTATACGCTAGTCTACTCTAGAATATCGATGCCCCGTCTTGATATACCCACAACTAGGAATAATTAAAGGATGAACTTGCGGACTACCCTGGCCCCACCAGTATGATCTGCATCATAATCCTTGTAGTTAAGTACATCCTAAGGGCTTTACCAACATGTGAGAGCAAGACAGTATCATAATATAAGTCAACATGTTAAAATAAAGAGCAACTAGATAGCATACTATCATGTCGAGCAAGAAAGTCCTCTCTATATATGTCCAAGCATCCATTATAATATACAATCATGTACAATAATGGCCTCTAGGGCATACACACAACTAACAATCTCCCACTTGCACTAAAACCAGTTGTTGTAGTATCTCATACCCAACATCTCGAAGAGTCTCTCAAATTTTATCTGGAGAATGGCCTTCATGAGTGGATCCGCCGTGTTATTCTTCGTGTCAACTCTCCTGACCTCGATCTTCCGGCGATCAACTATCTCTTGGATCAGGTGATACCGCCTCAGAATATGCCTGGATCGCTGATGGGACCTAGGTTTCTTGGCTAAAGCCACAGCTCCATTGTTATCGGAATACAAAGTTATTAGATGCTCAATGGATGGAACCACTCCAAGTTCAGTTATGAACTTCTTCATCCAGACAACCTCCTTGGCGGCATCGTTGGCAGCGATGTATTCAGCCTCCATCGTCGAGTCTGCCACGGTATCTTACTTGGAACTCTTTCAACATACCGCCCCTCTATTGAGGGTGAAGACAAAACCCGAGATCGACTTAGAGTCGTCCTTATCACTGTGGAAGCTCGAATCGGTAAAGGACTCTAGTTGGAGTTCACCGTTACCATACACCAAGAACATATCTTTAGTCCTTCTCAAGTACTTAAGAATATTCTTCACAGCCGTCCAGTGATTCTCCCCAGGATCCGATTGATACCTGCTTACAACACTAAGTGCATACTCTACATCCGGTCGGGTACATAACATCGCATACATGATAGATCCGACTGCCGAAGCATAGGGTATACCTTGCATGCGAGCCCTCTCCAAATCAGTCTTGGGGGACATCTCTTTATAGAGAGTGATTCTTGAGATCGTGGGTAAATTCCCACACTTGGAATCCTTTATACTAAAGCTCTTTAGTATGGTGTCAATGTACCTAGATTGGGACAATCCCAGCATCCGTTTAGATCTATCTCTATAGATCTTAATCCCCAGGATGTAGGAGGCATCACCCAGATCCTTCATGGAGAATCTTTGTGATAAGAAGAGCTTGACCGAGTGCAGCATAGGAACATCATTTCCTATCAAGAGTATGTCATCCACGTATAATACAAGGAAGACAACCTTACCCTCTGCAACCTTCTTGTATACACAAGGTTCATCTACGTTTTTGATGAAGTCAAACTCTTTGACTGCCACATCAAAACAGATGTTCCAACTCCACGATGCCTGCTTTAATCCGTAGATTGATTTAAGCAGCTTGCACACCTTTCCGCTGCTCCCACTATCTACGAAGCCCTCTGGCTGAGTCATGTACACGCTATCTTCTAAATCACCATTTAGAAAAGCGGTCTTAACGTCCATCTGCCAGATTTCGTAGTCATGGTATGCAGCAATGGCAAGTAGGATTCGGATGGACTTAAGAGTTAGTTGTATGTATGCCCTAGAGGCCATTATTGTACATGATTGTATATTATAGTGGATGCTTGTGTAGGGTTCTTAGGCACTCTAGTGAGGTCTCCAAAGCCATCAACCATGGCAATTTCAAAAATTATGGTGCCTACAAACCCTAAACAACGGATCGTATACTAGAAGTCTAGGCGAACAAGAACTAGTTAACAGTTAACTAATGAGAATACGGAAATACAACCTTTGTAGATCCGGTCCTCCACCTCCACGGCTCCGCAACGAGGTCGTCTCCGCTGTCCAAATCAAATCCGGGCTCTAGAGTCGGCTTCGTCGGAGAATGGGCAAGCTAGGTCGTCGATGTCCATGCCGAAGATGATCTACGTCGAAGCATCGATGAATCAAGCTCCACCTTCAACAAGTCATGAAACTTGTGAAGGAAACACACTCTACTACTTGGCAAGAGGTAGAGGATGAAGAAATAGGAAGTGGGTAGACTTTAGAATTGGATTTCTCACTCATATGCATCAATCACCATTGATGGACTTCAAGCTTCTTCACTTGAAGCATGAAGAAGAAGAAAGAAAAAGGTTATGATAAGTTATTAGAAAAATGAATAAGTAAATCAATACTTATCATATCTTCAACCCTAGTTAAGTGTACAGAAAAGACCATGGTTAATGGAATGGTTAGGGTTAAGGATAAGAACAAAATGGTCACTAGGTCAAAGTCTTCAAGAAGCTTCAATATGAAACAAAAATAGCCACCATTTTCTTCTTATGCCTTTTCTAATTATTTCCAAAATAAATAAATAGATAAATAAATAAGAAAAGGAAATAAAACCCTAATCATATAAATAACCATGGTTTATTCTTAACTTACACTTAAACAATCATGTATCATCAAACATGATACAAGCAAATGTACAAATGTATATCACATATACAATATGCACATTACAAGTGAGAAAATCCATATAAAGTGAACCAATACTAGTTAACGCAAAGTAATATATCAAATATATAAATATGCATTAAATCATTAAATCAACACTTGATTCAATGATCCGGTCATGCGCACATAACCGACTGGTATCCAATATATCGGCTTATCGAATCAACGCTTGAATCGATAACTAGGTTATATCGCATACAACCATTCGATATATTTATCGCGAGAATAGAATACGGTATCACATACACGCATTATTCTCGGTCCCGCACATATCTCATATGCGCTCCTATTTCGTTTCGCTTGAGCCAGGAAACCTCTGTGTAGGACTCTAAAGACTCGTCAATACGCCGGCAGCAGATGATGATCATATCAAGCATCCACAAGCCGCAAGCGGTCTGCTAAACGTAATGGCCACCCGGGTATTGAGCGATCTGAAGATCGACGAGCAAGCCCGCTCACACTCCAGTGAATCCGACCAGTAACACTACCGTACAGTCCGGTCTGATCGTCTGATCTGTCGCATATCTCGCCTAGGGGTGGTATACGTCAGACCCCAATAGCTCAATAAGTCGTGTCGATATGAGGCTCATAACGGGTCGAGAAACTACTGGTAACACTTACCAGCAATTCTCTGAGCAGCCCTGGCCAGGGACTTCCTGTTATAGCCGATCGAACACAGTGCAACATCAACCCCCATATACCGGGAGAGACGAATCCCCTCCTATCGCTCATTGCCTCCATGTGCCTCGGGACTGTACCCAAAAACCACCGTTTTGCACGCCCTCTTGGACGTGGTAAGATGGAAATCAAAGCACAGTGGGAACCACACAAGACTCTATGACGATCTCGGGTCAACAGACTACTCTGTACCAGTGTCACCAGAGAACTGCCATCTGACGTGAGGTATAATACCATCTGGGAGTTCTCGGCGAGTCCGTCCAGTGTACCCAGTCTCTACTGAGCACCCGTATATCTCCTCTGATGTCAAACACCGATGGATATGGGATCATCCATCGCCCATCTGTATGGGTCGAGAAGGTACACGCTAGTCTATTCTGGTATATCGATGCCCCGTCTCGATACACCCACGACTAGGGACTTTGAAGGATGTACTTATGGACTACCATGTCCCCACTAGTATGATCCGCATCATAGTCCAGGTAGTCAAGTACAGATCCTAAGGGCTTTACCAACATTTAACAGAGAGACAAGTAGCATACACGTTAAGGTAAAGAGTAACCAGATAGCATACTATCATGTCGAGCAAGAAAGTCCTCCCTATATATGTCCCAGCATCCACTACAATATACATCCTATGTACAGTAATGGCCTCTAGGGCATACATATAACTAACAATCTCCCACTTGCACTAGGGCCATCTGTAGCAGTGGTTGGAAGTATCTCATACTCAACCATCCCATAAAAGTGTCTCTCTCTGGGAACAGGCCTTTGTGAGTGGATCCGCTGTGTTGTCCTCTGAGTCTACTCTCCAAACCTCGATCACCCTGGAGATCAATCATCTCCATGATCAGGTGATACTGCCTTAGAATATGTCTGGATCACTGATGGGACAGGCGTTCCTTGGCATAAGCCACAACTCCATTGTCACACAATGGTAGGAACGTAGTTCATCTCATGAACCAATAAACACCCAAACAGCTTCTAGGGTAGCATGTTAAGTAGCGATGTATCCAGCCTTTATCGTCTAGTATGTCACGGTATCCAGCTTGGAACTCTTCCAACATACCGTCCCTTTACTGAGGGTAAAGACAATGCCTGTGACTGACACTCAGTCGTCTTTATCACCCTGGAACCCTTCCAGCGATTCTCCCCAGGATCATGTGATACCATCTCACTACAACTAGTGAGAGTCCTAACATCCAATTAAATCTATCTCATAGATCCAAAATCCAGGATTTAGTAGGTATCATTTTGATCCTATATGGAGAATCATAGTGATAAGCGGAGATTGATCGAGCGTAGCATAAGAAACTCCTTTCTTATCAAGAGTATGTCATCCACGTACTCTACGAGGATCGTCACCATACTCCCTACTACCTTTTTGTATATACTAGGTTCATCTACCATTTTGATGATGTCAAACTCTTTGACCGCTTCATCAAAACAGATGTTCCAACTTCGCGATGCCTGCTTTATCCTATAAAGCATCTTGCTTTTCTGACATAGGCCGGACAACCCCAAATCTTAACTAACTTAAGACATGGGCTCTTCCCTTTCCATATCACATATGAAATGGTAGGCAACTGATTTGATTGGAACCCTATTCAATAGGTATGCAGCTTCTCAAGTGCATAACTCCCAAAAGGAATTAGGTGACTCAGTAGTACTCATCATAGAGCACACCTTATCATATAGGGTGTTATTGCTCCGCCCTGATATACCATCGTGCTATGGTGTATACAGAGGAGTAATGCTGAGAGAGAATCTCATTCTCCTTTAGAATAATCCAGGATTTTCGTGCTCAAGTATTCTCCTTTTTGATCACATCAAAGGACATAATACTTATACCCGTATTCTGGTTCTCTACTTCTCGCTTATATTCTGTGAATATCTCAAAAGGTTCGGACATGTGTTTCAACAGGAACATAGGTCTGAATCTCGAAAGATTATCAGAGAATGTAATGAAGTAAAAAGAACCAGTCCTGGCATGTGTAGACAGGGGACCTGCATACATCAACATGTATCATCCCAAGAGTTCACTAACTCTTTCTCTGTTTCCAATAAACAGAGCTATGGTCATCTTATCTTTGTGACATGACTGGCGAGTTTCACAAGATGTAAATTCAAACTAATTTAAATATGCATCTTTATGTAACTCTAGCTAGTCGGGTCACATTGATCTGACCTAGTCTACAATGCCTCAAGAAGAATTCGTTCATTTCTGAACTCTTCCTCTTGTGTGTGATCCGTATACCAAGAACTGTAGTTTGATTTAGAACATTAATGCTTTTAGATAACGTGCCTGAACCGATCAACTTTTGATATAGGAAATGTTCAAAACATTATCCAACAATACAAAATTATATCCTTTCTTTACTGATAAAGAGATTGATATGATTTTGTATATCAGGTTCGGTATCTAATAACATTCGTTCAGAATCAATGTATTGTAATACAGGGTGACAGTGACCGACAGACTTGGCTGCAACACTTGCCCTGTTTTCTGCCTCATGAAACTTATCACCCGTTCTCAGTTCTTCACCTTTCTGTAGCCCTATGTAACAGATTACATATCTGGGATCCTGATCTGGTATCACATACCCAGGACGTAAAGGATACAGAGAAACAGTTCTGTATAACGAACACACCCGAAGATGATGCATCAGCATGCACTCTCTTCGTTTGGGCGGCACGGGAATTCTGGTAATCCCCAATTTCCTGCTCTGTCTTATAACAATTATAAGTTGGAGCGGGACCAACGTTCCCCCAGCTCAGTATAACAAGCGGGTTCGGTCAATAATCCGTATTATTATCTTGATTAAGGCGTGATATGGTCGCTACCAGGAGAGAGAGAGAAGAAAACACTCAGCGTGCGCTCTGTCAAGAATAGATTGGTTATTATTTTATCTAATCAGGATGGCTCCCACTGCTTTTTATCAAATCTTCCTTCAAACCCTAAAAGGAAAGACTAGCCGGGATTAATTACACACTACAAGTTCGCCAATCTTTCAGCCAGGCCAGTGTCGGTACTTTGAGGGAGGTCCCCCGTGCTTTCGCACGAACCTAATTACTGTAAACCTCGTTTTCCCAGAGGCGTAACCCCGTTAACACCTTTCTAGACACCTACTTGATCGGCTAATTGTAATGTATAAAACTCTCCCAGGAGTAACACTTACTCGCAGCGGGTATCGGGATCCAACTATCTCATAGAAGGTATGCAATCTCATTGCAAATCTCAACACTTGAAATTCCCGATAATATTTTGCCCCTAGCTCGCTATGACCTTGACGCATGCCAAACAACCCATAGTCTGCTAGTCAAGTTCAACCCGTCATTTCCTGATTGAATTAAACCCACCCGCACGACCCTTGACGCATGCCAAACAACGCCGTACGAATACCCTAATCCAATCGCATCATATGCTAGCAGATAATCACTAGTTAGCTACCGTACACTATGCCTTGACGCATGCCAAACAACCGCAGCACGAATACTAACTAGTACTTATCTGAAATGACGGAGGGCTACGACAGGTTTTTCTGAAAACCTTATTGCGTAATGAACTTGATATCGTTGTAGAATCAAATGATTTTAAAATGGAGTGCTTTTGAGGCTTTTCCAGTTTTGCTAAAGGAGTCACTCCCGGTGAAGGGATCGTCGGTCCTTTCCTCGTCGAATGAGGTGCAGGATATATCATATATATCACTGTGCAAACCAAAAACTCTTAAAAGCAATCAAAAGACAAACCGAGGGTTGTAGCATCTGCCAGTTATTGCTAAAGGAGTCACTCCCGGTGAAGGGATCTCGGTCCTTTCCTCATCGAATAAGGTGCAGGATATATCACATATACCTCTGTGCAAAGCAAGAACTGTAGCTACCTGTTTTATTTTGAAATTCGATTCTACAACATCTTAGGTTTCTTTTATTTCATTAATCATATTAATGAAGTCCCATCAATTATGTACCTAAACATCACAGATAGATATGACGTACACTTATGCCATCCGCATTCGCCTCGATGTCCCCTCGTGCACCGTTAGGTTAGGTAACTAACGGCAGAGCAGGGCAGGGCTAGCGCGGGTGTAAAACATAAGTAACGTCTATATAATATATCATATATACTATATACTATATCCATCACAGAAACATCACATGATCTCATCACAGATATCGCAGCAGAAGAATCATATGAAATATTGGATATACTAGGACGTCCGTGTTTTCAATACGAGCCAGTATAAAACACGGATTCTACGGTCGTGATGAATAGCCAAACCCACACCCCTAGACCCCTACGAGAGCGGCAAGCAACCCTACCAATTCTAGAGTTAGGAGACCCGGACTCGACTCCTCGAGTTGGTCTCCCACTGGACTCCAGAACCCGGTTACTTGTGCCCTCCTCCTTGGGTCTATCCTATTGCGGAAAAGTAAATAATATACAACAGGTGACAACTCCCGCAACCTGGAAGCGCCCCAATAAAAGAATATTACATACAAGTTTTTACATGAATGAAAATGAAAAACACTCATCTCACATAAAAACCCCCGGCTATTCAAACACGACGATCCAATATAACATATCCAGCAACACATAACATCACATGTCATCAACGTAAGTAAATATGCGCATCCCAATTGTCGTTGACATATAGCAACGAAACCGGCGATATCACATATTACACTTACGGTCACAGAAAAGAAAGTGTAAAACTACAACAGTTGGAATCCGCAACCACCTCAGACATCGCATGCCTGACCAAATGAATTACTTAGACATCGCATGCCTAACAATTATAAACCCCGCATTTTAGTCTCATTATCGAAAACTCTTTTCAATATCAAGTCGGGCAATTCAACAAGATTCCCGACATCCTGATCGAATGCTCGTCGCAAACTTCAGTAGACGGCCGCACCCCCGATACCGTCGACGAAGTGCACCAAGGCGGAACACCGCTGCCGCGAGCACCCGGACGGATGCTTTCGGCGACGGGGTTCTCCTACAGTCACTTGGTCGGGGCTATGGAGTGAGGCTGTCTATTAAGTTTACCCGGCGAGTATCCGCGTACGCTACGTGATTGCGACGGACTTTTGATCACATCAAAATTCCGTGGCAACCGATCAAGTGAGACTAAACTGCTACGTTTATAACATTCATTTCGTTATCACATAACTTTTGTGAATTCCAATTATTGTATCCCATTCCAGATAAACAGAAAATGTTAAACTTTCCGATCGAACAATCGAACACCCAAGTTTTCCCGATACAGATCAACACATGAAACAAGTCTAACAACATTCCGTTCGTGCCTCAGTACCAACGATCCAGCCGTAGAAGGGTCAAGCCAACGCCTCACATGTGGCACGCCGTACTACCCCAAACCCGAAGGTTCAAAGGGCAGTTCAAGACGGTCACATAATCGAGTTAAGGTTTGTGTCTTCTAGAGGGACCATCGCGTTACTTGCACTACTTAGAACATCGTCAAACTACGGAAAAATCCAACACTTGGAAATTTCCCAACAGGGGAAAAATTGGGTATTTATATCCGGTCGAACTTTTTAACATATTCTAAAATTTATCCGGAAAGCCACACAGACAAAATTTGATACCCCGATCGAAACACCGAAGCTCCAAAACATTCCAGATTATTCAACACTTGAATAAATTTTTGAAAATATCCAGAGAACTCAGCACAACTAAATAGGAGTTACTGTGCAAACCCAACCACAGAAGACGACAAAACGGCCGCCCTTCCGCCGCACGAGCCATGCTCGTGCCGCGGAAGCGCGGCGTTTTAATGGAGTTAGGGCTACGGGTTGCACAGTTAATCTTATATTTTCCTGCATGTTTTTCTGAATATTTTTAATGTGGAAAAATGCACTGTTTTGAAAAAAGTACAGAGAGCATATTTGATTTGGAGTTCCGGGTTCGTTCGGACTTCAATTTCCGTCTGGACTTCGCCTAAGGCTCTAGCTTGGCTCTGATACCACTGTAGGGTTCCTAGGCACTCTAGTGAGGTCTCCAAAGCCATCAACCATGGCAATTTCAAAAATTATGGTGCCTACAAACCCTAAACAACGGATCGTATACTAGAAGTCTAGGCGAACAAGAACTAGTTAACAGTTAACTAATGAGAATACGGAAATACAACCTTTGTAGATCCGGTCCTCCACCTCCACGGCTCCGCAACGAGGTCGTCTCCGCTGTCCAAATCAAATCCGGGCTCTAGAGTCGGCTTCGTCGGAGAATGGGCAAGCTAGGTCGTCGATGTCCATGCCGAAGATGATCTACGTCGAAGCATCGATGAATCAAGCTCCACCTTCAACAAGTCATGAAACTTGTGAAGGAAACACACTCTACTACTTGGCAAGAGGTAGAGGATGAAGAAATAGGAAGTGGGTAGACTTTAGAATTGGATTTCTCACTCATATGCATCAATCACCATTGATGGACTTCAAGCTTCTTCACTTGAAGCATGAAGAAGAAGAAAGAAAAAGGTTATGATAAGTTATTAGAAAAATGAATAAGTAAATCAATACTTATCATATCTTCAACCCTAGTTAAGTGTACAGAAAAGACCATGGTTAATGGAATGGTTAGGGTTAAGGATAAGAACAAAATGGTCACTAGGTCAAAGTCTTCAAGAAGCTTCAATATGAAACAAAAATAGCCACCATTTTCTTCTTATGCCTTTTCTAATTATTTCCAAAATAAATAAATAGATAAATAAATAAGAAAAGGAAATAAAACCCTAATCATATAAATAACCATGGTTTATTCTTAACTTACACTTAAACAATCATGTATCATCAAACATGATACAAGCAAATGTACAAATGTATATCACATATACAATATGCACATTACAAGTGAGAAAATCCATATAAAGTGAACCAATACTAGTTAACGCAAAGTAATATATCAAATATATAAATATGCATTAAATCATTAAATCAACACTTGATTCAATGATCCGGTCATGCGCACATAACCGACTGGTATCCAATATATCGGCTTATCGAATCAACGCTTGAATCGATAACTAGGTTATATCGCATACAACCATTCGATATATTTATCGCGAGAATAGAATACGGTATCACATACACGTATTATTCTCGGTCCCGCACATATCTCATATGCGCTCCTATTTCGTTTCGCTTGAGCCAGGAAACCTCTGTGTAGGACTCTAAAGACTCGTCAATACGCCGGCAGCAGATGATGATCATATCAAGCATCCACAAGCCGCAAGCGGTCTGCTAAACGTAACGGCCACCCGGGTATTGAGCGATCTGAAGATCGACGAGCAAGCCCGCTCACACTCCAGTGAATCCGACCAGTAACACTACCGTACAGTCCGGTCTGATCGTCTGATCTGTCGCATATCTCGCCTAGGGGTGGTATACGTCAGACCCCAATAGCTCAATAAGTCGTGTCGATATGAGGCTCATAACGGGTCGAGAAACTACTGGTAACACTTACCAGCAATTCTCTGAGCAGCCCTGGCCAGGGACTTCCTGTTATAGCCGATCGAACACAGTGCAACATCAACCCCCATATACCGGGAGAGACGAATCCCCTCCTATCGCTCATTGCCTCCATGTGACTCGGGACTGTACCCAAAAACCACCGTTTTGCACGCCCTCTTGGACGTGGTAAGATGGAAATCAAAGCACAGTGGGAACCACACAAGACTCTATGACGATCTCGGGTCAACAGACTACTCTGTACCAGTGTCACCAGAGAACTGCCATCTGACGTGAGGTATAATACCATCTGGCAGTTCTCGGCGAGTCCGTCCAGTGTACCCAGTCTCTACTGAGCACCCGTATATCTCCTCTGATGTCAAACACCGATGGATATGGGATCATCCATCGCCCATCTGTATGGGTCGAGAAGGTACACGCTAGTCTACTCTGGTATATCGATGCCCCGTCTCGATACACCCACGACTAGGGACTTTGAAGGATGTACTTATGGACTACCATGTCCCCACTAGTATGATCCGCATCATAGTCCAGGTAGTCAAGTACAGATCCTAAGGGCTTTACCAACATGTAACAGAGAGACAAGTAGCATACACGTTAAGGTAAAGAGTAACCAGATAGCATACTATCATGTCGAGCAAGAAAGTCCTCCCTATATATGTCCCAGCATCCACTACAATATACATCCTATGTACAGTAATGGCCTCTAGGGCATACATATAACTAACAGCTTGGACATATATAGAGATGAATTTCTTGCTCGACATGATAGTATGCTATCTGGTTACTCCTTATCTTAACATGTAAACATGTATTGTGATACTGTCTTGCTCTCACATGTTGGTAAAGCCCTTAGGATGTGTACTTGACTACCAAGACTATGATGGCGATCATACTAGTGGGGCCATAGTAGTCCATAAGTTCATCCTTTAATTGTTCCTAGTCGAGCGTGTATCGAGATAGGGCATCGATATTTCAGAGTAGACTAGCGTATACGCTTCTTGACTCATATAATGGGCGATGGATGTGAAAGTCTATCTTAACACCACCATGAAGTTCTAGAGGCATCAAGCATGCGACATTTTAATTTTTATTAGGTGCTAAGTTAGACTAACAAGATCATTACTGAAGGATTGCCTAGCATGACAACAAGGTTTCGGGAGGTATCGTCCATGCCGTTTTCAAAAAATTGCCTTGCTAAACAACCATAACCCTAGAATCTTAACTAGAGATTTAGAAGAAACAATATGTAAACAACTTTACATCAAAGTGAATATGGAATACGACCTTTGTAGACCGTCCTTCACTACAATAGCTCCGTGTAGTAGTCCCTTCGCTCCAAGTAGTGATGTTCCAGACTCTAGAATGGCTCTTCAAGATGAAAGGAACAAGCTTGCACGAAGTCTTCGAGGTCGAAGATGATCTACGTCAAGGAGACACTAACCCAAGCTAGCTCTTCACTAATTAGGGATTAGTGAAGCTAACACCCTAAACTAAATGGCTAATCTAGTAGAGGATGATGAAGTAGGAATTTTTTGCTCATATTAGAATTCTTTTTCTCACTAATTTTCCTCACATCTCCAAAACCTAAAGAGCTTTCTCTTGTTGAAGATGAAGATGAAGATGAAGATGAAGAGAATAGAATGAATGAGAGAGTGAGCAAACATGGGTGAGATAATATCTCATATAACTCATGTAGAGACTTAACCATGGCTAATGAGAATGGTTGGGTTAATAAATATCTTAAGTAAAACAAAATTAGTGGACTAAGTCAATGGATCTATAAGCTTCCATAAGCTTCATGCCATGTGACCAATTTCCATCTAATTTGGATTTACTTTAAATAATAAAACCTCACATTATCATGAGCATGGTGTGAGTCTCATACACCCATGTTGCATGTATAATCAAGCATGACACAAAAAAGAAAACACAATTAATATATATCACATATATATTAAGTATGCACATGTGAGAAAAAGAAATGCACAAGTGAGCAAATATTAGTTAATGTAAATTAATATATCAAATATATAATTATACATTAAATTATCAAATCAACACTTGATTCAATAATCCGGTTATATCACATATAACCGACTAATATTATATGTATCCATTTATCGAATCAACACTTTATTCGATAACCCGGCTATATCACATATAACCGACCGATATCATATATCGTGAGAATAGAATACGGTATCACATACACGTATTAATCTCGGTACCACATATATCACATATGTGCTCCTACTTCATTTTACCTGAGCCAGTAAACCTCTGTGTAGGACTCTAAAGACTCGTCAATACGCCGGCAGTAGGTGATGATCATATCAAGCACCCACAAGTCGTCAGCGGTACTAGCTGGACGTAACGACTACCCGGGTATTGAGCGATCAGAAGATCAACAAGCAAGCCTGCTCATACTCTTGTAAAGCCTGTCAGTAACACTGCCGTACAGTCCGATCTCTTCGTCTGATATGTCGCATATCTAATTTAGGGGTGGTAAACGTCAGACCCCAGTATCCGATAAGTCGTACCGATGTGAGGCTCATAACGGGTTGAGAAACTACCGATAACACTTACCAGTAGATCTCTGTATCATCCCTGGCTAGGGACTTCCTGTTATAGCCAATCGAGCACAGCGCAACGTCAACCCCCAATACCGGGAGAGACGAATCCCCTCCTATCGCTCATTGCCTCCATGTAATTCGGGACTGTACCCAAAAGCCACCGTTTTGCACGTTCTCTTGAACGTGGTAAGGTGGAAATCAAAGCACAATGAGAATCATACAAGACTCTATGACGATCTCGGGTCTACAGACTAACTTGTACCAGTGTCACCAGAGAACTGCTATCTGACGATAGGTATAATACCAACTAAGAGTTCTCGGCGAGTCCGCTCAGTGTACTTAGTCTCCACTGAGCACCCGTATACCATCTTTGATGTCAAACACCAATGGATGTGGGATCATCCATCGCCCATCATATGGGTCAAGAAGCGTATACGCTAGTCTACTCTGGAATATCGATGCCCTGTCTCGATATACACTCGACTAGGAACAATTAAAGGATGAACTTGCGGACTACCCTGGCCCCACCAGTATGATCTACATCATAATCCTTGTAGTCAAGTACATCCTAAGGGCTTTACCAACATGTGAGAGCAAGACAGTATCACAATATAAGTCAACATGTTAAAATAAAGAGCAACTAGATAGTATACTATCATGTCGAGCAAGAAAGTCCTCTCTATATATGTCCAAGCATCTATTATAATATACAATCATGTACAATAATGGCCTCTAGGGCATACACACAACTAACAATCTCCCACTTGCACTAAGGCCAGTTGTTGTAGTATCTCATACCCAACATCCCGAAGAGTCTCTTAAATTGTATCTGGGGTATGGCCTTCATGAGTGGATCCGCCGTGTTGTTCTTCGTGTCAATTCTCCTGACCTTGATCTTCCGGCGATCAACTATCTCCCGGATCAGGTGATACCGCCTCAGAATATGCCTGGATCGCTGATGGGACCTAGGTTCCTTGGCCAAAGCCACCGCTCCATTGTTATCACAATACAAAGGTATTGGATGCTCGATAGATGGAACCACACTAAGTTCGGTTATGAACTCTTCATCCAGACAGCCTCTTTGGCAGTATCGTTGACAGCGATGTATTCAGCATCCATCGTCGAGTCTGCCACGGTTTCCTATTTGCAACTCTTCCAACAAACCGTCCTTCCATTGAGGGTAAAGACAAATCCCGAAACCAACTTAGAGTTGTCCTTATCACTCTGGAAGCTCGAATCGGTAAAGGACTCCACTTGGAGTTCACCGTTACCATACACCAAGAAAATCTCTTTAGTTCTTCTCAAGTACTTAAGAATGTTCTTCACAGCTGTCCAGTGACTCTCTCCTGGATCTGCTTGATACCTACTCACTACACTTAGTGAGTATGCTACATCGGGTCATGTACATAGCATTGCGTACATGATAGAGCCTACTGCCGAAGCATAGGGTATCCCTTGCATGTGAGCTCTCTCCAAATTAGTCTTGGGAGACATCTCATTGGAGAGAGCGAGTCCTAAGATCGTAGGTAAATTCCCACGCTTGGAGTCTTTCATACTAAACCTCTTTAGTATGGTGTCAATGTACCTGGATTGGGACAATCCCGGTATCCTTTTAGATCTATCTCTATAGATCTTAATCCCCAAGATGTAGGAGACATCACCTAGATCTTTCATTGAGAATCTTTGTGATAAGAAGAGATTGACCGAGTCCATCATAGGAATATCATTTCCTATCAAGAGTATGTCATCCACGTACAATACGAGGAAGATAACCTTACTCTCTGCAACCTTCTTGTATATACAAGGTTCATCTACGTTTTTGATGAAGTCAAACTCTTTGACTACCACATCAAAATAGATGTTCCAACTCCACGATGCCTGCTTCAACCCGTAGATGGATTTAAGCAGCTTGCACACCTTCCCGCTGCTCCCACTATCTATGAATCCCTCTGGCTGAGTCATGTACACGCTCTCTTCTAAATCACCATTTAGAAAGGCGGTCTTAACATCCATTTGCCAGATTTCGTAGTCATGGCATGCAGCGATGGCAAGTAGGATCCAGATGGACTTAAGCATAGCCACTGGAGAAAAGGTTTCATCATAATCCACACCCGGTCATTGACGAAAACCTTTTGCAACAAGTCTAGCTTTGAAAGTCTCAACTTTTCCATCTACACCAAGTTTTTTATTAAAGATCCACTTACTCTCGATGGGTTTTACCCCTTCAGGAGCATCTTCCAAAGTCCATACTTTGTTGGTGTACATGAATTCCATCTCAGATCGCATTGCATCCAACCATTTCACTGAGTCCCCACTCATGATGGCCTGCTCGAAGCTAGTTGGGTCATCATCTTCCATGATGCAATCCTCGCTCTTTTATCTCGAGTGAAGCGAAGAAAGGGGAGAATTAGTGTATTATGATAGAGCGACAATTCGTCTTTCATGCATTTGGGACCGTTGTCGCTGGAGATTGAACTCGTAGTATCTCTCAGGTGGATGAGGAACCCTACTAGATCGGCGGAGAGGCTGAGGTTCATCGGGACTATTGAATCCTCCGGTTGTACCAAATCTTCTGTTGTAGTTTGTGCGGTTGGAACTTCTTCCAGCTCTACCTTTTCGCCACTAATTTCTTTTACAAGAAATTCCTTTTCTAAAAAGGTGGCATATTGAGAAACAAACACCTTTTGTTCCTCACCATGGTAGATGATATATCCATAGGAATCCTTTGGATATCCCACAAACTTGCACATAGCAGATCTTGCCTTGAGCTTGTCCGGATTTTGCTTTTTAACATAGGCCGGACAACCCCATATCTTAACTTGTTTAAGAGATGGTCTCTTCCCATTCTATATCTCATATGGAGTGGTAGGCACCGATTTGGTTGGAACTCTATTCAATAGGTATGCTACTGTCTCAAGCGCATAACCCCAAAAGGAAATAGGAAACTCAGCGGTGCTTATCATAGAGCGCACCATATCGAATAGGGTGCGATTCCTCCGCTCCGATACACCGTTGTGGTGTGGTGTATACGGAGGAGTAAGCTGAGAGAGAATCCCATTGTCTTTTAGATAGTCACGGAATTCCGTGCTCAAGTATTCTCCTCCCCGATCAGATCGTAGGATTTTAATACTTTTCCCCGTCTGGTTCTCGACTTCATGCTTATATTCTTTGAATTTTCCAAAAGCTTCAGACTTGTGTTTCAATAGGAACACATGTCCATATCTAGAGAGATCGTCAGTGAATGTAATGAAGTACGAGGAACCATTCCTGGTATGTGTAGACATGGGACCGCATACATCACTATGTATTAGTCCCAAGAGTTCCGTAACTCTTTCTCCATGTCCTGTAAACAGAGTTTTGGTCATCTTTCCTTTGAGACATGACTGGCAAGTGTCATAAGATGAAAATTCGAACGGATTCAAATATCCATCCTTATGTAACTTGGCTAGTAGTGTCGTATTAATATGATCTAGTCTACAATGCCATAAGAAGGATTCGTTCATTTCTGAACTCTTCCTCTTGTGTGTGTTTTGTACGTTGAGAATTGTGGTTTGATTTAGAACGTATATGCCATTATTTAACGAGCCTGATCCAATCAACTTTTGATTCAGAAAAATGTTCATAACATTATCGTGTAAAATTATATCCTTCTTTACTTAATAAAAAAACTGATATAAGATTGCATATCAGGTTCGGTATGTAATAGCTTTCGTTCAGAATCAATGTATTACCATTTGGTAATACAAGGTGATATTCGCCAACTGCTTTGGGTGTAATATTTGCACTATTCCTTACTCTTACAGAATGATCACCTATACCCAGTTCTCTACCTTTCCTTAGCCCATGCAACATATTACATATATGGGATCCCGATCCGGTATCCAATACCCAGGATGTAGAGTGTACTGAGAAACGGTTCTCGGTAACTAACACACCCGAAGAAGATGCATCAACATGCTTATTCTTCGTTTGGGTGGCGTGGGAATCCGGATATACCCCTATTTCCTGTCCAGTCTTATAACAATTATAAGAAAGAACGGAACCAACGTTCCCCAGCTCAGTATAACAAGCGGGTTCGGTCAATACATCCATATTATTATCTTGATTAAGGCCTGACATGGTCGCTACCTGGAGAGAGAGAGAAGAAAATACTTTAGCGTATGCTCTTGCAAGATTAGATTGGTTATTATCTTATCTAATCAGGATGGCTCCCACTGTTTTTATCAAATCTTCCTTCAAACCCTAAAAGGTAAGACTAGCCGGGATTAATTACACCTTACAAGTTCACCAATTTTTCTGCCAGGCTAGTGTCGGTACTTTGAGGAAGGTTTCCCGTACTTTCGCTCGGACCTAATTAAAATAAACTTCGTTTTCCTAAGGGCGTAACCCCGTTAACACCTTTCTAGACACCTACTTGATCGGTTAATTGTGATTTGTAAAACTCCCCTAGGAGTAACTCTTACTCGCAGTGGGTATCGGGATCCAACTATCTCATAGAAGGTATGCAATCTCATTGCAAATTTCAACTCTTGAAATTCCCGATGTGGTTTTTACCCCCAGTGACTTATGACCTTAACTATGGTCAACAAATCATAAGCACTAGTCAAATTCTACCCATCATTTCGTGATTAATTAGACCCAGCCACATGACTCTTAATTATGGTCAACAAAATCATATGACTGTCCTAATTAATCGCATCATATGCTATGTAGGAAGACATCACTTAGCTACCGTATACCGCGCCTTAACTATGGTCAACAAACGCAGCACGAATACTAAGTACTCTACTTCCTAAAATGATGGAGGACTGCGGATGGTTTTTAAGAAAACCTTTAACGCTTTGAACTTGATATAGTTGTAGAATCGAGCGATTATGAAAATGAGTGTTTTTGAGGCTTTTACTAGTTTCGCTAAAGAGGTCACTCCCGGTGAAGGGATCTCGGCTCTTTCCTCATCGAATGAGGTGCTGGATATTCATGAATATCACTATGCAAAACAAGAACTAGAGAAGCAATCAAAAACAAAACCGAGTGGGTTATAGCATCTGCTAACTTTCTCTAAAGAGGTCACTCCCGGTGAAGGGATCTCGGCTCTTTCCTTATCGAATAAGGTGCTGAATATTCTACAAGGAATACCGCTATGCAAAGCAAAAACTAAAGCTACCCTTTTTGAAAATTAGATTCTACAACAATCTTTAGGTTTCTTTCTTTTTCATTAATCTTATTAATGAAGTCCCATCAATTATGCTTCCTAAGCATCACAGAAGAAACAAAAATACAACGTACGCTTTTGCCATCCGCATTCGCCACAGTGTCCCATTATGCACCGTTAGGTTACCTAACTAATGGTATAGCGGGGCGGGACTAGCGCGGGTGCAAAACATAAGCAACGTTTATTATATATCATATATATAATAATAAAGCATTCGTCTCAAGCATATAAAATGATCACATCACAGAATATCAGCAGCAGAAAACAACATATGAAATATTGGATATACTAGGAGGTCCGTGTTTTCTATTAAGCTTGTAAAAAACATGGATTCCACGGTCGCGATGAATAGCCAAACCCACATCCCTAGACCCCTACGAGAGCGGCAAGCAACCCGACCAATTCTAGAGTTAGGAGACCCGGTCTCGACTCCTCAAGATGGTCTCCCTCTGGACTCTAGAACCCGGTTACTTGTGCTCCCCACCTTGGGTCTATCCTAATGCGGAAAAGTAAAAAATATACAACAATGGTGACATCATCCTCAACCCGGAAGTGCCCGAATAAAAGAATATTACATACAAGTTTTTACATGAATGAAAATGGAAAAACTCTCATCTCACATAAAAACCCCCGGCTATTCAAAACACGACGATCCAATATAACATATCACAACAACACATAACACCACATGCCATCAACGTAAGTAAAAATGCGTATCCCAATTGTCGTTGACATATAGCGACGAAACCGGCGATACACCACATATTACACTTACGGTCGCAGAAAAGAAAATGTCAAACTACAACATTTGGAATCCACAATCACCTTAGATATCATAAACCCGAAATATCACATACTTCGGATTTCATGCCTAACAATATGAATTTCAAATATTGTATCACATTCCACAAATAGCTAGACGATGTTAAATATTCCGATCGAATCAACAAACACCCAAAATTTCCCAAAGAGCTCAACACTTGAGCGTAGTTTAAAAAATACTCAGTACATGCCATAGTACCTATGTGAATTAATCTAATTAATAATATTAATCCAAATGAAAAAGGTGATGGTTGGTTTGATAAGACCATTATCATTTCACATTAAATGTTTTTGCAAAGATCAAAGAGCATCTTTGGAGTGAAATGATGATGGTCAATGTTTCAACCATGGTCAACAAGTCAACAACCCTAACCATAACTCAATTTCATTTAATTAATATTATTAATTGATATTACACATATTTATTAGGGTTTGGACAACTGTCAACTGTGCATACACACCCGTTCCAAAACCCTAATGAAAATCCTTTTCCTCTGCCTCAGTCAACTGTGCATACACACCCGCATTCGTGTTCCGAGGAGCACGAATACAATGAGATAAAACTAACCCCAAAGCATATACTAGGATCTGGCTCAAACCAGAACCTGCTAGTAATGACAGTCCGGACACCAAACGTGCACAAGTGCGTGGATGTGAACGAACCCTGTCGCAAAACCATGCGACCTCTACTTTGTTTTGCCCAAAGGCGAATAACCCTCTGTGTGGGACTCTAAAAACTTGACACTACGCTGGCAGTGGGTTTAACCACAGACTGCAAGCGGCACTATCTGTACGTTACGGTCCCCAGGTAGATGCCGATGAGAAGACTGATGATATGAACCCATCCGAACTCCTACTGAGCCTGTATGTGACAATCTCCGTACAGTCCGGTCTGTTCGTCTGAGAATATCGCATGGCGGGCCTAGGGGGCGGTAAACGTCAGTCCCCTAATAGCGGTACAAGTCGTGTCGGAGTGTAGCCCAGAACACCCTGAGATAACACTGGAAACCTACCAGTACATCTCGCTTGCCCTGGCCAGGGACTTTGTGTAATGGCTCTCTTAGACACAGCTCGATATCAACCCCCAATACCGGGAGAGACGAATCCTGTCTAACCGTCACTGCCTCCAAGTGTTTCGGGATTGCACCCAACTACTACCTGTTTGCATGACTCCTTTGAGCTGTGGTAGGGTAGTAATCAAAGTACAGTGGGAACACACTCGAGGCGAAGTGACAGTGTCAAGTAAGCGGACTAAGCTGTACTCATGTCACCTGGGAACTGATAACTGACGATAGGTATAATACCAACCAACAGTTCCCAACGAGTCCTGTCCAGTGTACTCGTAACCTAACGAGCACCCGCATACTATCTGAAGTACGACGTACTGACGGCTGTGGGACAGACCGTCTCCCAAGCTGGGATCAGAAGCGCATACACTAGTCTACTCCGGAGTATCGATACCCTGTCTCGATAGTCCTACGACTAGAGACCTGCATAAGGATGTGCTTGTGGATTACCCAGCCCCCACGAGTGTGACTACCATCACAACGCTGGTAATCAAGCAAAGATCCTAAGGGCTCCACTAATGTGTATAGGTGATATACTAAAAGAAACACATGTACACATCAAAGTAGAAACAAACCAAGTAGTATACTACCATTTTAAGCAAGATTGTCTATACAACTGTAAATATCCCAAGCTTTCATTAAGTAATATACAAACTAATATGATACAGTAATGGCCTCTAGGGCATATACACTAACAATCTCCCACTTGCACTAAGGCTATGTACTGACGTATCGAAGACCTATCATCTCGATCAGCCGCTCGAATTAAGTCTAGGGTAAGGCCTTCGTGAATGGATCAGCAGTGTTATCTTCCGTAGCAACTCTCCGAACCTCGATCTCCTGGCGACCCACGATCTCCCTGATCAGGTGATACCGCCTCAAGATGTGTCTGGACCTCTGATGGGACCTGGGTTCCTTCGCTAAAGCTATAGCCCCGTTGTTGACGCAATACAGAGGTATTGGATCAACAATGGACGGAACCACCTGAAGTTCTGTCAAGAACTTCCTTATCCAGACGGCTTCTTTTGCGGCATCTGCAGCAGCGATATATTCCGCTTCCATCGTCGAGTCAGCAACAGTTTCCTGTTTGGAACTCTTCCAACACACCGCCCCTCCATTGAGGGTAAAGACATAACCCGACATGGACTTGGAATCATCCTTGTCACTCTGAAAGCTGGAGTCAGCAAATGCCTCGATCTGGAGGTCTTTTCCGCCATACACCAAGAACATCTCCTTAGTCCTTCTTAGGTACTTGAGAATGTTCTTTACCGCTATCCAGTGCTTCTCCCCAGGGTTTGACTGATACCGGCTTACCACACTCAGTGCATAAGCTACATCTGGTCTGGTACACAACATCGCATACATTATAGAGCCTACCGCAGAAGCGTAGGGTATAATAGACATGCGATCCCTTTCCAAATCAGTCTTGGGAGACATCTCTTTGGAGAGGGTGATCCCGTGACAAGCCGGTTGATTACCGCGCTTGGAATCTTCCATACCGAATCTTTTCAGTATGGTGTCGATGTATCTGGACTGTGAAAGCCTTAATATCCTCTTAGATCTGTCACGATAGATCCGGATCCCCAAAATGTAAGAGGCATCACCCAGGTCTTTCATGGAGAACCTGTGTGACAAGAACCCTTTGACAGATTGTAGTATAGGAATGTCATTTCCTATTAAGAGAATGTCATCCACGTATAAAACGAGGAATACGACAGTTCTTGCTACAAATCTACTATAGATGCATGGTTCATCTGGATTTTTGATAAAGCCAAATTCTTTAACCGTCTCATCAAAACAGATGTTCCAACTCCGCGATGCCTGCTTTAGTCCATAGATAGACTTAAGCAACTTGCACACCTTTCCGCTGCTCCCACTCTGAATGAAACCTTCTGGCTGGTCCATATAAACACACTCCTCTAAATTTCCATTTAGAAAAGCGGTCTTTACGTCCATCTGCCAAATCTCATAATCGTGGAAGGCAGCAATGGCAAGAAGGATCTGAATGGATTTCAGCATAGCCACTTGAGAAAAGGTTTCGTCATAGTCCAAACCAGGTCTTTGACGAAAACCCTTTGCAACAAGTCTAGCCTTATAGGTTTCAACCTGTCCATCTACACCAATCTTCCTTTTGAAGATCCACTTGTATCCTACGAGTTTTACCCTATCTGGAGCAACGTCTAACGTCCATACTTTGTTGGTGTACATAGACTCTATTTCGGTCCGCATTGCATCTAGCCATTTTACCGAGTCAACGCTCTGAATGGCCTGCTGGAAGCTAGTCGGCCCATCACTATCAATGATGCAATCCTCTCTATCCCCGTCTATGAGAAAACCGTAGTATCTCTCGGGCGGATGAGACTGCCTACTACTCCTGCGGAGCGGCATAGGAATGTCCTGATCTTTCGAACCCTCTGGTTCTACTAAGCTTTCAGTAATAGTCTGTGGTTCTGGAATTTCTTCCAGTTCTATTGTGCTCCCACTAATTTTCTTTTCTAAGAACTGGTGTTCCAGAAACTGGGCATGACGAGAAACAAAGACCTTTTGTTTCTCTGCGTAATAGAAAAGAAACCCCCTGGAGTTCTTTGGGTATCCCACAAACTTGCACAGTACTGAGCGTGCCTCGAGTTTGTCCGCATGCTGCTTTTTGACAAAAGCTGGACATCCCCAGATCTTCAGATATTGAAGATAGGGTTTCTTCCCACTCCATATCTCATATGGTGTGGTAGGCACAGTCTTAGTTGGAACTCAGTTCAAAAGGTATGCAGCTGATTCTAGTGCATATCCCCAGAATGATCGCGGCAACTCAGCGTTACTCATCATGGATCGTACCATATCCAATAGGGTTTGGTTCCATCTCTCCGATACACCGTTATGTTGCGGAGTGTATGGAGGAGTAAGCTGAGAGAGAATTCCATTCTCTTTTAAGTAATCCAGGAACTCGGCACTTAAGTATTCACCACCTCGATCAGATCTTAGTGTCTTGATACTTTTGCCTGTTTGTTTTTCTACTTCATTTTTGTATTCCTGGAACTTTTTAAAGGCTTCAGATTTATGCTTCATTAAGAAGACATGTCCGAACCTTGAAAAATCATCCGTAAAAGCAATGAAGTAAGAATAACCGCTTCGCGCATGTGTAGACATTGGACCGCACACATCGCTGTGTACGAGCCCCAAGAGCTCGCTCGCTCTTACTCCATGTCCAGTGAACGGAGTCTTTGTCATCTTTCCTTTGAGACAGGATTGACAAGTTGCATATGAATGATATTCGAACGAATCCAAATATCCTTCTGTATGTAACTTCGTCAATCTTCTCTCATTGATGTGACCCAGTCTACAATGCCATAAGAAAGCATGATTGATTTCTGGAGACTTTCTTTTGTGTGTATTCTGGACATTGAAAATCTGTGGTTGGTTTAATACGTATATACCATTGTTTAATGTACCCGACCCAATCAAAACTTGATTAAGGTGAATGTTCACAACATTACTTACAAATGCAAATTCATAACCTTCTTTAGATAATAAAGATACAGATATGATATTACAGATTGTATTGGGTACAAAATAACAATCACGCAAAACCAAAACGTGTCCATCTGACAATCCCAGGTGATAGTCCCCCACGGACTCAGCATCCATGCCAGCTCCGTTTGCAACTCTGAGGGTCATATCACCTGCCTTCAAAACCCTACGCTTTCTCAGTGCCTGCAAAGAATTACAAATATGAGATCCTGATCCGGTATCCAATACCCAGGAAGTAGAGTTTATTGATAGACAGTTTTCAATAACATACACACCTGAAGCTGAAGCCGCAACTTGCTTCAGATCCTGATTTTTGGCCTTCCAAGCCCTGCAATCCTTTTTCCAGTGTCCACTCTTGTGATAGTAAAAGCATTCTTCCTTTCCCACAAGCTTTCCCGCTACCTTTGTTGCCTTTGCCTTTCCCTTCGTATCCACTTTACTAACACCGCCCCTTGGTTTGGTGGGGTTTTTCTTCTTCTTTCCCTTGGCTTTCGCCTTGGACCTAGAAGAGGAAGATCCTCCTACAAACAAAGTGGATGTTTTCCTACCTTTCTGTTGGGTGCCCTCTGCACTCCTCAGCATATTGAGGAGTTCTGAAAGTTCAACTTCTTTTTCTTACAAGTTGAAGTTCAGGATAAACTGGGCGTAAGTGGAAGGAAGGGACTGGAGAATCAAGTCTGTGTAGAGCTCGTTCTCTAACATGGTCCCAAGGTCCGCGAGCTTCTCAATGAAGCCAATCATCTTAAGCACGTGTTCCGCTACCGATGATCCGACGGCCAATCTCGCCGAAAACAGCTTTTTCGAGACTTCGTATCTGGCGATACGGGATTGCTCTCTATACAGTTCTTTTGTATGGAGAAATATGGATTCAAGGTCCATATTCTCGTGCCTCCTCTGGTGTTCATTGTCCATAGAGGCAAGCACGCGGCACTTGGCCTTCGCCCAGTCTATTTCCCAGGTCTTGCGGATTTACTTATCCGCGACGCTGGTTTTGGGACCTGGGACAGGGGGAGCTTTGTTGGTACTTCGAGGGAGGTTTTCCAACGCTTTCGCGAAGTTCCTTAATTAAATAACCTCTTTTTCCTGTGGGCGTAGCCCTGCTAACACCTTTCTAGACACCTACTTGGTTTATAGCATTGATCGTTAAGTGAGAAATTTCCCGAGGAGTAGCATATACTCACAGTAGGATCGGGATTCAAATATCATCTCGTGACAAAACTGAAGGAATCCTACCAGAATCATCACACTCCAAATGGTATGCAGCGCTAGCAAGTTTCAGTTTCTTTTGAAACTCCCGATGTGGATTTTTGCCCCATGCTCTTATGACCTTGGTGTGAGGTCAAAATGTCATAAGTCACATGTCAAGTTCTACCCATCATTATCTAGGTTAATTTGAACCCACCCGTACCTACCCTTGACGTAGGCCAAAATGGCAGTACGACTGTCTCAAACCAACACATTCTATATATGCAACAGATAAATATCCGGCAGCTACCAATCAATATGCCTTGGCGTGAGGTCAAAATATATAGCTTGAATACTACCGAATATTTAACTGAAATGATGGAGGGCTACGAATGGTTTTGGCAAAACCGTAAACGTAGTGAACTTGATATAATCGATGGAACGAGATAGCTTTTAAAAGGAGTGGTTCAAGCTCCGCATTTTAAAAGTTGGTTTTTGAAAAGAACCGAGTGGTTTTTTTAAAGTGTTCCAACGACTTTTACTTGGTTTATTTTCTTGCATTAATTTTAATGCGTCCCATCATTTAATCCTACCATTGTAGAAAACAACGAAAATATGACGTACGCTTATGCCATCCGCATTCGCCACGGGGTCCCGTCATCACCCGTTAGGTTACTTAACTAACGACAGAGCGGGGGCTGGATTAGCAAGGATGCAAAACATAAGCAACGCCTAAATAGATATCTACATATAGATATATACATTCGTCAGATGCAATGATAGCCATTCCAGATCACAGATGAACACATTGGATATGCTAGGAATCCGCGCTTCGTTCGAGCCTGCAACGAAAAGCGGATTACACGGTCGCGATGAATAGCCAATACCCCACCATAGACCCCTACGGGTGCGGCAAACTACCCGTCAAGTACCCGAAGCGAAGCAACCTCCCTCAACGACGTGAGTAGGCCACTCGGCACTTCGAGATACCCGGTAGTTTGTGCACCCCACCTTAGGTCTATCCTAGGAGAAAAAATAGTAAAAGAAATTATACAATGATGGCTACAACCCCATCTCGGTTGTGCGGCCATATAAATAATATTACATCAATTTACATATTACATGAATTGAAAGATAAAGAAAACTCTCATCTCACAACCCCCCGGCTATTCATCCGCGACAATCCAACGAATTCATATACACATACCATCAACATTACAGATCACAGATATGTATAACCCCCACTAATCGATGTATAGCGATTAGCAGACGTTCAATACATATATAACAATACAGATACAACCCATTAGCCAAAGTCTACAGAAAATCGATCAAAATAAGGATTTGTAACCACCCGAAAAACAAATTTGTTCTCTGGAAAATCTGGGCAGAAACAAACCATCCTAAAAATCCTAAAACACCAACACAACAACACTGCAGGAGAAACGATCCACGGCCGAGTCAACTCGGCCGCGGATCCGCGGCAGGTGCAAGCTCGTGCCCCGGATCCGCGGTGAGTTGGTCGACTCACTGGATCGTTTTTCTTGCCTGTTCTTTAAAAAGCCTGAGCCGATTTTTTGTACATGATTTATTATTTTTTGAGCAGAAATAAAAATCGGCAGAAAATTGAATTTTCCGGGGTGTTTTACGGTTTTTTGTCCAATCGAAATTCTAGATACTTTGCTAACATGCTAGGGTGTGTTTAGCTAGGCTCTGATACCACTGTAAGTCCACGTTACCTTTCCCGGTTCTTTCGGGCTTGCGGAAACGGTGAAAAACGATTTTTAGGTTATGGGTACATGGACTATAAAACACGGATCTTTGCTAAACAACACACAAGCAACTAACAAGAGCTTTACCTACTCGGTTAGGGGGTTATACCTTAACTTGAACTCCTTCTCTTGGACTCCTTGTGGTGGTCGGATGGTTCTCTCCTCGTCGCCTTCTCTTGCCGAAGATGGATCCACCTGAGGGTCTCTACCTTGAGCTTCTTCCTCGAACTTGAGAAAACTAAAGTGTCCGGCTTGCTAGACCTTCAACCTTAGGATGAGTAGAGAGTGACTTTGGTGTTTTATCTCTAAGGAAATGTTTCTCAACACATGAGATGAATTTTCCTTGAGCTAGAGGAAGAGGAAGAAGAAAGGATGAGAGAGAATGAATATGAGAGAATGATAATAGTTTTACAACCACAACCAATATATGTGAATTAATCTAATTAATAATATTAATCCAAATGAAAAAGGTGATGGTTGGTTTGATAAGACCATTATCATTTCACATTAAATGTTTTTGCAAAGATCAAAGAGCATCTTTGGAGTGAAATGATGATGGTCAATGTTTCAACCATGGTCAACAAGTCAACCTTGGTCAACAAGTCAACAACCCTAACCATAACTCAATTTCATTTAATTAATATTATTAATTGATATTACACATATTCATTAGGGTTTGGAAAAAGACAACTGTCAACTGTGCATACACACCCGTTCCAAAACCCTAATGAAAATCCTTTTCCTCTGCCTCAGTCAACTGTGCATACACACCCGCATTCGTGTTCCGAGGAGCACGAATACAATGAGATAAAACTAACCCCAAAGCATATACTAGGATCTGGCTCAAACCAGAACCCGCTAGTAATGACAGTCCGGACACCAAACGTGCACAAGTGCGTAGATGTGAACGAACCCTGTCGCAAAACCATGCGACCTCTACTCTATTTTTCCCAAAGGCGAATAACCCTCTGTGTGGGACTCTAAAGACTCGATACTACGCTGGCAGTGGGTTTAACCACAGACCGCAAGCGGCACTAGCTGTACGTAACGGTCTCCAGGTAGATGTCGATGAGAAGACTGATGAGGTGAACCCATCCGAACTCCTACTGAGCCTGTATGTGACAATCTCCGTACAGTACGGTCTGTTCATCTGAGAATATCGCATGGCGGGCCTAGGGGGCGGTAAACGTCAGTCCCCTAATAGCGGTACAAGTCGTGTCAGAGTGTAGCCTAGAACACCCTGAGATAACACTGGAAACCTACCAGTATATCTCGCTTGCCCTGGCCAGGGACTTTGTGTAATGACTCTCCTAGACACAGCGCGATATCAACCCCCAATACCGGGAGAGACGAATCCTGTCTAACCGTCACTGCCTCCAAGTGCTTCGGGACTGCACCCAACTACTAGCTGTTTGCACGACTCCTTTGAGCCGTGGTAGGGTAGTAATCAAAGTACAGTGGGAACACACTCGAGGCGAAATGACAGTGTCAAGTCAGCGGACTAAGCTGTACTCATGTCACCTGGGAACTGATAACTGACGATAGGTATAGTACCAACCAACAGTTCCCGACGAGTCCTGTCCAGTTTACTCGTAACCTAACGAGCAACCGCATACTATCTCAAGTACGACGTATTGACGGCTGTGGGACAGACCGTCTCCCAAGCTGGGATGAGAAGCGCATACGCTAGTCTACTCCGGAGTATCGATGCCCTGTCTCGATAGTCCTACGACTAGGGGCCTGCATAAGGATGTGCTTGTGGATTACCCAGCTCCTACGAGTGTGACTGCCATCACAACGCTGGTAATCAAGTAAAGATCCTAAGGGCTCCACTAATGTGTATAGGTGATATACTAAAAGAAACACATGTACACATCAAAGTAGAAACAAACCAAGTAGCATACTACCATTTTGAGCAAGATTGTCTATACAACTGTGAATATTCCAAGCTTCCATTAAGTAATATACAAACTAGTATGATACAGTAATGGCCTCTAGGGCATATACACTAACAGAAGGGCCAACCCTTGCCTCACTTATGGCGCCGCGGAACTACCGCAAACCCTACAGTTTGGCGGCAGTTCTTACGGTCATAGAATCGAGTTAGGGTTTCGTTCTTCTAGAGGGTCCATCACATTACTTGCATGATTTTTGAATATTCTTTAACTTGGAGAAATCCAACTCTTGGAAAATTTCCAGCGATGGAGAAAATTGGGTATTTGATATTCGTTCGAACTTTTTAACGTCGTCTAAATAACCCGAAACAATGTTAGAATTACGACTACGAAACATTCCAAATTGCCTTTATAGAAAGTTAACATCTCATGCAATTTCGGCAAAAACAAGTAACACCTGAAACACCAAAACCCAGAGACTGGAACACCACAAAAAATTGAAGCCAAAACTCCATAACAAAACCGGCCTGCTCGGATTTTCAGTGAATGCGGCCGGCCAAAATCCGACCGTCTTGCTTCAAATTTCTGTGGTGTTCATGTTATATCACATACAATATTCTGCAGTTTCTTAAAATTTTTTTCGAGGCCTTTTAAAAATCGATAGAAACTAGATTTCATTATTTCAAGTTTCGGAGTAGTTTCGGTTTCATAATCTAACAAATACCGTCTTATTCTCTAGCTTGGCTCTGATACCACTGAAGAATTGCTTAACACGACAGCAAGGTTCGTCCATGCCGTTTTCAAAAAAATGCATTGTTAAACAACCATAACCCTAGAATCTTAACTAGAGATTTAGACGAAACAATATGTAAACAACTTTATATCTAAGTGAATATGGAATACAACCTTTGTAGACCGGTCCTTCACTTCAATAGCTCCATGTAGTAGTCCTTTCGCTCCAAGTAGTGATGTTCCGGACTCTAGAATGGCGCTTCAAGATGAAAGGAACAAGCTTGCACGAAGTCTTCGAGGCTAAATATGATATACATCGAGGAGACACTAACCCAAACTACCTCTTCACTAATTAAGGATTAATGAAGCTAGCACCTTAAACTAAATGGCTAATCTAGTAGAGAATGATGAAATAGGAATTTTGCTCACTTTAGAATTCTTTTTCTCACTAATTTTCCTCACCTCTCCAAAACCTAGAGCTCTTTCTCTTGTTGAAGATGAAGATGAGGAGAATAGAATGAATGAGAGAGTGAGCAACCATGGGTGAGATAATATCTCATATAACTCATGTAGAGACTTAACCATGGCTAATGAGAATGGTTGGGTTAATAAATATCTTAAGTAAAACAAAATTAGTGGACTAAGTCAATGGATCTAGAAGCTTCCACAAGCTTCATGCCATGCAACCAATTTCCATCTAATTTGGATTTACTTTAAATAATTAAATCTCACATTATCATGAGCATAGTGTGAGTCTCATACACCCATGTTGAATGTATAATCAAGCATGCCACAAAAAAGAAAACACAATTAATATACATCACATATATATTAAGTGTGCACATGTGAGAAAAAGAAATGCACAAGTGAGCAAATATTAGTTAATGTAAATTAATATATCAAGTATAGAATTAAACATTAAATTATCAAATCAACACTTGATTCAATAATCCGGCTATATCATATATAACCGACTAATATTATATGTATCCATTTATCGAATCAACACTTGATTCGATAACCCGGCTATATCACATATAACCGACCGATATCACATATCGCGAGAATAGAATACGGTATCACATACATGTATTAATCTCGGTCCCGCACATATCACATATGTGCTCCTACTTCGTTTTGCCTGATCCAGTAAACCTCTGTGTAGGACTCTAAAGACTCGTCGATACGCCAGCAGTAGGTGATGATCATAACAAGCACCCACAAGCCGTCAGTGGTACTAGCTGGACGTAACGGCTAACCGGGTATTGAGCGATCAGAAGATCAACAAACAAGCCTGCTCATACTCCTGTAAATCCTATCAGTAACAGTACCGTACAGTCCGGTCTCTTTGTCTGATATGTCACATATCTAGTCTAGGGGTGGTAAACGTCAGACCCCAGTAACCGATAAGTCATGCCGATGTGAGGCTCATAACGGGTCGAGAAACTACTGATAACACTTACCAGTAGATCTCCGTATCAGCCCTGGCCAGGGACTTCCTGTTATAGCCAATCGAGCACAACACAACATCAACCCCCAATACCGGGAGACGAATCCCCTCCTATCGCTCATTGCCTCCATGTGATTCGGGACTGTACCTAAAAGCCACCGTTTTGCACGTTCTCTTAAACGTGGTAAGGTGGAAATCAAAGCACAGTGGGAATCACACAAGACTCTATGATGATCTCGGGTCTACATACTAACCTGTACCAGTGTCACCAGAGAACTGCTATCTGACGATAGGTATAATACCAACGAGGAGTTCTTGGCGAGTCCGTTCAGTGTACCCAGTCTCCACAAAGCACCCGTATACTCTTTGGTGTCAAACACCAATGGATGTGGGATCATCCATCGCCCATCATATGGGTCAAGAAGCGTATACGCTTGTCTACTCTTGAATATCGATGCCTTATCTCGATACACCCTCGACTAGGAATGGTTAAAGGATGTACTTGTGGACTACCCTAGCCCCACTAGTATGATCTCCATCATAGTCCTGGTAGTCAAGTACACATCCTAAGGGCTTTATCAACATGTGAGAGCAAGACAGTATCACAATACAAGTCTACATGTTAAGACAAAGAGCAACCAGATAGCATACTATCATGTCGAGCAAGAAAGTCCTCTCTATATATTTCCAAGAATCCACTATAATATACATCATATGTACAATAATGGCCTCTAGGGACATATAACTAACAATTACTAGATTTTTAGGGCTTTCCTTTATGATGTGATTGAAACCAAGAGAAGAAAAGAGCATACAACCTTTGTAGTTCGAGTCCTCTTCTAAAGCTCCGGGTTGAAGTCCACGCGACTCTATAAGGCTCCTCTTCGAGTTGAACGAACCTCTTTCGTGATCTTCGCGCCAAAGACGATCCGTCCGAAGTCCCTCTAACCCAAGCTAACTCTACACTAAACTCCTTTAGTGTAGTAAACACACCACACCAAATTGCTAGTTTGGTGTGGGATAGTGAAGTAGGGGATGTTAAAAGCTCACAAGATTGTGTTCAAGCTTCATGATTCACATCTCATATGAGGGTTGAAGCTTGAACCATGACATATGAGGAGGAAGGTGAAGCTAGAGAGCAGCTCAAGAAAAATGGCTAAGTGTTGAGAATGAGCCTAGAATGAATGGCAACTCTTGACCCCCACTCCTTCAAGTAAGAATTTTGCAATATAAAATTGCAACCATGCTTGAATAGTGAGTCAAGATGAATAAACTATGAATAAAGCCCATGCTTGCAACCATGCTCTCATTTTCCACCTCTTTTTCTATTTTTCTCAAAAATAGAAATCATGTCATGCTTCATTATATATATATATATATATATCATATATATTAATATATATATTATGAAGAATAATTAGTGAGCTAATGAAATTAGTTAAGATATAATTATATCACATATAATGTATATCACATTATTAAATCAACACTTGATTTGATAATCCGGTTATATCACATATGACCGACTAATATCATATATCTGTATATCACATTATCAAATCAACACCTGATTCGACAATCTGGTTATATCACATATAATTGAACCGATAACAGATAACTGCCAGATTACAATACGGTATCACATACACGTATTTAATCGGGCCCACACGCATATCACATATGCGTCCTATTTCGTTTCGCTAGAACAAGGAAACTTCTGTATGAGACTCTAAAGACTCTTCAATATGCCAGCAGTAGGTGATGATAACATCAATCACCTATAAGCCATCAGCGGTACTAACTGGACGTAACGGCTACCCGGGTATTGAGCGATATGAAGATCAACAAGCAAGCTCGTCCATACTCTCCATGAAGCCTATTAGTAACACTACCGTACAGTCCGGTCTCTTCGTCTGATATGTCGCATATCATGTCTAGGGGTAGTAAACGTCAGTCTCGATATTCCCATGACTAGGAATTGATTAAAGGATGTGCTTTTGGACAACCCTGGCCCCACTAGTATGATCTCATCATAATCCTGGTAGTCAAGTACATATCCTAAAGGCTTTATCAACATGTGAGAGTACGACAGTAAAGAATACCAGTCATCATGTTAAGATAAAGAGTAACCAGATAGCATACTATCATGTCGAGCAAGAAAGTCCTCTATATATATGTCCAAGCATCCACTATAATATACATCACATGTACAATAATGGCCTCTAGGGCATACATATTCCTAACAGGATGATCCCACATCCATTGGTGTTTGACATCAAAGATGGTATACAGGTGCTCAGTAGAGACTGGGTACACTGAACAGGACTCGCCGAGAACTCCTACATGGTATTATACCTAGCGTCAAATACCAGTTCTGTGGTGACACTGGTACAGGTTAGTATGTAGACCCGAGATCGTCATAGAGTCTTGTGTGATTCCCACTGTGCTTTGATTCCCACCTTACCACGTTCAAGAGAACGTGCAAAACGGTGGTTTTTGGGTACAGTCCCGAGTAACATGGAAGAAATGAGTGATAGGAGGGGATTCGTCTCTCCCGGTATTGGGGGTTGATGTTGCGCTGTGCTTGATTGGCTATAACAGGAAGTCCCTGGCCAGGGCTGATACGGAGATTTACTGGTAAGTGTTATCAGTAGTTTCTCGACCCGTTATGAGCCTCACATCGGCACGACTTATCGGTTACTGGGGTCTGACGTTTACCACCCCTAGACTAGATATGCGACATATCAGACGAAGAGACCGGACTGTACGGTAGTGTTACTGATAGGCTTTACAGGAGTATGAGCAGGCTTGCTTGTTGATCTTCTGATCGCTCAATACCCGGATAGCCGTTACATCTAGCTAGTACCACTGACGGCTTATGGGTGACTGATATGATCATCACCTACTGCCGGCGTATTGACGAGTCTTTAGAGTCCTACACAAAGGTTTCCTGGCTCAGGCGAAACGAAGTAGAGCACATATGTGATATGTGCGGGACCGAGATTAATACGTGTATGTGATACCGTACTTTAATCTCGCGATATGTGATATCGGTCGGTTATATGTGATATAGCCGGGTTATCGAATCAAGTGTTTATTCGATAAGTTGATATAAATGATATTATCGGTTGTATGCGATGCAGCTGGATTATTAAATCAAGTGTTGATTTAAAAATTTAATGTATGGTTATATATTTGATATATTAATTTTTCATTAACTAATATTAGCTCACTTAAGCATTTCTTTTTCTCACTTATATATAATATATATGTGATATATATTATTGTTATTGTGTCATGCTTGATGATACATACAACATGGGTGTATTAGACTCACACCATGCTAAAGATAATTAAGGGTTTTAATTATTTAAGGTAAATACAAATTAGATGGAAATGTGTCATGGTTAGAAGCTTGGAGAAGCTTATGGTAACCATTGACTTAGTCCACTAATTTTATTTTACTCTAGATATTTATTAACCTAACCACTATCTAAAGCCATGGTTAAGTCTCTACCTGAGTTATATGAGATATTCCTTACCCATGGTTGCCATTCTATGATTCACTTCATTTTCTTCTTCATCAAGAGAGAGCTCTTCAGGTTTTCAAGTGGTGAAGAAATTTAGTGAGAAAAATAATTCTAAAGTGAGAAAAATTCCTACTTCACCAACCTACGCTAAATTAGCCATTTAGTTTAGGTTGTTTGCTCCACTTATTCCCAATTAGTGAAGAAGTAGCTTGAGTTGGAGATTCCTCGACGTAGATCATTTTCGGTCTCAAAGACTTCAAGCAAGTTTGTTCCTTTCTCCTAGTGGAGCCTAGTGAGAGTCCGGGAGACCACTACTTAGAGCAAAGGGACTACTACACGGAGATTTTGAAGTGAAGGACCGGTCTATAAAGGTTGTATTCCTCATTCACTTAGTGTAATGTTTGATTACATGCTTGCTTACCCTAATTCTTCTAGTTAGATCCTTGGTTTGAGTTACTTATTACACTAAAATTTTAAAATTGGCATAGTTGATGCCTTACGAAACCTTGCAGTCATGCTGTAGAACCCTTCATTAAGCATAACCACTGGAGAAAAGGTTTCTTCATAACCGACACCTGATCGTTGACGAAAACCTTTTGCAACAAGTCTAACTTTGAAAGTCTCAACTTTTCCATCTACACCAAGTTTCTTCTTAAAGAACCACTTGCTCCCAATGGGTTTTACCCCTTCAGGAGCAACTTCCAAAGTCCATACTTTGTTGGTGTACATGAATTCCATCTCAGACCGCATTGCATCCAGCCATTTCACAGAGTCCCCACTCGTGATGGCCTGCTCGAAACTAGTTAGGTCATCATCTTCCATGATGCAATCCTCGCCCCACCATCAATGAGAAAACCGTAGTATCTCTCAGGTGGATGAGGAACCCTAATAGATCGGCGGAGAGGCTGAGGTTCGTCGGGGACTATCGAATCCTCTGGTTCCATCAAATTTTCTGTTGAACTTTGTGTAGCTGGAATCTCTTCTAGTTCTACCTCATGACCACTAATTTCTTCAACAAGAAATTCCTTTTCTAAAAAGGTGGCATGTTAAGCAACAAACACCCTTTGTTCCTCACTGTGGTAGAAAAAATATTTATAGGAATCCTTTGGATATCTCACAAACTTACACAGAACAGACCTTGCATCGAATTTGTCCGTATTTTGCTTTTTAACATAGGCCGGACAGCCCCATATCTTAACTCGTTTAAGAGATGGTCTCTTCCCATTCCATATCTCATATAGAGTGGTAGGCACTGATTTGGTTAGAACTCTATTGAATAGGTATGCTGCTGTCTCAAGCGCATAATCTCAAAAGGAAACAGGTAACTCAACGTTACTCATCATAGAGCGCACCATATTTAATAGGGTGTGGTTTCTCCACTCTGATACACCGTTGTGCTGTGGTGTATACGGAGGAGTAAGCTGAGAGAGAATCCCATTCTCTTTTAGATACTCCAGGAACTCCGTGCTTAAGTATTCTCCTCCCCGATCAGATCGAAGGATTTTAATACTTTTACCCGTTTGGTTCTCTACTTCGCATTTATATTCTTTGAATTTCTCAAAAGGTTCAGACTTGTGTTTCAACAGGAACACATATCCGTATTTTGAGAGATCATCAGTGAATGTAATGAAGTACGAGGAACCATTCCTGGCATATGTAGACATGGGACCGCATACATCACTATGTATCAGTCCCGAGAGTTCAGTAGCTCTTTATCTTTGTCCAGTAAATGGAGTTTTGGTCATTTTACTTTTGACACATGACTGGCAAGTTTCATAAGATGTAAATTCGAACTGTTTCAAAAATCCATCTCTATGTAACTTAGCTAGCCGTGTCGCATTGATATGACCTAGTCTACAATACCACAAGAAGGATTCGTTCATCTCCAAACTTTTCCTCTTGTGTGTGTTCTGTACATTAAGAACTGTAGTTTGATTTAGAACGTATATGTCATTACATAACGTGCCTGATCCAATCAACTTTTGATTCAGGAAGATGTTCATAACATTATCCTGCAGTACACAATTATATCCTTCTTTAGTTAATAAAGGGACTGATATAATGTTGCATATCAGGTTCGGTATGTAATAACATTCGTTCAGAATCAATGTATTACCACTTGGTAATACAAGGTGATAATCGCCAACTGCCTTGGCTGCAACAATTGCACCGTTTCCCACTCTTATATCCTTATCACCCAGTCCCAGTTCTCTGCTTCTCTTAAGCCCATGTAACAGATTATATATGTGGGATCCTGATCCGGTATCTAATACCCAGGACATAGAGCATACTGAGAAACAATTCTCGGTAACGAACACCCCCGAAGAAGATGCATCAACATGCTTATTCTTCGTTTGGGTCGCGTGGGAATCCGGATATTCCCCTATTTCCTGCTCAGACTTATAACAATTATAAGATAGAGCGGAACCAACGTTCCCCAGCTCAGTATAACAAGCGGGTTTAGTCAATACATCAATATTATTATCTTGATTAAGGCGTGACATGGTCACTACCTGGAGAGAGAGAGAGAGAAGAAAACACTTAGCGTATGCTCTTGCAAGATTAGATTGGTTATTATATTATCTAATCAGGATGGCTCCCACTATTTTATCAAATCTTCCTTCAAACCTTAAAAGGTAAGACTAGTCGGGATTAATTACATCCAACAAGTTCGCCAATCGTTCAGCCAGGCCAGTGTCAGTACTTTGAGGGAGGTTCCCCATGCTTTCGCACGAACCTAATTAAAATAAACCTCGTTTTCCCAGAGGCATAACCCCGTTGACACCTTTCTAGTCACCTACTTGACCGTCTAATTGTAAAGTGCAAAATTCTCCTAGGAGTAACTCTTACTCGCAGTGGGTATCGGGATCCAACTATCTCATAGAAGGTATGTAATCTCATTGCAAATTTCAACACTTGAAATTCTCGATAATGTTTTTTCCCTAGCAACTCATGACCTTTGCTATGGTCAATAAATCATAAGCTCTAGTCAAGTTCAACCTGTCATTTCCTGATTGAATTAAACCCACTTGTACGACCCTTGGCTATTATGGTCAACAAAGCCGTATGATTACCCTAACTCAATCGCATCATATGCTGCAGATAAGAACTAATTAGCTACCGCACACTACGCCTTGGCTATGGACAACAAACGAAGAACGAATACTAAATAGTACTTATTTGAAATGACGGAGGTCTACGATAGGTTTTAAGAAAGCCTTTTGCGTAATGAACTTGATGTCGTTGTAGAATCGAGTGATTTTGAAAAGGAGTGGTTTAAGCTCCGCCTTTTAAAATTGAGTTTTTCAAAATAAACCGAGTGGGTGTAGCATCTGCTAGCTTTTGCTAAAGTGGTCATTCACGGTGAAGGGATCTTGGCTCTTTCCTCATCGAATGAGGTGCTGGATATTCATAAAAGAATACCGCTATGCAAAGCAAGAACTAGAACTACCAGTTTTGAAAATTTGATTCCACAACATCATTGGGTTTCTTTCCTTTTCATTAATCTCATTAATGAAGTCCAATCATTTATGCTTCCTAAGTATCACAGATAAAGAAACGAAAATATAACGTACGCTTATGCCATCCGCATTCGCCACGGGGTCCCGTCATGTACCGTTAGGTTAGTTAACCAACGGCAGAGCGGGGGCAAGACTGGCGCGGATGCAAAACATAATTAACGTTTATTATATATCATATATATAATATAAAGCATTCGTCTCACGCAGTTATATGATCTCATCACAGAATATTGCAGCAGAAGTCAACATATAAAATATTGGATATACTAGGAGGTCCATGTTTTAAATTAAGCCAGTGAAAAACACGGATTCCACGGTCGCGATGAATAGTCAAACATACATCCCTACACCCCTACGAGAGCGGCAAGAAACCTTACCAATTCTGGAGTTAGGAGACCCAGACTCGACACCTTGAGATGGTCTCCCATTGGACTCTAGAACCTGGTTACTTGTGCTCCCTGCCTTGGGTCTATCCTAATGCGGAAAAGTAAATAATATACATCAATGGCGACATCATCCTCAACCTGGAAGTGCCCCAATAAAAGAATAATACATACAAGTTTTTACATGAATGAAAATGAAAAACTCTCATCTCACGCAAAAACCCCGGCTATTCAAACACGGCGATCCAATATAACATATCACAGCAACACATAACATCACATGTCATCAACGTAAGTAAATATGCGTATCCCAATTGTCGTTGATATATAGCAACGAAACCGACGATACACCACATATTACATTTACGATCGCAGAAAAGAAAGTGAAAACTACAACAATTGGAATCCGCAACCACCTTAGACATTATAAACCTGAAATATTACATACTTCGGATTTCATGCCTAACCACATAAATTCCTTAGACATCATAAACCTGGAATCTCATATTCCGAATTTCATGCACATTATAAACCCGGCATTTTAGTCTCAAATTGAAAACACTTTTCAATAACCAGTCGGGTAATTCAACAAGATTCCCAACAACCTGATCGAATGCTTGTCGGAAACATTAGTAGTTGGCCGCACCCCCGATGCCTTTGACGAAGTGCACTTAGGCGGAACACCACGGCCGCGAGCACCCGAACGGATGCTTTTGGCAACGGGGTTCTCCTACAGTCACTTGGTCGGGGCTATGGGGTGTGGCTATCTAGCAATGTTACCCGACGAGTATCCGCGTACACTACGTGATTACGACAGAGTTTTGATCCATATCAAAACCCCGTGGCAACCGATCAAAAGAGACTAAATTGCTAGGTTTACAAAATCCAAACTAGTTTTCATAAAACTAATTATTGTGGATTCCAAATATTGTATCACATATCACAGATAGCTAGACGATGTCAAACATTTTGATCGAATCAACAAACACCCACATTTCCCAGAGAGCTCAACACTTAAGTATCAGAAAAAATACCCAGAACATGCCACAAGCACCTACAGACCTACACAAGAAGGCCCGTTCCTGGCCTCACCAACGGCACCGCGGAACCACCTCAAACCCTAGGGTTTGGCCGCGGTTCCGCGGTCGTATAGTCAAGTTAGGAGTTCGTACTTCTTGGAGATCCATAGAAAACCCTGTATGATTTTTTGAATATTTTTAACTTGGAAAAATCCAACATTTGGAAAAATTTCTAGAGAGCATGGAAAATCAGGTTTTCGTAGTTCGATCGAACAGTTTAACGTCGTCTAGGCCACTCCTAATGCTCTAGCTTGGCTTTGATACCACTGTAGGATTCCTTAGCACGACTACCAGGTTTCGGAAGGCATCAAGCATGCAATTTCAAAAATTTTAGTGTGCTAAGAAACCCGAACGTAGGATCTAACTAGAGAATTATGGTTTTTAAAACATGTAAACAACTTTAAACTAAGTGATATAAGAATACAACTTTTGTAGACTGGTCCTTCGCTTCTAAAGCTCCATGCAGTAGTCCCTTTGCTCCAAGTATTGGTCTCCCGGGCTCTCCTTAGGCTTCACTAGGCGAAAGGAACGAGCTTGTTCAAAGATCTTCGAGGCCAAAGATGATCTACGTCGAAGAATCGCTAACTCAAGCTACCTCTTCACTAATTGATGAACTAGTGAAGAAACAACCTATACTAAATGGCTAGTTTGGTATAAATTAGTGAAGTAGGAATTTTGCTCACTTTAGAATTGTTTTTCTCTTTTTTCTTTTTTTCACTCTTGAGAGCTAGAGAGCAAGGAAGGAGATGAAGAAAAGATCTCAAGTGATCAAGTAATAAACCATGGGTGAGAAAATATCTCATATCAACTCATGTAGAGACTTAAGCATAGCTAAAGATAATGGTTAGGTTAATAAATATCTAGAGTAAAATAAAATTAGTGGACTAAGTCAATGGTTTCCACAAGTTTCTACAAACATCCAACCCGTGACAATTTCCACCTAATTTTGTTTATACCCTAAATAAATAGTCACTCTAATTATCTTAAGTATGGTATGAGTCTCATACACCCAAGTCCAATGTACCATCTAGCATGACACAAAAATAAAAACATTAATATATATCACATATATATTTGTATGTATTTGGAGAAAATATTTTCTTAAGTGAGCTAATATTAGTTAATGCATATTAATATATCAAATATATAATTATACATTAAATTATTAAATCAACACTTGATTTAATAACCCAGCTATATCACATACAACCGACTAATATCATTTAGTAAATTATCGAATCAACACTTGATTCAATAATTCGGTTATATCACATATAACCTATATCGCGTGATTAGAATATTGTATCATATACAAGTATCAATCTCGGTCCCGCACATATCACATATGTGCCCAACTTCGTTTCGCATGAGCTAGGAAACCTCTGTGTAGGACTCTAAAGACTCGTCAATACACCGGCAGTAGGTGATGATCATATCAGTCACCCATAAGCCGTCAGCGGTACTAGCTGGACGTAACGGCTACCCAGGTATTGAGAGATCAGAAGATCAACAACCAAGATTTTCTATACCCCCGTGAATCCAATAATTAACACTACCGTACAGTCCGGTCTCTTCATCTGATATGTCGCATATCGAGTATGGGGGTGGTAAACGTCAGACCCCAATAACTTGATAAGTTATGCCGATGTGAGGCTCATAACGGGTTGAGAAACTACTGATAATACTTACCAGTAAATCTCTGTATCAGCCCTGGTCAGGGACTTCCTGTTATGGCCAATCGAGCACAGCGCAACATCAACCCCCAATACTGGGAGAGACGAAACCCCTCCTATCGCTCATTGCCTCCATGTGACTCGGGACTGTACCCAAAAAACACCATTTTGCATGCCCTCTTGAATGTGGTAATGTGGAAATCAAAGCACAGTGGGAATCACACAAGACTCTATGACGATCTTGGGTCTACAGACTAACCTGTACCAGTGTCACCAGAGAACTGCTATTTGACGTTAAGTATAATACCATCTAGGAGTTCTCGGTGAGTCCTGTTCAGTATACCCAGTCTCCACTGAGCACCCATATACAATCTTTGATGTCAAACACCAATGGATGTGGGATCATCCATCGCCCATCAAATGGGTCAGGAAACGTATACGCTAGTCTACTCTAGAATATCGATGCCCCATTTTGATACACCCACGACTAGGAACAATTAAAGGATGAACTTGTGGACTACCCTGGCCTCACTAGTATGATCTGCATCATAATCCTGGTAGTCAAGTACATCCTAAGGGCTTTACCAACATGTGAGAGCAAGAAAGTATCACAATACAAGTCTACATGTTAAGATAAAGAGCAACCAGATAGCATACTATCATCTCAAGTAAGAATGTCCTCTCTATATATGTCTAAGCATCCATTATAATATACAATCATGTACAATAATAGCCTCTAAGGCATACATATAGCTAACAGTCGATATACAATCTCATACTGTGGTCCTTCTTCTTAACGAACAGGACATGAGCTCTCCAAGGCGATATACTCAGCCAGAAATCTAGTATACTCTACCCTATTCTATGAACAAGTCCTTTGTCAAGCAAATCTTGCAATTGATCCTTAAGCTCTTTAAGATCCGCCGGGGCCATTCGATAAGGCGATATAGAAATAGGCCCCGTGCCGGGAATCAAATCGATGCAAAACTCATATCGCGCTCTTGCAGCAATCCAGGTAACTTTTCAGGAAATACATCAGGAAAATCTCTCACAATAGGAACCTAATCCAACGGATCCGCTGTGGTTCCAGTATCATGAATATAAGCTAAGAATCCCCGACATCCTCTCTTCAAGAGTGGACTAGCGCAAATGGCATAAATCAAAATGTCTGGGGCGGCACTGCTGTCCCCTTACACAATAAGAACTGACTCTCCCGGAAAACAAAACCCGGCCGCCTTCTCACGGCAGTCCATGGACGCATAGCAAGTAGCTAACCAGTCCATGCCGAGGAGAACATCAAATTCCAACATATCAAGAAGGATCAAATCAACGGAAGAATCTCTATCTCCAATACGAATGGTGCACGACCGAAACACATGTCGAGCAACAAAAGACTCTCCAACGGGAGTAATCACAATGGGCGGCTGATCTAACAAAGACGAATCTCGACCCAATCTCAGCATGAAGTGCGTCGATTCATAAGAGTACGTAGATCCAGGGTCGAACAATATGCGCGCATCGAAAGAACACACCGAAATAGTACCCGTCACAACTGCATTCGATGTCGGCGCATCCTGAGGAGTCAAAGCAAAAACTCGGGTCTGTCCTCTACCTCCGCCACCTCTTCCCCTCTGAACAAGACTGCCACGACCATGGCCTCTCTGAGCAATGTTTGGCATGAAGTAATGACGGGTGTAGGAGGCAATGCTCTCTGAGGAGGTGAAGGTGGTAAGGTGACCCGTGGAACTGCTGCCTCGTCCTAGCGTCCGTACAATCCCTGATGAGGTGATACAGACTCCTACACCGAAAACACCCCGACGACGGCTGCTGACCCTGTGGGTAAGAGCTATATAACTGGCCTCATCTCAAGCCTCTGCTACCACCACAGCCTAGAAAGAATCCGCCACGGCCTCTGCCAAACTGCCTCTGAGCTGATACACTAGTACGAATCCGCTTCGGTCCCGGAACAACCGTAGTCTCGGCAATACGCTCCTCTACTAGTAGGGCCGCGTCCATTGCTGCTGCATATGTATCAAAGTGCTGGGCGCCAATAGAAAGGAACAACTCAGTATCAAGGCATCACATGAATCTCTTGACGGGCTTCTCTTCAGTATCCACCAAATATTGAGCATATATGGTAGCCGGGTAAACTGGATATCATACTCGGCCACTGTCATACCAAAAGTCTTGTGCAAAGACTCAAAACTGTAAGGTCGGGCATCCCTGACGCTCTGCAGAAGGAAACGAGCAAGAAAAACTGTCGTGAACTCATCCCAGGTCATAGGAGGAAGACCTGCGGTTCAGCCTCTCTCGATAGACTCGCACCAAGTCTGGGCAAGACCCTTCAACTCGACCGATCTCGCATCGGAACATCTCATGGAACGATAAATCCTAGCCATCCTGTCGAGGAACGACTGTGGATCCCTATTGGATATGTATGCCCTAGAGGCCATTATTGTATATGTATACATGTGGATGCTTGGACATATGTATATACAGGACAATCTTGCTCGATATGATAGTATGCTATATGGTTTGTCTTTATCTTAACATGTGCATATGTTTTACTTGTTATTGCGTATCATTTATACATGTTGATAAAGCCTGTATGATCATTGCTTGACTATTTGCGTTGTGATGGCGATCATACTTGTGGGAGCTGGGTAGTCGATAAGCACATCCTAAAGTGTCCCTAATCGTGGGAGTATCGAGACAGGGCATCGATATTCCGGAGTAGACTAGTGTATACTTTTCTAGACCCCGACGAGGGGCGATGGTTGGTCCCGCAGCTATTGGTTTTTCACACCTAAGATTGTATACAGGTGCTCACTGGGTGTGAGTGCATTGGACGGACTCGCTGAGAACTTCTAGATGGTACTATACCTATCGTTAGATAGCAGTTCTCAGGTAATATGAGTATAGGTTAGTCTTCAGACCTGAGATCATCATTTGGCTCGTGTGAGTTCCCACTGTACTTTGATCACTACCCTACCATGGCTCTACTGAGTTGTGCAAATAGGTTTTGGTTGGGTACAATCCTGAGCCACATGGAGGCAGTGAGTGATTGTTGGGGATTCATCTCTCCCGGTATAGGGAGTCGATATCGTACTGTGTTTGATTGGCCAGGACCATAAGACCTTGGCCAAGGCAGTTAGGATTTACTGATAGGTTGATCAGTAGTTTCCCGGATTGGTCCTGAGCCGCATCAGCACGAAATATCAGGTTATTAGGGTCTGACGTTTACCACCCCTAGACCCGGTATGCAATACTCAAAGACGAAGAGACCGGAATGTACGAAGATTGTCACAGATAGGCTCAGTAGGGATTCGAATGAGTTTGCTCGTCGGCCTTCCTTTTCGACAGGTACTCGGGTAGCCGTTACGTATAGCTAGTGTCGCTGACGTGCTTTTGGTTATGGATTTATCTAATATCTCACTGCCGGCGTACTGTCGAGTTTTCAGAGTCCCACACAGAAGGTTTCCCAGGTTCAGGAGAAATGATGCAGTAGCCATATTGGATACGTGCAGGGTTCTGATTGATTGATCGTACTATGTGTTGGGGTCAAAATTTACACCCCGGTTGACCAAGTCAAAATCAAAGTCAACCCCAAGCCAAGGGGGCCAATGCCCGGGTCGAGCCCGAACATGAAGCGGCCGGCCTCCCCCATGCCAAAATAAAAATTTTGTAATAAATAATTTTGTTGTATTTATTTTATTTTATTTTATGAATAAATGTAAGAAAATGGGCATAAAGCCAAATTTTTGTAAAGCCCATGGCTTATGTGCAAAAAGAAATAGCACATGAGGCATGGGATGGGCAAATGCCATTTTTGTAAAGCCCAAGGGGCTATATGTAAAGTGTATAGCCTATAAAGGCAAAGATAATGAAAATATCTCAACAACTTTTTCTCTCTCCCAAAAAGTATCAAGATCTGTGATCTTCTCCTTCCTCAAGGTTCCAAAACCTTCTTCTTTCTTTTAAATTAAATCAAGAGTTTTACTCTTCCTTTTCCAAAACTAAATAGTTTTCCACCATAAAACCCACAAAGGAGAGCTTGGATCTTCCATCAGATCTTAAAAAGGAGAGATTTTTAAAATCTCACCCCTCTTGTTATCCAAGAGCCAGGCGACCAAGGGAGGAAGAAGGAGAACCATCTCCAAAGACCCCACTTTGGGGAAGATCCTGGGCTCAAGGGGAGAAGCCCCATCAGCTTCAAAATATCCTAGGAGTTTAACTCCTCATACATACACACAAACACAAAATAATAAGTATTTCTTTCTGGGAGTACAACTCCCAGTGCAGGGATCAACTCCCTTTTGCTGCCCAGCGCCCGAGCGCCAAAAGCGCCAGTGCCCAAAGCGCCCAAAGCGCCCAAAGCGCTAGCGCTCGAGCGCTCACGTGCTTGGCACTTGAGGCGCTAGTGCCTAAAGCGCTAGCGCCCGAGCACCCACGTGTCTCGCATGTGAGGCGCTAGCGCCCTGGTGCCCAAGGCGCTAGCGCCCGAGCGCCCACGTGCCTGGCACGTAAGGTGCTAGCGCTCAAAGTGCCAGCGCCCTGGCACTAGCGCCTAAGGCAATAGCGCCAGCGCCCGAGCGCTTGAGCGATCCACGTGTCTGGCACGTGAGGCGCTAGCACTCAAAGTGCTAGCGCCTAAGGCAATAGCACCAGCGCTCGAGCGCCCGTGTGCCGCGCACGTGTGGCGCTGGCGCTTTCTCCCACGCATCCTTTGGATGCCCTTTTCCCTTATATATATAGACACACACACACACACACACACACACACACTCTACAACACTGTCCCTCGTTAGAAAAAAATTTCTAACGGGGCGCTGCCTCGCACCCCGCAAGGGGGCTGCTAGCCCCCTTGACCACAGCCCGCTATCCGGGTAGCTGGACCCCCGTAAAAACTCTGCGGGGCCCCCGATATATCCAAAACCCCCTTTCAAAACACAACACACGTACACTGCACATTGAGTTCGCATGACCTGTTTGACCCATTAATCGGAGGTTTCCTTGTTCCAAAGGCGAGGGGTAATTAACGGCAGCTTAGTCTGCGGCTGCCGGAGATTTGGATCCCCGCAATCAATAAACCCCAGCTTACCCTAGACAGGGGGAATCTGTAATGCGCCTGACAAGCGCATGCGCATTCCCATCTCAATGGGGTGACGAAAAACACCTTACAGATTCTGGCACGCCCGGTTAGACCTTTCTCTCCTCCCATATCTCGGGTCAAGCGTTCATGCGAACTCATTTAATATATATGCCGATGTTTGTACTGAAATAATATTTTTTTTCCGTGCAACAATCAACTTTCAATGACAATGTCTCCCAAGACGAATTCAGCTTCCAACGCGACCCTGACCTTGTACGTGGTCAAGATCAAAGCTCGTGTGGTTCTCCCCGCAAGCCTCAGTCGACAGTGGGAGGAACTGCCCGGCCAGTTTGGTTCCGTCATCATCTACCCTGACGGAAGCGCTCATCTGGCAGAAATCCCGGCAAAACAGGTGGCCAAGCCGGTCTCAAAGGGCAAGAGGCCGAATGTTATGATTGCTAAGGCACCACAACCGAAACTTAAGACGGTGTCTGAACGACTCTCTGGTGCTCTAGCTTGGGGCAAGACTTTCGGTACAAAGGGCAACATTAAACATTGCAGACGAGCTCAGGCGATGACTCCAACAAATGCATGATCGGGCATCTTCTCTGGCCTCTCTATCACTCGGTCTACGGCGTCTTCCCGAAGAGCCGAACTCTGCCAAGTGCTTAAAACAGAAAAGTTAAGGCAGAAGCGGCTCAGGTATCGAGCCAACAAGAGGTCCAGGAATTCGGCCATGTGGAATCTTGTGAGGTTCCAAGAGCAGGGTTACTCCGCGACGACGGCTGAGTCGGCCGTAAAAGTCAGCAATTCCTTCGAACCTCTGAAGTGGGTTCAGAAAAATGCTATGACTGTCAGAATCAAGAAGACAATGGGGCAAAACCGAAAAGGAAGCGTCAGCACCATTCAAGAATCCGGCCAGGCCAGCCGCCTTCAGTCGACTGCTCGTTACCGAAACAGGAGGGTCAAGACAGCGATCCGTGAAATCAGCCCTCGATAATAAAAATACGGCTGGATATGTTATCCATACGGTCTATATGGTGGGTGGGCGCCCCAGCGACAACCTTCACAGCAAAAGCAAGGATGGGGCCACCACATCCCAAGCCCAATCTGGCTTGAATGTGGTTGCCGCTCCCTAAGAACAGCCGCCCCCGCTGGAGGATGAAAATGCTCTCAACGAGGATGATAGGCAGAAAGACCCCTCAGTCCATGCAGAATCAAGCTCGGACAGCGAGGAAGAGCCGACTTTCCGCCCCAGGACCGCAGAGCAAGAGCTGCTTCAAGAGCTTCGAAAACAGCTCAGGAGCAAAGATAAAGAGATGGCCAAGCTTTATTCGAAAATTGACGACCTAACGAACGTTGTGATGCAGCTTACGGCTCAAATTGCTCGAGCGCCTCCCAATCAAGCATAAGTCGCTACTCATGAGCCGGATGATGACAATCCGAAGTGGCCGAGGCCTGTCCCTTTGGGTCCAAGATTGGTCGAACCGCACGAAAGCCGGCCACATTTCGCTTCTGGGGACGCCTTGGCCTCAGATAACACTATCCCGCTAACACAAGACTGGATAATGGATTTGGTCACCAGCAAGGTTAAAACATTGGTGGCCGAAGCTGAAGCTCAGAAAGAAATTGGCAGTAGTGGGCGGCCATATCCCGCACAGTACGATCTGATCGAGTTCCCAAGTGGCTACATCATTCCTAAGTTCGGAAGATTTGACGGGACGGAAAATACAAACCAGCACGTCGCCCACTTTAAAGCATCGTGCGGAAATACAGGGGGCAATGATGCGCTCCTTCTTCGTCAGTTTGTCAACAGTTTGACCAGTGTCGCTTTCGACTGGTACGTGAGTATACCGGACAAGTCTGTTATTACCTTTGCCCAAATGGAGTCTCTGTTTCGGCAAAGGTTCATGAGTGTCAGTGATAAAATCTCCATCGCTGACCTTGTGAGGACCAAGCCGGGGAAGAATGAAAGCAACACCGACTTTATCGCCCGATGGCGTAATCTCATAGGCAAGTGCGAACCGCCGCTAGAGCAGGACCAGTCCATCAGCCTTCTCATTGGGAACCTTAGCAATTGGATGGTCCTATTCTTGTGTACAACAGGCCTCAAGACGTTTCAAGAGCTAACCAAGAAAGTACAAATACTATAACGCTCGAAACAAGAGTCTACCCCGGACTCTCAGAGAGACAAGACTTGGAAAAGCAAGTGGGACGATAACCGTAGAAGCGGGAGTTCCAGCAGTACCAATGTCTTCAATGCGTCCGACAATGAAGACAAGCGAAGGGCAGGCGATTCAAAAACCAACCGGTCTCGAAAGCCATTACTGGGAAGAGATGGGCCTTCCCTAGAGGAGAAAAAGAACAAGGTTTACTCTTTCAGAAGGGACAAGGTCCGCAAGATATTTAAAGATGCCTTGAACAATGGTCTACAATTGCCGGAGTCGAAAAGACCTCAAGAAGCAAAAATGACCGACAATTCCCTGTATTGCCCTTACCACCGAGTAGTGAGCCATGCGATCGAGGATTGCTATATCTTCAAGGACTGGGTCGAGAAGCAGAACAAAGCTGGAGAGATCGAGCTGTCGAAAAGTGTGTTGGTGAACAATCAAGTTGCAACCACCAACTTTATACAGACAGAAGCTGAAGCCTTCTGGGAGCAGGCAGCCGAACCCGCTGCCCTGAGAAATGAAACCGACTCACCGCGGCCTCCTTGGAGTAAGCACATATCTAATAAGACAATGAAGATGCTAAGGCTACTTTAGAAAGAGCTCAGGACGGAATAGGAAGGGCAGAAGAAGCCCACCATTCCAGCTGCCAATTCGGCCCAATCAGGCTCAAAATCCAAAAAGCTCAAGAAGAAGAAAAATGCAGCTCGACGTGAAAAGGAGTCTGCAGGGAGATCGACCATTCAAAAATATATCGATTCCCTTGAAGACTATGAACAACATGAAAGAACTCTGATTCAATTGAAGGAGTTCCTCCCTGTAGAAGCGGCTGATATTCTGGAGGAGTTAGAAGAAGACTCCAATAAAGAGATCCCTATAGTGACCTGCTACGCCATCCACCTTGCCAGCGACTCTGAGGAGGAGCTCTGTTTTTCCGAAGAGGACGAGGAGCTCGCCACAAAGGCCAACCAAATCCAGCTTAGAAGCGGCAGGGCTCTACCGCCAAATTAGGGAAACGCCCTAAAAGGAAAGGAAAAACAGGTGGCTAATGAGGAAGATGGCAGAGAGCCGGCTAATGAAAACTCAAGTCCTTCCTTAGTGGACTACAATGTCTTGGTTCATCTCCGAAAGCTCCCGTCTCTCCTGAGCATCTACGATGCCTTGGTCCTATCTAAAGAGCTTAGAGATGTTCTCATTTACGTTCTACAAAACCCCGAGCGGTATCAGGCTCGCTTTGTAGAAATTAATATGAAAGAAGCCCAGTACGATCTACATGCCGTCGCAATCACGTTAAAGGATGAAGACTTACTACTGCGAACGGCTGAGCATAATTGGCCGCTTTATGTAACCAGGTACAGCGATGGAGATCGGATTAATCGCATATTGATTGATCCGGGATCCTCAGTGAACATCATGAACTTGCAGACTCTGAAGAGTTTGTCAATGGACGTCCGTCACCTGTCAAGTGAAAGGATTATCATTCAAGGCTTCAATCAAAACTGCCAGCAAGTTCTGGGGTCTATAGCTTTGCCAATCAAATTTGGGGATCTACAAACTGAAGCTAAGATATACGTGATCGACGCTGACACGTCTTATAAAATTCTCTTGGGACGGCCGTGGCTCCACGATTACGGCATCATTCCATCAACTCTCCATCAATGCATGAAGTATACTAAAAATGGCAAAGAAAGACGCATTGGCGGAGACATCTAGCCGTTCGGTGTTGCATGAAGTCCGATATGAAGATTCTCGGTACTTCATGAACCACCAAAATGCTAAGCCACAACTGACTGAGGATAGAGCGGCCCCAAGACTCAAAAGCAAATCTAAGCCGGCTGTTACTTTCAAAAGCAAAAACGCCCAAGTGCGCCTGCGCTTCGGTAGCGACACTGATGAGTCCGACGCTGGAAGTTCGTCCTTCCATAAAACTCGCCCTCGTTTCGGTAGCGATACGGACGAATCCGATACTGAAAGCCCATCTAGCAGCAAAGTCCACCCTCACCCTGGCAGCGACATTGAAGAGTTAGTGGAAGAGGACCTGCCGTGCAACAGCTGTACAGATTGGACCCCCATGCAGCAAGCGAAACTACGAGAGACCTTCGAAATTGCAGAAGGGTCCCTGGCCATCACAAGGGTGCCCGGACGGATGCGCAAAGAGCTTGATGCATTTTCAATCTCTACCGTGGACCAGCTGAAAACTTTCTATGTTCCCGGGAGGAAAAGTGGACAGAAGGGCATCCTGCTTTATGGGTCAAAACCCGTTGTGCACCCGGACGATTTGTCTGTCGCGTGCCTCCCCTATGAGAGAGGCATAAGAGCCATCCTCAATCCTAGATACTATGCACCCGAGATGCGGGAATATTTCAAAAGGTGCGGATGTCGGCTATATCAAACGTAGTCCGAAGGAAAGTTTTATGAAGGGCTATGGCATCCGCCCTAGGTCCGAGCACTCGTCGATGGACGAATTCCAGATAGACGGGGCATAAGCTTCATTCAACTTGATTCCAAAGCATGCTACATGATCTATGTTGGTGAAGCCAGCGAAAGATCAAATGATGATGACGAGATAGCCGAACCAGAAGAAGCTCCTCAAGAGCTCGAAAATGGCGGATATACAACCTTTGATGAGCTAACCGAGATTGACTTAGGAACGCCCGATAATCCAAGGCCGACCTGTTCACACCATAATATTGCATTATTATATTCTCCATTCTTACTCTTTTTATAAATAAACAGGTACTTTTGACGCATGTCTGCTACATGTTACAGGTTACAGGTTCTTGGACAGAAAACAGTGAAAACGATATAAAGACGATGAAAAAGTGGATTTTAACCAATGAACAGAAGATCTTGATCAAGCCTACATAAGAAACAGTTCACAAAGCAAGATTCAAGATATCGACTCAAAGCGAAGGTTTAAAGTTCACTACAAATTGTTCACTGGAGATCTGGAATCAACCTAGAAGCCTAAATGGAAAAGAACATATAGAAACAGGAAGACAAAGTCACCAGAAGACAACACAGGAAATTCCAGCATCTAAAGCCTCTTGTTGACCGTGGAACCACGGCCAAACAGGGCCTCGGGCCGCGGTTCCGCAGCCATGTTAAGGAATTGAAAAATAAACTTTTTAGCATAATTTTGGTGCGGCGCTGACTAGTCAACCTAAGGGCTGTTTTTGTAATTTCAGACATGAGAGTCATTGTAACCCTAGGGTTTCCTATTCTTTATAAATAGGAACTCTAATCATTGTAAACAGGATGCCTCCTTTTAATGAAATAAAATTCAGAAATCCTTTATGGAGAGCATCGGTGCCTCTCTTCAATTCAGAAATTCAGATCTGACAACCCTGCATTGATGATTGGAGAAATGCATCTGTAAGTAGATTTAATTCCTGCTCTAGTTTAGATTTCAATTCTTTGCCCTAGATAGATTTAATTTCATGCCCTAGGAACTTGTTTAGGGTTTAGCTTTGGGAAGGATTTTGAGAGATGGGATCTCTCATCCCTTTCTTACCAACCAAATATTTACAATAGGACTCCATGCATACACACATACACCGCGCCCTACGGCATCCCACCCCTCGAGGTAACGATGACACCGTAGTGTAAAGGCCCGGTTGCGCATGTTTTCCATGGAGGTTAGGGTAAGGATCTCTAAAGGAAGGACAAGAACCTAGAGGAATGAATACCTTCCCGAATGGATCTAATCCCCTTTATTGATAATTACCATAACTCCTCATAGATCTTCATTCGGGTATGAAAGCGTTGAGATTTACGTGCATTTCCAAACCATCCCTAAACCTAACCCTAGCAACACTAGATCTAGATAATTAGTATAGATTAATTAGATTTTTAGATTTAATAACCTATTCGAACACCCTTCGGAATTAACTCGTTAGCGCGATTAGGAGATTCACAACATCCCTGTGGACCGACCCGTACTCACCGGCTAGCTTCATGCGACGCCGTTCTTGATTGCGGTAATAGATTAGTTTTTGACATACGAATCAAATGGCGCCGTTGCCGGGGATGGCGTAAAATTTCTTTTGTGTGATTTCGGGTTGATATAAATTTTAAAAAATTATAAAAATCTGAAAATAGAAAAAAAATACAAAAACATTTTATCAACTTTTATCTGTTTGAAGGGTTTTATTGTTTGAATCTTGCAGGAACAGCGAAGAATCGCGGATCTGGAAATTTACAGAGGGCAAAACAGAAGTTGGTACATAAGAACAGAGAGGAATTGCAAGTACAGAATAGCACAATTTTTACAGAGCACTGATCCCACTATTCCGCCGCCCTTCCGCGGCATAACTGACCTTAGACCGCGGTTCCGCGCTCTGACTGCCACGTCATCGCATCAAATTTTCTGGTATGTTTCCTCATTCTCCTCTATGAAAATCCCCAAATATCTTTTGTGAAAATTTTCTGCAGGATTTCTTTGCGCTAAAAATCTTCTCTCCCCTTCTAAATAACAGATTTTCTGCAGGTTTTTTGCGCCGCGCTAAAAAATTGATTGTAAGTGAATTTAATGTTTTGCATAATTTAATCGGACTTTAAGGGGCTAATTGACCAAACTCAGATTGGGTGGGGATTTCATCACCCTTCCCAGGACCCCAGAAAACACTTAAAGCATTTGCATTGACCACAATTAATTAAAAAATACTAGCCTCAGCCCTAAGGACATCGAGCTCAATAGGAAAAGGACTAGTATTGGCATCGACCGTTTATCCTAACTGACTTTGCGGTGTCTAGGCAAGTGTGTTTAGGCTAGTGGTTATTAATTAGGCCCACTATTGTGGTTCCTTCCCACTTACCTGGCACTTACCTGGCCGCAATTGTCGGTGAAGAGGCGGTTTGAGGTCTTATTTCTAGCCCTAGTTAGGAGCTGTCTAGCAGACCTAGGTGACCCTAGATCTAGGCCTGATTGTGCATGTGTGGTTGATAGAAATTGTGTCACGAGTCTCTTTTCAAAAATCTCTTTGCAAAACTTTCACATAAAAAAAAAGAAAGAAAAATCTTTTCAAAACTTGCAACTTGTCGCTAAAGGAACTTGCACCTCGCTTACACCACTTCTTCTCATTGACGTTATCTTACCTCCACATTCTGTTTTTTCTTTTTTCTGACTACACTATCCCCTTTAGTGTATGTCACTTTGGACTAGGGATACTAACGCCCGATTAGTCCGTGTTTCGTTGGTACCGACTGACGAACCTTTCGACACCGAAGTCGAAATTCCCTCCATTTCCTTACCTCCACCTTCAAATTCTTCTTTCGAAGGTATGTCTGGATCCAACCCAAACAATACCTTACCGACGGGAATGATTCCACCTCCATTAGGTGTGAATAACCCGAATCTTCCGCCTGTTGTAGCGCCCCAACGAATCGCGCTCCAGGATCTTTTTTACCCCGTCCGTACTTCTTTACCTACATGTCTTTCACCCCCACCGGCAAATGGGGACAATTTTGAAATAAAACCACAGTTCATCAATATGCTGCCAAAATTGCATGGTCTGGAATCTGAAGATGCATATATCTTTATCAATAAATTCCAAAATGTGTGCGCTATGATGAAAACGACCCAATTAAGTGACGACGCTATAAGGCTAAGGGTCATTCCTTTTACCTTATGTGACCTAGCCGAGAAGTGGCTATACAGTACCGCATCACATTCCATTAGAAATTGGGACGAGTTTGTGAAAGCTTTTCTGAAAAAGTTCTATCCTCATCACAAAACTGCTAGAATCCGTAACGAGATTATACAATTTTCACAGCTTCCTTCCGAACCATTTTGGAAGTGCTTCGAGAGATTTAAAGACCTACTTGTTCAATGCCCTCATCATGGGATCGAAAGTTGGCAACTTTGCCAAACATTATATGAGGGATTGAACTCGGCAACGAAGCAGTTGCTAGAAACCATATGTCAAGGTCATTTTCTCTCCAAGTCTAGCGACGAAGCGTGGCAGTTTCTTGAGGATCTTAGTGAGCAAACAATTCAGTGGGAGAGTACCAAGACCACATCATCTTCTTCTATTGGTCAATCTAGGGCAGGCATACATCAAGTAGATATGTCGATTGCTATGAAGGCCGAGATGGCCGCACTTATGAAAAAGCTAGAAGCCATTGAGACCAAAATCTCATTGCCTTCTCCTGCCCCTGTTATGCCCCCACGAACTGTTTGTGCTTGTTGTTCGGATTCATCGCATCTAACCGAAGAGTGTCCTTATAATGCATCTACTCAAGGACAGGATCAAGTCAATGCTACATTTCAGCAACGACAAAGAAACGATCTGTACTCTTCGACATACAATCCGGGGTGGAGGAGTCACCCAAATTTCGCTTAGAACCAAAATCAACAATTCCAAGAAAATAACAATTTTCAAAGACCTCCTCCTCCATAATAACAACAAGCACCTTCACAAACTCAAAACCAGCAACCTTTCCAACAACAACCTTATACAAATCAAACGAACAATTTGGTTCAACCAAATGATGATAAGGTTATCTCGCTAGAAAAAAGTCTAGATGCATTTTTCAAGCAATCTACAGAATCCGCAGCAAGATTTGAAAATTATGTTCAGTCTTTGATGCACAACAATGCTTCACACGATCAAAGTATCAAATCTATTGAGGCATAAATTGCACAATTAACTGCTGCGTTGAGCGAGAGAGAAAAGGGAAAGCTTCCATCTCAACCATTTCCAAATCCTGGTCACACACAAAACGCATATCACAATCACAATGTAAATGCGGTGACCACGTTGAGATCCGGAAGAGTGTTGCAGAATAATGTGGGTACTAGTGATGACATCCCCGCCGGTGGTTCTTCTTCTTCCTCTTCTTCTCCATCGCCATCTCCTCCTCCTTCTCCTCCTTCTTTTTCACCCTCATCTCCTCCGCTAGAGCCTATTCTCCATTCTTCAAAAGGCTATTCTTCTTCTAATCCGAATGGACCCATACTAGGATCCGTTCCTACTCCACATTCTACTCCACAGACATTTGACTCAACAAATTTTCAAAATACTCCATTTCCAAACAGGTTGAGTCCCAATAAACCAACTGCACAAATGGAGAAAATTGTGGAGTTATTTAAGCAGGTTAGCATAAATATACCTCTCTTGGATGCAATCCAACAAGTCCCTTCATACGCGAAAATCTTAAAGGGCTTATGCACCTCGAAGAGAAAGTCATCTCAAATACCTAAGAAAGTGCTAGTGGCTAGTACAGTGAGCAATGCTATTAACCACCCTCAACCCTTACCCCAAAAACGAAAGGACCCCGGCTGTCCTACGATTTCAATCACAATTGGGGATAAGAAAATTAATCGAGCACTTTTAGATCTTGGGTCTAGTGTTAACCTGCTTCCCTACTCCGTGTACGAACAATTAGGGGTTAGAGAGTTAAAACCCACTCGTTGTACTCTCCAAATGGCTGATCGATCAATCACCCATCCAAGGGGTGAGATAGAGGATGTGTTGATCAAAGTTGGGGACTTCATATTCCCCGTTGATTTTATTGTTATGGACACACAACCTGTTGCTAACTCACGGAAACAAATTCCGGTGATCCTCGGTCGACCATTTTTGGCCACTTCCAATGCTGTAATAAACTGTCGCAATGGCTCCATGACTCTATCCTTTGGGAAGATGTCTAGTGAGTTCAATATTTATAAGATGGGAAGTCTGCCCCCCGTGCCTAAAACTAGTACACGAGAAGTTTGCTCTGTTCACGAAATCACGCACGAGGACTGCGAGCTTGAAAGATTCTTGTTTGATGAAAACAGTTTTGACGCCACTAGTGCGTCCCTCCTTGAGCCTACCACCGTTGACACAACCGATATGGATTATGAATGTTTCACTTTTTCGGATGATGATGACTCACAGCCCGAATATGAGTCTTTTGAATTTGTGGATGAGTTAGTTGAACCATCCGAATCGGTTGTTTGCAGTGATTTCGAACCTGTGTTGGAGTCCTTTGAGTTCGAGGTAGATTCCGCAATGATTCTTTCGCCTTCGAAACTCGAACTCATGTCCTTACCGCCTCACCTTAAATATGCTTACATAGGTGAGAATGAGACTTTTCCCATTATAATATCAGCCTTTCTAGCCTTCGAGCAAGAGAACGCTATTTTAAAAGTCTTACAAGATAGGCGGCAAGTTTTCGGTTGGACTATGGCGGACATCGAGGAGATCAGTTCCATTATAATTGAATATCATATGCAATTGATGGATGATACCAAGTCAATAGAGGACCCACAGAAACATTTTGGGGGTATTGTGGTTAGTCAACCTCCTCCTTTAGAAGTTGAACCACCCCCATTTCTTTTAAGAAGCTACGAGAATGCCAACATTCCACTGATTGCTGATCATTCGCATTCTCGTTTTGATTCATCACCACCTCCTGTCTATTCACCTCCATACCTTCCATACCACCACTTCTATCTTCCCCAATTCTTTATGGATCGCTACGACTTATTCTTCCATCAACTGATACTCTTTACTGATAAATTTTTCAACTGGTTGGTGTTAACGTTTGGTCTATGCAAGGTTTGGCAGTAATGTCTAACATAGTTTAAATGAAGTTTGGGGGAGGGCCTTTCTGTATATATTTTTGTTTTCCTTAACAATAAAAAAATTATAAATAAATAAACAGGGAAGTGCCGGTATTTTGACCCTCTTGGTTTAGCATGACAGTGAGGACACTGTCAAGTTCAAGTTTGGGGGTATGCTCGGTACGTCTTCTTCCTTCGCATTCATTTGTACATATTTTTGCATTTGCATACTTATTTGAAAACCCATGAAAATTGAAAAAATTCAAAAATTATAAAAATTAATGTATTCAATTTTGGCTAATTGACTTGAGTTTGACAAATAGGTTAACTGGCTAGGAACAACTAGATCTTAGACTTAGTAAATTAAAACCCTAAAAATAACCTTTCTTAAAGTTTAACGGTAGAAATTATATGCTTTGTAGTTTATTTAGAAATAGGCAAATTTTGGGTTCACTTCTTGGGCTAAGTCGAAACAAGGGAAGAGTATTGATGTTCTTATTAGAGTATAAGTTTGAAAAATAGATCCTAGCTTAAGTCTAAATTCTGAAAATATATACCCTACAAAATTGCACAATCACGCACCTTGAAACTTGGAATAGTAGAAGAGATCTTGAAATGCTCTTGTCTAAAGTCCTTAGTACAATGAAAAAAAAAGGAAAAAAAAGTGTGAATAAAGGAAAAAAAAATGGACACTGATTTTTGTGATTACTTAAGGCTGCAAAAATAGAAAAATATTTAGCGAGGGTGCTTCATCACCTAGTGCCTTAGACCAACTGGTTTGGGAGTCACTGCTAAAGCCTTGGGTGTTGCAAGACTAGGAATTACGCTTTAAAAGTGCAAACGCATTTTGTAATCGGCCTTTGGTACCTCAAGAAGTATTAACGATCGCATGAAGGATGTGTAAGCAAAATTCATTTAAATTCACCAATTAATAAGTGCTTTGGACAACGGACAAGGGTATGATTGCTTGATTTGAATTTCCAAGTGTAGGGGTGATATTTACACACACGTAGGGGTATATAATTGGAGTTTAGATAAGAGAAAGGAATGAAGAATAGAACTTGTATCTTTAGTAGAGTTGATAGAAATTCCTAAGTAGAGATGGAACCCTAGAAGGAAGACTTAAGAGATGCCGAAAGCTAAGTAGGTCTACATAACATATATAATCTTAAGTTAAATAATGAGGAAGTGTGAAGAATATGGGTGGATAATTTGCGGGTCGATGATAATAGAATTCTTAGTTAGAAAACCTAATTGGAGAATAAAAGTCGAAGAGCCAAATTGATAAGATTTTGTGGGTGTAATCCGCTGAAAACCCTCAGGAGACAACACTCCTCCTACTAGGGACACCTAGAGGTTTAACGGCTTGTTGCACGTGCTCAGTGCAATCGCGTTTCCCTGCAAAAGTGCGGCTAGGTTAGGATCTTAGTGAATAAAAATAAGTTTGCTCGAGGACGAGTAAAAGATAAGTTTGGGGGTATTTGTTCACACCATAATATTGCATTATTATATTCTCCATTCTTACTCTTTTTATAAATAAACAGGTACTTTTGACGCATGTCTGCTACATGTTACAGGTTACAGGTTCTTGGACAGAAAACAGTGAAAACGATATAAAGACGATGAAAAAGTGGACTTTAACCAATGAACAGAAGATCTTGATCAAGCCTACATAAGAAACAGTTCACAAAGCAAGATTCAAGATATCGATTCAAAGAGAAGGTTTAAAGTTCACTACAAATTGTTCACTGGAGATCTGGAATCAACCTAGAAGCCCAAATGGAAAAGGACATATAGAAACAGGAAGACAAAGTCACCAGAAGACAACACAGGAAATTCCAGCATCTAAAGCCTCTTGTTGACCGCGGAACCGCGGCCAAACAGGGCCTCGGGCCGCGGTTCCGCAGCCATGTTAAGGAATTGAAAAATAAACTTTTTAGCATAATTTTGGTGCGGCGCTGCCTAGCCAACCTAAGGGCTGTTTTTGTAATTTCAGACATGAGAGTCATTGTAACCCTAGGGTTTCCTATTCTTTATAAATAGGAACTCTAATCATTGTAAACAGGATGCCTCCCTTCATTAATAAATTTTAAAATTCTTTTGGAGAGCATCGGTGCCTCTTTTCAATTCATGAATTCAGATCTGACAACCTTGCGTTGATGTTTGGAGAGAGCCATCTGTAAGTAGTTTTATTTAATTGCTCTAGTTTAGATTTTAATTCCTTGCATTAGATGTTAGCTTTGGGGAAGGCTTTTGAGAGATGAGATCTCTCATCCCTTTCTTGCCCATAATATATTTTCAATAGGACTCCATGCATACACGCACACATCGCGCCCTACGGCACCCTATCCCTCGAGGTAGTGGTGATACCGTAGTTTAAGGCTCGGTTGCGCACATTTTCCATGGAGGTTAGGATAAGGATCTCTAAAGGAAGGACAAGAACCTAGAGGAAGGAACACCTTCCCGAATGGATCTAATCCCCTTTATTGATAATTACCATAACTCCTCATAGATCTTCATTTGGGTATAGAAAGCGTTGAGATTTATTTACATTTCCAAACCATTCCTAAACCTAACCCTAGCAAGACTTAGATCTAGATAATCTTAGTATAGATAGATTTAGTTTTTAGATTTAATAATCAATCCGAACACCCTTCGGAATTAACTCGATAGCGCGATTAGGAGATTCACAACATCCCTGTGGACCGACCCGTACTCACCGGCTAGCTTCATGCGACGCCGTTCTTGATTGCGGTAATAGATTAGTTTTTGACATACGAATCACGACCTACAGCAGCCCACTCTTGTCAGAGGAAATGAAAGAGCGGATAATTGCCCTGCTGCATGAGTTCGTCGACTGCTTCGCGTGGACATAAAAAGAAATGCCTAGCCTTTCCCCTGAAGTGGCCGTTCATAAATTGGCTATATCTCCTAATGCTAAGCCAGTCAAACAAGCTCCTTGAAGAATGAGAAGGGAACTAGAAGAAAAGGTCATCGAGGAAACTAAGAAGCTCATCGATGAAACTAAGAAGCTCATCGATGCCGGCTTCATCAGGGAAGAGAAATATGCGGACTGGATCGCATGCATAGTCCCAGTGAAGAAGAAAAATGGGCAGATCCGAGTTTGTGTCGATTTCAGGGACCTCAACAAGGCATGTCCTAAAGACGACTTCCCGCTACCGGTCATGGAAATGATGGTTGATGACACCTCAAATTATGAGCTGTTCGCCTTTATGGATGGCTCGTCTGGATATAATCAGATCAAGATGTCACCTGAGGATGAGAAACACACAGCATTTCGAATCCCGATCGGAATATACTGCTATAAAGTGATGCCGTTCGGACTGAAGAACGTAGGTGCTACATATCAAAGGGTAATGACCAATAACTTTGATGACCTAATCCATAAAGTCGTCGAATGCTATGTTGATGATCTGGTCGTCAAGACTAAAGCCAAGGCCGATCACATCCAAGATCTTAGGACCGTTCTCACCAGACTGAGGGAGTACGATCTGAAAATGAATCCTCTGAAGTGCGCTTTTGGCGTGTCATCGGGAAAATTTCTGGGCTTCATAGTCCGACATCGAGGGATCGAAATTGACCCATCAAAGGTAAAGGCCATCATGGAGATGCTCCCTCCGAAGAGTCTGATGCAGCTAAGATCTTTTCAAGGCAAGCTTGCTTATATACGAAGGTTTATCTCAAATTTATCGGGGAGATGTAGGCCCTTCTCGAAGCTCATAAAGAAAGGGGCTCCTTTTGTCGGGATGCCGAATGTCAAGAAGCGTTCGAAAGCATTAAACAGTACTTGTTGCACCCTCCAGTACTGGCCGCTCCCATTCCAAATAAACCGCTGATTCTCTATACTGCCGTGCTAGATGAATCACTCGGTGCACTTCTTGCCCAGAACAACGAGCAAGGAAAAGAAAATGCATTCTACTACCTCAGTCGAACTCTAGTCGGGGCGGAACACAACTATTCCCCAATCGAAAAGCAATGCCTGGCTCTGATATTTGCTGTGAAGAAGCTGAGGCACTATCTGCTCGCTCATCGGGTTATGCTGATCTCCAAGGTCGACCCGCTCAAACACTTGATGACCAAAGCAAGCCTAGCCGGCAGAATGGCAAGATGGGCTGTCATGCTACTTGAGTTTGACATAGTTTATACTCCTCAGAAAGCAGTAAAAGGGCAAGCTCTTGCGGAATTCCTCGCTGTTCTCCCATACCAGAAGGGTCACCACTCAATTGCGAGTTACCCGACGAACAAGTGCTGCACCTCGAGAATGATGAGCCATGTTGGGAGCTCTACTTCGATAGGGCCTCATCGATGAGGACCTCCAGTAAATCAAGCATCCCGGAGATAAAAGCAGGGATAGGATTGGTGTTCATCATGCCATCGATGGGAACCCTACGACGTTCTTTTACTCTCATCGAGCCTCGCACAAACAACGAGGCTGAGTATGAAGCTCTGATAGCTGGTCTGGAGCTCGCCATAGAAATGGAAATCCTTTGGCTACGGGTTTATGGTGACTCCCAGCTTGTCGTCAACCAAGTAAGCGGCGACTATAGGATATACAAACCCGAGTTAGCTTGGTACAGAAGCCGGGTGGTGGAGCTTATGAAACAGTTCACCCATATTGAGCTGATGAGAGTTCCTAGGGCGTTGAATGGAAAGGCTGGTGTACTCGCTCGCTTAGCCAAGGAGCTGGCTGATCCTGACATGGAAGAAATTCTGATCACAGTCAGGAGCTGGCAAATTCTACCCCTAGTCTCTCTACGAGAAGAGGAAACCATGGAACAGAAGAGTAGTCCTGCCGAAGAAGTTTCGATCATCCAAGACGAGCCTGATTGGAGAGAACCCTTCATAGAGTACCTCCGATACGACAAGTTGCCCGAAAGAAAATCTGCGAGGATTCAGCTGAAGAAGAGAGCTCTCTGATGCGTGTTTGTAAATGACATGCTATACCGCAGGTTATATGACCAATTCTGGCTCAAGTGTCTGTCATTGGCCGAAGCCCAAAAGGTCATGAAAGAAGTTCACTCGGGCGTTTGCGGTGCTCACCAATCTAGCCCCAAGATGCGACTTCAAATTAAACGGCTTGGGTATTACTGGCCCACCATGATACGAGATTGCGGAGATCATGCAAAAAAATGTTATATATGCCAAATTCACGGTGATTTCATTCACAAGCACCCCAATCCGTTGCATCCTACGGTGGCGTCGTGGCCCTTCGAAGTCTGGGGAACCAACATAGTTGGCCCAATTGATCTTCCGTCATCTAGAGGCCACCGGTTCATACTGGCCGAAACATACTACTTCTCCAGATGGGTTGAAGCTGTCCCACTAAAAGAAGTCAAGACAGAAGATATTCTGACATTCTTCCAGCATAATATTCTATACCGCTTCGGTACACCAAGAAGAATCATTTCTGACAACGGGTCTTCTTTCAAGAGCTTCAAAGTCTTAAGGTTCGCTACTCAGCACAAGATAGACTGGAGATATTCCTCCATCTATAATCCAAGAGCCAATAGGCTAGCCAAAGCCTTCAATAAGACTCTATGCAAGCTCCTGAGGAAAAATGCTTCAGCCAACAAGAGAGACTGGAATCTCAAACTTCACGAGGCATTGTGGGCATATCGTACCATGCACCTTACTCCAACTCAGTCCACTCCATACTCATTGCTCTTCGGAGTGGAGGCGGTCCTCCCTCTCGAAGTCGAAGTTCCAAGCTTAAGAATGGCCGTTCAACACGAGTTGACGGAGGAGGAAAACGTGCTCCTTCGGCTTGAAGAACTCGACGCCTTCGAAGAAAAGAGGCTCGCGGTGCAGCAAAATCTGGAGCTATACCGAGCCCAAACGTCACGGGCCTATGACAAGATAACCTGTCTCCACGCTTTCAAGAAAGGTGAATTGGTGTTGGTCCTCAAAAGACCGATTATCCTCAATCGACATGCTAAGGGAAAATTCGAGCCAAACTGGGAAGGACCATACGTCATCGAGAAAGTGTTCGACGGAGGATCCTGCCAACTAATAAGTGCCGAGGGAGAAAGGCCCATGCCCCCCATCAATGGCCGATATCTCAAGAAATACTACGCATGAATGCTCCAAGTCGCAGGAGAATTGAGCACACTAGCCCTACGGTCTAGATCATACATCATGTAAAATCGTATACAATCCATGGGCGTAAATGACCTCTATCTCTCCCAAGTCCTGCCGGTGAAACTACTTTTAAAGTCCCACTAGCGATAAAAAAAACGGTATGTCCACAAGCAAAATGGGCATGGATGAAAACCCGAAAGAGCTCCGTGAGTAAAAACAACAGGACTGCCGGCGAGTTTGTGAAAATCCAAAAGGGCGCAAACTCGTGAAAAGAGATAAAATACACTCGCAAAGTCCTCTCGACCTTATGAGGAGAAAACCCCTGCGTGAGATCCTTACGACTCACAAAGGAGCAACACACTTAGGAATCCCTACGATTCCTAAGGAGAACATACACTTGCGAGATCCTCTCGACTCGTAGGGAGAAAATACTTTTATGAGACCCTTACGGCTCATAAAATTGAAAAGCCTTAGGTGATAGGGATCTAAACCTGTCTCCTGAGCCATCGCTCCCCAACGGGCAACAGCAAATGATGAGTCGCTCCTGGCATTTTGTTTCAGTGTTAGCGGTGCTAATGCCGACCAAAAACCCAAATCCCAAGTTTCCCCAAACGGCAAATGATGAGTCGCTCCTGGCATTGCTTCAGTGTTAGCGGCGCTGATGCCGACCCTAAAACCAAATCCCAAGTCCTCCCGGGGCAAATGATGAGTTGCTCCTGGCATTATTCCAGTGCAGCAATGCTGATGCCAAACAAGATCCAAATTCCAAGTCCCCAAACGGCGAATGATGAGTCGCTCTTGGTACCATATTCCAGTGCAGCGATGCAAACGCCAACCAAAATCCAATTTCTCAAAATTCTCCCGGCCCTATGGTTAGTCCCCAAATTGACTACCGTATACAATCTATAGGCTCAAATAATTCTCATCATACCCATACCCCACCGCAATCACCAGTCCAGCAGCCGGTCTCCGCCCTTGGACTTATGCTCCATTTGGGAAGACCCACTCATGTGTCCTCACGATACATGAGGAGAACAAACCTTCGTGGGATCCTTACGACCCACAAAGGAAAAACACACTTGGGAGTCCCCACGAATCCTAAGGAGAAAGTACACCTACGAGATTCTTTCGACTCGTAGGGAGAAAATGCTTTTGTGGGACCCTTACGGCCCATAAAATTGAAAAGTCTTAGGTGATAGGGACCTAAACCTGTCTCCTAAGCCATCGCTCCCCAACAGGAAAAGGCAAATGATGAATTGCTCCTGGCACATGTGCTTCAGTGTTAGCAACGCTGATGCTTACCCTAAACCCTAAATTCCAAACTCCAATCCAATAGACCCCTAAGTCGTTAAACTGGGAACAGATGACCTCTAAGTCGTTAAACTGGGAACAGATGACCCCTAAGTCGTTAAGCTGGAAACAAGGGAGATCCCCTCATGGCAAATGATGATCCGCTCCTGATACCATATTCCAGTGTAAGCGGTGCTGATGCCAAACCAAAACCAGAATCCCCAAATCCACTCATGGTAGATGATGATTCTCTCCTGGTACCATATTCCAGTGTAGCGATGCTGATGTCAACCCAAATCACATCAAATCAGCAAAACGACCAACGACCTCCCTGGCAGAATCAAGCTCCACCTCGGAAACAAGTCAAATCCCTGACACTGCAAGAAGCGGAGCAAGTCAAATCAAGAACCGACCGTCCAAGTCGCTAAAAGGGCAGAACCGACCGTCCAAGTCGCAAAAAGGGTAGCATCAACCGTCCAAGTCGCAAAAAGGGTAGCATCGACCGTCCAAGTCGTGAAAATGGCAGCACCGACCGTCCAAGTCGCAAAAAAGGCAGCACTGACTGTCCAAGTCGCTAAAAGGGCAGAACTGACCATCCAAGTCGCAAAAAGGACAGAACTGACCGTCCAAGTCGCTAAAAGGGCAGAACCGACCGTCCAAGTCGCAAAAAGGGCAGCATCGACTTTCCAAGTCACAAAAAGGGCAGTATCGACCGTCCAAGTCGCAAAAAGGGCAGCATCGGCCGTCCAAGTCGTGAAAATGGCAGCACCGACCATCCAAGTCTCCAAAAGGGTAGCACCGACCGTCCAAGTCGCTAAAAGGGTAGAACCGACCGTCCAAATCGCAAAAAGGGCAGAACTGACCGTCCAAGTCGCAAACAGGGCAGTATCGACCGTCCAAGTCGCAAAAAGGGCAGCATCAACCGTCCAAGTCATGAAAATGGCAGCACCGACCGTCCAAGTCGCAAAAAGGGCAGCACTGACCGTCCAAGTCGCTAAAAAGGCAGAACCGACCATCCAAGTCGCAAAAAGGGCAGAACTGACCGTCCAAGTCGCTAAAAGGGTAGAACCGACCGTCCAAGTCGCAAAAAGGGCAGCATCGACCGTCCAAGTCGCAAAAAGGGCAGCATCGACCGTCCAAGTTGTGAAAATGGTAGCACCGACCGTCCAAGTCACAAAAATGGCAGCACCGACCGTCCAAGTCACAAAAAGGGCAGCTGACCGTCCAAGTCGCAAAAAGGGCAGAACCGACCGTCCAAGTCGCTAAAAGAGCAGAACCGACCGTCCAAGTCGCAAAAAGGGCAGCACCGACCGTCCACGTCGCAAAAATGGCAGCACCGACCTCCACATCGTTAAAACGGGAACAAGATCAAGTCGACCTCCACGTCGTTAAAACGGGAGCAAGATCAAGTCGACCTCCACGCGAAAGAAGATCCATCAATTTTGTGCACACAACCCACATATGTGGTGTGCACTTATTGATGGAGGGCAATTTGTTGGGGTCAAAATTTACACCCCGGTTGAGCAAGTCAAAATCAAAGTCAACCCCAAGCCAAGGGGGCCAATGCCCGGGTCGAGCCCGAACATGAAGCGGCCGGCCTCCCCCCATGCCAAAATAAAAATTTTGTAATAAATAATTTTGTTGTATTTCTTTTATTTTATTTTATGAATAAATGTAAGAAAATGGGCATAAAGCCAAATTTTTGTAAAGCCCATAGCTTATGTGCAAAAAGAAATAGCACATGAGGCATGGGATGGGCATATTCCATTTTTGTAAAGCCCAAGGGGCTATATGTAAAGTGTATAGCCTATAAAGGCAAAGATAATGAAAATATCTCAACAACTTTTCTCTCTCCCAAAAAGTATCAAGATCTGTGATCTTCTCCTTCCTCATGGTTCTAAAACTTTCTTCTTTCTTTTGAATTAAATCAAGAGTTTTACTCTTTCTTTTCCAAAACTATATAGTTTTCCACCACAAAACCCACAAAGAGGAGCTTAGATCTTCCATCAGATCTTAAAAAGGAGAGATTTTTAAAATCTCACCCCTCTTGTTATCCAAGAGCCAGCCGACCAAGGGAGGAAGAAGGAGACCCATCTCCAAAGACCCCACTTTAGGGAAGATCTAGGGCTCAAGGGGAGAAGCCCCTTCATCAGCTTCAAAATATCCTAGGAGTTTAACTCCTTACACACACACACATACAAACATACACACACATACAAAATAATAAGTATTTCTTTCTGGGAGTACAACTCCCAGTGCAGGGATCAACTCCCTTTTGCTGCCCAGTGCTCGAGCGCCAAAAGCGCTAGCGCCCAAGCGCCCAAAAGCGCTAGCGCCCAAGCGTCCAAAAGCGCTAGCACCCAAAGCGCTAGCGTTCGAGTGCCCACGTGCTTGGCACTTGAGGCGCTAGTGCCCAAAGCGCTAGTGCCCGAGCGTCCATGTGCCTCGCACGTGAGGCGCTAGCGCCCAAAGCGCTAGCGCCCGAGCGCCCACGTGCCTGGCACGTGAGGCACTAGCGCCCACGTGCCTGGCACGTGAGGCACTAGCGCCCAAGGTAATAGCACCAGCGCCCGAGCGCCCACTTGTCTGGCACGTGAGACGCTAGTGCCCAAGGCAATAGCTCCAGCGCCCGAGCGCTCGAGCGCCCGCGTGCCGCGGACGTGAGGCGCTGGCGCTTTCTCCCATGCATCCTTTGGATGACCTTTTCCCTTATATATATATATATATTTACATACACACACACCCATACTCTACAACACTATCCCCCGTTAGAAAAAAATTTCTAACGGGACGCTGCCCCGCACCCCGCACCCCGCAAGGGGGCTGCTTGCCCCCTTGACTCCCAACCCACTATCCGGGTAGCGGGACCCCCGTAAAAACTCTGCAGGGCCCCCGATATATGCAAAACCCCTTTTCAAAACACAACACACGTACACTGCACATTGAGTTCGCATGACCTGTTTGACCCGTTAATCGGAGGTTCCCTCGCTCCAAAGGCGAGGGGTAATTAACGACAGCTTAGTCCGCGGCTGCCAGAGATTTGGATCCCCGCAATCAATAAACCCCAGCCTACCCTAGGCAGGAGGAATTTGTAATGCACCTGACAAGCGCACGCGCATTCCCATCTCAATAGGGTGACGAAAAACACCCTACACTATGTACCCGGATTTTCGATCGGACAGTTGATAATACTAGCCGGCTTGGGATTGAGCCGGATTATTAAATCAGGCATTGATTTAATAATTTACATATATGTATTTCGATATGTATATTCTAGTATTATGTTCTTTGTGTTATTCTATCTCTTTGGGTATTCGTATTTTTATACGAATACATATATGTATATACAGTAGAGTGTAATCCGTATTTATACGGAAAACATTCTAGAAGGCGGACACCTCATTTTAGTTATTATCCATTTATCTTAAATGGAAAATGAGGTGTAAAGCAAGGTGAGGGGAGTATGGTGAGAACCATGCCTCAATAGTTTTGACAAATGAATTTTCAATTCATTTGTGCTAACTATTGAAGCATGGATGGATTTTTATATTGTAAAAATTGTTTTACAAAACTATGGTAAGGATTTTTCTCTCACATGCTTGATTCATTTTTCGAAGCTCACTATTTTTCTTTACTCTCCTCTCTTGTTCTTGAGCTCCTCCACCTTCATCATCAACCTTCTCTCTACACTCTCATGAGTTGAGAATCAAGAGAGGAGGTGAGATAGAAACACACACATAGACCTCACACTACATCCTAGATACCATAGACTAGCAATATATGGCCTCTAGTTTCTCCACTAGACTCTTAGTGTGGAGATAGAGCCATGGACTACATCCTTTGAGTGGATCATCTTCGACGGAGGAAGACCGCCCATCAAGCGTGATCTAGAGAACCGAAGGAGCAAAAAAAGATGAACAAGTTCGATCAAGGAGATCACTAGGAGCGAACGAAGAGGATAGAAGACAGAAGGACACGAACGTTTTGGTGAGAAATTTCTATCACAGTCGTTAGCACCTCTCATGTTTTCTAGTTTAGGTTTATGGTGGATCCGACATTGGGTTATTCTAGCGCCAGTTTTTCCAAACCCTAAAATTTTTGTTCCGCAAACGACCACGGTAGATGGTCAGGGCACTAGTATAACCCAGCATGGTATCAGAGCCACTCTATAAACCCTTACTAGCTAGTTTAGACAAGTTTAAAATATCGATCGACACATTTTTTCAAAACCACAATTCTATTGGTATGCCCGCTGTCGAATTTTAAAAGTGTTCAAAAAAATTATTTAAAGTGCCTAAAAATACATGTAGGGTATTTAAGAGAGCCACAAGAAATTTGAGCACATGAGCTCTTTATTCCGTCGCGGAAGCGCCGCGAAACATGCTTGTTTGCGGCGGTTCCGCGGTCGGAGTGGGGCCTCTATGCACAAAACTTCTTCTGGAGCTCTACTGTATAGAAATGTGATTTTTGAGATATATGGTTTTGGCCCAGATTTGTTTGTGTACTGGTTAGCACTTGGAGCTTATACATAAAAGTTTTTTAGTTGATTGAAATTTTAAATACATGTTTTATTAGTACATATGTTAGTATCTACGACCGTGAATATCATTGAGCGGTATAACCCGACTAATTGCTATATGTTCTATTAGACGGGTTTGCGAACATGATATTCATGTTGATGTTTTGTAATGTGCTGATATTGTGGTTAGATTGTCGTGGTGGATAGCCGATGTTGCAATGGTAGTAGTACAGTTCAGATTCATTTGTATAGTTGATATTGCGGGGCGATCTTCCGACTTGTGGATAGCCGTCTCTGCCGGATTGTATATTATTTGATTGAGGCACGACCGGGTTGAGGTCAATGTCACCATTGTACATATATTTTTCTTCTTTTCTGTACTAAGATTACCCTGCGGTGGAGTGCTCAAATAGACGGGTTTTAGAGGGCAATGGGCCAGCATCTCATGGCGTTGAGACGCAGCAGGCTTTACTCTAGAATTGGCGGGCTATTCGTCGCACTCGTAGGGGGTATAGAATGACCCACGGAAGGGTGCTCAAGTTACCGGATTCCGTAAAGTACTAGGTGAACCATTCACTTTGTTGATTGGGGTTGCCTCACTTTTGGAATTGGCGGGTAACTTGCCACGCTCGTAGGGGTTCAGGTTTTCATTGCACGGGTTATCCACACGACCGAGAACGTCAGGTCTCATTTGCGGCTCAAATGAAACCCGATGCTCCAAGATTATCCACCATTCTATGTTGCTTGTTGATGTTCTGTGATGTTACTTATATCATGCGTGGGACGAATATTATATATATATTTATATATACTAATAGATGTTGTGTATGTTTTGCTCCTGTGCTAGTCCAGCCCCCGCTCTGCCGTTAGTTAAGTAACCTAACGGTGCATGACGGGCCCCGTGGCGAATGCAAATGGTGGCATATACGTACATTGTATTTTCGTTCTTTTCTGGTATGATAGGGATTAATTGATGGGACCGTATTAATTTTGATAAATGCAAGAAAATAAACCTAAAAGATGTTGTTGGAACAAATTTTGAAAAACTATAGTCATATTCTTTCGCTTTGCATAGTGGTATTCGATCATGAATATCCAGCACCTCATTTGAGGAGGCAAGAGCCCAGACCCTTTGCGGGGAGTGACCTCTTGAGCAAAAGTCTATATTGTAGATTACTCGGTTTTATCAAACCCACTAGTTTTCAAAAGCGGATCCTAAACTACTCAGGTTCCTTCAACGATATCAAGTTCATTACGTTAAAGGGTTTTTGGCCAAAAACCCAGCCGTATCCCTCCATCATTTCTTACGAGTGTTACTTAGTATTTATGCTGCGTGTTTTGACTTAGCCAAGACGTAGTGTTCGGTAGCTGAGCGGTGCTTGTTTGTTGCAGGTATTGCGATTATTTTGGACAGCCGTATAACCATTTTGACATAGTCAAGGGTATATACGGGTGGGTCTAAATTAATCCAGGATAATGACGGGTTGAACTTGACTAGCAGTTTATGATATGTTGACCCAGTCAAGGTCATAAGCCGTTAGGGGCAAAAACCACATCGGGAGTTTCAAATATACTGGAAACTTGCTAGTGTTGGATACCTCAATGATATTTTTCACTTCACAATTAGTTGATCACACAATGATAGTTGGATCTCGGTTCCTTCAACGATATCAAGTTCATTACGTTAAAGGGGTTTTCGCTAAAAACCTAGTCGTAGCCCTCTGTCATTTCCTACGAGTAGTACTCAGTATTCGTGCTGCGTTTGTTGACCTTGTCAAGGCGTAGTGAACGGTAGCTGGGTGGTGCTTGTTTGTAGCATATGATGCGATTAACTAGGACAGTCACATAGCCTTGTTGATCTTGTCAAGGGCTTATGCGGGTGGGTCTAGGATAATCAAGATAATGATAGGTTGAACTTGACTAACGACTTATGATTTGTTGACCTTATCAAGGTCATAGGTCATTAGGGCAAAAACCACATCGGGAGTTTCAAATATATAGGAAACCTACTAGTGCTGCATACTTTCTGGAGTGTAGTGACTAGATTGATTTCCATCTAGTTTATCACGCAATGATAGTTGGATCCCGATTCCACAGATGAGTTGGATTACTCTTGGGAGATATTTTCACTTCACAATTAGTTAACCTATTAGGTGTCTAGAAAAGTGTTAACGGGGTTACGCCTCTGCGGAAACGAGGTTTATTTTAATTAGGTCCGTGTAAGAGCACGGGGAACCTCCCTCGGAGTACCAACACTTACCTGGTTGAACGGTTCGCGAACTTATAAGGTGTTAATGATCCCATCAAGTTCTCCTTTAAGGTTTGAAGGAGAATTCGAGGAAACAGTGGGAGCCATCCTGATTAGATAAACTAATAACCATCTAATTTTACAAGAGCGCACACTGAGTGTTTCTTTTCTCTCTCTCCAGGTAGCAACCAATTCATTCCTTAATCAAGATAATAAAATATATCGCTTGACCGATCCAAATTCTTATTCGGGGCTGGGAAACGTCGATTTGGCTCTAAATTATGACGGCAGTCATGACTATGAGCAAAGGAAAGAGGATTTCATGAATTCCTTGATGACCCCAACGAAGAAGAAGCATACTATTGCGTCTCTTTCAGGTGTTCTTGTTATTGAGAACTGTTTTACGGTCAGTCCTACCTCCTGGGTACTTAGATACTGGATCAGGATCTCATATCTGTAATTTATTGCAGGGACTGAGGAAAAGTAGGATGGCTAGACCTGGTGATATGTCTCTCAGAGTAGAGAGCGGAGCACAAGTTGATGCTGCTGCCGTCGGTGAATATCATCTAGCATTGCCAAATGGCAATACTATGATTTTGAACGATTGCTACTATGTACCTTTCATAGTTTGCAATATCATATCAGTTTCTTTACTTGATAAAGATGGATATAACTTTGTTCTTGATAGAAATATCATGAACATCTACCTTGATAAGGTATTGGTTGCAGAAAGTACACTGTGTAATGGTATCTATGTTCTAAATCAAAACACAGTTTTCAATATACAAAACACACGCAAGAGGAAGGGTTTAGAAGCGAATGAATCCTACTTGTGGTATTGTAGACTTGGTCATATCGAAGAGAAAAGACTGAGAAAGTTGCATAAGAATGGATATTTGAATACGTTCAAATTTTCATCTTATGAAACTTGTCAGTCTTGTCTCAAGGGAAAAATGACCAAATCTCCACACCGGATACGGAGAAAGTGTAGCAGAGCTCTTAGGACTCATACACAGTGATGTATGTGGTCCGATATTTATACATGCGAGGGATGGGTTCTCATACTTCATCACATTCACTGACGATCTCTCTAGGTTCGGATATGTGTATCTCATGAAACACAAATCTGAAGCTTTTGAGAAATTCAAAGAATATAGAAACGAAAAACCAGACTGGCAAACGTATCAAGATCCTCCGATCTGATAGAGGAGGGGAGTACTTAAATACGAAATAACTAGAATACCTAAAAGAGAATGGAATTCTCTCTCAGCTTACTCCTCCGTATACGCCACAACACAACGGTGTATTGGAGCAGAGGAATCGTACCCTATTGGATATAGTCCGCTCTATGATGAGTAGTGTTAAGTTGCCTCTTTCATTCCGGGGATATGCACTTCAAACAGCGGCACATATATTGAATCATGTTCCATCCAAATCAATGCTTAAAACACCATTCGAGATATAGAACGGAAAGAGACCATATCATAAAAAATTTAAGATATGGGGTTGTCCGGTTTACGTTAAAAAGCATAATCCGGACAAACTATAGACACGGTCAGTTCTATGTAAGTTTGTGGGATATCCAAAGAATGGTTATGGATATCTGTTCTACCATACCGAGGAACAGAAGGTGTTTGTATCTCGTTATGCTACCTTTTTAGAAAGAGAATTTCATGCAAAAGAAATTAGTGGGAGTACGGTAGAACTGGAAGAAACTTTTGAACCACAAAATGTAACTGAAGATTTGGTGGAACCGCAAGATTCAGTAGTCCCAGACGAACCTCGGCCACTCCACAGATCTAGTAGGATTTCTCATCCGCCTGAGAGATACTACGGTTTTCTCATAGACGGGGATCGAGAGGATTGCATCTTGGAAGAAGATGATCCTAGTAGTTTCAAGCAGGCCATTATTAGTAGGGACTCTGATAAATGGCTGGATGCTATGCGATCTGAAATGGAGTTCATGTACACTAATAAAGTGTGGACCTTGGATATTGCTCCACCTGGGGTAAAACCCGTTGGATGCAAATGGATCTACACAAGGAAGTTTGGTGTAGATGGGCAGGTGGAAACCTATAAGGCTAGACTTGTTGCAAAAGGTTTTCATCAAAGTCCATGTGTGAAATATGATGAAACCTTTTCTCTAGTGGCTATGCTCAAATCCATTCGGATCCTACTTTCCATTGCCGCCTTCCATGACTATGAAATTTGGCAGATGGATATAAAAACAACTTTTCTAAACGGAAGTTTGGAAGAGTGCATTTATATGGATCAGCCAGAAGGTTTTGTAGACAGTGGGAGCAGCGAGAAGGTGTGCAAGTTGCTTAAATCCATTTATGGATTAAAACAGGTATCGCAGAGCTGGAACATCTGTTTTGATGAAACAGTCAAGGAATTTGACTTCATTAAGAATGAAGATGAGCCTTGTATATATAAGAAGATTGTAGGACAAAACTGTCGTATTCCTAATCTTGTACATGGATGACATTCTTTTTATAGGAAATGATATTCCTATGCTACAATCAGTCAAGCTGTTCTTGTAAAAAAGGTTCTCCATGAATGACCTGGGTGATACCTCATACATTCTGGGATTAAGATCTACAGAGATAGATCCAGGAGATGATTGGGACTTTCGCTGTCCAGGTAAATTGAGACCGTACTAAAGAGATTTAGTATAGAAGATTCTAAGTGTGATAACATACCCGCATTGCACGGAATCACCCTCTCTAAAGAGATGTCTCCCAAGGCTGATGAGGAGAGGGTCCGCATGAGCACTATTCCCTACGCTTCGGCGGTAAGATCTATAATGTATGCGATGCTATGTACCAGATCAGATGTAGCTTACGCGCTTAGCGTGGTGAGCCGGTATTAGTCAAACCCAGGTGAGAACCACTAGACAGCAGTGAAGAACATTCTTAAGTATCTGAGAAGGACTAAAGAACTGTTCCTGGTATTCGGTAATGTGGACCTCCAGGTGGAGTCCTTTACCGATTCGAGCTTCCAGAGGGACAAAGATGACAACAAGTCTGTCTCGAGTTTTGTGTTTACCCTCAACGGAAGGGCGGTATGTTGGAAGAGTTCCAAACAGGACACCGTCGCAGACTCGACGATGGAGGCTGAATACATTGCCGCCAACGATGCCGCAAAAGAAGCCGTCTGGATTAAGAAGTTCATTACTCAACTTTAGGTGGTTCCATCCATTGATAATCCAATACCTTTGTATTGCGACAACAATGGAGCTATGGCTTTAGCGAAAGAACCACGGTCCCATCAGAAATCCAGACACATCTTGAGGCGGTATCATCTAATCAGGGAGATCGTTGATCATCGGGAGATCGAGATGCGGAGAGTTGATACAAAAGACAACATAGCGGATCCATTCATGAAGGCCCTTCCTCAAGCACAGTTCGAGAGACTATTTGAGATGTTGGGTATGCGATACGCCAACAATTGGCCTTAGTGCAGACGTTGGGTACTCGGTACGCCAATATATGTCCTTAGTGCAAGTTGGAGATTATTGGATATGTATGCCTAAGAGGCCATTATTGTATATGTATCCATGTGGATGCTTGGACATATGTATGTACAGGACAATCTTGCTCGATATGATAGTATGCTATCTTATTTGTCTCTATCTTAACATGTGTATGTTTTACTTGTTATTATGTATCATTTATACATGTTGATAAAGCCCGTAGGATCATTACTTGACTACCTGCATTGTGATGGCGATCATACTTATGGAAGCTGGGTAATCGATAAGCACATCCTTAAAGTGTCCCTAGTCATGGGAGTATCGAGACAAGGCATCAATATTCCAGAGTAGACAAGTGTATACGTTTCTAGACTCCGACGAGGGGCGATGGTTGGTCCCGCAGCCATTGTTCTTTCACACCTAAGATCGTATACAGGTGCTCACTAGGTGTGAGTACACTGGACAGACTCGCCGAGAACTTCTAGATGGTACTATACCTATCGTCAGATAGCAGGTCTCTGGCAACATGAGTATAGGTTAGTTTCAGCCCTGAGATCATCATTTTTCTTGTGTGAGTTCCCACTGTACTTTGATTACTACCCTACTACGGCTCTACTGAGTCGTGCCATCAGGTTTTGGTTGGGTACAGTCCCGAGCCACATAGAGGCAGTGTGCGATTGTTGGGGATTCGTCTTTCCCGGTATAGGGAGTCGATATCGCACTGTGTTCGATTGGCCAGGACCATAAGACCTTGGCCAAGGCAGTTAGGATTTACCGATAGGTTGATCAGTAGTTTCCCGGATTGGTCCTGAGCCGCATCAGCATGAAATATCGGGTTATTAAGGTCTGATGTTTACCACCCCCTAGACCTGGTATGCGATACTCACAGACGAAGAGACCGGACTGTACGAAAATTGTCACAGATAGGCTCAGTAGGGATCCAGATAAGTTTGCTTGTCGGCCTTCCTTTTCGACAGGTACCCGGGTAGCCGTTACACACAGCTAGTGCCGCTGACGTGCTTGTGGTTATAGATTTATCCAGTATCTTACTGCCGGCGTACTGTCGAGTCATTAGAGTCCTACACAGAGGGTTTTCCTAGTTTAGGTGAAATGATGTAGTAGCCATATTGGATACGTGCAGGGTTTCGATCGATTGACTGTTCTATGTACCCGGACTTTCGATCGGACAGTTGATAATATTAGCCGGCTCGGGATTGAGCCAGATTATTAAATCAGGTATTGATTTAATAATTTACATAAATGTATTTCGATATATATATTCTAGTATTATGTTCTTTGTGTTATTCTATCTCTTTGGGTATTCGTATTTTTATACGAATACATGTATGTATATACAGTAGAGTGTAATCCGTATTTATACGGAAAACATTCTAGAAGGTGGACACCTCATTTTAGTTATTATCCATTTATCTTAAATGGAAAATGAGGTGTAAAGTAAGGTGAGGGGAGTATGGTGAGAACCATGCCTCAATAGTTTTGACAAATGAATTTTCAATTCATTTGTGCTAACTATTGAAGCATGGATGGATTTTTATATTGTAAAAATTGTTTTACAAAACTATGGTGAGGATTTTTCTCTCACATGCTTGATTCATTTTTCAAAGCTCACCATTTTGCTTCACTCTCCTCTCTTGTTCTTGAGCTCCTCCACCTTCATCATCAATCTCCTCTCTACACTCTCATGAGTTGAGAATCAAGAGAGGAGGTGAGATAGAAACACACACATGAACCTCACACTACATCCTAGATACCTTAGACTAGCAATCTAAGGCCTCTAGTTGCTCCACTAGACTTTTAGTGTGGAGCTAGAGCCATAGACTATATCTCTCGGGTGGATCATCTTCCACGGAGGAAGACCGGCCATCAAGTGCGATCCAGGAGAACCGAAGGAGCAAATAAAGATGACCATGCTCGATCAAGGAGATCACTAGGAGAAAACGAAGAGGATAGAAGACCGAAGGACACGTACCTTTTAGTGAGAAATTTCTATCACAATAGTTAGCTCCTCTCATGTTTGCTAGTTTAGGTTTATGGTAGATCCGACATCAGGTTATTCTAACGCCAGTTTTTCCAAACCCTAAAATTTTTGTTCCGCAAACGGCCACAGTAGATGGTTAGGGCACTAGTATAATCCAAAAGATCCTCAGCTGCGTCTGTGCCAGTGAACACCGGAGGCTTCAGCCTTATAAACTCTGATAATGATACGGCAATAGTCTCGGTAGCGGCATGTATAACTGTCTGAGCAGTAGGTACAATCACGGTCCCCGTAGTAGGTGGAACAACATCTGATCCCTGTGCTCTACTGGTCTTAACTAAAGATCCAATCATCTGACGCAAGTCCTGAATACTGGCCTCTAGCCTAGCAATTCGGCCTAGAGAAGGTGGATCAATCTTCTCATGAAAGGTAGGCGTATCGTCCTGGTCAGCCCCCGTCTCAAACGAGCCTGCCCTGACCTCATCTCTAGCGGTAGCCCTCTGGGCCCTCGTAGTCTTTGGCGGCATAGTGGCTAGAACAAGAAACAGGATTCGATAAGAACATAGAAATCAAATTATAAGGATACATAGAATCAAGGAAGGAATTAGAAGCAAACATATCCTAAGGTCACTTAGACGGAGTATCGTGTCGTAAGTATGCCATAGAACATACACACGCTATGTTACTCTGCTTAAGCTACCTACTCCATTATACCAAGGGTCATCTTACACTCCGAAAGGTGAAACCTAGCGCTTTGATACCAACTTTGTCCCGATCCAATTTAGGAATGCAACCGGCACTTAAATCACGCCACATCTAAAGGCGTAGCGAAATTCAAGTAAGCCGAAACCCAGAAATCCAAACCGTGAAATGAAGTAAAGTGGTAAAACATTTGTTTTCAAAACATCATATCTCTTTTAAAATCTCAACTTGTTGCTTAGAATTTCGGCAGCATCTCTTTTGTAAAAACTGATCCGAAAATGGATACAAAACATGATATATAAAAACAACATCCCCACTTGGGAGCAAGCCTCACGCCTAAAGGCAGAACACAACCATAACAGATATAAAACACCAAAGGCGAAGAAATAAGTGAATAACAAATGAAACAATATCGCAACATAACGCAAAAGTTGGCTCACGTGAGCACGACACCCATAGTCACATATAATACAAATATTGAATTTCTCAGTCTCGTCTCTAAGTCAATACATACATATGGTAGATGGAGAGTACTAGATACAAGAATAAGAATACATATAGAAGCATACGGATACTCGCAAAACCCACCTACAAAATATCTCAAGCCCAAAAGTAGCGATATCCGCAGAAATAGAAGAAGTAGAGTGGCCCGCCGCGACTACACTGAGGATCAGCCCTGCAAAACATTGTTGCCAGCTTGTGAGTAGTAAATAACATCATACGAGTAATCGCAAGCATGCACGAAAAGCGACAAATCCTAGGTATGCAGTCATGATGGCATAAGTATAATAGTGTGGAATGCAACATAGTCATGATCCTATAGACGGTTCCTCCTCACTCTTTGAATCGAGTATACTCATCACTCAGAACCGAGAAACCCATGGTGGACACGAAATATCATCTCAAGGAAAACCGCCCTTTTAAATAATTCATGTTTTCAAAATGTACTTTGCGGTTTCCCAAATCCCCGAAACAGAAATCTCATGAAATATCATGAGAATATAGCACCAATGTTTGAAAAAGCGGTAGCGTATAGCGAAGCGTTAGACTCATAGGAATAGCGAAGTGCAAGCTAGGTAGCAAAAAACGTAAGCTACATTGATTTTCCATTTTCTTAGATAAAAATAATATCAATTAGAGAATCACAATAAAGCTACACTATTTCAAATATTAAAGCAATCTCGATAGATTATCAAACATATACATCAACATTAATTAACATGATACCCAATATAAACGAAATTATGAACTTCAAAATGCTATAAACGGATTGGTTTTTAGCTTATGTTAATTGGTCTGTTGTATAATTTTAGTGTTTGTTATTCCATTCGTCCATGGTTGATTGATAGCTTTCTGTGGCTCATATGGCTAACATTGGATCTTTCTGTTACAGTTTGATGTGTATTACAAATGTGCAGAAAAAAGATTGCTAATTTGCAGAAAAAAGATTGTTACTTTGCTAGCAAAGCCTTGCAAGAAAAACTATTGCTTGAGAGAATTGTAAAATAATTAATAAATTGGAAAAGAATTACAAAGCGACGGAATTGCAATTAAGTTGTTGTAGAAAAACTATTAAAACGTTTTCAATTTCAAAAAATTTGTTAGCCTATAACATATTTTGAATAGCAAGTTCATGAAATTTTCTAACAGGAATTGATGTTAAAAAAAAAACTTTGATGACAAACTGCATTAAAAATGAGATTATGGGAGATTCAAAGATCAACAAACCTTTTAAAATTGTTTATTTGAGATGACGAAATTTAAATTTCTCTTTGCAATCATCAAATGAGAGAATACCAAAATTCTTATGAAGAGAGAGTTGCTGGCATTGCTGCAACTTTGGAAAAAAAGGAAATGTTGCAGCCTTGTATGAGGTTGTGCCCTAGTTTAATTGATAAAGAATATATTGGAAAGGCAAAAATTGTTGGAGAATGAATCAATAATTGATTGATGGTCCCACCTAATTTAATATGAACCATTGTATATTATTTACTTTTCCGCATTAGGATAGACCCAAGGCGGGGAGCACAAGTAACCGGGTTCTAGGTCCAGTGGGAGACCATCTCGAGGAGTCGAGACCAGGTGTCCTAACTCTAGAATTGGTAGGGTTGCTTTCCGCTCTCGTGGGGGTCTAGGGGTGTGGGATTGACTATTTATCGCGAACGTGGAATCCTTGTTTTATACAGGCTCGCATTAAAACACGGACCTCTTAGTATATCTAATATTTCATTTGTTTCTTCTGCTGCGATATCTGTGATGTGATCATTTGATATGTTGAGATGAATACAGGATATAGTATATGTGATATATTATATAGACGTTGCTTATGTTTTACATCCGCGCTAGCACTGCCCCGCTCTGCCGTTAGTTACCTAACCTAACGGTGCACGAGGGGACATCGAGGCGAATGCGGATGGCATAAGCGTACGTTGTATTTTTCTGTGATGTTTAGGTAAACTTAATATGATGGGACTTCATTAATGAGATTAATGAAATAAAAGAAACCTAAAAATGTTGTGGAATCAAATTTTCAAAAACAGGTAGCTCTAGTTGTTGCTTTGCATAGCGGTGTTCCTTGTTGAACATCCAGCACCTTATTCGATAAGGAAAGAGCCGAGATCCCTTCACCGGGAGCGACCTCTTTAGTGAAACTAGCAGATGCTACAAACTCGGTTTGTCTTTTGAATGCTTTTCTAGTTTTTGATTTGCATAGTGGTATTTGTGAAATATCCTGCACCTTATTCGATAAGGAAAGAGCCGAGATCTCTTCACCGGGAGTGACCTCTTTAGTGAAACTAGTAAAAGCCTAAAAAACACTCCATTTTAAATCATTTGATTCTACAACGATATCAAGTTCATTACGCAAAGGGTTTTCTTAAAAACCTGTCATAGGCCTCCGTCATTTCAGATAAGTACTTCATAGTATTCGTGCTGCGTTTGATAACCTTGTCAAGGCGTAGTGTGCGGTAGCTATTTATGCTTATCTGCAAAAGCATATGATGCGATTGAGTTAGGGTAGTCGTGTGACCTTGTTGACCTTGTCAAGGGTCATGCAGGTGGGTTTAATTCAATCAAGAAATGACGGGTTGAACTTGACTTGCGGTCTATGGTTTGTTGACCTTGCCAAGGCCATAGATCGCTCGGGGTAAAATATTATTGGGAATATCATGTTAGTGTATATGCCCTAGGGGCTATTATTGTATCACTTGTATATTACTTAATGGAAGCTTGCGATATTCACAGTTATTTTAACAGTCTTGATAAACATGGTAGTATGCTACTTGGTTTTATCTATGTTAATATGTGTGTACGTATGGATAGAGCCCTTAGGATCTTGCTTGACTACCGGCGTTGTGATGTCAGTCACACTAGTGGGGGCTGGGTAGTCTACAAGCACATCCTTTTTCTAGGTCCCTAGTCGTAGGATTATTGAGACAGGGCATCGATACTCCGGAGTAGACTAGTGTGTACGCTTCTCATCCCAGTCGGGGAGATGGTCTATCCCACAGCCATCAGTACGTCGTACTGGAGATAGTATACAGGTGCTCGTTGGGTTACGGGTACACCGGACAGGACTCGTAGGGAACTGTTGGTTGGTATTATACCCGTCGTCAGTTAACAGTTCCCAGGTGACATGAGTACAGCATAGTCCGCAGACTTTGTTAGTTATATATATGCCCTAGAGGCCATTACTGTACATAGGATGTATATTGTAGTGGATGCGGGGACGTATATAGGGAGGACTTTCTTGCTCGACATGATAGTATGCTATCTGGTTGAACTTTACCTTAACGTGTATACTGATTGTCTCTCTGTTACATATTGGTAAAGCCCTTAGGATCTGTACTTGACTACCTGGACTATGATGTGGATCATACTAGTGGGGACATGGTAGTCCGTAAGTACATCCTTTAATGTCCCTAGTCGTGGGTGTATCGAGACGGGGCATCGATATACCAGAGTAGACTAGCGTGTACCTTCTCGACCCATACAGATGGGCGATGGATGATCCCATATCCATCGGTGTTTGACATCAGAGATGATATACGGGTGCTCAGTAGAGACTGGGTACACTGGACGGACTCGCCGAGAACTCCCAGATGGTATTATACCTCACGTCAGATGGCAGTTCTCTGGTGACACTGGTACAGAGTAGTCTGTTGACCCGAGATCGTCATAGAGTCTTGTGTGGTTCCCACTGTGCTTTGATTTCCATCTTACCACGTCCAAGAGGGCGTGCAAAACGGTGGTTTTTGGGTACAGTCCCGAGTCACATGGAGGCAATGAGCGATAGGAGGGGATTCGTCTCTCCCGGTATAGGGGGTTGATGTTGCGCTGTGTTCGATTGGCTATAACAGGAAATCCCTGGCCAGGGTTGCTGAGATTTACTGGTAAGTGTTACCAGTAGTTTCTCGAACAGTTATAGACCTCATATCGACACGACTTATCGAGCTATTGGGGTCTGACGTTTACCACCCCTAGGCAAGATATGCGACATATCAGACGATCAGACCGGACTGTACGGTAGTGTTACTGGTTGGATTCACTGGAGTGTGAGCGGGCTTGCTCGTCGATCTTCAGATCGCTCAATACCCGGGTGGCCGTTACGTTTAGCAGACCGCTTGCGGCTTGTGGGTGCTTGATTTGATCATCACCTGCTGCCGGCATATTGACGAGTCTTTAGAGTCCTACACAGAGGTTTCCTGGCTCAAGCGAAACGAAATAGGAGCGCATATGAGATATGTGCGGGACCGAGAATAATGCGTGTATGTGATACCGTATTCCATTCTCGCGATGAATGTATCGAATGGTTGTATGCGATATAACCTAGTTATCGATTCAAGCGTTGATTCGATAAGCCGATACATTGTATACTAGTCGGTTGTGTGCGACATGACCGGATCATTGAATCAAGTGTTGATTTAATGATTTAATGTATAATTATATATTTGATATATTACTTTGCATTAACTAGTAATGGTTCACTTTAAATGGATTTTCTCACTTGGATTGTGCAAGTTGTATATGTGATATACTTTTATGCACATGTTTGTATCATGTTTGATGATGCATATTAACTTGGTTAAGTGTAAAGATTAAACCATGGTTTACTTAATGATTAGGGTTTTGATTATCTTATTCATTTATTTATATATTCATTTTGGAAATTATTTAAGGATGGTGGCTTATTTTGTTTTATGTTGAAGTTTCTTGAAACTTTGATCAAGTCAACCATTCTTATCTCTTCCTTAACCCTAACCATCATATCTAACCATGGTCCATTCTCTACACTAAACTAAGGTTAATATTATGATAAGAATGGATTTTATTTTCTATTTGATATTATTCTTATCATAACAATATTCATCTTCTTCATCTTCTTCTTCATTGAAGAAGCTTGCTTCATCAATGGTGATTGATGAAAACAAGTGAGAAATCCAATTCTAAAGTCTACCCACTTCCTATTTCTTCATCCTCTACCTCTTGCCAAGTAGTAGAGTGAGTTTTCTTCACAAGTTTCATGACTTGGTGAAGTGAGAGCTTGATCTTGCGATGCTTCGACGTAGATCATCTTCGGCATGGACATCGACGACCTAGCTTGCCCATTCTCCGACGAAGCCGACGCTAGAGCCCGGATTTGATTTGGACAGCGGAGAGGACTTCGTTGCGGAGCTATGGAGGTGGAGCACCGGATCTACAAAGGTTGTATTTCCGTATTCCCTTAGTTAAGTTGTTAACTAGCTTACTTTTCGCCTAGACATCTAGCAAACGATCCGTAGTCGGGTCTCTCGGCACCGTTAAAATTTTAATATGGCATGTTCGATGCCTTGTGAGACCTCCTTGGGGTGCCTAGGAACCCTACAGTGGTATCAGAGCCTAGCTAGAGCCTTAGGCGAAGTCTAGACGGAATTTGAAGTCCGAACGAACCCGAAACCCCAATACAAAATGCTCTCTGTCCTTTTTCAAAAAACGTGGATTTTTCCAAATTAAAAATTACTAAAAAATTCAGCAGGGAAATCTAAGAATTACGATGCAAAAATTATTTCATGAACAGTAAATTTCGCGGCGGATCAGCGGCAGAATCATGGATTCTGCGGCGGATCAGCGGCTCCTTGATGACGTCATCCCTGTTCCTTTGCACAGTAATTCCTAGTTCACAGAGCTGAGTTTTCTGGGAATTTTTAATATTTATTCAAGAGTTGAATTTTCTGGAGTTGTTTTGGGGATTCGGTGTTTCGATCGGAGTATCAGATTTTGTCTATGTGGCTTTCCGGATAATTTTTAGAATATGTTAAAAAGTTCGACAGGATATAAATACCCATTTTTTCCCCTGTCGGGAAATTTCCAAGTGTTGGATTTTTCCGTAGTTTAACGACGTTCTAAGTAGTGCAAGTAACACGATGGACCCTCTAGAAGACAACAAACCTTAACTCGATTATGTGACCGTCTTGAACTGCCCTTTGAACCTTCGGGTTTGGGGCAGTACGGCGTGCCACATGTGAGGCGTTGGCTTGACCCTTCTACGGCTGGACCGTCGGTACTGAGGCACGAACTGAATGTTGTTAGACTTATTTCATGTGTTGATCTGTATCGGAAAAACTTGGGTGTTCGAATGTTCAATCGGAAAGTTTAACATTTTCTAATTATCTGGAATGGGATATAATAATTGGAATTCACAATAAGTTATGAGATAACTGAATGAATCTTATAAACATAGCAGTTTAGTCTCACTTGATCGGTTGCCACGGAATTTTGATGTGATCAAAAGTCCGTCGCAATCACGTAGCGTACGCGGATACTCGCCGGGTAAACTTAATAGACAGCCTCACTCCATAGCCCCGACCAAGTGACTGTAGGAGAACCCCGTCGCCGAAAGCATCCGTTTGGGTGCTCGCGGTAGCGGTGTTCCGCCTTGGTGCATTTCATCGACGGTATCGGGGGTGCAGCCGTCTACTGAAGCTTGCGACGAGCATTCGATCAAAATGTCGGGAATCCTGTTGAATTGCCCGACTTGATATTGAAAAGTGTTTTTGATTATGAGACTAAAATGCAGGGTTTATAATTGTTAGGCATGCGATGTCTAAGTAATTCATTTGGTCAGGCATGCGATGTCTGAGGTGGTTGCGGATTCCAACTGTTGTAGTTTTACACTTTCTTTTCTGTGACCGTAAGTGTAATATGTGATATCGCCGGTTTCGTTGCTATATGTCAACGACAATTGGGATGCGCATATTTACTTACGTTGATGACATGTGATGTTATGTGTTGCTGGATATGTTATATTGGATCGTCGTGTTTGAATAGCCGGGGGTTTTTATGTGAGATGAGTGTTTTTCATTTTCATTCATGTAAAAACTTGTATGTAATATTCTTTTATTGGGGCGCTTCCAGGTTGCGGAAGTAGTCACCGTTTGTATATTATTTACTTTTCTGCACTAGGATAGACCCAAGGAGGGGAGCACAAGTAACCGGGTTCTGGAGTCCAGTGGGAGACCAACTCGAGGAGTCGAGTCCGGGTCTCCTAACTCTAGAATTGGTAGGGTTGCTTGCCGCTCTCGTAGGGGTCTAGGGGTGTGGGTTTGGCTATTCATCGCGACCGTGGAATCCGTGTTTTATACTGGCTCGTATTGAAAACACGGACGTCCTAGTATATCCAATATTTCATATGATTCTTCTGCTGCGATATCTGTGATGTGATGTTCTTTAATAGATACAGTATATAGTATATATGATATATTATATAGGCGTTACTTATGTTTTACACCCGCGCTAGCCCTGCCCCGCTCTGCCGTTAGTTACCTAACCTAACGGTGCACGAGGGGACATCGAGGCGAATGCGGATGGCATAAGTGTACGCCGTATTTATCTGGTATGTTTAGGTACTCAAATGATGGGACTTCATTAATATGATTAATGAAATAAAAGAAACCTAAAATGTTGTAGAATCGAATTTCAAAATAAAACAGGTAGCTACAGTTCTTGCTTTGCACAGCGGTATATATGATACATCCTGCACCTTATTCGATAAGGAAAGGACCGAGATCCCTTCACCGGGAGTGACTCCTTTAGCAATAACTGGCAGATGCTACACACTCGGTTTTTCTTTTGATTGCTTTTAAGAGTTTTTGCTTTGCACAGTGATATATATGATATATCCCGCACCTCATTCGACGAGGAAAGGACCGACGATCCCTTCACCGGGAGTGACTCCTTTAGCAAAACTAGAAAAGCCTCAAAAGCACTCCATCTTAAAACTCATTCGATCCTACAACGATATCAAGTTCATTACGCAATAGGTTTTCAGAAAAACCTGTCGTAGCCCTCCGTCATTTCAGATAAGTAGTAGTTAGTATTCGTGCTACGTTTGTTGGCCTGCGTCAAGGCGTAGTGTGCGGTAGCTAACTGGTGCTTATCTGCATAAGCATATGATGTGATTGGATTAGGGTAGTCGTGCGACTTTGTTGGCCTGCGTCAAGGGTCGTGCGGGTGGGTTTAATCAATCAGGAAATGACGGGTTGAACTTGACTAGCGGACTATGGTTTGTTGGCCTGCGTCAAGGTCATAGGACGCTAGGGGCAAAATATTATCGGGAATTTCAAGTGTTGAAATTTGCAATGAGATTGCATACCTTCTATGAGATAGTTGGATCCCGATACCCGCTGCGAGTAAGAGTTACTCCTGGGAGAGTTTTACACATTACAATTAGCCGATCAAGTAGGTGTCTAGAAAGGTGTCAATGGGGTTACGCCTCTGGGAAAACGAGGTTTACATTAATTAGGTTCGTGCGAAAGCACGGGGGACCTCCCTCAAAGTACCGACACTGGCCTGGCTGAAAGATTGGCGAACTTGTAGTGTGTAATTAATCCCGGCTAGTCTTTCCTTTTAGGGTTTGAAGGAAGATTTGATAAAAAGCAGTGGGAGCCATCCTGATTAGATAAAATAATAACCAATCTTTTCTTGCAAGAGCGCACGCTGAGTGTTTTCTTCTCTCTCTCTCCTGGTAGCGACCATATCACGCCTTAATCAAGATAATAAAACGGATTATTGACCGAACCCGC